>CM075353.1:48232500-50732500 GCA_037693485.1 Kitagawia praeruptora
AAAAATTATTCTGAATGCAGGATAACAATTAAAATATTTTTTTGCACCAAATACTTTGATAGGTAGTTGAATCATAGATCTTTAACTTTCTAAACCCACATTGAGAATAATTAGATAATTCATTAGTGTATAAATATAAAAATTACTATTAAATGTACCAATAAATCATAACTTTATCAAATTTTGGTATTTGGGCTGGTGAATTTAAACTTATTACGAATTCAAAATCGAAACATAACTCGATTTTTAAAAATTACTCGAAATTTTAATATGTTTTACATATGTTGTTAATGGGTTTAGTAAGATTGTTTGGGGATCTAAAATGACGTCGTCCAATGAAATGATAGTGTTTGCAACAAAATATCTAGCTTAACCTGTGGTGGGTTCATACTGAGATTTGATCCGATTTTTGAAAAAAATTATTGGAACAAAAAGTTAAAAGATCAATTAAACAACCGATATTAGAAAATCTAATATCAAACAAAAAATTAAAGAATTTTAAAGCTTATTTCTAATACAAGTTCTCGTAATAGTCAGCTTGTGATACATTAATAGTTATAATAGATGCTTACAAATATACATACAATTCACAAAATAATGATGAATATTTCAATGTGTAAAATTTCACTACTATATGAATATAAAATGTATTTCAATATAGTCGTACTTGCCAACTCATTTTATGTATTAAGTTTCAGTCTTTTGCATATAAAGAAACGTATGTTGACTACATTACTTGTATTCATTCCGAAGACATAAATTATAAGGTCCAGACAAAAAACCGATCATTCACAGGTTAGTAATGTCTTACATACAAATCACACACATTAATAATCAATCACGTTGTATTTGTTATACTTGAGACACTACACCATATTCATTAATAAACAAATAAATAATGCTAAAATTATGTACTCCACAAAAAAGAAACTAACATACATACAACAATATTATATCACCTTTTTCATATATGGTAGCACTTAATGTTATACTTATTAAATAGTTCTCATGATTAACAACAATGTAACTAAAATTAACAACGCTCCTAAACCATTTGAAATGTATTCCATAATCTCGAATGTATTTGAATGTTTTATTTCATATTATTTATAATTTTCAGCTAAATTCGGATATGTTACATTCTACATGAAATAAAGTAGGGATATTATAACAAAACAAGTCATAAACAAACAAATGTCCATTAAAATTGAATTTATGTTTTCTATAAAACGTTAGTACACTCATCTCCGTCGAGTTCTAAAAGATAACCCGTGCCTCGCACGGGTTATTATGCTAGTTGAATATAACCCCGGAAAATGCAAGATACGAGAACGAAATCTTATGAACATATATACAAATGCGCTAAGAACAAGGTCAATATTGTCTTAATTGATCGTTATAAATATAATAAAATAAAAATTGTTAATATTTTAGGAACATTATTTTGTAGGCTAATTTCAATTATTAGATGTAATAATTCTTTTTTATTACTAAAAATCTTAAGGTCATCATTCGTTGTATAAAGATTTTTAATATATACTAGCTTATAATCCGCACGAGTTTCTTATATTATGTCATAAATTTTATTTAATATTATAAACATGCTTTTATATAATCATTTTTTAAATAATTTTAATAATTTTAATTTGATATAATTTTATATGTTCATGTTTACGGATTATAAATTAAGGGAAAAGAGTATCTAAAGCACACAATAGAGAAGTTCTCTATTAGTGCGGCTAAAATATGATAAATTAATTATTATTTGAACAATCCAACCGTACGGATGTTAAATTCATAAAAAAATACGTGAATGTACAAATTTTCGTGTAATTTAATTATTTGGAACTATAAATTTATAGCAATAAGATTATGATAAATTTTTGTCGTTGAATATATATAGAAAATAGTGTAATTATAAAAGTGATGCTCAACTATTTCAAATATAATAAAAATTTGTACACAACGTTATTTGGACATAAAATTTTCATCCGTACGGTTGGATTATCAAAAATAATAATAAAATACAAGATTTAAGGTGCACTAATAGAGAACTTTTCTATTGTGTGCTTTAGAAACTCCATCCCCTTATACTAAGGTTTCCTTATTAAAAACAATGTATACGATTTTTAATATATTTTATTAATAATTGAAAAATATGATGATGTTAATGATCAAAAGATATGGTACAATTGATATTTTTAGATGTTTATAAAAGGTAATATCTTCAACTAAAAGTAAATATGAAAAAGGCAATCGACTAATTACCATTAATTTTATTATATTAACGTGGAAAAGGCAATCGACTAATTACCATTAATTTTATTATGTTAATCGACTAATTACCATTAATTATAACGTGTTTTAATTCGAAAGAAAAGAGTAATGATGGAAAGATATGATATGATTGATGTTTTTTGGTATTTATAAAAGGTAATATCTCGACTAATTACCATTAATTATATTATGTTATTATTTTCTTTTAGGTGTATTTATTTTTCTTTGTAATAACCATGAATTTTATTAATAACTATAATGCCGAGCCTTTCTAGAGTAATTCTATAAATTCAATATTATTATTTTCTTATTTTCTTTTCTATTAATATTTATTAGTTTAGAGATACGTATAAATGTTATTAGTGCAAAGCTATTATTCTTTTTATTATTTATTGCAATTTATTATTATTTCGTTGCTACCTATCTTAATTATTTAGAGACTATTATTATAATTAAAGTTCTGTTTAGAATTATTATCGAATATTAGTATTATCATTGTTATTATTTTAATTTCTTAATAATGAGGATCATACTAAACTTGCCACTTGATGAGAGGAATGTGTTAAGCCCAAAAAGAATTGTTAGTCCACTTAGCCCAATTAGTTAGTGGTGTGTATATAATCAAAGGGTCCGGGTTCCTGACAATCGTTTGTCAGGTACCGGTTATTTAACAATCGGTTCCACAGCCGTTGGATCGTTGGATCGTTGATCCAACGGCTGAGATTAAAAAATAATAATAATTTATTGTCCGCTATAATTTTTCGCGGATAGGCATGAGATTAAAAAATAATAATAATTTATTGTCCGCTATAATTTTTCGCGGATAGGCAGATTGCCTATCCGCGGAAAATTTCCGCGGACAGGCAATCTGCCTATCCGCGGAAAATTATAGCGGACAGTAAATTTTTTTTGTAATCCAGGGGTGCCGTTGGATCAACGATCCAACGGTTTAGAAACCGATCCCTGACAAACGATTGTCCGGGACCAAAACCCATAATCAAAAATCATTAGAGATAGAAAACCATTTACCATATCTCCTCTTTTCTCTCTCGGCAAGAATCCAAAAACACCACCCACCACTTTGTTTTATTTCCACCATTTCTTACTAAACTTCAAACCTAAAAAACCTACCCATAAACTCACTTGATCTTACATGCAATTAGAAAATTGAATAGCTCATAAATTTCCCTACACATCGATATAAATATACTAAGGGTTTCGAGATTTTCGCTTTTTCGATCAAGCTTTAAAAATCAGATTTTTTTTTTCTCACAAAAGGGTATGATTTACACCCTTAAAGTCTTTTAAATCATGTTTTTATATATACAAATGTATGTCCTGCATTTATACTTGTGGGAGCTTTAATTTTCAATTAGGGTTTACAATGTTTCTAATTAGGAGTTTGTAAATATGATGATTATTGTGGATTGATGATGTGCTTGAATTGTTTTATGTGTAAATAAAGAGGGGTTTTGAGTTTTGGGGAGGGGGTTTGAAGTTCGGGTTGCATGTCGGAGAAGGGGCGGCGTTAGGCCACCATCGGAGGCGGTGGTGGTGTTCGTGGGTTGATCGGAGACGGTATTGGGGCTAGGCGCAGAGGGAGAGAGATTTTGAGGCGAAGAGAGAGATTCAAGGAGAAGAGAGAGGGAGATCGGGAAAGAGAGAAAAGGGAAAGAGTGGAGAGATGGAGTGGCGAGAGAGAGACGAGAGCTTGGAGGGGGATCGACCGAAGAAATTGAGAAGAGGAGGTGGATCGAGAGAGATTGAAAGGGGCGGAGAGGTCGAGAGATGCGGGAGACAGCGAGAGCGAGAAAGAGAGAGAGAGAGAAAGAGAGATATAGAGAAAAAGAGAGGGAGAGAGAGTTGGCAGAGGTGGAAGGTGGTGGTTGTTGACAGATTAGGGATTTATTATTTGGGACTTGTTTTTAATAAAATAATAATAAAATTTGGAATTATTTAGATTGTAAAAAAAAAAAGAGAAAATGGGGTATTTTTATTATTGTTTTTGTAATAAGAATAATAAAAGGAATTTTGGTAATTTGATTGAATATTAGAGATGGTGAGAGAAATTTGAGTTAATTTAGTTGTTAAAATTAAAAAGAGGCTATTAGGTTGTTTTGTTTAAATAAAAGAAAAGCAATTTAATTTATTAATTTGACTAATAAGATTTAGATAAAAGAAGTTAGTGAGATTAATAAAAATTAGAATTTGTGAGAATAGTTAATAGAATTGTTTTGATAAATTACATTTTTGAGAATAATTATTGTAGATGTATATTTGAATAAAAGTGAATTCTTGCACCATTTCAATTTAAAAATAAAGTAGGGATGATTTCTTAAGAGAAACTTTATTTAGAGAATTTAGTAGTAAAATGAGATTTTAGATAATTAAAGAGAATCTCATAAATACCATTTGATTCCGAGATGTGAAACAAAAGCAAAATTTATTTAGTAGTGCTAATTAAATATTTTATTCAAATAGAGAATTTTGTTAGAAGACGTGAATTATAGAAAATTTTTGACGATTTTGTGAAAACCATTTTAACTATTTTGTTTGAGGTGCGTTGTTAAATACTCCCTCCGTCCCAGCCAATAGTTAACATTGGGGGACGGGAGATCGGCACGCATTTTAAGATGGATTTTGAGGATAGTTCCATAATTTATTTTTGAAATTTTCTTTTTTGTATAAAAATAGAACAATCCTATTTTTATACAAAAAAAAAAATTTAAAAATAAGTTATGGAACTATACTTTATAAGAGCCTTAAAATGTGTGCCACGCAAGTGAAAAATTTATGTTAAGAAATGGATGGGACGGAGGGAGTAAATCAATTAGTGCAATATATTTAGGAATAATTAGAGACTTTTAATTGAGAATTCCCTTATGAATGATTTTATTTTAGGATCGTACGACGTCATAAAACCTGAATTATTAAAATTAATAGGAAAATCAAATAGAGCCTCCATTTAATTTATTATACTTGTGAATAAGGCAGTAATGAGATTTTAAACTTACGAGAATATTCCCGATTATTTGTTCGAGAATTTCTGGTTTATCAATGACACGATTACCGAATTATTTGACATTACGTGATTATTTTCTTACCCGAGTATTAAAATCATTTTGATTATTTATTATAGAGATTCTTTCTTGAGAATTGAGACTTTCGCGTGTGGGTAAAGCTTTTTGATTATTCGATAATTCTAGCATCGAGATAGAGGCAAGTTCATTCCTACCCTAACTCTCGGAAACTTTGTATTTCTGTCATATTATTTTTATTCCATATTTTATTTTCGAGCTATTAATAATGAGATTTGTTTGTTGCTCTTTATGATGCAATAATATCTTTTGAGCATTATTTTATTGTTAAATATTACGATATTGATAGAACTAGTTTACTTGCAAATTATATTCCCTATAAGCGTAGAAGCGATTTCATTGCTATCGAGTTGATCTCATTAGCTCGAGACGACTATTTATTTTGATTCAGTGGAACTAGTCTCATTTGTTCGAGATAGTTAAATTTATTCTTTCAGTCGAATTTATTGTACAAATTCGACATCATTTATTGAATATCTTCGAGTTGGTTCATCTTTCGAATCAACAAGTAAGAGTTATAAAGTTAGTATCGTTAGAATTTTTCTCGTTGATCAAATGGAAAACAATCTATTTAACGTTCATCAATTATGAGTATTATAAAAATATTCGAGTGGTGCTACTTGTTCAGTACGACTCATTGCATTTCATCTTGAGACTATTCTCATTATTTTGAGATAGTTGCCTTTCTTGTCAGAGGTTGGCATTTTATTCGTGTCAACCAATAAAAATATGTTTATTGAAAGTTTACATCAGTCCATTGTTCGGATTGGTGGCACATTGAGTAAAACTGGCAGTCCGCTAGATCAAACCGATGTTTCTTGTGAAGTTTATCTCAAATATCATTTCATTAAATGTTCGGGAATTCTGTATTCTACTGGTCAATTTTGGGAAAGAGGCTCATTTCAGAGAAAGAGAGACTCGTGTACTGATATATAGACACGAGAATATTAGGCACTATGTTGCCAGGGTTGACTTAATAACCCACTATGATTCTAGCATTCATACATATATATTATATTTCGTTGATATCGTATTGTAGCCGTGATCAGGCGAAGTGCGGTATCATAGGAGGACGGTATTCCTGGTCGGATAGTTGATCGCACCGCCGAGATACCGAGAGGTTGGAAGACCAGTTCATTCATTTCTCTTGAGTCATCAGAGTCATACCAAAAGGGTAATCGAGTATTCTATTATCGAGATGAGTCTTGCGTCGATGCCAGAGTTCAGATATTTATCTGTTCATTAAAATTCGAGTTATTTTTCGATAAATCTTATTATATTATATACCGAGCAAGGAGAGGACTTGCTGAGCACCATAGTTGCTCACTCTTGCTTTAAAACCTTTATTCAACTGTCAAGAAGGAGATATGCGAGACGTCCAGCCAGGGATCCAGATGGAAAGAAAAAGCTCCGGGCTATGGCGACAAGAGCTAGGATGATTAGTTGGTTCCTGTTATCTTTTCTATTTGATAGACTTATGTAAGAGTTTATTCTGAGTTGTAATAAATCGTACTGTAATAATGAGTGAGACTGATCTTTGATCTGTGGAGTGGGACTGCTATGGCTCGTTGTTATAAGTATTTTGTTTATTATTGAGCTAACGTGTGATGCAGGATGTTGAGACCAGATGTGACGACCCGGGTCCCCGGTCAGGGCGGATTTGGGGGCGTCACATTCTTTATAATGAAGGATAAATAAGTAAATTCACGAATTACCAAAAAACATGTACCAAAAAATAGTTTTTAATTTTACTTTGATATAATTTAATATACTCATGTTTACGGATTATACTAATGTTTCCTTATTATAAATAAAGTATACAATTTTTAATATATTTTATTAATAATTGAAAAATATGATGATATTAATGATCGAAAGATATGATACGATTGATATTTTTAGGTGTTTATAAAAGGTAATATCTTCAACTAAAAGTAAATGTGAAAAAGGCAATCGACTAATTACCATTAATTTTATTATATTAATGTGAAAAAAGTAATCAACTAATTACCATTAATTTTATTATATTAATGTGAAGAAGGTGTTTTAATTCAAAAGGAATTATTAATGATGAAAAGATACGATAGATGTTTTTAGATGTTTATAAAAGGTAATATCTCAACTAATTATCATTAATTATATTATGTTATTATTTATTTTAGGTGTTTATAAGATTGATTGTATTTATTTTTTTTATAATGAAGGGTAAATAAGTAAATTCACAAACTACCAAAAAACAGGTACCAAAACTTTTAATGTTTCGGCTTTTACATAATAGTATAGATAGATTTTATTAGTGATTGAAAAATATGGTGTAATATTTTTGGATATATATTAATGATTGCAAGATTTGTTTTAAATTAAAAGGAAACGTGTTTTAATTAGAAAAAATAATAGGGTATTTATCAAAAATACTAGTTTTCTTTAAGTTTATTTGCGATTTTACTATATTCTCAACATATTTGTAAAACGAATTTTCTAGTGTGTGCCCAAGGGCACATGCTAAGAATCTGTGCTAACTTAGTTGTCAAATTTTGATTGGTGAAGATTTCATTAATAATGATGGACCCCCCTGCATTCACATAAATATCCACCAATCAAAATTTGACAACTCATCAAGCACGGATCCTTAGCATGTGCCCTTGGGCACACACTAGACAAATCCTTTGTAAAAAAACCAATTTATTTGCAAAAATACCTAGGTTACATATGCAACCTTATATGCAACTGAATGCAACAAAAACTAAAAGTTGAAATTTCATTTTTTTGCCAACTTTCAACAGCAAAAAATGAAAATTAAATTTTCAGTTTTCAGTTGCATATGCAACCTATGCAACTAAATGCAATTGAATGCAACTGAAAACTAAAAGTTGAATTTTCGTTTTTTGCCAACTTTTAGTTATATATAAGGGTTGCGCAGCAACAAAAAATGAAAATTTCAATTTCCAGTTTTTAGTTGCATTCATTTGCATATGCAACTGAATGTAACTGAAAACTGAAAGTTGAATTTCCATTTTTTGTCAACTTCTAGTTATATATAAGGGCTGCGCAATAGTAAAAAAAGAAAATTCAACTTCCAATTTTCAGTTGCATATGCAACCTATGCAGCTGAATACAACTAAAAACTGAAAGTTAAATTTCTATTTTTTTCTGTTGCGCAGTCCTTATATACAACTGGAAGTTTGTAAAAAAAAAATGAAAATTCAACTTGCAATTTTCAGTTGAATTCAGTTGCATATGAGGTTGCATATGCAACTGAGTGCAACATGTTACGTAGCCATTACAAATTAATATTTTTGCAAATAAGATGATATTTTTGCAAATAAGATGGTATTTTTGAAGTTATTTTTTTTAAATGTATTTTTGCAAAAAAAAAAATTCTAGACAAGGATATTTATGAAAATAGCCCAAAGAAATATTGATGATTGAAAGATATAATAATTTAGGTGTTTATATAAAGGGCAATATTTTCAATTAAAAGCAAACGCGTTTTAATTAAAAAAGACAAAAAGTTAATTATCAATAATTACATTATACTATTTATTTATTTATTTTAATAATTATGATAACCGTACTAAAACCAAACACCAAAACTTTCAATTGTTTCGAATTTAATGTAATAGTATATATATTAATAATAAATTTAAAAACTAATTATTGAATGGGCTAGAGATAAGTAGTAAAGAAATATGGAAATTTTTCTTTTTATTAGTGGATATGAAATTACGAATTACTAATGACTTTCAAGAAATGAGGAATGACTTTGGGTTCTAGTTTTTAACGAGTAAATCTCACTTTACACACCTTATCTTTGGGTCCTAAAACATTAAATTTTGCTGCAATATGTACCTCTTTGACCAAGTTCCTCTCCGGACTCGAGATTTTCCCTTAAAAAATATCTCGCTCCTATAGTAGGCGGAGAAGCCTTTACAACCCTATAAATATTGGTCTTGGTACGTATCTCCAAGATACTACCTCACAATAAATATAAAAACCCACAAGACTCGTCTTGGGCCGTAACTCCCCGTTACACCCTCAAAGTCGTTGTGAAAAACCTACACAACTTATCTTAGACAACAACTCCCCGCTGCTTCTTCAAAGTTGATGTAGAACCCTTGGTGTAGTCTTTGAATTCCTCGCTTTTGCCGGTCTTGGATCTTAGATGAAAGGTCTTGGGTCTTTCCTCTTCTTCACGGTGCAAAGGCCACTAACTCCCCGCTAGTGCCTAGGACTTGGGTCTTAGAACGAGAATCACCTCACTTCAACTTCACCTCACTACAAAACTTAGAAAACATATCTATGAAACAAACCGTAATATAGAGAGAGGTTTTGGACTAATATGTCCTAGGGTGACTATAATATTCTTACACGAATACTAATTATGATAAGTTCGATAAGCTTTATTTGCTTATGACTTTATGTGTATTCTTTAGTCGATATGACTTGTAGATCGAAGAATACTTTTAATACAATACTCCGTTTAAGTGAGATTTAAATATATCTCGGAGTTTGTAAATATTGATTATGTCCTTTAAGCTCGTAGGCTTATAAGGTTTATAATCATATACTTTGGTTCGACTTTTTGTAAATGTCGAAGTATACTTAAAATTACTTCTTTATTGAAAATACGTCTATTTTCGAAGTAATGTTTAAAATTTAAATCAAGTCCTTGTAAAAGCTTTATAGCTTAAGGATATTTGATAAACAACTTCTCGTTCGATATAGTCTTGATTTAGACTATTCGTATTTATATTTAAACGAGAGTGTTACAATATTACTTTAACAATTTGCACTTTAATTTAATTTGGCCAAATAAACACAACACACAAATAAACGTACACGTACATAAAAGTAACTCGCTTATCTATAGGATAAAACGAGGGTCGCTATTATGCGTTAAATTAGTGCGGAAAGTAAAATCACTCACAAGTGTGAGGACGAGAAGAAAAAGTGCGGAAAGTAAATTCACTCACAAGTGTGAGGACGAGAATAAAAGTGCGGAAAATATATAAAAGGCTTGCACCACGCTATTATGCGTTTAAAGTAGTATGACTCACAAGTGTGAGGACTAAAAGAAAAGTGCGGAAAATATATATATATAGAAGCTTAACAACTTCTTTCCCCCGGAACACTAGAGGTGATAGAAGGGAAACAAATCACGCTTTAGCACAGTTATATATATATATATCACAATAATAAAATATTAATGGCCAAAGTAAATGAGTTAAAGTGTTAATTAATTAAGTCTTTGAGATTCTTTTCCCCCGGAACACTAAGGTGATGGAAGGGAATCAAATCAAGCTCGATGTGTAATTTGACCGTCGTCAAATATAAATCCGATATAAGAGCTTATTAAAGAAGATAAGATGAAGGTATAAAGCTCTTATATGTATATAAAAATGGTCGGTTAAGACTTGAATATGAAGCTAAAAATTACCACTTTTGGAGATCGCCGGAAAAGTTCACCGGGAAAATTCGCCGGAGGTTTGGCCGGATTTTGGATTTATGGTCGAACTTGGACAGCCCTTCGGGAGGCCGGATAGTAGTGGTAGAGGAGCTTGTTTGGTGGGAGAGAGCTTTTTTGAAGGAACTAAGCTTTATGGAGCAAAAACCTTGTATATATTTTAGTACATATAAGAAAGAGAAGATTTGAGATGAAGTGTGTGTAGAGAGTGTTTGGATATATTGTGAGAGCTCACACTTCTAAATTCCCAGCACTTATATGGCTCTTTAGCTTGTTAGAAATGGTTGGGGGAAGGGGTTTATTTATAGGAGGAGTTGGGTGGAAGAAAGGGTGAGGATTTAAAGTAAAAGGAGTGGTTGAGATTGAAAGCACTTGGATTGATGAGGTGAAAAGTGGTATTGTGTTTCTTTGGGGTGGTTTTGTGTTTCTTCCAAGTGGGTTTGGTAAAGAGAAACCAGCTGTGTTTGAGATCTAATTAATTGTATCGGAATCGTACCAATTAACGATTAAATACGTAACATGTTTCGTTAATTAAATATTCGATAAATACGAAAATACCAAATAAATATTCCTAAAATTATGGAGCACTTAGGAATATTATAAAATGTAATTATGGAAGTTTTGGTCAATTTTTGGTCAACATTGACTTGGTCAAACATGGTCAACCGTGGACCCACTGTCTCGATTTTCGTGCCCGGACCAAAATTCTCAGAAAATTACGAAACTTTTACCATGCATAAAAAAAACATTTTAGTGACCTATCTCAAGTTTAAAGTCATTCTAGCAAGTGGAAGTATTTTATTTGGATTAAATACGATTAAATCAGGTTTCGGTTTCGAATAAAATACGATTGGTCTTTCCTTGAATTAGATACATCTTTTGACCAATGTTTTGACTTGAATAAAAAATTAGAATATATTTCCTAATATATAAAATATATTGAGAGTGTAGGAAATATTTTTGAATATTTAAAATAATTTTCTCCGAAATTTGAATAAATTTAAGAAGTGAGAGAAAATTTACTTTAAATATTTCTGGCACGTGATAACAATGAGTGTTAATATTCTACCACTGAATATTAATACTCTTGAGGATAAAAATATTTTGAGTGCGAAGGCAGAGAATTTTTGAATAAAAACTGATCGTTTTTAAATACAGCACGAGTTCTCTAAAGAATATTAATCCTCGAATATTCTTTGTTCGAGCCTGTCGCCTTATCAATGGTGCAACGGAGATCTAAAAAATATCACACTTTGATATTTCTTGTTCGATCTTATTGCCTTGGTGTAAAGATATATCCCATAAAAATATAATTTGATTTTTCGCATTAATGGAATATCTCTTATAATTGAAAGATATATATTGCTAGAATTGACTTTTGACAAAATCTATTAAATTAATGACCTAGTGGATAGGATAACTAAGTGTATTTAAATTTTATGTTAAATTGTACAAATACCAAAATAAATAATATATCAAAGATATCCTTTCAATATTTTTCGATGACAAATTCAAAATTATCTTGTTTATATGATTCCGGACACTTGTCCCAATTTTCTTATCTTTTCTGCTCTCTATTCTGAGAGCCACAAAAATTTTCTCAAACAATAATGTTTATTTCAACGATAATTTCAAATTGTACATAAACAATTTATTTCTTATTCTCTTGCTCCACTCAATATAATTCGAGCCTTCTCAATTTCCGAAAATAATATTGGACACAATCTATATTCCAATTTCAATACAATCAACTTGTCCACCACTTAAAATATCTTCACCTTTTTCGTGCCCCTTTTCTAAGACAAATTGAAATATCCTCTAGTCCAATTTCATTTATTTAAACCACAATTTCCAATTCACAATCCATTACTCATCTATTTCAACGAAAACTTCTAAATTCTCCTATCACAATTCATTTTCCTTTTTTAAAAAAAAATAAAAATAAATTCATCATTTTCAAGAATCATTTAAAAACAAAATAATATATAAAATTTTCAAATCGTAACAAAAACCAAAAATCAATCAACGAACAACATATATTCACAATTGATAAAATAAACTAAAATGAAGTGGACACACAAAGAATACACGAAGGGCTTAAAAAAATATTTCCAACAGAGTAGATAAAGCATTAGAAATGACAAGCACAAGGATATTAATAATTAGGCATGACAACACTTTCAACTAAAATCAAATTAGAACAATATATATACTAAGCCCCGGAAAAGATTTAAAAAATAGCATGCAAACATTAAAAAAATAATATCAATAAAATAAAAAAATGGACTACACAATAACATGTGTCGCACAGAAACAACAAGAAAACATGATAAAATGTGAATTAATCATAAAAGGAAGCACTACATGCAATCATCAAACTTAACGAGCAGATTATTCACGGTTAGGCATATTATATGGTCAAGAAAACAATTAGTATAACATATAGGTGAAAAACAGGATGATAAAAACTAAAAGAGAACCCTTCTTGACAGCAACACTTGAGAAGCGAAAAAAAATATAAAATGGTCCGAAAGCATTTCCAAAGATCGCCGGCAGAAGGAAGAAAAACCAAGGAAAAATCCGAGCTCTGATACCAATGAAGGATTTAGCATAAACATATATTTAATCAATAAAACATATGTAACACCCCCAGATCCGGGATTAGGGATCTGGTCAATACGGTCTCAATTTCCATCCATAAACCCACATAAATTAAATTACAACCTTGTACCCCAAAACAACAACATGAAACACACCCATTATAGTCCCAGAGATGAAATCAGAGTAATCACCAAATATTATTAATCGTTGTTGACGGAGGAATTTGGTAACAACAAAGTTTGAGGTGTGTCGCCGGGATCAAGATCTATGACGGTGGTTCGCCAGATAAGTCGCCGGAGTGTGGTGATTGTGATGAATTGAGGGCTGAGATTGAGAGGGTTCTTGGTGGTGGCTCGTAGCTCTTCGCTTCCATCCCCCTCAATTTACCTACGTACCTCTGTATTTATAGAGGATCAAGCCCACGTAGTTCTTGGAGAGCAAGAAACCCAATTGGGCTTGGATTATCGGTCTAGCTTCCGGAATGTTCTACTATGAGGCCTAACCACAAAGGCCCAAGGCTCACCCAAGATCTCAAGACTTCACAGATAAGGAAACTTCCCCCGTCGAGGACTAGTCCTATCCGCTACCGCTATTTCTCGATTTCAAGGATGCAGGTATAGCCATGGTTTACCCCAAGTGCAGAATGCATCCCTGTCCCCCGAATGAGAAGCACCCACCAGATAGCAGGACAGGTGATCCAGAGCTTTTGGGTGCAAAGTGCAGGATTACTCCGAAGTTCCCCAATGAGGACGCGCCCATTGGCTACAGGAACAGAGCTCCCAAAAAACACACCAGAAAGTCCCCATCTTTCTACCTTAGGGCGCGTCCTTAGTGTCTAAGAAGGGTCCTTATATCCAGGCAAACCCCTGGAGGCCTTCTACGACGGACATCCCCCTCCTGAGATACGACAGGAGGGAATTCTTCAATAGTCTTCATAAAAATCAGTTAATTGCAATTTCTTGGAGCTTCTTCAACCTTGAGGGCGCGCCCTCCTTGTAAATAAGGAGAGGGCACGTCCTGTCTCTTCAATAGTTTATCAAAACCCTAATTTATCTAAGAAATCCCCAAATTAATACCCAATATTGACCCGAATCTAGAATAAAAAACCAGTGCAAGATTTTGGGTATAACAACTACCCCCCAATTCTGTGTAAAATCAAAGATGAAGCATGGAATTTCAATCTCAAACAACACCAAAATCTTTGTAGCTTTTCTTCTTCAGGGCACGTCCTCGTTCATCTTCAAGATTTTATACGGAGGGCGCATCCTTCAATTCTTCATGACAACATTAGTTTTGATTTCTTCATCGAGGAATAACACAAATGCACCACATCTCTAAGTTTACATAAGCTAACTCGGCGTAAGAAACAAGAGATATTATGCACAAGTGTAAACCTCTCATAGGGCTCGCACTAAAGCTAAATATATATTTTTTCAGAGGGCGTGCCTTATGATATTAAGACGTACGGACCCCTTCTACATTAATCAAGCCAAAGTGCATTCCAATGTAGCGGTATAATCCTCTATCTGTGATGAAAGAAGTGTGCTCGCGTACATGGAAATCTGATTATAACCCGAATAAGCGTTCATGAAACTCAAGAGAACATGCCCTACTGTTATATCTACCAACTGATCAATCTGAGGAAGAGGAAAACTATCCTTAGGGCAAGCCTTGTTCAAATCCGTGAAATCTACACAAGTCCTCCCATTCCCATTTAACGAAAACCAAGTTAGCTAACCACTTTAGTAATAGGATTCTTTAAACAAGCCAATGTTTAATACTCTGTCCACCTCTTCCTTCAACGCTATAGCTCTCTCCACTTACTGGTCGACGTTTCTGGCGAATTCCTTTCTTGGTAGGATCTATATTTAAATAATGGCACATAACTTCTGGATCAATTCCCACCATAGCAGCATGACTCCAAGCAAAAAAATCCAAGTTATTTCAAAAGAAAGTTGGTGGGCATTGGAATTCAACTGAGATCCGATTTTCAGTACCTTACTCGTATCCTTTTCATCCACCTTAATTGAAATTGAGTCCTCTGCAGGACCAGTCTTCTCAACCGGCTGTGGTGTTCTCGGACCAAAATCGAAATCAAAGCTTCGAGGATCTTCAATCGATGCTTCATCCTTGGAGGGCGCGTCCTCTTTAAGAGGGAAGTCTTCCTCGACAATGGCATTCACCAAGCCTTCCAGTGGCATTCTTCTTCCCTTGATCTGTTCACCTTTAATGCTGAGGGCGCGCTCTCTGGGTGGACGCCTCCTCATCCTCTGGTTCTTGAACAAAATAATGAGCCTGAATTCCTCCTTTGATGTTGTTCATGATTCCTCCAGAACTTCTTTTAATGAGGGCACACCCTCCATCCCTTTATTCTCCTAAAACCTTTTAATTCCTTCAACAAGGGGCGCCCTACTAGGGCATTTTGAACTGACTCCTGACCCAAAACCATGAATTCCATCATCTGAGTTATTGGGAGAGAACCTTCTCCTGATTGCACCCATCATTTTGACAGCTTCTACTAAAAATCATAAATTTATGCATTCTCTGCTACCATGTCTTTGTCCGGAAGCCACACCTTCTTGTAGGTATTGTGATACAGAATATTCCCCGAACTTCCATTGCCCAAGTCTGAAGAACACATGCCTCATCTTCAGTACAAGTGATATCTGCACACTCCCCCTTAAACAATTTAGGTGACCTTAACTCCATGCTATTCACATCGGTGAGAGGTATCTTGCCTCTCAAGCATATCTCTCCAAAGCATTGTTGCTATCACCCCCCAAATGATGTCCTCCAAAGATAGTATGTATACTTCCTTCCTTGACAAATTTGTTCTCCTCAATTTTTTCCTCATCACGGAGGGCGCGCCCTCCGTTCTTCTTCTCAGGATTCTCCTTATGCTTCTTGACTTCTCTGACAATCCAATCGGTCAAGTAACCCTCTTTGATTAGATCTTCAATTTCATCCTTCAGCTAACGACATTCATGAGTATTGTGACTTGTCGACTCATAGTACTCACAGTGATTCTTCTTATCCTTGCTTTTCCAGGCAGATAGAGGAGCCGTCTTCTTAAAAATCCCTTTTTTCTTGTTCACCTCGAAGATGTGTTTAATTGAAGCCGTTAGAACAATATAACCATTTGGCCTCTTGTCATATGTGTAAGTGTCCCCCAATCTCTTCCAATACCAGTTGCATTCACCCGGTTAGCACCGATTCTGGTACGATATATAGGACTTGTAGATCCCCTTAGCATTCCCTGAGCTTTTATCTTCCGATTTTCCGTCAAGGATTGCTCCACCATCTTAAAAGATTCAGCATGTGCAAAAACATCAATCAACATAGCTGAATCCCTTTCTCGAAGACGCTTCCAATAATTCGTTTCTACTTGCAAACCATCTATCAAGAGATTCTTAAGTGTCTCATCGGTTGTTCCTCTAACCAAAGCGGATTCTACATTCAATCTTTTGAAGTAAGATTGAAGACTTTCTCCTTCTTTCTGCTTGATGTTGGCCAGAGTTGTAACGGGAAGAGCATACTTCACTGTTGCTTGCAACTTTGTTAAGAACAAAGTCTTCATCGTCTCCCAATAGGTAATCACTCCAGATCCAAGATTTTGAAACCATTGCTAAGCATTTTCATTGAAAGTTGTTGCCAGCAAACGACATCTAGCCAAGTCAGTTACTTGGTAAACATCCATCTTAATGTCAAAATATCCTAAGAACTCCACAGGGTCTGCATTTTCATGAAAACGTAGATCATTGGTCATAGATCTATATCTTGTAGGGAGCTGTGCCTCTCTAACCTCTGTTGAAAATGGAGAAGGAGTTTGTGCCGTAGCAGATATCCTTCCTCCATCCAAGTGAGAAAGAAGCCTCTTCAAGTCAACGACATTAAAAATGCCCACATTTGGAATATTTTGAACATTTGGTGGCACAGTTGTTTGAGTACCCCCCAAGGGTGGAGGTTGAGCTGTCATCTGAGCATTCCTGTAACTCCAGCGCGAAGTTGTGTGAGAATTACCTCTTGAGTCTGAGTTTGTTCCTTTTGACTTTGAGCTTGTGGATTTTCTTCAATCTGTGGATTCACCTGAGGTCGTGGATTCCCCTGAGAACCTCCATGATGCTTTCCTTTAGAGGGAGGGCGCACCCTCAACCTCACTTCACTATCTGTGATTGAAGGAATTTAAGTGATACAAGGAGATCTATTGCGCCATCTTTGTTCTGAAGTCACCTCTCACCTTGGTACTTCTCCATCCTCAAATCTTCATGGTCTCGGCTACTTCCTCCAGCATCACCTTGAGGAGAGGCTTGTTCATATCCAAGGGGCCTCGACCTGTGATCAGGGGGCGCGCACTTTGGATCACCATCTCGAGGAAGGGCTCGCTCATGTCCAAGGGGCCTCGACCTATAATCAGGGGGCGCGCGCTGTGGATCACGGGGCCTCGATTCCAAGTGCTTCTCTTTCTTCTTATGCTCAAGGAGTACCATCCTTAGATCGTCATCACTAAGCGTTCCTTCAAGATTGCAAAGTCTTTCTTCATCACGTTGAGTCTCATTGGGGCGCGCCCTGAGCGATGTGGGTGAGGGGGCGCCCTTTCCTGAACAGCTGGCATCCTACGATCACAATTATCTTCACTTGGATGTTCAATAATGGGATTAGAATAATCTAACCTTCGAGGAGTCACTAGTTGAAACCTCCCTGTTAGGAATAATTCATGAGTTGTGATGTTAAGAATAGAATTTTACTTATACTTCTTGTATATCCTGATTTATAAAGGATTTAGCACTTTGTATAGGAAATATGTGTTAGACAGTTATCTATAAAGTTTAGTCAGGAATGAACAGTGCATCGAGTACTACATGTAAGGAACTGAGATTGAATCCTGATACGTCAAGTCAAATACTGATCAAGTACTGATGGGATGGTCAGATCCTGATGCAAGATGGAATCCTGATATCAGTCGTGTTACTGATGATGTCATTATGGATGCTACAGAAACTGGCAAGTGCTATAAAACAGGATCTTTGTTTGAGGAACAAGCAAGAAGATTTTATGAAGGAGATAATTTTCTATTGATGGAAACTATCAACTAGACGGCAGAACATTGTCATGTATAGATTATCTTTCTGTGATTAGTTGATAGGAAGCATTATAAATACTCTCTCTATATCATTGTAAAAAGAGTACGTGAGAGGAATCGTGATTTTGTATGCGTAGCTCTATATAAGGTTTGTATTCGAGAGTTCGAAAAAAGCAAAGAGAGAGTTTTATTTTATCAGCAGCTGCTAAAGGTATTTGTACACCTTTGGTAGAGTTTGTATTTAATCTTATTAATACAAACAGTTTGATTCATTCGTTTATTCTTGTTTATCTAATCAAGCAAAAATCAGACACGATTATATAACTTGTATTCAACCCCCCCTTCTACAAGTTATTCGAGTTAATAATTGGTATCAGGGCAGGTTGATTTCGAATAATCATAAAGATCTGCAATCATGTCTGGTTACAAGGATGAGAATACTAAGATTCCTATGCTCAAGAGAAACGAATATACTCTATGGGAAGTAAAGATGTTGCATCATTTGGAAGCAACAGATCCTGATTATCTTGACAGAATCAGAGATGGACCTTTTATCCCAACAAAGGTTGTTGGACAAGTAACTGTTGATGGTCAAGTTGTTCCAGAACATACAGCAGAGAAGCCAAAATCTGAGTGGTCAGATAAGGACAAGGAGAATGTTCTTAAAGATGCTAAAGTGAGAAACATATTATTCAACAGTCTTGATTCTGTTCTCACTAACTATGTTCTCTCTTGTAAAACTGCTAAGGATATATGGGACAATCTTAAGGTTCACTGTGAAGGAACTAAACCTGTCAGGAAGAATATGAGGACACTACTTATACAACAGTATGAGTACTTTGAATCCAAGTCTGGTGAGTCACTTACTGATACCTTTGATAGGTTTACAAAACTCATCAATGAGATAGCCATGCATGGTAAATATTATGACTTGGAGGATATGAATACAAAGTTCATGAAAGCTTTGCCTGATTTCTACAATGAGAAGATATCTGCGATTGAGGAAGCTAATGACACTACTACAAAAATGAACTTAGCAAACACTACTTGCATAACGTTTTCCTGGATGTACTATGCAAGTGAGTCACTTACATAACGTTTATGTAAAAACCGTTATAGAAGTTACAAAATTGACTTAGGAAATGGTACTTAAATAGTTTTTTTTTGATACGCTATGTAAGTTTCCACTTCTATAGCGTTTACAGAACCGCTAGGCAAATTTACGTATTTTAAGTAATTTTGGGTTAATTTTTTTTTAAATTATTGATAGTTATATAGCGCTTGTTAAAAAGTTTTCTAAGTAAACATATTTCTAAGTAATTTACATTTTAATTTCAGCAAAAACATAACTTAATATTTTGTATAGATGGGTATTATCTCCTTTCCCCTCTCTCTCTCTCGTCGTTTTCTCCCTCTCGGCTCTCTCCGGCAATTTCATCTTTCCGGCCAGACTACTACTCATTCACTAAAAATGACTTCGTTTTCGGGTTCCTTGACCTCGATTAGACTAGTTCTATTACTTATTTTATGGTTTCTTTTTCCAGATTAGATAATCAACAAACCCTAAAATCGCCTCACTCATTTCCTGGTCGATTCGACTCTTTTTCAATCAATTCCTGTTTGTTTCTTGTTGATAACAATATTCTAAGCATCATATATCAAAAGCCCCTTGATTATACAAGGAGTTGTGTAGTGTTTGTTTTCGTTCTCTCCTTTGTGTGACCTTTTCATTTGTGAGTAGTCGGACTCAGTGAGCCAGGTGTCTGATTCAAGAAAAAGTTCACAAGGTGTCTTGGAAGATGGATACTTATAGCACTGTTTGTATCTCTTACTATTGCAACTTTTGATTCCATGTCTTTATCTTTTGAAATCTTTACTGACTGTTTGGTATTTAGAAGGGTAATTAAGCAAATCTGAACCCTTGCCCCCCCCACACAGATGGAATTAACTCTTAAAATTTTGTGAAATTTTCTACATATTATTCTGGCTTGGTTATATGATACTCCTAATGATTAGTTGTTGTTAAGAACATAAGCTCTGCTGATGATGTTGTGAGGTAGTCCACTTTTTCCATTCCATTTATTCTGTAACCAGTCTATTATTTTATTGTAGCCCTGCTTCTAAGTTCTAAGATAATAACTATGCTCATATTTGTCATACTTTACCTTTTTTGGGGATAGAAAATTGTGCTGTGCTGCAATTAAATCACTGTTTATGAATGAGGGAAAGCATGGAATTTACTGTGGAAGCTGTTCGATCGATTGCTACCCTTGTGAAAGCACATGATTGCCAATTGCACCCTGATTCAATTGATGTATGGAAATTGCAGTTAAATCTCTTCTAGCTTATAATTTGTAGTAGATCATTATAAGTCGTGGCATATTTTTTTTCAGTTTATTCATTATGAGTCATTAATTCTGCTAAATGTCCTTTTAGTGTTGTCCTAATCCCACACTTCAAACCCAATTTTCAGTTCTTACTATTATTGTTTTGAACTTCTGATCCCGCACTTCAAACCCAGTGTGCAGTTATTAGTTATTACTAGTGTATTTTGCATTATTCTCTACTTAGATTCTCAGTCGAAGGTGATGGACTGAAGTCATCACTAGTTTGGTAGCATATGGGCATTCATAATCTATAGTGTGGTAAACTAAATGCAAGAGCTCAGTGTTAGAGTTTTACCCAATTTATACTAGGATCTCGAACTCATTTAGCTCAGTGTTAGAGTTTTACCCAATTTATCTTATGGTTCTCATGTCTAAATAAGAAAATTGATTCATGGTTATGTTGGCTAAATGAATGCTGGCTTTTTTACTACATGCCTACATAAAGGGAAAACGAGGTCTGTGAACTTTGCTATAAAATCACCAAAATGCATGCTTATCTTAGAACTCTTATATAGTGCGTCATATCTGTCTCTCATTTTAAAGTAACGTCAACCTTAATTTTTCTTCATGAAAAGCTTAGTTCCTAAATTATTCTATATCCACACGTAGATGTTGATATTATCGTTCCATTATAGAAGATGAAGATTCATCAGCAACTTCCTTTGATTTGCTCCACTAGAGGGCACTTCGAGTGTTATACTAGCGGTATTTTTTAACTCCATATAAAAAAATTGTTATAATTTTTTGGTTTCCATCTGATTTTCTGTACTTCCGTAGGTTTTTATGTCTTTAGTATTTGACGAGGACCTTGGCCAGGCCCAAAGAGCACCTGTGGATAAGAGGAGCAAAAGTAAAAAAATTGAAAAAAGAAAGAACCAAGAGGAGCAGCCAAATCAGTTACCCAGTAACGATAAAAAGAAAGCTAGGAAAGAAATGATGTCAAGAACACAAGAGGAGGTGATCATCTTCACATGAAAACCTCCGTTGCCTTTTTTCCCCCACCATAGACACCAGTTTGACCGCATATTTTATGCAGGTTGATATCGACTATAAAGCTGCTTCATTTGCTCGAGATATTGCGCAGCGCAAAAGAATCAAACAGAGACTCCTTCTGCCATATTGGAAATTTATTTTCGTATATTGAAGCATACCTTTCAGACAAGGTATGTTCATAAATTTTTTTATGTAATATGATAAGTAGAGATTTTGTTGTGACATTCAAATTGAAAATGGTGCATAGTACTGTAGTATGTGTTTATATGTTTCCTTAACAATTGAAGTAATATGCATAGTACTGCAGTATGTATTGACAAGTTTCCTTTCTTTTTATATTGTTCCACAGAACAGACGCCAATTCAGGAACTTTTGCTTCATCAGGGGGACACCCACTTCTCGTTTCATGTTTAAACGGAATTGGGAAATTTTCACATCTAGTTGATTTAGATTTCATGGCTGATCTGATGAGCTACCTCAGAAAACTAGCTAGAGGTAGCTAGTTGAAATGGAATGTAGATTTAATTGTACAATGATTTGACTTGTTTAATTAGTAATTTTTTTAACGGAATTAATGATATATTTTAGTTTTATAAAAGTTGATAAATGTGATTTATTCAAATTAAATTTTAGTTTACTTTGACTTGTGTTAATTTTTTATTGTATTTTTGAAAATTTTAAGAATATCCCAAATAAAAAACAAATACAGAAAAATAATTAAAATATAAATTTTTCAGAAATTAATCACTTAGATAGCGCTCTTTCAAGTGCTATTGAAGTCCTTCAATTTAGGATATGCTTACTTGGATAGCGCTTATGAAAACACTAAAGAAGTGATGTTCTTAGAGAGCGTATATAAAAATGCTATGCAAGTGTACTTGCACTTCCATAGCGCCTACTTGCATAGCGTTTAAAAACGCTATGCAAGTTCAAATATAAACGCTATGCAAGATAGTTTTTGTAGTAGTGTGATCTGGATGAGATATCATTAGAGGCAATGTATGGAAAACTGAGAGCTTATGAACTTGACAAGCAGCAGAAGAAGAGCAGGAGTGAAGGAAAGATGAAGACTATTGCACTTACTGCTCAATCTGAATTAAAGAGGCTTCCGGAAGAACAGCATGAAGAGACTGCTATAAAGAACTCAAGGAAGAAGAAAAGCAAAGAAAGTTCTGAGTCAGAGACTACTGATATGGACTCTGATAACAATGATTCTGAATCTGAGATGCAGGAACTCTTTGCTATGTTTGCTAAAGCTTTCAAGAAAAGAAGATTCAATAGGAAAAGATTTAGCAAAGGACCTTTTCAAAAGAAGGAGGAGGAGAAGAGTGACAAAGGCAAAAGTACAATTGTCAAGCTTGATAAGGCCAAGATCAAGTGCTTTAATTGTAGCGAGCTTGGACACTTTTCTAGTGAGTGTAAGAAGCCTAGGAATTCGGGAAAGGGTAATGCACTTATGGTCACACCGAAGGATTGGGCTGATTCCAGTGATTCTGAAGATGAATTGGATTATGACAACATTGCACTGATGGCAAATGTTTCAGACAAACCTGGATCTCCAAAGAAAACTTCTCCATCCTCTGTTAAGGTATCACTTCACTCTCTTGATTCATTTGATAACTTAAATTCTGATGAAATTAGATCTATCCATGCTGAGCTTAAGAATCTTATGACTAATTTTAGAATTCTTACTTGTGAAAGAGATGAACTTAAGGTTAAGAATGATAAATTAGTTGATAGAAATAATTTTCTTGAATCTGAGTTAATTCAAATGGAAGAATACAAGTTAAGTTCTGATAAAGCTAAGCATGATTATAGTGTTATTCTTGAGGCTTATGACTATGTTAGAAAAGAACTAGAAGAAGAGAGAGATGTGATTAAGACCATTAACAATTCTGGTAAAAAGACCATAGAAATCTTTGAAAGTGGAATTCTCGGAAAGATTAATGGTTTAGGTTTTGATAAGGCTAGACAAGAAGAAAAAGTAGCTATTGTCAATGATGATAGTAAAATAGAAGCTAGCACATCTAAATCTGAAGGTAAGAAAATTGTTTCTGAACCTAATCATGTTAAATTTGTTGATTCAAAAGGTACTCCGCCCCTGTTGTACACAAAAGGATTAACAATAGTAATTCAGATGAGAAAGTGTTAGAGAAACCTAAGAATGTAAACATAGGGTTTCTGTCTAAGTCTCAGTTGAAACAGAGATTAGATGGTCTTTCAGAGTCTAGCAAGATCAAGAGAAATAGGAATGGAAAAGAAGGTATTAATAAAGAGAATAATTATAAGAATGTACCTGATGCACCTAGGAAAAAATGCTATAAGTGTGGAAATCATAATCATTTGGCCCTAGACTGCAATCAAAAACCTTCTTGGAAAACTGAGTCCGGATTCCCCAAGACTCAGAAAATTCAATACCAACCACAAAAAGCTTGTTATCATTGTGGTAGTTTACTTCATTCCATTTACATGTGTAGAGAATATCATGAATTGTATTATGACTATTATTCTCTGAAATCTGAAACTCCTAGTCACAAACAGTTTGTGAAATCAGAGTCTAAGGTTGACTCTGTAACAGGTAAAGTAAAGGCAAAATCTTCAAAGCCTGTTGTTTCTAAATCTAGTAAGAAAGGATCCAATCAAAGTTGGGTCCTAAAAAATTCTAACTAGTTACTTTTTGTTTGCAGGGCACAGGAAAGAAGTATTCAATTATCTTGGACAGTAGATGCTCTAGACATATGACTGGAAAGAAGTCCCTGCAATAAAGGAGATGGCCCAGTAATATCTTTTGGAGATGGCAACAAAGGAGAAACTCTGGGATATGGCTCAATTGTTTTGGGGAATGTCATCATAGAAAATGTAGCACTGGTTGAAGGCTTGAAACATACTCTTTTAAGCATAAGTCAACTGGGTGATAAAGGTTACAAATCAATCTTTGACAGAGAAGGATGCAAAATCTTGAATATGCAAAATGGAGACATTGTTCTAACTGGTCAAAGATATGGTAACATATATGAAGCCAGCTTAAGTGATACATCTAAAGGAATTGTTAGATGTCTCTACAGCAAAGCAACAAATGATGAAAGCTGAAATTGGCACAAGAAGCTCTCACATCTCAACTTCAAGAAGCTTAATCAACTTGTTAAGCACAATCTTGTGATAGGTCTACCTAAGGCAAATTTTGTGCAAGATGGACTTTGTGATGCTTGTCAGCTTGGAAAACAAAGAAGAACCACTTTCAAGAGCAAGACTGAAAATTCAATTACTGAACCATTTCACATGCTACATCTTGATCTGTTTGGTCCAATAAACATTATGTCTATCAGCAAGAAAAGATATGCTCTAGTCATAGTGGATGATTTCACAAGGTCCACATGGGTGTTCTTTCTACACAAGAAGGATGAAGCTCCTCAGCAAATCATTGAACTTGTCAAGAATATTCAGAATAACTCTGAGTACAAAGTCAAAGTACTTAGGAGTAACAATGGTACAAAATTCAAGAATTCTACAATGGAGAATTTTTGTGTAGACAATGGAATCACTCAACAGTTTTCTGCACCTGGTACACCTCAGCAGAATGGTGTAGTAGAAAGAAAGAACAGGACTCTCATAGAGGCAGCAAGAACCATGCTTGTAGATGCAAAACTTCCAACCTATTTTTGGGCAGAAGCTATTAACACTGCATGTTTCACTCAAAACTGTACCTTGGTAAATAGTCATGGAAAAACTCCCTATGAGATGATCAAAGGAAAGAAACCAAGTGTGAAATACTTTCACATCTTTGGATGCAAATGCTATGTCCTAAAAGTTCATCCAGAACAACTTGGAAAATTTGAAGCCAAATCGGATGAAGCAATCTTTCTAGGATATTCAGCATCTAAGGCCTTCAAAGTTTATAATCTCAGAACTCACATTGTTATGGAATCAATTCATGTTGCATTTGATGATAAGAAATTTGGAATTCTGCAAACTGATGAGAGAGCCATGACAAATTGGAATTTGAAAATCTGAAGAATTCTGAGATACTCTCCAGTGATGATGAAAGTTCTCCAGAAGGAATTTCTATTGCTTCTCAAAGGAATGCTACTGTTGAGGGGGAGCAAATAAATCAAAGAGTCTACTCCATTAGGAACTGATCTTTCAGAGTCTACTGAGGAAAGATCAGTAACTAGCAGCAATATGGAATCTATTGATCAAAGGGGAGTTATTGAAGGCAGAGAGAATTCTTCTACAAGAGATACCACTAACTTAGGGGGAGAATCTAGCAGAGGCAATCTACCACCTATTAGAAAATGGACAAAGGATCATACAGAAGATTTGATTATTGGTGATCCAAATAGTGGTGTTCAAACTAGAAGATCAATTCAAAATGAATGCTTGTATAGTTGCTTTCTCTCAAAGAATGAACCTAAGAAGGTTGAAGAAGCCTTACAGGATCCTGATTGGGTAATTGCATTGCAGGAGGAGTTAAATGAGTTTGAGAGAAACAAAGTCTGGAAACTGGTACCAAGACTTAAAGATAGATCTATTGTTGGTGCAAAATGGGTTTTCAGAAACAAGCTAGATGAATCTGGTATGATTGTAAGAAACAAAGCAAGACTGGTGGCCAAGGGTTACTCTCAGGAAGAAGGCATTGATTATGATGAGACCTTTGCACCTGTAGCAAGATTGGAAGCAATCAGAATGTTTCTTGCATTTGCAGCTCATTCAAAATTCAAGGTATACTAGATGGATGTAAAGAGTGCTTTTCTAAATGGCAAACTTGATGAGGAAGTGTATGTGGAACAGCCACCTGGATTTGTTGATCCAAAGTTTCCAAATCATGTCTACAAACTTGACAAGGCACTCTATGGACTAAAGCAGGCACCAAGAGCATGGTATGAGACTTTGTCTAAATTTCTTCTTGAAAATGGCTTCACAAGAGGTACAATTGACAAAACTCTATTCTTTAGAAAGATAAAAGGTGAATTGATTTTAGTTCAAGTTTATGTTGATGATATCATATTTGGCTCTACTAATGAAAAGTTGTGTGCTAAGTTTAGTAAGCTTATGCAGTCTAAGTATCAGATGAGCATGATGGGTGAATTAAATTATTTCTTAGGCTTGCAGGTCAAACAGACTGAGACTGGTATTTTCAATAATCAGTCAAAGTATATTAAAGATCTTTTAAGAAGGTTTGACTTTCAAGACTGTGCAGTTGCAAAAACACCCATGACAACAGCTACTAAACTAGACTCTGATCCTAAGGGAAAGAGTGTGGATAATACTAGTTATAGAGGCATGATAGGCTCATTGTTATATCTAACTGCAAGTAGACCAGATATAATGTTTTCTACCTGTTTATGTGCTAGATTCCAAAGTGATCCTAAGGAATCTCATTTAATTGCTGTGAAGAGAATTTTTAGATATCTCAAAGGAACTCCAAATCTTGGTTTGTGGTATCCTAGAGAATCTGATTTCTTCCTAATTGGCTATTCAGACTCTGATTATGCAGGGTGTAAGATAGATAGGAAAAGCACTACAGGTACATGTCAATTCTTGGGAAACAGATTGATTTCTTGGGCAAGCAAGAAGCTATAATCTGTTTCAACCTCAACTGCAAAAGCTGAGTACATAGCAACAGGCAGTTGTTGTGCATAGCTCCTTTGGATAAGAAATCAGTTGATGGATTATGGTATGACACTTAGTAATATTCCTATGTTTTGTGATAATACTAGTGCTATCAAAATTGCAGAAAATCTAGTTCAACATTCAAGGACTAAGCACATTGATGTCAGGTATCATTTTATTAGAGAACATAATGAGAATGGTACTGTGGAACTTCATTTTGTTCCTACTGACAAACAGCTTGCAGATATTCTAACTAAACCACTTGATGAGACTACATTCAGTAGATTAGTAAGTGAGTTAGGAATGTTAAATTTCTAGATCTTTAACATCTGCAAAAGTAGCAAGGTATGTTGTTTTTAGCTTATAGACTTGATATTCTTGTCAGGATCTATATTTGATTGTTAAATGCTTTAGTTATAACACTTTGCCTTGATAAATTTCAGTATGATAGACTTGTTAATTATCATCAAGATTAGAATTGTTATCAGGATGCTGACGTCATCAGTATTGTGTCAGTATCAGGATTGTGAAAATTGTTTCAGATCCTGACGTTTACTTTGTGTAGTAATCTAATTCTGAGATGTGTTAAGTCTATGCCAGCAAGTTTTAATATTTGCATCCTGATAATTTATACCATTAGTCAGATCATTTGATAAATAGGGAACACCAGACAAGTAGATAATAAGAAATTGTATTTTCATTAATTGAAAGCATTACATACATGGAAATGAAATACAAATATCTTTTTGTCTAATTTCTACTAATAATCCTATTCTTGTCTAAAGTTGTTGTTGTTCTTAGTCTTCAAAGATCTACTTCAGGACAAGGAGCATCTCGAGAGTCACCTTGATGATTACTCCTGGATTCCTTGTCTGGGCGACTTGAATGAGAGAAGCTGACTTAATGTATAGCATCTCCATCAAGATCAACCTCAGACTCTCGGCCAAATTCTTCATCCTCAAGTTTTGAGGAGGTTAGAGGGTGATTGTATCAAACAGATGGATGTTCTAAGAAAAGGTTCTGGACATTATATGGATCTTCTCCAATCATGTCTAAAACGATGAGAAAAGTCATCTCTTCAAAGAGACGAATATTGAATCTTTGGTGTTCATCATCTGTGAGAAATTGAAAGATTGGATTGAAGGTCATTGTATTTAGTGGAAGCTATATGTTTACAGAGAGGTTTTGTGTGTTTTTGGAGTTAAGAAAGGCAAAAGACATCAAGGGTTTATAAAGAAAAGAGTGAGAAGCTGAACAGTCATTTTAAATGTACATTGTATTGGCGTATATATGTATGACTGGTCCTTTCATATTTCCAAGATATTTTTGACAATCTAACAAGTTTTTTTGTTTAGATTATTGATGTTCTTTTCAGGTTAAATTCTAAAATTGACACGTGGAACTCCATTTAATCTTTGGAATCAGGATGATAGTGATCAGGAAAACGAAAGTGATTTCATCAGGATTGATGATTATTTTTATTATTTTTAATCACATTCAGAGTTATGATTATCTTGGTGAAAAAGATCACATCAGAAAATGAAGCTGATCAGTATTGATTTTATTTTGATTTTACCCTGATTTATTTAATTGAAATCAAATTTGGATTTTATTTTCCAAAAATCGTGGGTAAACTGCATTTTTCAGGGACTGACACCTGTCAACCTACGTGTCAACGTGGGTTAGTGGGTCTGAAGGATTTTTGAATATATCTTTATTTTGAGACTCTGATTGTTTATTGCTAACTTCTAATTCATATTTCCTAAGGCAAAAACATTCATTCAAGTTCTCAAAATCGCTAATCAATTTCAAGATTTCTCAAGTTCTTTTCAGATCAAAAATGGCAGCTCAAAGAAGTCTACCTAAATTAGTAGCTTTCAAGTTTGGTGACTTTGATTTTATGATGAATAATCATGTTGCAGCAATCACCAGCAAGAAAGGAGTATCAGCTGATTTTCATCCTGTGATGGATTTTATGGCTGTTGGACCTTTGCATTATGCATTGTCAGCATCTCCAGAAATAAATCAAGCTGATGTTTCACAAGCTTGGGAGAATGCTGAGGTAATTGATTCTACTCAGAGTCAATCAGGTAAGATTATTCTACACTTAGGACAAGATACTTATGATATTACTGAATCTATTGTTAATTCAGTACTTCACTTACCTGTTACTGATAATTATGCAAGTGAAACATCTGATGATGATGTAAGAACTATGTTGTCTGCATTAGGTTATAGTGGATCTCTAGACAACATGAGCCAGTTAAATAGGTCTTTTCTTAGGAAGGAATGGTCTTTCTTCTTTGATCAAATTGCTAAATGTTTTCCTGGTAAATGTAGTTCTTTTCAGCAAATTACTTCTGTTACTTCACATATTGCTTACAGTTTGCTTTATGACAGAGTAATTAACATTGGTCACATTATCTTAAATCAGATGAGTATTAAACTTGGGTCAAGAGATCAAAACAGGAAAATGGTTTATTATCATAGATTTATGCAAATGTTTATTAACCATTTTATTCCTGATATTGAAGCTAGATTTGGTAGAGAACATTGTGTTTCTTCTTATGTACAGCAAAAGAGAATTTTCTCTGACATTACAAAGAAGGACAATGAAAAGAATCTAGATGAAATACCTGTAATTCATTATCCACATCATGTTCAGGTAATTCTTAAAACTCATCTTCCTACTCTCTACAATTCTTCTTTCTTTTGTGGTGAAATGGCTCAGGAATCTCATTTGGAGGAGAACCCACCTGTGTATACCCAAGTAGCCCAAAACATTATAGTCTCTTAAACAATTCAAGAACAAAGTTTTAATCCACAGCCTATTGTTTCAAAGAAACCAACCTCTGGTGTTTCTCAAAAGACATCAGTTGTAAGGAAGAGAAGATTTGTTGTGTCAAGTAGTAGTAGTAGTTCTAGTGAAGATGATGATAATATATCTCTTGCTGAGAGAGAAGAATTGAAGGCTGCAGTTCGACTTTCTAAGCTAGGACAAAGAGATGAAGCACCTAGTCACAGCCAGGCTGCAGTCTCTCAAAAGGCTGTAGTACTTAAAAAGGGAAAACAGTTACTGGATACTGTCTCTCAAAAGACTATGTCTATTGAAAAAGGATCTCATCCCAAGATCAAATCTGTGTTTACACCTCTTGAGTCTTCTGAGGATAAATCTTTTGCTCACTGTACTAGGAGAACAAGGAGAAAGATTCATTTGTCACCTACACACACAGAGTCTAGTCCAACTAATATCATGCAGGTCTCTACAAATAAAGCAACAATCAAGTCAGCAAATGACAATAGAGATCTGGATATTGATTCTTTATGGGAAACTACATTATCATACAGACTGGCTATGGGAGTTATTTCTATCAAAGTGAAGCTATCCAAGCTTGTTCTAGATTTTCTGGTTGAAAGAGTACCAAAACTTTTATTTCCAGAAGAATATGGACTTCTACATCAAAGACTTGACTTAATGAAGATGTATTTCTATGTATCTGTCAGAAGACAATTAGTCAAGAAATTTGGACTCTCGAAGCATGTTGCACTTCAATCACTTCATGCATATTTATTTGACAAGGATGTCATTATTGAAGATGCTTCAGCTCAAGGTGAACAACTGGAGGAAGTAGATAGTGGAATGCAGTCAACAGAAGATACTATTGCACCAGTGGTGGATACTAGGAAAGATCAGATCATAGTCACTGCAACACAAGAACCATCTAGTCAGAGGTTGGATGACTCAGGAGCTGTGATAGCTGATGTTGAAAGGTCTTCTGAGATGACTGAAATTGCAAGTGAGAAACCCTATGATATGGGAGGAATAACTTTGACTGGTTTTCTTGAAGATCAAACAAATATTATTCAGTCAGAGTCTATCCACCTTGAGGGTGTGTCTCAGCAAACAACACTTAAAGACGGTGACATACTAACTATGGTGTCTAATGAAGTATTACTGAAGACATCAGAGTCTAGTACAGAACCTGAAAGTGGTATACTGGAGCCTGTAGTCTCTGAAAGGAAAGAAGATGATTGTAAGGATTCAGAGATTATAGCAGCTCACTCCTTGGAGAAAACCTCAAGCCCCTTGCCATATGAGGAACCCTCTCTCCATGTGAGTTCAGGTATAAAAACTTCTTCTAAACTCTATTTTTCTGTAGGTCATGAGAGTACTTATCCAAATTTGAGTGATACACTTGAAAAGATGGATATTAATCCACAATCAGAGAGGCTGGCTCCTGACCAGGCAAAAGGAGAGGTAGAAAGAGTGTTGACTTTAGATAGTCAAAGTGAGAATGAGGGTATGGATGATCAACTCCATAGTGAGGGAGGGAAAATTAGGAAACTACCATCATTTGATTTCTGGGATCAGGTTTTTCCTGAATCTTGGTCTAACAATCTTGGTATGGATACTGGTACTTATTCGTTTATCAAGATGTATGAGAAGAATGACTTAGCAAAGCACAACTCAAAGCTAGAAGTTAAAGCTCAGAAGCAAAAAGAAAGGTTTGCAGGAATTATAAACAGAAGAGGTGAAAGGCTAAGACAAACGTCTACAACACCAGTACCAGTAGATATTTCTAATGATCCTAGTATTCCTTTATTTGTACTACCAATATCAGCAAGAATTGAGACATCAACAGTATCTGATCAATCTAAGGAGGAGTCAGGTTTTGTAGATGTTAGTACACAGAATACTAGTGAAGGACAAGATGATCATATTGCAGCTTCGGATCAGAAAGATGAAGATGTTTGTAACTCTAATCGATTTTTATTACTTGAATATCATTCTACACAGGCAGCTTCTTCTACAAGACTTGAATCTGAAGATATTCCAAACACTTCTAACATTGAAGTCAATTCTGAAGTTCTACACGACATTCAGAAATCTCAAGTTGAAATTCAATCAAGACTTCAAACACTTGAAGATAACCAAGTCACTATTATGGAAAATCAAGCAGTTCTAATGAATCTCATTTGTTCTGTTACTGAATCTCTTGGAATTAATGTTGCTGATATCAAAAAGGGGGAGATAAAAATAGTTAAAAGGCAACAGACTAGGGGAGGAGATAAACAGACTGGGAGAAATAAAAGAAGAACTAAGGATGACAAAGGTGAATCTTATCAGGGAAGTGGTAAAGGAAAAGAAGCATCAAATAGTTGAATTCTTTATTCTAAGTACTGGATACTATGTCTATATCTGAAGAAGGAGGTACTTAACTTCATGATTTTTTAATTCATAAATTCTATTCTGATTGTATTGTTATATGTTTTGACATCAACAACTCAGATTTATGCTTCAGATCTTAAAGCATAAATAGGGGGAGATTGTTAGGAATAATTCATGAGTTGTGATGTTAAGAATAGAATTTTACTTATACTTCTTGTATATCCTGATTTATAAAGGATTTAGCACTTTGTATAGGAAATATGTGTTAGATAGTTATCTGTAAAGTTTAGTCAGGATTGAACAGTGCATCGAGTACTACATGTCAGGAACTGAGATTGAATCCTGATACGTCAAGTCAAATACTGATCAAGTACTGATGGGATGGTCAGCAGTTGCTAAAGGTATTTGTACACCTTTGGTAGAGTTTGTATTTGATCTTATTAATACAAACAGTTTGATTCATTCGTTTATTCTTGTTTATCTAATCAAGCAAAAATCAGACACGATTATATAACTTGTATTCAACCCCCCCTTCTACAAGTTATTCGAGTTAACACTCCCTTCCTGTACTTCTTCACCTTTTCGAGAGCTTTCCTCAACTTGAAAAGCTTTCCCAGTTCGATGGTGATTTCGTGGAATACTCCGAGATTTTCTCCTACTTCCTTGCTCTTGCTCCACTGAATCCAATCTTGCCCCGAAGTTATTTATGGCAGTTCCCATATGATATAACTGCTCCATTAACTCCACGTTACTGATAAGAACGGGCGGTTGTCCGCCAATAGCTGGATTTCCATAGTGGTGTGGGGAATCAAGGATCTCTTCCGGAATATAAGCTTCGTGACGAGCTTGATTACCCCCAAGCTATCTTCAAAATCATAATCATTTTCTTCATGAGAACCTCCACCTTGATTGTGAGACATATCCAAATATGATTAAGATACCATCAAGTGCATTGATGAGTTTAAAGTTCGGGAGGTTGCATTCATCAAATCTAAGAGAATTGCACTAGAGCTTCAAAAGGATGTGGTGATGGAGGGCGCGTCCTCAAAAGAGTGAAGGCTTGCACGCTTACAAGAAAAAGTTCTGCATTGCATCTTCTACTCGAGGGCGCGTCCTCCATTGTACGAGAACTATTCAAACTCACCCTTCAGGGCGCGCCCTACAGGCATAATCTTGCATTCTCGAAAAAGTTAAAAATTTCACTGAACTAAGACTAGGGAAAGTGTACATAAAGTGTACATGGACTACCCCCCTAGACTAGGAGGTAATTAATTTACCTGGTAGTCTACTATTCAGGCATTGCTCTACTTCAATCAACTTCTGGTAGAAAGAGTGCATTCTCCGGTCACGGGCTACTTCAAATCTCATCTGTTAGGAATAATTCATAAGTTGTGATGTTAAGAATAGAATTTACACATTATACTTCTTGTAATCCTGATCTTATAAAGGATTTAGCACTATATATAGGATTTATGTGTAAAATAGTTATCTGTACAGTTTAGTCAGGAATGAACAGTGTATCGGAGACTACATGTCAGGAACAAAGAGCAAATCCTGATGAAGGTCTAATACTGATGATGATCAGATACTGATGCAAGATGAAATCCTGATATCAGTCGTGTTACTGATGATGTCATTATGGATGCTACAGAAACTGGCAAGTGCTATAAAACAGGATCGTTGATTGAAGAACAAGCAAGAAGATATTATGAAGGAAAGAGTTTTCTATTGATGGAAACTATCGACTAGAAGGCAGAACATTGTCATGTATAAATTATATCTTTCTGTTATTAGTTGATAGGTAGCATTATAAATACTCTCTCTATATCATTGTAAAAGGTGTTCGTGAGGTTTGTAATCGTGAATATACGAGAGTACAAACAGAGAGAGAGAGATTTGTATTGTCAGCAGCTGCTAAAGGTATTGTACACCTTTGGTAGAGTTTGTATTTGATCTTATTAATACAAACAGAGTTTTATTCATTCGTTTATTCTTCTTCATATAATCAAGCAAAAATCAGACACGATTATATAACTTGTATTCAACCCCCCCCTTCTACAAGTTATTCGAGTTAACAATTGGTATCAGAGCAGGTTGATTTCGAATAATCATAAAGATCTACAATCATGTCTGGTTACAAGGATGGGAATACTAAGATTCCTATGCTCAAGAGAAACGAATATACTCTATGGGAAGTAAAGATGTTGCATCATCTGGAAGCAACAGATCCTGATTATCTTGACAGAATCAGAGATGGACCTTTTGTTCCAACAAAGGTCGTTGGACAAGCAACTGTTGATGGTGTGGTTGTTCCAGAACATACAGTAGAGAAGCCAAAATCTGAATGGTCAGATAAGGACAAGGAGAATGTTCTTAAAGATGCTAAAGTGAGAAACATATTATTCAATAGTCTTGATTCTATTCTCACTAACTATGTTCTCTCTTGTAAAACTGCTAAGGATATTTGGGACAATCTTAAGGTTCACTGTGAAGGAACTAAGCCTGTCAGGAAGAATATGAGGACATTACTTATACAACAGTATGAGTACTTTGAATCCAAGTCTGGTGAGTCACTTACTGATACCTTTGATAGGTTTACAAAACTCATCAATGAGATGGCCATGCATGGTAAATATTATGACTTGGAGGATATGAATACAAAGTTCATGAAAGCTTTGCCTGATTTCTATAATGAGAAGATATCTGCGATTGAAAAAGCTAATGATCTTGATGAGATTTCATTAGAGGCAGTATATGGAAAATTGAGAGCTTATGAACTTGACAAGCAGCAGAAGAAGAGCAGGAGTGAAGGAAAGATGAAGACTATTGCACTTACTGCTCAATCTGAAGTAAAGAAGCTTCCTGAAGAACAGCATGAAGAGATTGCTGTAAAGAATTCAAGGAAGAAGAAAAGCAAAGAAAGTTCTGAGTCAGAGACTACTGATATGGACTCTGAGAACAATGATTCTGAATCTGAGATGCAGGAACTCTTTCCTATGTTTGCTAAAGCTTTCAAGAAAGGTAGATTTAACAGGAGAAGATTTAGCAAAGGACCTTTTCAAAAAAAGGAGGAGAAGAAGAGTGACAAAGGCAAAAATACAATTGTCAAGCTTGACAAGGCCAAGATCAAGTGCTTTAACTGCAGCGAGCTTGGACACTTTGCTAGTGAGTGTAAGAAGCCTAGGAATTCAGGAAAGGGTAATGCACTTATGGTCACACAGAAGGATTGGGCTGATTCCAGTGATTCTGAAGATGAATTGGATTATGACAACATTGCATTGATGGTAAATGGTTCAGACAAACCTGGATCTCCAAAGAAAACTTCTCCATCCTCTGTTAAGGTATCACTTCATTCTCTTGATTCATTTGATAGCTTAAATTCTGATGAAATTAGATCTATCCATGCTGAGTTTAAGAATCTTATGACTAATTTTAGAATTCTTACTTGTGAAAGAGATGAACTTAAGGTTAAGAATGATAAATTAGTTGATAGAAATAATTTTCTTGAATCTGAGTTAATTCAAATGGAAGAATACAAGTTAAGTTCTGATAAAGCTAAGCATGATTATAGTGTTATTCTTGAGGCTTATGACTATGTCAGGAAAGAACTAGAGGAAGAGAGAGATGTGATTAAGACCATTAACATTTCTGGTAAAAAGACACAAGAAATCATCGAAAATGGAATTCGTGGTAAGGTTAATGGTTTAGGTTTTGATAAGGCTAGACAAGAAGAAAAATTAGCTATTGTCAATGATGATAGTAAAGTAGAAGCTAACACATCTAAATCTGAAGGTAAGAAAAGTGTTTCTGAACCTAATCATGTTAAATTTGTTGATTCAAAAGGTACCCCTGTTGTACACAAAAGGATTAACAATAGTAATTCAGATGAGAAAGTGTTAGAGAAACCTAAGAATGTAAACATAGGGTTTATGTCTAAGTCTCAGTTGAAACAGAGATTAGATGATCTTTCAGAGTCTAGCAAGATCAAAAGAAATAGGAATGGAAAAGAAGGTATTAACAAAGAAAATAATTACAAGAATGTACCTGATGCACCTAGGAAAAAATGCTATAAGTGTGGAAATCATAATCATTTAGCCCTAGACTGCAATCAAAAACCTTCTTGGAAAACTGAGTCCAGATTCCCCAAGACTCAGAAAATTCAATACCAACCACAAAAAGCTTGTTATCATTGTGGTAGTTTACTTCATTCCATTTACATGTGTAGAGAATATCATGAACTGTACTATGACTATTATTCCTTGAAATCTGAAACTCCAAGTCACAAACAGTTTGTGAAATTAGAGTCTAAAGTTGACTCTACAACAGGTAAAGTAAAAGCAAAATTCTCAAAGCCTGTTGTTTCTAAATCTAGTAAGAAAGGATCCAATCAAAGTTGGGTCCTAAAAAATTCTAACTAGTTACTTTTTGTTTGCAGGGCACAGGAAAGAAGCATTCAATTATCTTGGACAGTGGATGCTCTGGACATATGACTGGAAAGAAGTCCCTGCTTACAAAGTTTGAGAGGAAAGCTGGCCCAGTAATATCTTTTGGAGATGGCAACAAAGGAGAAACTCTAGGGTATGGCTCAATTGTTTTGGGAAATGTCATCATAGAAAATGTAGCACTGGTTGAAGGCTTGAAACATACTCTTTTAAGCATAAGTCAACTGGGTGATAAAGGTTACAAATCAATCTTTGACAAAGAAGGATGCAAAATCTTGAATATGCAAAATGGAGACATTGTTCTAACTGGTCAAAGACATGGTAACATATATGAAGCCAGCTTAAGTGATACATCTAAAGGAATTGTTAGATGTCTCTACAGCAAAGCAACAAGTGATGAAAGCTGGAATTGGCATAAGAAGCTCTCACATCTCAACTTCAAGAAACTTAATCAACTTGTTAAGCACAATCTGGTGAGAGGCTTACCTCAGGCAAATTATGTGCAAGATGGACTTTGTGATGCATGTCAGCTTGGAAAGCAAAGAAGAACCACTTTCAAGAGCAAGACTGAAAATTCAATTACTGAACCATTTCACATGCTACATCTTGATCTGTTTGGTCCAGTAAACATTATGTCTATCAGCAAGAAAAGATATGCTCTAGTGATAGTGGATGATTTCACAAGGTTTACATGGGTGTTCTTTCTACACAAGAAGGATGAAGCTCCTCAACAAATCATTGAACTTGTCAAGAATATTCAGAATAACTCTGAGTACAAAGTTAAAGTACTTAGGAGTGACAATGGTACAAAATTCAAGAATTCTACAGTGGAGGGGTTTTGTGCAGACAATGGAATCACTCAACAGTTTTCTGTACCTGGTACACCTCAGCAGAATGGTGTAGTGGAAAGAAAGAACAGAACTCTCATAGAGGCAGCAAGAACCATGCTTGCAGATGCAAAACTTCCAACCTACTTTTGGGCAGAAGCTATTAACACTGCATGTTTCACTCAAAACTGTACCTTGGTAAATAGTCATGGAAAAACTCCCTATGAGATGATCAAAGGAAAGAAACCAAGTGTGAAATACTTTCACATCTTTGGATGCAAATGCTATGTCTTAAAAGTTCATCCAGAACAACTTGGAAAATTTGAAGCCAAATCGGATGAAGCAATTTTTCTAGGATATTCAGCATCTAAGGCCTTCAAAGTTTATAATCTCAGAACTCATATTGTTATGGAATCAATTCATGTTGCATTTGATGATAAGAAATTTGGAATTCTGCAAACTGATGAAAGCCATGACAAATTGGAATTTGAAACTCTGAAGAATTCTGAGATACTCTCCAGTGATGATGAAGGTTCTCCAGAAAGAATTTCTATTGCTTCTCAAAGGAATGCTACTGTTGAGGGGGAGCAAATAAATCAAAGAGAACACATTGATCATCAGGTGCAGACTAGCTATTCAGAGTCTACTCCATCAGGAACTGATCTTTCAGAGTCTACTGAGGAAAAATCAGTAACTAGCAGCAATATGGAATCTACTGATTCTATTGATCAAAGGAGAGTTTTTGAAGGAAGAGAGAATTCTTCTACAAGAGATACCACTAACTTAGGGGGAGAGACTAGCAGAGTCAATCTACCACCTGTTAGAAAATGGACCAAGGATCATACTGAAGATTTGATTATTGGTGATCCAAATAGTGGTATTTGAACTAGAAGATCAATTCAAAATGAATGCTTGTATAGTTGCTTTCTCTCAAAAAATGAACCTAAGAAGGTTGAAGAAGCCTTACAGGATCCTGATTGGGTAATTGAAGATCAATTCAAAATGAATGCTTGTATAGTTGCTTTCTTGCATTTGCAGCTCATTCAAAATTCAAGGTATACCAGATGGATGTAAAGAGTGCTTTTCTAAATGGCAAACTTGATGAGGAAGTATATGTGGAACAGCCACCTGGATTTGTTGATCCAAAATTTCCAAATCATGTCTACAAACTTGACAAGGCACTCTATGGACTAAAGCAGGCACCAAGAGCATGGTATGAGACTTTGTCTAAATTTCTTCTTGAAAATGGCTTCACAAGAGGTACAATTGACAAAACTCTATTCTTTAGAAAGATAAAAGGTGAATTGCTTTTAGTTCAAGTTTATGTTGATGATATTATTTTTGGTTCTACTAATGAAAAGTTGTGTGCTAAGTTTAGCAAGCTTATGCAGTCTAAGTATCAGATGAGCATGATGGGTGAATTAAATTATTTCTTAGGCTTGCAGGTCAAACAGACTGAGACTGGTATTTTCATTAATCAGTCAAAGTATATCAAAGATCTTTTAAGAAGGTTTGACTTTCAAGACTGTGCAGTTGCAAAGACACCCATGGCAACAACCACTAAACTAGACTCTGATCCTAAAGGGAAGAGTGTGGATAATACTAGTTATAGAGGCATGATAGGCTCATTGTTATATCTAACTGCAAGTAGGCCAGATATAATGTTTTCTACCTGTTTATGTGCTAGATTCCAAAGTGATCCTAAGGAATCTCATTTAATTGTTGTGAAGAGAATTTTTAGATATCTCAAAGGAACTCCAAATCTTGGTTTGTGGTACCCTAGAGAATCTGATTTCTTTCTAATTGGCTATTCAGACTCTGATTATGCAGGGTGTAAAATAGACAGGAAAAGCACTACAGGTACATGTCAATTTTTGGGAAACAGATTGATTTCTTGGGCAAGCAAGAAGCAACAATCTGTCTCAACCTCAACTGCAGAAGCTGAGTACATAGCAGCAGGCAGTTGTTGTGCACAGCTCCTTTGGATAAGAATTCAGTTGATGGATTATGGTATGACACTTAGTAATATTCCTATGTTTTGTGATAATACTAGTGCTATTAAAATTGCAGAAAATCCAGTTCAACATTCAAGGACTAAGCACATTGATGTCAGGTATCATTTTATTAGAGAACATATTGAGAATGGTACTGTGGAACTTCATTTTGTTCCTACTGACAAATAGCTTGCAGATATTCTAACTAAACCACTTGATGAGACTACATTCAGTAGATTAGTAAGTGAGTTAGGAATGTTAAATTTTTAGATCTTTAACATTTGCAAAAGTAGCAAGGTATGTTGTTCTTAGCTTATAGACTTGATATTCTTATCAGGATCTATATTTGATTGTTAAATGCTTTAGCTATAACACTTTGCCTTGATAAATTTCAGTATGGTAGACTTATTAATAATCATCAGGATTAGATTTGTATCAGGATGCTGACGTCATCAGTATTGTGTCAGTATCAGGATTGTGAAAATTGTTTCAGATCCTGACGTTTACTTTGTGTAGTAATCTAATTCTATGATGTGTTAAGTCTATGCCAGCATGTTTTGATATTTGCATACTGATAATTTACACATCATTCAATAATCAAAAGACAAGTAGATAACAAGAAATTGTATTTTCATTAATTAAAATCATTACATATATGGAAATGAAATACAACATCTTTTTGTCTAATTTCTACTGATAATTCTATACTTGTCTATTGATATGAATTCTGAGGTACAGGACAAGGAGCATCTCAAGAAATCCATCAGAGGATTGAATAGCCTCGTCTACTCTTGGATTCCTTGTCTGGGCGACTTGAATGAGAGCAGCTAACTTAAATGAATAGCATCTCCATCAAGATTAACCTCAGACTCTCGGCCAAATTCTTCATCCTCAAGTTTTGAGGAGGTTAGGGGAAGATTGTATCCAACAGATGGATGTTCTAGGAGAAACCTCTGGATATTATCGGAAACCAATCCATCCATGATTAGTTCGATGAGAAGAGTCATCTTTTCAAAGAGATGATCAAGAACAGGATGTTCATCGATCGTGAAAGATCTAAAGAATGAATTTGAATGGAATTTTGGTTTGAGGAGCATTGTTGAGAAGAACAGAAATTGAAAGGTTTATGGAGAATGGCATAAGGCGTCTGTTTCTTTTAAAGAAAGACGTGAGAAGCTGAACAGTCACTTGGAAGTTTTAATGAAGTCAGATGCTAATTATTGCATATGATTGTATTTCTTGTTTTCAAGAAATATTGAATATATCTAACCAATTGATTGTTGTTCAGTTTAATTATTTATTTCTTTTCAGATAAAAGAAAAATGCCATGTGGAAACTCCAATTAAGTCTCTGAAATCAGGATGATATTGATCAGGATTTCATATGTGACCATCAGGATTTGAGAATTATCATATTTTTAAATCACATTGTATTTTGTGACTATTTTGATGAGAGGTCAACAGGAAAAGGAAGCTGATCAGTATTGATTATTAATACCCTGATTTATTTCATGAAAATCAATTTTGGATTTTATTTTCCAAAAATCATGGATAACCGCATTTTTCAGGGACTGACACCTGTCAATCTACGTGTCAACGTGGGATAGTGGTCTGAAAGATTTGTGAAATATATTTGTTTTGAAACTCTAATCGTGTAATTGCTTTCTCTAATTTTACATTCTCTAAAGCAAAAACACTCTCTAGTTTTCAAAATCACTAATCCATTTCAAGAATTTTTTTATGTTCTTTTCAGATCAAAAATGGCAGCTCAGAGAAGATTACCTAAGTCAGTAGCCTTCAAGTTTGGTGACTTTGATTTTATGACAAACAACCATGTAGCAGCTATCACCAACAAGGAAGGAGTATTAACTGATTTTCATCCAATCATGGACTTTCTGGCGAATGGACCATTAAGTTATGCATTGACAGCATCTCCACAAATTAATCAAGAAGCTATTTCACGAGCTTGGGAGAATGCTGAGGTAATTGATTCTACTCAGAGTCAATCAGGTAAGATTGTTCTACACTTAGGACAAGACTCATTTGATATTACTGAATCTGTTGTTAATTCAGTACTTCACTTACCTGTTAGTTTGATTTATGAGAATGTACCATCTGATGATAATGTGAGAACTATGTTGTCTGAATTAGGTTATAGTGGACCTCTAGACAACATGAGCCAGTTAAATATGTCTTTTCTTAGAAAGGAATGGTCTTTTTTCTTTGATCAAATTGCTAAATGTTTTACTGGTAAATGTAGTTCTTTTCAGCAAATTACTTCTGTTACATCACATATTGCTTATAGTTTGCTTTATGACAGAGTAATTAACATTGGTCACATTATCTTAAGTCAGATAAGTATTAAACTTGGGTTAAGAGATCAAAATAGGAAAATGGTTTATTATCATAGATTTATGCAAATGTTTATTAACCATTTCATTCCTGATGTTGAAGCTAGATTTGGTGGGGAACATTGTGTTTCTTCTTATGTACAGCAAAAGAGAATTTTCTCTGACATTATAAAGAAGGACAATGAAAAGAATCTAGATGAAATACCTGCAATTTATTATCCACATCATTTTCAGGTAATTCTTAAAACTCATCTTCCTACTCTCTACAACTCTTCTTTCTTTTGTGGTGAAATGGCTCAGGAATCTCATTTGGAGGAGAACCCACCTGTGTCTACCCAAGTAGCCCAAAACATTATAGTCTCTGAAACAATTCAAGAACAAAATTTTGATCCACAGCCTATTGTTTCAAAGAAACCAACCTCTGGTGTTTCTCAAAAGACATCAGTTGTAAGGAAGAGAAGATTTGTTGTGTCAAGTAGCAGTAATTCTAGTGAAGATGATGATGATTTAACTTTTGCTGAGAGAGCAGAATTGAAGGCTGCAATTCAACTTTCTCTGTTAGCACAAAGAGATGAAAAACCTAGCCACAGCCAGGCTGTAGTCTCCCAAAAGGCTGTAGTTCTTAAAAAGGGAAAACAGTTACTGGATACTGTCTCTCAAAAGACTGTGTCTATTGAACAAAGATCTCATCCCAAGATCACTTCTGTGTCTACACCTCTTGAGTCTTCTCAGGATAAATCTTTTGCTCACTATACCAGGAGAACAAGGAGAAAGATTCAATTGTCACCTACACACACAGAGTCTAGTCCAACTAATATCAATGGCACAAGGTAAAGTTATATTTATAGCATGCCTCTACTCATCTGCCATCCATTTAGGTTTCGCATATTTTGAGGACTGACTATATCATAATGCAGGTTGTAAGCTGGGGAGCATACCTTCTGTCAAGAAACATATTAACCATGTCATTTGCACCAAGAGACACTCATGAAGCACAAGTCCAGTTTGCGCTTGAGCGTGGAGTTCCTGCCCTAATAGGTGTTTTAGCTTCCATTCAGCTACCTTACCCTTCAAGAGCGTTTGACATGGCTCATTGTACTCGGTGCTTGATTCCGTGGGGTAAAAATGGTAATTCATTTCTAATACGATGTTTTAACACTTTCTTGCAGGTCTCTACAAATGAAGCTACAATCAAGTCAGCAAATGACCATAGAGATCTGGATATTGATTCTTCATGGGAAACTACATTATCATACAGACTGGCTATGGGACTAATTTCTCTCAAAGTGAAGTTGTAAAGGCCTGTTCTAGATTTTCTGATTGAAAGAGTACTAAAACTTTTATTTCCAGATGAATATGGACTTCTACATCAAAGACTTGACTTAATGAAGATGTATTTCTATGTATCTGTCAGAAGACAATTAGTCAAGAAATTTGGACTCTCGAAGCATGTTGCACTTCAATCACTACATACATATTTATTTGACAAATATGTCATTATTGAAGATGCCTCAGCTCAAGGTGAACAACTGGAGGAAGTAGATAGAGGGGAGCAGTCAACAGAAGGTACTATTGCACCAGTGGTGAATAGTAGGAAAGATCAGATCACAGTCACTGCAACATAAGAACCATCTAGTCAGAGGTTGGATGACTCAGGAGCTGTGATAGCTGATGTTGAAAGGTCTTCTGTGATGACTGAAATTGCAAGTGAGAAACCCTATGATATGGGAGGAATGACTTTGGTTGATTTTTCTGAAGATCAAACAAATTTTGTTCAGTCAGAGTCTATCCACCTTGAGGGTGAGTCTCAGCAAATAACACTTAAAGACGGTGATATACTAACTAGGGTGTCTAATGAAGTATTACTGAAGACATCAGAGTCTAGTAAAGAACCTGAAAGTGGTATACTAGAGCCTGTAGTCTCTGAAAGGAAAGAAGATGATTGTAAGGATTCAGAGATTATAGCAGCTCACTCCTTGGAGAAAACCTCAAGCCCCTTTTTAAATGAGGAACCCTCTCTCCATGTGAGTTCAGGTATAAAAATTCCTTCTAAACCCTATTTTTCTGTAGGTCATGAGAGCACTTATCCAAATTTGAGTGATACACTTGAAAAGATGGACTTAGATCCACAAACTGAGAGGCTGGCTCCTGACCAGGCAAAAGGTGAGGTAGAAAGAGTGTTGACTTTAGTAAGTCAAAGTGAGAATAAGGGTTTGGATGATCAACTCCATAGTGAGGGAGAGAAAATTAGGAAACCATCATTTGATTTCTGGGATCAGGTTTTTCCTGAATCTTGGTCTGAAAATTTGGATATGGATGCTGGTACTTATTCATTCATCAAAATGTATCAGAAGAATGACCTCGCACTTCAAAATGCAAAGCCAAAAGTTAAAGCTCAGAAGCAAAAGGAGAGGTTTGCAGGAATCATTAACAGAAGAGGTGCCATGATAAAGCAATCTCTTGATACATATGTACCAGATGAAGTTCCTAATGATCCTAGTGTTCCTTTGTATGTACTTCCAATATCAGCTAGAATTGAGACAGCTATAGTCTCTGATTACTCTAAGGAGGAGTCAGGATTTGAAGATGTTAGTACACAGAATACTGGTGAAGGAGATGATGATCATGTTTCAGCTACAGATCAGAAAGATGGAGATGTTGATACTTCTAATCAGGTTTTATTACTTGAATATCATACAACTCAAGCAACTTCTTCTACAAGACTTGAAGATACAGTTCTTTCTGATTCTGATTCTGAAGAAACTAGAAGCACTTCCAACATTGAAGTTCATTATGATGTTTTGAAAGATATTCAGAATTCTCAAATTGCTATGAAAACAAGACTTCAATCACTTGAAGATAACCAAGTCACAATTATGGAAAATCAAGCAGTTCTGATGAATATCATTTGTTCTGTTTCTGAATCTCTTGGAATAAATGTTGCTGATGTCAAAAAGGGGGAGATAAAGATAATTCAAAGACAACAACAACAACACCAGACTGGGGGAGATAAAGAGCAGACAAAGGGAAGTAAAAAGAAGAACTAGGAGTGACAGTGGTGAATCTCAGTTAGCAAGTGGTAAAGGAAGAGCAGCATTAATAGTTAAAATTCTTTCTTCTAAGTACTAGATAAACGTCTACATCTGGAAGGAGGTACTTAACTTCATAATTCTACATTCATAAATTCTATTCTAGTTGTATTGTTATATGTTTTGACATCCACAACTTAGATTTATGCTTCAGATTTTAAAGCATAAATAGGGGAGATTGTTAGGAATAATTCATAAGTTGTGATGTTAAGAATAGAATTTACACATTATACTTCTTGTAATCCTGATCTTATAAAGGATTTAGCACTATATATAGGATTTATGTGTAAAACAGTTATCTGTACAGTTTATTCAGGAATGAACAGTGTATCGGAGACTACATGTCAGGAACAAAGAGCAAATCCTGATGAAGGTCTAATACTGATGATGATCAGATACTGATGCAAGATGAAATCCTGATATCAGTCATGTTACTGATGATGTCATTATGGATGCTACAGAAACTGGCAAGTGCTATAAAACAGGATCGTTGTTTGAAGAACAAGCAAGAAGATATTATGAAGGAAAGAGTTTTCTATTGATAGAAACTATCGACTAGAAGGCAGAACATTGTCATGTATAGATTATATCTTTCTGTTATTAGTTGATAGGTAGCATTATAAATACTCTCTCTATATCATTGTAAAAGGTGTTTGTGAGGTTTGTAATCGTGAATATACGAGAGTACAAATAGAGAGAGAGAGATTTGTATTGTCAGTAGCTGCTAAAGGTATTGTACACCTTTGGTAGAGTTTGTATTTGATCTTATTAATACAAACAGAGTTTTATTCATTCGTTTATTCTTGTTCATATAATCAAGCAAAAATCAGACACGATTATATAACTTGTATTCAACCCCCCCCCCTTCTACAAGTTATTCGAGTTAACATCATCCCATGAAGGGGCATCTCAAAATGAGGCATCCTATGAATAACATCTCTCGAAGAGGCATCTCACTAGGAGGCATCCAATAAAGGGCATCTCATGAAGAGGCATCTCACAAGGAGGAATCCTATGAAAGGCATCTCAAGAAGAGGCATCCCCGTGGGGGTATTCCGTTGTTCACACAAATTGTCCTGAAATAAATGTATATGTAGGGCTAGGGAGGTGCATCAGTACTACCCCCCAGCATCAGAATATCATTCCTTAAAGAAGCGTCTCTTAAAGAGGCATCCCAAGAGGGGAATTGTAAGAGAGAGCCGTTGGAGTTGCTGAGGGCGATGACAAAGTCTCTTATAGTCCGGATGAATGTCATTCTTGTGTAGAAGGGCTCGCTCATGACCTTGGGGCCTCAACCTGCCTATCAGGGGGCACGCTCTAATATTCATGGGGCCGCACATTAATACAATTTTCTTCAAGCAAAAGATATGCCATGGATCGTTGCGATCATACTTGCAGACGAAGCCACAACATGAGGTTGATAAGCTAGGGCGCGCACTGATGCCTATCATTCAGGTCATTGTAGATACGAGGGTGCGTACTCTGTAGCAAAGTATTGTTTCTTCATAGAAGGGCTCGCTCACGACCTTGGGGCCTCAACCTGGTGACCAGGGGGCACACTCTGTGGTTCGTGGGGCCGCAACTCAACTTCTTTACTTCTGGAGTCCAAGCAGTAAATTATCCTCGTAGATATTGGAGTCCGCTTGAGCATTTGCATCTTTCTCTGAGGGCGTGACCTAACCAGAAAGGTCTTCTAATAAGAAAGTTCCTTGATGGCGCGTCCTATGTCGGAGGATTTTCCTGAAGTCGTGAATTTTCTTGAAGCTGAGTCCTGATGTAGAGCATTTCCTCGGGGTTGAGGATTCTCACCCTATCTTCCACTAGCCGTACTATGAGAAATAAAGAGAACAGTCATAGGGACATTCATTACTTGGTGACTAAGCCAAACAATGTCATTCCCACTTCTTTGGATTCATTATCTTCCAACGAAATCTTCAAAGCAGGCTCTCTCGTGTCTAAGGGGCCTTGACCTGTGATCAGGGGGCACGCACTGTGGATCACGACCTCGAGGAAGGGCTCGCTCATGCCCAAGGGGCCTCAACCTATAATCAGGGGGCACGCGCTGTGGATCACGGGGCCACGATTCCAAATTCTCTATTTTCTAGCTAGGCAAACCCCTATAGGCTTTCTCATCAGGAAAACCCCTGGAGGCCTTAACATCAGGAAAACCCCTGGAGGTCTTCACATCAGGCAAACCCCCAGAACTTTATACAAACAATAAATATATAAAACAAAATTAGAGGTTGTATGTTACCTTCAAGCGCGCCCAGTCAGGGGAAGGCGTGCTTCAATAGTCTTCTGAGGCATGCTCTGCTTGAATTAGCAAAACTCACCATTTGCAGTTTTCTCTTCTATATCATCTTCCATGGGTGCGCCCTTGTTTGCACTAAATCACGCAAGCGTACGTGGTCACAAGTAATATAGAAAAAAGTTGAGTTCGTTCCCACAGAGATCTGGTTTAGGTTTTAATTCAGTAGATGTACCTATGCAACAATGTATGGTTATTATGCACTGCTAAGACAATTAACAAGATTTGGGTTTTAATTAACTAAAATTAACTAAGGAAGTAAATTAACAAACTAAGAATTAACTAACTAACAAGAATTTAAATCAAATTACTTCTGCAAGAGAAAACATGGAATCCTAACTTCATTAAATACTTCACTTAGATCTGACGCCTTTAATCACTATATGCAATGGTTATGATATCTGATCGGATAACACGAAACAAATATACGCTACCTCTCAGTATACGTATACCAAACTAAACATACATCCACAAAATAGATAGAAGATGAATAGACACCAATTATGCTTAGACCCTATATCTCTATAGAATTTGAAAACATAACGGTTGAAGAACAAGTTATCCACATTGATCACATAGGGTAGCATAATATCTCTATTTACGCCACAAATTATGATGTTAAAACATCAACCTATCCTATGCTAGCATGGCAAGTTCTAAATCTCAAGATCCACTCTCGCTTCACAAGAGATTAACAAATTAGATGTTAGCTAAGCATCTAAATTCAATAAGCACAACCATACGAGGATATCAAATATACATCACACACAGATCTGTAAAGCATCAAGATACTAAAGCTCCATAAATAACTCCGTTAGAATCCCATGACAACGATTAGTTCATAATCGAACCTCTCGTCATCATGGGATCTGATGAAACCATGATAAAAACAAAGTATGAAAAGATACAAATAAACCTAAGTAATTGATATGTAATGGTGATATAAATTACAATGGTAGGATGTGTTTATATAGGCTCTAGAAGTCTTGCCCAGCAAGAAAATACCAAAACAGAATTATAATAGAATTTCTGCAAAATACGTTTCCTAAACTGATTCTGGTTTTAAGGAAAATTCGTAGCTGACTTTTCTTCAGTATTTCTGGGCCGTTCCAGTTGTAATTGGACATCTGGACCACTTTAAAATGATAGAGAATCTCGTTATCTTCGCGTGGACTGTAAGATCATCTAAAATGGACTTGTAGAACTCAAGATATGGCCAAAATAGTAAATCAGGATTTTCTGGATAAAAATTCAGAATTTCCAGGCCGCAGCGCGCCATGCTTTCTGTCCAAGATTGGAGAAAATCTCCCAAGCTTCGTGTGGACAGTAAGATCGCTGAAAATGGACTTCTAGAACTCCAGATATGGCCAAAACAGTGTAGACTGCGCAACCTTCCCGGAAAATCCGAATTTTAATAAATTTAATCTCCAAAAAACGATAGAAGCATCAACCATAATCAACATTCTTGCAAACCTGCACACTACACAAAACACATCAAAACTACAACAAACTTGAGTCCAAAACAATCAATTTAAGACGATATGGAACGCTCCAAGTGGATATAAAATCCACTTATCACACCCCCAAACTTAAACCGATGCTTGTCCTCAAGCATAAACAATTACAACTAACTAACTAATTAGTACCACTTCCGTAGGTGATCACGGTTGCATTTGGCATATGCAACAAGCCCTTTAAACCCCTAGGCAGTCCTAGTGGACGAGTAAGGTCTCGTGAGGGCCTATAGTGAATGTACCCACAAAATCCATTTAACCTAATGCAATGCAATTCAATGCAATGCATGAATGCAACTAATATGAAAATGCAAATAATCTAGTACTAAAATCCTACCATACCTTCAAATCCTCTCATGCCATATCAACTTAAGAATCAAAGTAAATACGCAATGTCTTGGTGTCGAAAGTGCAAGTATTCACATAGTCTACTCAATGAACATGCATAAGTTCTCACAAGCCCATGTCAAATGTAAGAATAAGTTATTAAACATGCTAAGCCTACAAGAGTACATCTTTGAGACAAAACTCGGGATCTCATACGCAAAAACAAGTAAACACTCATAATCCACTCACAAGAGAATATTCACTCAAGAACAAGGGTAAGTGTATCACTCAATTCCAACAAAATCATAAGCATGCTTGACATTTGGTATCAATCTAACTCTTAACACAACATACATCAATGACGTTAATCAAAAGGTCTTTATTTGGGTTGTAACGGGGCTAGGGACAAGGTATGTCAAATAAGCCAAAACAGGTGAAGTGTCAAAAGCTAGTAAGTACCATAATGAATCACACACAACACCTTATTTCCCCCCACATAATTTATTATTTTTCTTCCAACAAAACACTCGACTAGTCGACTAAAATAGGATCACAACACAAACATGCTCTCATAATTTTTTTTTTCTTTCTTCTTTTTTTTTCTCCTTTTTTCTCTTTTTTTTTTCTTTTTTTCCGAGAGAGCTAAATATAACACAAACAATAATATAAACAATAACAATGGTCCAACAATTTTATTACATATGCCAACTATCAAGTAAACAACCCCAATTTTCAATATTTCCCCCAAAAGTAAGACCAGCAATAAACCCCTCCTTGCACACCTTATTACTCCCTTAAGCACTCTACTAGCCTTTGACAATGTGGGTTCAAATTAATGTAAGGCCAATACAAGAAAAAGGTCTAGGCAAGTAATGTGGTATGTCACCGAAAAATAGGATTAAGCTCAACGGGTTAACTAATTGATCATGTAAACATGGTATGGTAATATGGGAAAATATGTGGTATTCCTAAATGCCTTTATCATTTTAATCGTCAAATAATGTCATGCGTTTCAAGAAAGATCTCAAACAACTGCTAGCAATGCAAACAATCCGTGGACACTCAAGCAAACGAATAAATTGCAACAACTATGCAATAAGGCTCAAAAACTCACTTGGTGGAAAAACATACTCAATCCCAAGCAAAAATCTCTCTAATGCACCGACTTGTATTCAAAGCATGCAAACTAAATCATCTTGCACATATTCATGTCCTTCTAATCACTTACAACATTCAAAAAGTCTACTAGCTTCAACTTACTAGTGTATGTGTGTGCACAAGAACAAAGCATATCACTTCTCAATCAAAAGCGTCAACAACACAAAATTCCTATCAAGCATGGGTGCAAATGCAAATTACTATGAACTCACATGATATACGAACATAAAACAATATGTCCTATATGAAACAGACGTAGATAACAAAAACATAAATGCATAATTTACTACTACTAATATGCAAAGCATGAAATCCTACATGAACACATAACTACTACAAATATCCCCCACAATCACCCCCAAACTTGAAATATTCAATGTCCGCATTGAATGGAAAGTAATACAAGGGATAGTAGAAAACATACCTAAATAAAAATGCCGAAAAGCATGGTTTGCCTCCCACGAAGCGCTTGTGTTTAAAGTCTTTAGCTAGACCGTATCTCTATATGGCCATTTAATTATCTTTTCCGAAGCTACAGCCTTGATGACATGTTTTAACCTTCTTTGCTCTTCAAAGGTGTCAGCCACAATGTTCACTCCACTACCTGAAAAGTTAGCAACAATAATAATAAGCAAAGTAGATGAATGACCCAAATATGCATAGGTCCTGTGATCTGGTAGTTTAAGCTCAAGTTTGGAAGCTTCTTCAACATGATGATTTTCTACCAAAGACTGATCAAGAATGGAGATAGACGGACTATGAACAGAGATGCGTAGTTCACCAACAGAAGTCTTAACCACAGACTTAGGATCAAAAGAACAATCCTCAAGCTGACTTTCATGCTTAGAACAAATAGCATTCAATTCCTCCAACATCTCATCAGAAGTAAAATTCCTATACAACTCATGAAGATCTTTATTACTCTCATACTCTAACAAAGCATCTTCCTCAAGAAAAGACTCAATTGCACTATCCTCAAGATTTGACCATGAAATAACCTCATCAATCAGCACCTTAGAATCCCAGAGATCAGCCAAGCCGAGCGACTCACACTCTTCCTCCTCATCACTATCCACCACAGGTTCTGACAAAACAGAATTTTCTTCTTTTTCTATAGGATCCTGATCATGAATTCCTTCTTCATCTTCAATTGCTGAATTCTGATCGTTCGTGACTTTTCCAGATCTGAGTGTTATGGCATTAACCTGCTCCATGCCATCTTGTTTTCCTGGATTCACCTCTGTGTCACTAGGAAGAACTCCTTGCGGTCCATTGAGAAAGGCACTTGCAATTTGCCAAATCTGATTCTCCAATGTCTTGAGAGATACCGCCTGACTTTTAACCATCAACCTCAATTCATCCAATTCAGATTTTTCATTCAAAAATTGACCATCATCCCCATGAAACTGTTGCTGCTAAAAATCTTGATTATTGCTCCAGTCGAAATTGGGATGATAGGTGGCTGGAGCTGGTTGCGAAGGTTGCTGGAAGTTGCTCACAAACTGTGCCGATTCAGAAGATATGGCACATTGACTCATCTCATGTGCGCCCTCACATAGCTCACAAACACTAGCAACTTGAGGCACCCCTTGCTTTGACATAAAATCCAATTTCTTATTAAGTGCCTCTAGCTGAGCTGCTAGAGCTGTGACTGTATTAACTTCCAGAATTCCTGCTAATTTGCCTTATGATAATCTCTGAGTTGGATTCTGGTATTCATTCGCAGCCATCATCTCAATTAGCTCATAAGCTTCCGCATAGCTCTTAGCCCATAAAGCTCCACCTGATGTTGCATATAGCATGGGTCTTGACTGTGCACCAAAGCCATTATAAAAGCAGTTAATCACCATCCAATCAGGCATCCCATGATGTGGACACTTCCTTAGCATCTCCTTATATCGCTCATAAGCCTCGCACAAAGATTCTTCAGACTGCTGTGAAAATTGAGTAATAGCGTTCCTGATTGCTACAGTTTTCGCCATAGGGAAGAATTTAGTAAGAAACTTCTGAGCAAGATCCTCCCATGTAGTAAACCAGGTGGTAGAGAGTGTAACCAGCCCTTAGCTTTATCCCTCAAAGTGAATGGGAAAAGTCTCAATTTGATAGCATCTTCCGACACCCCGTTGATCTTGAAAGTATCGAAGATCTCAATGAAATTCCGGATGTGCATGTAAGGATCTTCAGTCGGAGCACCCCCAAACTGAACCAAATTCTGCACAATCTGAATTATGCTAGGCTTGATTTCGAAAGTATTAGCTGCAATAGCTGGCCTAACAATGCTAAATTGGATGTCCTTGATCTTTGGTTGAGAATAATACATCAATGCTTTCACTGCTGCTGCTGGTTCTCCCATTGCTACCTGCAACACATAAAACTAAACAACTATATATAAGAAACAATCCGAGTCAGTGAACTCTAACAACCACTATTGACAAGCACATAAACCAAAAATAAAACACCGATGATCCCCGGCAGTGGCGCTAAAAACTTGTTTGCACTAAATCACGCAAGCGTACGTGGTCACAAGTAATATAGAATAAAGTTGAGTTCGTTCCCACAGAGATCTGGTTTAGGTTTTAATTCAGTAGATGTACCTATGCAACAATGTATGGTTATTATGCACTGCTAAGACAATTAACAAGATTTGGGTTTTAATTAACTAAAATTAACTAAGGAAGTAAATTAACAAACTAAGAATTAACTAACTAATAAGAATTTAAATCAAATTACTTCTGCAAGAGAAAACATGGAATCCTAACTTCATTAAATACTTCACTTAGATCTGACGCCTTTAATCACTATATGCAATGGTTATGATATCTGATCGGATAACACGAAACAAGTACACACTACCTCTCAATATACGTATACCAAACTAAACATACATCCACAAAAGAGATAGAAGATGAATAGACACCAATTATGCTTAGACCCTATATCTCTATAGAATTTGAAAACATAACGGTTGAAGAACAAGTTATCCACATTGATCACATAGGGCATCATAATATCTCTATTTACGCCACAAATCATGATGTTAAAACATCAATCTATCATATGCTAGCATGGCAAGTTCTAAATCTCAAGATCCACTCTCGCTTCACAAGAGATTAACAAATTAGATGTTAGCTATGCATCTAAATTCAATAAGCACAACCATACGAGGATATCAAATATACATCACACACAGATCTGTAAAGCATCAAGATACTAAAGCTCCATAAATAACTCCGTTAGAATCCCATGACAACGATTAGTTCATAATCGAACCTCTCGTCATCATGGGATCTGATGAAACCATGATAAAAACAAAGTATGAAAAGATACAAATAAACCTAAGTAATTGATATGTAATGGTGATATAAATTACAATGGTAGGATGTGTTTTTATAGGCTCTAGAAGTCTTGCCCAGCAAGAAAATACCAAAACAGAATTATAATAGAATTTCTGCAAAATACGTTTCCTAAACTGATTCTGGTTTTAAGGAAAATTCATAGCTGACTTTTCTTCAGTATTTCTGGGCCGTTCCAGTTGTAATTGGACATCTGGACCACTTTAGAATGATATAGAATCTCGTTATCTTCGCGTGGACTGTAAGATTGTTACGACCAACTCAACACGCAAGTGCACGTGATCTCAAGTAATACAGATAGCAAATAAGGTTCGTTCCTACAGGGACTCGTTGTATTGTCTAGCTAATTCACTCACCAATGTATGATTGTTTTCCGATGCTAAAACAAATAAATAGGTGAGTGAATTAGCTAGACAATACAACGAGTCCCTGTAGGAACGAACCTTATTTGCTATCTGTATTACTTGAGATCACGTGCACTTGCGTGTTGAGTTGGTCGTAACAAGTTTTTGGCGCCGCTGCCGGGGACGCGGTTTTATTTTGTTTAGTTTCAATATTTGCCATCAGTGGTCATTGAATTTCGGTGACTAGGACGTTTTCATAAAATTTCGTGTTGGTGAATTTCAGGTACGTGTTGAGAGTTTATGCGTACACGAGCTCGTGCACGTAGAGACGAACTAGCACGTAGAGACGAACTAGCTAGGAGAAGACTTGATTTCGGGTTAGAAGACAATCTTGAAGCAAGGAAAGTTATGGCAAATCAAGATCAAGCAGCGAAGGCTTTGAGTGAATTCTCTCAGCCGAAAGTGGAGGACATTCATACTAGTATTGTTCGCCCAGCTATAGGGTCTAACAATTTCGAGCTAAGGCCAAACATCATTCAGATGATTCAGAACACAGTCCAGTTTGGGGGTAGTCCTGCTGAAGATCCCAATGCTCATATTAGGGACTTCCTTGAGATCTGTGACACCTTCAAATTCAACGGAGTTACAGATGACGCAATCAGATTGAGGCTATTTCCCTTCTCTCTCAAGGATAAAGCCAAGAGTTGGTTACATTCTATGCCATCAGGCTCTATTACAACATGGGCAGACTGTGCTCAAAAGTTCTTGACCAAGTATTTCTCCATGGCGAAGACAGCAGCTTACAGGAATGCCATTTCTCAGTTTGCTCAGCATTCCCAGGAATCTTTGGGAGAAGCTTGGGAGAGGTACAAGGAGATATTGGCACGTTGTCCTCATCATGGAATGCCGGATTGGATGATAATCAGCAATTTCTATAACGGGTTGGGAGCTCAGTCCCGGCCTATGTTAGATGCAGCTTCTGGAGGTGCGCTATGGGCAAAAAGCTATGAGGATGCTTATAATCTGATTGAAATGATGTCGGCCAATGAGTTTCAGAATCCTACTCAACGCTTGCCACCTGCTAAAGTGGCTGGAGTTCTTGACTTGGATGCAGCTACTGCTATTGCTGCCCAACTCAAAGCGTTGACAATGAAGGTAGATTCCCTTTCTAATCTTGGTACTAACCAGGTTGCTATGGTGTGTGAATTGTGTGCAGGGGCACATGACACAAATATGTGTGCTATCTCAGCTGAATCCGCACAATTTGTTGGTAATTTTCAAAGATCTCAGCAACTAGTGCCAAATTTTTATCATCCCAACAATCGAAATCATCATAACTTCAGTTGGAGCAACAATCAGGGAGGTGCTCAGCAACCACAAAATCAGCAGTTCAATGTAAGGCCAAGTAATCAGAACTATCAACCACCACCTTATGCTCCAAGGCAACCATTCAATCCACCGGGGTTTCAACCATCTCAAGGAACTTCATTGAATCAGTCTGAGAAGTCGGAATTGGAGGAGCTTCGAATGATGTATAAGAGTCAGGCAGTGTCATTGAAAACTTTAGAGAATCAAATTGGCCAGCTAGCCAATGCTTTGTTGAACCGTCAACCAGGAACGCTTCCGAGTGACACAGAGGTGAATCCAGGCAAGAAAGATCAAAAGGAACAGGTTCAGGCAATAACATTACGATCAGGAAGAAGTCTACAAGGTCAGAACGAAGAAAAAGCAACCGAGGAAAAAAATGAAATTCCTGAGCAGGCCCTACGGCGCCGCGGCGCCGCCTCACAGTACAAAAACGGCGACGTGTCGCCGGGCTCTCTGGAGGAAAAACTTGAATTTTCAGTTGAGGTCGAATCTGGTTCTGATTTGCTTCCTAATGCTACTCCTTCAACTCCTATCATTCACAAGAGTGTTAATTCCCAAAAAGAAGTAGAAGATAAGGTGTTTCCACCTCCTCCATTCCCAAAACGAATTCAAAGGCAAAAGTTAGACAAGCAATTCGCTAAGTTCTTGGATGTATTCAAGAAGCTGCAGATTAACATACCATTTGCGGAGGCTCTTGAGCAAATGCCAAGTTATGCCAAGTTCATGAAGGGCATACTTTCGAGGAAATTGAAACTCGAGGATTTAGAGACCGTCGCTTTGACGGAGGAATGTAGTGCTGTCTTGCAACAAAAGTTGCCACCTAAGCTGAAGGATCCGGGGAGCTTCACCATACCTTGCACTATTGGCAAACAACTTTTCAGCAAGTGCTTATGTGATTTGGGAGCTAGCATTAATCTGATGCCGATGTCTGTTTTTAAGCAACTTGGGTTACCTGATCCGAAACCTGTTAATATGACCTTGCAGTTGGCAGATAGGTCGATCACATATCCTAGGGGTATAGTGGAGGATGTATTGGTGAAGGTGGATAAGCTGATTTTTCCGGTTGATTTTGTTATACTGGACTTTGAGGAGGATAAGAGGATTCCTATCATCTTGGGAAGGCCATTTCTAGCTACGGGCCGAACTCTGATTGATGTGCAAAAAGGAGAGCTTACCATGAGAGTGCATGATCAGAAAGTCACTTTCAATGTGTTCAAGGCGACAAAATATCCGTCAGATTCAGAGGAGTGTTTCAAAGTGGACGTTGTTGATAAGAATGTGAAGAAGGAGATTGAGCAGCTAAAAAAATCAGATCCAGTGGAAAGAGCTTCAAGTGGGATTTCTGGCATTGAGAACGAAGGAAGAAAGGGGCTATTTCAGTTGTTGGATGCAACTCCATGGGAAAGAAGAGTTGACATTCTACATAAATCTCGTGGGCTAGCTGATTCTAATAATTTTCAGGTGCTTCGTAAGTTGTCAAATGAGGAAGTTTTTGCACTCGGGCTCAAGCCATTACCACCCGAGGAGGGTGACCCTGCTGATGATTGAGGTATTCCTGTGCACTTTCTTTGTTTCTCGCCTTCAATGGGGACATTGAAGAATTTAAGTTTGGGGGTGGGAAGTGAAGATTGTGATTAGTAGTTAGATGCATATAGGACATGTAGTGTAGTATTATCATGCATATTGTTTAAATTGTTCATCATGTATCATGCATATTGTTATATGTGAGTCATGTAGTGGCATTCTAGAGTGCATAACAATTGCATTGCATAGCATGCATATTTCATGATCCCTTAGGACGAGCTGATTCTGATTGGTAGGTGGATGTTGATTTGGGTGTGATGATGATGAGTAGAGGGTTGATTTATAGTTTCTATGAAATTGACTTGCATGTTACGGGAACAAAATCTATTACATAGTCTCATTGGGGTGCTTTTGGGCTAGGTTAGGGTCATGCCTGTGGGATGTTTTGAGATTTAATCACTTGTTTATATTTAGAATTTTCGTTATTCCCTTTATAGCGTAGGAACATTAAAGTCTAAGTTTGGGGGAAACCAGGAATTTTCATGCTAGTTGTTAATATGTGTCAATAAAGGCTAGGCGTCAAATGGCTAGTAGCCAGCTCATATTTATATGAGTAGTCTAGGGTTGGAAATGAGAAAGGCTCATTCCAGATTGCGGAAAAAAAAAAGAAAAAAAAAATAAAAATATAAAAGAAAAAAAAAGAAGGAAAAAAAAAAGAGTCATATAAATAATTTAAATGCAAAATTAACCAGAGTGAGCTCTTTAATACTCGAGTAATTAAGTCTGAGGGGACTTAGTCCTAGTGACCTAAGGCTTTATAGTCTGGGATCCACTGACCCAACACTCGCTACATGGGTATTATTGTATAAGCCTTTTGGGGTCTCATTCATTGCACGGTTAAATAAGCATGCGTATTGTATATGTAGTGTCGTAGTATAGTAATAAAGCATGAGTTTCTGTCTACCTTGGATGAGGGTGGAGGTGTTCCTAGGTTATGGAGTGTCTACAGTCTATTCTAGTTATAAACCTGTGATTGTCTTGACGGAAAGCATGTATGATTTTGACCTAGTTCTGGGGGTATTTCTGATGAGCATTGCACACACGCACGTTTCTGTTCATGTATTGTTAGTATACGGGGACTTAGTTGAGCTCTGCTTGGATGTGTTACGTTCATTGAGATATTTGCTTGTTAGTTGGTTTTGGTGAGTTTGAAGGGGATCTTGCATTTTCATAGTAGTTGCATTCATGCATTGCATTGCATTAGGTTACATGGATTTTGTGGGTACATTCGCTATAGGCCCTCACGAGACCTTACTCGTCCACTAGGGCTGCCTAGGGGTTTAAAGGGCTTGTTGCATATGCTAAATGCAACCGTGATCACCTACGGAAGTGGTACTAATTAGTTAGTTAGTTGTAATTGTATATGCTTGAGGACAAGCATCAGTTTAAGTTTGGGGGTGTGATAAGTGGATTTTATATCCACTTGGAACATTCTAAATCGGCTTAAATTGATTGCTTTGACCTCAAGATTGTGGTAGTTTTGATGTGTTTTGTTTAATTGTGCAGGGTTGGAATAATGTTGATTAAGATCGTTGTTTCCGTTGCTTTTGGAGTTGGATTCGGGCTTAATAATATAGAATGGAGTCTTGTTATGGTTCACCATGAGGATTCCAAGCATAGAGGATTGAAAACGGAAGAGAATGCAAAAAGAACGGGAGCAAACGGAGCAAAAACGAAGGAGAAAAAGCTGAAAAACGAAGGAGAAAAGAACGTGAGCAGATTTGCCCGAGCAAACTGCGCCAGTTTTGAGCAAAGTGCTCGGGATGAGCAGATTTGGTCCGAGCAAAGTGCGCCAGGCTTGAGCAAAGTGCTCGGGGACGTGCTGATTTTCCAGAGCACTTTGCTCAAAACTGGCGCAGTTATCCAAAAACTTGTTATGACCAACTCAACACGCAAGTGCACGTGATCTCAAGTAATACAGATAGCAAATAAGGTTCGTTCCTACAGGGACTCGTTGTATTGTCTAGCTAATTCACTCACCAATGTATGATTATTATCCGATGCTAAAACAAATAATAAAGTGGATTGTTGTTATCACTAAACTTTATCTAAGAAATTATAACTAATTATCAACTACTTAACTGAGATTTATGTCGAATTACTATTGCAAATAAAACATGGGAATTTAGTTTCTTTAAACAATCCATCTATAGTCTCCAAATCCCTAGCCTTGTTCATGTGATTTAGTAACACCTGATCGAACACACAAAACTGATATAAGCCAACTTCCGTTAAACAAATACCATCCTAAACAATATCCACAATAAAGATAGAAATCATTTAGTCTCCCGATTATGCCAAGTCTTCATATGTCTATAAAGAATAAAACATAATGGTTGAGGTGCAAGTATTCAATTGATCACATAGTCGTCATAAAACGAATAGAGTTACGACACTAATTACGAATGATATTATCACGCATAATCCTACACTAACATGGCAAGTTCTAAACTCTTATTTCCACTTTCGCTTCAACAAGAATTAACACACAATTACAGGAGTTAGCTACTCTCCTATAACGAATTAAATCAACCATGATAGGATATCACATCAATCACACTAAAGGCATCGAGAAGATTCAACACATAGAATTCATGAATAAGTCCACTAAACCCCCATGACAACGAATTAGTTCATGATCGAACTAATCATCATCATGGGTTTCAATGAAAACATGACTCTAAAATAAACAAGTAAATAAATAGAGAAGAAGAAGAATAAGGTTTAGAATTAAATCCCCACAATCGAAGAATACAAAGGTTCAAGAATAGCTTGGAAGAATTCCTTCTCCTTTTTCTCTCTTCTTGAAACCCTAGCTTAATAATACGTAACGTGTGTCTATGTTTACAAGGGTTGGATGATGATATATCTTTTTCCTACCCTTGCCCAATAATAAAAAATACCTAAAATACAACTAGGAAACGATTTTAATGTCAAAAAACACTTAAAGTACAATATCAGATCGAATAAGGGCAAAACTGGAAAATCAGCACGTCCCCGAGCACTTTGCTCAAGCCTGGCGCACTTTGCTCGGACCAAATCTGCTCATCCCGAGCACTTTGCTCAAAACTGGCGCAGTTTGCTCGGGCAAATCTGCTCACGTTCTTTTCTCCTTCGTTTTTCAGCTTTTTCTCCTTCGTTTTTGCTCCGTTTGCTCCCGTTCTTTTTGCATTCTCTTCCGTTTTCAATCCTCTATGCTTGGAATCCTCATGGTGAACCATAACAAGACTCCATTCTATATTATTAAGCCCGAATCCAACTCCAAAAGCAACGGAAACAACGATCTTAATCAACATTATTCCAACCCTGCACAATTAAACAAAACACATCAAAACTACCACAATCTTGAGGTCAAAGCAATCAATTTAAGCCGATTTAGAATGTTCCAAGTGGATATAAAATCCACTTATCAAAGATCGTCCAAAACGGACTTGTAGAACTCAAGATATGGCCAAAATAGTAAATCAGGATTTTCTGGATAAAAATTCAGAATTTCCAGAAGGGTTCTCGCGCTGCAGCGCCCTTCCCAGGCGGCAGCGCGCCATGCTTTCTGTTCAAGATTGTAGAAAATCTCCCAAGCTTCGCGTGGACAGTAAGATCGCTGAAAACAAACTTCTAGAACTCCAGATATGGCCAAAATAGTGTAGACTGCGCAACCTTCCCGGAAAATCCGAATTTTAATAAATTTAATCTCCAAAAAACGATAGAAGCATCAACCATAATCAACATTCTTGCAAACCTGCACACTACACAAAACACATCAAAACTACAACAAACTTGAGTCCAAAACAATCAATTTAAGCCGATATGGAACGCTCCAAGTGGATATAAAATCCACTTATCAGCCCTGTGGCACGCCCTGGCAGTACGCCCTTGATAAGAGATGCTGCACCTTTTAGAAAATCTTTGAGGCTTCTATTGACGTGACCTCCTCCAAATTGGAATGTGGCGCTCCACAAATTCTTGAGATCTGAATGAGGCGTTCTGGAGATGTGGAGATGTGTTCAACCATTGAATTCTCCTAGAAGTTGGAAATCATCTGAGCCTCAACTACCACCCTCGTCCTTGGGGATTCTCTTTCACCATCTTCTTCCTACAAAAGTTCAATAAACAAATAATAGAATTCACAACAAAATAAGTCAAGGGTTACCTTGAGGGCGCATCCTGATGGTGAGGGCGCGTCCTGATGGTGAGGATGAGTTCCCGATTATTGCGCCTCTTCCCTAGAACATCCTTCTTCAAATCATATTTGAAATCGCCCCTTGGAAAACCTAGTTCAACGTCGCTGATCAGAAACCTCCACCTTTGAACATACCCGGAACCATCTTTTTGCAGCAACAGCCTGAAAATCAGTTCTAGAACCATATTTGACATCACAATTGCCTTCGAATCTTGTTCGACCCCCTTGCCAGAAATCGCCATCCTTGGATCTTCTCCGTTGCTGCAGATCTGCAACCCTATCGAGGGCTATTCCTTAGATCTTGCTTGTCGCTTCATAAGAACCTTCATCGTGGTGAGAAATCCATCATCCTTGGATTATGATCTCGATTAGTAGCCTTCCTTCTCAGAATAGGATGTGAATTTCATCCTAAACCAATTACCAATAGGTTTCCCAAACCAAGTAGAATTTCTCATTGAAAATTCGTAGTTGTCTTTTCTCTCCAATTTCGGACTGATTCCAACAAAATTCTTCAGATTATAACACCTTTGGGTTATCGAGAATTTAATAAGCTTCGCGTGGGCTGTAAAATCGTCCAAATCTGACTTCTAGAACTCAAGATATGACCCAAACAGTGTAGGTAGCGCGTGCAACACAATACATACGAATTTTCATATATTTTAACTCCAAGATCGATGACCCATCATCAATTAAGCCATACTTGAGACCATATCTTTCAAACCATGATGAGAATCGTAACCTGTTGAATGCAAAATCTTTAAAACCTTAGATTTGGTAACATCTTTCCTCCTAAGATGTAGATCTTGATTGGCTGCCCCTCCTTCTAGCGCCAATTTGTTGACGGAGGAATTTGGTAACAACAAAGTTTGAGGTCTGTCGCCGGAATAAAGATCTATGACGGTGGTTCTTCTCCGGATAAATCGCCGGAGTGTGGTGGTTGTGATGAATTGGGGGCTGAGATTGAGAGGGTTCTTGGTGGTGGCTCGTAGCTCTTTGCTTCCATCCCCCTCAATTTGCCTACGTACGTCTGTATTTATAGAGGATCAAGCCCACGTAGTTCTTGGAGAGCAAGAAACCCAATTGGGCTTGGATTATCGGTCTACCTTCCGGAATGTTCTACTATGAGGCCTAACCACAAAGGCCCAAGGCTCACCCAAGATCTCAAGACTTCACGGATAAGGAAACTTCCCCCGTCGAGGACTAGTCCTATCTGCTACCGCTATTTCTTGATTTCAAGGATGCAAGTATAGCCATGGTTTACCCCAAGTGCAGAACGCATCCCTGTCCCCCGAATGAGAAGCACCCACCAGATAGCAGGACAGGTGATCCAGAGCTTTTGGGTGCAAAGTGCAGGATTACTCTGAAGTTCCCCAATGAGGACGCGCCCATTGGCTACAGGAACAGAGCTCCCAAAGCACACACCAGAAAGTCCCCATCTTTCCACCTTAGGGCGCGCCCTTAGTGTCTAAGAAGGGTCCTTATATCCAGGCAAACCCCTGGAGGCCTTCTACGATGGACATCCCCCTCCTGAGATACGACATGAGGGAATTCTTCAATAGTCTTCATAATAATCAGTTAATTGCAATTTCTTGGAGCTTCTTCAACCTTGAGGGCTCGCCCTCCTTGTAAAGAAGGAGAGGGCGCGTCCTGTCTCTTCAATAGTTTATCAAAACCCTAATTTATCTAAGAAATCCCCAAATTAATACCCAATATTGACCCGAATCTAGAATAAAATACCCGTCCTCGTTCATCTTCAAGATTCTATACAGAGGGCGCGTCCTTCAATTCTTCATGACAACATTAGTTTTGATTTCTTCATCGAGGAATAACACAAATGCACCACATCTCTAAGCTTACAACCCAAAAGAATTACAATTTTTTTAACCTTTAAATACTCTTTGCCATCCATTTGTATATGCCACCTAAATACATTGATACTCGAAAGCTAACATCTAGCCTACCAATAGCTTCTTACTTAGCAGTGGCAGCTATGATCTCAGCGGTTAATCCTCTGACGGCTAGCACTTACTTGCACCGATTGCGCCTTGCGCGGGCCATCTGATCTAGTTGTTGTGATATAAATAATTAAAACAAGGGTGAGCAATAGCCCACCAAAAGAATATAACTGAATAGTGATAATATATGATAGTTCAAAATATCTTTGAAACCATATGCCATGCATTAACAAAAAGAGTGCCAGTATTATGTAAATGATGAAGTTAAAAGGTAACTCGAAATATAACTCTGTGGGAACATCTGCTATGCCACAAATAAGCAAGATAGCATGATTTATCATAGAAGAGGAACTTGTAGAAAAATATTGCAATTCCAGATTCAATCACTTTTTCACCCTGCCAACACCATTAGTGTTGCAGAAAATTTCCACCTTAACAAATGAACTAATTCTGGAGCATTGACGCGCCAGGAGACATAACATTCATGATGATCAGTCGCAGGTTATGCTCCCCACTTTTTGTTCTCTACATGTAGAAGGAAGCACCGACGGATTTACTTGTCTACTGCCCTCTGGAATCCCCCGGCCAATGGTTGGGCCATTGCTGGATCGGCGCCACTCGATCACTTACGCGGCTCCTAGTTCTCATAACATCCATAACTCTGAAACATAAAGTTCGTTCCCCTTTCCCCAAGTATAATACTTGTTGATAAGACTCCACAAAGTAGTCGTATCTAGTTGGAAAGAAAAATTTCACCAATATTTCCCAAGCCGCTGCTTGTTAATGGATATTAACTTGTTCCAACAATCTTACCCCTCGAATGATGAGAGGGTACACAAGGATTCAATAAGCAAATAGCAATCGAGTTGCGAGTGAAAAGAATAGTTTCAAAGAATTTATGATCGGGTAGTCTACAAGATAAATAACATTTCTCAAGTAAGGTTCCCTTATAATCTGAGAGATAGAATTGAATGAAGAATAGAGTTTCTGATAACCTTCCTTGATAAGATAATATTGATAATAAGACTCAGAGATAATCTATTTAATATTCGAGGGTCGAAGATGATATTCGAATGAAGTAAATCATTTTTGAAACGAGTTAAGAGAATTAAATAAATATTTCCAAGAATATGTATTAAGTCAAAAATATTGAAGAAATAATCTTAATATAAATGTTACTCGGAATCATCCTCGAATAAATATCCACAATGATATTCATTAAATAATTAATGAATATTTAACTTAATAATACTTATCAAATAAATAAAACTCGAATGAATATGCGAAATAATATTCACTGAATAAATAGTGAATATCCAAATTAATAATAATTAACAAATAAATATGACTCGAATGAGTATTCGAAATAATGTTCACTGAATAAATAGTGAATATTCAAATTAATAATAACATTTATTGAAGAACTAATTATCAAATGGATATTCGAGGTAATATTCATTGAATAAGTAATGAATATTCACTTAATAATACTTATTGAAGAAATAATTATCAAATGAATATTCGAAATAATATTCAATAATTGAATCGACTTTCAACGGTTATTGAAAATAATATTCATTGACTAAAGCAAGCTCAAGTGAATATTTAAAATATATTTATTGAATAATTTAAGTTCGAATGAATATTCAAAATAATATTCATAAATAATCCCAAAGGAATTTACAAATAGTATTCATCAGATAAATACTGGAAAAATATTCCCTTAAATATTTTTCCCTGAAAACAATCTCAATATATCAAGAAATACCGACTCCCGGTCTATATTCGAAGAATGAGATTCATATGCCATTCTCTAAGGGTCTTAGCAATATCCGGATTATAGCTGATACGTTAACTATCTAGTTTATAAGCCAACAATAATTCAAGAAACAAGTATCACAATATATCTTGAAAGTAGGCATGCATGCTATGGCATATGTATAACAAAATCAAAGCATATATATTATCACAACAACAGTTCCAAAGTATTGGAAACTTGCCTAGTAATCGGGTAGGGGTAGTGTGTCCTGGGTCTGCTCGGGGATCTATAAACAATCAAAGCATTCGAGATCAATCACTTAACGCTTTTCAAAAGGGTAAGTATATAATTAACTTAGGTCGACACACGTTTTCAAGTTATCTTGTTATGCATCCTTTAGTGTATTCTTTTTATCACCGATATGATCCGACACTTGTTCGTTATTAAGGCATGTCATTACACTTACCCTTGGTAGATACTTATGTCACAAAAGTGCTAAGGTCGGTTGTTTACGAACCAAGATTATACCTCGAGTTTTATCGCCCGTTTTCTAAGTGATTTACCAAAGTTATAACCAAGTGTACTTTTAAGGGGTTCTTCGCTCTTAACTTAGGTTCGAACATTTTTATAAAATTGAAAAACGATTCGTTTAACACGAGGTCTTCTCTCATGCCTTCCTTATGATCTCTAATATTTAATTATCAAGATTCACCACTGAATTACATATTTTACAGGGGTTCAATTTTAATTACAAACACGCACTTATGGTTTCGAACTACTTTTAGTAAATCGGCCGTAATTCCTAAACCGTAAGTCCGTTTGCTTTAATTCTTGTGCCAAAACGATCTATGACTCGAGATCTATAAGGAAATGTAATAAACTCATTAAGGTCAGAAAATTATCCTAACTGTTATGCACGAATTCTAAGGGTTTAACGAAATTTCGGCATTACGACGGCTATAAATCGAACGTTCCAAAATTTATAGCATCACAACCAAGCCACACCGGGCATACCATCAATCTTACACACATAGTACTCATCTTAACAGTCCAAGAACACTTACTTAACCATCATATCATCCTATTACTTAGATCCACTAATCAAACTTCATAATCATGCTTATAAGAACATCATATTCATAACTAATCTAACAACTACCAAGAACATCCATAAACTTAAAGTAGATCTAGGGTTTCAAGTGGTATACCTTACTTGATGTGTATAACAACTTAATAGCCATGTATAGCCCTTGTATAATCTTAATCAAGCTTAGATCATCCAAGAAATCAAGAAAAACAAAGTTAGTTTCTTGAAGTTACTATTCACCCGTTCAAAGAACTGCAAAAATGGGGGCCTTACCATGCTTTTTTGAATGCGGCTCCTAAATGAGAGTTGTAGAGAATCTCAATACCTTTCCAAAAAACTAAATAACACAAAATTCCATTGAGAAATGAGGGAGATATGGCCGTTTAAATCGTTATAGAAATTGTCAAACAATCTGGACAGTTCGGTTTCTTCTCTTGGGGAGGAGATTTGACTAGGCTACACTCATTATATTGCCATGAAATTTTGGTCTAATATTACCCATGGAGTGGAGAAGATATGGTTAAAATTTGGTGATTTTATCATGGATAGAAATGGAGATATAAATTTTCTTCTTTGAGGGTGTTCTGCTGGGTAGTTTGTGGAGAATGAGAGAAAATGGAGTTCTCTTGCTTGCTCTTGATCTAATCTCTTGAATTATTGATGTGTATGGATAATATCTAGTATAAAGTCACTTTATTAAAGTGATCATGTCATGGATGATGTAAATCAAGGGGACAAGTGTTTGTTTCTTATGGTTAGATGATGAGATCATGCTAACTAGTTGGTTTGATTCCAATGTTGCTTGTTCCTCTTGTAACTAACTTGGTTACTTGCTCTTATCCACTTGCACATGCTTGTATCTTGGCTCTCTGTTTGTTTCTTTGTCCGGTTATCGCTCAATTCGATTGATCGTTCAAAATAATATCTCAAGGATTTCTAGTTAGGGTTTTACCGGAAACCTTCTTAATATTAATACTAATATTCTCAATCCTTCTTTATAATCCTTGAATTATAATTCCTTAAATTCTCTCAATAAATCCTTAAGTCTTTCAGTGTCCAGAGAAATCTCGGAGAAAATAAAAGTGCAAATTTTCTGAATCCGATATCGTTTACATACACTTGTCTCGCCCCTGGATCATGAATACGAACTCAGAAATCCGTTCTGAATACTTCTATATCGCGTCGTCTTAATCATATTCTCATTTCCACCAAAAACACTATTCACTGCTTATTCTCTTTTTATTCCTTATATTTAGAATAATGTCCTTGTTTTCTTTCGGGCGTTCCTTAACCCTTTTACTGAACCACTGGACTGATAACAGATATCGATTTGGATGACATGAGAATAACTTCCCTCTTTTAGAATCACCATATCCTACTTCCTAGGAGATAGATTATTCTAATCTATGCCGTCAACCAATTGCATTCTTCATGGCATATAAACATTGGAATCCATATTCGTTCATTAGAACCGTTGTTGCATTGTAGTCGTAACCACTATTCACTTCTACATTACTACATAATAAAGGTTTTAATTCTTCCCAAAAATCTGGGTTCTTACAACATAGATCTAAATCTAAAGAAAAATATATGTGTAAGAGTGTATATATTTGAGGGTTCCGGGTAGTATTTGGAGCAAGCAAAAAACCATCGCCTTTTCATTGGATAAAACCACTATATATGGGCTAAACAAACACACCCTCCAATCCTCAAATGTAACTGCCCAAGCATTCAATACATATATTTATTCATACATAAATACATATTGTAACTCCTATACAAAGTTAATTCATACATAAATACATATTGTAACTCCTATATACATTAACTTTGTAACTCTCACAATTGATGTTTGTAACCCCCAATTGAACTTACATACATATTATCTACATAAACAATATTTGTAACTCTCAAATACATAAATAATGTATTTTATTCCTTTTCATTTATTTTACATTTGACAAAAATAAGTCAAATATAACAGCTACCACACACAATTCACTACCGTCATGCTACCAATTCTCAATGTCATTGGTTTCTGAATTGATCCACCATGGCCAGACATACGAGGCACATTCACGATCTCGTCCTAGCGCGCTTGTGTTATAGTAACATTCGCGTAGTACATACATACAAAATCTCCCTCGAGGCAATAAAATTCCTAAATACCATAGTAAACACTGTTCCTGGTGAAATCGTTGGTCGTGGGGGATTGAAACCCTATAAACAAACAAGGCAATGCCTCAAACTAATTAAGGTAACTAAGTACCTTTAATCACACATGAAAGTTTGAACGTCTTGGTTATTACGTATGTAGCCTCCTTATGTGCAACTACAACAGACTACGAGTAACAGGTTTCACTCTAATCGAATCACTCCAATGGTGTTGGCTATACCGCCTCTACTTCATCTGCTCTTGAGACTCTACTACATCCTCTTCATCATGTCTCTTGATGAATCATAAACAATTTTAAACTCTCGTCTCGTCACTTAGACAACCTTTGAAGATTCTCTCGGTCCTACTACAAGACCTTTAGTAAACATCCCACATCCTTATCAATAGGCTCGTCTTCTATAGGATTCTTTTCCTGACCTTTCATGGGGTCCTCCTCTGGATCATCCTCTAGATCCTCCTCAATCAGGTCTGCGTCCATCTCAAGGAGTGCATCATCATGTGCCTGCTCATAGGCCTCTAGGTCCAGAATCTCGGAAATCCCAGCCATCTTTAACTCACACGGGTAAATGTTACTAACCATAAAGTTCTAAGAAGGGTTTCCAAGAAGAAGTTCCCCACAAGCTTAATCTTAAACAGTCAGGGCTATATCTGATAACTCGACTACGAACTCGACCTGAGCTTTAGGTATTATATTTATTATTAAGGGTTATCACTAGACTCGATCTACTATTTTAAATAAAATTGATTATTTTAATATGTTTTACTTGAAAAAGAAAATTTATTAGTTATTGGGAAATTGTTTATTTATAATTAAGTAAGGGCGTCATTTAATTGAAAAAAGAGAGATTTTAGCTAAAGAAATTAGAAAAGGTAACGTAGTTTTTAAAAAAGGAGAAATTTTAGTTAGATAAAATGTAAAAGATATTGTATTTTACCTAAGAAGGAAATTATTTAGTTATTGAAAAATAGAAAATGTAATATGTTTAACCTGAAAAAGGAAATTGATTAATAAAGGAGAAATTTTAGTTAGATAAAATAAAAAAAATATTGTATTTTACCTGAAAAAGGAAATTATTTAGTTTTTGAAAAATTGAAAAGATAATATGTTAAACCTGAAAAGGGAAATTAATAGTTAGTAGGATGGAAATTTTAGTTAGATAAAATATAAAAGATATTGAATTTACCTGAAAAAGGAAATTATTTATTTATTGAAAATTAGAGAAGATAATATGTTTAACATGAAAAAAGAAATTAATTAGTTAGTATGATGGATTTTATTTGAGTAAGGGTAAATAAGTAAAATCAATAGGTACCGTACCGTCCGACCGACCAAACTTTTAATGTTTCGGCTTTTATAATATAGTATAGATTTTATTAGTGGTTAGAAGATATGATGTCATATTTTTGGGTATGTATTAATTATTGCAATATTATGTTTTAAATTAAAAATCAACGTGTTTTAATTAGAGAGAAGAAATTATTGATTGAAATATATGATATTTTAGGTATTTATAAAAAATTGAACCTTGAAATTTTAGTAAATAAATTTAATCATGTAATATATTAAATCATTAGATCTAACAGTTCTAATGTTTAACTAAAAATCTAACTGTGACGCCCCCAGATCCGGGGTCGGAGATCTAGGCGCTCACGGTCCATTTTCCATTATTAACATACTTGTTCTTGCACATAATATAAATAAACAGCCATCGACCCCACAATAAACTCACACCGCACACACACACACACATACAGGTTAGAGTCTCAGAAACGTCATACATTTGATTGAGCAAAAGTAAAAGTTTTAGAGTTATTACAGACCGAATTAAATAGCATTTATGCTACCAGCAACACTTCGATATGAAGCGAAGTTGGCGGCTTGAAAGTTTGTTCCGGTACACTGCCTTGCACAGGTCATACTTATAAATAAAACGTACTAACAAAAGTTGCCGACCAATCCGGCTAATGGGGCCTACCGGTGGAATCTCGACTGCAGCCTGGGGTCTAGTCACCTGCTTTCGAACAGTCTGACTGGTTCTTGCCATTTCTCTTAGCTGTTGTGTTTGTAAAATTTGAAAACAAGCAAGAGTGAGCAACTATAGCTCAGCAAGAATATATGTATAAGATAAGCAATATAACATTTCATATGTATAATAGTCATTAAACTCGTTGTATCAATCAGTTATAGAATCACTTGTCATTATTGGTAAATTTCAAAGGTGCACCAGTACGTGCCCTTGTTTTCAAAATAACCTTGCAGTTCTAGCTACTGCATAAAGTCAACATCTTTCTCATCAAAATAGGACACTATCGGCAACTGGCACGAAGGCCTAAGATGCAGTGTCAAAGCATTTTTCCAAAGTGGAGGAATGGGACTTAAAGAAAACATAAAACCTGACAGGGATTGACGATGATCAGTCGCCACATCCGAGTCCAATAATCCGCGGGTCTTCTCTACCGGTAGAAGGATAGAAACTACATCCGTAACTATCCCTGAGTGAAAACTACATCCGTAATCACCCTCGATGAAAACTACATCCGTAATCATCCTTCGGCAACACCTGGGCCGGAATAATAAGTGATGGACCGCCTGGCTCACGGCCGCTTACACATCCCGGGAATCGTTCGTCAACGGTTCCCACACCTGCCAGAGTCCCTTTTTCTTTTTCTTTTAAAAACCAGATTTTGATTGAAAACAGAGTAGTTGTGGTTCGACATCAGTCGACCGATAATTCTTGAAATCATACAAGAAGCGAATCCTGACCGGGGGTTTTCGAAAAGGTTTTGAGTTCGAAAAAGTTCGAGTTTGAAAGTATTAAAAGGTATCTTGGATTAACTTTGTTTTTAAAATAGTGAACAATAATCATTAACTGATATTTTAAGATTTAATATTAATAATTAATAAAATAATTATTTAATAAATAAACTTTCAATCCAAGATAGGGTTTCGAGTATTTACGAAGATATAATAATAGTTATTTGAATATACGATACCACCCGAATGACCCTTCGGGTTTTCACAATATAGATACGATATAATAATATACCGCTCCCCGGTCAATAGTATATACGGACCGCTACGACCTCTATTGCTAGAGTCGTTGTCCGAAGAAAACATTTCAATCTAAGTTCAAGGGGGTAAAAGCATACATGTACTTGTTCAATCTCAATTGCATCAATACTTCGATAAACATAGCATTTGATATAATTTGAAAACTACAAACACAACAGTGAAAATCCTTGTATATGTATAAGTTTTGAAAAGTAAACTTGCCTTGGTTTGGTTGGGGTGGTCGAGCGCGTGAATTCGAACGATCTATACATAAACAATAATCGTTCGTTAGTACCTTAACAATTTCTTTCTAATTACGGGGTTTTAAGGGGACACGAAATTAACTTAACGACTTCGTCTTATGACTCCCTAGCCCCACTATAGATCCATGACATCACTCGTTTACGCTCGTCACTTACTCGACTTAATTTAGTTACCACGTTCGAACCATAACCACTACTCCTAGAATTACGCTCCACTAACGACTTTTTCCCTTGCGCGAAATTTACTCTAGCATTTTTATAAAATCCAAAAATTCATATTTTAATCCAATTCTTTTTGGGTAGCCTTCACCACTGTATTTCCTAGCTTCTCTAATTTTTCCATGATCCCAAATAATTTTTAAGGTGTTTAAACAAGGTTCACAAGGGGGTCACTTTATGCAGTCCATAGTCCAGAAACAAAAATCACTTCTCCGGCCATAACTAAAATTCCACACATCACCTAGCTATGAACCTTACATATCCAGAAACTACATTCAATTATCTTTCCATCCATATAAGGTAGGACATCAGGGGACATCATTTGGGGGTTCAAAATCGTGTCACAATACAGGTCAATGTTCCTGGATAAAATCAGCATGCTCAAATCACTTAGATCAACCATTTTTCACAATTCCACCATACAACCAACACTTAATACACTCAAATCATGGTTCATAACACTCATGGTGACATACATGTTATCCATAATCATAAAAGTCACAATCTCAACATAAAAACTCAAGATCCAAGTCATCCCAACACTTATATAACCAAGATTAGCTCATACATGCATGGATCTACTACTAAACATTATAAATACTACATAACCAAGAGGGTTTGTGATTTTATACCTTCTTGAGCTCCTAGGGACCTTGGGTAAGCTTCTCACAACACAACAACACCTTAGATGATCTCCTACAACACTTATAATCCAAGATCTAAAAGAAAATCAAACATGGTTACTATTCACCCAATCTTTAACATTTTATATCTTGGAATTGGATGGATGAAATGAAGTGAAATCACTAGCATACCTTGATTAGATGATGTAGATGACCTAGGAATTATGGTATGAATTTAGAGTGATGGGAAGTGGGAGAAGAATTTTTCTTTTCTTCTCCACTTGTCTTGGCCGAGAGCAAGGTTTAAAGGGGGGGGGAGAGAGTTTTTGGTGTTTGATATTTTTGAGTTGGATGAATGATTGAATTAGTGGTTGGGTGATATGTATAATGTGTATGTATTAGCATTGTACAAGCCTAGGTATGGCTATAGGTATGGCCATTGGTACTTGTTGTCTCCACCTTTTAAAAAGCAAGCCAACTAGTTACTATTCCCCTTGCTATTTGGTTCATCTAGTTTGCTTTTCCAACTACTTAGTTGCATGAGCTTGCATGCAATACTACTCCTTGTATTATTATTCTCCCACCAATGCTTATTATCCAATCTTTAATTCGTATCGTATCTTAACTAATCCCTCGTAATAATATTTTGTCGCGTAGAGATTTCCCCTATAATTCCTTAAGTGCTAATTGTGTAAATTCCTCTAATGTCCATAATTCCTTGTCATGATCCTTAATAAATCTTGTAACACTCTAATCATTCTCAAATCCCAAGTTTTATAAATCTTACTAACAATAAGACTCTTGCCTTCACAATCTCCCTTTTTACCTTACATAGGGAATACAACAACACAGTTTCTCAAACAATCAATTCTATTAATCACAGGGATGACCAGAAAGGTTCCATATTGACATTGCCACAAGATATTAAATAAAATAAAATATTACCAAAAATTAGGGTTCTTACAGCCTCCCCTCCTTAAAAGGATTCCGTCCCGGAATCAGGTTGAAAACAGTTGGGGGTGCTTTTCACGCATCGCGCTCTCTAGTTCCCATGTTGATTCTTCGACATTCTGATTCCTCCACAAGACTCTCACTAGTTTGACAACCTTGTTCCTCAGCACCTGTTCTTTTCTATCCATGATTTCTACAGGTTGCTCCACGTATGTTAAGTCTGGTTGCAGATCCACTTGATCATGTTCTATCACATGTCTGAAGTCGGTATGGTAGGGTCGTAGCATGGACACATGAAACACATTATGTACTTGCTGTAAGCTCGGAGGTAAAGCCAATTCATAGGCTAACTTTCCAACTCGTTTCAAGATCTCAAAAGGTCCAATAAATCTCGGGCTTAGTTTCCCCTTCTTACCAAATCTCATCAATCCCTTCCACGGTGATACTTTCAACATCACGAACTCTCCTACCTCATATTCCTTATCTTTGCGGGACTGGTCCGCATACTTCTTCTGTCTGTCTTGGGCCGCTACCAGCCGTCCTCTTATAAGCTCGATAGTTTCTCTTGTCTGTTGGACCAGTTCAGGCCCTAAAATCTTCCGTTCTCCTACCTCTTCCCAACACAATGGAGACCGACATCTTCGTCCGTACAAAGCTTCATATGGGGGCATGCCTATACTCGCATGGTAACTGTTGTTGTAGGAAAATTCGATCAATGGCAAGTGGTCGTCCCAACTTCCCTTGAAATCTATGGCACATACTCTCAACATGTCCTCGATGGTCTGGATGGTTCTCTCGCTCTGTCCGTCTGTTTGGGGATGGTATGCAGTACTCATGTTTAACTTAGTCCCCACACAATCCTGAAAACTCCTCCAGAACCTGGAGTTGAATCTTGGGTCTCTATCTGATACGATGCTCACAGGAACCCCATGCCTAACCACAATCTCTTTTAAGTAAATATTCACTAGCTTGTCGACAGTGTATCTCTCGTTGATTGGAAGAAAATGTGCTGACTTGGTCAATCTATCAATAATTACCCAAATGGCATCATGATTAGTCTTGGTCCTTGGTAACCCGACCACAAAGTCCATCGCAATCTGTTCCCACTTCCACTCGGGTATCTCTAAGGGTTGCAACAATCCACTGGGCCTCTGATGTTCGGCCTCCACTCTCTGACATGTCAAGCATTTACTTACCCACTCTGCTATGTCCTTCTTCATGTTTGGCCACCAATAATATTCTTTCAAATCCCTATACATCTTGGTGCCTCCAGGATGAATCGAATACCTTGAGCTATGAGCCTCTTGCAAAATCTCATCTTTCAATTCTTGAACGTTCGGGATCCATATCCTAGATGCGTACCTCATAACTCCATTCCCGTCCTTCTCACACCTAATTTCTTCGCCAGTCAAAATTTTCTCCATCGAATTCTTTTCTTCTTCTATCTTCTTTTCCTGGCATAACTTAATCTTTTCCAATAGCGGTGGTTGGACTTTTATTTCCATTAGACTCTCTTGGCCAATTCCTGGCAACCTCACCTCAATCTCCAGCCTCTCGAGGTCCTTGATCAATTCGTCCACTGACGTTATCATCTTAAGCTTCTCCTTTCGGCTAAGTGCATCGGCCACTACGTTGGCCTTCCCTGGGTGATAATGAATCTCACAATCATAATCCTTGATTAGCTCTAACCATCTCCTCTGCCTCATGTTTAACTCTTTCTGAGTGAATATGTACTTTAAGCTCTTGTGATCCGTGTAGATTTCACACTTTTCTCCGTAAAGATAATGTCTCCAGATCTTCAAAGCAAAGACTATTGCTGCTAATTCCAAATCATGGGTGGGGTATCTTATCTCATACTCCTTAAGTTGTCTGGACGCATACGCAATCACCTTACCGTGCTGCATAAGCACACACCCTAAACCTTTATGGGACGCGTCGCTATAAATCACAAAATCTCCCTTATCATCGGGTAGGGCTAGTACTGGTGCTGTCACCAACCTCTTTTTCAACTCTTGAAAGCTCTCTTCGCATTTCTCAGTCCACACAAACTTCTCGGTCTTGCGAGTTAGCCGGGTCAAAGGGGCTGCTATTTTGGCAAAGTCTTGGACAAATCTCCTATAGTAGCCGGCCAATCCTATGAAACTTCTCACCTCTGTCGGAGTGGTTGGTCTCTCCCAATTTGATACAGCCTCTATTTTGGCTGGGTCCACTAGGATGCCTTGTTCGCTAATCACATGCCCCAAAAACTGAACTTCCTTCAACCAAAATTCACACTTCGAGAACTTGGCGTACAACTTTTCTTCTCTTAATGCTCCCAATACAATCCTCAAATGCTCTGCATGTTCCTCTTTTGTCTTGGAATAAATTAAGATGTCGTCGATGAAGACTATAACACACTTGTCCAGGTACTTCTTGAAGACTCGATTCATTAAATCCATGAAAGCTGCGGGTGCATTCGTTAACCCAAACGACATTACTAAAAACTCATAGTGTCCGTACCGGGTGCGAAAGGCCGTCTTTGGTATATCTTCTGGTTTAATCTTTAACTGGTGATACCCGGTCCGCAAATCAATCTTAGAGAAATAAACTGCATCTTTCAATTGGTCAAACAGGTCATCTATCCTGGGCAAGGGATACTTATTCTTGATGGTCACCTTATTCAACTCCCTGTAATCTATGCATAATCTCATACTGCCATCCTTCTTTTTCACGAATAGCACCGGGGCTCCCCACGGTGACACACTAGGTCTTATCATTCCTTTATCCAACAGCTCTTGCAATTGGGTGGCCAACTCTTTCATCTCCACTGGGGCTAGCCTATACGGGGCCTTTGAAATTGGGGCCGTGCCCGGAACTAAATCTATAGCGAACTCGATGTCTCTATCAGGTGGTAGTCCTGGAAGATCATCCGGAAATACGTCCGCGAACTCATTAACGACTGGGATTTCCTGTAGGTTGGGTGCCTCCTTCTTGGTATCCTTTACATAGGCTAGATAGGCTTCGCATCCCTTACGTAACAGCCTTTTAGCTTGAATCATAGTCAGGAATTTTTGGGTTTGTCGTTTTCCACTAAACACTACTTCCTTATCCCCTGGCAGTCTTAGACTCACTTTCTTCTTCACGCAATCAATCTGAGCTCCATGGGTTGTCAACCAATCCATACCTATTATTACGTCAAACTCCCCTAATTTAAAAGGTATTAAATCTACCCGAAAGTGTCGCCCCTCTATTTCTAGGTCGCAACCTGGACAAACTTGGTTAACAGGAATAATTTCATGATTAGCTATCTCTACTTGCAGTCTGTCTCTCAGTGGTTCAGTCTTAAGGCCTAGCCGACATACAAAATCTAGAGATATGAAAGACTTGGTAGCTCCCGAATCAAATAAAACATTCGCATTAACTGAGTTGAGTAGTAGGGTACCTGCGATCACATCCGTGTTCCTCACGGCATCTTGCACAGTCATGTTAAAAGTTCTTGCAGTAGGGGCCCTGTTAGAAGCAGTTCCACTCACTCTTGATGCAGCTGGCCCAGAGGACATACATTCCCTCATTCGGTGCCCTGGTTTCCCACACTTGAAGCAATTACCTCCAGCACTGGTGTTGCTACTAGTCCCTCGACAGGCGTTAGCATAATGTCCCGTCAGCCCACACTTGAAGCACTTCACATCCTGCAGGTTACACACGCCCGCATGTTTCCTTCCACATTTATTGCATTCCGGGAGTGGGGCTCGGGGTGGGGTAGAGTACGATGACCCCTGGGGTCGGCCGCCCTGGCCCACACTCCAACTTTCGGCTCTCTTGGTTCCAAAGTTTCCGCTGGGTTGGGACATTGTTCCTCGCTTAAATTTGCTCGGAAAGCTACCTCCCGCAGAGTTCCCCTTTCGACTATCAAACTTCCTCTTCCTTCCCTCTCTCTCCTTCTGCATCTGTTCACCTCCAGCCTCAACAATCGATGCTTTCTGTACCAGGGTGGCATAGTCTGTCAGCTCAAGAACCGCCACACGATTCTGAATCCATTGCTTTAGCCCCAATTGAAACCTTCGGGCCCTCTTCACCTCAGAGTTCACATATTCCGGCACAAACCTTGACAGCTCAGTAAATCTTGCCTCATACTCGGCCACCGTCATGTTACCTTGCTTGAGTTCCAAAAATTTCAGCTCCATTTGTGTCTCCATGAACCTAGGGAAATACTTTTCCAAGAACAACTCGCTAAATCTCTCCCAGGTCACCACACCTCTTCCCTCTAAATTCTTTTTAGCTTCCCACCAGTAGTTTGCCTCACCCTTCAGCAGATAGGTGGCGAAAACAGTTTTCTGCTCTTCAGAGACTCCTAGTATCTCAAAAGATTTTTCCATTTCTTTCAGCCAGGCTCTTGCCTCGACTGGGTCCGCAGTTCCCTTAAACTCCGGGGGTTTCAGGGATTTGAAATTCCGAAAGGCATTGGCGTTGGCATTGTTGGGTGGTGGCTGAACCGGGGGACGGTCCAAGTTCTGCCTGAGTAGGTCCATGAATCGCTCCATAGGGTCTCTCCTTGGGTTTTCCGCCTCCAGGGTATCATCTTCAGCTTCCTCTTCATCATACTCAGAGTTATCAAACAGGTTATAATCACTACCTTCATCCTCGCTCAGGTTCTGATCCTCTCTCTCTCGGTTTTGGTGGCCTTCCGGCCCATGGTGGCTACCCTGGCCTTCAGAGCTGGCCGGGTGAGCTCGAGTGTTCATTCTTCTGGGTGGCATGATTCTGATAATAAGACAAAAATGGGTTAGGGTTTTCAATTATTTGACCGTATTTAGAGAAGTCAGGAACGTATTGTTCCTCCTTACACAGGGTTAAAATTTCGAAACTCGTAGTGCTCTTATGATGGCGATAAACTGTAAAAACTTTTTAGGGGAAGTCGTTACGTGGTTCGAAAACATTTGTAGGAATTTCCAAAATTTCGAAACTTCGCAATCTGTAGAAATATTTTCAAAATTTTTAAATAACTAAAACCGTTTTTTTTTTTTTTTTTTTTTTGAAAGGTTTATTTTAGAAAAATTGTAGGAATATTTTGGAAAATGTGGAGAACAATTTGAAATCACATATCGTAAATTTGAAATAGCATGGTTGTATTTGGGGCTTGTAGCAGTTGTATAATCACAGTTGTATATCAAAACAGTAGAGCATGGCATCGGAAAGTAAAGCAGTTGAGACAATATCAAGGAAACTGAAACTAAATAAGTACGGTACAAGGGTGGTCACAAGTTCGGGTGTTAGAGCCAAATACATAGTTCCGATGTCAAAGTCTAGCAAAAGTGGAACAAATACAAGTACATAATCCGAATAGTCAAGGCTACACAAAAGTAGGGCTACATCCATACATACTATCCGAAGTCACATCTACATATATGTAGGTCAGTCTACTCATCCACTGGTCAGAAAGGACGCCACTGCACAAGTCAACTGTCCCGCAAAATCGACATACTAATGTCATCTGAACCTAGGGGACTGAGCTATAAGTAACACATCACGGGGCCGCACCGCGACGGAGCAAGGTCCTCACTCGGGCAAATGCACGACGCACAACACGTCTAACATCCCTAGCCCGGATCACTCCGCCCCCGCGGATCCCTAATCCGAGAACCCTCTCGCGACTCCTCCTCTCAATCCTGTGGAGGCGAGCTCTAGTCCTCCTAGCAACAGTAGTCCGCATCTCAGCCTGGATCCTCAAGCGCGCCTCGCGCTCCTCCACTATCACCCTCCTCGCCTCGTTAAGTCGGGCCTCCGCAGAAAGTAAGTCTCGGGTCATGAACTGCACGACATAGGCGTGCTCAGCGCCCGACACCGGGGGTAGGTCCAGTGGTGGGGGTGGCATAACAGGGGCAGGAGCAGGAGCAGGAGTAGGGTCACGCTCCTCCTCACTAGAAGTATCCTCCTCGGGGTCATCATCTGAAGAAGTGGGGCTCAATGACTGTGGAGAGGGTGGGGGTGACACAACACGGTCCTCACCGGGTCGCACACTCTCCTCATCAGTGGCCACATGGGAGGGGGTAACAGGCTCAGGCTCCATAAAGGGCTCCTCCTCGGGATCCTCATCATCAGTATCCCCTAATATCGTAATCCAGGGGCCCAGCTCAGGGTCAGCATCAGTATCCTCAACAGGGTCCTCAGTCTCTCTCAGTAGTGCCTCATCATGCTCCCTCTCATAGCCCTCAGGGTCTGGTATATCCTCCATCTACACAAGGGAAATAAGCTAGGTTACTAACCAAAAAGAAGGGTTTAAGAAGTAGTTCCCTCACGGGCCTTAGAAGTCAGGGCTATATCCGATAACCCGACTGTGAACTCGATGAGAGCTCTAGGTATTAATGGGATTATTATTAGTGTTATATTATTCGTATTATTATGGTTGCTTTCCTAAATTACTATCGTTTCTGAGAACTGTAACCTTCTCTCTAATACCATTTCTGTGACGCCCCCAGATCCGGGGTCGGAGATCTAGGCGCTCACGGTCCATTTTCCATTATTAACATACTTGTTCTTGCACATAATATAAATAAACAGCCATCGACCCCACAATAAACTCACACCGCACACACACACACACATACAGGTTAGAGTCTCAGAAACGTCATACATTTGATTGAGCAAAAGTAAAAGTTTTAGAGTTATTACAGACCGAATTAAATAGCATTTATGCTACCAGCAACACTTCGATATGAAGCGAAGTTGGCGGCTTGAAAGTTTGTTCCGGTACACTGCCTTGCACAGGTCATACTTATAAATAAAACGTACTAACAAAAGTTGCCGACCAATCCGGCTAATGGGGCCTACCGGTGGAATCTCGACTGCAGCCTGGGGTCTAGTCACCTGCTTTCGAACAGTCTGACTGGTTCTTGCCATTTCTCTTAGCTGTTGTGTTTGTAAAATTTGAAAACAAGCAAGAGTGAGCAACTATAGCTCAGCAAGAATATATGTATAAGATAAGCAATATAACATTTCATATGTATAATAGTCATTAAACTCGTTGTATCAATCAGTTATAGAATCACTTGTCATTATTGGTAAATTTCAAAGGTGCACCAGTACGTGCCCTTGTTTTCAAAATAACCTTGCAGTTCTAGCTACTGCATAAAGTCAACATCTTTCTCATCAAAATAGGACACTATCGGCAACTGGCACGAAGGCCTAAGATGCAGTGTCAAAGCATTTTTCCAAAGTGGAGGAATGGGACTTAAAGAAAACATAAAACCTGACAGGGATTGACGATGATCAGTCGCCACATCCGAGTCCAATAATCCGCGGGTCTTCTCTACCGGTAGAAGGATAGAAACTACATCCGTAACTATCCCTGAGTGAAAACTACATCCGTAATCACCCTCGATGAAAACTACATCCGTAATCATCCTTCGGCAACACCTGGGCCGGAATAATAAGTGATGGACCGCCTGGCTCACGGCCGCTTACACATCCCGGGAATCGTTCGTCAACGGTTCCCACACCTACCAGAGTCCCTTTTTCTTTTTCTTTTAAAAACCAGATTTTGATTGAAAACAGAGTAGTTGTGGTTCGACATCAGTCGACCGATAATTCTTGAAATCATACAAGAAGCGAATCCTGACCGGGGGTTTTCGAAAAGGTTTTGAGTTCGAAAAAGTTCGAGTTTGAAAGTATTAAAAGGTATCTTGGATTAACTTTGTTTTTAAAATAGTGAACAATAATCATTAACTGATATTTTAAGATTTAATATTAATAATTAATAAAATAATTATTTAATAAATAAACTTTCAATCCAAGATAGGGTTTCGAGTATTTACGAAGATATAATAATAGTTATTTGAATATACGATACCACCCGAATGACCCTTCGGGTTTTCACAATATAGATACGATATAATAATATACCGCTCCCTGGTCAATAGTATATACAGACCGCTACGACCTCTATTGCTAGAGTCGTTGTCCGAAGAAAACATTTCAATCTAAGTTCAAGGGGGTAAAAGCATACATGTACTTGTTCAATCTCAATTGCATCAATACTTCGATAAACATAGCATTTGATATAATTTGAAAACTACAAACACAACAGTGAAAATCCTTGTATATGTATAAGTTTTGAAAAGTAAACTTGCCTTGGTTTGGTTGGGGTGGTCGAGCGCGTGAATTCGAACGATCTATACATAAACAATAATCGTTCGTTAGTACCTTAACAATTTCTTTCTAATTACGGGGTTTTAAGGGGACACGAAATTAACTTAACGACTTCGTCTTATGACTCCCTAGCCCCACTATAGGTCCATGACATCACTCGTTTACGCTCGTCACTTACTCGACTTAATTTAGTTACCACGTTCGAACCATAACCACTACTCCTAGAATTACGCTCCACTAACGACTTTTTCCCTTGCGCGAAATTTACTCTAGCATTTTTATAAAATCCAAAAATTCATATTTTAATCCAATTCTTTTTGGGTAGCCTTCACCACTGTATTTCCTAGCTTCTCTAAATTTTCCATGATCCCAAATAATTTTTAAGGTGTTTAAACAAGGTTCACAAGGGGGTCACTTTATGCAGTCCATAGTCCAGAAACAAAAATCACTTCTCCGGCCATAACTAAAAATCCACACATCACCTAGCTATGAACCTTACATATCCAGAAACTACATTCAATTATCTTTCCATCCATATAAGGTAGGACATCAGGGGACATCATTTGGGGGTTCAAAATCGTGTCACAATACAGGTCAATGTTCCTGGATAAAATCAGCATGCTCAAATCACTTAGATCAACCATTTTTCACAATTCCACCATACAACCAACACTTAATACACTCAAATCATGGTTCATAACACTCATGGTGACATACATGTTATCCATAATCATAAAAGTCACAATCTCAACATAAAAACTCAAGATCCAAGTCATCCCAACACTTATATAACCAAGATTAGCTCATACATGCATGGATCTACTACTAAACATTATAAATACTACATAACCAAGAGGGTTTGTGATTTTATACCTTCTTGAGCTCCTAGGGACCTTGGGTAAGCTTCTCACAACACAACAACACCTTAGATGATCTCCTACAACACTTATAATCCAAGATCTAAAAGAAAATCAAACATGGTTACTATTCACCCAATCTTTAACATTTTATATCTTGGAATTGGATGGATGAAATGAAGTGAAATCACTAGCATACCTTGATTAGATGATGTAGATGACCTAGGAATTATGGTATGAATTTAGAGTGATGGGAAGTGGGAGAAGAATTTTTCTTTTCTTCTCCACTTGTCTTGGCCGAGAGCAAGGTTTAAAGGGGGGGGGGAGAGAGTTTTTGGTGTTTGATATTTTTGAGTTGGATGAATGATTGAATTAGTGGTTGGGTGATATGTATAATGTGTATGTATTAGCATTGTACAAGCCTAGGTATGGCTATAGGTATGGCCATTGGTACTTGTTGTCTCCACCTTTTAAAAAGCAAGCCAACTAGTTACTATTCCCCTTGCTATTTGGTTCATCTAGTTTGCTTTTCCAACTACTTAGTTGCATGAGCTTGCATGCAATACTACTCCTTGTATTATTATTCTCCCACCAATGCTTATTATCCAATCTTTAATTCGTATCGTATCTTAATTAATCCCTCGTAATAATATTTTGTCGCGTAGAGATTTCCCCTATAATTCCTTAAGTGCTAATTGTGTAAATTCCTCTAATGTCCATAATTCCTTGTCATGATCCTTAATAAATCTTGTAACACTCTAATCATTCTCAAATCCCAAGTTTTATAAATCTTACTAACAATAAGACTCTTGCCTTCACAATCTCCCTTTTTACCTTACATAGGGAATACAACAACACAGTTTCTCAAACAATCAATTCTATTAATCACAGGGATGACCAGAAAGGTTCCATATTGACATTGTCACAAGATATTAAATAAAATAAAATATTACCAAAAATTAGGGTTCTTACACTAACGGATACTATTCGTTGTTTACGAATTTTTATTATATTTTTTTAGTGGTTATAAGATATGATGTCATATTTTTGTGTATGTATTAATTATTGCAATATTATGTTTTAAATTAAAAATCAACGTGTTTTAATTAGAGAGAAAAAAATTATAGATTGGAAGATATGATATTTTAGGTAATTATAAAAATTCAAACCTTGAAATTTTAGTAAATAAATTTAATCATGTATTATATTTAATCATTATATCTAACTGTTCTAGTTTTTAACTAAAAATCTAACGGATATTATTCGTTGTATACGAATTTTTATTATATTTTGTTAGTGGTTAGAAGATATGATGTCATATTTTTGAGTATGTATTTAGTAAATAAATTTAATCATGTAATATATTTAATCATTAGATCTAACAATTCTAATTTTTAACTAAAAATCTAACGGATATTATTCGTTGTATACGAATTTTTATTGTATTTTGGTAGTAGTTAGAAGATATGATGTCAAATTTTTGGGTATGTATTAATTATTGCAATATTATGTTTTAAATTAAAAGTCAACGTGTTTTAATTAGAGAGAAAAAAAAATATTGATTGGAAGATATGATATTTTAGGTATTTATGAAAGTAATATCATCAATTATAAGTAAACATCTTTTAATTGAAAAAGGCAATCAGCTAATTATCATTAATTATATTATTAATAAAAAATGAAGGATAATAGTAGAGGTTTAGATTTGGGTTGATCCAATTGGATCGTTCCAAATGCTGATTAGAGATAAAAAAAAAAATTATTGATTGGAAGATATGATTTTTTAGGTATTTATAAAAGGTAATATCATATAAATTATAAGTAAACATCTTTTAATTGAAAATGGCAATCGGCTAATTATCATTAATTATATTATTAATAAAAAAAATGAAGGCTAATAGTAGAGCTTTAGATTTGGGTCAATCCAATTGGGTCGATCCAAATGTTGTGTAATGATAAAATACAGTATAGATTTAGATTTGGGTCGCTCCATATGCTGTGTAATGACAAAAAGGGACATCAAAGAAATAAAGAAGATTAAAAAAATAAAGGATAAAAGCAGTAATTTTCCTTTGTAATGACAAAAAAGGGCATCAAAGAAATAAAGAAGTTTAAAAAAATGAAGGATAAAAGCAGTAATTTTCAAAATGTAATACTAGCAGACATTAGGAATATATTGATTTTGATAACCCTAAGCTATGATACCATCTGTTCGACACCCCCCAGACCCGGGGTCAGGGATCTAGGATAGTCATGATCCATTTACTCCTTGTTGTACCTGTATTACTCACAATGTACAATCCACATACTCATGACCCCATAATATAAACACACTCACACGGGTTAGAGTCTCAGAAATGACACACTTACAATATAAATCCTCAAAATATACAGTTATTACAAACCAAAATGTTTTACCGAATACAACCTTACATAAGTCATATCTATAGATAAGGCGGACTAACAAAAGCTGCAGACTGATGTTCACGGAAATGTCTTGCGTTTCCTACTCGCTTGCGGGGTGTGTGTCATATCCTTGGCATCTTGTTTAGTTACTATATAATATAATAAAACAAAGCAAGAATGAGCGATAGCTCAGCAATATAGCGAAAGTACGACATAAATCTGCCTTTGATAAAAATCTCAGTATAAAACTATACATGACAATTATTGTTAAAATATCTCATCTCTGAAATCATTTCCTTATCAGAAATATAATTAAACTCATTATTATCTCAATAACTCATTAAATTGAATTTATATCCTTATCGAATTTTTTTTTGAAAACAGTACTAGCATAGTACTTCCGATATCAGATAACATCTTTATTCAAAAGATATATGAACTTACACTTGCCTTAGAAATTAGTGAAAAATAAGCATCCTCTTTAAAACACTCGAATTAATTTATATTAGTGAACAATAAGCAAGTAATATCACACACAGTTCTTTTTAATAAAACACTTTCTTTGATTATTTTTCTAAATTAAATTTCTCATTTTCTAGAAAAACTACGCTACGAGCAATTTTTTTCTAATAATTTAAATAATAATAATATAATTACTAATAACTAACCAAATATATTTTTTCAGCGAAAACACATTACCTTTTTTATTTTTTTCTCACCAAAACTCTTCTTTTTCAATAATATGATGGTTAGTTCTTTATAATAAAATAAGATAAAAATATTATAATTAGTACTAGCTGGTTCTTTTTTTTAACTAAAACATATAATCTTTTTTATATTATCTAACTAAAATCCATTATTTTCTAAAAGTATCATGGATAATGTATATATAATAATTGTTATTAAATCATACCATATAAAAATTTAAGTCTACAAAATTCATGTCTTATAAATTTGAATACAAAATAAAACAAAAAAAACATATAAAATTAAAGGAAATCTATGATCGCGCGTGCTCTAAATCTTCAAAATCAAAATATTTAAATTTATTATTTTGATTTTCAATCGATCATTCTATCTAACAAAATAAATTAATAATGTTATAATTACTAAATAATCAGTAATCGGTTTCTGCTAAAACACGTTAATTTTTCCATTTTTTTATGTAAAATCCCCCATTTTATAGAAACACTACGAACAAATATGTTTAATAAAATTAAATAATAATATTTTAGACCAATTACCTTTTTTCGGCTATTAGGTGAATCTAATATTTAAAAATATCAAATGTAATATATGTGTGTATATATATAATTTTTTTAAAATTAGATTTAAGCCTATAAAGTTCATGTCTAAAAATTGTAATTCCAATTAAATAAAAATTGAGTAAATTTAATTTTGCATCCCTTCGATTTCAGCTTATTACTTATACGGTATAAAACTTTTCAAATTAACATTTCGCATCCCTAAATTATGTATCCCCTCACACTTAACGCCCGTTAATCATCCGTCAAATTTGATTGTTAACTAACGTTTAATCAGGATAAAATTGTTATAACACTATTCACTTCATTAAAAAATTCAACATTTAAGTTATACTAACGTTCTACCCGTACTACGCACCGGCCGATAAATTATATTAATAAATTAATATAAATATATTATTTTAATTTTTATTTAGAAAAATATATAATTTTATTGGAATGTTAATTAACGTAAGTATAAAATTACTTATTTGTGAATTCATACCAATTGAATTAATATTAATATTACGAACCAAACATCAAAACAAATACAACCCCCGTTGAAAAGTTCAAAATTCCTCTTTATTTTTATTTTTTTAAATTAGCTTTCATTTTATTTCTCTCTTTGTTAGAGAATATTTCTACGTATCATGTTAACAAATTTTTAACCCGTATTCTGAGAATTTGGTATATTTATTAAATATCGAATCCTTAAAATACTTATTATATTAATTTATTGAAAATATTGTATGGTCGTGGTTAATTTTTCGATTACATATTAAAATGTGTAGAAACTTAATCCTCACGACTCCAATAAATCATTAGACTGTCTATCAAAAAAAGGTTGCATGTTTCAGCGATATGAGATATGATATCTACTGTGCAAGATATATGAAACGAACGTAGTTATAACAAGAGAAATTTTCATCTAAAATAGTTTGCTATGTGATTGTTCAATATCATTTTTACAAATTATATGTCCTTTTATTAATAAATTGATTTACTATAAAAAAATTATCAATTAACCAAACAAATTCAGTATATCGTGCTCTTGGAGTAACATATAATTGTTAGATTTTATGGTTATTGTCCTTAGCTTATTTGTAAAGACAACTTAAAATGTGCATTTTCAGTTTGGAAGTTTAAATTTTGGTTTTTTAAATTCTTTTCTAGTAAAACATGGAATAATAAATTTTAGTTTTCTTTTATTCTTAAAATAAAACATATGAAAATGAGTATCACCTATCTTTTTTTAATTTGACTAACTTGTGAAAATAAGCTACTGTTCATAAAATTGAAATCAAGTGTGTAATATATAAACACATAATCACATTGTTATATATGTGTCCTTGTAATTCAGATTTTTGGTTAAATAACATGAAATTCATTTTCCTTTAACAGTGAGTATATTTTTCCTACATATATATGAAGAAATAGCTTATGTAGGCCTGACAAATCGTTTTGTACATTCATGTCATGTACTTTAGGGTCTTGAACAAAAATGACACGATATAAATCGTTTACCCGATATTAGAACACAAAATGACACTAAATTACACAAATTTTTTCGTGTACACGAAATGAAATGAAATACGCGAATAGAAAAAATATAACAATTATATGAAATATTACTATGTATCCAATTTATGTAAATATATAATTATATGTCTTAAAACAACATTGAGATGTTACAAAACAAAACTAAGGGTAGCATGCATGGTGTAAAGTCTCCCAAACAAAATGAAACCCTTCTTTTATTTTTTCTTATTTCTCGTTAACAAATATTTCTCTTTGTATAGAATCTTTCTACCAAGTTATTTAGTTTTCTTAGCCATTTTTTATGCTTTGTTGATATAAAAAATATATAGTCAACTAACCAAGCAAATTCAATATATGCTCTTAGGTTAAGATATGAGAATTGATACTATTACTTTAATTCAAGAATACAAAATTCAAAAAGGTACCCTTTTATTAAAAACAATATATAATTTAAATGTATCAACCTTTTTATTTATCATTATTAATAATTTTTATAACAAAAACTGTAGATGTTGCTCTCTCTCTCTCTCTCTGCACCTTTCCCAAAAGATGCTAAACTAGAGTATAGGAGCTGATATCAGTTTTTTTAAGAAAATTTTAATTTGATTTTTCTTTAATTTTCAATAAAAATATCATTGAGAGTCTAGTACCCCGTTGTCCGTTGGTAGATAAAATCTACCAAAATATTAGATTTTGTACTAACTCCTTGTAAATGATAAGTCTTATTTTCTTTTCCTTGATTTTACTTTGGCTTTCACTAAATATATCTCTTTATTGAGAGCCTAGTACCATTAGCAAAAAAAAAAAATCATGTCCGTGGATTTTGTTTACCCATATATTAGATTTTGTTATATTAGTTCATTGATTTCGATAGTATAGAATCATAGTTCTGGTCGGTTGTTTGAATACGTTATGACAAATCAAATATACATATTCCTCACGTTTATAACAAACTGTTAGATTATCTCGTCGAAAAGACTGTATAATTTAGTTACATAAGCTAGAGATGTACCATAATTGAAGATCTGTTCAATGATTGGATAAAGAAAATTAGTGATATAATTTACTGTGTGTTTGTTCAATTTTGATTGTTTTTGTAGATGTTGTATGCCCTTTTATTGATGATTTTTGCAGGTTTGATTATTTTTGTGTATGACATGTCCTTTTATTGATGAATTAATTATCAATAAATAAATAGTGATTTATAAGAAAATCTGTCCTAAATTGACCAATTTATTATGAAAATATTTACTAACAATATTTTCATTGACTCTGTAATATATTTTTATTTTTTGATTGATAATTTATACACCAAATAATGTATAGTACTATTTAAGAGTATATTTAATATTTTGAATAATTCAAAAATATTGTCTGGTCAAATTATTTTTCCCCATTAATTATTGCATAGTTAAAAAATTTTGTAATCAAAATGTTAAAAGATGATTGGTTTAAAATTTATTCTAACATTTTAATTGGTTGATTAGCCTTTTTTATGACTGAATTATTTAATACTTTACATAACTTAAATTTTGAATGTGTATTTAGAATAGTGTGGTAAATAGTTTTATATTGTTAATAATTTTTAATTCATGATTTTAATTGTACCTTATGATTTTGAATTGAAAGTTTGAGATATCAAAATATCTGTTATAAATATAATAGATTCATGTATTAATGTATAAATTTTTAAATTAAATAATTATTGTATTTAGAATAAAATTGTTAAGTAATCATTGAATAACATTGACAACCCAACACTGTAAAAAAACATTTATCTATTGGCACAACTAATAATGTAAATAAATCAGTGTAATGTGATAAGGATTGATGCCTACAATTTAGTAAATCGCTGAAATATTGAAGGTTGCTACTGAATATTCTAATGGGAAGTAACTCTGAGAGAATCCGGACTGGGGATGATGATAACCTAAATCATTTTCAATTTTTTCTTGTCAGAAACGTTTTTCTAGTTGAATTTATTGGACAATTAAAACACGACACATATAATACATATATACAATCGAAATAAAAAGATAATATGTCCAAGTATAGAATGCCTTATAATAAAAAAGATATAAAGTAGTACCTTAACCGAATTTGATATGATTTAGCCATGAGAAAAATTGATGCATACACTTAGTTTATCAAAGTTGGCTAAATTTGATGGGGAATAGGGAATAAGCCGCTTAGATTTTCTGTAATGTTTAAATTGATATAATAATTATATTTTTTAGGTTGTAAGAATTTTATTTTATATAAGTTTTTTATTAGTTAACCGTTAAAATTAAACTTAGTAGTTATTATGTTTAGTTAATTGATATGAAAAAATAAAAATTAATTGTTATTGAGTGTAATTTGATTTGAGTTTAGTCTTGGCTGAAACATAGAATCTAGATCCAATAGAGAAACATGTTACATAAAGTTTAATTGATTTAAATTTAATAGATTCTAATTGATATTAAAATAATTCACAATCGTGTGATTGGTTAACTAATACATGTTTGATTCGGGTATCCTTTATTATAATAAAGGATGTTAAAAACCAATTCATAACTAAAAGATATAAAACCATATGTAATATACTGTTATGTGGATTTATAGAAAAAACTATTTACGGTTAGTAGAAATTTTTTTAAATTAAAAACCATGTGATATGCGAAGTTATTAAATCAAGATATTTTATATTTAAATTTAATTTAGCCGCAATTAGTAAATTAGAATAAGCATGGTAAATAATAAAAATTTTGTATGTGATTGATTGATTTAAAGTTTAGAAATTCTTATTGCCTCTAAAATAATTTTAATTTTTTGATTGGTAATTTATTCACCAACCAATAATAATACACTTATAGCGTATATTTAATAATTAAAATAAATGTAGTGTTCGTTTATATGAATTTATTAATTATTTATTAACAAATTTTGAATAAATATATTTTTGAACCTTCTAAAAAATCAATTTTTTGAAGATATGCATTTTATCCAAGCTATTTAAAATTTGTTCAAATCCGATATTGTAGTGTTGGCTTATATGCATTTATTAATTAATTTTATTAACAAATCATGAATAAATATATTTTTGAGCTTATAAAAAAATCAAATTTTTGAAGGTATAGATTTTATCCAAGTTAATTCAAATTTGATTTTTTCAGATTTTTAGTTAAGTTAGATTATAATTATTTAATATCAATTATAATTGTACAATATGTATTATAAAAATCATATGATAATATGATTGTGATTTACTTTATATTAAAATAGTGGTTGATTAATGAATGATTAATTATGAAATTTAATTTAAAATATACAATATTATATCGTGATTGATTTCAAATTCAAATTGTGATTTTCCATTAAATATTTTTTGATTTAAAAAATGTGTATTTATGGAATGTTTAATAAATTCAATATTGTATTTAAATTCGTTTATATGAATTTATTAATTATTTTATTAACAAATTGTGAATAAATATATTTTTGAACCTTTCAAAAAATCGAGTTTTTGAAGATATGGATTTTATCCAAGTTATTTAAAATTTGTTCAAATCCGATTTTGTATTTTTGTCTTATATGCATTTATTAATTAATTTTATTAACAAATTATGAATAAATATATTTTTAAGCTTATAAAAAAAATCAAATTTGTGAAGGTATGAATTTTATCCAAGTTATTTAAAATCTGATTTCAAATTCGATTTTTTCAGATTTTTAGTTAAGTTAGATTATAATTAGTTAATATCTATTATAATTGTACAATATATTTTATAAAAATCAATTTATAATGTATGATAATATGATTGTGATTGGCTTTATATTAAAAGAGTGGTTGATTAATGAATGATTAATTATAAAATATACTTTAAAATATATAGTGATATATCGTGATTGATTTCAAATTAAAATTGTGATTTTTCTAGTAAATATTTTTTGATTTAAAAGGGTAGACATAAGGAAAAGTCTAAATTCTAGGAATTAGCTCTGATTGGTCCTAAAATAATTCCTTGATTCTCATTGGTTAATTGACATGTGGTAGACTCGGGTATTATAATAAAGGATTTTATTTTAAATTGTACAAATTATATAATTTTTTAATTTATTTTAAAATTAAAATAACTCGTAAAAAAAACTCAAGCTTGCACTTCGTATATATCTTGGATTAATTTTTTGATTAAGATAATTGATCCTCAATTAATATCATACAATAGACATGTAGCACATGTTTTTATTTAGTCCCATATATTTATATTTATTTTAAGTATTTATTTTATTTAATTTTTTACACATTTTTTGGAAAACATTATAATGAAACATAATACTTTTATACGATGTTGTCTGTTTAATTTTAATACATCTTTAATACATACTCCCTCCGTCCCACCAAATTGTTTACACTTTTCAAGGAGTGTCTGGCACGCATTTTAAGGTACATTTTAAGGATAGTTTCATAACTTATTTTAAAATTTTCTTGCGCCAGATAACTCTTGAAAAGTGTAAACAATTGGATGGGACGGAGGGAGTAATTAACTTGAATCTACAAGTGGCTGCGGGTGTGTAATAACCGTAAAATTCTCATAATATTTTGAGTCTCTTTTCTTATTATATTATCATAAGGTTTGAAATTATGTTTTATTTATTATTAGGAGTGCATGGGAATATGTATATTTTACTTAGTGCGCTACTAGATCCTAATAATTAATTAGTACAACGCTATTTTATTATTGATCGGTGATTTATTGTTACTATTATTATTATGGTGATTATTATTATTTAGAATAAATAGGAAATTGTAGTAAGTGGGCCGAGATGAAAGCTTAAATAATCATGCATGACTTATTTAGATGGACTTAAATTAAAATTTAGTGTAGTGGTATTAAGCCCACTAAGAGCTCAAGTGTGTAGTTAATTTGCAAACACCGAGAGAATAAGAGAATAAGAGATCATCATCTCTTTTACTTGCAAACACCGAGAGAAATTTAGAGAGAGAAAAACCAAATACACCTCATATTTATTTTCCTCCATTAAAACAAACCTTCAAAAGCTTATATCTAACAATGCCATGGGTTGATCTAACATGCAATTTGATATTTGTGAAGCTCTCTAAAAACTCTTCAAATCAACATCCATATTTAAGGGTTTTCAAGAATTGGATTTTCAATCAAGTTCTAACATTATTTTTCAAAAGAGGGTATGAATTTTATACCTCTAAAACCTTTTGATCATGTTTTTAAATTATGTTCATATTGATTTTGCTGAAAATTTTATTTTTGGAATTAGGGTTTTATATTTGTGGTTGATTTAGTAATAATCAATGATTTTAAAAAGGGTAATTAGGGGTTAATTATTGAAATTGTGGTTTGGGGGAGAGTTGTTAGTTGCATGTCGGAGTTGGGGTTTGAGGGGCCGCGACGGCGGCGATGATGGAGACCAGTGGGGGTGGTCGGAGAGAGAGCAGAGAGAGGGCATCGGAGAGAGAGTGAGAGAGAGAAGAAGGGGGAGAGGAGGAGATTGAGGCGGAGAGAGAGAGATACGAAGGAGGAGAGGGAGATAGGTGGAGGTAGAGAGATGAGGGCGAAGAGAGAGTCGGAGATCGGAGAGAGAGAGAGAGAGAGGGGTTGAGATTGAGAGATTAAGGTCGAGAGATTGAAAGAGGTTAGGATAGATAGAGAGATGGAGACGAAGAAAGAGGGAGAGAAGAGGGGGTCAGCGAGGGAGGAACAGAGAGAGTGAACAGAGAGATTGTGAGGGCAAAAAGAGAGAGATCGAGGGGGGTTGCGAGAGAGAGCGAGGGTGAGAGCTGCGAGAGAGAGAGAGAGAGAGAGAGAGAGAGAGAGAGAGAGAGAGAGTGGTGGCGGGGTGGTGCCGCCGGCGCCGTTCCGGCGACCGGTCGGTGGCTACCGATTGGTGGTGGTGGTGTAAATATTATATTTTAATTAATTAGTTTTTGTTAATTAATTTAAGTGGAAATAGATTTATTTAGATTAATGTTATAAAAGTGGAATAAAACATGTGATTGATTAAGGAAGTAATTATTCTAAAAATCTGTTTTAAAAGAGGGATTAATAAATTTGAGCAAATTGATTTAAATGGGATAATAAAACAGTTTAAAAAACTCGAAATAATAATTATGGATTTGAATTGGGATAAAATTTGATTCTTGGATTATTTAATTGAGAATAAATGGCGGATTATACTATTGTTCCTTTAAAATGGACCTAAGCAAATTAGATGATTTTAGATAATTTGAAGATCTTAGACAACTAAAGGAAACTTTATAAACGATATTAAATTTCGAGACGTGATTTACGAGAGCTAAATTAATCTAGAAGTGCGAGCTAGGTAATTAATTAAATTAGAGGATTTTGTTATAAAAATGAGAATTATAGAAATATTTGTGTTGATTGTATGAGCACCCTCTTTATTTATTTTATTTGAGCTACGTTATTAAATAAATCAATTAGTGCCTTATATTTAGGATTAATTCGAGACCTTTAAATAAAAATTTCCCTTGCAAAAAGTCGTATTTGATTTGCACTTGGCATAAAAGCCGAGATATTTAAATTAATAGGGAAAGCGAATAGAGTCTTCGTTTAATTCATTATACCTTGCAAATAAGGCATCAATGAGATTTTAAACTTACGCGAATATTCCCAATTATTTGTTCGAGAATTATTTAGTTATCAAGAGCATGATTACCGAAATATTTTGATAGTACATGATAAACTCATTACCCGAGTACTAAAATCGTTTTAATAATTAATTATAGAAATTCTTTCTAAGACTTGAGAATCTTGCTCGCGGGTAACGCTTTTATTTACTTGGTAGCATTTAGCATCGAGACAGAGGCAAGTTCATTCCTACCCTAACTCTCGGAAACTTTGTATTTTTGTTCGTATTATTTCATTTCTTGATTATTTTCGAGCTATCAATTATGAGATTTATTTGCTACTCCTTATGATGCAATAATTCTTTTGAGTATTATTTTCTCGTTAAATATTATGTTACTGATAGAATTAGTTTACTTACGAAATACATTTCCTATAAGTGTAGAAGCAATTTCGTTGCTATCGGGTAGGTCTCTTTAATTCGAGACGACTATTTATTTCGATTCAGTGGAACTATGCTCATTTGTTCGAGATAGTTAAATTCATTCTTCTCAGTCGGATTTATTGTACAAATTCGACAACATTAATTGATTATCTTTTTATTGGTTCATCGTTCGAATCAATCAATAGGGATTATGCTATTTAAAATTTGTTGGAGTTTTACTCTTGGATCGAAAGAAAAATATTCTATTTAACGTTCATCAATTTGGAGTATTATAATTATTCGAGTAGTACTACTTGTTCAGTACGACTCATTATGTTTCATTTTAAGACTATTCTCATTATTTCGAGATAGTTGCCTTTCTTGTCAAGGGTTGGCACTTTGTACGTGCCAATCAATTAAAACATATTTATTGAGAGTTACATCAGTCCATTGTTCGGATTGGTGGTACATTGAGTAAAACTGGCAGTCCGCCATATCAATTAAATATTTTCCTGTGAAGTTTATCTCAAAATATCAGTTCATTAAATGTTCGGGAATTCTGTATTCTACTGCTCCATTTTGCGAAAGAGGCCCATTATAGAGAAAGAGAGACTCGTGAACCGTTTTAAGGACACGAGAATATTTAGGCACTATGATGCCAGGGTTGATATAATCACCCATTATTATGCTAGCATTCATATTATATATTATATTCGTTGATATCGTATTGTAGCCGTGATCGGGCGAAGTGCGGTGTCATTGGAGGACGGTATTCCCGATCGGATAGTTGATCGCCCCGCCGAGATACCGGAAGGATGGAAGACCAATTATTCTTTTATCATGAGTCATCAGAGTTTCACAAAAAGATTCATTTCGAGTATTCTATTTTCGAGACGAGTCTTGAGTCAATTGTCAGATTTCTGATATCTTAACTGTTTCTTAAATTTCGATTATTTCTTTCGGTACACATTACTATATTTATGTACCGAGCAAGGAGAGAATTTGCTGAGCACCATAGTTGCTCACTCTTGCTTTACAACATTTGTTCAGCTGTCAAGAAAGAAAGATGTGAGACGTCCAGCCAGGGATCCAGAGGCAAGGGAAAAGCTCCAGGCTGTGCTGACAAGGACTAGAATGACCAGCTGGAACCTTTTATCTTTTCTACCTTTATAGACTTTTGCAAGATATTATTCGGAGATGTAATAATCGTATTGTAATAAAGTGTGAAACCGATCTTGGATCTGTGGAGTGGGATTGCTCCGCTCTGTTGTAATAATTATTCTATTATTATTGAGCTAACGTGTGTTGCAGGATGCTGAGACCATATGTGACGACCTGGGTCCCCGGACAGGGCGGATTTGGGGGCGTTACAGGGTGTTAAATGTGAAGCAAACTATTGATGCATAAAGTTTAAAACCTTATTTGCAATAAGATTTTAAGGAATGTAAAGTGAATTTAACTCATAAAAATTCTTAATATATTAAAGAAGTTTATGCATACTTGAGAGAATACTTGGATCTCACATTAAAAGAAATATTTGATTGTTATTAAAATTATATTCAAATACTAGAAATTGTATAATTATTGTAAGATGGTGTCAATCTCCTTCCCAAGAGTTCTGTATTCCCTCAATTATATATCAGTACATAGAGAGCAAGTATGGAAACTAAATATTGACACAATAATACAGAATATGTTGCTAAGATATTTCCTATTCTAACACACCCCCGCAGTCGGAGCGAGAGGAGGATGAACGGTCAGACTGGATCTGAAATCATGAAACAGATGTCGAGGTAGACCCTTTGTGAAGACATCTGCATATTGGTAGGAAGAGGGAACATGAAGAACTCGAACATGTCCTAGCGCAACCTTCTCACGAACAAAATGTATATCCATCTCTACATGTTTCGTCCGTTGATGTTGAATTGGATTGCTTGATAAGTAGACTGCACTTACATTGTCACAATATACAACCGTAGCTTTGCTAAGTGGACAATGCAATTCAAGTAAAAGATTTCGAATCCAACATGACTCAGCGACAACATTGGCAACACCTCTGTACTCTGCCTCAGCGCTAGATCGAGATAGAACTGCTTGTCGCTTAGAAAACCATGACACCAAATTATCACCTAGAAAAACACAGTACCTAGAGGTTGATCTACGGGTGTCCGGACAGCCTCCCCAATCGGCATCGGTGTAAGCTATTAAGCTTGTCATTGGTGTCAAATAAAGGTGTATACCATAATCAATAGTACCTTGTACGTATCGAATAATGCGCTTAAGAGCACTAAAATGTGGTTGACGAGGTGCATGCATGTAGAGACAAATCTGTTGAACTGCGTAGCTAATGTCCGGGCGCGTAAATGTTAAATACTGAAGCGCACCTGCCAGACTACGATATAATGTAGGGTCCTCTACTAACGCCCCATCATAAGCACTTAGTTTTACCTTGGTATCGACTGGAGTGGAAACTGGTTTACATGTACTCATTCCTGCTCTTTCAATAATTGCTTCAGCATACTTATTTTGGCACAAAAACAATCCTTTAGAATGGCGCTGTACCGCAATACCAAGAAAATATGTTAAAGGGCCCAAATCTGTCATAGGAAATTCAGCTTTAAGACTTGAAATGATAAAATCACGAAGTGCATCAGTAGAGGTAGTTAGCACAATGTCATCAACATAAACTAAAATATACGCCAACTCTTTTCCATGTTTATAGACAAATAAAGAGTTGTCCTAGATACTGTTCACAAATCCCATTTTTTTTAAAAATGTAGCCAACCGATGATACCAATCCCTGGGAGCCTGCCTCAACCCATATATAGATTTCTGAAGAAGACACACATGATTCGGAAATCTTGCATCCACAAAACCTGGAGGTTGATGCATGTAAACTGTTTCATTTAGATTGCCATGTAAAAAAGCATTTTTACATCTAATTGATGTATCGGCCAAGATCGTGAGACAGCAAGACTAAGAACAGTACGAATTGTTGCAGGCTTCACTACTGGACTAAAAGTTTCAAAACAATCAATACCAATCTGCTGATTTTTACCATTAACCACTAAGCGTGCCTTGTGTCGTTCAAAATTACCATGTTTATCAAATTTATTACGAAACAACCACAAAGAATTTATCACATGTGCCCCTGGTGGACGAGGCACCAACTTCCAAGCACCACTAGTATACATAGCATTAATTTCATCTTGCATGGCTGCAATCCAGTTCGGGTCTTTCATGGCTTGAATATGAGAACGAGGCACAAGAGTATGATTAGAGGTTGTGATGCTGTTGAGATTAAATTGACGCTTAGGCTTAAAAATACCATGCTGACTTCTAGTAGTCATACCAGGAGGAGGGGGAGATTTTGGTGATTGTGTAATATGAGTGGGAGAGGTAGGGACAACCCGCCTTGTATAAACTTGTGTAATGGCATGTGAGGGACGATTTTGGCTTTGTGTTTGGCCTGGAGTAGGCAGCTGGGAATTAGCCTGAGTAGAAGGTGCAGACTCAAAAGGAGAGTGAGGTGGAGAAGTACTAGACATAGTCGAAGATGCCACGCGCGGTCTGCTAGGTGCAGCCGTTGCTTGAGCGTTGGATGTAACGAGATGATGAGTTACGAGAGGAGAAATCTCACTACTCTCCAGAAACTTATAAGGGGTAGAAGACAAATCTGGAACTTTGATGAACGGGAACTCTGTTTCGACAAATGTAACATGACGGGAAACAATGAGTTTGTTTGTTATAATGTCAAGACACAGATAACCCCTATGATTGATTGGATACCCAAGAAAGACACATGGTACGGAGCGTGGAGAAAGCTTGTGTTTGGTAGTAGATGTGATGTTCGGAAAACACAAGCATCCGAAAACTCTAAGGTGAGAATATAACGGTACTCTCCGAAATAAGATGTGAAATGGAGATGCATTATTTAGCAATTTAGATGGGATGATATTGTGAAGATAACATGACACTCGGAGAGCATAGACCCAAAGAAAAGGTGGTATAGATGCATGAAGAAGAAGAGTGCGAGTGCAATTGTTAATTGTTCTAATCATCCTTTCAGCTTTCCCATTTTGAGAGGAAGTGTGTGGACAAGAAAATCTGAAAGTCATCCCATATTTGGTACAAAAATCATGAAAGGAGCCATTATCAAATTCTTTTCCATTATCACATTGAAAAGATTTTATAGGTCGCTCAAACTGAGTTTTTACATAAGCATTAAAAGCAAGAAATGTGTCATAGACTTGGGATTTGTACTTAAGAGGAATAACCCATAAGTAATTCGTGAAATCATCCAAAAATAGTAAATAATAACGATGTCCTTCTTTACTTAAAATGGGTGATGTCCACAAATCACTATGAACTATATCAAAAGGAGCAGAAGTTACATTTTGAGACGAGAAAAATGGAAGCCTAACATGCTTTCCTGTCTGACATGAATAACAAAACTTGGAGGCATGCTCCTTATTACATTGAATAGATTTATTGCTCCTAAGAAACTGTAAAACAGAAGGACCCGGATGACCAAGTCGATTATGCCAAGTTCCTGGAGATATAGCAGCTAGAGATATTGAAGTGGAGCTAGAGGATGAAGATGATGTACGGATTGGATAAAGATCCCCAGAACTATTGCATCTCATAATGTGGCTCCCCGTACGAAGCTCCTTCACAGAAAAACCATAAGGGTCAAACTCAATAGACACATTATTATCTTTAGTGAATTTTCTGACAGAGATGAGATTTTTAATTATTTGAGGAGCAAAGAGTATATTGTTAAGAGATAAGGGAGGAAGAGGGTTAGGTAATTTTGATGACCCATTAGCAAGAACTGGAATGCAAGAACCATTACCGACTAAAATAGATGAATTAATACGATATGTACTAGGAGTTGTGATTGTACCTGCATTATTGGTGAGATGAGATGACGCCCCAGTGTCCATGTACCAAGTATCATCTGGTGGATTAAAGTTCATGGACTGAAATGCTTGTGCCAAGTCAGTTTGCTGGTGTGATGTTGTGTCATAGTGAGGTTGATGTTGGACTGCAGTATAGGCTTGTTGTTGTGGTCGTGGTCCAGCTCCGAGAAGGCCTGAAGATTGGCGTTGTTGCTGTTGGTACGGAGCTGATGGGTATGGTGCTGGTGGGCTTGCCCAATTACCCCATGGTTGCTGTTGCGCGCCCCATGCTTGATGTTGAGGCTGTCCAAAGGGGCGTGGCCCATAGTCTTGTTGAAAATAAGTACGACCAACTCCTCTGTTTCGTCCTCCACGTCCTCCACGTCCCCCTTGCCAATTATTTTTCTTGCCACGTCCACGATTATTTCCTCCACCACGTGCATTATTATAAGTATTAGAACCATAATTCAGATTGTTGGGGGCATAATTATGAGGAGGCGTTGATGAAAATTGTTGTGTAGTTGCAGGAGATTGAGCGACAAGAACAGAACCTGCAGATGCATCAGTTAACTGTTGAGAACGACTTGTTTCCTCAAGGCACAACATTGACCTGGCTTTGTTAAAGGTGGGAAGGGGATCTGATTGTTGTATCATTGTAGCAACCATACTATACTCACGAGTTAAACCTGCACACATTCGTAGTACCAATTTGGTGTCTGAGACTTTGTTTCCCACGTTTGCCAATTGATCAGACAAACTCTTCAACTGTTGACAATATGCAGAAATAGATGGGAAATCTTTGAGAAAGGTGTTAACAAACTTATTCTCCAGATATACAGCCCGTGTGTGTTTATTATCTTGAAAGATGTCACTAAGACGATCCCAACATTCTTGAGCAGTCGAGTCAGGTACCAGAATGGTTTGAAGAAGATCCTCAGAAATTGTACCATATATCCACTGTTTGACGATGTAGTCAAGACGCTTCCATAGTTGATCATCAACGTCTTTTGATTTTGGGACTTTAGGGTCGATGTGATCAAGCACGTTATACGCGCCGGCTGTGCACTTGAATAATTCTGTCCAAGAGGAGTACTGGACTTTTTCAATATCAAGAGTTAGGGGAACATGATTTTTAATATTCGTTATAGCAAGAGCAGGATGAAAGGTTGGTGATGTGGAAGGAGGAGTAGAAGGAGTAGAAGAGTCACCGTCTGTGCCCATAGTGAAGCAGCGGCGATAGGTGCACAGCTAGGGATAAGAGAGAAAAAAAAAATATACTAAGGAGGCTGTTAGGGTTAGCTTTGATACCATGTAAGATGGTGTCAATCTCCTTCCCAAGAGTTCTGTATTCCCTCAATTATATATCAGTACATAGAGAGCAAGTATGGAAACTAAATATTGACACAATAATACAGAATATGTTGCTAAGATATTTCCTATTCTAACAATTATAAACCAAATATATAGATTATTCAAGTTGAATTAAAATTTTAATGTGAAAATTCCTACATTTTTTTAACTTCAATTTTAGGATAATTTGAATTGAATAGTAATTGTTAAACCAACACTAAATCTAGGAATATTTTGTAAGTTTCACTGAAATATAAATTTATTAATATGTGACTTTTAAAATTCAAGATAGAGCCTAAAGAGTAAAGTGAATGTTCCAAACCTTATTATTATTATTATTAGCAAATTAATTTTTAAAAAATTTAAAACCCTATACTGTATCCAACATATTAAAAAATAAAAATCTCTGTTGTTAGAATAAATTTTTGATAATATTTAAAAATTAATAAATCGTGAATATTTAGAAAAAAAATGTGAATTATAATTAAAATATTAAAAAGAATCTGTACATTGTAATGGTTATAAATTAGTAAAGAATAAAGCCGGCAAGGCAATTGACTATGAAATATGTAAAAGTAAAAATTTCTTATATTAACATCAAAATTATAATAATTATTTTATTTTAAATAATATTTTAAGTTATTTAGTTTAAATTTATTATTATATGTATTATTTTTTTCATAATATTGTGTAAAGTAGAGTATAATCTAATTAATAAAAATTTGAATAAGGGTTGGGTACCTCGGTTGGACCTCCTTCATAGAACCGACAATTTTGTATACGATACAAAAATGACACGATAATATCGACTTTGTGTTTGCCTTTTCGATATACGAACACGAAAGTACATTACACGAAATTACACAAATTCTTACAATGTCAGTTTTGTGTATAACCTTGGATACACGATACGAAACGAAAATACACAAAATAAGTAAATAATTATATAAATATTATAAATTTATGTATATACATATTATATATATATATATATAGTTTTTATAAAAGAATAGAAAAAAATTTCAAATTTAAGTTTAAGAAATTTTAATCATATTTAACTTGTTCAGACTTATTAACTAAAAATTTAATTAGTAAAAATTTAATAATACTTAAAATATTATTATTAATTTTTTATTTATTTTAAATTTTATTTAAATTTACATTAAACATGCCACGAAAAATATACAAAACAATACGAACATGATACCTTTAACAACAAATAGTGTTTGAATTTAACACAAAACACAGAAATTATAGAATAAAGGCCTCCAATATCACAATTTCAGTACAAATGGTCCAAAATATCACAAATGAAAAAGATGGACCCTACTATCACTCCAAAATAATGTATAGTCTAGTGTTTATTTTTTTTTAAAGACGCTGTATCGTAGCGTGAGGAGGGAGGGAAGGGGGCTGGGGATTGGGGAAGGGGGATTGTTTTTTATTCTAAACTAGTTGAAAACCTGCGCTTCGCGCTGGCGAAAATGATTTTTCTAAAAAATTAAAAAAAATCCCATATGGATTTTATGTTAAGTTTTGAAACTAAAAATTAATATACAAATTTTATTATAATTACAATTATTTTATTTATAATAAAATCATATTTTTCCTAAAATTCTATGTTATTTTTAAAAAAAATAAAATTATAATTATAATTCTTTTATTTGTAATTTTTTTAACAGAAAGAGTCTATTGTCAAAAATATACCAAAAAATACAGGATAAAATACCAAGGAATACATGGTACAGTATACTAATATAGAGTACATATGCTATAATTTATTTTATAAAATTTTATATTATTTTATTAAAGAATAGTTGGAATTTATCTTAATTATTATTTTTCTATTATAATCTTACTAAATTCTACCATTAACGACTTTTTTATTAATGAGTGAAATATTTTTTTAATGATATTTTTCTTCGATTCGTATTTGCTAAAATTATTGAAATTATGATGTTATTACAATGTTATTATTTAATGGTTTGCAACATCCTTTATTCTCACGTGAATTAGTCACAGTCTCTGGAATTTTCTTTAAATGACAGTTCTGTTAATGTGGCTTTAGCTTGGGGTAATATTAGTGTACTTCATTGGTTTACAAATGAAAATTTATTATGATTTATACTCATTATAGATAAATTTCTATCTCCTCTCCATGAGTTTCATGTTATTAAATTTTAGTTGAGAAAGTCCATTTTGATATAAAACCTAACTCTTTATACATAATATAATTTGCAGCGAATAACATAATTGTAAAATATTTGAATGAAAATTAAATAATTATAAGGATTAATGTAGAAATTGATGGTTAGTTTCAGATCAGTAGTTGCAACTCCTTATATCCTGTAAACTTGGTCTTTGGAACTGCTCATTTTGCTACAAATTACTGTCCAACGCTAAATGCACTTTGCATCAAAACAATAAAAAGCTTCAAAATACTAAAAGAGTGGCAGAGACTGAAATATCTCTTGTTTGCCTCTTTATTCTTGTATTAGGTGACTTCAAGAAAAAAAGAGGAAACATTCCTGACTCCACTGCCTGCTACTGCTTGATCTAGTGGCCAAACTTCTGGAACTCCAATTCACTATTATCTTCAGAAGACATAATATAAAACCATATTAAGAACGATTCAATAAAAATGCTTTATAAGCACACAGGGCATGATGTTCCTAATCAAATAACAATTGCCACTTGCCACACCTAAATGATTGCCTAAAACTTTTTAAAACCTAAATTCATTCTGGTGAGCACATTTGATAGAGTATATTTTTATGTGTATTTTAGATGATTTTTATTCCCATCTTAATTATATTTTGCACTTAATTGGATCTTTATTAATTAGTTTATAAAATTCTGTTGTAGGAAGCAAGGAGTTCTAAATTGAGAAGGATTGGAGTTGAATTAGAAGAAAATTCGGATTAATTGGGCCGCACGCGCAAGACTCATTGTTTGGGCCGTATCTTGAGTTCTGGATATCGGATTTCAGTGATTCAACAGCCCACGCGAAGATAACGAGATTTTCTTCCATTCTAGGCAGGCCCAAATACCAAATTCCACTTGGATCAGCCCGAGATCAGATAGGAAAAGTCAACTACGAATTTTGACTTTAGAAACCTATTCATTTATGGAAGCCATGTTTTATTCCTATAGACATTAAAATAAAATACGTATTGTATTAGATTAGATTATGATTATTAGACATATCATACACGTATCATTGAGAGCCACCAGGAGGAGAAGCCAAGAGGAGAAGAGGGAGGACTTTATGCTTGGTGATTTCGACATGATCAACAACATAGGGATAATTCTTCTTTCTCTACACTTTGTATTATATTTTAATCTCTTCATGTATCATACGACTTTTACTATGATTATTGTAGGCTAGGTCTTTATTGTTGGATAGCTATTTTGAAGCCCGAACCTTATGACAATTATACAGTTTTAATTTTCAGAGATGTGTTCTTGATTGTGCTTATATAAACTTCAATGCTTATAGATAATCTTGAATTGACCGTGGTCTGTGAACATCCAATTAGGTTATGTGATTGATTTATCTATAAAGTCAATTAATCTTTCTATGTGGTCCATGGGATTAATTGTATTAGTGTGTAATTCGTGTTAGCCTTTCTATGTGGTCCATGGGGCTATACGAATAGCAGAGCTTATTTCTATGTGGTCCATGGCAAGTTCTCTATAAGTATCTTTCAAAACATATCAATGAATTTCAGGATTGTGTCAATGAGTTCAGTGGTGGATATTCATGCTTTCCAACATATTTCTCTAATTGATTACAAACAAACTTTTCTTGTTTACTAGTTAATTTAGTTATTAAGTAAGTCACAAAAGAAATCCACCTTTTATATTATTAGCGAAATAGAAGAAAAGTGAGCCCTTGATCCTTGGCGTAGAACGATACCCTATTTACTCTAAATTACATACGACACAAAAAGGGTATAAATTAAGTCACATCAATTTTTGGCGCCGCTGCCACCGGGGATTGAATTTGCTTTTCTTTTGTTTTGTGTTTTTTTTGTACATGTATTTTTCTTTTTCTTTTCCATTTTTTTTCTCCGCCTATTGTTTGTGGTGTTTCAGGTATAGGTGGAATTTTTGAGTGACTGACATGGCTGCAATTCCTACACTTCGTGATGATGTTGCGGTGTCGATTGCTAGTATTGGGCGTTCTTGTATGGTGTATCCTCAAATTAATTGGCAGATCCTCAAATTCTGAAGATGAAAGCTTTTCCATTTCCTCTTGATGGAGCAGCTTTGGATTGGTTCGAAGATTTGCCTATAGGATTCATTACTTCTTGGGAGAAGCTAGCACAAGAGTTCTTGCAGAAGTTTTATCCAGCAACTAGAGTGATGAACATGAGAAGTCAAATAGCTGGAATTCAACAATATGCAATGGAGACATATACAGAGTACTATGCTAGATTCCAGAAGTTACAAAAGAGGTGCCCTCAACACGGTTTCACCAAAGGGAGTCTATTACACTTCTTTTACCTGGGTCTTAATGAAATTGAGAAGAGACTATTGGATTCTGCTGCTAGAGGTGCTTTTGTTGATTTATCTCACGATGCTGCTGAGAAATTGATCGTCAAAATAGCTGCTAATGAACTGCAATATGGGAGTCATCTAAGGTCAAAACCGATTCTTGGGATTGAATCTGATCAAAAGTTGACGAAGATTGAGTACAATATAGAGAGGTTGAGTGCACTATTTCTGAGTGGAAGAACACCTCGAATTCAAGTTTGTGGTATTTGTGAAGCTGTTGGACATTTTGATAACTCATGTCCACACTTGATTGCACCTTGTTATAAGAATGTCAATGCTATTGGGCATGAGTATCAAGGAGAAAATCCATTCTTAGATTCGTATAATCCAATATGGGGAGGTCATCCTAACCTGAGACACGGTGATCACAATCTAAATGAGCTTCAGCATCAGGACACTTCTTTTACATTCTCTGATTTTCAACCAAGGGAAGAAGTACAACAACATTCGGCTAGTGGAAGCAATATTGAGAAATTGCTGGCCAGGTTAACTGAAGGACAGTTGGAGATGCAAAAGCAATGTGCCAAAGATTCTCAAGACATCAAGAAGATGTAAAAACAACTTGCAGGTATGGTTATGAATTTTGATCAAAAGCTTGAGTTTGCTGCAACTCATGCAACCATAAAGCCACAACAAAAGTTTGAGTATGTGAATGTCATTACAACCAACAACTCATTAGGTGCACGAATGTTGAATTCACAAGCTAATGACATAATTGATGTTCTAAAGGAAGAATCTGATTGTCTCCTTGATGACACTGAGGACGTGATTGCAACAACACATAAAGGGAAGTCTTTGAATCTTTCTCGTCCAATTGGTATTAATAATCGCTTTGATTACGTCCCTTATCCATCTAGGTTGGGGCAAATCAAAGTGAATGAGATGGAAGATAAACACTATGTGGATACAGAAATATATTTCTCAGAGAGTAAAAGAGAGAATGTTGTGCAAAAAGATCTTAAAGTGGCGAAAGAAGAGAAGGATTTAGTTTCCGAATATCAAAACAAGGATTTTCTAGGGGAGGAGTTTGTTGGGATTGAAGAAAATTTTGTGCCTCTCGCAAGTTATGTTGAGAAACCTACTACTCAATTTATTCTCGAATTTGAACTTGAAGGAAATCCTATCATTGAGGGTACACCAAATATTTTGAAGGATTTATTGTTGCATCCTATCTTACATGATGCACTTAAGTTGGAGTGGAAACCTTCACCGACTCATTTGAGATATCACATACCATTTTTTGATCGACTTGGTGATTTTTCAGCAAGTCACATGTGCCACATTGGAACTATAATTCTATGGATGTCGTTCAAATTATGCAATTTTCATGCCGCCTATCATGTGTTGAAGAAGGAACAGATGTCATGGATGTATCCACCTTGAAATTGAAAGGTATAATGTCTAGCCAAAGACATTAAAGAAAAGCGCTTCTTGGGAGGCAACCCAAGTTTATTGTAAGTTTTTTGTATTATTATTATTATTATTATTATTATTATTATTATTATTATTATTATTATTATTATTATTATTATTATTATCATCATTATTATTAGAGGTAGATTATTTTTATTTGATTTTTTTTACTCCCACAAGATGCCTTGATGAATTTGTTGAAGTGTTTCAGGATGCAAATATTTTGTGGAAGTGCAAAATATGGGCTTAAAAAAAACAAGTTGATCATTCAAAAAAAAAGGAAAAGAGCTGAGGAACAGGAAATTTATGTTGGCGGTACAGTTTTTCTAACAGGCGTGCAAATTTCTCTGTTTATTAGAATGATCAGCACTTCAACACCGGGGTTTATTTTTTTAATCCCGCGGTTTAAATTCTCTGCCCGCGGTGCAATAACTTCTGTAACAGGGGTATTTTTGTTAAGTCAGTTGCAGCACTAATTCTCAGCCACCTGCTCGCGCGTGTTTCCTTCTGGTGCTCATTCCAGTCGAGTCCAATTCACTTCTCTCTGTGTCTACTGCTTCGCGAGCCCAATTACAGCCTACATGCCTTGTCCAGACATGTTTGCTGATTCTCATGTCTGCTGCTATTTTAAAAAATGATGCTGATGGGTTTTGAACCCGGGCCCAGACCTGAAGGATTGCTAGAGCCTAGACTTCTATGTGCCACGCTCCACCACTTGTGCTAGCTACTATGCCATGTTAATTAACGGACTGCACTTCAAATATCTTAAAGTTGGACCTGAAGTTTAATCTATAAAAGGCACATGGCTTATATCTTTTTCAAGAGACACTTCATGCCAGCATATTGGGGGAGTATTTCTAACTTTTCTTTGTATAATTTTCTTTTTCTTTATTTTATTTTTTTATTTTATTTATTAGGATTATTTTAGTTCTTAATATATGTAAATTATGTTATTTTATTCATTGAGGACAATGAACCATTCAAGTGTGGGGAGGTGTTCTTAATATTATTAAAAATTCAAAAAAAATTATATATTTTAAAATCCAAAAAAAAATTAGAAAAAAATAAAATTTTTGCATATAATTGCCTTGTCTCAAAGCATGTTAGTGAGGATAAGTACACATTTTGTAGACTAATTTTGCATGATTAATTCTGAGAGTTGCATCATAGAATAAAAATCATTTGTTGCTTGATAATTCCTTGTGTGTGCTTTCTAAAATTTTAAAACTTGAGATGCTTTTTAGTCAAATTTAGTGAGTCGAGCATGCTTTCATCTTGTGAGATTTTGGGCCTAATTTATGATTGATATATTTTATATCAATCGAATTTCTTTGTTGTGTGTTATTCGTCAATTAGCATTGCTCTAGAACTTGTTTTGATACCTTGTTGGGACTACATGTTGTGTGTGTGCATGAAAATGATAAAGGCACTAGGATTAACCTCATTGACCTAAACACTATCCTTATGAGTTATATCCTTAGTGAACCCTTTTGAGCTTATATCTGTTTCTTTCAATTATCACCACTCTATAATTTTTGAGCCTACTTGTTTATTCTTCTTGATTTACTAGTAGAGCATTGTGATTCAACTTAAGGGTGGGTGAATGTATTGGAAATATTAACTACTACAGCAACATAGAGGCAGTTATATATCGTATTTAACAAGTCAAGGCCAAGCACACAATTCGCTTGAGCTACCGCCTCGGCTTTCTTTGTAGGTCAGTCCTTACTCCAGTGCCCAATCTGCCCACAAGACCAACATGGTTTGTTTGCCTTTGGTTTCTTGGCCTTATCCTTGTCATTCTTAGGTTTATTACTATTACCCTTCTTAGAGACAGCCTTCCTTTTCTGTCCTATAGTAGCTACATTCACCTTCGAGCTTCTATGCTTAGTTGGCATCACATGTCCCTGTTTGGACTTGTGCTGTTCTTGCACCGAGATGTCCAGCATAAGGTTGGTCCAAGTGATCTCTCCTTTCTGTCTTTTCAGGGAGAGAGAGAACTCTTCCCAAGACTTTGGGAGCTTTTCAATCACACTCATCACCTTAAACTTTTCGGGGAGGTCCATTCCGGACTCCTTCAAAGCATGCACTATCATCTCGAGCTCATGCACTTGCTCAGTCATGGATTTATTGTCCACCAGCTTGAAATTAAGGAACCTAGCCACAGAATACTTTTCCAGACCTTGTGAGTCAGTATTATGTGTCTGGTCCAGCTTCTCCCATAAGAGTTTTGCGGTGTAGGCATCGGAGGAGTACATATTAAACAATGTGTTCGTGAGAGCAGCCAAAATGGTCGCCCTAGCCACCCCATCCTTCTCAGCCCACTTCGCAAAACCCTTAACTGATTCAGCCTTCTCTTGATCCACAACCGGCTTCTCATATTCCACAACATGCCATAGACCCTTTACAGTCAACCACGACTTCATCCTTTTCTGCCAACGAGAAAAGCCAACGCCCCCATTGAATTTCTCCGACAAGCCAGTTAATTCAACGGGTTATGGAAAACTGTAAGTGGTCCAATCCATGACCCCATCAAATGCAACCGAACTACCACTAGCAGGAATTTCACTCTCGTTAACCATTATGCTAAATACTATATAACGAATTATCTCTTCAAGAATGTTGGAAATATTCATTAATAAAGCAACACAGAGGCAGTTATATATCGTATTTAACATGTCAAGGCCAAGCGCACAAATGGCGAAACAAAACACTAAGGTAAAACACATGCAAATCAGTAACTATAAGAACAAAGGAAAGACAGAAGACATACCAGTAGCCATAGCTATATCAGTATATCAAACAAGTGAAAGAACCAGCTGAGTCGTCAGGCCTTGCTAGAAGTCCTAACTGCTCTTGAAGAGATAATCGCCCCCACTTACACTGTGTCAGGATGCTGGCGATATTCTTCCAGGATAAAACAGCTCCGAGTAAGATGATCACAGCAACCAGAATACTCGACTTCGACTAGCACCTCAGTCGCCGAAAAAACCTTAGGTAAAAGAAACTCTGGCAGGAGGAGAATAGAGAGTGTAGAGAAGAGAATGTAGGGTGTGATCTATATCAAAATCATCAGCCTAGCTCTCTATTTATAGGAGAGGCTAAGCGTAACTGATGCCACCCTATTAATTTTGTAACTGCCGATTTACATTTAATAAAATGAAACGACTGATTTAATAAAATTAAAACGGCTGATTTAATAAATCGTAACTATTACGTTATATTTTATCCACACATATCACTTTTATTTTAATTATACGAATATATAATATATACATTATCAAATTCTGTTCAGGACTCAACATCAGGAACTGATGTCCATTCATCAGTATTTGATCATCAGGATCTGGTACCGTCAAGACTTGAGGTCCATCAGTATTTGATCAAGCATCAGGATCTGGTAGTACCTTCAGGATTTCATCATGACTTGCCCATCAGTATTAGATGTCTGACCAGTTCCACATGATTTATTCCAAGTACTGATCCAATTTATATATCAGTGCGGCTATTTATCTGAAATTGAAAATTCTTTCTACCCCAACTGATGACAATCGAGAGAAGTACGCATCCAAGATATCACATCATCTAAGTAACAAGATAGACAGGAGCAGAAGCAATCAATGTCTCCAACAGCTATTGACATCAAACGCAGATGTCCGAGATCTAATATTTTTTAAGCCTTTAAATGTGAAGCTTCTGTTTGAATGCCTCAACCATCCAAAAGCAAAAAATTCGAAAGATGTCATTTTAACAAACTCCTCTATAGATGTTAACGTCGTTTTAACTTGAGATTTTAACTCAGAATCTTATTCAGGTGATTGTTGTAATATCACTGTTTCGATTGCGGAATTCAATTCTTGTTGTAATGGATTTCACAAATCCTAAAATCAGACACAAGTTCTGCAAAAAAAAAACAAAACAAAAAACTGCAGAACATGAAAGACATAGACACACCAAAATAAAACTACATAACAAAAAAAACAAGTACGTCAACAAACTGCAGAACTTTCCGATGCCTGTGATCCATCGTGCAAACCTTAAAAAGAGGAACCACCAAACTTTATCCAAGTGCGTGTATCTGGAATTGTATAACTGTATTATCTATTTTAATATGTAAAAATACAAAACTGCCCTTCTAATTTAAATTATAAACAAATCAGCAAAAAAACTATAACCGCTGGATAAAAAAAAATCAACGGTCCAGAGACAATACTCCAATACTCCAAAAAAATGGTACTCCATAGAAATTTCTTCTATATATATATATATATATATATTAATTGGATCAGTACTTGGAATAAATCATGTGGAACTGGTCAGACATCTAATACTGATGGGCAAGTCCTGATGAAATCCTGAAGGTACTACCAGATCCTGATGCTTGATCAACTACTGACGGACCTCAAGTCCTGACGGTACCCGATCCTGATGATCAAATACTAATGAATGGACATCAGTTTCTGATGTTGAGTCCTGAACAGAATTTGATAATGTATATATTATATATCAATTCCTGATGTTGAGTCCTGAACAGAATTTGATAATGTATATATTATATATTCGTATAATTTTGATATAGATCACACCCTACATTCTCTTCTCTTCTCTACACTCTCTATTCTCCTCCTGCCAGAGTTTCTTTTACCTAAGGTTTTTCCGACGACTGAGGTGCTAGTCGAAGTCGAGTATTCTGGTTGCTGTGATCATCTTACTCGGAGCTGTTTTATCTTGGAAGAATATCGCCAGCATCCTGACACAGTGTAAGTGGGGACGATTATCTCTTCAAGAGCAGTCAGGACTTCTAGCAAGGCCTGACGACTCAGCTGGTTCTTTTACTTGTTTGATATACTGATATAGCTATGGCTACTAGTATGTCTTCTGTCTTTCCTTTGTTCTTACAGTTACTGATTTGCATGTGTTTTACCTTCGTGTTTTGTTTCGCCATTTGTGCGCTTGGCCTTGACATGTTAAATACGATATATAACTGCCTTTGTGTTGCTTTATTAGTGAATATTTCCAACAGAATGTTCAAGTGTGGGGATTTCTTTAAGGTTTGATATTTTGGTGGGAATTATATGATGTGGTTACTTGATTTTTGTTTGGAAAAAAAACAAAAATGAAAAAAAGGAAAGAAAATAAAAAAATGCGAAGAGGATAAAGTAGAGTTTGTGTTCATTGGTTTTTGCAATGTGGAAGTGGGGAAGTATATAATGATGTGCTTATGGGTTTAATGCTTGTGAAAGTTTAATCATCTTTTACATGATTTACTATTCATGTTGAGTGCTACAATTAAAAGTGAACATTATGCTCTATTAGTTTATCAAGTTTAGCCATTTGTGAGCCTATTTCTTTGATATCCCACCCCGTACCTAAGCCCCATTACAACCTTTAATGAAGACCTTTTGATTTGTGCATGCACATACACGAAGTAGTGGAGATTTGGTGGACAACCAAGCATATGGTAGCACATGTATATTTTGATTGAACTTGAGAGAAACACTAACACCTATACACTTGTGTGAATTGAGAGTAATGTGAGATTTTCTATCCATAGCATGCTTACTTATTGAAGGCGACTTTGAGGTTTATTTCATGATATTTTTGTCTATCTAGACAACGTGTGCATACTTGGATTATTTTATGCAAGTGGTGTACTTTCAGATCTTCTCAGATTGTTGTGTCATTGAGGTTTGCATATGTGGAGTACAATGAATTGTTGCGTGTTTAAGACTTGGTGATTGAAAATATTTGATTTTGTGGGTATATCTTCTATAAATCCTCACGAGACAACACTCGTCCTACTAGGGCTACCTAGGGGTTTAACGGCTTATTGCATATGCTCAATGCAATCGTGTCATCTACGAAACTGATGTTAGTTAGTTAGGATTAGTTTAATTTCTTTTATTTGTTCGAGGACGTGCAATATGCTAAGTGTGGGGATATTTGATAGAGTATATTTTTATGTGTATTTTAGATTCTTTTTATTCTCATCTTAATTATATTTTGCACTTAATTGGATCTTTAATAATTAGTTTATAAAATTCTATTGTAGGAAGCAAGGAGTTCTAAATTGAGAAGGATTGGAGTTGAATTAGAAGAAAATTCAGATTAATTGGGCCGCACGCGCAAGACTCATTGTTTGGGCCGTATCTTGAGTTCTGGATATCGGATTTCAGTGATTCAATAGCCCACACGAAGATAACGAGATTTTCTTCCATTCTAGGCAGGCCCAAATACCAAATTCCACTTGGATCAGCCTGAGATCAGATGGGAAAAGTCAACTACGAATTTTGACTTTAGAAACCTATTCAATTATGGAAGCCATGTTTTATTCCTATAGACATTAAAATAAAATACATATTGTATTAGATTAGATTATGATTATTAGACATATCATACACGTATCATTGAGAGCCACCAGGAGGAGAAGCCAAGAGGAGAAGAGGGAGGACTTTATGCTTGGTGATTTCGACATCAACAACATAGGGATAATTCTTCTTTCTCTACACTTTGTATTATATTTTAATCTCTTCATGTATCATACGACTTTTACTATGATTATTGTACGCTAGGTCTTTATTGTTGGATAGCTGTTTTGAAGCCCGAACCTTATGACAATTATACAGTTTTAATTTTCAGAGATGTGTTCTTGATTGTGCTTATATAAACTTCAATGCTTATAGATAATCTTGAATTGACCGTGGTATGTGAACATCCAATTAGGTTATGTGATTGATTTATCTGTAAAGTCCATTAATCTTTTTATGTGGTCCATGGGATTAATTGTATTAGTGTGTAATTCGTGTTAGCCTTTCTATGTGGTCCATGGGGCTATACGAATAGCAGAGCTTGTTTCTATGTGGTCCATGGCAAGTTCTCTATAAGTATCTTTCAAAACATATCAATGAATTTCAGGATTGTGTCAATGGGTTCAGTGGTGGATATTCATGCTTTCCAACATATTTCTCTAATTGATTACAAACAAACTTTTCTTGTTTACTAGTTAATTTAGTTATTAGGTAAAGTCACAAAACAAATCCACCTTTTATATTATTAGCGAAATAGAAGAAAAGTGAGCCCTTGATCCTTGGCGTAGAACGATACCCTATTTACTCTAAATTACATACGACACAAAAAGGGTATAAATTAAGTCACATTAACATTGCATTCTGCAAACTTCTCGGTGCATATTATATGCCTCATCCTAAGCCTCTTCCGTGACTCCTTTTAATCTCCTCTTCAATGTTCACATCACGCAAAACACATCCATAAAGATCTATAAAACTAAGACGACAACCTTTAGAAGGTTATTATGTCTACAACATATAGAAACAAAAAAAATATATATATAGAAGGATATCGTGTCACCAAACAATATTGGTTTTTTATAAAAGCTCATTCAAGCCTAAGAGAATGCATTTTAATTGATCATATAGTCACCATATGGATGTTTTCTTTTTCTTTTCCACTGAATTTCGATGTGATCCCCTGGTTTTAAGTCATCTAAACAATCTGAGGGATGAAGAATGTGCGGTCCAGTTTCCACTGCTAGTGCTCTAAGCCTATTCCGGTCTATAAAATGCTCCATAGTTGGTCTCCCATCAAAAGAGAACCTGCAATTAGAAATAGATCTTCAAATGTAGCCAATATAGTTATCAATCTTTGAGAAGTAACTAATAATTATTTAGTCATTTCATAAAATTTGTGTGATCAAATTTCGATGGTAAACAACAGACAATAAACACAATATTTACAAGTAATCTAAACACATACACACTCATGCATTGATTGAGTTTGAACTCTCACGATCTCTGATCTCTTATCAATCATGCTAAAACAGATAGATTTGGTATAAGGAACGATGGTTGCTAGAAACTTACCCTCAATAAATTTCCACTAACTCCATCAAGGAAGGTATAGAGTTAGCATACCCTTCCCACTCTTCTCATTCCTCCTTTATACAATGGAGTGAAATTTTAGAGAAGGCAGCGAAATTAGAATGAGAGTCTTGGGAGGAGCCACATCATACTCCCGAGATTTTACATGTCGAGCGAGCTATCATAAAAATACCGGATAATCAAATGACTCATAGGAACTCATACCTTTTGTTTTCTCGAATGTGCGGTCCAGTTTCCACTGCTGGTGCTCTAAGCCTATATGCATCAAAATAGATCAAAATATCACATATCAATAATCAATAATTGGCATAATATTCAAAAAAGAATGATAAACAAATATATTTTCATTCTGGACTTTCATCAAACACGTGAGTTAGACTTGAAATCTAGTACATTAAAATCACGTGAAGCAAAATAGACACAAGAAATATGAAGATTACTTTACTAGGAGAGAGCTGAGCTCAAATTTATATGGTTAATCTCTGACACTTGCAATACGAATTCTGGAGTAGGTAAAAGGAGGGGCAAGTGATCCTTGATAGGATTAGGAGTGGAAAAATTCATAATCAATTTGGCTAAATACGAATTACGTAGGCATATGATGTGATGGAACTTGGAATACAAAAAGGGTAAACTGAATTTAAATGATTGCCTGTTGATATTTCAGTAACGGGCATGGAACCATAGCGACGGGGGAAATAGAAATATCCATAAATAAACTGTTGTAGCCTGTAGGCTCAAGAAAATAGGAAAATTAGAATAGACAATCCTGGTAGTGCCATGTAGGACGCCCGAGATCTTACTTTATATATATGTATGTGGCTTGAGCTTGGGGTAATATTAGTGTACTTCATTGGTTTAAAAATGAAAATTTATTATGATTTATACTCATTATAGATAAATTTCTATCTCCTCTCCATGAGTTTCATGTTATTAAATTTTAGTTGAGAAAGTCCATTTTGATATAAAACCTAACTCGTTATACAAAATATAATTTGCAGCGAATAACATAATTGTAAAATATTTGAATGAAAATTAAATAATTGTACGAATTAATGTAGAAATTGATGGTTAGTTTCAGATCAGTAGTTGCAACTCCTTATATCCTGTAAACTTGGTCTTTGGAACTGCTCATTTTGCTACAAATTACTATCCAACGCTAAATGCACTTTGCATCAAAACATTAAAAAGCTTCAAAATACTAAAAGAGTGGCAGAGACTGAAATATCTATTGTTTGCCTCTTTATTCTTGTATTAGGTGACTTCAAGAAAAAAAGAGGAAACATTCCTGATTCCACTGCCTGCTACTACTTGATCTAGTGGCCAAACTTCTGGAACTCCCACTCACTATTATCTTCAGAAGACATAATATAAAACCATATTAAGAACGATTCAATAAAAATGCTTTATAAGCACACAGGGCATGATGTTCCTAATCAAATAGCAATTGCCACTTGCCACACCTAAATGATTGCCTAAAACTTTCTAAAACCTAGATTCATTCTGGTGAGCACATTGCATTCTGCAAACTTCTCGGTGCATATTATATGCCTCATCCTAAGCCTGTTCCGTGACTCCTTTTAATCTCCTCTTCAATGTTTACATCATGTGTTATGCCCAAATCTTGGCATAAGCCTTAAGCAGGCCTAATGGGCTTGAATAGAGGTCCACAACTCATAATGGGCCTAGAGATGAAGATTGGGTCACTAAAACCCACCACCAGGAGTCAGTCCAATATACTATCAAGCACAGTGTGGAAGTTTGCGACCCCCAAGTTGCGGGTTGAGTTCGCCAGCAAAGTCCCTAGTATGGGATAGCATCTATCATGTACGTCTCTCTACAAGGTCCAGCGTGGCCTAGAGGTCCAGCGAGGCCTTGAATACTCTCTCTGCAAGGTCCAGCGAGGCCTAGAGGTCCAGCGAGGCCTAAAATACTCTCTGTGTAAGGTCCAGCGAGGCCTAGAGGTCCAGCGAGGCCTAGGGGTCCAGCGAGGCCTAGAGGTCCAGCGAGGCCTAGAAAATTCTTATGAAGGCTAGAGGTCCAGCAAGGCCTAGAGCATATGTATTATGAAGGCTTACGGTCAGGCCCAGCGAGGTCGAGTGAGTGTGATTATCTCCGTACAACGTGGACCACCTCGCATGACTAGCCCAGCGAGGTCGCATGCGAGGCCATGTAGCTTCTCCATTAGCCTCGCCAATGAGGCCACCTGATTCGAGCATCATGTTAGCCATAGGTAACCTTTAATGGACCATGGGTCATGAACAGGATAAATGGGTAAAATATATCAGCCCAAGAAGATGCCTAGTGGATTTGGGCCAAGCCGAGCCCATATAAACCCTAGCCCGTCTAGATAACTTTATCTCCAAGAACTACGTATGGCTTGATCCCTATAAATAGGGTACGTAGGCATCTTGTTAAGGATGATTGACAGTTCACCCCTGAATATCAACAAACAAGATCAGCCACAAAAAATCAATAATCTCCTTCTGTGTTCTTTGTGTTCTTAGCAAAATATCCGTATTTTGCTCCGTGATTCCAGCAAACCTCCAAAATATTGTTATACAATATTCTCCCTATAACATTTGGCGCTAGAAGGAGGGGAAAAGTCATCATATTGGGAGAAGGATGACTAAATCGAACAAGAAGAACGGAGGGAACAACAACGGGGAGACCCCGGGTCTCACAAGACACCCAGGAGCGAGGCGAAGATAAGGGCCAAGGTTCGGAATGACCCCCATCTCTTCGTAGAGAGCGTGAGTGGTCTTATTTTCGCGAAGACAGATCCCCCTCTCTTCGTAGAGAGCGCGAGCGGTCCCATTACCGCGATAAACGACCCCCCTCTCCACGTCGAGATTATGAGTGGTCCCATTGTCATCACGACGGACCCCCTTCTCCTCGTCGAGATTGTGAGCGGTCCCATTGTCGTAATGACGGACCCCCTTCTCCTCGTCGAGAACGTGAGCAGTCCCATTAACATCGCGACAGACCCCCTCTCTTCGTCGAAATTGTGAGGCCCCTTATATAATGTGACTATTGAGATCAAAGAGATGCCTCTACTTGAGATGCTTCTTGGTGAAATACCTCAACGTCGAGGAGAGGGGGGACGCCCCCGATCCTTGGCGGCAATGAGGAGGTCCTTAACTACCTCAGTACACCAGGAAGATCATCTATCAAACAAGCCCCCTGCTTGGTATGGACTTCACTAATATCAGCGTACATTACCCCAATCTGAAGGAGAACTCATAGCGGGGTCACATCAAAATTCTCTTCATTACAAATGGTGTCAACTCTAATAATACAAGAAGGTTGCTGAAACATGCTGATTCCTCATCACATCTACAATTATAAAGAGGACTTGAGGGGTAGTGGCATTACATAAACACTACTTCTAGCAGGACATTTGAAAAATTGCAAGACAAGACCAGCACCTAGCGTTGCGAGCCAACACCTAGCATTGCGAGGCCTACACCTAGCGTTGCGAGCCTACACCTAGCATTGCGTGGTAGCACCTAAAGTTGTGAGGCCGTACCTAGCGACGTGAGGCCGCAAACTCGACACCTTGCGATGCGAGGCCTCTCGGCCCCATAGGCGCAATAAGGTTCATTTGAAGACTCCATCAGCTATCCTAAAACACTTGGAAAAAATTTAACAGATATGGAGAGGCGTTATGAAGGAATTTATACATGCTAAAATCATTGCAACATGAGCCCTTTGTGCAAGCAGATACGAGGCATATAGTACTTTGCAATATCTTAAATATCAAATAAAGGAGCATCAATAAAGCAAGCAAATCCAGGTTCAAGGAGCATCCAAATAAATAAAAGAAATTAAGTCTACAAGTGCGAGGCAAATAAAGGGAGTGCCCGCATCTCCACTGAGTCTAGCAGATAAAGTTTAAAAGCAATAAAAAGGAAGTCATGGGGATCCATTTACCACTTCCTCATTCATCTCCATCGTGAGGTTATCAGCAAACTTCCCAGTCTCTTCGCTCAACCGGTACCAATCAAAGTCTCCAACCTTCTCGAGGAACTTTTTCATGAAGTCAACAGATCCTTTATTCTCATCCTCCTCAGTGATAGTGGGAAGAGCATTAGCAGCATCTTTAGCTTCCTTCTCTAGCTCAGCGACGCGGTCTGTAAGCTCCTTGATCTGGGAGTCTGACTTCTCCTTCTCAGTAGCATGATCCAGCTTAAGCTTCTTTCTAGCTGACTTCTCCTTGTGAACTCCCTCTTAAGCTTCTCAGTCATGTCTTCAAACTCTTTTCTCTAACTATCCTTTGCGTTCTTGGTGTCATCTTGAGCCTGTGCAAGTATGGATTTGAGATTCACAATCTCTTCGCTCATCTTACTATTGGAAGAAGCCAAGGCTCGAACCTCCTTGTGGTGACGCAATTGATGGAAGAAAAGCTCAGCTATAGCTTTAGTCTTTGAAGTATTGGACTCCTCCAGAGATTGTAGGGACAAGGAATACATATCAATCTCAGAAACATGGGCATGTGCCAATTCGCCATATGTCTGGCGGACCAGTCCAGGAGAAGGATGAAGAGGAGAGAGACTCATGTCATCCTTGTTCTTCTTTAGTGGTGGTTCTTCATGAAGACTCATACATACAGGAGTACAAATTAATCAATACATGGACATGGCTAATAAGGACAAAGGTGGTGGGTCCCGCGATAAATAAAAAAATACAAGGCAATAGCTTGTTTGCATGGTCACCAGTGGATATAAAACTCTTTATTCACGAGGACTACTCGCATAGAGAAAAATTAGAAGGCAACAAATAATTCAAAAGCTGGAAGGCACGTGTGTTTAAAAAAAACAATTGTGCGAGGCGAGTTTGTTGAAAAGTGAAGATAGCAACGAGAGGTATTATTTAAAGACCCAAGCAGAGCTAAGGCGGGGAACAAAAGTAAAAAAAAAAAAAACAAAGCATTGCAAATCACGTGGCCATGTACGTGAACTTTATGTCCATGATTAATTTGAATTTTATTCAAATTCGAAGGACCTACAACGGTGATTAAAGAGCAAGAATTTTGGTTCTATGTTAACGAGGCATATTCCACTCTACACGGATGTTATTTAAGCAGGCTGCATATTAAAACGAGGCGCGAGAAGACAAAGTAGAACGTAGCGAGGTGGCCGGTGCGAGGAGGCATGAGCTCATATTAAATTAAAAAAAAACGAAAGCTGCTAAGCAAGGAGGCTTCCCAAAAAAATCAAATAATTATTTTGATTGTAATTTTTGGAGGAGTTCAAAATAATTTTGAAGAAATTTTGAAGACCATAAAAAATAGTTCTCTGCTACAGCTGCCTGCACCGAAGAACTGGGGGACCATGTATTGCTATGAGGAGGCCTCGCAACATATGAGGTTGCGAGGAGGCCTCACATCGTATGAGGCTGCAAGGAGGCCTCGCAGCGTATGAGACTACAAGGAGTCCTCGCAACTTACGAGGAAGCCTCTCATCATAATAACAAGGAATAGCGGAGAGTCATCTCATCATACTTTAAGAAGACCTGAAGATATTGGTGAGAGCCCGAACTCATATATCAGCTAGACAGAAGATATAATTATAACAATTTATGATTTCAAGGCCCTATGGGGTCGCCTCTCAAAGTCTTTGCAGAACCACATGGCGCTTGGAAGTACCCTTCGAGGTCACCATCACTTACTTATACATGGCTTCGCATTAATTGAAAGACACACAACACGTGTCATCATCTTAGCGGTTGGGAGCAGATCTCGAGACACGACAGCTGTTCGAAACCGTTCAAATTCATAAGGGTCGTGATGCGATCCCAAGGCACTTGAGATAGCTATGCTTTCATCTACATCAATCTATAGCGAGCACAGTCCTCGCATCGAAGTTTTGACAAAATATTTTTTGAGTCCACATTGCATCTCCAATGACAATATGGACTCGGGGGTAGTTGTTATGCCCAAATCTTGGCATAAGCCCTAAGTAGGCCTAATGGGCTTGAATAGAGGTCCACAACTCATAATGGGCCTAGAGATGAAGATTGGGTCACTAAAACCCACCACCAAGAGTCAGTCCAATATACTATCAAGCACAATGTGGAAGTTTGCGACCCCCAAGTTGCGGGTCGAGTTCGCCAGCAAAGTCCCTAGTATGGGATAGCATCTATCATGCACGTCTCTCTACAAGGTCCAGCGTGGCCTAGAGGTCCAGCGAGGCCTTGAATACTCTCTCTGCAAGGTCCAGCGAGGCCTAGAGGTCCAGCGAGGCCTAAAATACTCTCTGTGTAAGGTCCAGCGAGGCCTAGAGGTCCAGCGAGGCCTAGGGGTCTAGCGAGGCCTAGGGGTCCAGCGAGGCCTAGAGGTCCAGCGAGGCCTAGAAAATTCTTATGAAGGATAGAGGTCCAGCGAGGCCTAGAGCATATGTATTATGAAGGCTTACGGTCAGGCCCAGCGAGGTCGCGTGAGTGTGATTATCTCCGTACAACGTGGACCACCTTGCATGACTAGCCCAGCGAGGTCGCATGCGAGGCCACGTAGCTTCTCCATTAGCCTCGCCAATGAGGCCACCTGATTCGAGCATCATGTTAGCCATAGGTAACCTTTAATGGGCCATGGGTCATGAGCAGGATAAATGGGTAAAATATATCAGCCCAAGAAGACGCCTAGTGGATTTGGGCCAAGCCGAGCCCATATAAACCCTAGCCCGTCTAGATAACTTTATCTCCAAGAACCACGTATGGCTTGATCCCTATAAATAGGGTACGTAGGCATCTTGTTAAGGATGATTGACAGTTCACCCCTGAATATCAACAAACAAGATCAGCCACAAAAAATCAATAATCTCCTTCTGTGTTCTTTGTGTTCTTAGCAAAATATCCGTATTTTGCTCCGTGATTCCAGCAAACCTCCAAAATATTGTTATACAATATTCTCCCTATAACATCATGCAAAACACATCCATAAAGATCTATAAAACAAAGATGACAACCTTTAGAAGGTTATTATGTCTACAACATATAGAAACAAAAAAAATAATATATATATATATAGAAGGATATAGTGTCACCAAACAATATTGGTTTTTTATAAAAGCTCATTTAAGCCTAAGAGAATGCATTTTAATTGATCATATAGTCACTATATGGATGTTTTCTTTTTCTTTTCCACTGAATTTCGATGTGATCCCCTGGTTTTAAGTCATCTAAACAATCTGAGGGATGAAGAATGTGCGGTCTAGTTTCCACTGCTAGTGCTCTAAGCCTATTCCGGTCTATAAAATGCTCCATAGTTGGTCTCCCATCAAAAGAGAACCTGCAAATAGAAATAGATCTTCAAATGCAGCCAATATAGTTATCCATCTTTGAGAAGTAACTAATAATTATTTAGTCATTTCATAAAATTTGTGTGATCAAATTTCGATGGTAAATAACAGACAATAAACACAATATTTACAAGTAATCTAAACACGTACACACTCATGCATTGATTGAGTTTGAACTCTCACGATCTCTGATCTCTTATCAATCATGCTAAAACAGAGAGATTTGGTATAAGGAACGATGGTTGCTAGAAACTTACCCTCAATAAATTTCCACTAACTCCATCAAGGAAGGTATAGAGTTAGCATACTCTTCCCACTCTTCTCATTCCTCCTTTATACAATGGAGTGAAATTTTAGAAAGGTAGCAAAATTAGAATGAGAGTCTTGGGAGGAGCCACATCATACTCCCGAGATTTTACATGTCGAGCGAGCTATCCTAAAAATACAGGATAATCAAACGACTCATAGGAACACATACCTTTCGTTTTCTCGAATGTGCGGGCCAGTTTCCACTGCTGGTGCTCTAAGCCTATATGCATCAAATTAGATCAAAAGATCACACATCAATAATCAATAATTGGCATAATATTCAAAAAAGAATGATAAACAAATACATTTTCATTCTGGACTTTCATCAAACACGTGAGTTAGACTTGAAATCCAGTACATTTAAATCACGTGAAGCAAAATAGACACAAGAAATATGAAGATTACTATACCAGGAGAGAGATGAGCTCAAATTCATATGGTTAATCTCTGACACTTGCTATACAAATTCTGGAGTAGGTAAAAGGAGGGGCATGTGATCCTTGATAGGATTAGGATTGGAAAAATTCATGATCAATTTGGCTAAATACGAATTACGTAGGCATATGATGTGATGGAACTTGGAATACAAAAAGGGTAAACTGAATTTAAATGATTGCCTGTTGATATTTCAGTAACGGGCATGGAACCAAAGCGACGGGGGAAATAGAAATATCCATGAATAAACTGTTATAGCTTGTAGGCTCAAGAAAATAGGAAAATTAGAATAGACAATCCTGGTAGTGCCACGTAGGATGCCCGAGATCTTACTTTATATATATGTATGTGGCTTGAGCTTGGGGTAATATTAGTGTACTTCATTGGTTTACAAATGAAAATTTATTATGATTTATACTCATTATAGATAAATTTCTATCTCCTCTCCATGAGTTTCATGTTATTAAATTTTAGTTGAGAAAGTCCATTTTGATATAAAACCTAACTTGTTATACATAATATAATTTGCAGCGAATAACATAATTATAAAATATTTGAATGAAAATTAAATAATTGTAAGGATTAATGTAGAAATTGATGGTTAGTTTCAGATCAATAGTTGCAACCCCTTATATCCTGTAAACTTGGTCTTTGGAACTGCTCATTTTGCTACAAATTACTGTCCAACGATAAATGCACTTTGCATCAAAACATTAAAAAGCTTCAAAATACTAAAAGAGTGGCAGAGACTGAAATATCTCTTGTTTGCCTCTTTATTCTTGTATTAGGTGACTTCAAGAAAAAAAGAGGAAACATTCATGATTCCACTGCCTGCTACTGCTTGATCTAGTGGCCAAACTTCTGGAACTCCCACTCACTATTATCTTCAGAAGACATAATATATAACCATATTAAGAACGATTCAATAAAAATGCTTTATAAGCACACGGGGCATGATGTTCCTAATCAAATAACAATTGCCACTTGCCACACCTAAATGATTGCCTAAAACTTTCTAAAACCTAGATTCATTCTAGTGAGCACATTGCATTCTGCAAACTTCTCGGTGCATATTATATGCCTCATCCTAAGCCTCTTCCGTGACTCCTTTTAATCTCCTCTTCAATGTTCACATCATGAAAAACACATCAATAAAGATCTATAAAACTAAGACGACAACCTTTAGAAGGTTATTATGTCTACAACATTTAGAAACAATATATATATATATATATATAAGGATATAGTGTCACCAAACAATATTGGTTTTTTATAAAAGCTCATCCAAGCCTAAGAGAATGCATTTTAATTAATCATATAGTCACCATATGGATGTTTTCTTTTTCTTTTCCACTGAATTTCGATGTGATCCCCTGGTTTTAAGTCATCTAAACAATCTGAGGGATGAAGAATGTGTGGTCCAGTTTCCACTGCTAGTGCTCTAAGCCTATTCCGGTCTATAAAATGCTCCATAGTTGGTCTACTATCAAAAGAGAACCTGCAATTAGAAATAGATCTTCAAATGCAGCCAATATAGTTATCAATCTTTGAGAAGTAACTAATAATTATTTAGTCATTTCATAAAATTTGTGTGATCAAATTTTGATGGTAAACAGCAGACAACAAACATAATATTTACAAGTAATCTAAACACATACACACTCATGCATTGATTGAGTTTGAACTCTCACGATCTCTGATCTCTTATCAATCATGCTAAAACAGAGAGATTTGGTATAAGGTCGATGGTTGCTAGAAACTTACCCTCAAGAAATTTCCACTAACTCCATCAAGGAAGGTATAGAGTTAGCATACCCTTCCTACTTTTCCCATTCCTTCTTTATACAATGGAGTGAAATTTTAGAAAGGTAGCGAAATTAGAATGAGAGTCTTGGGAGGAGCCACATCATACTCCCGAGATTTTACATGTCGAGCGAGCTATCATAAAAATACAGGATAATCAAATGACTCATAGGAACTCATACCTTTCGTTTTCTCGAATGTGCGGTCCAGTTTCCACTGCTGGTGCTCTAAGCCTATATGCATCAAAATAGATCAAAAGATCACACATCAATAATCAATAATTGGCATAATATTCAAAAAATGATAAACAAATACATTTTCATTCTGGACTTTCATCAAACACGTGAGTTAGACTTGAAATCCAGTACATTTAAATCACGTGAAGCAAAATAGACACACGAAATATGAAGATTACTTTACCAGGAGAGAGCTGAGCTCAAATTTATATGGTTAATCTCTGACACTTGCAATACGAATTCTGGAGTAGGTAAAAGGAGGGGCAAGTGGTCCTTGATAAGATTAGGAGTGGAAAAATTCATAATCAATTTGGCTAAATACGAATTACGTAGGCATATGATGTGATGGAACTTGGAATACAAAAAGGGTAAACTGAATTTAAATGATTGCCTGTTGATATTTCAGTAACGGGCATGGAACCATAGCGACGGGGGAAATAGAAATATCCATGAATAAACTGTTGTAGCCTGTAAGCTCAAGAAAATAGGAAAATTAGAATAGACAATCTTGGTAGTGCCATGTAGGACGCCCGAGATCTTACTTTATATATATGTATGTGGCTTGAGCTTGGGGTAATGATAAGTGCATATTTTTGCATATTTTTATTACCTATTTATTGCTTGAACTCGTATTTTAATAATTTATTTTGTTGCATTTCAGGAAATTCGTGAATAAATAAAGAAATGACAAAATAAAGAAATAAAGTGCAATGAAGGGAAAAAGAGGAAGAAAAAGGACCAAAAAGAAAAAAAGGAAAAGAATTAGGAGCTTGGAGCAAAAGGAATATCTCAAGACAGGTGGAAGGTGGAGATCATCCCAACACACTTAAAAAGTGTATGGCCAAGATCCACTCTACCAAAGCTTAATGGGGAAGGAATCTTTTAATGGCTAGGATTACACCACCACACACCCCAAATGTATGGTGGAGATTAATCCATACCCCCCCCCCCCTAAACCCTAATTCCCATCCTATAAATACCCCCTCATTTCCCTTGTAAAGAAACAACATAGAGTAGAATAGATTTTAGTGTAGGGTAGTTTTAGGGTAGATTTAATTTCTTGTTTTCTAGTATTAAATCTTGTAAACACTCTCTTTTTAATTAATGCAAATTTCCGTTTCCTTTAATTTCTTGTCTTGCTCTTTCGTTATCGTTGCCTTGTTTCGTTACTTTCGTAATTCTGTTTAGTGGATAAAGTAGCGAAATGCTAACCACTAGGGGTTGAGAGTAACGAAACTTTGGTTTCGTATTCGTAGTTTAATTTAGCTTTAATTCGTAGTAAAGCCCCTTTAAAAATCAATTTTATTGTGGGCCATTAATTTTAAATTATTGACTTAGTGTAAATTTTAATTTCGTAATTAATTTCCTTGTTTTCGTAGTTAATTTTCAAAAAAAAATATAATAATAAAATTTAGTTTTATAATATTTCTTTACATATTTACAGTTTTTATATCTCTGTTTTATTAGTTTTATTCGGAACCAAACGCCCCTGTTTCCATTCTTCATTCGTGTTTAGTCAGAAAAATTGATGCATTCGGTTTAATTTTCCCAATCTGCGTCTCTCAAACCTCGCCCCTCTTCTCCATTCTTTGCAGATCTTGATCTCTCTCTCTCTTTCTCTTTCTCTCCTTCTCTATCTCTCTAATCTCTCTCAACCCACAATCTTTCTTTTGTTCGCCAGTCTCTCGAACGAACCACGATACTTCGAACCTCAAACCCCCATTCCCTCTCACTCTTTCTTATTTTCTTATTTCATCCGTTCGTATATGTTTCGTGGTGTTTGATTGTGCCGTAAAATTGTTGCGAGTTCTGGGTTTACAATGTTGAGATGTTGAATTTCATTTCTGATTGCTTGAATATTGAGTAGTGATTCTGATTTCGTACTGTTATGCCCAAAATTCGGTTCGGGTATTTTAAGATGAATTCGGGCCAAATACGGGTTCAATTTGGGGAATTCTAGGATTAATTAGGGTTTTGGCAGAAAATGGAGAAGTCAGGATGCGCCCTCTCTTTCTCTACAAAGAGGGCGCGCCCTAAATACTAAAACATGATAAAGACTTATATTTACGTTTATTTTCCGAGAAGTCACTGAAGAAATCTCTCCTGGGATTCTACTCAGGCTGGGATTCTACTCAAGTTGGGATTCTACTCAAGTTGGGATTCTACTCAAGTTGGGATTCTACTCAAGCTGGGATTCCAGAAGTTGAAGAATTCCTTCCTGTCGTATATCAGGAGGGGGATGTCCGTCGTACAAGGCCTCCAGGGGTTTTCCTGGATTTGGGGACCTTTCTTATACACTGAGGGCATGTTCTCCTCGGTGCAAAGATTGGTCTCTCTCTGGTGTGTGCTTTGGGAGCTCTGTTCCTGTAGCCAATGGGCGCGCTCTCATTGGGGAACTTTGGAGTAATCCTGCACTTTGCACCCAAAAGCTACGGATCACCTGTCCTGCTATCTGGTGGGTGCTTCTCATTCGGGGGACAGGGATACGTTCTGCACTTGGGGTAAACCATGGCTTTACCTGCATCCTTGAAATCAAGAAATAGCTTGTAGCGAATAGGACTAGTCCTCGACGGGGGAAGTTTCCATATTCGTGAAGTCTTGAGATCTTGGATGAGCCTTGGGCCTTTTGTGGTTAGGCCCCATAGTAGAACATTCCGGATGCTGGATCGATACCTAAGCCCAATTGGGTTTCTTGCTCTCCAAGAACTACGTGGGCTTGATCCTCTATAAATATAGAGGTACGTAGGCAAATTGAGGGGGATGGAAGCGAAGAGCTACGAGCCACCACCAAGAACCCTCTCAATCTCAGCCCCCAACTCATCACAGCCACCACACTCCAGTGACTTATCCGGAGAAGAACCACCGTCATAGATCTTGATTCCGGTGACAGACCTCAAAATTTGTTGTTACCAAATTCCTCCGTCAACAAATTGGCGCTAGAAGGAGGGGAGCCAATCAAGATCTTCATCTTAGGAGGAAAAGATGTCTCACAATTAAGGTGGTGGTTCTCATTAAGAAGATTATTACGATTCTGAAGATAGCTTGGGGGGTAATCAAGCTCGACACGAAGCTTATGTTCCGGAGGAAATCTCTACTTCTCTACACCACCATGGAATTCAATCCACCGCTGGCGGACAGCCGCCCGTTCTTATCAGTAATTCGGAGTTAATGGAGCAACTTTATCTATGAGAGATTCCATAAATAACTTTGGGTCAAGATTGAGTTTTACGGAGAAAGTGCAAGAAAGTAGGAGAAAATCTCGGAGGATCCCACGAAATCGTCGTCGAACAAGGAAAGCCCTCCAAGTTGGGAAAGTTCTCGAAGTGGTTCTTGGATCCTCAAGAGAGGGCACGCCCTCATCCCCACCGCTCTGGGCGCACCCTTAGTGAGATTCGATGTGATGAAGAAAAGATGGTTCTAAAGATGATTTTCACGCTGCTATTGCAAAAAGACAGTTCCGGGTATTTTCAAGAATGGTGATTTCCGGTCAATGACGTCGAACTAGGTTTTCCATGGGGCGATTTCAAATATGATCCGAAGAAGGATGTTCCAGAGAAGAGACGCAATTATCGGGAACTCGTCCACCATTAGGGCACGCCCTCACCATCAGGATGTGCCCACAAGGTAACCCTTGACTTGTTTTGTTGAGATTTTTGTTGTTTGTTTTTTGGACTTTTGTAGGAGAATCCTCGAGTTAAAGATGGAATTAAAGATGGTGAGATAGAATACCCAATAACCATCAGGGCGCGCCCTGAGGGTGGTAGCCAAGGCTCGGATGATTTCCAACTTCTAGGAAAATTCGATGGTTGAACACGTCCTCATCTCCAAGACGCATCCTCTAGAGAGGGCGGCTCCTCACCCATCTGGTGAAATCCAACGAATTAAGGAAAACCTCGCTACTATGAGAAGGAGCTTTGCTAGCTTGAAGGAATGCCTAGGAATAAGGCTCGGGAGCGAGGCCCCATGATCCACAGTGCGTGCCCCCTGATTACAGGTCGAGGCCCTTTGGACATGAGCGAGCCCTTCCATGGAGTGATAGTCCACAGCGCGCGCTCGCTGTTAATAACAGGTCTGGGCCCCTTGGACATGAGTGAGCACTAGCACGAAGTGGTAATCCATAGCGCGCGCCCCCTGTTGATAACAGGTCGCGGCCCCTTGGATTCGAACAAATTCTCCCTCGCGATAATACTGGAAGAAGAAATAGCCGTGATAACGGTGATAGAAGAATGGAGATATATCGAGGGGATAGATAAACCTCATAATAAAGAGGGCTCACCGTCAGGTGGTAGATTCCCTTATATTTTTCAAGTTCCTTTAGATACCTCCAGTGAAGTGAGGTCGTGCCCTCCCTCGAAAGGAAAGCCTCAATGATTTTCTAAAAGGTGCAGCATCTCTTATCAAGGGCGCACTGCCAGGATATGCTACAGGGAACATCCATGGAAGATGATATAGAAGAGAGCTGCAAATGGTGAGTTTTACTAATTCAAGCAGAACATGCCTCAGAAGATTATTACGAAGCGCGCCTTCCCCTGACTGGGCGCGCCTCCAGGCCTCCAGGGGTTTGCCTGGTGAGAAGGCCTACAGGGGTTTGCCTGGCCAAGAGAACGGAGGACACTTGGAATCGAGACCCCGTGATCCGCAGCGCGTGCCCCCTGATTACAGGTCGAGGCCCCTTGGACGTGAGCGAGCCCTTCCTCAAAGCCGTGATCCACAGCGCGTGCCCCCTGGTTACAGGTCTGGGCCCCTTGGACACGAGAGATCCCTTCTTGGAGATTTTGTTGGAAGATCATGAAGCCAATGATATATGAATGACGTTGTTTGGCCTAATCACCAAAGTGAGGAATAGCCTCGACATGTTGCTGAGGACGCGCCCTCAAGAGAGAAAGGCCCTATAATTGTTTCCTTGATTTCTCATAGTGCAACTGGTGGAAGAGAGGGTGAGAATCCTCAACCTCAAGAAAATGCACAACTTCGGGAAAATCCTCCAAGTTAGGGCGCGCCCTCAAGGAAAAATGTAATAGCTCAAGTAGACTCCAATACCTACAAGGAAAATTCACTACTTGGACTCCAAAAGGAAAGAAGCTATTGAGTTGAGGCCCCACGAACCATAGTGTGTGCCCCCTGATCATCAGGTTGAGGCCCCAAGGTCGTGAGCGAGCCCCTCTATGAAGAAACAATACTTTGTTGCAGAGGACGCGCCCTCGTATCTACAATGACCTGAATGATAAGTAGCAGGGCGCGTCCTCAGCAACTCCAATGGCTCTCTCTTAAAAATTCCCCTCTTGGGATGCCTCTTTAAGAGACGCTTCTTTTAAGGAATGATATTCTGATGCTAGGGGGTAGTACTGATGCACCTCTCTAGCCTTACATGTACATGTATTTCAAGACAATTTGTGTGAATAGTGGAATGCCTCCTTGTGAGATGCCTCTTCGTGAGATGCCCTTTATTGGATGCCTCATAGTGAGATGCCTCTTTGAGAGATGTTATTCATAGGATGCCTTAGTTTGAGATGCCCCTTCATGGGATGAAATTTGAAGTAGCCCGTGACCGGAGAATGCACTCTTTCTACTAGAAGTTGATTGAAGTAGGGCAATGCCTAAATAGTAGACTACAAGGTAAATTAATTACCTCCTAGTCTAGGGGGGTAGTCCATGTACACTTTCCCTAGTCTTAGTTGAGTGAAATTTTTAACTTTTTCGAGAACACGCCCTAAAGGCAAAATAATATGCATGCGTGAAATTCGGAACAAAAATACAAGGCATGTCCCCCACTATTATCGAAGAAAGAGTACCCTATGTTGAGCATCCTGATGAGGAATTCCGTAACCGTAGGATGCTTGCTATTCAAAAGAAGGCGCCCCCTCATCCACATCGTTCACAAAGCACCCGCAGTGAAATCCTAAGGGATGAAGAGAGGATAGCTAGGGAAACGAGGGAGGAAGATCTCATATTTTTTAGATTTCATCCCGAAGTACTTCTAGAGAGGATAAGGCGCGCCCTCTATCTAAGGGAAATCCCCAGACTCAAGAAAATCGTCAATCTCAGGGGAATCTACGGCCTCAAGGGAATCCACGAGGTTATAACCAATTCCAGCCTCAAGTTGGAATTCCATATTCAAGTTGGAATTACAGCTTCAAATTGAAATTCCGGACTCAAGTTGAATTCCAGATTCAAGTTGGAATTCCATATTCAAGTTGGAATTCCAGACTCAAACACAGACTCAAGTTGGGATCCCAACGTGATTCAAGAGAGTGTTACTCAGAGGAAATAGTTTTAAAGGAATCATGAATGCTATCCCGGGAGAGGTTCAGATCCATTAGCCAGAGGAGGATGTGCCCACTCTTAGGGCGCGCCCTCACGGACAGCGGGCAGAAGAAGCATTTGTTTCTAATGATTTTTAAGAAAAGAATTCTAAAGGAAATTGAAGAAGAAGAAAACTCTGATGATATTATACATGAAGTGTGCACAAAGGTTGATGCATTAATTTTGAGAAGTACGATTGGAATGCATACCTCGGATGAAAATTGCAGTGCAAATGTTTTAGCTAAGTTGGGATCTCAAAAGGATGCCATGTTGTTGGGAACGGTGCCCTTGCAGATTCAGGAAATTCCTAGTATTCCAGAGGTAGAAGTCATGGAAATTGCAGATGCTGTGCAGATCACTTGGATGACTCCAATTCAAGAATACATCAAAAAGGGGACTCTCCTAGATGATAAGGTTAGAGCAAGAAGACTTTGATTTCAAGCAGCAAGGTATGTGCATTATGATGGAATCCTATACAAGAGAGGTTTCAACCAGTCATTTCTCAAATGTATTGATGAATGCAATTACATTTTAAGAGAAGTATACGAAGGAATTTGTGGCAGTCACTCGGGGGGTGGTTCATTAGCTATGAAGATTTTGCGACAAGGATATTATTGGCTTACTTTGAAGAAGGATGCGTATGAATTTGTAAAAGCATGTGATAAATGTCAACTGTATGCCAACTATTCTTCAAATCCGGTTACAACTTTAACTTCCATGATGAGTCTGTGACCGTTTGCTGTGGGGAATAGATCTCATTGGAGAATTACCTAAAGATAAGGGAGGTGTCAAATATGTTGTAGTTATTGTGGATTACTTCACCAAGTGGGCGGAAGCTATGCCATTGGCCATAATCACTGCTAAGAAGATCAAGGATTTTTTGTTCAATTCCATTGTGTGTAGGTGTGGAATTCCTTACCAATTTATACCGGATAATGGAAAGCAGTTTGATAGTAAAGAGTTGTAGAAATTGTGTGAAAATCTGGGAATCAAGAAAGATTTTGCTGTGGTATACCATCCTTAAAGTAATGGACAGACAGAAACTATCAACAAGATTTTAAAGCATACTCTGAAGACGAAGTTAGAAGAAAGCAAAGGGAATTGGCCTGAAGAACTTCCAATGGTTTTGTGGTCATGCAACACGACTCCAAGATCAACTACAGAGGAATCTTCCTTTCTATTATCTTATGGATTTGAAGCAATGGTTCCGGTAGAAATTGGAGCAGGTTCGTTTCGAAGAGACTTTTACGAAGAGGAAGCGCCTTCCTTAGTTCTAGTCGAGACTTGCTATTTTTTCACTTTTTGTTCTCCTTAGACTGGGGGGTAGTGCATGTACACCTTCCTTGGCTTTATCGAGACTTGAGTTATTTGAAGAATTCTATGATTTTCAAGAATTTCAGAAAGTTTTCAAGACTGGAATTTCAAGATTTCTTAAAGTGTAAAGGAAATCCATTAAAGACGTGTCCTGGTTGAGAAACCATAATACATAAATCACTACATAGATAATGTCAATTTGGATTTTAAAGGAGAGGATCTTCCTAATAAGAAAAGTTAAGGGTGTCTGGCTGTGATATAGAAGCGCAAGTGGCTACAAGAATATTTAATCGGTATGCGATTGCTAGGCACACCCTCATGTGATGTTTTGCTACAAAGTTGATAAGCATATTTACTGAAGAAAGTAAAAGGGCGCCCCTTGTTGAAGGAAAAGAAGGTTGTGACCATCTACCATCTTGCAATGAAATTCCCAACACCCAATGGAGTAGTGACTATGCGAGGATCTCAACATGATTCAAGAGATTGCAATCACAAGGCGATCAAAGTGTTCAGAAGACGGGATGGAGAGCGCGCCCTCTGTGAAAGTAGTTCAGGAGTCGTCATGAGCATCATTCCGGGAGAAGTTAAAGTCTATTATCTTGTCCAAGAACCAGGAGAGGAGGCGCCTCCCTATAGGGCGCGTCCTGAGGAGTAGCAAGTGAATGGAATTTCAGCACTGGGTGATTTACAAGATGAGATCCTGGAAGAAATTGAAGAAGATTCAGAGGATATCATATCAATCAATCTTAGAGGTGAGCAGGTTGAAGGTAGACAAATGTTACTTGAAGGCTTGGTGCATACCCTTGTTGAGGAAGACTTCCCTCTTAAAGAGGACGCGCCCTCCAAGGATGAAGCACCGATTGAAGATCCTCGAAGCTTCGATTTTAATCTTAATTGATCCGAGAACACCGCAGCCGGTTGAGAAGACTGGTCCTGCAGAGGACTCAATTTCAATTATGGTGGATGAAAAGGATACGATTAAGGTATTGAAAATCGGATCTCAGTTGAATTCTAAGTTGAGAGGAATGCTCACCAACTTTCTTTTGGATAACCTGGATGTTTTTGCTTGGAGTCATGCTGCTATGGTGGGAATTGTTCCAAAAGTTTTGTGCCATCATTTGAATATAGATCCCACCAAGAAAGGTATTCGCCAGAAACGTTGACCAATAAGTGGAGAGAGAGCTCTAGCGTTGAAGGAAGAGGTGGGCAGAGTATTAAACATTGGCTTGATTAAAGAGTCTCACTACCAAAATGGTTAGCTAACTCGGTTTTCGTTAAATGGGAAATGGAAGACTTGTGTAGATTTCAAGGATTTGAACAAGGCTTGCCCTAAGGATAGTTTTCCTCTTCCTCAGATTGATCAGTTGGTAGATATAATAGCAGGGCATGTTCTCTTGAGTTTCATGAACGCTTATTCGGGCTATAATCAGATTCCCATGTACGCGAACACACTTCTTTCATCACAAATATAGGATTATACTGCTACATTAAAATGCCCTTTGGCTTGATTAATGCAGAAGGAACTTGAAAAGACCATGGAAGTGTATGTGGATAACAATTGAAGGGGTCCGTATGCCTTAATATCATAAGGCGCGCCCTTTGAAAATATATATGTTTAGCTTTAGTGCGAGCCCAGTGAGAGGTTTACACTTGTGCATAGTATCTCTTGTTTCTTACGCCGAGTTAGCTCATGTAATCTTAGAGATGTTGCGCATTTGTGTTATTCCTCTACGAAGAAGCCAAAACTAGAGATGGATGCAAAAGCTTAGAGATATGGATTGAAGAATTTAAGGACGCGTCCTCCGCATAGAATCTTGAAGACAAGAAGAATAAGGACGCGCCCTGAAGAAGAAAAGCTACAAAAATTTTGGTGTTCTTTAAGATTGAAATTCCATGCTTCATCTTTGATTTTGCATGGAATTGGGGGGTAGTTGTTATGCCCAAAATTCGGTTCGGGTATTTTAAGATGAATTCGGGCCAAATACGGGTTCAATTTGGGGAATTCTAGGATTAATTAGGGTTTTGGCAGAAAATGGAGAAGTCAGGACGCGCCCTCTCTTTCTCTACAAAGAGGGCGCGCCCTAAATACTAAAACATGATAAAGACTTATATTTACGTTTATTTTCCGAGAAGTCACTGAAGAAATCTCTCCTGGGATTCTACTTAGGCTGGGATTCTACTCAAGTTGGGATTCTACTCAAGCAGGGATTCCAGAAGTTGAAGAATTCCCTCCTGTCGTATCTCAGGAGGGGGATGTCCGTCGTAGAAGGCCTCCAGGGATTTTCCTGGATTTGGGGACCTTTCTTATACACTGAGGGCATGTTCTCCTCGGTGCAAAGATTGGTCTCTCTCTGGTGTGTGCTTTGGGAGCTCTGTTCCTGTAGCCAATGGGCGCGCTCTCATTGGGAAACTTTGGATTAATCCTGCACTTTGCACCCAAAAGCTACGGATCACCTGTCCTGCTATCTGGTCGGTGCTTCTCATTCGGGGGACAGGGATGCGTTCGGCACTTGGGGTAAACCATGGCTTTACCTGCATCCTTGAAATCAAGAAATAGCTTGTAGCGAATAGGACTAGTCCTCAACGGGGGAAGTTTCCATATTCGTGAAGTCTTGAGATCTTGGATGAGCCTTGGGCCTTTTGTGGTTAGGCCCCATAATAGAACATTCCGGATGCTGGATCGATACCTAAGCCCAATTGGGTTTCTTGCTCTCCAAGAACTACGTGGGCGTGATCCTCTATAAATATAGAGGTACGTAGGCAAATTGAGGGGGATGGAAGCGAAGAGCTACGAGCCACCACCAAGAACCCTCTCAATCTCAGCCCCCAACTCATCACAACCACCACGCTCCAGTGACTTATCCGGCGAAGAACCACCGTCATAGATCTTGATTTCGGTGACAGACCTCAAAATTTGTTGTTACCAAATTCCTCCGTCAACACGTACTTAGCTGTTAAGATTTCCGAGTTGCTGCGTATTGTAGTCGACTTTTACTAATGAGTTCCTGCTTGTTTTACTTGAATTTGTTGTAGTTCAGAATCGCTTTGAATTAATTGGGATGTTTTAAGTTCATTTTGATGGTTTGCTGTAGTTTGTTAGAAGTCCAATTCGTTATTTTATTTCTGTATATTGTTGTCGAAATATGGTCTCGTCTCCAAATTGCCTGTCGAATTGTTCTTGTTGATTTCAGTCAGCTTATTTCAGTTTGATGTTCGAGTTTTTATGTTTCTATGTAGCTGCGTTTTTGAGTCATGTTGTCCTGGTTTTTCGAGTTCTTGCTGCTAATCGAGTCACCTTCTTTCTGAGTTCTACGTTTGAGTTGAAGTCATTGAATGGTTTGTATTTGTTTTGGTTCGAGTCATGTCTTTTTAATGTTCTTCCGAATTGTTGAATTGTGTACTAAGTTTCTTTGCTTGGTTTGTGAGCTCTGCAGTGCTGTCCGAGTTTTTTTTTCTTTCGTTGTTTGTTGGTTCAGGTTGTAGTTTGATCTGAGTTTGTTTGTTAATTGTTTTATAATTGGCTGGGTAAAACCTTTCGCGAGTTTTTGAGTGTGTGTTTCGTTTCGAAATCCTTGTATTGATTGTGTTTATTTTCTTGGCTACTCGAATTCACGAGAGAGTACTGTTGAATGGTAATTAAAATTTGCTATAAATAATTTTTAGAATAAAATCTACTTTTAATTCGAAGAGTGAAAATGCAAAATTCCGTTTTTCTTAGTTTAAAACAGATTAATCTTCTTTGAAAAATAGTTTAAATTTTCTTTTAGGAATTAATTAATAAAAATCAAAATTTTCCAAAACCCAATTGTTCTAATTCGATTAAATTGAAAATTAAGACTTGCGAAAATATTAGTCCCTGTGGAACGAATCTCACATTTTACAACGAAACGAATTGTGCGCTTGCAATTTAAAATCTTTCTATTTTTAGCACATCAAGTTTTTGGCGCCGCTGCCGGGGACTATTTATTTTTCGCGCCTTAATTTTTAATTTTTCGGGTTAGTTTTATTTCTTGTCTTATTTTTGTCTCGTTTTTTTTAGGAAAGCTTGAGATTTCGGAACTCTTTTCAACGGAGCGTGGAAAAATTGGAATATTTTGGAAAGCTTGCTTCGGTAACTGTATCTCACTCTTTTCGGCCTTTTTACTTTTAGAAAATCACAAAAAAAATCAAAAAATCAAAAATCACAAAAAAAATTGAAAATTAAAAAAATCCAGAAAAATTAGTTGTAAATACATAATTGTTGCATCATGCATTTAATCACTTAGGGCACATCATCTAGATTTTTATTTTCTTATTTTTAATTTTTCGTACCTTATAATTGTGGTGATCGCTGGAGGACCCATAGGTACGTTAAATTTCTTCCTTTCTTTAGATTAGAACACATAGAGTAAGCATCCATAAGTGTTTATAATTTTTTTATATATCGTTGTTTGTTGCATCATTTTGTTAATAAACTTTAAGGGCAAAACCACTACAATATAAGGGAAGGGACTTCATCACTCTTTCCTTAGCCCAAAAACAATTAATCCTTCATTTTGCATACCAAGCCTTTAATAAAATTAATTAGACGTTGGCCCCTAGGAATTTCGCGCTCAATTAGGAAGGTACCTAAGAAACGAGGTAATCTTTAATTATTCCGACTCTTTGGTGTCTAGGCAAGCGAAAGCTTACCTGGCCAATTAGGATTTGGTGTCTAGACTGGTGTTTAGCCTCTTGGCAATGCTTGCACCTATCTGGCCAAATCGGTCCGAATAATTTCTGATTTACCGAGTTTTTGGTGGTCTTTACAGTTAGGAGCAAGGTCTAGTTTATTTTATTAAGGACCCTAGATATAAGATTTTTCTTTTGATGTTTCACCCTTTATTTTGTGTGATTAAATTCGTGCTCCAATAAAAAAAAAATTGTTAGTAAATAATGTGGTCAAATTATAATACTCAAGGGTTTAAAAATTATCATGAATTTGAGCAAGATAATAATATGTTTCAACAAACCCTTAGGAATGACCCATTTGTACCTACCTACAATCCCGGGTGGGGGAATCACACAAATTTCTCATGGGATTATGATCAAAACTACCAAGCTTCTCAACCTTCTTATCCAAATCAAGCACCACACCCAGCTCCTTATTTCTTCTTCATCTTCTTCGATTAACCCAACTGTGTCTTCTTAGTTTTAAACAATCTCCTCCTTCTTCTCCCCACAATACGTACGTTACACACACCCAAACACTCCTGCTTCCTTCGAATTAAAACCTATCTTTCCTTACCAGAAAAACGCCTACAACCCTTTTCTTATTTTGCTGTTGATTTAGTTCGATTATAATAATTTCGTCTCAGTTTGTAATGATTCGTAATGACAGATTCTTCGTTTCCTGAGGTCTCTGTGAACTTGCTGTTCGTTTATTTGATTTTGAGTTTTTGGTTCATTGGTAAAACTGGGTTTTTAGTTGAATTCATTGCTAAGTATAGTATCGATTTTTGTGTTTGAGTCTTGTAGCAGTTCTGTAATTCCATTGAGCCGCATCATCGTTTAAATCCGAGTCTGTTCTGGTTCATACGCTGAGATTATGAGTTTTTGAGTTTGAGTTTGTTGTTGTTTGCTGTTTTCGCTGAGGTTTTGGAATCGTGTTTTGCTGAGTCTGTTTTCTGCGAGTTCGTGTGTAGTGTTGCTGAGTTCGTTTTCTGGGTTTCGTTGTTCCGTTTTGAGTTTTAGTTGCGAGTCTCAACTGGGTTTATTGATTGTTGTTGATTTTTGCTGCATTTTGAGTCTTCATTGTTGGAGTTTCTGAGTTATGTCGAGTCCTTGATGCACTGTTAGAGTCTATAGCCTTTTTCCCCTGTTTGTTTGCTGTCGTAGTTAGATTTTAGTTTGAGTGTCTGCATTTCTGTATTGAGTTGCTGTCGATTTACTGGTTATCGAATGATTTTCTGAGTTGTTTCCGGTTCCTGTAAAAATGTGCTAAAATCTGAATGTGCTCTGTTTTTCGTTGTTTTAATTAAAATGCTTAATTTAAAATTTTGGTTTTAATTCGAATTTAGGATTTTTAGAATAATTTAGTTTTAGATTAATTTAAAATTTTTAGAATTAGGAATTAAATAGTATAAAATTGAATTTTCCAAAACCCAATTGTTCTAATTCGATTAAATTAAAAGTTAAGTTTTGCGAAAATATATAGTCTCTGCGGAACGAATCTAAAAATACTAAAACGAGATCGTGCGCTTGACACCCGCCCACCCACCCGGATTTCATGATTCGAGTAGGAAACTTGACACCTTAGAAAAGAGTATCGAGGCTTTATTGATTTCTCAAGCAAACTTCATGTGAACCATAACTTCTGATAGGCAAATTTTGAACTCTAATGCTCAAGCCTTATCTAAGTTAGAATGTCAATTGAATCAGTTAGCCACCATGTGCGAGCATGAGACGATAACCACCCCGAATCCACCCGAGGTCAACCCTGAATTTTATATCACTCAAAGACCTATCGATACTTTCGATGATATCATTTCTCCTAGGTCTAATGTTCAAGTTGACACTCCTTTCGATGGTGATTCACACGAAGAAGATTCTAATGCTGACATCATTCTTTCTCTAGGTCAAACGAAGAATCCCGATGATTCTGAGATTGTGGCTTCACCTAGACAACCATCATCTTCTTCTAGTCAACTTTTCCTTTCACCTTCCAAACCTCTTCCCGAAAAACCCAAAGAACTTCATACTCAACCAATAGGAGCTAATCTAGTTAAGGAGGTTGTTTCAAGGTCAAATCTAGACGATCATGAGATTGAGTCTCTTCTTAAACAAGATTGTCAATTGCATTACGAGACCAATCGAGAGCTTCACGAATCTTTTAAGGATTTGACCTCGGAAGAGGTGCTTGGAGAGATGAAGAATATTTATTTCAAATAGGAAACCCAACATAAGGATAGTTCTTGTGATCCTAATTCTGTTGGTAAAACTTTTTTCGAAGAGCCACCCCCACCCGTTTCTATTTCTTCATTTTCCACTCGTGCTCCATCTTTCATCGAAACTCATGATATTCATGACCAACATCTTATCGTAATTAATTTGCTTAAACAACAAAAAGAAGCATCTTCGTGGTCTATGGATGAAGTTAGGAATATGATTTTATTCTTGCGCCTAATCGGATCGTTCGAGTGGTCTATGCTATTTTTGTGGGTGAGTTTCTGAAATATGTTGGTTATATAACAAAAATAGTTTTTCCGAGACCAGGTATTGGTTAGTAAATATTTGTTTTGTGCCTCCCCTCGTGTAAGATAGGTATGGGGGAGGATTTACGTGCGTGTGTGTGTTGTTTTTCTTTCGTAGTTTTTAGAAATTTTCAGTCTCCGTCATCCCTTATCAGGTATTTCCTCAACTTTATCCTTTCTCATTTCTCATTTCTCTTTCATTCACATACATTGAGGACAATGCATGATCTAGGTATGGGGGGGTTTTTAGTGTAAATATATAAAATTGAAAAATCCAAAAAAATCAAAAAGAGTTCTTTTTCTAGTTTCGTTAATTGATTGCTAGTTGCTTGATGCACCCTTGCATGCTATGATAATCTTATGATCCATTAGCTTTTGTTTGAGAAGTGATTTGCTAAAGTTCTTGTTCACACACTTATACTAGCAAGGTGAAGCTAGTAAACTTATTTGAATTGTGCATGAAATTAGAAGACCATGATTAGGTGTAAGATGATTTGGTCTTTATGCTTTGAGTACAAGTAGGTGCATTAAGGATACCTTTACTTGAGATTAATTATGTTTTACTACACCAAGTGAGATTTTGAGCCTATATGCACATCTTTTGCATTTATATTCTTTTGCTTGAGTGTCCACTTGTCATTTGCATTGCTAGCCCTTGTTTGAGTTCTATCTTGAAATACATGACATTGATTGATGATAAAATGATAAAGGCATTTAGGAATAACCTATATTTCCAAAAATATCCACACCATGCTTATATGATCAATTAGTTAACCCTTTGAGCTTAATCATATTCTTTCGGCGACACACCACATTACTCGCCTAATACCTTTTTCTTGTATAGCCTTACGTATTCTCGAGCCCAATTTGTCAAAGGCTAGTAGGAACTTGGTGGAGCAATAAGGTGTGTGAAAAGGGTTTACTTTTGTTCATAACTTTTGAGGAAATATTCGTTGTTACCTTGTTAGTCGATTTTCATATCAAATCTAAAGGACGATTATTGTTACATTTATTTTAGTTCTCAATAAAAAAGAAAAATAAATAAAGAAAAAATATACATACGAGAGTATATACTTATGTTTTTTGTAATCCTCCTTCATTACGACTAGTCAAGGCTTTTTGTTGAAATATAAAAAATAGAATTGTGTGGGGAGGTGTTGTGCATGATATTCATAGTGACTACTAGCTTTTGACACTTCACCTTATTTTGGCCTTTCTTGACATACCTTGTCCCTAGCCCCATTACAACCCAAATAAAGACCTTTTGATTTTCATCATTAATGTATGTTGTGATTTAAGTTGGAATAATACCAAGTGTCAAGCATGCATTTGATTTTGTTGGAATTGAGTGATACACTTACCCTTGTTCTTGAATGAATATTCTTTTGTGAGTGAAAGGTAAGGTATTGCTTGTTTGTTTTTTGCATAAGAGATCTCAAGTTTTGACTCTAAGGTGTGTCCATGTAGACTTAGCATGGTTACCAATAATTTTTGCACTTGACATGAACTTTTAGTCACTCTTGCATGGTTCTTTAAGTAGACTATTTGAATCCTTGCACTTTCCACACCAAGACTTTGCAAATTCATTTTGATTCTTAAGTTGATGTGTCATGTGAGGACATGTATGTGTGGTGTGCATTGCCATGTGATCTTTTATACAAACTAGATGGATTTTGTGGGTACATTCACTATAGGCCCTCACGAGACCTTACTCGTCCACTAGGGCTGCCTAGGGGTTTAAAGGGCTTGTTGCATATGCCAAATGCAACCGTCACACCTACGAAAAGGAGTATAGGACTTTTTATCTAGATTTTCTTTTTGTTATTATTTTACTCGAGGACGAGCAAAAGATAGGTATGGGGGCATTTGATAAGTGCATATTTTTGCACATTTTTATTACCTATTTATTGCTTGAACTCGTATTTTAATAATTTATTTTGTTGCATTTCAGGAAATTCGTGAATAAATAAAGAAATGACAAAATAAAGAAATAAAGTGCAATGAAGGGAAAAAGAGGAAGAAAAAAAGGAAAAGAATTAGGAGCTTGGAGCAAAAGGAATATCTGAAGACAAGTGGAAGGTGGAGATCATCCCAACACACTTAAAAAGTGTATGGCCAAGATCCACTCTACCAAAGCTTAATGGGGAAGGAATCTTTTAATGGCTAGGATTACACCACCACACACCCCAAATGTATGGTGGAGATTAATCCACACCCCCCCTAAACCCTAATTCCCATCCTATAAATACCCCCTCATTTCCCTTGTAAAGAAACAACATGGAGTAGAATAGATTTTAGTGTAGGGTAGTTTTAGGGTAGATTTAATTTCTTGTTTTCTAGTTTTAAATCTTGTAAACACTCTCTTTTTAATTAATGCAAATTTCCATTTCCTTTAATTTCTTGTCTTGCTCTTTCGTTATCGTTGCCTTGTTTCGTTACTTTCGTAATTCCGTTTAGTGGATAAAGTAGCGAAATGCTAACCACTAGGGGTTGAGAGTAACGAAACTTTGGTTTCGTATTCGTAGTTTAATTTAGCTTTAATTCGTAGTAAAGCCCCTTTAAAAATCAATTTTATTGTGGGCCATTAATTTTAAATTATTGACTTAGTGTAAATTTTAATTTCGTAATTAATTTCCTTGTTTTCGTAGTTAATTTTCAAAAAAAAAATATAATAATAAAATTTAGTTTTATAAAATTTCTTTACGTATTTACAGTTTTTATATCTCTGTTTTATTAGTTTTATTCAGAACCAAACGCCCCTGTTTCCATTCTTCATTCGTGTTTAGTCAGAAAAATTGATGCATTCGGTTTAATTTTCCCAATCTGCGTCTCTCAAACCTCGCCCCTCTTCTCCATTCTTTGCAGATCTCGATCTCTCTCTCTCTTTCTCTTTCTCTCCTTCTCTATCTCTCTAATCTCTCTCAACCGACAATCTTTCTTTTGTTCGCCAGTCTCTCGAACGAACCACGATACTTCGAACCTCAAACCCCCCATTCCCTCTCACTCTTTCTTATTTTCTTATTTCATCCGTTCGTATATGTTTCGTGGTGTTTGATTGTGCCGTAAAATTGTTGCGAGTTCTGGGTTTACAATGTTGAGATGTTGAATTTCGTTTCTGATTGCTTGAATATTGAGTAGTGATTCTGAGTTCGTACTGTTATGCCCAAAATTTGGTTCGGGTATTTTAAGATGAATTCGGGCCAAATACAGGTTCAATTTGGGGAATTCTAGGATTAATTAGGGTTTTGGCAGAAAATGGAGAAGTCAGGACGCGCCCTCTCTTTCTCTACAAAGAGGGCGCGCCCTAAATACTAAAACATGATAAAGACTTATAATTACGTTTATTTTCCGAGAAGTCACTGAAGAAATCTCTCCTGGGATTCTACTCAGGCTGGGATTCTGTTGGTTCAAGTTGTAGTTTGATCTGAGTTTGTTTGTTAATTGTTTTATAATTGGCTGGGTAAAACCTTTCGCGAGTTTTTGAGTGTGTGTTTCGTTTCGAAATCCTTGTATTGATTGTGTTTATTTTCTTGGCTACTCGAATTCACGAGAGAGTACTGTTGAATGGTAATTAAAATTTGCTATAAATAATTTTTTAGAATAAAATCTACTTTTAATTCGAAGAGTGAAAATGCAAAATTCCGTTTTTCTTAGTTTAAAACATATTAATCTTCTTTGAAAAATAGTTTAAATTTTCTTTTAGGAATTAATTAATAAAAATCAAAATTTTCCAAAACCCAATTGTTCTAATTCGATTAAATTGAAAATTAAGACTTGCGAAAATATCAGTCCCTGTGGAACGAATCTCACATTTTACAACGAAACGAATTGTGCGCTTGCAATTTAAAATCTTTCTATTTTTAGCACATCAAGTTTTTGGCGCCGCTGCCGGGGACTATTTATTTTTCGCGCCTTAATTTTTAATTTTTCGGGTTAGTTTTATTTCTTGTCTTATTTTTGTCTCGTTTTTTTTAGGAAAGCTTGAGATTTCGGAACTCTTTTCAACGGAGCGTGGAAAAATTGGAATATTTTGGAAAGCTTGCTTCGGTAACCGTATCTCACTCTTTTCGGCCTTTTTACTTTTAGAAAATCACAAAAAAATCAAAAAAAAATCAAAAATCACAAAAAAATTGAAAATTGAAAAAATCCAGAAAAATTAGTTGTAAATACATAATTGTTGCATCGTGCATTTAATCACTTAGGGCACATCATCTAGATTTTTATTTTCTTATTTTTAATTTTTCGTACCTTATAATTGTGGTGATCGCTGGAGGACCCAAAGGTATGTTAAATTTCTTCTTTTCTTTAGATTAGAACACGTAGAGTAAGCATCCATAAGTGTTTATAATTTTTGTATATATCGTTGTTTGTTGCATCATTTTGTTAATAAACTTTAAGGGCAAAACCACTACAATATAAGGGAAGGGACTTCATCACTCTTTCCTTAGCCCAAAAACAATTAATCCTTCATTTTGCATACCAAGCCTTTAATAAAATTAATTAGACGTTGGCCCCTAGGAATTTCGAGCTCAATTAGGAAGGTACCTAAGAAACGAGGTAATCTTTAATTATTCCGACTCTTTGGTGTCTAGGCAAGCGAAAGCTTACCTGGCCAATTAGGATTTGGTGTCTAGACTGGTGTTTAGCCTCTTGGCAATGCTTGCACCTATCTGGCCAAATCGGTCCGAATAATTTCTGATTTACCGAGTTTTTGGTGGTCCTTACAGTTAGGAGCAAGGTCTAGTTTATTTTATTAAGGACCCTAGATATAAGATTTTTCTTTTGATTTTTCACCCTTTATTTTGTGTGATTAAATTCGTGCTCCAATAAAAAAAATAAAAATTGTTAGTAAATAATGTGGTCAAATTATAATACTCAAGGGTTTAAAAATTATCATGAATTTGAGCAAGATAATATTATGTTTCAACAAACCCTTAGGAATGACCCATTTGTACCTACCTACAATCCCGGGTGGGGGAATCACACAAATTTCTCATGGGATTATGATCAAAACTACCAAGCTCCTCAACCTTCTTATCCAAATCAAGCACCACACCCAGCTCCTTATTTCTTCTTCTTCTTCTTCGATTAACCCAACTGTGTCTTCTTATTCTTAAACAATCTCCTCCTTCTTCTCCCCACAATACGTACGTTACACACACCCAAACACTCCTGCTTCCTTCGAATTAAAACCTCTCTTTCCTTCCCAGAAAAACGCCAACAACCCTTTTCTTGTTTTGCTGTTGATTTAGTTCGATTATAATAATTTCGTCTCAGTTTGTAATGATTCGTAGTGACAGATTCTTCGTTTCCTGAGGTCTCTGTGAACTTGCTGTTCGTTTATTTGATTTTGAGTTTTTGGTTCATTGGTAAAACTGGGTTTTTAGTTGAATTCATTGCTAAGTATAGTATCGATTTTTGTGTTTGAGTCTTGTAGCAGTTCTGTAATTCCATTGAGCCGCATCATCGTTTAAATCCGAGTCTGTTCTGGTTCATACGCTGAGATTATGAGTTTTTGAGTTTGAGTTTGTTGTTGTTTGCTGTTTTCGCTGAGTTTTTGGAATCGTGTTTTGCTGAGTCTGTTTTCTGCGAGTTCGTGTGTAGTGTTGCTGAGTTCGTTTTCTGGGTTTCGTTGTTCCGTTTTGAGTTTTAGTTGCGTGTCTCAACTGGGTTTATTGATTGCTGTTGATTTTTGCTGCGTTTTGAGTCTTCATTGTTGGAGTTTCTGAGTTATGTCGAGTCCTTGATGCACTGTTAGAGTCTATAGCCTTTTTCCCCTGTTTGTTTGCTATCGTAGTTAGATTTTAGTTTGAGTGTCTGCATTTCTGTATTGAGTTGTTGTCGATTTACTGGTTATCGAATGATTTTCTGAGTTGTTTCCGGTTCCTGTAAAAATGTGTTGAAATCTGAATGTGCTCTGTTTTTCGTTGTTTTAATTAAAATGCTTAATTTAAAATTTTGGTTTTAATTCGAATTTAGGATTTTTAGAATAATTTAGTTTTAGATTAATTTAAAAATTTTAGAATTAGGAATTAAATAGTATAAAATTGAATTTTCCAAAACCCAATTGTTCTAATTCGATTAAATTAAAAGTTAAGTTTTGCGAAAATATATAGTCCCTGCGGAACGAATCTAAAAATACTAAAACGAGATCGTGCGCTTGCGATTTTAATTGTCTTATTTTTAGCACATCAGGTAATATTAGTGTACTTCATTGGTTTACAAATGAAAATTTATTATGATTTATACTCATTATAGATAAATTTCTATCTCCTCTCCAAGAGTTTCATGTTATTAAATTTTAGTTGAGAAAGTCCATTTTGATATAAAACCTAACTCGTTATACATAATATAATTTGCAGCGAATAACATAATTGTAAAATATTTGAATGAAAATTAAATAATTGTACGAATTAATGTAGAAATTGATGGTTAGTTTCAGATCAGTAGTTGCAACTCCTTATATCCTGTAAACTTGGTCTTTGGAACTGCTCATTTTGCTACAAATTACTATCCAACGCTAAATGCACTTTGCATCAAAACATTAAAAAGCTTCAAAATACTAAAAGAGTGGCAGAGACTGAAATATCTACTGTTTGCCTCTTTATTCTTGTATTAGGTGACTTCAAGAAAAAAAGAGGAAACATTCCTGATTCCACTTCCTGCTACTGCTTGATCTAGTGGCCAAACTTCTGGAACTCCCACTCACTATTATCTTCAGAAGACATAATATAAAACCATATTAAGAACGATTCAATAAAAATGCTTTATAAGCACACAGGGCATGATGTTCCTAATCAAATAGCAATTGCCACTTGCCACACCTAAATGATTGCCTAAAACTTTCTAAAACCTAGATTCATTCTGGTGAGCACATTGCATTCTGCAAACTTCTCGGTGCATATTATATGCCTCATCCTAAGCCTGTTCCGTGACTCCTTTTAATCTCCTCTTCAATGTTCACATCATGCAAAACACATCCATAAAGATCTATAAAACAAAGACGACAACCTTTAGAAGGTTATTATGTCTACAACATATAGAAACAAAAAAAATAATATATATATATATATATAGAAGGATATAGTGTCACCAAACAATATTGGTTTTTTATAAAAGCTCATTTAAGCCTAAGAGAATGCATTTTAATTGATCATATAGTCACTATATGGATGTTTTCTTTTTCTTTTCCACTGAATTTCGATTTGATCCCCTGGTTTTAAGTCATCTAAACAATCTGAGGGATGAAGAATGTGCGGTCCAGTTTCCACTGCTAGTGCTCTAAGCCTATTCCGGTCTATAAAATGCTCCATAGTTGGTCTCCCATCAAAAAAGAACCTGCAAATAGAAATAGATCTTCAAATGCAGCCAATATAGTTATCAATCTTTGAGAAGTAACTAATAATTATTTAGTCATTTCATAAAATTTGTGTGATCAAATTTCGATGGTAAACAACAGACAATAAACACAATATTTACAAGTAATCTAAACACATACACACTCATGCATTGATTGAGTTTGAACTCTCACGATCTCTGATCTATTATCAATCATGCTAAAACAGAGAGATTTGGTATAAGGAACGATGGTTGCTAGAAACTTACCCTCAAGAAATTTCCACTAACTCCATCAAGGAAGGTATAGAGTTAGCATACCCTTCCCACTCTTCCCATTCCTCCTTTATACAATGGAGTGAAATTTTAGAAAGGCAGCAAAATTAGAATGAGAGTCTTGGGAGGAGCCACATCATACTCCCGAGATTTTACATGTCGAGCGAGCTATCATAAAAATACAGGATAATCAAACGACTCATAGGAACTCATACCTTTCGTTTTCGCGAATGTGCGGTCCATTTTTCACTACTGGTGCTCTAAGCCTATATGCATCAAAATAGATCAAAAGATCACACATCAATAATCAATAATTGGCATAATATTCAAAAAAGAATGATAAACAAATACATTTTCATTCTGGACTTTCATCAAACACGTGAGTTAGACTTCAAATCCAGTACATTTAAATCACGTGAAGCAAAATAGACACAAGAAATATGAAGATTACTATACCAGGAGAGAGATGAGCTCAAATTCATATGGTTAATCTCTGACACTTGCTATACGAATTCTGGAGTAGGTAAAAGGAGGGGCATGTGATCCTTGATAGGATTAGGAGTGGAAAAATTCATGATCAATTTGGCTAAATACGAATTGCGTAGGCATATGATGTGATGGAACTTGGAATACAAAAAGGGTAAACTGAATTTAAATGATTGCCTGTTGATATTTCAGTAACGGGCATGGAACCAAAGCGACGGGGGAAATATAAATATCCATGAATAAACTGCTATAGCTTGTAGGCTCAAGAAAATAGGAAAATTAGAATAGACAATCCTGGTAGTGCCACGTAGGACGCCCGAGATCTTACTTTATATATATGTATGTGGCTTGAGCTTGGGGTAATATTAGTGTACTTCATTGGTTTACAAATGAAAATTTATTATGATTTATACTCATTATAGATAAATTTCTATCTCCTCTCCATGAGTTTCATGTTATTAAATTTTAGTTGAGAAAGTCCATTTTGATATAAAACCTAACTCGTTATACACAATATAATTTGCAACGAATAACATAATTATAAAATATTTGAATGAAAATTAAATAATTGTAAGGATTAATGTAGAAATTGATGGTTAGTTTCAGATCAGTAGTTGCAACTCCTTATATCCTGTAAACTTGGTCTTTGGAACTGCTCATTTTGCTACAAATTATTGTCCAACGCTAAATGCACTTTGCATCAAAACATTAAAAAGCTTCAAAATACTAAAAGAGTGGCAAAGACTGAAATATCTCTTGTTTGCCTCTTTATTCTTGTATTAGGTGACTTCAAGAAAAAAAGAGGAAACATTCCTGATTCCACAGCCTGCTACTGCTTGATCTAGTGGCCAAACTTCTGGAACTCCCACTCACTATTATCTTCAGAAGACATAATATATAACCATATTAAGAACGATTCAATAAAAATGCTTTATAAGCACACGGGGCATGATGTTCCTAATCAAATAACAATTGCCACTTGCCACACCTAAATGATTGCCTAAAACTTTCTAAAACCTAGATTCATTCTGGTGAGCACATTGCATTCTGCAAACTTCTCGGTGCATATTATATGCCTCATCCTAAGCCTCTTCCGTGACTCCTTTTAATCTCCTCTTCAATGTTCACATCATGTAAAACACATCCATAAAGATCTATAAAACTAAGACGACAACCTTTAGAAGGTTATTATGTCTACAACTTATAGAAACAAAATATATATATATATATATCGAAGGATATAGTGTCACCAAACAATATTGGTTTTTTATAAAAGCTCATTCAAGCCTAAGAGAATGCATTTTAATTAATCATATAGTCACCATATGGATGTTTTCTTTTTCTTTTCCACTGAATTTCGATGTGATCCCCTGGTTTTAAGTCATCTAAACAATCTGAGGGATGAAGAATGTGCGGTCCAGTTTCCACTGCTAGTGCTCTAAGCCTATTCCGGTCTATAAAATGCTCCATAGTTGGTCTCCTATCAAAAGAGAACCTGCAATTAGAAATAGATCTTCAAATGCAGCCAATATAGTTATCAATATTTGAGAAGTAACTAATAATTATTTAGTCATTTCATAAAATTTGTGTGATCAAATTTCGATGGTAAACAACAGACAACAAACATAATATTTACAAGTAATCTAAACACATACACACTCATGCATTGATTGAGTTTGAACTCTCACGATCTCTGATCTCTTATCAATCATGATAAAACAGAGAGATTTGGTATAAGGACGATGGTTGCTAGAAACTTACCCTCAAGAAATTTCCACTAACTCCATCAAGGAAGGTATAGAGTTAGCATACCCTTCCTACTTTTCCCATTCCTTCTTTATACAATGGAGTGAAATTTTAGAAAGGCAGCGAAATTAGAATGAGAGTCTTGGGAGGAGCCACATCATACTCCCGAGATTTTACATGTCGAGCGAGCTATCATAAAAATACAGGATAATCAAATGACTCGTAGGAACTCATACATTTTGTTTTCTCGAATGTGCGGTCCAGTTTCCACTGCTGGTGCTCTAAGCCTATATGCATCATAATAGATCAAAAGATCACACATCAATAATCAATAATTGGCATAATATTCAAAAAAGAACGATAAACAAATACATTTTCATTCTGGACTTTCATCAAACGCGTGAGTTAGACTTGAAATCCAGTACATTTAAATCACGTGAAGCAAAATAGACACAAGAAATATGAAGATTACTATACTAGGAGAGAGCTGAGCTCAAATTCATATGGTTAATCTCTGACACTTGCAATACGAATTCTGGAGTAGGTAAAAGGAGGTGCATGTGATCCTTGATAGGATTAGGAGTGGAAAAATTCATAATCAATTTGGCTAAATACGAATTGCGTAGGCATATGATGTGATGGAACTTGGAATACAAAAAGGGTAAACTGAATTTAAATGATTGCCTGTTGATATTTCAGTAACGGGCATGGAACCAAAGCGACGGGGGAAATATAAATATCCATGAATAAACTGTTATAGCTTGTAGGCTCAAGAAAATAGGAAAATTAGAATAGACAATCCTGGTAGTGCCACGTAGGACGCCCGAGATCTTACTTTATATATATGTATGTGGCTTGAGCTTGGGGTAATATTAGTGTACTTCATTGGTTTACAAATGAAAATTTATTATGATTTATACTCATTATAGATAAATTTCTATCTCCTCTCCATGAGTTTCATGTTATTAAATTTTAGTTGAGAAAGTCCATTTTGATATAAAACCTAACTCGTTATACATAATATAATTTGCAATGAATAACATAATTATTAAATATTTGAATGAAAATTAAATAATTGTAAGGATTAATGTCGAAATTGATGGTTAGTTTCAGATCAGTAGTTGCAACTCCTTATATCCTGTAAACTTGGTCTTTGGAACTGCTCATTTTGCTACAAATTATTGTCCAACGCTAAATGCACTTTGCATCAAAACAATAAAAAGCTTCAAAATACTAAAAGAGTGGCAAAGACTGAAATATCTCTTGTTTGCCTCTTTATTCTTGTATTAGGTGACTTCAAGAAAAAAAGAGGAAACATTCCTGATTCCACAGCCTGCTACTGCTTGATCTAGTGGCCAAACTTCTGGAACTCCCACTCACTATTATCTTCAGAAGACATAATATATAACCATATTAAGAACGATTCAATAAAAATGCTTTATAAGCACACGGGGCATGATGTTCCTAATCAAATAACAATTGCCACTTGCCACACCTAAATGATTGCCTAAAACTTTCTAAAACCTAGATTCATTCTGGTGAGCACATTGCATTCTGCAAACTTCTCGGTGCATATTATATGCCTCATCCTAAGCCTCTTCCGTGACTCCTTTTAATCTCCTCTTCAATGTTCACATCATGTAAAACACATCCATAAAGATCTATAAAACTAAGACGACAACCTTTAGAAGGTTATTATGTCTACAACATATAGAAACAAAAAATATATATATATATATATATATATATATATATATATATATATATATCGAAGGATATAGTGTCACCAAACAATATTGGTTTTTTATAAAAGCTCATTCAAGCCTAAGAGAATGCATTTTAATTAATCATATAGTCACCATATGGATGTTTTCTTTTTCTTTTCCACTGAATTTCGATGTGATCCCCTGGTTTTAAGTCATCTAAACAATCTGAGAGATGAAGAATGTGCGGTCCAGTTTCCACTGCTAGTGCTCTAAGACTATTCCGGTCTATAAAATGCTCCATAGTTGGTATCCTATCAAAAGAGAACCTGCAATTAGAAATAGATCTTCAAATGCAGCCAATATAGTTATCAATATTTGAGAAGTAACTAATAATTATTTAGTCATTTCATAAAATTTGTGTGATCAAATTTCGATGGTAAACAACAGACAACAAACATAATATTTACAAGTAATCTAAACACATACACACTCATGCATTGATTGAGTTTGAACTCTCACGATCTCTGATCTCTTATCAATCATGATAAAACAGAGAGATTTGGTATAAGGACGATGGTTGCTAGAAACTTACCCTCAAGAAATTTCCACTAACTCCATCAAGGAAGGTATAGAGTTAGCATACCCTTCCTACTTTTCCCATTCCTTCTTTATACAATGGAGTGAAATTTTAGAAAGGCAGCGAAATTAGAATGAGAGTCTTGGGAGGAGCCACATCATACTCCCGAGATTTTACATGTCGAGCGAGCTATCATAAAAATACAGGATAATCAAATGACTCGTAGGAACTCATACATTTTGTTTTCTCGAATGTGCGGTCCAGTTTCCACTGCTGGTGCTCTAAGCCTATATGCATCATAATAGATCAAAAGATCACACATCAATAATCAATAATTGGCATAATATTCAAAAAAGAACGATAAACAAATACATTTTCATTCTGGACTTTCATCAAACGCGTGAGTTAGACTTGAAATCCAGTACATTTAAATCACGTGAAGCAAAATAGACACAAGAAATATGAAGATTACTATACTAGGAGAGAGCTGAGCTCAAATTCATATGGTTAATCTCTGACACTTGCAATACGAATTCTGGAGTAGGTAAAAGGAGGTGCATGTGATCCTTGATAGGATTAGGAGTGGAAAAATTCATAATCAATTTGGCTAAATACGAATTGCGTAGGCATATGATGTGATGGAACTTGGAATACAAAAAGGGTAAACTGAATTTAAATGATTGCCTGTTGATATTTCAGTAACGGGCATGGAACCAAAGCGACGGGGGAAATATAAATATCCATGAATAAACTGTTATAGCTTGTAGGCTCAAGAAAATAGGAAAATTAGAATAGACAATCCTGGTAGTGCCACGTAGGACGCCCGAGATCTTACTTTATATATATGTATGTGGCTTGAGCTTGGGGTAATATTAGTGTACTTCATTGGTTTACAAATGAAAATTTATTATGATTTATACTCATTATAGATAAATTTCTATCTCCTCTCCATGAGTTTCATGTTATTAAATTTTAGTTGAGAAAGTCCATTTTGATATAAAACCTAACTCGTTATACATAATATAATTTGCAATGAATAACATAATTATTAAATATTTGAATGAAAATTAAATAATTGTAAGGATTAATGTCGAAATTGATGGTTAGTTTCAGATCAGTAGTTGCAACTCCTTATATCCTGTAAACTTGGTCTTTGGAACTGCTCATTTTGCTACAAATTATTGTCCAACGCTAAATGCACTTTGCATCAAAACAATAAAAAGCTTCAAAATACTAAAAGAGTGGCAAAGACTGAAATATCTCTTGTTTGCCTCTTTATTCTTGTATTAGGTGACTTCAAGAAAAAAAGAGGAAACATTCCTGATTCCACAGCCTGCTACTGCTTGATCTAGTGGCCAAACTTCTGGAACTCCCACTCACTATTATCTTCAGAAGACATAATATATAACCATATTAAGAACGATTCAATAAAAATGCTTTATAAGCACACGGGGCATGATGTTCCTAATCAAATAACAATTGCCACTTGCCACACCTAAATGATTGCCTAAAACTTTCTAAAACCTAGATTCATTCTGGTGAGCACATTGCATTCTGCAAACTTCTCGGTGCATATTATATGCCTCATCCTAAGCCTCTTCCGTGACTCCTTTTAATCTCCTCTTCAATGTTCACATCATGTAAAACACATCCATAAAGATCTATAAAACTAAGACGACAACCTTTAGAAGGTTATTATGTCTACAACATATAGAAACAAAAAATATATATATATATATATATATATATATATATATATCGAAGGATATAGTGTCACCAAACAATATTGGTTTTTTATAAAAGCTCATTCAAGCCTAAGAGAATGCATTTTAATTAATCATATAGTCACCATATGGATGTTTTCTTTTTCTTTTCCACTGAATTTCGATGTGATCCCCTGGTTTTAAGTCATCTAAACAATCTGAGAGATGAAGAATGTGCGGTCCAGTTTCCACTGCTAGTGCTCTAAGACTATTCCGGTCTATAAAATGCTCCATAGTTGGTATCCTATCAAAAGAGAACCTGCAATTAGAAATAGATCTTCAAATGCAGCCAATATAGTTATCAATATTTGAGAAGTAACTAATAATTATTTAGTCATTTCATAAAATTTGTGTGATCAAATTTCGATGGTAAACAACAGACAACAAACATAATATTTACAAGTAATCTAAACACATACACACTCATGCATTGATTGAGTTTGAACTCTCACGATCTCTGATCTCTTATCAATCATGATAAAACAGAGAGATTTGGTATAAGGACGATGGTTGCTAGAAACTTACCCTCAAGAAATTTCCACTAACTCCATCAAGGAAGGTATAGAGTTAGCATACCCTTCCTACTTTTCCCATTCCTTCTTTATACAATGGAGTGAAATTTTAGAAAGGCAACGAAATTAGAATGAGAGTCTTGGGAGGAGCCACATCATACTCCCGAGATTTTACATGTCGAGCGAGCTATCATAAAAATACAGGATAATCAAATGACTCATAGGAACTCATACATTTTGTTTTCTCGAATGTGCGGTCCAGTTTCCACTGCTGGTGCTCTAAGCCTATATGCATCATAATAGATCAAAAGATCACACATCAATAATCAATAATTGGCATAATATTCAAAAAAGAACGATAAACAAATACATTTTCATTCTGGACTTTCATCAAACGCGTGAGTTAGACTTGAAATCCAGTACATTTAAATCACGTGAAGCAAAATAGACACAAGAAATATGAAGATTACTATACTAGGAGAGAGCTGAGCTCAAATTCATATGGTTAATCTCTGATACTTGCAATACGAATTCTGGAGTAGGTAAAAGGAGGTGCATGTGATCCTTGATAGGATTAGGAGTGGAAAAATTCATAATCAATTTGGCTAAATACGAATTGCGTAGGCATATGATGTGATGGAACTTGGAATACAAAAAGGGTAAACTGAATTTAAATGATTGCCTGTTGATATTTCAGTAACGGGCATGGAACCATAGCGACGGGGGAAATAGAAATATCCATGAATAAACTGTTGTAGCCTGTAGGCTCAAGGAAATAGGAAAATTAGAATAGACAATCCTAGTAGTGCCATGTAGGATGCCCGAGATCTTACTTTATATATATGTATGTGGCTTGAGCTTGGGGTAATATTAGTGTACTTCATTGGTTTACAAATGAAAATTTATTATGATTTATACTCATTATAGATAAATGTCTATATCCTCTCCATGAGTTTCATGTTATTAAATTTTAGTTGAGAAAGTCCATTTTGATATAAAACCTAACTCGTTATACATAATATAATTTGTAGCGAATAACATAATTGTAAAATATTTGAATGAAAATTAAATCATTGTAAGGATTAATGTAGAAATTGATGGTTAGTTTCAGATCAGTAGTTGCAACTCCTTATATCCTGTAAACTTGGTCTTTGGAACTGCTCATTTTGCTACAAATTACTGTCCAACGCTAAATTCACTTTGCATCAAAACATTAAAAAGCTTCAAAATACTAAAAGAGTGGCAGAGACTGAAATATCTCTTGTTTGCCTCTTTATTCTTGTATTAGTTGACTTCAAGAAAAAAAGAGGAAACATTCCTGATTCCACTGCCTGCTACTGCTTGATCTAGTGGCCAAACTTCTGGAACTCCCACACATTATTATCTTCAGAAGACATAATATAAAACCATATTAAGAACGATTCAATAAAAATGCTTTATAAGCACACAGGGCATGATGTTCCTAATCAAATAATAATTGCCACTTGCCACACCTAAATGATTGCCTAAAACTTTCTAAAACCTAGATTCATTCTGGTGAGCACATTGCATTCTGCAAACTTCTCGGTGCATATTATATGCCTCATCCTAAGCCTCTTCCGTGACTCCTTTTAATCTCCTCTTCAATGTTCACATCATGCAAAACACATCCATAAAGATCTATAAAACCAAGACGACAACCTTTAGAAGGTTATTATGTCTACAACATATAGAAACAATATATATATATGCGGTTTGGTCCACAACCACCGTGGGTTGGACCAGCCACCAGGATAGCCGCAACCTTTCAATGCGGCAGTAGAGTCGCAACTCTTCATTGCGGCAGTAGTAAAAAATAGAACTGCCGCAACCCTTCATTGCGGCAGTATTATTAGTTTTTTAATTAAAAAAACATAGCATTAGTTTGGATTCGAACTCTTGACCTTTTCCAAATGAAACAAACATTTTGCCGCACCACCAACCTGTACTCTTGTGATTTAAGAAAAATTACCTTACATATTATTTTACATTATTAATTTGATATATATTTATTTATAAAATTAATAAAAACTAGTAAATTAAAACAAATGATATGGGCTAAAAGTAAGCCATAAAGACATAGTTAATGTGGCATTAATTAGACCTAGAATGGTCCAAACGTGGGGCCCACCAGATAGGCCCAAACCCCAATTATAATATTAATTTCGTAATTAATATTAGGGGTAATAAACAGCTCAGCAAATAAGAGTCAAACAAGGATATAACTCTTGCCTGACTTAGCCTCCAAGATACATATCTCAACATGGAAACTGATTCCTAAAAGGAAGGGATTTAGAACCTTCCTTGAGGCGGTGACTTGCTCACCAAGTCTCCTACTCCTACCATAATTCTTAGGCTTCTCAGCCTATATAAGGGCCTGACCCTTCATTCTCAGAACTACGTTTTGGCTCAATCCTCGAATAAGGACATACAAGCCACTACGTCCTAGGTGAGCCCTGGTCGCCATAGCCCTGAGGGCACCATCACCTAGAACTACGTATTGGCTTGATTCTCAATAACGAGATACGTAGGCACTCTGTGAGGACCGATCAGTCTCGTAACACGAAAACAGTCATTAAAGCTCGAAGCTCAACCACCCTAGCATTAATTACAAATCGTAACCTAGTTTTTATTCCACAACATTTGGCGCCGTCTATGGGAAGAAAGCATCAACCATGGTTAACACACGAAGAACTGCACCAAGCTCTACCGAGGCTTTACCAATTAGCTCTGCTCCGCCTCTCACCTCTGAGACAACCACCTTTGAACAAGGGACGATCCCCCAAACTCAAGTTTTTCAGCCTCCAAGGACGAATCCCCATGCTTGGAGTACGCTGCCTGTGGTTCTCCAGATGGTGGTCTCTCCTCTAGTTAACCCTAACTATCCCCCTAGTCGAGAACCTGAACCAAGCGGTCATGCCTTACAGATCCAAGATCGAGAGCATCTTGACTACTCTGGCCCCTATACTACTGATTCAACATATGAGGATGACGACGATGATCGAGAAGAAGCCCCAAGGAGGCGACGTGCTAGTAGGGAACCTCGAAGAAGGACCCAAAGAATCCATGATGGACCTCCACAAATGGCTGAGGAAAGGATTAAGGCTCATGAAGCTGAGATCCAAAGGTTGAAGGATGATATTGCTAGAGAGCAAGCAATGCAAAGTCTGAATCGACCTCCTCCAATCGCATGAAGGATTCCCGTCATAAATCTGGAGAGGCCGCCAAGGAGACAAAGAAGGGTTGATGCCCCAACTAAAAAAAACAAGGGTGGAAACCCCCATAAGCAACCCCAAGGATCTGATACCACTTGGGGATCCTGATGATCCCACACCTCCGTTTACTGAGGAGGTGATGAATGCTCGCATCTCAAAGAAGTTCAAGATGCCGACGATCAAGGTTTATGATGGAACGGGTGATCCCGCAAATCATGTCATGACGTTCTCGAATGCACTACTATTGCAATCTGCAAGTGATGCCTTAAAGTGTAGGGCATTCCCTCAAACCCTGTCGGGCATGGCTCAAAGGTGGTCTAGTCGACTACCTGCAAATTCGATTAGCTCTTTTAAGGAGTTGAGCGCAGCCTTTGTCAGCCAATTCATTAGTGGAAGAGTTCATGAGAAAAGTTCTTCATCCCTCATATATGTGGTGCAAGGGAAGAATGAGAATCTAAGGGATTATCTCAAGCGATTCACCAAGGAGACATTGAATATCACTGATTTGGAAAATAAGGTGGCCATGGTAGCCTTGGAACACGGAACCACTGTTCTTTTCTTCAAGAGGTCTTTGGCAAAGCATCCTCCTGAAAACATGGCCGAGCTCCAACGAAGGGCCGACAAGTATATCAAGGCGGAGGATAGCATGAAGAAAGAAGCTGCTGGAGGCAATGACAAGGGTTCCAATGACGCTAAGAAGCGAAAACAAGAACAAGAGTACGACGCTAGGGACAAGTATCCCAGGACTAGCAAGGACTCTGAGCCGCCACCAAAGAAGGGTTTAGGACCAAGATTTTCTGATTATACGAAGTTGAATGCTCCAAGGAGTCAAATCTTGCTAGATATTGAGAAGGATAAAGATTTTCGATGGCCGAAGCCACTTAGGGGTTATCCCGTGAAAAGAAACAAGGATCAATACTGTAGGTTCCACCGAGATGTGGGGCATGACACTGATGATTGCAAATAACTCAAAGATGAGATCGAGTTTTTAATCCGTAGAAGGAAACTGATCCGCTTCACTAAGAGTGAAGATCGTGGTAATCAAATTAGAGATAATAGAAGGGATGGTGATCAAGATCGCAACCCACAACCCCGAGGGCCAGTGATCAACATGATCTCAGGAGGCCCGACTGCGGCCGACACAACAAAGAATTCTCGGAAGGCTTATGCCAGAGAAGTGATACACATTGTGGGAGAGGCCCCGAAGCGTGCTAGGACTGAAATAGCAATTGGTTTTAATGATTCAAACCTTGAAGGGGTGAAGTTCCCCCATGACGACCCGTTGGTCATAACCCCTGTGATTGGGAACTCGGAAGTGAAGCGAGTCTTGATAGACAATGGAGCTTCCGTTGATATTCTGTTTCATGATGCATTTATGAAGATGGGGTACAATGATTTTCAGTTGACCCCAATAACATGCCTATATATGGATTTAATGGAGTAGAATCCAAAATTGAAGGGACTATTCAGTTGCCTGTAACTATTGGACATGAGCCCATGAGGCCATTCAGATGTTGAACTTCTTGGTAATCAAGGCGGTTTCAACATACAATGCTATCCTCGGAAGGACTGGACTTCATGCATTCAAGGCAGTTGCCTCAACGTATCATATGAAGATCAAGTTCCCAACCAGGAATGGCGTTAGAGAACATAAAGGTAATCAAAAGATGGCACGAAGCTGTTATGTAGCCTCGTTAAGGCTTAATAGAGTCGGGGGGCAAGTCCTTCCAATTGAAGACATGGATGTCCGCAGAAGAAAGGAACACCAAAAAGGACATCACACAGAAGCCTTGGACAGCCATTGAGGCTAAGGCGTTAACTGACTTCGTGGTTGAATGTACCATTGGCAACCAAGAAGTCGGGGGGCAGGAGGTAGTACCCCAAGCAGGAAGTGAACTTCAAAATAAGAATGATGAGACCAGAAGGAATGGTGGGCGCTCTATTTTGATGGAACATCAAAAACAAAATCAAGTGAAACAAAATCAAGTGATGCAGGCCTAGTCTTGCAATGCCCCGATGGGCTCAAGTTATCCTAGTAGGACTTAGCTTCATCTAGTAGAAGCAGAATTAAGGTTCATTGAAACCATTGCAGAGCATGTTGCTCCGAGTATGACAGTAGTACTCTATGTAAGGGTTGAACCCATTTCAAGTAATTAATGCAAGTTTGATTTCCATTCATTGATTGAGTGATTTTATTTATGTGCTGAGCACCCGATGAGTGCAAGTGAAGGATGACCGAGTACCAAAAATAAAAGAATACACGAATGGAAAACAAACAAATGCATATGTAAGAACCCTAATTTTTGGTGATATTTTATTTTATTTAATATCTTGTGGCAATGTCAATATAGAACCTTTCTGGTCATCCCTGTGATTAATAGAATTGATTGTCTGAGAAACTGTGTTGTTGTATTCCCTATGTAAGGTAAAAAGGGAGATTGTGAAGGCAGGAGTCTTATTGTTAGTGAGATTTATAAAACTTGGGATTAGAGAATGATTAGAGTGTTAAAAGATTTATTAAGGATCATGACAAGGAATTATGGACATTCGAGGAATTTACACAATTAGTACTTAAGGAATTATAGGGGAAATCCCTACGCGACAAAATATTATTACGAGAGACTAATTAAGATACGATACGAATTAAAGATTGGATAATAAGCATTGGTGGGAGAATAATAATACAAGGAGTAGTATTTCATGCAAGCCCATGCAACTAAGTAGTTAGGAAAGCAAACTAGATGAACCAAATAACAAGAGGAATAGTAACTAGTTGGCTTGCTTTTTAAAAGGTGGAGACAACAAGTACCAATGGCCATACCTATAGCCATACCTAGGCTTGTACAATGCTAATACATACACATTATACATATCACCCAACCACTAATTCAATCATTCATCCAACTCAAAAATATCAAACACAAAAACTCTCTCCCCCCCCCCCCTTTTTAACCTTGCTCTCGGCCAAGACAAGTGGAGAAGAAAAGAAAAATTCTTCTCCCACTTCCCATCACTCTAAATTCATACCATAATTCCTAGGTCATCTACATCATCTAATCAAGGTATGCTAGTGATTTCACTTCATTTCATCCATCCAATTCCAAGATATAAAATGTTAAAGATTGGGTGAATAGTAACCATGTTTGATTTTCTTTTAGATCTTGGATTATAAAAGTTGTAGGAGATCATCTAAGGTGTTGTTGTGTTGTGAGAAGCTTACCCAAGGTCCCTAGGAGCTCAAGAAGGTATAAAATCACAAACCCTCTTGGTTATGTAGTATTTATAATGTTTAGTAGTAGATCCATGCATGTATGAGCTAATCTTGGTTATATAAGTGTTGGATGACTTGGATCTTGAGTTTTTATGTTGAGATTGTGGCTTTTATGATTATGGATAACATATATGTCACCATGAGTGTTATGAACCATGATTTGAGTGTATTAAGTGTTGGTTGTATGGTGGAATTGTGAAAAATGGTTGATCTAAGTGATTTGAGCATGCTGATTTTATCCAGGAACATTGACCTGTATTGTGACACGATTTTGAACCCCCAAATGATGTCCCCTGATGTTCTACCTTATATGGATGGAAAGATAATTGAATGTAGTTTCTGGATATGTAAGGTTCATAGCTAGGTGATGTGTGGATTTTTAGTTATGGCCGGAGAAGTGATTTTTGTTTCTGGACTATGGACTGCATAAAGTGACCCCCTTGTGAACCTTGTTTAAACACCTTAAAAATTATTTGGGATCATGGAAAAATTAGAGAAGCTAGGAAATACAGTGGTGAAGGCTACCCAAAAAGAATTGGATTAAAATATGAATTTTTGGATTTTATAAAAATGCTAGAGTAAATTTCGCGCAAGGGAAAAAGTCGTTAGTGGGGCATAATTCTAGGAGTAGTGGTTATGGTTCGAACGTGGTAACTAAATTAAGTCGAGTAAGTGACGAGCGTAAACGAGTGATGTCATGGACCTATAGTGGGGCTAGGGAGTCATAAGACGAAGTCGTTAATTTAATTTCGTGTCCCCTTAAAACCCCGTAATTAGAAAGAAATTGTTAAGGTACTAACGAACGATTATTGTTTATGTATAGATCGTTCGAATTCACGCGCTCGACCACCCCAACCAAACCAAGGCAAGTTTACTTTTCAAAACTTATACATATACAAGGATTTTCACTGTTGTGTTTGTAGTTTTCAAATTATATCAAATGCTATGTTTATCGAAGTATCGATGCAATTGAGATTGAACAAGTACATGTATGCTTTTACCCCTTGAACTTAGATTGAAATGTTTTCTTCGGACAACGACTCTAGCAATAGAGGTCGTAGCGGTCCGTATATACTATTGACCGGGGAGCGGTATATTATTATATCGTATCTATATTGCGAAAACCCGAAGGGTCATTCGGGTGGTATCGTATATTCAAATAACTATTATTATATCTTCGTAAATACTCGAAACTCTATCTTGGATTGAAAGTTTATTTTATTAAATAATTATTTTATTAATTATTGCTATTAAATCTTAAAATATCATTTAATAATTATTGTTCACTATTTTAAAAACAAAGTTAATCCAAGATACCTTTTAATACTTTCAAACTCGAACTTTTTCGAACTCAAAACATTTTCGAAAACCCCCGGTCAGGTTCTGCTTCTTGTATGATTTCAAGAATTATCGGTCGACTGGTGTCGAACCACAACTACTCTGTTTTCAATCAAAATCAAGTTTTTAAAAGAAAAAGAAAAAGGGACTCTGGCAGGTGTGGGAACCGTTGACGAACGATTCCCGGGATGTGTAAGCGGCCGTGAGCCAGGCGGTCCATCACTTATTATTCCGGCCCAGGTGTTGCCGAAGGATGATTACGGATGTAGTTTTCATCGAGGGTGATTACGGATGTAGTTTTCACTCGGGGATAGTTACGGATGTAGTTTCTATCCTTCTACCGGTAGAGAAGACCCGCGGATTATTGGACTTGGATGTGGCGACTGATCATCGTCAATCCTTGTCAGGTTTTTATGTTTTCTTCCAGTCCCATCCTCCACTTTGGAAAAATGCTTTGACACTGCATCTTAGGCCTATGTGCCAGTTGCCGATAGTGTCCTATTTTGATGAGAAAGATGTTGACTTTATGCAGTAGCTAGAACTGCAAGGTTATTTTGAAAACAAGGGCACGTACTGGTGCACCTTTGAAATTTACCAATAATGACAAGTGATTCTATAACTGATTGACACAACGAGTTTAATGACTATTATACATATGAAATGTTATATTGCTTATCTTATACATATATTCTTGCTGAGCTATAGTTGCTCACTCTTGCTTGTTTTCAAATTTTACAAACACAACAGCTAAGAGAAATGGCAAGAACCTGTCAGACTGTTCGAAAGCAGGTGACTAGACCCCAGGCTGCAGTTGAGATTCCACCGGTAGGCCCCGTTAGCCGGATTGGTCGGCAACTTTTGTTAGTACGTTTTATTTATAAGTATGACCTGTGCAAGGCAGTGTACCGCAACAAACTTTCAAGCCGCCAACTTCGCTTCATATCGAAGTGTTGCTGGTAGCATAAATGCTATTTAATTCAGTCTGTAATAACTCTAAAACTTTTACTTTTGCTTAATCTAATGTATGACGTTTCTGAGACTCTAACCTGTGTGTGTGTGTGCGGTGTGAGTTTATTGTGGGGTCGATGGCTGTTTATTTATATTATGTGCAAGAACAAGTATGTTAATAATGGAAAATGGACCGTGAGCGCCTAGATCTCCGACCCCGGATCTGGGGGCGTCACAGAAATGGTATCAGAGAGAAGGTTACAGTTCTCAGAAACGATAGTAACTTAGGGAAGCAACCATAATAATACGAATAATCTAACACTAATAATAATCCCATTAATACCTAGAGCTCTCATCGAGTTCACAGTCGGGTTATCGGATATAGCCCTGACTTCTAAGGCCCGTGAGGGAACTACTTCTTAAACCCTTCTTTTTGGTTAGTAACCTAGCTTATTTCCCTTGTGTAGATGGAGGATATACCAGACCCTGAGGCCTATGAGAGGGAGCATGATGAGGCACTACTGAGAGAGACTGAGGACCCTGTTGAGGATTCTAATGCTGACCCTGAGCTGGGCCCCTGGATTACGATATTAGGGGATACTGATGATGAGGATCCCGAGGAGGAGCCCTTTATGGAGCCTGAGCCTGTTACCCCCTCCCCTGTGGCCACTGATGAGGAGAGTGTGCGACCCGGTGAGGACCGTGTTGTGTCACCCCCACCCTCTCCACAGTCATTGAGCCCCACTTCTTCAGATGATAACCCCGAGGGGGATACTTCTAGTGAGGAGGAGCGTGACCCTACCCCTGCTCCTGCCCCTGTTATGCCACCCCCACCACTGGACCTACCCCCGGTGTCGGGCGCTGAGCACGCCTATGTCGTGCAGTTCATGACCCGAGACTTACTTTCTGCGGAGGCCCGACTTAACGAGGCGAGGAGGGTGATAGTGGAGGAGCGCGAGGCGCGCTTGAGGATCCAGGCTGAGATGAGGACTACTGTTGCTAGGAGGACTAGAGCTCGACTCCACAGGATTGAGAGGAGGAGTCGCGAGAGGGTTCTCGGATTAGGGATCCGCGGGGGCGGAGTGATCCAGGCTAGGGATGTTAGACGTGTTGTGCATCGTGCATTTGCCCGAGTGAGGGCCTTGCTCCGTCGCGGTGCGGCCCCGTGATGTGTTACTGATAGCTCAGTCCCCTAGGTACAGATGACATTAGTGTGTCGATTTTGCGGGATAGTTGACTTGTGCAGTGGCGTCCTTTCTGACCAGTGGATGAGTAGACTGACCTACATATATTTAGATGTGATTACGGATAGGATGTACGGATGTAGCCCTGACTATTCGGATTATGTACTTGTATTTGTTCCACTTTTGCTAGACTTTGACATCGGAACTATGTATTTGGCTCTAACATCCAAACTTTGTGACCACCTTTGTACCGTACTTATTTAGTTTCAGTTTCCTTGATATTGTCTCAACTGTTTTACTTTTCGATGCCATGATCTACTGTCTTGATATACAACTGTGATTATACAACTGCTACAAGCCACAAATACAACATGCTATTTCAAATTTACGATATGCGATTTCAAATTGTTCTCCAAATTTTCCAAAATGTTCCTACAATTTTCTAAAATAAACCTTTCAAAAAAAAAAAAAAAAAAAACGGTTTTAGTTAATTAAAATTTTGAAAACATTTATATAAGTTCGAAGTTTTGAAATCTTGGAAATTCCTACAAATGTTTTCGAACCACGTAACTACTTCCCCTAAAAAGGTTTTACAGTTTATCGCCATCATAAGGGCACTACGAGTTTCGAAATTTTAACCCTGTATAAAGAGGAACAATACGTTCCTGACTTCTCTAAATACGGTCAAATAAATTGAAAACCCTAACCCATTTTTGTCTTATTATCAGAATCATGCCACCCAGAAGAATGAACACTCGAGCTCACCCGGCCAGCTCTGAAGGCCAGGGTAGCCACCATGGGCCGGAAGGCCGCCAAAACCGAGAGAGAGAGGATCAGAACCTGAGCGAGGATGAAGGTAGTGATTATAACCTGTTTGATAACTCTGAGTATGATGAAGAGGAAGCGGAAGATGATACCCTGGAGGTGGAAAACCCAAGGAGAGACCCTATGGAGCGATTCATGGACCTACTTAGGCAGAACTTGGACCGTCCCCCGGTTCAGCCACCACCCAACAATGCCAATGCCAATGCCTTTCGGAATTTCAAATCCCTGAAACCCCCGGAGTTTAAGGGAACTGCGGACCCAGTCGAGGCAAGAGCCTGGCTGAAAGAAATGGAAAAATCTTTTGAGATACTAGGAGTCGCTGAAGAGCAGAAAACTGTTTTCGCCACCTATCTGCTGAAGGGTGAGGCAAACTACTGGTGGGAAGCTAAAAAGAATTTGGAGGGAAGAGGTGTGGTGACCTGGGAGAGGTTTAGCGAGTTGTTCTTGGAAAAGTATTTCCCTAGGTTCATGGAAACACAAATGGAGCTGAAATTTTTGGAGCTCAAGCAAGGCAACATGACGGTGGCCGAGTATGAGGCAAGATTTACTGAGCTGTCAAGGTTCGTGCCGGAATATGTGAACTCTGAAGTGAAGAGGGCCCGAAGGTTTCAATTGGGACTAAAGCAATGGATTCAAAATCGTGTGGCGGTTCTTGAGCTGACAGACTATGCCACCCTGGTACAGAAAGCATCGATTGTTGAGGCTGGAGGTGAACAGATGCAGAAGGAGAGAGAGGGAAGGAAGAGGAAGTTTGATAGTCGAAAGGGGAACTCTGCGGGAGGTAGCTTTCCGAGCAAATTTAAGCGAGGAACAATGTCCCAACCCAGCGGAAACTTTGGAACCAAGAGAGCCGAAAGTTGGAGTGTGGGCCAGGGCGGCCGACCCCAGGGATCATCGTACTCCACCCCACCCCGAGCCCCACTCCCGGAATGCAATAAATGTGGAAGGAAACATGCGGGCGTGTGTAACCTGCAAGATGTGAAGTGCTTCAAGTGTGGGCTGACGGGACATTATGCTAACGCCTGTCGAGGGACTAGTAACAACACCAGTGCTGGAGGTAATTGCTTCAAGTGTGGGAAACCAGGGCACCGAATGAGGGAATGTATGTCCTCTGGGCCAGCTGCATCAAGAGTGAGTGGAACTGCTTCTAACAGGGCCCCTACTGCAAGAACTTTTAACATGACTGTGCAAGATGCCATGAGGAACACGGATGTGATCGCAGGTACCCTACTACTCAACTCAGTTAATGCGAATGTTTTATTTGATTCGGGAGCTACCAAGTCTTTCATATCTCTAGATTTTGTATGTCGGCTAGGCCTTAAGACTGAACCACTGAGAGACAGACTGCAAGTAGAGATAGCTAATCATGAAATTATTCCTGTTAACCAAGTTTGTCCAGGTTGCGACCTAGAAATAGAGGGGCGACGCTTTCGGGTAGATTTAATACCTTTTAAATTAGGGGAGTTTGACGTAATAATAGGTATGGATTGGTTGACAACCCATGGAGCTCAGATTGATTGCGTGAAGAAGAAAGTGAGTCTAAGACTGCCAGGGGATAAGGAAGTAGTGTTTAGTGGAAAACGACAAACCCAAAAATTCCTGACTATGATTCAAGCTAAAAGGCTATTACGTAAGGGATGCGAAGCCTATCTAGCCTATGTAAAGGATACCAAGAAGGAGGCACCCAACCTACAGGAAATCCCAGTCGTTAATGAGTTCGCGGACGTATTTCCGGATGATCTTCCAGGACTACCACCTGATAGAGACATCGAGTTCGCTATAGATTTAGTTCCGGGCACGGCCCCAATTTCAAAGGCCCCGTATAGGCTAGCCCCAGTGGAGATGAAAGAGTTGGCCACCCAATTGCAAGAGCTGTTGGATAAAGGAATGATAAGACCTAGTGTGTCACCGTGGGGAGCCCCGGTGCTATTCGTGAAAAAGAAGGATGGCAGTATGAGATTATGCATAGATTACAGGGAGTTGAATAAGGTGACCATCAAGAATAAGTATCCCTTGCCCAGGATAGATGACCTGTTTGACCAATTGAAAGATGCAGTTTATTTCTCCAAGATTGATTTGCGGACCGGGTATCACCAGTTAAAGATTAAACCAGAAGATATACCAAAGACGGCCTTTCGCACCCGGTACGGACACTATGAGTTTTTAGTAATGTCGTTTGGGTTAACGAATGCACCCGCAGCTTTCATGGATTTAATGAATCGAGTCTTCAAGAAGTACCTGGACAAGTGTGTTATAGTCTTCATCGACGACATCTTAATTTATTCCAAGACAAAAGAGGAACATGCAGAGCATTTGAGGATTGTATTGGGAGCATTAAGAGAAGAAAAGTTGTACGCTAAGTTCTCGAAGTGTGAATTTTGGTTGAAGGAAGTTCAGTTTTTGGGGCATGTGATTAGCGAACAAGGCATCCTAGTGGACCCAGCCAAAATAGAGGCTGTATCAAATTGGGAGAGACCAACCACTCCGACAGAGGTGAGAAGTTTCATAGGATTGGCCGGCTACTATAGGAGATTTGTCCAAGACTTTGCCAAAATAGCAGCCCCTTTGACCCGGCTAACTCGCAAGACCGAGAAGTTTGTGTGGACTGAGAAATGCGAAGAGAGCTTTCAAGAGTTGAAAAAGAGGTTGGTGACAGCACCAGTACTAGCCCTACCCGATGATAAGGGAGATTTTATGATTTATAGCGACGCGTCCCATAAAGGTTTAGGGTGTGTGCTTATGCAGCACGGTAAGGTGATTGCGTATGCGTCCAGACAACTTAAGGAGTATGAGATAAGATACCCCACCCATGATTTGGAATTAGCAGCAATAGTCTTTGCTTTGAAGATCTGGAGACATTATCTTTACGGAGAAAAGTGTGAAATCTACACGGATCACAAGAGCTTAAAGTACATATTCACTCAGAAAGAGTTAAACATGAGGCAGAGGAGATGGTTAGAGCTAATCAAGGAATATGATTGTGAGATTCATTATCACCCAGGGAAGGCCAACGTAGTGGCCGATGCACTTAGCCGAAAGGAGAAGCTTAAGATGATAACGTCAGTGGACGAATTGATCAAGGACCTCGAGAGGCTGGAGATTGAGGTGAGGTTGCCAGGAATTGGCCAAGAGAGTCTAATGGAAATAAAAGTCCAACCACCGCTATTGGAAAAGATTAAGTTATGCCAGGAAAAGAAGATAGAAGAAGAAAAGAATTCGATGGAGAAAATTTTGACTGGCGAAGAAATTAGGTGTGAGAAGGACGGGAATGGAGTTATGAGGTACGCATCTAGGATATGGATCCCGAACGTTCAAGAATTGAAAGATGAGATTTTGCAAGAGGCTCATAGCTCAAGGTATTCGATTCATCCTGGAGGCACCAAGATGTATAGGGATTTGAAAGAATATTATTGGTGGCCAAACATGAAGAAGTGTTGGGACAATCTGATCGTGGCCCTTCGATTTTTGATACAATAAATTAACGAATACAAATACAAAAGTCACCTTGTTAACGGTTGATTCCACGCTCTTCTATTGTATTCCCAAATTCCCTTGAGCGAAGTGTGGCCTTCGTCTTCTCAAGTTATCCTCTCTTCTTGCTCCTAGGTGGCTACCAAATTCTTTTCAACCAACCCTAGCAAGGAGAGAATAAGAATATATATAGGGCTACAATAGGGATCATGGATAATTAGGTTAGGCCTTCTAATTACATCTTGGGCCTAGCCCAATGTAATTAAATATTAATTCAATCCACTAAAGAATTAATATTTGCACTACCTTTCCTAATACCGCAAATTAATTATTTAATTGGGTTCCAATATTATTTGCTTATTAAATTCCCCATGTTTAAAATAGCGCATGCCCATTAATTAAATAAATTACTGATAATTTATTTAATTAATATCTTTTATCCTTGATTATCCACTCAACCTTTATTTAATTATGCCGGAATAAATTCCACCTGCAGGGTTTCACATAATTAAATCTTTTTGAGCTTTCAAGGGGACATCATTAACCCGAATATTATCAGGACATGGATTCCTTCAATAAATAATATCCACCATATATATTATTCCATCACCCAAAATATAATGATTTAATTCCAAAGAATTATTTCATATATAAATCAAAGCATGTAAATAATATACACATGTCAATTACTATATCGGGATTAAGAACCTAAGCATTAATAATAACATAGAATCTTAGTTCTCCTTCTTAATCAGTATAAGGGAACAATTCTAAATTTGATCCTATTCAATATACACAAAGTATACTAGTATTATTTATTAGTCAATATAAACTAATCTAAATAATACTACAGCCATACCAGTGGATTGTCCAACACCACCTGTGCTGTGAACCTTATTATATTATATAAACCGTATTTAACAATCTAATATTCTGTATCCCATTTGATACTAGATTGTCCACAATATATAATATTAGACAACATGTAAACATTTAAATGATTCTCAATAAAACCGGGCCAGAAATAAATGTATATACTTAAAATAAATATTTTCAGTATACACTAACAATCTCCCACTTATACTCAAAATATTCTATGAGTATATCAGTGTTTATTTAATCCACTATTACATTGAAAACTATGTGTCCATCCATCTGACTCCTATCGCTTCCACATGCCTGTCAAAAACCTTGGCTGGCAAGCTCTTTGTGAAAGGATCTGCCCGGTTGTCTTCTGATGATATGTGAGCCACAACTATGTCTCCTCGCTTTACGATTCCTCGTATGAGATGATACTTACGTTCAATATGTTTAGCTGCTTTGTGGTCTCGTGGTTCTTTTGAATTTGCCACAGCACCAGTGTTGTCACAATACACTGTCAGACTCCTAGGCAAATTAGGTACCACATCTAAGTCCAAAAGGAAGTTCCTGAACCATACAGCCTCCTTTGCAGCCTCAGAGGCCGCCACGTACTCGGCTTCCATAGTAGAGTATGCAATGCATTTCTGCTTTACACTCCTCCATATAACGGCTCCACCTCCCAAAGTAAAAACATATCCCGAGGTTGATTTCCTCTTATCCCTATCTGATTGAAAATCTGAATCAGTATATCCCAAAGGAAATAGATCTGAGGCCTTGTAAATTAACATATACTCCTTAGTCCTTCTCAGGTACTTGAGTATAGTTTTTACTGCACTCCAATGTTCCTGACCTGGGTTCGACTGATATCTACTAACCATGCCTACAGCAAAGCAGATGTCAGGCCTCGTACATAACATAGCATACATTAAGCTTCCACATGCCGAGGCATAAGGAACTGCTTTCATGCTCTCTATATCCTTAGGTGTCGAAGGACACTGCTCCTTGGATAGAGCAACTCCATGTTTAAAAGGTAGAAAACCTTTCTTAGAGTTCTGCATGTTAAAACGAGCTAATACTTCATCAATGTAGGGCTCTTGAGATAAAGCCAACATCCTTTTCTCGCGATCCCTTATTACTTTGATCCCAAGGATGTATGCCGCTTCACCTAAGTCCTTCATTTCAAATTGTTTGAACAACCATGCCTTTACTGATGACAACATCTTAACATTGTTTCCAATGAGTAAAATGTCATCTACATATAGTACTAGAAAAACCACTGCATTACCCTCACTTCTCTTATACACGCATGACTCGCTTGGACTTTGATCAAATCCATATGACTGGACTGCCTGATCAAAATGAATATTCCAGTCCCTAGAAGCTTGTTTAAGTCCATAAATAGACCTCTTAAGCTTACAAACCAGATGCTCTTGGCCTTCTTTAATGAATCCTTTTGGTTGTTGCATATAGATGGTTTCCTCAAGACTTCCATTAAGGAAAGCTGTCTTGACATCCATTTGCCAAATCTCGTAATCGAGATGAGCTGCTATAGATAAAAGAATCCGGATCGACTTAAGCATAACAACTGGCGAAAAGGTTTCCTCATAATCGATTCCTTCTTTCTGAGTATACCCTTTCGCAACAAGTCGTGCTTTCCAGGCTTTCACCTTTTTGTCAGTTCCTCTTTTCTTCTTGTAGATCCACATACTTCCAATGGGTTTTATACCTTTGGGTGGTTCCACGAGCTCCCAAACTTGATTGGAATACATAGATTCCATCTCAGATTCCATTGCCTTTTGCCAAAGATTTGCATCTTTATCTAGAATTGCCTGTTCGTATGTCCTGGGGTCCTCATCATGTTCACCAGAGACCAAGTCTGAAGACTCTCCCAAAAACATGAATCTTTCAGGTTGTCGAACAACCCTCCCACTACGACGAGGCACTGGTGCGGTACTAGTGTCAAGTTGTGCATTTTCTTGTGGTTGTTCTACTTGTACTATTGGCACTTGAGGATTATCTGTCCCTCCCACTAATTCCTCTAAAACAACACTACTCATGGGTTTGTGGTTCATTATATAGTCTTCCTCTAAGAATCTGGCATTGGTGCTAACAATGACATCTCGATCCCTAGGACAATAAAATGAATAACCTTTCGTCCCTATGGGATAGCCTACAAACAACCTTACTTCTGTGCGAGATTCTAGCTTAGTCGCGTTCTTGTTAAGCACATGTGCTGGACAACCCCAAATCCGAATATGTCTTAGACTTGGTTTGCTACCAGTCCACAATTCTATTGGAGTCTTGGGAACCGACTTAGAAGGTACCAAGTTCAGAAGGTAAGCCGCTGTTTCTATAGCATATCCCCAGAACGACTTAGGTAAATCTGAATAACTCATCATTGATCTAACACTCTCCAAAAGAGTCCGATTCCTTCTCTCTGCTACACCATTCTGCTGAGGTGTGCCAGGTGCAGACAACTGGGATGTAATCCCATTTTCTGATAAATAGACCCTAAATTCTCCAAGCAAGTATTCGCCACCACGATCTGATCGTAGTGACTTGATACATTTTCCAAGATGTCGTTTCTCCGTACTTGCTTTGTACTCTTTGAATTTTTCAAAGCACTCAGACTTGCGGCGCAACAAATAAATGTATCCATATCTAGAATAATCGTCAATGAAAGTGACAAAATACTCATAACCTCCTCTTGCTTGGATACTCATAGGACCACATAAATCAGTATGAACCAATTCTAATACTTCTTTGGCTCTATTCCCCTTTGCTTTAAAAGGCCTATTAGTCATCTTACCTTCCAAGCAAGATTCACAAACTGGAAATGGCTCCACTGCCAACAAGCTTAATGGCCCATCTACTACTAGTCTTTGAATCCTCCTCAAGTTAATATGACCTAATCTTAAGTGCCAAAGATATGTTTGGTTCAATTCGGAAGGTTTCTTTCTTTTGTTTGAGCTAGAAAGAATGTTATTAGTTTCCTTTTGTTGCAGCATTGGTTGGATAGGATTAATAATATATAAATTGTCTTGCAATGTACCAGAACAAATAACTCGTTTATTCATCATAATAGAAACATTACGATCCAAACAAACATTATAACCATCCATGGCAAGTTTAGAAACCGAAATCAAATTCCTTCTAAATGAAGGTACATAAAGACAATTGTTCAAAACCAAAATCCTATCATCGCCAAAAGACAATGTAATTATTCCAACTGCAACTACTGCTACTTTCGTAGCATCTCCCATGAACACATATATCTCGCCATCTCTAAGCATTCTGGTTTGCTGGAACCCCTGCATAGAGTTACAAACATGGTCAGTGGCTCCTGTATCTACACACCAAGTGCTCGTAGATATAGCCGCTATATATGTTTCTGTAACTAGAGAAAGAGACATACCAGTATTGTTTGTCTTCTTAGGAAGAGGACAATCCTGTTTCCAGTGACCTGACTGCTTGCACCTGAAGCACTTGCCCTTAGGCTTTTTCACACCACCTTGAACTCCCACTGCATTAGCAATCTTTCCAGCTTTCCGTGTCTGAGTCTTTTTCTTCTTCTTACCTTTCGGCTTAGATGAAGAAGCTTTCTCAGCCACATTCACTTGAACATTCTGTTTAAAGAGTCCTTCAGCTGCCTGAGGTTCTGTCAGAAGTTCCGCGAGACTATACATCCTCTTGTTCATGGTGTAATTCAAGCGGAACTGCTCAAAACTTTTGGGCAAGCTCATAAGGATGATATCGATCTGGGTTTCCCCATCAATATCAGCACCAAGGATCTCCATCTCATTCAGATGAGACATCATCCTGAGAACATGATCCCTCACAGGTGTTCCTTCAGCCATCTGAGTGTTCATTAAAGCCTTCATTGCTACTTGCCTAGCAGCCCTATTCTGTTCCCCAAAAAGTTCCTTGAGATTAAAGAGCATATCTGAAGCTGTGGACATAGCCTGATGCTGATGCTGCAAAACACCCGACATTGCTGCCAGAATGTAACATCGCGACATCTCATCAGCCTTAATCCACCGCTTATAATACTCCTTCTCACTTTCAGGAGCATCTTCAGCAGGCTGATCTGGCTTGGGTTCATAAGTACAAAATTTATACTCCTCAGCAGTCAACACTATGTCCAAATTACGTTTCCATTCAATATAGTTTGGTCCAGTAAGTTTGTTATCCTTAAGTATGGTGAATAGTGGATTAAAGCCCATAATGATCTAATCCTGAGAATCATACATGTAACACATAATCAGAGAGTTGCACAAATCTTAAAACCTATTGGTTTCCTCTAACAATTAATTAAAATTAATGCACTAATATTTAAACACCATAAGTATCTGGTACGCCACGATGGGTGACATATATACCACTTAAATTTGTTTAAATATTACTTCGGTCCTATTACTAAATAATACGCCACGTTAGGGTGGACTATATATTATTTTTCATAGCTAAGTGTATACCATTATCGAATCTTAAATTAATAACAATAAGACTGGATGCCACCATTAAATATTTCAAATCAATAATCGATAATAGGATAATTCCCAGATCGGGGGGAGCATTGTCAAGAGGCGTCACTTAAGACCCCTTTCTAGACAGAATCATCCTTTCTCTCAATATCGAAAATCTATATTCAATCATTAGTACCCTTCTAATTAATCGAATTCTATGAAACTTGGTACGCCACGTTGGGTGGCATGTATACCTTTCAATTTTCGTAATTAATTTAGGAAGTTTGTCCTAGTAATATCCATAACACTACCTGACACCATAAATCATATGCCACGTTAGGGTGGACTATATATAATTTATATTCGTCTTAGTGTTAAATTACATACAAACAATAATGGAGACCGTGGGATTTAATTTCTAATTAATTCCCTCACCCACTTAGAATTTTTATATAAAAAATGAGGAATTTTAAAACTAAATGGGGCCTATGTCATTACAATTATGTCTAGCATGCATTCAAATACACACATAATTTAACAACATATAACATTTAATTAAAGCAATAAATAAAAATCTATGTCCATGTCGTCCTAATTATGTTAACATGCAATTAAAAATTACACACATAATTAACAACACACAATAATTTATTTAAAGCAATAATTAAAAAAAAATAGCAGAATTAAAATAAAATAATAATCCACTATTATGGCCCCAAAATAATTTAGCTCCTGCCATTGGTCGTCCAAAATCATTGATGGTCACTTCGAATTTTGGGTGGCCAAAACATGAGTTTTGTCCTTCTGTTAGTCCCACGGCAACAATTTTCTTTTGCATTTGACAACAAAACAAGACCAGCAACATAACGAAATTATTCTTCACACCAGGTGGGTCCAGCGCCAAAACATGTAAAACAGCCATATTGTTTTTCTGCCGACGCCTTGTAGCATGACTCGCCTGCCTTGTTATATTCACAACAAGCTTACGCAGCGGAAGCAAATATTATCTCCGGTTTCAATTTTCAGCCGAACGTAATTGTTACAAGATACCCGGATTTTTACAAAATCCATCAAGCAATTACATAAAAAATAGATATAATACAAAACTAATTTTGTAAAATCTATTCTAACACGATCAACCCTCGTGTAAATTACAACCACGATAAACCACGTGGAAACCAAACAAAAATTAACCACGATTAAACCACGTGGGATCCAAACACATAATTAAAATATACATGGCCATAATAGTGGATAACAACCTGCAAAACAAAATATACAAGCCTACCACTATATACATGCATATATAATTACGACATGGACATCGTATCAAAAATCGCAGAACCATAGAACCTAGCTCTTGATGCCAATTGTTGGGACAATCAGATCGTGGCCCTGCGATTTTTGATACAATAAATTAATGAGTACGAAAACAAAAGTCACCTTGTTAACGGTTGATTCCACGCTCTTCTATTGTATTCCCAAATTCCCTTGAGCGAAGTGTGGCCTTCGTCTTCTCAAGTTATCCTCTCTTCTTGTTCCTAGGTGGCTACCAAATTCTTTTCAACCAACCCTAGCAAGGAGAGAATAAGAATATATATAGGGCTACAATAGGGATCATGGATAATTAGGTTAGGCCTTCTAATTACATCTTGGGCCTAGCCCAATGTAATTAAATATTAATTCAATCCACTAAAGAATTAATATTTGCACTACCTTTCCTAATACCGCAAATTAATTATTTAATTGGGTTCCAATATTATTTGCTTATTAAATTCCCCATGTTTAAAATAGCGCATGCCCATTAATTAAATAAATTACTGATAATTTATTTAATTAATATCTTTTATCCTTGATTATCCACTCAACCTTTATTTAATTATGCCGGAATAAATTCCACCTGCAGGGTTTCACATAATTAAATCTTTTTGAGCTTTCAAGGGGACATCATTAACCCGAATATTATCAGGACATGGATTCCTTCAATAAATAATATCCACCATATATATTATTCCATCACCCAAAATATAATGATTTAATTCCAAAGAATTATTTCATATATAAATCAAAGCATGTAAATAATATACACATGTCAATTACTATATCGGGATTAAGAACCTAAGCATTAATAATAACATAGAATCTTAGTTCTCCTTCTTAATCAGTATAAGGGAACAATTCTAAATTTGATCCTATTCAATATACACAAAGTATACTAGTATTATTTATTAGTCAATATAAACTAATCTAAATAATACTACAGCCATACCAGTGGATTGTCCAACACCACCTGTGCTGTGAACCTTATTATATTATATAAACCGTATTTAACAATCTAATATTCTGTATCCCATTTGATACTAGATTGTCCACAATATATAATATTAGACAACATGTAAACATTTAAATGATTCTCAATAAAACCGGGCCAGAAATAAATGTATATACTTAAAATAAATATTTTCAGTATACACTAACAAGAAGGACATAGCAGAGTGGGTAAGTAAATGCTTGACATGTCAGAGAGTGAAGGCCGAACATCAGAGGCCCAGTTGATTGTTGCAACCCTTAGAGATACCCGAGTGGAAGTGGGAACAGATTGCGATGGACTTTGTGGTCGGGTTACCAAGGACCAAGACTAATCATGATGCCATTTGGGTAATTATTGATAGATTGACCAAGTCAGCACATTTTCTTCCAATCAACGAGAGATACACTGTCGACAAGCTAGTGGAAATTTACTTAAAAGAGATTGTGGTTAGGCATGGGGTTCCTGTGAGCATCGTATCAGATAGAGACCCAAGATTCAACTCCAGGTTCTGGAGGAGTTTTCAGGATTGTGTGGGGACTTAGTTAAACATGAGTACTGCATACCATCCCCAAACAGACGGACAGAGCGAGAGAACCATCCAGACCATTGAGGACATGTTGAGAGTATGTGCCATAGATTTCAAGGGAAGTTGGGACGACCACTTGCCGTTGATCGAATTTTCCTACAACAACAGTTACCATGCGAGTATAGGCATGCCCCCATATGAAGCTTTGTACGGACGAAGATGTCGGTCTCCTTTGCGTTGGGAAGAAGTTGGAGAGCGGAAGATTTTAGGGCCTGAACTGGTCCAACAGACAAGAGAAACTATCGAGCTCATAAGAGGACGGCTGGTAGCGGCCCAAGACAGACAGAAGAAGTATGCGGACCAGACCCGCAAGGACAAAGAATATGAGGTAGGAGAGTTTGTGATGTTAAAAGTATCACCGTGGAAGGGATTGATGAGATTTGGTAAGAAGGGGAAACTAAGCCCGAGATTCATTGGACCTTTTGAGATTTTGAAACGAGTTGGAAAGTTAGCCTATGAATTGGCTTTACCTCCGAGCTTACAGCAAGTACATAATGTGTTTCATGTGTCCATGCTACGACCCTACCATACCGACTTCCGACATGTGATAGAACATGATCAAGTGGATCTGCAACCAGACTTAACATATGTGGAGCAACCCGTAGAAATTATGGATAGAAAAGAACAGGTGCTGAGGAATAAGGTTGTCAAACTAGTGAGAGTCTTGTGGAGGAACCAGAATGTCGAAGAATCAACATGGGAACTAGAAAGCGCAATGCGTGAAAAGCACCCCCAACTGTTTTCAACCTGATTCCGGGACGGAATCCTTTTAAGGAGGGGAGGCTGTAAGAACCCTAATTTTTGGTGATATTTTATTTTATTTAATATCTTGTGGCAATGTCAATATGGAACCTTTCTGGTCATCCCTGTGATTAATAGAATTGATTGTCTGAGAAACTGTGTTGTTGTATTCCCTATGTAAGGTAAAAAGGGAGATTGTGAAGGCAGGAGTCTTATTGTTAGTGAGATTTATAAAACTTGGGATTAGAGAATGATTAGAGTGTTAAAAGATTTATTAAGGATCATGACAAGGAATTATGGACATTCGAGGAATTTACACAATTAGTACTTAAGGAATTATAGGGGAAATCCCTACGCGACAAAATATTATTACGAGAGACTAATTAAGATACGATACGAATTAAAGATTGGATAATAAGCATTGGTGGGAGAATAATAATACAAGGAGTAGTATTTCATGCAAGCCCATGCAACTAAGTAGTTAGGAAAGCAAACTAGATGAACCAAATAACAAGAGGAATAGTAACTAGTTGGCTTGCTTTTTAAAAGGTGGAGACAACAAGTACCAATGGCCATACCTATAGCCATACCTAGGCTTGTACAATGCTAATACATACACATTATACATATCACCCAACCACTAATTCAATCATTCATCCAACTCAAAAATATCAAACACAAAAACTCTCTCCCCCCCCCCTTTTTAACCTTGCTCTCGGCCAAGACAAGTGGAGAAGAAAAGAAAAATTCTTCTCCCACTTCCCATCACTCTAAATTCATACCATAATTCCTAGGTCATCTACATCATCTAATCAAGGTATGCTAGTGATTTCACTTCATTTCATCCATCCAATTCCAAGATATAAAATGTTAAAGATTGGGTGAATAGTAACCATGTTTGATTTTCTTTTAGATCTTGGATTATAAAAGTTGTAGGAGATCATCTAAGGTGTTGTTGTGTTGTGAGAAGCTTACCCAAGGTCCCTAGGAGCTCAAGAAGGTATAAAATCACAAACCCTCTTGGTTATGTAGTATTTATAATGTTTAGTAGTAGATCCATGCATGTATGAGCTAATCTTGGTTATATAAGTGTTGGATGACTTGGATCTTGAGTTTTTATGTTGAGATTGTGGCTTTTATGATTATGGATAACATATATGTCACCATGAGTGTTATGAACCATGATTTGAGTGTATTAAGTGTTGGTTGTATGGTGGAATTGTGAAAAATGGTTGATCTAAGTGATTTGAGCATGCTGATTTTATCCAGGAACATTGACCTGTATTGTGACACGATTTTGAACCCCCAAATGATGTCCCCTGATGTCCTACCTTATATGGATGGAAAGATAATTGAATGTAGTTTCTGGATATGTAAGGTTCATAGCTAGGTGATGTGTGGATTTTTAGTTATGGCCGGAGAAGTGTTTTTTGTTTCTGGACTATGGACTGCATAAAGTGACCCCCTTGTGAACCTTGTTTAAACACCTTAAAAATTATTTGGGATCATGGAAAAATTAGAGAAGCTAGGAAATACAGTGGTGAAGGCTACCCAAAAAGAATTGGATTAAAATATGAATTTTTGGATTTTGTAAAAATGCTAGAGTAAATTTCGCGCAAGGGAAAAAGTCGTTAGTGGGGCATAATTCTAGGAGTAGTGGTTATGGTTCGAACGTGGTAACTAAATTAAGTCGAGTAAGTGACGAGCGTAAACGAGTGATGTCATGGACCTATAGTGGGGCTAGGGAGTCATAAGACGAAGTCGTTAAGTTAATTTCGTGTCCCCTTAAAACCCCGTAATTAGAAAGAAATTGTTAAGGTACTAACGAACGATTATTGTTTATGTATAGATCGTTCGAATTCACGCGCTCGACCACCCCAACCAAACCAAGGCAAGTTTACTTTTCAAAACTTATACATATACAAGGATTTTCACTGTTGTGTTTGTAGTTTTCAAATTATATCAAATGCTATGTTTATCGAAGTATCGATGCAATTGAGATTGAACAAGTACATGTATGCTTTTACCCCTTGAACTTAGATTGAAATGTTTTCTTCGGACAACGACTCTAGCAATAGAGGTCGTAGCGGTCCGTATATACTATTGACCGGGGAGCGGTATATTATTATATCGTATCTATATTGCGAAAACCCGAAGGGTCATTCGGGTGGTATCGTATATTCAAATAACTATTATTATATCTTCGTAAATACTCGAAACTCTATCTTGGATTGAAAGTTTATTTTATTAAATAATTATTTTATTAATTATTGCTATTAAATCTTAAAATATCATTTAATAATTATTGTTCACTATTTTAAAAACAAAGTTAATCCAAGATACCTTTTAATACTTTCAAACTCGAACTTTTTCGAACTCAAAACATTTTCGAAAACCCCCGGTCAGGTTCTGCTTCTTGTATGATTTCAAGAATTATCGGTCGACTGGTGTCGAACCACAACTACTCTGTTTTCAATCAAAATCAAGTTTTTAAAAGAAAAAGAAAAAGGGACTCTGGCAGGTGTGGGAACCGTTGACGAACGATTCCCGGGATGTGTAAGCGGCCGTGAGCCAGGCGGTCCATCACTTATTATTCCGGCCCAGGTGTTGCCGAAGGATGATTACGGATGTAGTTTTCATCGAGGGTGATTACGGATGTAGTTTTCACTCGGGGATAGTTACGGATGTAGTTTCTATCCTTCTACCGGTAGAGAAGACCCGCGGATTATTGGACTTGGATGTGGCGACTGATCATCGTCAATCCTTGTCAGGTTTTTATGTTTTCTTCCAGTCCCATCCTCCACTTTGGAAAAATGCTTTGACACTGCATCTTAGGCCTATGTGCCAGTTGCCGATAGTGTCCTATTTTGATGAGAAAGATGTTGACTTTATGCAGTAGCTAGAACTGCAAGGTTATTTTGAAAACAAGGGCACGTACTGGTGCACCTTTGAAATTTACCAATAATGACAAGTGATTCTATAACTGATTGACACAACGAGTTTAATGACTATTATACATATGAAATGTTATATTGCTTATCTTATACATATATTCTTGCTGAGCTATAGTTGCTCACTCTTGCTTGTTTTCAAATTTTACAAACACAACAGCTAAGAGAAATGGCAAGAACCTGTCAGACTGTTCGAAAGCAGGTGACTAGACCCCAGGCTGCAGTTGAGATTCCACCGGTAGGCCCCGTTAGCCGGATTGGTCGGCAACTTTTGTTAGTACGTTTTATTTATAAGTATGACCTGTGCAAGGCAGTGTACCGCAACAAACTTTCAAGCCGCCAACTTCGCTTCATATCGAAGTGTTGCTGGTAGCATAAATGCTATTTAATTCAGTCTGTAATAACTCTAAAACTTTTACTTTTGCTTAATCTAATGTATGACGTTTCTGAGACTCTAACCTGTGTGTGTGTGTGCGGTGTGAGTTTATTGTGGGGTCGATGGCTATTTATTTATATTATGTGCAAGAACAAGTATGTTAATAATGGAAAATGGACCGTGAGCGCCTAGATCTCCGACCCCGGATCTGGGGGCGTCACAGCATAGGTGAAGATCCTGAAGGGTCAAGAGTTGGGTTACAACGCAACCAAGTAAGAGTTTAAGTCGGTAAAGGACCCTGGATAAAAGAAAAGAAGATAAAAGTCATATGCAATAGTCAAAGCCATGAAAGGCCGAGGATGTTAAGGACTAGCTACTCTTCAATACTTATTAAGTACTTGGATTAAGGATCCAAGGATGAAGGCCAATAGATAACCTTAAGCAAGGATTAAGAAGTTCAAGCAAGATCTCGTCTCAGAAGTTTAAAAGGCAAGAAGCCAACGGGATTGCATTTATCGGAATCAACCCCGAATCCTAGGTTGAAGAACAAAAGTTGTTAGCCATGAAGGCCAAGATTAGCCATGAAGGCCAAGGTTAGTTATGAAGGCCAAACTTGAGGGGGTCATGAACCTCAAATTAAGATCCAAAGGTTGAAACTTCGTGTTGACTTAAAAACCAATATGTAATTTTGAAAACCTCCTAGGGAAGGTTTTCAAGACCTCGTGGGGCTAACCAGAAACCCCCTGGCCTTGGACCGGCAGCTCTGATAGATATTTCGGTGATTTAAAACACCCTTGAGATTGAAAACCCTTGATTTTAAACTTTGGCGTTCAACCTTCGAACATCGACATTCAACACCCAAGACCAAGACAAACATTGAAGCCATGACGGCCAAGCGAGCTGAGAAAATAACTTATGTTGGAGCATCTTTGAAAAAACCCCTGAAGGGCAAGTTGATAGCATTCTTGCAAGAAAATAGTGATGTGTTTGCTTGGACTGCAGCTGACATGCCAGGGATTGATCCCCAACTCATAACTCACAAGTTGAATGTTGATCCTGGGCGGAAGATAATAAAGCAGAAGAAGAGAAATTTTGCTCCTGAAAGGCAGGAGGCCATTAAACAAGAAGTGGACAAGCTCTTAGAGGCTGGGTTTATTGAAGAAATTTAGTTTCCCGAATGGTTAGCAAACCCTGTAATGGTCAAGAAAACGAATGAGAAATGGAGGATGTGTATAGACTTCACTGATTTGAATGATGCATGCCCGAAGGATTGTTTTCCTCTACCGAGGATAGACATGTTGATAGATGCCACAGCTGGACATGAGATGTTGAGCTTCATAGATGGGTTCAGTGGCTACAATCAGATTAAGATGCACAAGGATGACATCCCTAAGGTATCTTTCATAACTGACTTTGGTGTTTTCTGCTATCTTGTTATGGCTTTTGGTCTAAAGAATGCAGGAGCTACTTACCAACGACTGGTGAATAAGATATTCGCCCATCTGATTGGAAAAACCATGGAGGTCTATGTAGATGACATGTTAGTCAAGAGCCTATTCAAGGCAGATCACATGAAGCACCTCAGAGAGGCATTCGAAGTGTTGAGGCACCATAAGATGATGTTGAATCCAGCTAAGTGTGCTTTTGGCGTTGGATCTGGAAAATTTTTGGGATTGATGGTTTCAAAGAGAGGAATAGAAGCCAACCCCGATAAGATCAAAGCAATTTTAGATATGGAGCCCCCACTCTCAATAAGAGATGTGCAGAAGTTAATGGGCCGAGTAGCAGTGTTAGGAAGATTCATCTCCAAGTCTGGTGCTAAATGCTTACCTTTCTTTCAAGCATTGAAAAAGGTGAAGAACGTTGAGTGGACACCCGAAAGCCAAGAGGCCTTTGAACAATTGAAGAAATACATGGTTGAAGCCCCGTTGTTGGCCAAACCTACTCCTAGGGAGACTCTTTACTTATATTTGGCGATATTTGAACAAGCACTGAGTGCCGTCCTCATTCGAAAGGAGAACAAGGTTAAAAAACCCATCCACTACGTGAGAAAGGTGTTGCACAGGGCTGAGTTAAATTACTCTCCCATTGAGAAGTTTGCATTGGCATTGATAATAGCTTCGAGGAAGCCACGACCATACTTTCAGTCACACAAAATTGAAGTCCTGACGAACCAGCAGTTGAGAAATATTTTGTACAGCTCGAAGGCCTTTGGAAGGCAAGCCAAGTGGACGATCGAACTTGGAAAATTTGACATCACATATAAAACCTCGGACAGCCATCAAGGCTCGAGCATTGGCTGACTTCGTGGTTGAATATACCATTGGCAACCAAGAAGTCGGGGGGGCAGGAGATAGTAACCACCCCTAGAAGTGAGGATAAAGATGAAGAGCTTGTACCTGATCAGAAGGAATATTGGGTGCTCTATTTTGATGGAGCATCAAAAACAAAATGTAGTGGTGCAGGTTTGGTTTTTCAAAGCCCCGATGGGTTCACAGTTGAGTATGCTTTAAAGTTAGATTTTCATACTACCAACAATGAAGCTGAATATGAAGCCTTGATAGCCGGATTGGGCTTGGCCAGAATACTGAGGGTCAAGAACCTCAAAGTTTTTGGAGATTCAAGACTGGTAGTCTCGTAAGTGAATGGTGAATTTGAAGCTAAGGATGAAACTATGACAAAGTATTTGAGAGTTGTGAAGGCTGTTATGACTCAATATGATGAGCGCTATGAGGAGCACATTCCAAAAAATGAGAACATTAAGGCTGATGCCCTATTTAAGTTCGCCTCTTCTGAGATAGAAAATTATGCGGAGAGTTTTTACTTCTAGGTCCTGTTCGAAATTGGTAGCACCAGTTGATGTAAGCTAAAGGATAGACCCTCTCAAAGCTCATCTTAAGAATGGTTGGCTCCCTGATAATGCCTTGAAAGCACAGAAACTATTAGTGAGAGTGTTGAGATAAGAGGTCATTTGTCGTTCCATACTTAAAATCTTGAATCTCAAATCCCGACACAAAATCTTAGCCTTGATGGCCAAAAAGGCTATCTGCCTCCAATTAAGTTTATCGTTTGAGTTTAAGGATTTGAATCAAAAGCCGTCAATTGAGTTCAAACCAAAGTAAGGTCCTTTGAGCATAATAAGAAGGTTGGAAATCTAGAATCAAGATAAAGGGTTGACAACCAGCCAAGGCACACCAAACTTGAAGTCAAGTGCCAAGTGGTAAGGGAACTTCTTGAACGATCAACCGAGAAGCAAGACCTCCACCATATGTAGCAAGGGGGCAAGAACTAAGGGACTTCATCATTTTTACATCTTAGAATGAGAGAAGGGTTGAAGATAACCAACAACCATGAATGAACTCAAGGTTCAAAACCAAGGATTCAATAAGCGAGTTAAGGCCCAGAAGGTCACTGAATTTATGAAAGCCAATTTGAAGTGAAGGATGTATGTTTGGTCATCGACTTTAAATAATGACATTCAGCGATCGATTATTGATGTTGAGGTCCAAATGTCGACGTTCATATACGTTCAATTATCAAGAGATTCAAGAATAGTTCAAGCATGAAGCACATGATTCAAAATAGAGAAGGGTTGATAGTCGACGACCAAGTATGAAGAACATGATTCAATGTTGATGAACATGATTCAATGTTGATGAACATGGTTGATAAAGAAGACCTTGTTTCAAGGTTAATTAAAGTTGAAGTTCAACTACCAACAATCAATTTCGAGATTCAGGGTCGAGAACGAGAATTCAAACATCACGAAAGAGCTCCGAAGAGGCACGATAAGGTGTACAAGGAAGGACCAGGAGCACCTGGAAGCCACCGAGGACCTCCTACAGCCGACCAGCCTCTAATGAAGGGGTCTGGCCGACCAGGACCTCCTAGCAGCCACCAAGAACCTCCTTCGGCCGACCAGCCTCATATGAAGGGGTCTGGCCGACCCCCTGACGTCTCCCGTCAGTTAGTTGGCCCGGTTGATGGTTTTGGTTCTTGAACTTAGCGCCGTTTAGCGTCGATTAGCGCCGTTTAGTGCCGTTTTGGTTAAGGAGCACATGGCATCCACCAAGGCGCACCTGTCAGCCATCAAGGCATACCTGTCAGCCACCAACGCGCACCTGCCAGCCACCAAGGAGCACTTGGAGCCGACCAGGTGCATATGAAGGGCGTCAGCCGACAAAGACTGATTTTCAGTCCTACACGGACTATTGACGCTGTTTGGGCCATATCTTGAGCTCCGGGTATCAGATTTGGACGATCTTACAGTCCACGCGAAGATCTCTGAGCTTTCTATAGTCTTAGAGACCACTAGCCGACCACCATTGGCCGACCAAGCTCCGAGGAGGGCGTCAGCCGACCAAGACTGATTTTCAGTCCTACACGGACTATTGATGTTGTTTGGGCCATATCTTGAGCTCCGGGTATCAGATTTGGACGATCTTACAGTCCACGCGAAGATCTTTGAGTTTTCTATAGTCTTAGATACCACTAGCCGACCACCATTGGCCGACCAAGCTCCGAGGAGGGCATCAGCCGACCAAGACTGATTTTCAGTCCTACACGGACTGTTGACGCTGTTTGGGCCATATCTTGAGCTCCGGGTATCAGATTTGGACGATCTTACAGTCCACGTGAAGATCTATGAGTTTTCGATAGTCATGGAGACCCACAGGCCCTAGCCGACCACCAATTGGCCGACCACGCTCCGAGGAGGACGTCAGCCGACCACAGATGATTTTTTATCCCAAGTCCATGATTTTTTAGGATCACGGATAATTTTAGATCCTAGATCCATGATTCTCCTTGAGATCACGGATGACTTGAGATCAAGATCAAGATTCTTGATCCTTAAGATCACGGATAATTTTAGATCCTAGATCCATGATTCTCCTTGAGATCATGGATGATTTGAGATCAAGATCAAGATTCTTGATGCTTAAGATAACGAAGTCACGAATGACCAAACTGATGACTTGAGATCAAGATCAAGATTCTTGATCCTTAAGACCACGGATGATTTTAGATCCTAGATCCATGGTTTCTAGGACCACGGATGACTTTAGATCCGAGATCCATGATTTCTTTTAAAACCACGAATGGGTTTAGGTCCGGGTTTTTTAGCCAACCACGAAGTGGCCGACCACGACACCCGGAGGGCCGTAGCCGACCACGAGTTGGAGGACCACGAGCTAGCCGACCACGAGTCGGAAGACCACGACCCGGCCAACCACGAGTCAGAAGACCACGAGTTGGCCGACCACCGTGTTCGGGAGGCCTTCGGCCGATCACGGGCTAGCCGACCACGAGCTACCCGTTGATCCGGCCGATCACGGGTAGTTTGTGGTCCCAGAACCTGACTTTTTCAGCGAACCTCGTATAGTTTTCAGACCTAGATCTCGACTTTTTCAGCGAATCTCGGATGATTTTCAGTACTAAAAAGAGGTCAGGATTAGCACCGTTTAGTGCTGTTTAAGCACTGTTTAGTGCCTGTTAGCACAGATTAGTGCCGATTAGCACAGATTAGTGTCGTTTAAGCACAGATTAGTGCCGATTAGCACAGATTAGTGCCGTTTAAGAACATATTAGTGCCGATTAGCACCGTTTAGTGCTGTTTAAGCACTGTTTAGTGCCTGTTAGCACATATTAGTGCCGATTAGCACAGATTAGTACCGTTTAAGCACAGATTAGCGCTGATTAGCATAGATTAGTGCCGTTTAAGCACAGATTAGTGCCGATTAGCACAGATTAGTGCCGTTTAAGCACAGATTAGTGCCGATTAGCATAGATTAGTGCTGTTTAAGCACAAATTAGTGCTGATTAGCACAGATTAGTGCCGTTTAAGCACAGATTAGTGCCGTTTAAGCACAGATTAGTGGCGATTAGCACCGTTTAGCACCGGTTAGTGCCGTTTTATGCCATCTAACATTGTTTAACACTGTTTAAACGTTGTTTAAGGCTGATTAGCGCTGTCTAGTGCCATTTAACACCGCTTAGTGTCGTTCAACATCGTCGTAAATGCGTCGGTCGCTCCATGCTTTACATTAAGATGATATTGTTGAAAATACTCACGTAAGAGCAATAAACCCTGATCCAAGTCTCGAAGAAGGCCGTTATAACTTCAAGGAAAACCTGATCAGTTTTCCTAGAAGTTGGGGGGCAAATGATATGGGCTAAAAGTAAGCCCTAAAGACATATTTAATGTGGCATTAATTAGACCTAGAATGGTCCAAACGTGGGGCCCACCAGATGGGCCCAAACCCCAATTATAATATTAATTTCGTAATTAATATTAGGGGTAATAAACAGCTCAGCAAATAAGAGTCAAACAAGGATATAACTCTTGCCTGGCTTAGCCTCCAAGATACATATCTCAACATGGAAACTGATTCCTAAAAGGAAGGGATTTAGAACCTTCCTTGAGGCGGTGACTTGCTCACCAAGTCTCCTACTCCTACCATAATTCTTAGGCTTCTCAGCCTATATAAGGGCCTGACCCCTCATTCTCAGAACTACGTTTTGGCTCAATCCTCGAATAAGGACATACAAGCCACTACGTCCTAGGTGAGCCCTCGTCGCCATAGCCCTGAGGGCATCATCACCTAGAACTACGTCTTGGCTTGATTCTCAATAACGAGATACGTAGGCACTTTGTGAGGACCGATCAGTCTCGTAACACGGAAACAGCCATTAAAGCTCGAAGCTCAACCACCCTAGCATTAATTACAAATCGTAACCTAGTTTTTATTCCACAACAAAAAACCTTTTCCATTTTTTTTGGATTCGAACTCTTGACCTTTTCCAAATAAAACAAACATTTTGCTATTCCATCAACTTGTACTCTTGCAAGTTTAAGCAAAATTATCTTACATATTATTTTACATTATTGTAATTTGATATATATATTTATAAAATTAATAAAAAATAGTAAATTAATAGATAAAAACATACAAAATGTGTATAGACGGGTTAATGAACATGGGAATGACTTCCAACCATGAGACATTTAAATTATTAATTAATTTTTAAAACAAATTTAGAAAAAAAAAGTTATGTAAAGTCAAAACTTGAAAATAATGATAATATATATTATTATAATCTTAAAAATGAAAAAAATAGCATAAAACATTAATGTAAGTTAAAATGAATGAAAGTGTTAAGAAAAAATTTATATTAAATATTTTAAATAGAAAAAATAACAAAAAATGTTACCATCCTGATTTATTTTTCAACAGTTATCTAAGATTGAGATGTACATGTCATTCCATCATTATTTAAACTACATAACATGTAAAAAATATCCATAAAACATTATTAAAGATACTTTAAAGTTAAAATTAATATATTTTATTATTTTGATGCATATTTAAAGATTTAAAAATAAAACAAAAAAAATGAAAAATCTAAAATTACTGCCGCAATGAGCCATTCCGGTAATTATTCCTGCCGCAATGTTTGGTTGTGGCTCAGAAAAATTTTAAGTCATTAATTATGGTTGGTGGCTGGTAATAAATGAACCACCTACAGCAATGTTTCAATGCGGCAGTTGGCATTTAAGGCTTCCTGCCGCAATGAAACATTGCGGCAGGCGTGAAATCTGTTTCCTTTAAGGTTACAGAATTTGTCTTTTTTTTCAATTTCTTTTTTTTCAAACAGCAGAAAACACCAACGAATTTCAAGAGTTTGGAGCTCAAAAATTCATCCAAAATTAAGGTTAGTGCTCTATTCAATGGCTTCATTTTTATTTAGCTCTTCTAGTTCATCTAGTGAACGTAATGGTGATGATTATGTTACGCCGCCAGTTAAAAAAATCATGTTTCTCCTAAATTATTCGTTGATGATGTAGATATTGATAATTATTATAGTAGTGTTCATAAACGTAGAGTGAATTACAATGTTCATAAAAATATAATGAATGTTGATGATGTTGGTGGGGAAAAAAATGATGATGGAAAGGGTAAAAACAAGATAATTATTAGTGATGGTGATGATGAAAAAGATGAGAAATTTGTGATATGGGCTAAAAGTAAGCCCTAAAGACACATTTAATGTGGCATTAATTAGACCCGGAATGGTCCAAACGTGGGGCCCACCAGATGGGCCCAATCCCTATTTATAATATTAATTTCGTAATTAATATTAGGGGTAATAAACAGCTCAGCAAATAAGAGTCAAACAAGGATATTACTCTTGCCTGACTTAGCCTCCAAGATACATATTCCAACATGGAAACTGACTCCTACAAGGAAGGGGTCTAGAACCTTCCTCAAGGCGGTGACTTGCCCACCAAGTCACCTAATTCTACTACGATTTTAGGGCTTCTCAGCCTATATAAAGGGTCTGACCCCTCACCTCAGAACTACGTTTTCTTGGCTTGATTCTCTAATACAGAGATACGTAGGCATTCTGTGAGGACCGTTTAGTCTTGAACGCAGAAGCAGCCATTAAAGCTCGAAGCTCACAAACCCTAATTGTCATAATCATAACCTAGTTTTTATTCCACAACATTTGGCGCCGTCTGTGGGAAAAAGACATCAACCATGATAACTACACGAAGAACAGCACCAAGCTCTACCGAGGCTTTACCAATTAGCTCTGCTCCGCCCACCACGGATCCGGTGCCCCCAACGACTGGAACGATCGTTCAACATCAAGTTTCTCAACCCCTAGGGACGACTTCCCATGTTGAGAGTACGCTACCTCCAATCGTCCACACAAATCCAGGGACTAATCCCCTTCAGATGGTGGTTTCTCCCTTGGTTATAGATCCCAACAACCCTCCACAAGGGGTCCAGATCCACACTACGGATCTCCCCGTGAATACCAACCCGATGTATGGGCTGCCTAACTACCCTCCTACTCAAGGAGTTGGATCAAGTGGTCATGCCCTGCATATCCAAGATCGAGGGTATCGTGACTACTCTGGTCCCTATACTGATGAATCGTCTTCTGATGATGAATATCGTGAAGAAGCCCCAAGAAGGCGACGTGCTAGCAGAGAACCCCGGAGGAGTCATCAAACTGTCTATGATGGACCCCCGTCTACAACTGCGGAAAGAATCAAGGCTTATGAAGCCGAGATTTTAAGATTAAAGAAAGATATGGCAAGAGAACAAGCTAGGTCAAATCAGACTCAACCTCCTCCAACATCAGGACCGATTCCCTTTATAGATTTGGAGAGGTCTTCAAGAAGGCAAAGAAGGGCTGATGCCCCAACTGGAAAAACAACAAGGGTGGAAACCCCCAAGAGCAACCCCAAGGATCTGATGCCACTTGGGGATCCTGATGATCCCACACCCCCGTTTACTGAGGAGGTGATGAATGCTCGTATCTCAAAGAAGTTCAAGATGCCGACAATTAAGGCTTATGATGGAACGGGTGATCCCGCAAACCATGTTAGGACATTCTCAAATGCACTGCTGTTGCAGCCTGCAAGCGACGCCTTGAAGTGTAGGGCGTTCCCTCAAACCCTGTCGGGCATGGCTTAAAGATGGTATAGCCGCCTACCTACGAATTTGATTGGCTCTTTTAAGGAGTTGAGCGCCGCTTTTGTCAGCCAATTCATTAGCGGGAGAGTTCATGAGAAAAGTTCCACATCCCTTATGTATGTGGTACAATGGAAGAACGAAAATCTGAGAGACTACCTTAAGAGGTTCACCAAGGAGACTTTGAACATCATTGATCTGGAGAATAAGGTGGCCATGGTAGCCCTGGAACACGGAACCACTGATCTATTCTTTAAAAGGTCATTGGCGAAGCATCCTCCTGAAAACATGGTTGAGCTCCAACGAAGGGTTGACAAGTACATTAAAGCTGAAGATAGCATGAAGAAAGAAACCACAGTAAGTGGAGAAGGAGGTAACAACGACTTCAAGAAGCGAAAGCAAGACCAGGAGTATGATGATCTGGAGTATGATGCTAGGGACAAGTATCCCCGAACTAGCGAGGACTCCGACTATGCCCCTAAGAGGAACCGAGGACCAAGGTTCACTGAGTATACAAGGTTGAATACTCCTAGGAGTCGAATCTTGTTGGACATTGAGAAGGATAAGGATTTCCGATGGCCGAAGCCACTCAGGGGTGATCCCGCAAAGAGAAACAAGAATTAGTATTGCAGATTCCACAAAGATGTGGGGCATGACACTGATGATTGCAAGCAACTCAAAGATGAGATCGAGTTTTTGATTCGTAGAAGGAAGCTGAGCCACTTCACTAAGGGTGACTACCATGGTAATCAGAGAAGAGAGTATGATAGGAGGGATGACAATCAAGATCGCAACCCACAGCCCCGAGGGCCAGTAATCAACATTATCTCAGGAGGCCCGACTGCGGCCGGCACAACAAGGAATTCTTGGAAGGCTTATGCCAGAGAAGTGATGCACATTGTGGGAGAAGCCCCGAAACGTGCTAGGACTGAAACAGTGATTGGTTTTGATGACTCAGACTTGGAAGGGGTGAAGTTCCCCCATGATGACCCGTTGGTTATAACCCCTGTGATTGGGAAATCAGAAGTGAAGCGAGTCTTGATAGATAATGGAGCTTCCGTTGACGTTCTATTTCATGATGCATTTGTGAAGATGGGTTACAATGATTCTCAGTTGACCCCCAATAACATGCCTATACATGGATTTAATGGAGTAGGATCTAAAGCTGAAGGGACTATTCAATTGCCTATGACTATTGGACAGGAGCCCAAGAAGGCCACTCAGATGTTGAACTTCTTGGTAATCAAGGCGGTTTCAACGTACAACGCTATCCTCGGAAGGGCTGGACTTCATGCATTCAAGGCTGTTGCCTCAACTTGTCATATGAAGATCAAGTTCCCAACCCGGAATGGTGTTGGAGAACATAAAGGCAATCAAAAAATGGCACGAAGCTGTTATGTAGCTGCATTAAGGCCTGACGGAGTCGGGGGGCAGGTCCTTTCGATTGAAGACATGGACATCCGCAGTGATAAGGAACACCAAGAAAGTCCAGAAGAGGACACCATCAAGGCTAAGGCGTCAACTTACTTCGTGGTTGAATGTAACATTGGCAACCAAGAAGTCGGGGGGCAGGAGATAGTACCCCAAGAAGAAAGTGAACTTCAGAAGAAGAATGAGGAGACTAGAAGGAGTAGTAGGTGCTCTATTTTGATGGAGCATCAAAAACAAAATCAAGCCATGCAGGCCTAGTCTTGCAAAGTTGGACTTAGCTTCATATTTATCTAGTAGAAGTAGAAATAAGGTTCGATGAAACCATGCAGAGCATGTCGCTCTGAGTAGGACAATAGTACTCTACGTAAGGGTTGAACCCATTTATGTTATTAATGCAAGTTTGCTTTTCGTTCTATGATTCTATTTATGTACCAAGCACCTGATGTGTGTAAGTCAAAGATGACCAAGTACCGAAAATAAAAGAATATACGAATGGAAACAAACAAACGCATAAATAAAACTCTGAAGGGTCGAGAGTTAGGTTACAACACAACCAAATAAGTGTTTCAAGTCCTTGAAGGATCCGGGATAAAAGACATCTAGCAATCAAAGCCATGCAAGGCTGTGGAGGCTAAAGACTAGCCACTTTTTAATGTTTTCAAAATGACTTGGATGGAGAATCTAGGGTAGAAGACCAATAGAGAACCTTAAACAATGATCAAGAAGTTCAAGCAAACTCTCGTTTTAAAGAGTTTAAAAGGCGAGAAGCCCACATGATTGTTTAATTTGAAATCTAAATCGAGGAATCAATATTGAATACTTGACTTAGAATCAAGAAAAACAAAAAAAAAATGATGGAACCAAGACAAACGTTGAAGTCCTGATGGACCACCCGTTGAAGAAACATATTGCATAGCCCGAAAGCCAATTGAAGGAACCCCTTGAAGGGCAAGTTGACAGCATTCTTACAAGAGAATAGTGATGTGTTTGCTTGGACAGCAACTGATATGCCAGGGATTGATCCCCAGCTCATAACTCACAAATTGAATGTCGATCCTAAATGAACGACATTAAAGCAGAAGAAGAGGAATTTCGCTCCAGAAAGGCAAGAGGCCATTAAACAAGAAGTTGGCATGCTCTTATAAGCTGGGTTTATTGAAGAGATTCAGTTCCTCAAGTGGTTGGCTAACCCTGTGATGGTCAAGAAGGCAAATGGGAAGTGGAGGATGTGTATAGACTTCACTGACTTGAATGATACATGTCCTAAGGATTGTTTCCCTCTACCAAGGATAGATACGTTGATAGATGCCACAGTTGGGCACGAGATGCTGAGTTTCATGGATGGTTTCAGTGGATACAACCAGATCAAGATGCATAAGGACGACATCCCTAAGGTATCTTTCATAACCGACTTTGGTGTTTTCTGTTATCTTGCTATGGCATTTGTGCTAAAGAATACAGGAGCTACTTACCAACGATTGGTGAATAAAATATTTACCCATCTAATTGGAAAAACCATGGAGGTCTATATTGATGATATGTTAGTCAAGAGCCTATTCACGGCAGATCATATTAAACACCTCGGAGATGCATTTGAAGTGCTGAGGCACCACAAGATGATGTTGAATCCAGCCAAGTGTGCCTTTGGCGTTGGATCTGGGAAGTTTTTAGGACTGATGGTTTCAAAAAGAGGCATTGAGGCCAACCCTGACAAGATCAAGGAGATCTTATACATGCAGCCACCACGCTCTATAAGAGATGTGTAGAAGTTGACAGCCCGATTTGCGGCCTTGGGGAGATTCATCTCCAAATCTGGTGATAAATGTTTGCCGTTCTTTCAAGCATTGAAGAAAGTGAAAAATTTTGAGTGGACACCTTAGAGCCAGGAGGTCTTTGAACAATTGAAGAAGTACATGGCCGAAGCCCCGTTGTTGGCTAAACTAGTCCCGGAGAGACTCTCTACCTATACTTGGCAGTATCTGAGCAAGCACTGAGTACCGTTCTCGTTCGAGAAGAAAGCAAGGTTCAGAAACCCATCTACTACGTAAGCAAGGTGTTGCATGGGGCTGAGTTAAATTACTCTACCATCGAGAAGTTTGCCTTGGCATTGATAACGGCCTCGAGGAAGCTACGATCGTACTTCTAGGCTCACAAAATTGAAGTCCGGACGGACCAGCAGCTGAGGAACATATTGCATAGCCCTAAGGCCAGTGGAAAGCTAATCAAGTGGGCCATATAACTTGGAGAGTTTGATATCAAGTATAAGCCTCGGACAGCCGTCAAGGCTCAGGCATTGGCTGACTTCGTGGTTGAATGCACCATTAACAACCAAGAAGTCGGGGGGCAGGAGATAGTAACTACCACTGAGAGTGGAGATAAAGATGAGGAACTTGTAACTGGTCAGAAGGAATATTGGGTGCTCTATTTTGATGGAGCATCAAAAACAAAATCTAGTGGTGCAGGTTTAGTTCTGCAAAGCCCCGATGGGTTCACAGTTGAGTATGCTTTGAAGTTGGATTTTCCTACTACCAACAATGAAGCTGAGTATGAGGCATTGATAGCTGGATTGGGCTTAGCTAGAGTCATGAGGGTCAAGAACCTCAAAGTGTGTGGAGATTCAAGACTGGTGGTCTCGCAAGTGAATGGCGAGTTTGAAGCCAATGATGAGACTATGGCAAAATACCTGAGAGTCGTGAAAGCTGTTATGACTCAGTTTGAGGAATGCTATGTGGAACACATTTCGAGAGAGGAGAACGCTAAGGCCGATGCCTTGTCTAAATTTGCTTCTTCTGAAATTGAGAACTATACAGGGAGTGTTTACTTCCAAGTCTTGAAGGCCCCGACCATCAATTCTAAGTTGATAGCACCGATTGATATGGGAGGTTGCTGGATTGACCCTATCAAAGCTCACCTCGAGACAGGCTGGCTCCCTGACAATGCCTTGGAGGCACGAAAGCTGTAAGTGAGGGCATTGAGATACGCCTTGATTGAAGGCATCCTCTACAAAAGATCGTTTGTCGTCCCGTACCTGAAGTGCTTGAGGCCCCAAGAGGCAAGAGAAGCCTTGGAGGAAGTTCATGAAGGGATATGTGGGCAACACTTGGGGGGCAGAGCCCTAGCTCACAAGATCACACGACTGGGATTCTATTGGCCAGAGATGTTGGCCGATGTGCAGAATTATGTCAAGAAGTGTGACAGATGTCAAAAGCACGCTCCAATTGTAAGGCAGCCGCCTGAGATGTTAACTTCGATCAATTCTCCCATCTCGTTTGCAATGTGGGGAATGGACATACTAGGTCCTTTCCCTATGGCTTCGGCACAAAGGAAGTTTATGATAGTGGCCATCGACTACTTCACTAAGTGGATTGAGGCTAAGCCCTTAGCCAAGATAACCACCAAACAAATTTCCCAGTTCTTTTGGGAGAGCATCATCTACAGATAGGGAATCCCCCGAATCCTTGTGACGGATAATGGGACAAAATTCAACAATGAAGAGTTTAAGAAGTACTACAAGGAGAATGTTATTGAACTTCGCTTTTCTTCAGTAGCTCACCCTGAGGCTAATGGACAAGCTGAGGTAGCAAATTGAATTATCCTTGATGGACTGAAGAAGAGGGTCGGACGATCAAGAAACACTTAGGTGGATGAGTTGCTGCCTATACTTTGGGTATACCACACCACCTACGAAGTGATAACTGAAGCAACCCCGTTATTGCTGGCTTATGGAGCCAAGGCAGTTGTGCCCCCTAGAGATTACACATGCATCGCCAAGAGTGGAAGCATATGATCACGAGACCAATGAAAAAGGCGTGAGGCTCGCCCTCGATCTGATTGACGAGGTTAGGGATGAAGCGAATGCTAGAAACGCAGAGCGTCAGAAGAAAGCATCTTTCCACTGCAACGAAAGGGTTAAGGAGAAGTTCTTTCGACAAGACAACTTGACTCTGAGGAAGATAGAGGCCTCCAGAGTTGGCCAGAAAGGAAGACTATCCCCCAATTGGGAAGGGTCGTATCGAGTCAGGAAGACACCAGGACGAGGATTCTACAGGTTGGAAATCTGGGATGATGAACACATTCCAAGATTAAGGATTGAATCCTTGAACTTCAAATCTCAACACAACATTAATTAAGCCTTGATGGCCAACAAGGCTGTCTGCCTCCAATCGAGCTTGTCGTTTGAGTATAAGGACTCGAACCAAGAGTCGTCAATCAAGTTGAGACCTAAGAAAGGTTATATGAGCATAAGAAAATAAGGTTGGAAACCTAGAATCAAGCTAAAGGGTTGAAAACCAACAAAGGCATACCAGGCCTAAAGTCAAGTACTAAGGAGCAAGTGAACTACCTGAATGATCAACCGAGAAGGAAGACCTCCTCCATGAGAAACAAAGATGAGGTAAGAACTAAAGAACTTCATCACAAGGATGAGAGTCAAGGGTTGATGATAACCAACAACCATGAATGAACTCAAGGTTCAAGACCAAGCTCCGAGGAGGGCGTCAGCCGACCAAGACTGATTTTCAGTCCTACACGGACTGTTGACGCTGTTTGGGCCATATCTTGAGCTCCGGGTATCAGATTTGGACGATCTTACTGTCCACGCGAAGATCTATGAGTTTTCTATAGTCTTGTAGACCCCAGCCGACCACCAATTGGCCGACCAAGCTCCGAGGAGGGCGTCAGCCGACCAAGACTGATTTTCAGTCCTACACGGACTGTTGACGCTGTTTGGGCCATATCTTGAGCTCTGGGTATCAGATTTGGACGATCTTACTGTCCACGCGAAGATCTCTGAGTTTTCTATAGTCTTGTAGACCCCAGCCGACCACCAATTGGCCGACCAAGCTCCGAGGAGGGCGTCAGTCGACCAAGACTGATTTTCAGTCCTACACGGACTGTTGACGCTGTTTGGGCCATATCTTGAGCTCTGGGTATCAGATTTGGACGATCTTACTGTCCACGCGAAGATCTCTGAGTTTTCTATAGTCTTGGAGACCCCGGCCGACCACCTCCCGGCCGACCTCCTTGGATTTGGGCTCTCCGGCCGACCACCTCCTGGAGGACCACCTCCTGGCCGACCACCTTGGATTCGAGCCCTCCGACCGACCACCTCCCGGCCGATCACCTCCCGGCCGATCACCTTGGATTCAAGCCCTCTAGCCGACCACGAGCTGGCCCTAGATCCGGCCGATCACGGGTCAGTTCGTGGTCCTGAATCTCGACTTTTTCAACAAATCTCGGATGATTGCCAATGCTAAAGGGAGGCTAAGGTTAGCCAAGATTAGCCATGAAGGCCAAGGTTAGCCATGAAGTCACGAATGACCAAACTAACGACTCATGATCAAGATCAAGATTCTTGATCCTTAGGATCACGGACAGTTTTAGATCCTAGATCCATGATAAAAGTTTAAGATCAAGGTCAAGTTCCTTGATCCTTAAGATAACAAAGTCACGAATGACCAAAATGGTGATTTGAGATCAAGATCAAGGTTCTAGATCTTTAGGACCACGGGTGATTCCTGATCCTAGATCCATGCTCTCTATTAAAATCACGAAGGGGTCTAGGTTCAGGTTTTTAAGGCCAACTTCCGACTGACCAGCCCCGGAAGAGGGGTTCCAGCCGACCAGGTCCCGGAAGACCAGGTCCCGGCCGACCAGCTCCCACGGAGGGGGTCCAGCCGACCAGGTCCCGGAAGACCAGGTCCCGGCCGACCAGCTCCCACGGAGGGGGTCCAGCCGACCAGGTGTTGGCCCTGGATCCGGCCGGTCTAGGTTCAGTACTTGGTCCTGGATCCCGGTCTAGGTTCAGTACTTGGTCCTGGATCTCGGTCTAGGTTCAGTACTTGGTCCTGGATCCCGACTTTTTCAGCAAGTGATTTCGGACATGGTTCTCGACTTTTTCAGCAAATCTCGGATGATTGTCAATGCTAAAGAGAGGCCAAGATTAGCCATGAAGGCCAAGATTAGCCATGAAGGCCAAGATTAATCATGAAGGCCAAAGTTAGCCATGAAGTCACGAACGACCAAACTGACGATTCGTAATCAAGATCAAGATTCTTGATCCTTAGGACCACGGATGATTCCTGATCCTAGATCCACACTCTCTTTTAAAATCATGAAGGAGTCTAAGTTCAGGTTCTTAAGGCCAGCTTCTGACTAACCAGCCCCGGAAGAGGGATCCCAGCCGACCAGCTCCCCCGGAAGAGGGATTCCAGCCGATCAGGTCCTGGAGGACCAGGTCCCGGCCGACCAGCTCCCTTGGAGGGGGTCCAGCCGACCAGGTCCTGACCCTGGATCTGGCCGGTCTAGGTTCAGTACTTGGTCCTGGATCCCGACTTTTTCAGTGAATTTTGAATAGTTTTCAAACCTAAATCTCGACTTTTTCAGCGAATCTCGGATGATTGTTAATGATAAAAAGAGGTCGAGATTAGCACCGTTTAGTGCCTGTTAGCACAGATTAGTGCCAATTAGCACCGTTTAGTGCTGTTTAAGCGATGTTTAGTGCCTGTTAGCACAGATTAGTGCTGATTAGCACCGTTTAGTGCTGTTTAAGCATTGTTTAGTGCCTTTTAGCACAGATTAGTGCCGGTTAGCACCGTTTAGTGTTGTTTAAGCACTGTTTAGTGCCTGTTAGCACAGATGAGTGCTGGTTAGCACTGTTTAGCGCCGATTAGTGCCGTTAGTGCCATTTTATGCCATTTAACATTGTTTAACGCTGTTTAAACGTTGTTTAAGGCTTATTAGCGCTGTCTAGTGCCATTTAACACCGTTTAGTGTCGTTCAACATCGTTGTAAATGCGTCGGTCGCTCCACGCTTTACATTAAGATGATATTGTTGAAAATACTCACGTAAGAGCAATAAACCCTGACCCAAGTCTCGAATAAGGCCGTTATAACTTCAAGGAAAACCTGATCAGTTTTCCTAGAAGTTGGGGGGCAAATGATATGGGCTAAAAGTAAGCCCTAAAGACACATTTAATGTGGCATTAATTAGACCCGGAATGGTCCAAACGTGGGGCCCACCAGATGGGCCCAATCCCTATTTATAATATTAATTTCGTAATTAATATTAGGGGTAATAAACAGCTCAGCAAATAAGAGTCAAACAAGGATATTACTCTTGCCTGACTTAGCCTCCAAGATACATATTCCAACATGGAAACTGACTCCTACAAGGAAGGGGTCTAGAACCTTCCTCAAGGCGGTGACTTGCCCACCAAGTCACCTAATTCTACTACGATTTTAGGGCTTCTCAGCCTATATAAAGGGTCTGACCCCTCACCTCAGAACTACGTTTTCTTGGCTTGATTCTCTAATACAGAGATACGTAGGCATTCTGTGAGGACCGTTTAGTCTTGAACGCAGAAGCAGCCATTAAAGCTCGAAGCTCACAAACCCTAATTGTCATAATCATAACCTAGTTTTTATTCCACAACAATTTGGGATGGGAAAAAATGATGATGAAGGAGATGAGGATATTATGATGGAAAAAATTGATGATGAGGAGGATGTTAGGATGGGAAAAAATGTTGATGATGAGGATGTTAGGATGGGAAAAAATGATGATGATGAGGATATTGGAAACCAAAATTGTGATTTTACATTTGCGGATGTTAATAAGGTTGTGCCTTGTGTTGGAATGATTTTCGATACATTAGATGAGGCGGAAAGTTTTTATAGAAATTATGGTCGAAATGTCGGATTCGAGATAATAATTAGGAATACTCATAAACATCAACGGAGTCATGATCCATCATCCCGTTTGTTTATTTGTAAGAAGGGTGGAAGAGTAGCACCGGAATCGGATTATCGTGATAAAGGAAAACGACGCATTAGGGATGTAGATCCATGAACGAATTGTCGTGCTCGAATGTACGTATGTCACCTAGTGAATGTAAACAAATGGAAGGTAACTTTGGTTGATTTGAAACACAATCATTCCATGGTAACACCGGATAAGCGACAATTTTTTCAAACATCGCGCAACATCGATCCGATCACCTGATCATTGATTGAGTTGTTTAACAAATCGGGGATCGAGACGAGTAAAGTGATGAAATATCTTGGTGAGACATGTGGAGGCATTGAAAATTTAGGGTTTTCTAATCAAGATGTATGTAATGTCATACAGGATATTCGGCACCGAGTGTTTGATTTCGGTGATGCGGAGTGTGGCTTGGTCTTGTTACGAAATTTACAACAAGAGAATGTGTTCGGTCATTTCTTCTATCGAGTGGATGTGGATAACGAGAATCATGTTAAAGGTTTGGTGTGGGTTGATCCTCGATGCATGAACGCTTACAAGAATTTTGGTGATGTGGTGACGTTCGACTCAACTTATCGAACGAATAGGTATTGTATGCCTTTCATACCTATTACGGGGGTGAACCACCATTACCAAAATATTTTGTTTGGATTTGCACTCATGAGAGATGAGACCGAGACTTCTTATCAATGGGTTTTAGAAACTTGGTTGGAAGCCGTTGACAACAAACCTCCCACTACAATAATTACCGATCAAGACATTGCTTTGGGAAAGCTATTGCCACGGTTATGCCCGAAACAAATCACTTATATTGTACATGGCATATAAGTAGTAAATTTCCCGAGAAGTTATCTAGCTTGTACACCAAATATCCGGAATTCAAAACGGATTTTAATGCATGTGTGTACAAGTCGTTGTCACCCACGGAATTTGAAGGTAGATGGGAGGAATTGGTCGAGAAGTACAAACTTGAGGATCATGTTTGGTTAAATGAAATGTATCGCATTAGACATCAATGGATTGGTGCTTACACAAAGTCGCATTTTGCCGCCGGTATGACCTCTACCTCTAGAAGCGAATCAATGAATGCTTTTTGATGAATATGTGCAAGCATCTACCGGTTTGAAAGAATTCATTGAGAATTCCCAAAAGGCTTTGGAGGCACAATATCTTAGAGAGGTTAGAAGTGACTACGAGAATGAAGAAAGGGAAAGGAGACTAGTATTGCAATTAGGGCTGCACAAAGGTCCAAAACTGGACCGGACCGACCAGACCCGGACCGGACCGAAGACCGGATTTTATTGAATTCATAGACCGGGGACCGGACCGGTCATAACCGGTCTTCGGGACCGGACCGGACCGGACCGGAAAAACCCGGACCGGTTAGTTAATATTTTATAAAAAAAATTAATTTTATAATTTAATTTTCATTCTTTGTTGATATATGAATTACTTGGTAAGTTAATTTAAATTTAAAAATAAGTAAATGTCATATTATTTGTAAAGTAACATTAATTTGTAAACGTAATTATAAATTATATATAGTATAAAATATGAAATTTAATCATTTATATTATAGTGTTTCTATATACTATTTCATAAATTTATTATTTGCCAATTTGGATCACTAAAATATGTTATGTCTGAATATTTTATCATTAAACTATATAATTTAAAAGAAAAAATAGTATAAAAATAACTATATACATAAAATCTGGTCCGATCCGGTCCGGACCGGGTGTTTTCAGGGTTTGGACCGGACCGGACCGAAGACCCAGATTTTTTTGATTTTATGGATCGGACCGGTTATATTCGGTCCGGTCCGGTCCTTGGACCGGTAGACCCGGTCCGGTCCAATTTACCGGTCCAGACCGAAAAATTGTGTAGCCCTAATTGCAATCATCCTTGGAAATTCATGCATCCGAAATTTACACGAAAGAGATGTTTAGGCATTTTTAAAAGGAGCTTCTAAAAAGTACATCTTATGTCGTGACGAAAACTAAAGGTGGGTGTCATTTATTTAAAATGTTCGTGGTTGAGAAGTCTACCGTGCCGGAGGATCGTAGAAGAAGCTATAGGTTGACGGCCCATATTGATGGAAAGATTGAATGTGTTTGTATGCAATTTGAACATTCCGGGATGATTTGTAAACACATGATCCGTTACCAAGACATGAAACAAAAAATACGTATACCGAATGATTACATCATGTCTAGGTGGACAAAAAATGGCAACAAAATTGCCGGACCTCTACCTTATACCCCTCCCGTTCTTGGTAATGTTGGTGAATCACAAGCATCAAGGTATAGTGCATTGTGCAAATCATTTCAAAATTTAGGCGCTGTTGGTAGTTGTTCCGTCCCACGTTTCAACTACGTGATGAACTTGATTGAGCGAGAGAGGTGTCACGTGGAAATTGCTTTTCCACAAGAAGATAAGACCAAAAAATGAACGAGTCGTTTCCTCAAGAAGATTGGGATCATGATCCGATATTCGATCCTCCAATGTCACAAACTAAGGGATGAAAGAAAGCGGCAAGATATAAAAGTGGTATTGAAACGTCAACTTCAACAACCAAGCAACGAAAGTGCGAAAAATGTGGGTTGGTAGGAGCAAATCATGATAGAAGAAATTGTCCTGACAATTTGTTTCAATTGTATTCTGTAATATTTGAAACTATTTTTATTAATTATAATCTTAATTTTCAATATAAGGTATTAATATGCAATCCATGCATTTGTACTAGTTTCAATTAGATTTTTTTCCACTTTTTTGAATATTAGGAAAAACATATTTAAATTTGGGAAAAAAATAATTTTTAATTTATCTCGAATTTTATATTTAACAATTGAAATAAATTGGAATTTTATCATTTTTCCAAATTTTAATATCAAGAAACAAAAAAAAATTAATATGTCTATCCGCAACGCCTCATTGTGGCAGGGAGGAGTCCAGTAGCTTTTCTCTCTCCTCCCCTGTTTTCCCCTGTTACAGGGGAGGAGAGAGAAAAGCTACTGGACTCCTCCCTACCGCAGTGAGACCTTGCGGATAGCAATAATTTTTTATTATTATTTATTTCCTGATATTCAAAATTGGAAAAATGATAAAATTACAATTTATTTCAATTGTTAAATATAAAATTCGAGAAAAATGAAAAAAATTATTTTTTCCCCAAATTTTATTTTAAAATTTGACAAAATTTGCATTTAAAAATCGAAAAAAAGCATAAATTATATTTTATTTCTAATAAATAATTTAAAATTCGAGAAAAATGGAAAAAATTATTTTTCCCAATTTTTTAAACTAAAATTCGAAAGAAAGGATTAATTTGAAATATAATTTTATGTTTTTTTCGAATTTTAAAGCAATAATTATAAATAAATAATTTAAAATATTATTACTTAAAAAAATATTGAAATATGAGCGGAATTCATTTCGCATTCATATATGAACGGTTGCTAGAACTTTCAGATGTGGCATTCCAGGTCGAGTGGGTTGTTGCGAATCGAAACCTCGAGGTTAAGCGTGCTTGGGCTAGAGCAATCTAGGATGGGTGATCCCTGGGAAGTTCCCTTTTTACATTTTTTTTTAAGTTTGCTCAAAAAAATCCTCTCTTTTCCCAAATATTCAATTTAAAAATCATATAAGAATGCTTAAATTATATTTTAATCCAAATGACCCAGGAAAAAATAATTTAGTAATTCAAAAAAATTAGGGTATTAGTTTAATATGTCCCAAATTTAAAGGTCAATTGTAGATATGTCCCTTTTTATATAATATTTATAAATATGTCCCTTGGTTAAAGTTAACTCATATACATATAATAATATATATCTAATATTTATATTAAGACTATAATACCCCTAATATATACAGATAAGGCAATAAATTATCTATACCAATATCAAGCACCAGCGCTGCATAAATATACATAATTTACCTAAACTAACTGTTTAAGTAACCTGGGAAAGCATCAGAAATTCGAACTAGCTTACTTTCGGAGAAACCAGACTTGATAAATATAAACTTCGAATCGGTCTGACTTTTTTGGAAACGTACTAAATTATGTTTATGTCGGAGCTTGCATACCAACAAGGTCTACTGGTTACACTGTTGGATTCTACTGGTTACTAAATCATGTACAAAATTCTAAGCTGGCCTAAATCAAGTTGGACATGACACCCTTTTTACAGTTATACCACCCTTGTAGGAAATTGTAGAAATCTGACGCCTACGTCTAGTTTTTTATGTTTTTTGAAATCTGTTTTTTTTCTCTCCAACAGATTTTAAGGTATATGGAATGTCTTGTTTGTTGTGTTACAGTATGGTGTGGAACATTTTGTTTCAGAACAAGGAGAAATTAATTTTGACTCTGTAGTTGCTTCTCACACACATGTTAAAGCACATAAATGAATTCTTCTGTTCGCTTCAGGAATATACTGTCCATGTATAAGATGCTGCTGCTCTTTTAAATATCCTTTGCTTGTACTATGTTTCTAAATTTGTTCACTTTTCTTTGCTCTGTTTACTTACGCATTATGAATAATTTTCATATAATTCAGGCTTCTTACACTACCCTGTTCTCCAGCTTGCGATAAATGTGTTGCAGCAAGTGCAAGCAAACCTGGACACAACAAAACAATGTTTGGTGGTGGTACGATTGGCTCTAACTCAAAGAAAAAAAGGTTAGATCAGAAGTAGATTGTTGAATCAACAAAATCAAGAACACGCTGCCTAGGATAATTATCATTTTCATCGATATGTTCTGTCTCATTTTTCTGCAACATAGGTTTATGGTCTTGTAAGCTACATCTCTTATTTATCTTTTTGTAAGTAACATGGACTATACAGGCTACTGATTATGGCAATATATATTAAGGCAGCCACTAAATAAACGGTTTTTGTTTGGTTGACTTCTAATCTTACTCATCATTCTCTCTGGTGGATTTTAAGATCAATATATGCAGAACACTTTATATCATGCATGCGTTCAACTGTATTTTTGTTGTTATTGGTACATGTTCAATTATAATTAGAGGACAAAATTGTCTTTTAAGAATGTGTAGTTAGTTGTTTAATCATGGTTACAACAGAAAATAGAACAAATTAGAAAAATGGGATATATTTATAATAACAAATAAAGATAGGACACAATTATAAATGTCATTTTAAAATGGGACATATTAGGAAAAAACCCAAAAAATTATTATCTATTTTTTTTGAGCAAACTTAAAAAAAATGGGACATATTAGGAAAAAACCCAAAAAATTATTATCTATTTTTTTTGAGCAAACTTAAAAAAAATGGAAAAAGAGAACTTCCCAGGGGGGTGATTGCTCTAACCCAAGCACGCTTAACCTCGAAGTTTCGATTGGCAACAACCCACTCGGCCAGGAATGCCACATCTGAAAGTTCTAGCAACCGTTCGAATGCGAAATGAATTCCGCTCATATTTCAATATTTTTTTAAGTAATAATATTTTAAATTATTTATTTATAATTATTGCTTTAAAATTCAAAAAAACATAAAATTATATTTTAAATTAATCCTTTCTTTCGAATTTTAGTTTAAAAAATTGGGAAAAATAATTTTTTCCATTTTTCTCGAATTTTAAATTAATTATTAGGAATAAAATATAATTTATGCTTTTTTTCGATTTTTAAATGCAAATTTTGTCAAATTTTAAAGTAAAATTTGGGGAAAAATATTTTTTTTTCATTTTTCTCGAATTTTATATTTAACAATTGAAATAAATTGTAATTTTATCATTTTTCCAATTTGTTATATCAAGAAATAAAAAATAAAAAAAATGTGGCTATCCGCAACGTCTCATTGCGACAGGGGGGAGTAGAGGTGCGCACTTCTTTAGTAGAATTGCGCTCTAACTGACGACAAGCTGATGTCATGATGTTGTAGTATGCCGCGATGAGTCATTGTGGCAGTATTTTTTTTTAATTTTACTGCCGCGATGAGTCATTGCGGCAGGGTACACACACCAGTTTTACACAGTCTTCCATGTGTTCAACTTACATTCCCAAAAATTCAAATGTTATTTTCAAGTTACATTAATTTTTTTTTTGAATTTGAATGTTGAAAAAAATTTACTTTATAAATTTTTCTCTATAAATACTCACACCCTCAACCTAAAATTTCATATTCTAATCTTCTTATCATTTTTCTCTCTAGCAACAAAGAGTAAAACATGGATTCTAAAAATGAGAAGAATGCTAGTTTAAAAGCAAAGTTGGTAGAAGCCAAGAGAGAAATCAAGCTTCTTGAAGATAAAGTTGTTGATTTGGAGGTAAAAGTCGAAGATCTCGAAGAAGCCTTGAAAGAGGCTAACATGGAGAATGCCTATTTGAGGAAATTGTACGGGCATGGAGATGAATATCCGTAGACGGAAGAAGAAGGAGGGCGAATCTCCGAAGAAATTTTTTTAAATAAAAATTGTATTTTGATGTTTTCCCCCTCCAAAATTATTATCCCCCCTCCAAAATTATTATTAATGAATTAAAATTTTCTTTTCATGTTTATTCTAAATATTTTGTATTATCTCCAATTCAATTAAAAAAATATATATTCTCTATATTTATTCGATTAAATAAATATTTTTGGGTGAATTCAAATAAAAAAGAATTTTTTTCGTAAATTTTGGAATAAAATTTTATTTTATCAATTTTTTTAAATTTTAAAATAAATTTTGGGAAAAAAAATAATTCTTTCATTTTTCTCGAATTTTACATTTAACATTTGAAATAAATTGTAATTTTATCATTTTTCCAATTTTTAATTGAAATATTATGAATTAAATAATTAAAAAAAACTGGGTTAAAATCAGGGAAAACAGGGGATGAGAGAGAAAATCTACTGCACTCTCCCCTTCCGCAATGAGGCGTTGCGGATAGCCAATTTTTTCTCATTACTACCGTAGTGAGACATTGCGGATAGCTTTAATTTTTTATTATTTTTAATTTCTTGATATTAAAAATTGGAAAAATGATAAAATTAATTTAAAATATAATTACTTAAAAAAATATTGAAATATGAGCGGAATTCATTTCGCATTCATATATGAACGGTTGCTATAATTTTCAGATGTGGCATTCCTGGCCGAGTGGGTTGTTGCGAATCCAAACTTCGAGGTTAAGCGTGCTTGTGCTAGAGCAATCTAGGACCCTTTTTACTTTTTTTATTTTTTTAAAGTTTGCTCAAAAAAATCCTCTCTTTTCCCAAATATTCAATTTAAAAATCATATATGAATGCTTAAATTATATTTTAATCCAAATGTCCCAGGAAAAAATAATTTAGTAATTCAAAAAAATTATTATCTAATTTTTTTGAGCAAACTTAAAAAAAATGGAAAAAGGGAACTTCCCAGGGGGTCACCCATCCTAGATTGCTCTAGCCCAAGCACGCTTAACCTCGAAGTTTCGATTGGCAACAACCCACTCGGCCAGGAATGCCACATCTGAAAGTTCTAGCAACCGTTCGAATGCGAAATGAATTCCGCTCATATTTCAATATTTTTTTAAGTAATAATATTTTAAATTATTTATTTATAATCATTGCTTTAAAATTCGAAAAAAACATAAAATTATATTTTAAATTAATCCTTTCTTTCGAATTTTAGTTTAAAAAATTGGGAAAAATGATTTTTTTTCCATTTTTCTCGAATTTTAAATTAATTATTAGGAATAAAATATAATTAATGCTTTTTTTCGATTTTTAAATGCAAATTTTGTCAAATTTTAAAATAAAATTTGGGGAAAAAATAATTTTTTTTTCATTTTTCTCGAATTTTATATTTAACAATTGAAATAAATTGTAATTTTATCATTTTTTCAATTTTTAATATCAGGAAATAAATAATAATAATAAATTATTGCTATCCGCAAGGCCTCATTGCAGTAGGAAGGAGTCCAGTAGCTTTTCTCTCTCCTCCCCTGTTTTCCCCTGTAATAGGGGAAAACAGGGGAGGAGAGAGAAAAGCTACTGGACTCTCTCCTGCCGCAATGAGGCGTTGCGGATAGACACATTTTTTTTTGTTTCTTGATATTAAAATTTGGAAAAATGATAAAATTCCAATTTATTTCAATTGTTAAATATAAAATTCGAGATAAATTAAAAATTATTTTTTTCCCAAATTTAAATATGTTTTTCCTAATATTCGAAAAACTGGAAAAAAATCTAAAAAAACAAAACATATCTGCAAGGAGTCATTGTGGCTAGGTTTTGATTTTTTTTTTTAAAAGGTCTGCTTGTTTTTTCTTCCACCCAGTAAAAACAGACAGCAAAAAAAACTGCAATAAGGAATCTGTTTTTACTGCTTTCCATCTACATTTTATAAAACATGTTTTAACCACATAAACGCGAAATACCATATCAACACAATCCCAACCAATATAAATACAACAATACAACTACCTACTTTCAAAGCAAAATTAACAAAATAATAATACAATCAAATAAACAAGATCAAAATTATCTAAAGTCCCAGCTGCCTCTGTTGTAACCCGGCAGTAGTCATTTTCCGTGCTTCCCCTTTAAAAAGCTCCCAAGCTATGCGATACCGGAAAGTCAAAGCATCATGTACAGGGTGCCACATTGCATCTTTCAATGATATGCCGCCAAGTATAGCATCCATATACTTGCAAACGTACACGCCACAATCAGAGCCGCCTTGTTTCTTCGGTCAATCCGTAATGAACTTCACATCCATGAAACTGTCTTCAGCAAATCTCAAAGGTTCCAAGAAATGAAGCATGCACAATAATAATTTTTCCTACAAATTTACCACAAAAAATTAAAAACATATTCAAGAAAGAAGAATGGTTTAAAAAACATTGCATAAGATTACCATGACATAAATCTCCTTGGCGTACACCTTTTGTAAGTCACAATAAGATCCATGGTCCCGGAGAGGATCAATTAAAAGCAATTTCATTCGTTCAAGATCCACAACAAACAAAAACCAATGACCACATGTGCATACGGGGAACATAGCAACATCACACAAGTGTATTGGTGGCCCAAAGTACTAGTCTTGGTAGGTAGTATAGAAACTTTCCTGCTCTTTCAACCTCTCCGGAGTTTTACAATTTGGATGCATCTGCAAAAAAGAGAAAATAAGTTATGAAATGCAAGAATTCTTGCAATTTCTATTATTCTATATTTCTTGCATTTTATAACCTTATTTCAATAATTTTACATTTTAGACCTTCATTTCTCTATTTCTTGCATTTTAGACCTTTATTTCTATAATTTTGCATTTTAGAGCTTTATTTCTCTATTTCTTGCATTTTAGACTTTGTTTCTCTATTTCTTGCATTTTATAACCTTATTCTATAATTTTGCATTTTAGACCTTTATTTCTCTATTTCTTGCATTTTAGACCTTTATTTCTATAATTTTGCATTTTAGACCTTTATTTCTCTATTTCTTGCATTTTAGACCTTTATTTCTCTATTTCTTGCATTTTATAACCATATTTCTATAATTTTGCATTTTAGACCTTTATTTCTCTATTTCTTGCATTTTAGACCTTTATTTCTCTATTTCTTGCATTTTATAACCTTATTTCTATAATTTTGCATTTTAGACCTTTATTTCTCTATTTCTTGCATTTTAGACCTTTATTTCTCTATTTCTTGCATTTTAGACTTTTTTGCCTCTATTTCTTGCATTTTATAACCTTATTTCTATAATTTTGCATTTTAGACCTTTATTTCTCTATTTCTTGCATTTTAGACCTTTATTTCCATAATTTTGCATTTTAGACCTTTATTTCTCTATTTCTTGCATTTTAGACCTTTATTTCTCTATTTCTTGCATTTTATAACCTTAATTCTATAATTTTGCATTTTAGACCTTTATTTCTCTATTTCTTGCATTTTAGACCTTTATTTCTCTATTTCTTGCATTTTATAACCTTATTTCTATAATTTTGCATTTTAGACCTTTATTTCTCTATTTCTTACATTTAAACCTTTATTTCTCTATTTCTTGCATTTTATAACCTTATTTCTATAATTTTGCATTTTAGACCTTTATTTCTCTATTTCTTGCATTTTAGACCTTTATTTCTCTATTTCTTGCATTTTAGACCTTTATTTCTATAATTTTGCATTTTAGACCTTTATTTCTCTATTTCTTGCATTTTAGACCTTTATTTCTCTATTTCTTGCATTTTATAACCTTATTTTTATAATTTTGCATTTTATAATTCTATAATAATGCAATAAGTTATGAAATGCAACAATTAACTAATTAACCAAATAATAAGTTATGAAATGCAATAATTAACCAAATTAAGGACTAAAATGCAAGAAATTTGAATTGATTTACCTCCAAGTCGGTGCAATGCCCAGCTGCAATGGTCGTGAAATAACTCATGCCAAGGAAGAACCTCTTGCATTGACGGCCTAGCACTTTATGCTGAAAATATGTACTCTCCCTAAGCTTCAGCAGCTCAACATATGCATCCAGAACTGACGACTCTATTTCATGATCGCGTCTTAGGCATTGGACATTTTGCCAAGCAAGCTCCGTAACCATCCCACCAACACTCCTAATAAAATTATGCTTTTCACCCCCACCAATGCTTAAACAGCCAGTTGATTTTCCGATTTTTCAGTGGCTTCTTCATATCACCTGATACATAACCATCCCGCCTCTGCGCATCCTTGTATTTATCCTCATTTGTGTCCAACTGCAAATACATGTCAATACCCCTAATCATGATGGATATTCATGGCATATGGGAAAAATAGGAAGAAAAAAACGAAGGTATGATTCAAGATACATACCCTAAGCATTTCTCTTAACTTATCAGGAATAACACCACTGATACTACCAAACTTCACAAGTCCACCCGCCACTGGGGTAAACTCTGAACCAGGAGTAGTGGTTTCAACCTGCCATTCGATGAAGATACAAAAATCATATACACATTTCAAATACAATACGTCAAGGTTATTTCAAAGTTAAAGATTATTACGTCAAGGTTGACACCAGGAGGGATGGGGCGGTCTGATAAAGGTGTTACCATGGGTGTAGAAGGAGAAGGAGCAACTGTAGTCTGAACCTGTATCGGCTGTGAAGGAGGAGGGCTAACCTGCAACCACAATGTGATAAAAACATGAATAACATATTCAAAGTTGGTATATAAGAAAGGAAATCACAAATAGGAGAGATTAGTACCTCAATATGAGCATCAGGGGGGACAGACTGTGAAGGAGGAGGGCTAAATCCCAGGGTCGGCTGTGTAACAGGAGGAGCAGCTGCTGTAGTCTCAACTGTAGTCTCAACCTGTATAAGCTGTGAATGAGGAGGGCAAACCTGCAACCACAATGTGATGAAAACATGAAGAACATATTCAAAGTTGAACATATTCAACCTGTAGTCTATTTCTTGCATTTTAGACCTTTATTTCTCTATTTCTTGCATTTTAGACCATTATTTCTCTATTTCTTGCATTTTAGACCCTTAGTTCTCTATTTCTTGCATTTTATAACCTTATTTCTATAATTTTGCATTTTAGACCTTTATTTCTCTATTTCTTGCATTTTAGACCCTTATTTCTATAATTTTGCATTTAGACCTTTATATTATTTTTATTGAAGTACAAACCTCAGTATTTCGACGTATGATTCAGTCCTTGGGCCATGCGACATGAGATCCAACAGCTTGCTTGACCGTCTCCATCTCACCAGGTACTGGAACTAGAATCAAGGCTTCTAGTTGGATCCCACTATCCACTGACACTCTCAGACATCCAGTAGGCATTGGCTTGCCATGTATTTTCCTACTCATTTCTCCTCCATCTGGGTAAGCCATGCCATAGGCAACCTTGTTGCCATCCACTGCCAACTCACATGGTATTGGAGCCTATAATTATGATAACAAAAGTCAAATTACAACTACAATTATCAATGGTATATAAGAAGAAAATCACAAATAGGAGAGATTAGTACCTCAATCTGAGCATGATGGGGGACAGATGCCGGGGTAGGCTCTGTCACAGCAGGAATAGTGCTAACCTGCAACCACAATGAGATAAAAACACGAAGAACATATAAAAAGTTGGTATATAAGAAGGAAATTACAGTAAGGAGGGATTAATATGAGCATGAGGGGGATAGATACCGGCGTAGAATGTGAAGGAGGATGGCTAGATACCGGGGTCGTCTGTGTAACAGGAGGAGCAGCTGCTGTAGCCTCAACCTACAAGATATACCGATCATGCATTTTATACCCTTATTAATTTCTATAATTCTTGCATTAAACCAAGCGTTAAGGATTGATACCTCAACTTGGACTATAGGTGGGACAGATACCAGGGTAGGTTGTGTAGCAAGAGCATCTGTAGTCTCAACCTACAATTATATGTCAACGAACCGATCATATAGTTATATATATAATTCCACCTAAGTGACTCGAATTAAACCTAGCATTAAGGATTACTACCTGACGAGGACGTTTATAAGAGACATGAGGTGTGGCATCGTGCGTAAGTGAAGCATGAGAATCAACAGTCTCAACCTACAATAAAATATACAACAATCATACATATATTCAATCCACTACATTCAAAGATAACAAGTATCAAAAGATTACTACCTCACGCAAACGTTTCTGAGAGATGGCTAGTGGAGGCTGCTGCGAAGATGAAGGACCGCTGGGATCAATATCCATGTCATGTACACGAGAGGGTCTATCAAAACTAGGTCTGATAAATCCAACACCCCTCCACTCAGTGTTGATCCGATCATAACGAGCCAAAAACACAATGATGATATCAAAGAACCACTCGGGGGGATCACGCTCGTAAATGGTATGTAATGTCCTCATTCCACAATCCAGCTGCATTGAAGTATTTAGATGCAGGAATTAGATAAATAAAGGTCTAAAGTGCAAAAGTATATAAATAAAGGTCTAAAATGCAGAATTATACAAATAAATGTCTAAAATGCATGAATTGGATAAATAAAGGTCTAAAATGCAAGAATTAGAAAAATAACGGTATAAAATGCATACCGCATCAGCCATGTCCTGCTGGGGATACCAGTCACGCGGCACAATCTTAGCATGATGCTCAGCCACAAATGGAGCAATCCTTAGCTTACTGATGCGCCTGTACCAATACATGTACTCCTCTATAGACACGTAATTGCCCTCCTCGACAATAGGTATCATGCCATCATTAAAAGCATGCCACTCCTCAACGTAATCTGCCAAGGTCACTGTATGATTGTCCCGCACTCAACGAGATGTTCTCTCCATCCGCAGTGAAGTCATGGCAACCGGGGCCTGTGGGATATGCTATAGAATACCAAACTGTCTCAAGACTCTATCTGGCATGACATACTCAACGATATCAAAAGAAAGGAGAGGGACACAACCGAGAGCCATATAGTGAGCATCCATCAAATCGATATTATAATCCACAGAAACATCCTGAATGTCATAAAATCTCTGATAAGGCTGCCATGTCAGCCAACCAAGCTGAAAGCTGTCAAAGTCCCCCCGATAAAGACCTGTATGGTGGTGGGGGTTAACCCTCCTCTCATCTACCGGCTCAACCCAATCCATTGCCCTCGGCCAAACAAAATCCATACGAGGTGCTAACAGAGGTGCCCCAGGCAACAACCTCTCGTAAGACCAAAGCTGCAAAAGCATGGTGCACCCACTAATAGCTTTGGCACCCTTCCGAGCAGCCTTGGCCAAACCCCTGAACAAATAACTCAAAACCGCAGCTCCCCAGGCATACTCCTTAATCTCATGCGCATTCTGGATTAACTGTAAATACCTGCAAAAATTCAGGAAATGCAAATTAAAGTAAGAATTCAATAATTGGAGAAATTAAGGATGAACATGCAAGAAATGTGAAATTTAAGGCATAAAATGCAAGAATAAGATAAATTTAAGCATAAATTGCAAGGACTAGAGAGAAATGAAGTCAAGAAGTACCTAGGATGCACGGTGTCTCTATTCGATGAAGGAAACAACACACCCCCAATGATGTAAAAAAGATAAGCCCGGGTGTACACAAGGTTATCATGCTCGATAAACTCGGGAGAAGGCTTCTCCGGTTTCTTTTTATACATTTTCCTCAACCTATGAAGCTTCACCCCACCTAAATTGCAAAGAAATAAAAATTTAAGGTATAACATGCAAGAATTAAATAAATAAAGGATTAAAATGCAAGAAATTAGAATTTATGGGCTAAAATGCAATAACTAGATAATAATCTTTCTAAATTGCAAAGAAATGAAAATTTAAGGTATAACATGCAAGAATTAAACAAATTAAGGACTAAAATGCAAGAAATTGGAATTTATGGGCTAAAATGCAATAAGTAGATAATTATCTTCCTAAATTGCAAAGAAATGATAATTTAATGTATAACATGCAAGAATTAAACAAATTAAGGACTAAAATGCAAGAAATTAGAATTTATGGACTAAAATGCAATAACTAGATAATTATCTTCCAAAATTGCAAAGAAATGATAATTTAATGTATAACATGCAAGAATTAAACAAATTAAGGACTAAAATGCAAGAAATTAGAATTTATGGACTAAAATGCAATAATTAGATAATTATCTTCCTAAATTGCAAAGAAATGAAAAATTAATGTATAACATGCAAGAATTAAACATGTTAAGGACTAAAATGCAAGAAATTAGAATTTATGGACTAAAATGCAAACCTTTTTTATACTTATCTATGCGTTCGGTCTCAGTCAACCTCAAATCATGCCACCGTCTTAGCCAATATGGAAGCGGTGCGGAAAGCTCCGTATGAGTAACAGCACGACCACGAACACGCAATCCCAATATCATGTAAACATCCTCTAGAGTGATGGTGATCTCACCAAATGGGAAATGAAAGGTGTTGGTCTCTGGCCTAAACCTCTCCACCAACGCCGTGATCAATCGGATGTCGTTCTGGGGAATCGAGCGTGGGTTAGTAAACGCTCGGAAACCCCAGTCTGACAGCAAACTAACCTGGGTGTCATCAAATACCCAATCGTCGAGGTTGGCTGTCAACTGGCGGACATCCAACCTCTCCCGCTCACCCCCCTGCCATATGTGACTGCTAATATGATCATCCTGCATGGTCAAGAGGGACCTATCGAGAGGCCCGCACTGCATATCCATAGCATCTGCAATGTGCAAGATCAAAGAAATAAGGCACATTTCATAAACATGTACCAAAATTGGCTAAAATTATCATTCCATTAAGACATATTTAAAACAAGAATAAATTAACAATGAATATCATTTATCAAATAAAATGCAGTACTAATATGTTAATTAATCAAAATTCGAATTAATAAATCATATTAATTCATAAATTCGAATTTTAAACTCAAAAATTCAAATTAATAATTCAAAAATTCGAATTAAAATTTCCACAACTCATAAAAAAAATATAATTATAATTTCATAATTATAAACCCTAATAATTCGAATTAATTCATAATTTTAATAAAAATTCGAATAAAAATTCGAAACCTAATTCTAAATTGGGCATTTCGAGCTAATTCAACCTAATTAAAGATGAGAACCCCTAATTTCAACTCAATTGAGGGTAAAAGCCCTAATTTCAAACTAATTCAAACCAAAAATGGGTAAAATTCGAACTATGAACCCTAATAATTCGATTTAATTCATGATTTTAACTAAAATGAAGCAAATAAACACCATCCACAGTTAAAAACGAATCAAACCATGTACATATAATCGTAAGTAGTGTTTGCACTAAATCACGCAAGCGTACGTGGTCACAAGTAATATATGAATAAGTTGAGTTCGTTCCCACAGAGATCTGGTTATGGTTTTAATTCAGTAGATGTACCTATGCAACAATGTATGGTTATTATGCACTGCTAAGATAAATAACAAATATGGTTTTTAACTATCTAAATTAACTAAAAAGCAAATTAACAAAACTACAAATTAACTAACTAGAAAGAATTGAAATCTAATTACTTCTGCAAGAAAAACCATGGAATCCTAACTTCATTAAATACTTCGCTTAGATCTGACGCCTTTAATCACTATATGCAATGGTTATGATATCTGATCGGACAACACGAAACAAGTATACGCTACTTCTCAGTATACGAATACCAAACTAAACATACATCCACAAAAGAGATAGAAGATGAATAGACACCAATTATGCTTAGACCCTATATCTCTATAGAATTTGAAAACATAACGGTTGAAGAACAAGTTATCCACATTGATCACATAGGGCAGCATAATATCTCTATTTACGCCACAAATCATGATGTTAAAACATCAACCTATCCTATGCTAGCATGGCAAGTTCTAAATCTCAAGATCCACTCTCGCTTCACAAGAGATTAACATATTAGATGTTAGCTACGCATCTAAATACATGAAACACAACCATACGAGGATATCAAATATACACCACACACAGATCTTTAAAGCATCAAAATACTAAAGCTCCATAAATAAATCCGTTAGAATCCCATGACAACGATTAGCTCATAATTGAACTTCTCGTCATCATGGGATCTGATGAAACCATGATAAAAACAAAGTATGAAAATATACAAATAAAACTATGTAATTGATATGTAATGGTTCTACTCCTAATGATGATTTTAATGATCTTATTTTACAAGGGTTGGATGTGTTTATATAAGCTCTAGACATCTTGCCCAACAAGAAAATACCAAATCAGAATTATAATAGAAGTACGTTTCCTAAACTGATTCTGATTTAAAGGGAAATTCGTAGCTGACTTTTCTTCAGATATTCTGGAACGTTCCAGCTGCAATTGGGCCTCTGGACCACTTTAGAATGATAGAGAATCTCGTTATCTTCGCGTGGACTGCTTACGGGCCTCAAACGGAGTTGTAGAACTCAAGATATGGCCAAAACAAAAATCCGAAATCTGACAGAATTTTTACGCGCGCTGGCTGCGCTGGTGGAGCGCTGGCTGCGCTGTAGCTACTTTCATAGCGCTGGCTGCGCTGGTTGGTGCGCTGGCTGCGCTCCTTTGGCTGCCGGGAGCTGATTTTGGCTGATTTTGCTCTATTTTCTTCGTTTTAACTCCGATTTTCATTCCGTTTCTTCCGGCTCTCTCGCAATTTGATGTACTGTTATTCTTTTAGCTCAAAACCCACCATTTAAGCATGGAAAACATCATCCCACATCCGACTCTTATTCCTGCACAAATTCACTAAAAACCCATCAAAAACACCACATACTTGAGTTCAAGTCATCAATTCAAGCCAATACGAAGCATTCCAAGTGGATATAAAATCCACTTATCAAGTAGCAATGTATATAGTAGTGCGTGTGTGTATGTATAACTACGTGCGTGTGTGTGTAAGTGTCAATTAGATCTACCTTGAGGAGGAAGATCGCCTGACATTCGCAGCTCTGTGTGTAAATCGCCCGGAATCGCCTGAAATCGCCTGAGCTCTGTGTTTAATTAGGGTTAGTTCGGGTCGCGGCAACCGCAATGGGTGGTTGTATATTTCTCGTATCCGCATTGTATCATTGTGGCTATGATTTAAGGGTAAAAAAGTAATTCCATATTTTTATGGATCCGCATTATATCATTGCGGCAATGATTTAAGGGTAAACAAGTAATTTCAGATTTTCATTCATCCGCTATGTATCGTTGCGGCAGCAGCTTAGAGGGTGAAAACGTAATTTCATATTTTTACTTGTTTCTATATTTCAAATTAACAGCTTTTATTAATTTATTATTTTTTATTACTTTTATTAAATATAAACTATAATAATTTATTTAAAATTTTGTGTAATAATTCAAATTTTATAAACATTTTTATATTTTATAATGTATTAATTTACCAATTTTTTTAATTTTAATAAATAATAAAAATAAAAGTATAAAAACGTAAAATAAATTTAATACCGTTTTGTTTTGTAGTAAATTACAAATATGTTTGTTTGGTGTAGTGGTTATGTTGGTGTTATCTCTGGTGAAGGACCTGAGATCGACTCAACATAAAATAATTTTTTTTTAAGTTTTCCTACCGCAAGTGTTCATTGCGGCACCCTTTTTTTTTTAATTTTTCTTGCCGCAATGAACACTTGCAGCAGTGTACGAGTTGGTGGTTGTGGGCCTTTTTTCAACCAACGGTGGCTATGGAAGGGCACCCTATATATATATATATATATAAGGATATAGTGTAACCAAACAATATTGGTTTTTTATAAAAGCTCATTCAAGCCTAAGAGAATGCATTTTAATTGATCATATAGTCACCATATGGATGTTTTCTTTTTCTTTTCCACTGAATTTCGATGTGATCCCCTGGTTTTAACTTTTAAGTCATCTAAACAATCTGAGGGATGAAGAATGTGCGGTCCAGTTTCCACTGCTAGTGCTCTAAGCCTATTCCGGTCTATAAAATGCTCCATTGTTGGTCTCCCATCAAAAGAGAACCTGCAATTAGAAATAGATCTTCAAATGCAGCCAATATAGTTATCAATCTTTGAGAAGTAACTAATAATTTGTTAGGTCGAATACACAAAATATAATCAAGTACTGTATGAGAGATTAACAAGAACACTCGTTTTTCTAATTAAAAACTGTTTGGAATTAATAATTCCTCTCTCAGTGATGTAAAATATCACAGAGAGCTGCTTAGGTTACAATGAATCAATATTTCAATGTTCGATACCCTTCTAGGGTTAACCTAACTGTATTTATAAAACATACAGCTGCTATACAATCATAAATTGATACTCCTACAATTAAGCTATACAATTGATATCAATTACGATTGCTACACGTCTTCTAAGTCAACTCAATCTCTTTGATAGCTATCCAATCTTCAAAGATATTGCTTCCATGTTTATCTTCAATTAATCTTCAATCACTGTTGACTTGTAGACGCTTCGTCCAGACAGAGTTTAACAAACTCTGTTGCGCTTCCAGTAATCAGCGTTTGCGCTTCCATCCGTCAGCGTTTATTCAAACTCTGACTGCTTCCAGTTTAAACTCTGTTTTAACACTGTATCACTTAAACAATGATTAGTAATTACATCAATTATATCTAACAATCTCCCCCAACTTGTTCATTAGCAAAAATGCACAAGTTAATGATAATTGATGATGTCAAAACAAAATAAACAAATGCAGTGTTTAACAAGTAATCAGAGTTTAATCATTTACTTAAACAAAATCTACAGTAAAACAAGAAATTCTTACAGAGCATCTTTTATCAAATTGCCTCAAGATTTGGTGTAGCTCTGAGATAGTGTATCAGCAATCTTCTTTCAGCATTCTCAAGCTCTCTCTGCATTATCTCTCTGATTTCCCTTAACTCAGGATCATTCTCATCAGTCTGATAGATAGCAGACCTTAGATCATAGATTTTGTTTCTCCTCATATCATTTCCCAGTCTGATAAATTTCACTTCCTCTGATTGTGAATTGAAATCAAAAACTGTAATACCCAGATCAGTCTTCAGCTTTGTAGTACCCTTCTTCATCACAATATGTTAACTCGAATAACTTGTAGAAGGGGGGGTTGAATACAAGTTATATAATCATGTCTGATTTTTGCTTGGTTATATGAACAAGAATAAACGAATGAATCAAACTCTGTTTGTATTAATAAGATCAAATACAAACTCTACCAAAGGTGTACAATACCTTTAGCAGCTGCTGACAATACAAATTTCTCTCTGTTTGCACTCTCGTATACTTACGATTACAAACCTCACGAACGAACTAACTATTTTTACAATGACATAGATAGAGTATTTATAATGCTACCTATCAACTAATCACAGAAAGATAATCTATACATGACAATGTTCTGCCGTCCAATTGATAGTTTCCATCAATAGAAAATTCTTCCCTTCATAATATCTTCTTGCTTGTTCCTCAAACAAAGATCCTGTTTTATAGCACTTGCCAGTTTCTGTAGCATCCATAATGACATCATCAGTAACACTACTGATATCAGGACTTGTACACTGCATCAGTATCTGATCACCATCAGTATTAGACCTTCATCAGGATTTGCTCTCTGTTCCTGACATGTAGTCTCCGATACACTGTTCATTCCTGACTAAACCTTACAGATAACTGTCTAACACATATTTCCTATACAAGGTGCTAAATCCTTTATAAAATCAGGATATACAAGAAGTATAAGTAAAATTCTATTCTTAACATCACAACTCATGAATTATTCCTAACAATCTCCCCCTATTTATGCTTTAAAATCTGAAGCATAAATCTGAGTTGTTGATGTCAAAACATATAACAATACAATCAGAATAGAATTTATGAATTCAAAAATCATGAAGTTAAGTACCTCCTCTTTCAGATATAGACATAGTATCCAGTACTTAGACGAAAGAATTCAACTATTTTGATGCTTCTTTTCCTTTATCACTTCCATGATGAGATTCACCTCTATCACAATCTTTATCTCCCCTACCAGTTCTTCTTTTATCTCCCTTTGTCTGTTGTTGTTGTTGTCTTTGAATTGTCTTTATCTCCCCCTTTTTGACATCAGCAACATTAATTCCAAGAGATTCAGTAACAGAACAAATGAGATTCATCAGAACTGCTTGATTTTCCATAATAGTGACTTGGTTATCTTCAAGTGTTTGAAGTCTTGATTGAATTTCATCTTGAGATTTCTGAATGTCTTGTAGAACTTCAGAATTAACTTCAATGTTGGAAGTGTTTGGAATATCTTCATATTCAAGTCTTGTAGAAGAAGTTGCCTGTGTAGAATGATATTCAAGTAATAAAACTCGATTAGAGTTACAAACATCTTCATCTTTCTGATCTGAAGCTGCAATATGATCATCTTGTTCTTCACCAGTATCCTGTGTACTAACATCTACAAATCCTGACGCCTCCTTAGATTGATCAGATAATGTTGATGTCTCAATTCTGGCTGATATTGGTAGTACAAACAAAGGAATACTTGGATCATTAGAAATATCTTCTGGTACTGATGTTGTAGAAGTTTGTCTTAGCCTTTCACCTCTTCTGTTGATAATTCCTACAAGCCTTTTTTTTTTGCGTCTGAGCTTTAACTTCTGGCTTTGAATTGTGCTTTGCTAAGTCATTCTTCTCATACATCTTGATAAAAGAATAAGTACCAGCATCCATACCAAGATTATTAGACCAAGATTCAGGAAAAACCTGATCCCAGAAATCAAACGATGGTTTCCTAATTTTCTCTCCCTCACTATGGAGTTGATCATCCATACCCTCAATCTCACTTTGACTATCTAAAGTCAACACTCTTTCTACCTCTCCTTTTGCCTGGTCAGGATCCAGCCGCTCAAATTGTGGATCAATATCCATCTTTTCAAGTGTATCACTCAAATTTGGATAAGTGCTCTCATGACCTACAGAAAAATAGAGTTTAGAAGAAGTTTTTATACCTGAACTCACATGGAGAGAGGGTTCCTCATTTGGCATGGGGCTTGAGGTTTTCTCCAAGGAGTGAGCTGCTATAATCTCTGAACCCTTACAATCATCTTCTTTCCTTCCAGAGACTACAGGCTCCAGTATACCACTTTCAGGTTCTTTACAAGACTCTGATGTCTTCAGTAATACTTCATTAGACACCATAGTTAGTACATCACCGTCTTTAAGTGTTGTTTGCTGAGACTCACCCTCAAGGTGGATAGACTCTGACTGAACAATGTTTGTTTGATCTTCAAGAAAATCAGTCAAAGTTATTCCTCCCATATCATAAGGTTTCTCACTTGCAATTTCAGTCATCACAGAAGACCTTTCAACATCAGCTATCACAGCTCCTGAGTCATCCAACCTCTGACTAGATGGTTCTTGTGTTGCAGTGACTGTGATCTGATCTTTCCTACTATCCACCACTGGTGCAATAGTATCTTCTGTTGACTGCATTCCTCTATCTACTTCCTCCAGTTGTTCACCTTGAGCTGAAGCATCTTCAATAATGACATTTTTGTCAAATAAGTATGTATGTAGTGATTGAAGTGCAACATGCTTCGAGAGTCCAAATTTCTCGACTAATTGTCATCTAACAGATACATAGAAATACATCTTCATTAAGTCAAGTCTTTGATGTAGAAGTCCATATTCATCTGGAAATAAAAGTTTTGGTACTCTTTCAACCAAAAAATCTAGAACAAGCCTTGACAACTTTACTTTGAGAGAAATTAGTCCCATAGCCAGTCTATATGATAATGTAGTTTCCCATGAAGAATCAATATCCAGATCTCTATGGTCATTCGCTGACTTGATTGTAGCTTCATTTGTAGAGACCTGCATGATATTAGTTGGACTAGACTCTGTGTGTAGGTGACAATTGAATCTTTCTCCTTGTTCTCCTGGTATAGTGAGCAAAAGATTTATCCTGAGAAGACTCAAGAGGTGTAGACACAGAAGTGATCTTGGGATGAGATCCTTTTTCAATAGACACAGTCTTTTGAGAGACAGCATCTAGTGACTATTTTCCCTTTTTAAGTACTACAGTCTTTTAAGAAAGTGTAGCATGGCTCTGACTAGGTTCTTCATCTCTTTGTCCTAGCTTAGAAAGTCGAATTGCAGCCTTCAATTTTTCTCTCTCAGCAAGAGATATATTATCATCATCTTCACTAGAACTACTACTACATGACACAATAAATCTTCTCTTCCTTACAACTGATGTCTTTTGAGAAACACCAGAGGTTGGTTTCTTTGAAACAATAGGCTGTGGATTAAAACTTTGTTCTTGAATTGTTTCAGAGACTATAATGTTTTGGGCTACTTGGGTAGACACAGGTGGGTTCTCCTCCAAATGAGATTCCTGAGCCATTTCACCACAAAAGAAAGAAGAATTGTAGAGAGTAGGAAGATGAGTTTTAAGAATTACCTGAACATGATGTGGATAATGAATTGCAGGTATTTCATCTAGATTCTTTTCATTGTCCTTCTTTGTAATGTCAGAGAAAATTTTCTTTTGCTGTACATAAGAAGAAACACAATGTTCTCTACCAAATCTAGCTTCAACATCAGGAATAAAATGGTTAATAAACAATTGCATAAATCTATGATAATAAACCATTTTCCTGTTTTGATCTCTTAACCCAAGTTTAATACACATCTGACTTAAGATAATGTGACCAATGTTAACTACACTGTCATAAAGCAAACTGTAAGCAATATGTGAAGTAACAGAAGTAATTTGATCAAAAGAACTACATTTACCAGTAAAGCATTTAGCTAATTGATCAAAGAAGAAAGACCACTCTTTCCTAAGATAAGATCTTCTTAACTGGCTCATGTTATCTAAAGGTCCATTATAACCTAATGCAGATAACATAGTTCTAACATCATCATCAGATGGTACATTCTCATAATTCAAACTAACAGGTAAGTGAAGTACTAAATTAACAAAAGATTCAGTAATATCAAATGAGTCTTGTCCTAAGTGTAGAACAATCTTACCTGATTGACTCTGAGTAGAATCAATTACCTCAGCATTCTCCCAAGCTTGTGTAACAACTGCTTGATTAATTTGTGGAGATGCTGTCAATGCATAACTTAATGGTCCAAATGCCAGAAAATTCATGATTGGATGAAAATCAGATGACACTCCTTCCTTGTTGGTGATAGCTGTTACATGATTGTTTGTCATAAAATCAAAGTCACCAAACTTGAAGGCTACTGACTTAGGTAATCTTCTCTGAGCTGCCATTTTTGATCTGAAAAGAACTTGAAAAAATTCTTGAAATGGATTAGTGATTTTGAAAACTCGAGAGTGTTTTTGCTTTAGAGAATGTAAAATTAGAGAAAGCAATTACATGATTAGAGTTTCAAAATAAATATATTTCACAAATCTTTCAGACCACTATCCCACGTCGACACGTAGATTGACAGGTGTCAGCCCCTGAAAAGTGCGGTTACCCACGATTTTTTGGAAAATAAAATCCAAAATTGATTTTCATGAAATAAATCAGGGTATTATCAAAAAAAAAATATCAATACTGATCAGCTTCCTTTTCCTGTTGACCTCCCATCAAAATAATCACAAAATGCAATGTGATTTAAAAATATAATTTTCAAATCCTGATGGTCACACTTGAAATCCTGATCAATATCTTCCTGATTCCAGAGACTTGATATGGAGTTTCCACGTGACATTTTTCTTTTAGATATAAACAATTAATCTGAGCAAAATCAATTGTTTAGATATATTCGACATTTCTTGAAAATAAGAAATACAGTCACACGCAATAATTAGCATCTGACTTCATTAAAACTTCCAAGTGACTGTTCAGCTTCTCACGTCTTTCTATAAAGGAAATAGACGCCTTATGCCATTCTCCATAAACCTTTCAATTTCTTTTCTTCTCAACAATGCTTCTCAAACCAAAATTCCATTCAAACCCATTCTTTAGATTTTTCACAGTCGATGAACATCCGGTTCTTGATCATCTCTTTGAAGAGACAACTTTTCTCATCGAGCTAGTCATGGATGGAGTAGTTTTAGATAATATCCAGAGGTTTCTCCTAGAACATCCATCTGTTGGATACAATCTTCCCCTAACCTCCTCAAAACTTGAGGATGAAGAATTTGGTCGAGAGTCTGAGGTTGATCTTGATGGGGATGCTATACATTTAAGTTAGCTACTCTCATTCAAGTCTCCCAGACAAGGAATCCAAGAGCAGACGAGGCTGTTTAAATCCCCTGATGGATTTCTTGAGATGCTCCTTGTCCTGTACCTCAGAATTCATTTCATTAGACAAGTACAGGATTATCAGTAGAAGTTAGACAAAAAGATGTTGTATTTCATTTCCATTTATGTAATGCTTTCAATTAATGAAAATACAATTTCTTATTATCTACTTGTCTTTTGATTATTGACTGATATATTAATTATCAGTATGCAAATATTAAAACTTGCTGTCATAGACTTAACACATCACAGAATTAGATTACTACACAAAGTAAACGTCAGGATCTGAAACAATTTTCACAATCCTGATACTGACATAATACTGATGACGTCAGCATCCTGATAACAAATCTAATCCTGATGATTATTAACAAGTCTATCATACTGAAATTTATCAAGGCAAAGTGTTATAGCTAAAGTATTTAACAATCAAATATAGATCCTGACAAGAATATCAAGTCTATAAGCTAAAAACAACATACCTTGCTACTTTTGCAGATGTTAAAGATCTAAAAATTTAACATTCCTAACTCACTTACTAATCTACTGAATGTAGTTTCATCAAGTGGTTTAGTTAGAATATCTACAAGCTATTTGTCAGTAGGAACAAAATGAAGTTCCACAGTACCATTCTCAATATGTTCTCTAATAAAATGATACCTGACATCAATGTGCTTAGTCCTTGAATGTTGAACTGGATTTTCTGCAATTTTGATAGCACTAGTATTATCACAAAACATAGGAATATTACTAAGTGTCATACCATAATCCATCAACTGATTTCTTATCCAAAGGAGCTGTGCACAACAACTGCCTACTGCTATGTACTCAGCTTCTGCAGTTGAGGTTGAAACAAATTGTTGCTTCTTGCTTGCTCAATAAATCAATCTATTTCCCAAGAATTGACATGTACCTATAGTGCTTTTCCTGTCTATCTTACACCCTGCATAATCAGAGTCTGAATAGCCAATTAGAAAGAAATCAGATTCTCTAGGGTACCACAAACCAAGATTTGGAGTTCCTTTAAGATATCTAAAAATTCTCTTCACAGCAATTAAATGAGATTCCTTAGGATCACTTTGGAATCTAGCACATAAACAGGTAGAAAACATTATATCTGGTCTACTTGCAGTTAGATATAACAATGAGCCTATCATGCCTCTATAACTAGTATTATCCACACTCTTTCCCTAAGGATCAGAGTCTAGTTTAGTGGCTGTTGCCATGGGTGTTTTTGCAACTGCACAGTCTTGAAAGTCAAACCTTCTTAAAAGATCTTTGATATACTTTGACTGATTAATGAAAATACCAGTCTCAGTCTGTTTGACCTGCAAGCCTAAGAAATAATTTAATTCACCCATCATGCTCATCTGATACTTAGACTACATAAGCTTGCTAAACTTAGCACACAATTTTTCATTAGTAGAGCCAAATATAATATCATCAACATAAACTTGAACTAAAAGCAATTCACCTTTTATCTTTCTAAAGAATAGAGTTTTGTCAATTGTACCTCTTGTGAAGCCATTTTCAAGAAGAAATTTAGACAAAGTCTCATATCATGCTCTTGGTGCCTGCTTTAGTCCATAGAGTGCCTTGTCAAGTTTGTAGACATGATTTGGAAACTTTGGATCAACAAATCTGGGTAGCTGTTCTACATACACTTCCTCATCAAGTTTGCCATTTAGAAAAGCACTCTTTACGTCCATCTGGTATACCTTGAATTTTGAATGAGCTGCAAATGCAAGAAACATTCTGATTGCTTCCAATCTTGCTACAGGTGCAAAGGTCTCATCATAATCAATGCCTTCTTCCTGAGAATAACCCTTGGCCACTAGTCTAGCTTTGTTTCTTACAATCATACCAGATTCATCTAGCTTGTTTCTGAAAACCCATCTTGCACCAACAATAGATCTATCTTTAGGTCTTGGTACCAGTTTCCAGACTTTGTTTCTCTCAAACTCATTTAACTCCTCCTGCATTGCAATTACCCAATCAGGATCCTGTAAGGCTTCTTCAACCTTTTTAGGTTCATTCTTTGAGAGAAAGCAACTATACAAGCATTCATTTTGAATTGATCTTCTAGTTCGAACACCACTATTTGGATCACCAATAATCAAATCTTCAGTATGATCCTTTGTCCATTTTCTAACAGGTGGTAGATTGACTCTGCTAGTCTCTCCCCCTAAGTTAGTGGTATCTCTTGTAGAAGAATTCTCTCTGCCTTCAATAACTCCCCTTTGATCAATAGAATCAGTAGATTCCATATTGCTGCTAGTTACTGATCTTTCTTCAGTAGACTCTGAAAGATCAGTTCCTGATGGAGTAGACTCTGAATAACTAATCTGCTCCTGATGATCACTGTGTTCTCTTTGATTTATTTGCTCCCCCTCAACATTAGCATTCCTTTGAGAAGCAATAGAAATTCCTTCTGGAGAACCTTCATCATCACTGGAGAGTATCTCAGAATTCTTCAGATTTTCAAATTCCAATTGGTCATGGCTTTCATCAGTTTGCAGAATTCCAAATTTCTTATCATCAAATGCAACATGAATTGATTCCATAACAATGTGAGTTCTGAGATTATAAACCTTGAAGGCCTTAGATGCTGAATATCCTAGAAAGATTGCTTCATCCGATTTGGCTTCAAATTTTCCAAGTTGTTCTGGATGCACTTTTTGGACATAGCATTTGCATCCAAAGATGTGAAAATATTTCACACTTGGTTTCTTTCCTTTGATCATCTCATAGGGAGTTTTTCCATGACTATTTACCAAGGTACAGTTTTGAGTGAAACATGCAGTGTTAATAGCTTCTGCCCAAAAGTAGGTTGGAAGTTTTGCATCTGCAAGCATGGTTCTTGCTGCCTCTATGAGAGTCCTGTTCTTTCTTTCTATTACACCATTCTGTTGAGGTGTACCAGGTGCAGAAAACTGTTGAGTGATTCCTTTGTCTGCATAAAACCCCTCCATTGTAGAATTCTTGAATTCTGTACCATTGTCACTCCTAAGTACTTTGACTTTGTACTCAGAGTTATTCTGAATATTCTTGACAAGTTCAATGATTTGCTGAGGAGCTTCATCCTTCTTGTGTAGAAAGAACACCCATGTGAACCTTGTGAAATCATCCACTATCACTAGAGCAAATCTTTTCTTGCTGATAGACATAATGTTTACTGGACCAAACAGATCAAGATGTAGCATGTAAAATGGTTCAGTAATTTAATTTTCAGTCTTGCTCTTGAAAGTGGTTCTTCTTTGCTTTCCAAGCTGACATGCATCACAAAGTCCATCTTGCACGTAATTTGCCTGAGGTAGGCCTCTCACCAGATTGTGCTTAACAAGTTGATTAAGCTTCTTGAAATTAAGATGTGAGAGCTTCTTGTGCCAATTCCAGCTTTCATCACTTGTTGCTTTACTGTAGAGACATCTAACAATTCCTTTAGATGTATCACTTAAGCTGGCTTCATATATGTTACCATGTCTTTGACCAGTTAGAACAATGTCTCCATTCTGCATATTCAAGATTTTTCATCCTTCTCTGTCAAAGATTGATTTGTAACCTTTATCACCCAGTTGACTTATGCTTAAAAGAGTTTGTTTCAAGCCTTCAACCAGTGCTACATTTTCTATGATGACATTCCCCAAAACAATTGAGCCATATCCCAGAGTTTCTCCTTTGTTTCCATCTCCAAAAGATATTACTGGGCCAACTTTCCTCTCAAACTTTGTAAGCAGGGACTTCTTTCCAGTCATATGTCCAGAGCATCCACTGTCCAAGATAATTGAATGCTTCTTTCCTGTGCCCTGCAAACAAAAAGTAACTAGTTAGAATTTTTTAGGACCCAACTTTGATTGAATCCTTTCTTACTAGATTTAGAAACAACAGGCTTTGAAGATTTTGCTTTTACTTTACCTGTTGCAGAGTCAACTTTAGACTCTAATTTCACAAACTGTTTGTGACTAGGAGTTTCAGATTTCAAAGAATAATAGTCATAATACAGTTCATGATATTCTCTACACATGTAAATGGAATGAAGTAAACTACCACAATGATAACAAGCTTTTTGTGGTTGGTATTGAATTTTCTTAGTCTTGGGGAATCTGGACTCAGTTTTCCAAGAAGGTTTTTGATTGCAGTCTAGGGCCAAATGATTATTGATATGGGTTAAAAGTAAACCCTAAAGACACATTTAATGTGGCATTAATTAGACCTTGTGTGGTCCAAACATGGGGCCCACCAGATGGCCCAAAAACCCTAATTAAATGTTAATTTCGTAATTAATATTGAGGGCTAATTAACAGCTAGAAGATATAAGTCAAATAAGGGCATTATCCCTATTAGGAGTAGCCTCCAAGGCACATAGTCATACAAGGAAACAAACTCCTACAAGGCAGGAGTCTAGAACTTTCCTTGAGGATGACTTACCCACCAAGTCACCTAATTCTACCATATTTCTGAGGCTTCTCAGCCTATATAAAGGGTCAGACCCCTCACCCTAGAACTACATTTTTTGGCTTGATCTTTGATATACATCAAAGTACGTAGGCATCTTGTGAAGGCAGAATCAGCCACGAGCACAAGAGCAGCCATATAAGCAAGAAGCTCACGAACCCTAGCAATAAATACATACAAACCCTAGCCGCAATCTAATAACCTAGTTTATTCCACAACATTTGGCGCCGTCTGTGGGAAGAAGACATCAACCATGGTTCAAACACGAAGGACACCGATAATTACCGAGCCTCTACCACTCAGTTCTGCACCGCCCACCACGTAGGGGTGGAAAACGGATAATTCGGATACGGATACAGCTATATCCGAATCCGGATCCGTTTTTTAAAACTGTATCCGTATCCGTATTCGAATCCGGGAATATCCGAAAAAACCTTATCCGTATCCGGATCCGGCAAATATTATCCGGATACGGATAATATCCGGATCCGAATCCGTTTTGCAAAAAAATAAATTTTTTTTGTGAAATTTGCATTATTATAAAAAAACATGCATAATTTGTAAAAAAAAACAAAAAAAGACTGGCAAATTAAAGAGATACATCATCCAAATTTACATATGCAAATTTATATCATAATAACTTCATTACACATCATTCATTGTCTCTAAATAACTTGCAAGTTCATCAGAATTCATCACATTAAACATGTTCCATCTCTGCATTTGATGGAGCAATGGAAGCCTCACACCGATCAATCTCTGCATCTTCATGACTTCATCTTTTACAAACCAGCAAAAGTAATCCAGTGGTACATTTTCAAATCGCTCCCCGTCACATTCCTTTGGAATCAGGCTGTGAATCTGTTAAAATAAAACAGAGAAGAATATGACAACCACAAGATGCAAATAGCTAGGCAGATGTCTAAAAGAAAGAGCATTATCTACTGCCAGAGGCCAGAGCTAGACAGCTCAAAGAGTTCTTACCTTCTTGGTACGATGACAAGATTCCTTTAACACAAAATTCATATAACAGTAAAATAAAAATAGTGCAGCACAGGAAAGGCAGAAGTAGAGATACTGGCAAACAATGAGACCCCCACCAAGCAAAAACAGATGAACAATATCAAAATAATCAGACATTGATCACTTGAGAAAGGAGAATTAAGCTAAAAGTTGGATCAATTCATCAAATATAACAACAAGCATAACCATCATACGCGAGCGCCAATATGTTAAATGTGCAAAGTACCAGCTATGAGGGGGCTCCAGCAAAAGTAATCCAGCAAAAATCAAAGACTGAAACAAGCATCATCTAGTTATTTTATTAGAGGAAATAATCGATAATGCAATTGAATCATGCTCTATCCAGTCATAAGAAACACAAGAAACTTTTTCTTCTTGTAAATTGATTTTTCCACCATGCTCTATCCAGTTTGACAGGTCACAAGAAATTATATGGTTAAGTAACCTTTCTTCTAGAAAAAAAAAAAAGACAACCTGATCAGAAGGCCTGGTAAGTGGTAACCCCTATCACCCCTGACCCCTGTACATTCTACAATTTTATAACATTCAAGTCCTTTAGAAGGACAACTGCAATACAATGGCTTAAAGTTTGGTCGTTAAACCATTCACTGATCTGACTTGAAGTACAATGGCTTATGTCTTTGTAAAGTACGTGTGTTAGAAAATGTCATAAATTTATAAAGTGTAACGAGCTTTTAAAAATAAGGAGCATGCTAGACTTATGAGCAGAAAACAAGGAATTATCAGAAAATAAGGAGCTTTTAATTAGAATTATCAGAATACCTGAGCAGCTTACCAGATGGTCCAGATTGGAGCCTTGGAGGCTTAAAAATCGACGTCCCATTCATTAGAAGCAAAATCAGAAGTCTCATCATCGACAGCTTTTAGCTTACCAGATGGTCCAGATTGACCTATAACAAATTAACAATATTACAAAAGAGTAAAATGCATAATTAAAAAAATGCAAAATGTAACACGTACCCTCATTGATGTCCGGAAGCCAATCTTTGACACACATCAAAGTTTCTACCGAGTCATCATTTAGAGATGAACGAGTGTCTGTGATAATTCTACGACACTTGCTAAAAGAATTTTCAGAAGCAACGGAAGAAGTTGGAATGGCTAATATATCTTGAGCCATCCGTGCAAGTATTGAGAATTTAGGACCATTATGCTTCCACCACTGAAGAATGTCAAATTCCACTTCATTCTCCGTCGGAAACAGCCCTTCTTTTAAATACTCCTCCAACTCACTTTTTCTTGTGTTTCCCATTGAGTTACTACTTGCAACGAAGTCTTGGAAACCTCCCAACCATTCTCCACCAACTGAACTTGCACTAGCAGAACTTGCATTACCAGAACTTTCCACAAACCCTTTGTTAGTTCCAAAATTTTCAGAATATTCATTGAAAGTCTGATCTAAAAACTCACGCATGCCATCTATATAAAAGTCAGCACGGAGATCGTACATACCCTTGTAAGCATAAGTGACAATGTGCATTTTATATCTAGGGTCAAGAATAACGGCGACAGTTAACAACATGTTGCATTCTTCCCAATACTTATCAAATTTAAGTTGCATTTTACTAGCCATTAAACAAATCCAATCATCACTGGACTCAAGCCACGTCTTAATGCTCCTGCGAATCTGAACTACATCAATAAAATACAAATTTGCAGTTGGATATTTCACAGCAGAATGCTTTTTTGTTATATCTGAAAAAATCTTCAAACAATCACACAATTTCTTTCCATTTTCCCACTCTATTTCTGAAGGTAGATGTTTATATTCGGGGTCTAATTCTTGTAGACGATCAATAGCAGGCCGGAGTTCAAGTGATGCAATAATCATTTCATAAGTTGAATTCCAACGATTGTCAACATCTAAAGGGATTCGTCTCCTAGTGTTTAATTTGGTTTGAGACAATGCAAGGGTGAACTTCTCATCCCTTTGCGGAGACAATGCAATATACCTTGAAGTTTTTTGAATTTTTTCAATTAATGTATCTAGCATCTCCAACCCACTCTTAACAATCAAATTTAGAATATGTGCCACACAACGCATGTGAAACATGTCACCATTGTGAACAAGTGCTCTTTTCCCATTTAACCAATTTTTAATACCTAAAAGCATCCCCGAATTATTAGAAGCATTGTCAACAACAATTGAAGATAACTTATTATCTATATTCCACTCCAAGATTCTCTCTTTCAACCATGCACTTAAATTAACACCACAATGAGGGTATGGGACAACATGAAAAGAAATAACTCGTTTGTGCAATACCCAATCATCATCAATATAGTGACAAGTGACACAAAAATATGATCTATTTTGATGTTTTGGCTTCCACCCATCAGTGGTGAGACTAACTCTAGAAGTCAAAGTTTCAATTTCCTTATAAATTCGCTCTTTCTCAGCCGCATACACACTTACCAAGTCAGATTTTACCGTCTTTCTACCCCGATGTTTGTAAGAAGGCATTATGTAAGATATCCAAAGACGAAAGTAATCATATTCTGCCATTAAAAAAGGCAAATCATGTTTCGCAACCATTTTAGCAAATAACTCTCTCTCAGTAGCAACATCAAACTTATGAACCCCTAATTTCGGCCGAGAATCCTCATTACTTAACTTTTTTCCTAAAAGCATTTGGGATACAGGAACTTTAACTAATCTCATTCGACACTTATCTATGTGATTTTTCAAATGAGTTGTTCCCTGGTTACTTGCCCCATTAAAGGGAGTGTGACAATATTTTCAAAGAGCAGTAACTTTCTTAGTACCTTCTTTTATGCTTTCAATACGGTCAAAGTGTGTCCAAACAGCTGATGTCAACACCTTCTGCTTCTTGGCCGGTTTCTCCTTTTCTTCGGGTTTTTTTGCTTCCCCACCATCTTCTGGAATTGTTATGAAATCCTGGTCCTTGGAAACATTTTCTACACATTGAGTTGATGTCATTCCAACTGAACTAGAGGCTGTAGATGGAGTTGAACTTGAAGTTTTTCCTGCAATTTTATACACACACAAGTATAAATAAAAATCAAAGGCTGTGTGAATCAAAGCTTGTTCAAATCAATTGGAGATGTATAAACACAAGCTACAAAAGTCTACCTTGTTCCATTGGCAGGGGACCTTAATGAATTAAAGATCTGCAAATAATAATCAAATAAATCAAATCTTCAGCAGGGGTGCAGGGCAATACAAAACTATATAGTATATACTATATGCCATATACAAATAATTAAATTAAAGACCATACAAATCAAGAAACTTCAAATAATCGAATCTTCTAAAAAAGAAATACAAAACTATATACTATATGCCATATATGAACTAATCAAATAAAGAAATAGATATAGGGATCGAACCAAAAAATTCGCAGCGGTGATGGAGCGGTGATGGAGCGGCGATGGAGCGGCGATAGAACTGAAGAACGGAAGAAGTCGCAGCGGCTTTACTTTTTAGGTTAGAGTGTTAGACAATAGTGAATTAGGGGTTTTTAGCAATTAGAATTTAGAACGTGTACGTGTACCAAGTACTATTATATTTATTGGACTAATTTTTATTTCATTTTATATCAAATTCATCATATTTTATTTTTAAGAGTAAATGATAAAAATTAAAAATATATTAAAAATATATTAAAAATATATTAAAATTAATTATTTTCGGATCCGGATATTTTCGGATACGGATGTACCTATATCCATATTCGTATCCTAAACTCTCGGATTCAGATACGGATAATATCCGGTTGACTCCGGATACGGATAATATCCGCTTTTTTCCGGATACGAATACAGATATTTCGGACGGATATCGGATTTTTCGGATTTTTTTTCCAGCTCTACCACCACGGATCCGGCGCCTCCGACAACCGGGGCGATTGTTCAACATCAAGTTTCTCAACCTCTAGGGACAACGTCCCATGTTGAGAGTACGTTACCTCCGATCATCCACACAAATCAAGGGACCAATCCTCTTCAGGTGGTGGTTTCTCCCTTGGTTGTCGATCCTAACAACCCCCCATATGGGGTCCAGATCCACACTACGAATCTCCCCATGAATACCAACCCAATGTATGGGCTGCCTAACTACCCTCCTACTCAAGAAGCTGGGTCAAGTGGTCATGCCCTGCATATCCGAGATCGAGATTATCGCGATTTTTCCGGTCCTTATACGGATGAGTCATCCTCTGACGACGATTACGATCGAGACGAAGCTCCAAGGAGGCGACGTGCAAGTAAAGAACCTCGAAGAAGAACTCGAACTACTCACGATGAACTCCCTTCAACAACTGCTGAGAGGATTAAGGCTTATGAAGCCGAGATTTTAAGATTAAAGCAAGATATGGCAAGAGAACAAGCCAGGTCAAATCAGACTCTACCCCCTCCAACATCAGGACCGATTCCCTTTATAGACTTGGAGAGGCCTTTAAGAAGGCAAAGAAGGGCTGATGCCCCAACTGGGAAAGCAACGAGGGTGGAAACCCCCAACAGCAACCCTAAGGATCTGATGCCACTAGGGGATCCTGACGATCCCACACCCCCATTTACTGAGGAGGTGATGAATGCCCGCATCTCAAAGAAGTTCAAGATGCCGACAATTAAGGCATATGATGGAACAGGTGATCCTACGAACCACGTCAGGACGTTCTCGAACGCGCTGTTGCTAAAACCTACAAGTGATGCCTTAAAGTGTAGGGCGTTTCCTCAAACCTTGTCGGGTATGGCTCAGAAATGGTATAGCCGGTTGCCCACGAACTCAATTGGCTCTTTTAAGGAGCTAAGTGATGCCTTTGTTAGCCAGTTTATCAGCAGAAAAGTGCATGAGAAAAGTTCTGCGTCTCTTATGTATGTGGTGCAAGGGAAGAATGAGAATCTGAGAGACTACCTTAAGAGGTTCACTAAGGAGACTTTAAACATTACCGATTTGGACAATAAGGTTGCAATGGTAGCCCTGGAGCATGGCACCACCGACCTATACTTTAAGAGATCATTGGCAAAACATCCTCCCGAGAATATGGCTGAGCTCCAGCGAAGGGCTGATAAGTATATCAAGGCTGAGGATAGTATAAAGAAGGAGGCCACAGTGAGCAATGGTCGAGGTAACAGTGATACAAAGAAGAGGAAGCAGGATCATGAGTATGATGCTAGGGACAAGTATCCCCGTACTAGCAAAGACTCTGAATCAGTACCAAAAAAGAATTTTGGATCGAGGTTTTCTGACTATGCAAGGTTGAATGCTCCTAGGAGTCAAATCTTGCTAGAGATTGAGAAAGATAAGGATTTTCGATGGCCGAAGCCACTCAAGGGTGACCCCACAAAGAGAGATAAGGAGCAATACTGTAGGTTCCACCGAGATGTGGGGCATGATACAGATGATTGTAGGCAGTTGAAGGATGAGATTGAATTCTTGATCCTCAAGGGAAAGTTGAATAAATTCACTAAGGGTGAAGATCGTGGAACCCAAAGAAGGGACTACGATAGGAGAGACAATGATAGAAGAGATAATGATCGTGATCGTAACACGCAGCCCCGAGGGCCAGTTATCAACATGATTTGGGGAGGCCCGACAGCGGCCGGTACAACTCGAAACTCTCGAAAGGCATATGCCAGGGAGGTGATGCACATCGTGGGAGAGGCCCCGAAGCGTGCTAGAACCGAAATCGTAATTGGTTTTGATGATTCTGATCTTGAAGGGGTGAAGTTCCCCCATGATGACCCGTTGGTTATAACCCCTGTGATTGGGAACTCAAAAGTGAAGCGAGTCTTGATAGACAATGGAGCTTCTGTTGATATTCTGTTTCATGATGCGTTTGTAAAGATGGGATACACTGACTCTCAGCTTACCCCAACCAATATGCCAATCTACGGATTTAATGGGGTAGAGTCCAAGGTTGAAGGAACTATTCAGTTACCCATGACTATTGGGCAAGAACCTAAGGAGGCTACCTAGATGCTGAATTTTTTGGTGATTAAGGCATCCTCGACTTATAATGCAATCCTTGGAAGGACTGGACTTCATGCGTTCAAGGCTGTAGCCTCAACCTACCATATGAAAATCAAGTTTCCAACCCGGAATGGTGTTGGAGAACAAAAGGGCGATCAGAAAATGGCAAGAAGTTGTTATGTGTCCGCACTGAGAGCTGATGGAGTTGGGGGGCAGGTACTCCCAATTGAGGACATGGATGTCCGTGGAGATGATGAACATCGTGGGAAACCAGCAGAGGACTTGGTCCCCATACCTTTGGAGTTAGGCGACCCGGAGAAAGTCACCTATATAGGAGCTTCTCTAAAAGAACCTCTAAAAGGAAAGTTGATAGCATTCTTACAGGAGAATAGTGATGTGTTTGCTTGGACTACCGCTGATATGCCAGGGATTGATCCCCAACTCATAACTTATAAATTGAATGTTGATCCTGATCGGAAGAAGATAAAATAGAAGAAAAGGAATTTTGCTCCTGAAAGGCAAGAAGTCATTAAGCAAGAGGTTGATAAACTCTTAGAGGCTGGGTTCATTGAAGAGATACAATTCCCAGAATGGTTAGCTAACCCTGTGATGGTCAAGAAGGCGAATGGGAAGTGGAGGATATGTATAGATTTTACCGATCTGAATGATGCATGTCCTAAGGATTGTTTTCCCCTGTCAAGGATAGATATGTTGATAGATGCCACAGCTGGACATGAGATGCTGAGTTTCATGGACGGGTTCAGTGGTTACAATCAGATTAAAATGCACAAGGATGACATCCCAAAGGTATCTTTCATAACTGATTTTGGTGTTTTCTGCTATCTTGTTATGGCTTTTGGACTAAAGAATGCAGGAGCCACTTACCAACGACTGGTGAACAAGATATTCGCCCATCTGATTGGGAAAACCATGGAGGTCTATGTAGATGACATGTTAGTCAAGAGCCTGTGTAAAACAGATCACATCAAACATCTCAGAGAGGCATTTGAAGTGCTAAGACACCATAAGATGATGTTGAATCCAGCCAAGTGTGCCTTTGGAGTTGGATCAGGAAAATTCTTGGGATTGATGGTTTCAAAGAGAGGCATAGAGGCCAACCCCGACAAGATCAAAGCAATTCTGGACATGGAACCACCTCGTTCTATAAGAGATGTGCAAAAGCTAACGAGCCGAGTTGCAGCCCTTGGGAGATTCATCTCCAAATTTGGTGATAAGTGCTTGCCTTTCTTTCAAGCACTAAAGAAGGTGAAATTTTTTGAATGGACTGATAAAAACCAAGAGGCCTTTGAACAATTGAAGAAGTACATGGCCGAAGCCCCGCTGTTGGCCAAGCCAAGTCCCGGAGAGACTCTTTATCTATATCTAGCAGTATCTGAACAAGCATTGAGTGTCGTCCTCATTAAAGAGGAGAACAAGGTTCAGAGACCTATCTACTATGTGAGCAAGATTTTGCATGGAGCTGAGTTGAATTACTCAACCATAGAGAAGTTTGCATTGGCTTTGGTAACGGCCTCAAGGAAGCTACGACCATACTTCCAGTCGCACAAAATTGAAGTCCTGACGGACCAGCAGTTAAGGAACATATTGCATAGCCCAAAGGCCAGCGGAAGGCTAATCAAATGGGCCATAGAGCTTGGAGAGTTTGATATCAAGTATAAGCCTCGGACAGCCATCAAGGCTCAGGCATTGGCTGACTTCGTGGTTGAATGCACCATTAACAACCAAGAAGTCGGGGGGCAGGAGATGATAACCACCCCTGAGAATGGAGATAAAGATGAAGAACTGGTGGCTGATCAGAAAGAATATTGGGTGCTCTATTTTGATGGAGCATCAAAAACAAAATCTAGTGGTGCAGGTTTGGTTTTGCAAAGCCCCGATGGGTTCACAGTTGAATATGCTTTGAAGTTGGATTTTCCTACTACCAACAATGAAGCTGAGTATGAGGCATTGATAGCCGGATTGGGTTTGGCTAGAGTCATGAGGGTCAAGAACCTCAAAGTGTGTGGAGATTCAAGACTGGTAGTCTCGCAAGTGAATGGCGAATTTGAGGCCAAGGATGAGACTATGGCAAAATACCTGAGAGTCGTGAAAGCTGTTATGACTCAGTTTGAGGAATGCTATGTTGAGCACATTCCGAGAGAAGAGAACGTTAAGGCCGATGCCTTGTCTAAATTTGCTTCTTCTGAAATCGAGAACTATGCAGGGAGTGTTTACTTCCAGGTCTTGAAGGCCCCGACCATCAACTCTAAGTTGGTAGCACCAATTGATGTAGGAGGTTGCTGGATTGATCCTATCAAAGCTCACCTCGAAACTGGATGGCTCCCTGACAATGCCCTGGAGGCACGAAAGCTGTCAGTAAGAGCATTGAGATATGCCTTGATCGAAGGCCTCCTATACAAGAGATCGTTTGTTATACCATACTTGAAGTGTTTGAGGCCCCAAGAGGCAAAAGAAGCATTGGAAGAAGTTCATGAAGGGATCTGTGGCCAACACTTGGGGGGCAGAGCCCTAGCTCAAAAGATCACGCGACTGGGATTCTATTGGCCAGAGATGTTGGCCGATGCATAGAATTACGTCAAGAAATGTGACAGATGTCAGAAGCACGCTCCAATTGTAAGGCAGCCGCCTGAGATGTTAACGTCAGTCAGCTCTCCCATCCCATTTGCAATGTGGGGGATGGACATACTTGGTCCTTTCCCTATGGCTTCAGCACAAAGGAAGTTTCTGATAGTCGCCATTGACTACTTCACCAAGTGGATCGAGGCTAAGCCTCTAGCCAAGATAACCCCCAAACAAGTTGCCCAGTTCTTTTGGGAGAACATAATTTGTAGGTATGGAATCCCGCGAATCCTTGTGACGGATAATGGGACGCAGTTTAACAATGAGGAGTTCAAGAAGTACTGTGAGGAAAACGCTGTTGAGCTTCGATTTACTTCAGTTGTACACCCGCAAACTAATGGACAGGCCGAGGTAGCCAATCGAATCATCCTTAATGGACTAAAGAAAAGGGTCGAACACTCAAGGAACACCTGGGTGGATGAGTTGCTGTCTATACTCTGGGCTTATCGCACTACTTGTAAGGTGACCACCGGAGCAACCCCGTTTCTGCTGGCTTATGGAGCCGAGGCAGTTGTGCCACTAGAGATTATGCATGCGTCACCTCGAGTTGAGGCATTTGAACCAGAGACTAATAAAGAGGGCATGAGACTCGCCCTAGACCTGATTGATGAAGTCAGGGACGAGGCAAGTGCTAGAAATGCGGAGCATCAAAAGAAAGCATCATTTTATTACAACCACAAGGTTAAGGAAAGGTTCTTCTAGCAAGGTGACTTAGTTCTAAGGAAGATCGAGGCTTCTGGAGTTGGCTAGAAGGGAAAACTAGCCCCTAACTGGGAAGGGCCGTATCGAGTCAAGAAGACGTTGGGACGAGGATCATACAAGTTGGAGACCTTGGACGGGGTTGAGGTGCCCCGTACTTGGCATGCCTTGAACCTCAAAGTTTATTATGTTTAAGCCATCCTTGTAAGGACTTAGATCATTATCTATTTATTAGGAGAAGTAGAAATAAGGTTCGATGAGACCATTTCAGGGCTTGACGCCCCGAGTAGGACAATAATAAGTTATGTAAGGGTTGAACCATATTCTAAGTTATTAATATAAGTTTGTTTTCCATTCCATGATTCTATGTTTTATTTATGTACCGAGCACCTGCTGAGTGTAAGCCTAGAAAGGCCAAGTACCGAAAATAAATGAACATACGAATAAGGGAAACAAATGCATAAATAAAACGCCCCGAAGGGCCACAATTCGAGTTAAGGTTACAACACAACGAAATCAGAGTTTAAGTCCCGAAGAACGCTGAATAAAAAGCTGATAAAGTAAAGCCACAAGCGGCTAATTAGGCCATGCAAGGCCACAAACCAACTCCAGCTACTCCTCTGCAGACTCCTCTTCGCCGCTCTCCTCTTCCCCGCTCTCCTCCTCCGAGTCTTCACCGGAGTCATTGTCAGGCTCGCCCACCACCATAGGCTGAACCACAGCAACTCCGGCCCCTTCTTCTTCAGAAAATGAATCAGAAGAATGTTGGACGCTTAATTCGATTAGAATCCTGGTCGAAATGACCAAGAATCCTGATCGAAAATGTGTTCGACCAGAAGAATGTTGGACGCTTAATTCGATCAGAATCCTGGTCGAAATGACCAAGAATCCTGATCGAAAATGTGTTCGACCAGAAGAATGTTGGACGCTTAATTCGATCGGAATCCTGGTCGAAATGACCAAGAATCCTGATCGAAAATGTGTTCGACCAGAAGAATGTTGGACGCTTAATTCGATCAGATTCCTGGTCGAAATGACCAAGAATCCTGATCGAAAATGTGTTCGACCAGAAGAATGTTGGATGCTTAATTCGATCAGAATCCTGGTCGAGATGACCAAGAATCTTGATCGAAAATGCGTTCGACCGGAAGAATTCTGGACGCTTAATTCGACCAGAATCCTGGTCAAATCGATCAGGAATCCTGGTCGAAAAGTCGTTCGACCAGAAAAAATTGAAGGCCTTATTTCGACCAGAATTCTGGTCGAATTCTTGGTCGAAATTCTGGTCGAAAATGATGAATCCTGGTCGAAATTTGCTTTTTTAATAGCGAATCTTCATGGACATAGAATTTTGATGAGAAAAATACCTGTGGGTACTATAAAAATCCTAAAATATAGGGTAAATGTGGAGATATAAGGATTTTAAAGAGAATTCCTTGAAAGAGATAAACAAAAATTCTTTAACTAAAGTTATGGAATATAATTGCTTAGCCTCGAATAAGGCAAATCGTTGTAAATGTGTAGGTCGCTCCACACTTTACAAAAGACGATACATGTGAAACACTAGTGTACATATATAAACCCCGACCCAAGTCTCGGAAAAGACCGTTAAAACTTCAAGGATAACTTGATCAGTTTTCCTAGAAGTTGGGGGGCAAATGATATGGGTTAAAAGTAAACCCTAAAGATACATTTAATGTGGCATTAATTAGACCTTGTGTGGCCCAAACATGGGGCCCACCAGATGGCCCAAAAACCCTAATTAAATGTTAATTTCGTAATTAATATTGAGGGCTAATTAACAGCTAGAAGATATAAGTCAAATAAGGGCATTATCCCTATTAGGAGTAGCCTCCAAGGCACATAGTCATACAAGGAAACAAACTCCTACAAGGCAGGAGTCTAGAACTTTCCTTGAGGATGACTTACCCACCAAGTCACCTAATTCTACCATATTTTTTAGGCTTCTCAGCCTATATAAAGGGTCAGACCCCTCACCCTAGAACTACGTTTTTTGGCTTGATCTTTGATATACATCAAAGTACGTAGGCATCTTGTGAAGGCAGAATCAGCCACGAGCACAAGAGCAGCCATATAAGCACGAAGCTCACGAACCCTAGCAATAAATACATACAAACCCTAGCCGCAATCTAATAACCTAGTTTATTCCACAACAATTATGATTTCCACACTTATAGCATTTTTTCCTAGGTGCATCAGGTACATTCTTGTAATTATTCTCTTTGTTAATACCTTCTTTTCCATTCCTATTTCTCTTGATCTTGCTAGACTCTGAAAGACCATCTAATCTCTGTTTCAACTGAGACTTAGACAGAAACCCTATGTTTACATTCTTAGGTTTCTCTAACACGTTCTCATCTGAATTACTACTGTTAATCCTTTTGTGTACAACAGGGGTACCTTTTGAATCAACAAGTTTAACATGATTAGGTTCAGAAACAATTTTCTTACCTTCAGATTTAGATGTGCTAGCTTCTACTTTACTATCATCATTGACAATAGCTACTTTTTCTTCTTGTCTAGCCTTATCAAAACCTAAACCATTAACCTTACCACGAATTCCATTTTCGATGATTTCTTGTGTCTTTTTACCAGAAATGTTAATGGTCTTAATCACATCTCTCTCTTCCTCTAATTCTTTCCTGACATAGTCATAAGCCTCAAGAATAACACTATAATCATGCTTAGCTTTATCAGAACTTAACTTGTATTCTTCCATTTGAATTAACTCAGATTCAAGAAAATTATTTCTATCAACTAATTTATCATTCTTAACCTTAAGTTCATCTCTTTCACAAGTAAGAATTCTAAAATTAGTCATAAGATTCTTAAACTCAGCATGGATAGATCTAATTTCATCAGAATTTAAGTTATCAAATGAATCAAGAGAGTGAAGTGATACCTTAACAGAGGATGGAGAAGTTTTCTTTGGAGATCCAGGTTTGTCTGAAACATTTGCCATCAGTGCAATGTTGTCATAATCCAATTCATCTTCAGAATCACTGGAATCAGCCCAATCCTTCTGTGTGACCATAAGTGCATTACCCTTTCCTGAATTCCTAGGCTTCTTACACTCACTAGCAAAGTGTCCAAGCTCGCTGCAATTAAAGCACTTGATCTTGGCCTTATCAAGCTTGACAATTGTCCCTTTGCCTTTATCACTCTTCTTCTCCTCCTTCTTTTGAAAAGGTCCTTTGCTAAATCTTCTCCTGTTGAATCTTCCTTTCTTGAAAGCTTTAGCAAACATAGCAAAGAGTTCCTGCATCTCAGATTCAGAATTATTGTTGTCAAAGTCCATATCAGTAGTCTCTGACTCAGAACTTTCTTTGCTTTTCTTCTTCCTTGAGTTCTTTACAGCAATCTCTTCATGCTGTTCTTCAGGAAGCTTCTTTAATTCAGATTGAGCAGTAAGTGCAATAGTCTTCATCTTTCCTTCACTCCTGCTCTTCTTCTGCTGCTTGTCAAGTTCATAAGCTCTTAGTTTTCCATACACTGCCTCTAATGATATTTCATCCAGATCATTAGCTTCCTCAATAGCAGATATCTTCTCATTGTAGAAATCAGGCAAAGCTTTCATGAACTTTGTATTCATATCCTCCAAGTCATAATATTTACCGTGCATGGCCATCTCATTGATGAGTTTTGTAAACCTATCAAAGGTATCAGTAAGTGACTCACCAGACTTGGATTCAAAGTACTCATACTGTTGTATAAGTAGTGTCCTCATATTTTTCCTGACAGGCTTAGTTCCTTCACAGTGAACCTTAAGATTGTCCCATATATCCTTAGCAGTTTTACAAGAGAGAACATAGTTAGTGAGAACAGAATCAAGACTGTTGAATAATATGTTTCTCACTTTAGCATCTTTAAGAACATTCTCCTTGTCCTTATCTGACCATTCAGATTTTGGCTTCTCTGCTGTATGTTCTGGAACAACCACACCATCAACAGTTGCTTGTCCAACGACCTTTGTTAGAACAAAAGGTCCATCTCTGATTCTGTCAAGATAATCAGGATATGTTGCTTCCAGATGATGCAACATCTTTACTTCCCATAGAGTATATTCATTTCTCTTGAGCATAGGAATCGTAGTATTCCCATCCTTGTAACCAGACATGATTACAGATCTTTATGATTATTCGAAATCAACCTGCTCTGATACCAATTGTTAACTCGAATAACTTGTAGAGGGGGGGTTGAATACAAGTTATATAATCGTGTTTGATTTTTGCTTGGTTATATGAACAAGAATAAACGAATGAATCAAACTCTGTTTGTATTAATAAGATCAAATACAAACTCTACCAAAGGTGTACAATACCTTTAGCAGCTGCTGACAATACAAATTTCTCTCTGTTTGCACTCTCGTATACTTACGATTACAAACCTCACGAACGAACTAACTATTTTTACAATGACATAGAGAGAGTATTTATAATGCTACCTATCAACTAATCACAGAAAGATAATCTATACATGACAATGTTCTGCCGTCCAGTTGATAGTTTCCATCAATAGAAAATTCTTCCCTTCATAATATCTTTTTGCTTGTTCCTCAAACAAAGATCCTGTTTTATAGCACTTGCCAGTTTCTGTAGCATCCATAATGACATCATCAGTAACACTACTGATATCAGGACTTGTACACTGCATCAGTATCTGATCACCATCAGTATTAGACCTTCATCAGGATTTGCTCTCTGTTCCTGACATGTAGTCTCCGATACACTGTTCATTCCTGACTAAACATTACAGATAACTGTCTAACACATATTTCCTATACAAGGTGCTAAATCCTTTATAAAATCAGGATATACAAGAAGTATAAGTAAAATTCTATTCTTAACATCACAACTCATGAATTATTCCTAACACAATAAGATTTCCATTCCAATCTCTGTATTTAGGGACATATCTGCTGTTGTATTTCATGCCTCTAGTTGCCAAGTTATGAAGCATCTTCTGTCTAAGCACATTTGCAACTTACTCAGTTCTTCGATTCCTTACCTTGAACAGATACAGAACATATTCAAGTTCTTCCCAGTATTTCAGATCAAGATCAAATTCACCAATCTTATACACTGTTCCATCAGACATAAAATACAAAAGAAAATCTTTTTCCAAACTTTTCTGATGAACCAACTATACTGATTCCAGTCTGTCTAAGCTTTCTTGAGTTACACCACGACCTGGAATAGCCAGTGAGGAAGGATCTCTAGGACCAGTTTGTTGTCTTTGATCTCTATGAGAGCCCAGTCCAGCTTTATTTCTTCCAATTTTACCTGTTAGAGCTCTTCCATCAGAAAAATCCATAGGACCTTCAGTCTTCGGGGTTTCCTCAAACACAGACGTCTTTCCAAAAACTGCTTGTAACGAAGAAGATAGAGAATTCTGCACAACTCGTGTAGAATCAGAGGATATTTTTCATTTCTTCTGTACAACTTGTGTAGAAACAGAGGTTGCACTTGATTTCTTTAAAACTCTTTCTTCTTCAGCAATGCCTTTAAGCTTTTGCTTACTTTCTGCATCTGTTGACTTTCTGGATACATGCATCCTTTAATCAACACCAACATTCTCTTTAATCACAATGCCTTTGAGAACAGGCTCAGCAGCCTTTACATTCTTCTTCAACTTGCCAGACTTCAAAACCTTCTTATGTTCTGCTTGTAGACTCTTTTCCTCAGCTTGAATGTCTGCAAGAGTAACTCCCTCTTCATTTTCTTCAAGAAATAACTTAGCAGCAAGCTCTTCATCAGTTTGTAGATGGTCAGAGAATTTTAAATGCATGATCTTCGAAGTACTTTGAACATCAGTGTTTGTTCCACCAGACTTTGCAATTTTCACTTTGTCCACTTTCTCAGAATGAGTAATCGACTTCCCAGATCTCAATCTCCTACCTTGATCATCTGATCCTCCATCTCCAGCATCATCCTTTTTAGTCAGAGTTTGAGATTGCCTGCATTTAGTCTTAGCATATCTCTCCCCCTTTTTGACATCATCAGGAATCAAGATTGAAGTAATTAACTCAAGAGAATTTACAATAGATTCAATCTTATCAGCTAACAAAGTCTGATTTTCTTCAACTTTGCCTAATCTTTGAGTTAAAGTTTCTTGAGCTTTGGAGAAGGTTTGAAACAACCTGGTGTTGTCTCTCTGTAAACTCATTTCTCTATTTGCTACTTCAGTTCTGAGATCTATAATGGACTTCTGAGTAGCATCAAATCTGTGATTCAAAGTCTTAACCTGAATCACTGTACCTTGCAAACAAGTAAGAATGTCTGGATTTTAAATCTTCTTAGAGTTATCCTTGAGAAAAGTAGTTGCTCTTCTAACAAGAAAGATGCAGTCTGCTTCATACCAATCTGCAGTTTGCTTAGCCAGATAATCATCTTCAATTTCCCTTACAGAAGGTCCAGTAAAGTCTGGTTTCTCTCCTGTTTTCTGTCCATCAGTCTGAACGGGATCTTGAACAGCTGGAACAGAACCAGCATCTCCACTCAGTTCTGCAGAAAAATCATTTGCATTTTCATCAGCTTGAACCTGATCTTGATCATCTGCATCTGCAACTGAGGCAGTTTCTTCATGAAGTTCAGCAACAGATGCTTCTTTAGTAACTTGTTCTTCATGATTAGCATAGACAATGTTTGCAGGTTGATCAATTTCTTCACCATGATTAGAGACTTGATGTGCATCAGAGAATAACTTTGTATGAGATGCAACCTCTGTTTCTTCTAGTACTATAGTAGGCTGATCTGCAACACCAGTATCTGCAGAATTTGTTGCAACCATGGGTGTTGGAGTAGGTACCTCTACTTCAATAAAATTTTCATCAAATTCTTCCATGACATGTAACTCAGTTCTGTCATCTTTTTCATTTTGAACCTCAGCAATCACTGGTTCATCAATTCTGAGTTCATGTTCTGCTGGATTAGATGCTGTGTTAATCTCTGTCTCAATAGCAGGAGTCTCCTTAAAGATATCCTCTGGAGCTGCAATGACCATCTCATCATCTGAATCAGAAATAACCAGCTTCCTTCTCTTATATGTCTGTACCTCGACAGCTACTTCTTCTTCATTAGAAATTGAATCTTCTTCATCAAGATTAATAGTAGAAGGTGATGGGGACCTATTTGCTCTTTCCTTCTTTTCCTTTCTGGCCAGTGTGGCTCTAGCAGTGCTATGTCTTGAGTTAATAGCAGCATGCTTGGTTCTCCCTTTACATTTGAGCTTGGATTTGGATGGTTGTTGTTTAGTTTGATGTGTAGTAGGAGGAGGCTATGGTTGGGATTGAGATGTTTTAGGTGATTCACTGTTTAAAGGTTCAGTGTTTAGAGGTTCAGGTTGAGTTGATGTAGGTTTTGGTTGTGTGATGGATGATTTTGGTTGAGGTTTATTGGGTGCAGAGTTTGAAATAGGATCAGTGTTTAAGGATTGAGTAGGTTGAGATTCTTGTGGTTTGTTTAGAAAGTTTTGTAAGGCAAGTGGAAAGACCAATGCAGGTAACTGCTCTTTGGTGGCATCTTTGTTTGTCAAATCAGAGAAAAATCTCTTGTTGACTTTAAATGGCTGAATTTTGTCATCCTCAACAGTTTGAACATTTGGCACACAGGCAGTATATAACAATTGAAAAAATCTAGCAAAATATACTGTTGTAGGTGCTGACAATCTACCACCTAAATTCATTAACACATGTCATCCAAAATCAAAATTAGTACCATAGAGTAAAGAATACCCGATTTGGAGACTGTCAATTGGAATTGCATCCCAATTGGTGACTTTGTTTCCAAATGCCCTGGTAATACAGTCGAAAAAGAAACTCCATTCTTTTCGCAACTGTGGCCTTTTAACCGATCCAAGCTTTGCCAGAGATCCTGAATACCCAATCTGCTGCAGCATCTCACGCAGATTTGTTTCAGAAAGCTCACTATACGAAGTATGAGTGTCAAAACCCATTGTTTCTCTAACAGTATTTAGAGTGATAACAAACTGTTGATCTTCATAAGTGAATACAATGGATGGAGTCCCATTCTCTCCTCCATCATCGTATACTGAGTTTTGCCAGAATGAAGCGATTTGAGATGCATACAGTGTTTGAGGTTTAACTAAAGCCTGGCCAATCTCCGAATCTCGTAAGAAATTCTGCATCAAATGAAACGCTTCTGGGGCGTTTTCATTGTCCAGAGGTGTTGCATAGTTATTAGAGACAAACTGAAGGCCAAGAGAAGTGAAAGCTTTGGTTGCCATTAGGATGATTGAGAAGAAAATACGAAAAGAATGATATGAATGATAAGTGTTTGATGAAATGGGCAAGTGAAGAATGGAGTAGACTCGTGAGTGGTTGTGTAAGAAGTAATTGTGAGTGGGTGAAAGTATATGAGTGAATATGAATCGTGTAAATAAATAATGATTGGATATGTATTAAGCAATTAAACTCAAATGTTTCACCATAAATACACGTAACCACTTACCATGTGTAGTGAGACACGATCATTGAGAAATGTGTGAGTGGGACACGTGGCATACATTTAACGGAACAAATACACAGACTCAGTATTTTCAACCATAATTACTGCTACATTCTCTCTCTTAACACTAACACAATTAAATACTTTTACACATATCAACAGCTGTCAAAATCTCTTTTTACCCCAAATTTGAAATCATCTGAAATAAAATATACCTTAGAGTATTTAGACAAAATCCATCAGTGTTTGTCAATTCTCCAACTTTATTATTGTAACCCTTTCAAATACTGCACAGTTGTGAATATTTGTATGTATATAGCAGAATGTACCAATCCAATTTTTAGAGCATCTAATATTTCATAAAATCCATAAAGATAAATCAGTAAACACTGGATGCACAAACTCTCATTATAAACACTGAATATATGATGAATGCTAAACTCTGTAGTAACTTAAATACAGAAATCTGAATACACCTATTCCCTTTGATGTCCATGATTATCCAAGTAAGCACACAGTCTTTATAGACAAAAAGATCAAGAGATAGAGATCAAAGTCACATTCAATGAGTAACATGCTATGGATTAAAAACTCACAAACCCTCAAATCACACAAGTGTTTAGATGAAGTGTTTACACTCAGTTCAACCAATAAAAGCAGATACTACCATATGCTTGGTTGTCCACCAAATCTACACTACTTTGAATACATGTATGCACAAATCAAAAGGACTTTGTTCAAGGTTGTAATTTGGTTAAGAACAAACAGGTGACTGGAAAAAGAAGAAAGAGAAGAAATGACTAACTAAACGAAAGAGCAAAGTGTTCAGTTGTACTGCAAGTACATATTTGTACATGATGATCAGTATATATATATATATACATTTTTTTATGTATATATTTCCACCAAATAAACTTTCCTTTGCAGATAAACTCTCACATGTTTGCTTTTTAATTTCCAAACGAATATAACTGCTCTTGTTAAAACAGAGTTTGAAAGAAACAGTTAGTTAGGCTCAAAGAGGTTGACTAAGGGTTTTGTTTTTAGGAACAGTGTTTGGATAAGTGTGGTAAATCCTAATGCCTTTATCATTTTCATGCACACACACATCATGCAGTCTCAAAATGGTTTAAAACAAGTTCTAGAGCAACATACTTACTGATGAACAGCACACAGAAAAAATTGATTGATATAAAATGTATCAATCACTATTTGGCTCAAGTTCTCACAGGGTGCAGGCATGCTTTGGTACTCATCAAAATAAACAATGACACATCTCAAGTTTTATAAATTTTCACAAGTACAAACAAGGAATCATCAAGTACCATGTGAATGTTTTGGGAACAGAGTGTCACTAACAGAGTTTAGGAGTCATCAATATCAGAAAAAATTCATGAGAGGCAATGCACACATCATTTACAGACTTAGAGTTTAGGATAAATAAACTAAGAGATGCTATAAATATGAACAGTATCATGCTTGTGTTGAATTTCTGCACAGTCTAAGATTAGATCACAGATAATTTAGAAGGATTCATGATTAATAACTGAGAACCATGCTTCATACATTTTCTTCATTGGTGTTCATCTCAGACAATAACATTATCAGAATTACTCAGAGTTTATCTAGCATGCTAATAGAGTTTGACAGTCTATGAGAAGTGTTAACATGACAGAGTTTAAAAAACTGAGTTCACAAGGCATTTAACACATCACACAAACATGAATAATGCATTATTTAAGTGAATTTGAGTCTAACCAGTATCTCTAGTCAAAACTAGAGACCATTCCAAGTTCATTTACCAGCCTTGTAAATGTAGCTTCACTCAATGGCTTGGTGAAGATATCTGCAAGCTGTTGGTCTGTAGACACAAAATGAAGCTCAATGTTTCCTTCCTCTACATGCTCTCTAATAAAATGATACCTTATGCTGATGTGCTTGGTCATCGAATGTTGTACTGGATTACCTGTCATAGCATAGCACTTTGATTATCACATTAAATAGGAATTTTACTGTACCTCAATCCATAATCCAGCAACTGATTCTTCATCCATAGAATCTGTGCACAACAGCTACCAGCAGCAATATACTCTGCTTCAGCTGTAGAAGTAGAAATTGATTTCTGTTTCTTACTGTACCAAGAAATCGGTCTATCACCCAGAAATTGACGACTTCCACTAGTGCTTTTTCTATCTATCTTACAGTCTGCAAAGTCTACATCAGAGTAACCAATAAGCTTGAAATCTGATTCTCTGGGATACCACAGCCCTAAAGTAATGTTCCCTTGAGATATTTGAAAATTCTTTTCACAGCTGTGAGATGTGGTTCTCTGGGATCAGCCTGAAACCTTGCACAGAGACAGGTTGCATACATGATATCAGGTCTACTTGCTGTCAGATAAAGAAGAGACCCTATCATGCCTCTGTAGTTTGTTACATCTACTGATGCTCATGTATCCTTATCCAATTTATTTGTTGTTGCCATGAGAGTTGATGCAGATGAGCAATCAAGCATACCAAATTTCTTGAGAAGATTCCTGGTATATTTTGCTTGATTTATGAAAATTCCATCATCTGTTTGCTTCACCTGTAGGCCTAGAAAATAACTAAGCTCTCCCATCATACTCATTTGATACCTGGACTGCATTAGTTTGGCAAACTTTGTACAGAGTTTATTATTAGTAGACCCAAAAATTATGTCATCAACATATATTTGAACTAGCAAGTCACTACCAGATTGAAAGTAAAACAGAGTTTTATCAATTGTACCTCTGTGAAACCCACTTTCTAGTAGAAATTGAGCTAAAGTTTCATACCATGCTCTTGGTGCCTGCTTAAGTCCATAAAGTGCTTTATCAAGCCTGTAGACATAATCTGGATATTTGGGGTCCACAAATCCTGGTGGTTGTTCAACAAACACTTCTTCTTCAAGTTTCCCATTCAGAAAGGCACTTTTCACATCCATCTGAAATACCTTGAATTTCTTATGAGAAGCATAAGCAAGAAACATCCTTATTGCCTCCAATCTTGCTACTGGAGCAAAAGTCTCATCATAATCTATTCCTTCCTGCTGTGAATAGCCTTTTGCCACCAGTCTGGCCTTGTTTCTTGTAACAACCCCCTCACTGTTAGTTTTATTTCTGAATACCCATTTAGTACCAACAACAGACCTATTCTTTGGTCTTGGTACAAGTGTCCAAACTTCATTCCTTTAAAATTCATTCAACTCTTCTTGCATTGCTGTTATCCAGTCAGCATCTTGAAGAGCTTCTTCTACCTTCTTTGGCTCAGTTTGTGACAAGAAAGCATGAAACAGACATTCATTTGTTGTTGCACTTCTTGTCCTTACTCTTGCATCTGGATCACCAATTATCAAATCAGGTGTATGAGATTTGGTCCATTTCCTAGCTGAGGGTAAATGACTTCTCTCAGAGTTTGATCCTCCCCCTCGATCCATGTTCTCCTGATTTTCTTGATGACTTTCTTCATTCTCTGAGGCTCCCCCTGAATTTGACTGCTCAGAGTTTGAACTCTCAGAGTTTGAGTCATCACTATTTGATCCAGATTTTTCAGCTGACTTATCATTAGAATTTGAGTCATCACTTTGAAGGGATTCTTCATGCTCACCCTCAACTGGTTCTTCCCTAGTATGTGAATGAGAAGTTTCTTCAGTATCTACCAGTAGAGGCTCAGAGTTAAGTTCAACAGAGTTTGTCAGTTCAGCCTGATCAGAGTTTACTCGATCAGAGAATAATTCTTCATTTGCAAAGTGCAGTTGATCATGTTCATCTACATCTTCAAGTCCAGTTATTTTCTTGTCATCAAATGACACATGAATAGACTCCATGATCACTTTGGTTCTCAGATTATAAACTCTGAATGCTTTAGTTGACAGTGGATAGCCCACAAAAATTCCTTCATCGGCTTTTAAATTAAATTTTGTCAACTGTTCAGGATGAGTTTTCAGCACTTGCACCCAAAAATATGAAAATATTTCAGGTTTGGCTTCTTTTCTCTCACCATTTCATATGGTGTTTTTCCATGCTTGTTGATCAGAGTGGCATTCTGAGTAAAACAGGCAGTTTGAACAGCTTCTGCCCAGAAATAAGTTGGCAATTTTGCTTCATCAAGCATAGTTCTGGCAGCTTCTATCAAGGTTCTGTTCTTTCTTTCAACTACACCATTTTGCTGTGGTGTACCAGGTGTAGAAAACTCTTGCTTAACTCCTCTATCTTTGCAGAATTCTTCCATTGTTGCATTTCTGAATTCAGTTCCATTATCACTTCTGATTATCTTGACTTTGTGTTTTGATCCTTTGTCCAGTTGCTTTATATGCTCCATAAGAGTAAATGCAGTTTGATCCTTCTTTGCTAGAAAATACACCCATGTATATCTGGTGTGCTCATCCACAATAACCAAGGCATATTTCTTTCTTCCAATTGACATCACATTTACTGGTCCAAAAAGATCAACATGTAGAAGATGATAAGGATCAACAATTGAAGATTCAGTCTTGCTCTTGAAAGATGACTTCCTTTGTTTGGCCTTTTGACAGGAATCACATAGGCCATCAACATTTAATAATGATTTTGGTAGCCCTCTAACAAGATTCTTTCTAATCAGCTCATTGATGTTGTTCAGATTCAAATGTGAGAGTTTCTTATGCCACTTCCAACTCTCTTCACTGGACATCCTTGTTGACAGACATACTGCTTTGCCATCAGAGTTTGTTGACAAATTTATTTCATAGATGTTATTGTGTCTGTTTCCAACTAGAGCAACGTTCCCTGTTGATTTACTGATGACTTCACAGTATTCAGGCTGAAAATCTATATGATAACCTCTGTCACAGATTTGACTCACAGATAGCAAATCATGCTTGAGTCCTGGAACCAGAGTTACATTCGTGATGATGACACTTCCAAGATTGATATTGCCATATCCCAGAGTATGTCCTATGTTGCCATCTCCATAGGAAACTTTTGGGCCAGCCTTTTCCACATACTCTGATAGCAGGGCTTTATTTCTAGTCATGTGTCCTGAACATCCTCTATCCACGACTAGGGTACTTTCCCTGGTGCCCTGAAATCACAAACAATTACTGAGGATTAGTTTTAAGGATCCAGACTTGCTTGGATCCTTTGGCTTTCTTAACTTTGTTAGCTTTTGCAGCGGAATGCATATTATCAGAGTTTAAGCTAACTTTATCAGTGTTTACACTTGCAGGATTAACTCTAACAATTTCAAATTTGGCTTGGGTTCATAGTAATTATGATAGATAGCATGATAATCTTTGCAAGTATAAATGGAATGCCAAGTACTTCCACAGTGTTTGCATAAAGTCTGTGGTCTAGTTCTAACATTAACTTTTTTTACTTCAGACTTAGAAAGTAAAGAATTAATGTTTTTGTTCTTCCTGCAAAAACTAGCAAGATGGTTAGTACTACCATAGTTATGACATGTTTTTCTTGGAGCAAAAGTAGCAAGCATTGGATAATTACCCTGAGAAATGCCTACTTTACCATTTCTGTTATTTCTAGACACTTTCTGTTTCTTAACAGATTTTAACTCCTTAAGCTTATGCTTGAGTTGTTTATCTGTCATTAAACCAATATTAACATGTTTAACACTGTTTTTTACTGATTCTTTCTTGACAGTCTGTTTACCACCTTCAAACCTAGGTTCAATTATTCCATTAACAAATGTTCCAAATTTCTTAGGTTAAAGTGGTGGTCTAATCTTGACTTTATTCTGAAACCTAAGTTCATCTTCCTCAGAATAACCTAGACCAACAGTGTCAGATTGAAAAACCTCATTAGTGTCTTTTCCAGAATGAGTCCATGTCTTAATTATGTGATTTTTCTCTTCCAACTCAGATTCTAGTTGCTTATATTTTTCTAGCAACTCCTGTTCGAGATAAACAGCATCATTTCTTTCTTTATGAACTTGCTGCATATTTTCAAGTTGTTCTTCAACAATTTTGTTTCTCTGTTTAAGTTCAGAATTCTCAGACTTTATTCTCTCATTTTCTAAAGTCTGATCCCTATAACTAATATGCAATGCCTTAAGATAAATTCTCAATTCAGTTATATTATCAGTATTATAGGCATAGGTAGTTAGGGGTACCTTGTTTTCAGAGGTTACACGATATGTCTCAATAGAAGCCATGAGAGCATAGTTGATTTCCTCATCTGAATCTGAAGTGTCTGCCCAATCTCTGCCTTTGGTGAAAAGTGCTTTCTCAGTTTTACCCTTCTTGCACTCAGGAGCATAGTGACCCATCTCCTTACACTTATAGCATTGAATCTCAGACTTGTCCTTCTTCCCAGATTTGGTCTCCTTTCTCTCAGACCTCCTGAAATTCCTCTTGTTTTTATTTGAATCTCTAGAAAACCTTTTTCCCTTTTTGAAGTTCTTGAAACCCAACTTCTTGAAGGTTTTCACCATTAAAACAACCATTTTCTTCATTTCCTCGTCATCATCCTCAGAGTCAGATGATTCAGATGTGTTTGAATCATCATCAGAGTTTGATGATTCACTTTCAGAATGAATGACTAAAGCCTTTCCTTTAGCTTTCTTCTTCATAGGTTTCTCCTCAACCTTAAGAGCAACAGACTTTAACTTCTTACTTGATCTTTTGTTTCTCTGCTCCATTTCTAATTCATGAGTTTTGAGCAGCTCATAGATTTCATCAATCTCAGTATCAGCAAAATCATAGTTATCTCTTATGGTGGTTGTTTTCACATCCCACTTTTCAGGTAGAGAAAGAAGAAACTTGAGATTTGAGTCTTCTAGATCATATTCTTTGTTTACCAATGACAAATCATTGAGCAGTTTACAGAATCTGTCAAATGTTCCTATCATGGTCTCTTCAGATTTAGCCTCAAAGTGCTCATACTCCTGTATGAGTATGTTTCTTCTATTCTTCTTGATAGCATCAGTTCCTTGACATCTAACCTCAAGAGCATCCCAGATCTCTTTTACAGTGGTGTAATTAATCACTTTGTTAGACATAACATTGTCTAAGGCACTATGAAGTAGATGCCTAACCTTTGCATCCTTTGCAATAGATGAAAGATCTTCAGGAGTCATATCTTTCTTCTCCTTTGGAACTGTTTTAGCCTCTTGTCCAGCAGTAGCAACAGATAACTTGGTAGGCATATGAGGACCTTCATAAATCCTGTCTAGATATTATGGATCTGTACGTAGCCTCCAGAAACATAGTCATCTTAACCTTCCAGATTGCATATTCTGCTGGCCTAAGAATAGGAACCCTAATAGTTTCATAACGACTCACAGTTGTAGGAGCCTTCTCAGAACCTGATGGAGGAGGAATCTCTGCCATTGATTATTATTGTGTTTGGATCTTAAACTGTAATAAAGTAACAGATTGGCTCTGATACCACTTGTTAGGTCGAATACACAAAATATAATCAAGTACTGTATGAGAGATTAACAAGAACACTCGTTTTTCTAATTAAAAATTGTTTGGAATTAATAATTCCTCTCTCAGTGATGTAAAATATCACAGAGAGCTGCTTAGGTTACAATAAATCAATATTTCATTGTTCGATACCCTTCTAGGGTTAACCTAACTATATTTATAAAACATACAACTGCTATACAATCGTAAATTGATACTCCTACAATTAAGCTATACAATTGATATCAATTACGATTGCTACACGTCTTCTAAGTCAATTCAATCTCTTTGATAGCTATCCAATCTTCAAAGATATTGCTTCCATGTTTATCTTCAATTAATCTTCAATCACTGTTGACTTGTAGACGCTTCCGCCAGACAGAGTTTAACAAACTCTGTTGCGCTTCCAGTAATCAGCGTTTGCGCTTCCATCCGTCAGCGTTTATTCAAACTCTGACTGCTTCCAGTTTAAACTCTGTTTTAACACTGTATCACTTAAACACTGATTAGTAATTACATCAATTATATCTAACATAATTATTTAGTCATGTCATAAAATTTGTGTGATCAAATTTCGATGGTAAACAACAGATAACAAACACAATATTTACAAGTAATCTAAACACATACACACTCATGCATTGATTGAGTTTGAACTCTCACGATCTCTGATCTCTTATCAATCATGCTAAAATAGAGAGATTTGGTATAAGGAACGATGGTGGCTAGAAACTTACCCTCAAGAAATTTCCACTAACTCCATCAAGGAAGGTATAGAGTTAGCATACCTTTCCCACTCTTCTCATTCCTCCTTTATACAATGGAGTGAAATTTTAGAAAGGCAGCGAAATTAGAATGAGAGTCTTGGGAGGAGCCACGTCATACTCCCGAGATTTTACATGTCGAGCGAGCTATCATAAAAATACAGGATAATCAAATGACTCGTAGGAACTCATACCTTTTGTTTTCTCGAATGTACGGTCCAGTTTCCACTGCTGGTGCTCTAAGCCTATATGCATCAAAATAGATCAAAAGATCACACATCAATAATCAATAATTGGCATAATATTCAAAAAAGAATGATAAACAAATACATTTTCATTCTGGACTTTCATCAAACACGTGAGTTAGACTTGAAATCCAGTACATTTAAATCACGTGAAGCAAAATAGACACAAAAAATATGAAGATTACTATACTAGGAGAGAGATGAGCTCAAATTCATATGGTTAATCTCTGACACTTGCAATACGAATTCTAGAGTAGGTAAAAGGAGGGGCATGTGATCCTTGATAGGATTAGGAGTGGAAAAATTCATAATCAATTTGGCTAAATACGAATTGCGTAGGCATATGATGTAATGGAACTTGGAATACAAAAAGGGTAAACTGAATTTAAATGATTGCCTGTTGATATTTCAGTAACGGGCATGGAACCATAGCGACGGGGGAAATAGAAATATCCATGAATAAACTGTTGTAGCCTGTAGGCTCAAGAAAATAGGAAAATTAGAATAGACAATCCTGGTAGTGCCACGTAGGACGCCCGAGATCTTACTTTATATATATATATAGATTTATATTTGTAAATAATATTAAAAATTTATAAATAAATGGTCAATTAAAATTGTATTTTTTAAATTTAAAAAATATAATTTTAATTAATTTTAGGGGTTCAATAATTAACTTTTGGGGTATAACGTTTCCGTTTTTGGTTTTAGAAATATTCCGAATGACGAATAAACCGTATGCGAACTTACCCTAAACCCTAATTTATCCTGATTTTTAACGCGTTTAAAAATCAGGCCACCGGATTCAACTTTTTAATTAAAATTTTTAAATTTGAAAAATACAATTTTAATTAAATTTAGGGGTTGAACAATTAATTTTATGGGTTTAACGTTTTCATTTTGGGTTTTAGAAATATTCAATTCTAATTTCAATTTTTTAATTAAAATTTTAAATTTTTTAACTTTTAAATTTTTTAAATTTTGAAATTAGTAACACCACTTAAAATAGTGTTTTAGGTTCAAAACACCATTTAAGTAGGAGTAGCATTTTTGAACCCAAAACTATACTTAAGTTAGCGTTTTACACCTCGAAACAAAATTTAAAGTTGCGTTTTGGTTCTAAATTAAATGGAATAGACTAAAAGTGTTTTTCCTCCCTCCGCCACTTGAAGCGGCGTTCCCCCACCCCAAACGCCACTTCAAGTGCCATTTTCCCACCCAATAACGCTAAACACTTTAGCATTTAAAAAAAAAATATCCAAAATGTTACACGCAACTATGTCCAATAACGCTAGACGCTTTAGCATTTTAAAAGAAAAAATATATCCAAAATGCTACACGCAACTATGTTTTGGAATGATATCTGAGACCAAGTTTTTGAGCTATAATATTTAAAACCATTTTTCTTTGAAATTGTATTCCCTCCGTCCCAATGAGATGTTAACATTTGCTTTTTGCACGGAAACCAAGATAGTGGGTGTAATATTATTAAAATAAATGAAGTAATGGGTGTAATAGTGATTTTATTGTTAAAATAAGTTAAGTAGTGGGTGTAATAGTGATTTTATAGTTAAAATAAGTTAAGTAGTGAGTGTAATAGTGTAAAGTATTGTTAAAATAAGTGAAGTAGTGGGTGGAATAGTGTTAAAACTTACTCCCTCTGTCCCTCCCATTTCTTTACAGTTACTATTTTGGGGTGTCCCTCTCATTTCTTTACATTCCAAAAATAGTAAGTTTCTTCCACTATTATACCCACTATCTCATATATTTAACAATAAAAAATACTATTACACCCACTACTTTCCTCCACTATCTCAAATCTATTATTAAATATTAATAGGTCCCACCACTTTACCCACTTTTCATCTAACTTTACCCATTTTTTACACATTTTCTTGGTCTCCGTGTTCATCCCATGTAAAGAAGACCATGAGGGACGAATAGAGTACTCCCTCCGTCCCAAAATACATGTCCCTTTTCTAAAATGAATTTGTCCCATTTTACATGTCCCTTTTCTACTTTCAATGCAAATTTAAGAGTAATTTTCCAAAACTATCCCTACATTTATTGTATCTAAATTTGACTTTTTTTCAAACTTAACACTATTCTCTTTTTTCAATGTATTAATTAAGGGTATTGGTTGGAAAATTTTATCTAACTAACTTTCTCTTAATATGTGTGTATTTTAGAAAGGGACATGTAAATTGGGACGGAGGGAGTCCTATTTTAGGAAATGTTAACAATCAATTGGACATCCCAAAATAGAAAAGGTTAACGATATGTTGGGACGGAGGGAGTAATAGAAAGGGCCAAATACCCGAAATTATACAACCCGAGCCTACACAACACACGAACCAGTTGCGAGGTCAGCTCCTTCATCTCCATCTCCATCTCCATCACATGAGATAGAGAAAACACGCGCGCACACACACGCAGTTGGAGGTGTGTATTATATATAGATAGAGAATATATTGGAAGCGAAGCCCTCTGTTAATCCAACTCATAAACCCTAACCAAAATGGCGTCGGGATTGGGGTCCCTCAAATCCGCAATTTTCGATCGCCAAGCCAGAAAACAGTGCGTCACTTGATTCTTACTATACTACACTAGTTTTATTTATACTCCAATATTTATTTATTTATTTTCATTTTCTTGTTTTTCTAACCGATTTATTTTCTAGGCAATATCAATCTCATATATTAGGCCTCAATGCTTACGACCGCCACAAGAAATTCATCAACGATTACGGTAGCTACTCTTTTTGATTTCAGTTTACGCTTCTTTTAGATTGTTTGTCCAGGATTTCGATTGTTTACTTTCAGTTTTAGGGATTTTTATGCCTTGGCTCCCACAAATGTGTCTTATAATTAACAAACATAATAATTGCTTGGACTATAAAGGGATCATACAAATAGTCAGATGTTTATTTGTTGCATCCTTTTGTCCTAAATCGATTGAAGGATGAACGATCTCCTCCACTGAGAAAGGAAGGGGGCTACAATCATTCGTACATTTCACTTTTTTGTGATTTTATAAAATGTACTAGTCAACTTGTGATGCAAACTTATGTTTGGTCTGCTTTCAACATTTAAGTATATATGTTTGATTTATGTGTTTCAGATTATAGCATTGCAACTCTTTCCCTTTTCAGTTTTAGTGCTACATGTTATTACTTTTCCAGGCTATTATCTTCTTATAGTACAAAACATTGCAGGAAGTTGAAGTCATTAAAAATGTCAAACTTGAAACTTTTAAAAAGACATGACATAGAACTAACAACCGTTACAAAAAAATGCGCCGTAAAGATCACAGATTATTTTATAGCTCAACTTGAAGCTGGAAAATTTTTGACAAAGAATACATGTCAGTTTTTTGATGTTAAGTTCTTTGCCAAAATAATGGGATATTCTTTTTCTTCATCCGGATTATCTGTTTTTTAATTTTTGGGATTTATACCTAAAGGTTTTGATATTTATATACAAATTTGTGACTTACAATTCATTTTGAATGTAAGACTTTAAATTATACCAAGTTTAAAAATACAAAGCAAACTTGCTTTTGATTTTAGGGCTTCTTATGTATTTTTTGCCTTGCTTTATCCGGCATTCTGAGATCCGTGAATAAAATACACAGGCAAAATCGCTTGGACTACAAAGGGAACTTGCAAATAGTGAGATGTTTATTTGTTGGATCCTCTTTTACTAAAACTAGTGAATGATGAAAGGGGGCTATAGTCATTCATACATATCATTTAAATATTTTATTAATTTCGTGCTTGTTGATTAATTTCAATATATGTAATGTAAATATACCTATTAATATTTGGTCTTGTCTCTGACAGTTAAGTGTAGTTATGTTTGATTATGTGTTTCTTTGATAACTAATGATGTTGCAAAATTTTCCTTTATGGAAGTGGAGGAAGTTGAATTGATAAAAGGTCAGGCATGTAGATATATACGCTAATATTTGAGAAGCAAAATAGTAAATAAGTAAAATAAGGAAATTAATTGTTGTAGTATTATTTTTATTGTTAATGATTAAAAAAAATGAGATGGATGAGAAACAAACTGAAATCATTTTGGTGTCCGACCAACCAACAGTAACACCTCAGGTTCCACATCAAGGAAACTAAAAACTTGAAGGAAAAACATTAGAAATTTTCTTTGCCTTTTAGTTGAAATGATCTTTGTAAGGGTGACCTCGCTTTTACTAATTTTAACCAAGTTGCATATGAAGCATAAATCAGATATTAGAGTATTAGACAATGTGGGAAGTATGCCATTGATGACATGCTTATTTGTTAGATCCTGCTGTCCTATATCAAATGGATGATAAATATTTTCCTTATGAAAGGAGGAAGGGGGCTGAATTATATTTTATATAGGCAATTATAATTCTATTTGTTATGTGCTATTTCAACACTTGTGATTTAGTTTTTAGTATATGTATGCATGATATTCTGGACATAGGTAGGGCGGTCAGATATTTAAAAAACAGACTAATTGGAAAATACTTATTTGTATCTCTTCTCCTTGAAAGATACCTTTCAATTAAAGCCTTATTTTGCAAAAATAGTCATTGTTTATTTAGGTCTGAATAGTGAAGCTCTATTTATCATATCCTATTGTTTATCTAGGTTTGTAGTGGAGCTCTATTTATGTATCTAATACCGTTTATCTTTTGTGTATCAACTTTAGCTCTAATGTAAATATGGGATACATAGTATGACAATTCATGTTCTCTACAGTTGACTTCTATGGGAAAGATGTGTCGGCAGAAGAAAAGCTGCCTGTTAAAACTGATAAAGATACTCTTAGAGAAGGTTATAGGTATGGCCCTCTTCTTGCCCTCTTTAATTATGTGCTTTGTTTGTTCGTTTATACTATTGGGTTTGAGTCGTTTGACGTATTTACTGTATTACTAGCTAACTTCAAAAATTTAGATTTTAAATTTATACTCTGTTAATCTTCTTCTTTCACGGCGTGGTTGCTTGAACTCAACTATCTATCGCAGATTTATCCGGTCCGAGGAAGATGATCTGGATCCTTCCTGGGAGCAAAGACTAGTGAAGCGCTACTATAATAAGCTTTTTAAAGAGTATCCTTTTAAACCAGATATTGTATAATTTACGCCCTTAAAAGTACTTACTATATTTTATACTACTCTCTCCGTCCCATCCAATTGTTTACACTTTTCAAGAGGTGTTCGGCACACATTTTAAGGTGCATTTTAAGGATAGTTCCGTAATTTATTTTAAATTTTTTCTTTTCTTGTATAAAAATTTAATGTTTATATTTTTACAAGAAAAGAAAATTTTAAAAATAAGTTATGGAACTATCCTTAAAATGCACCTTAAAATGCGTGTCGGACACTGCTTGAAAAGTGTAAACAATTGGATGGGACGGGACGGAGGGAGTAGTACATTTTTTACTGTATAAATGACTAATTGGCTTTTTATTCACATTTTTGTCTTAAAGCTGTTGTCCCTGTTAGAATACAATATAAGATCCTGGTAAGACCTTCCTCTAAAATCTTAAGGTGTTAGAGGAAGGCCTTACCAGGATCTTATATTGTATTCTAACAGCCCCACATATCTGTATAGATATATTTACAACATCTTTAGAACAAAATATTCATACTAGATCTACTTTTAGCTATGGGTTCAAATCTTAAGGAAATTTCAAAGAATGTTTGCTATCATTAAATTATTTTGTCTTTACTGACTGTTTAGGGAAAAAAATTGGGACAAGGAAATGCCATATTGGAGTTCTACTAACATCTTGCTTGTGTAGTTGGTGATCTGGTGTTTTCTGAATCCTTATGTAAGGAATTACAAGTAAATTTCTTCCAACAAAAATGTGAACAAAATCATTAGGAGGCCCAGGGTGTAGATACCCTTGTAACATCCACATTAATATGATTCCACTCCAAGCCAACAAACCTGAATCTACAGAGGAATTAAAAGGAATCAGCCTGAGAGTTAAAACTGTTTATTTTGTATTAGAGATGCTTTACAAATGTGATTACCTTTATTACATGTTGGGAGTCGTAATTATCTTTTACGAATTAAAAATTCACTGGTTTTTTTTTTCCTTGAACTTGACTAAGATACTGTTTAGCTGATATGTCAAAATACAGGACAGGCAAGGTATGCATTGAAGTCTTACATGATTCAGAACTTTATCTTGTGATCAATTGCAACTTTTGTATTAAGTTTCTTCTTAAGAAACTGCTTTAATGCCCAAGGGAGGGTAGAAGATATATGTAATTTTTGTATGACCTCATCTTTCCTAAAAGTCAGATTGTTTTTATCTTAAACTACGTGTTCACACATAACCCCGTAAGGGAGAATAGAAGATATATGTAATTTTAGTATTACCTCATCTTACCTAAAAGTCAACATTGTGTTATCTTAGACTACGTGTTCACACCTAACCTAGTACCTACTGCAATTACAGATGTTAAATTACCTGAAGATATAGGCACTTCATATCTACATTAACACTCCTATAAATGTATTTAATTTAAATGGTTATGCGCCAGCGCTGCCTTATTTCGGTGAGCCTGATGTCGTCTTTTTAGAAGATTTAATTTTTTGCATTGTATCCAACATCCATTAGTAGCCATTTGTGATGAAGCGTTATATCGATAATGTAAGGCCATGCAATGTTCAGTTCAAGTAGTTTCAATAATAATGCTTCTAGTCATTCACAAAGTTTATTGATCTCCTTGAACTTGTAAAATCTATTTCATGACATATCCCGGATTAGCTTGGGCCTTGGAGCCATCAGGCGTGACAAATATACTATTCACAAGCCTTATATGAGGAGTATTTTGTATTTCTCGTGCACTTGTTTGCTCTTCCTGCATTGACTAGCTAGTGCCTAGCATCTTAGTCATGTTGCATGTTTCATGTTGCATGTTTCATGTTTGTGCTAGTTGTAGGCAAGTGCTCAGCATGTTTATTGGTGTGCTGGAATATCTTAAATAGGCATAATTGGAGTACTAGACTCAGTAACATATTAACAAAAGGGCATTAAACGTAACTGCAATTGTGATAATCGCAACTTGGTTGAGAATGAAACATCTTGCCAAATAAATAAATTTCTGTCTACAAGTCATGAGTAAACATCTCGTGTGCATCTTCTTAGTTTGATATACTGAAGTAAACTAGATATTGTCTTTCATGGAATTGTTCTTACTATTGGTACTTGCTTTTACTAGATTGGGCTCAGATGGAGAACAGAAAAGGAAGTAATATCTGGAAAAGGTACATTATTACTTTAATGACTATCCAAGAATGCTACTTCGCATGTTTCAAACTATCAAATGATGTTTAGCATCTCCTTATTCTATTGAATGGTATATCGTCAAAAGTGTCTTTGCTTACTAAAGATCTTGTGTTCTAGCAATACTGCCCTCACTTTTTATTTCCTAAGCTATATATTATATAAAAGAAAGAATTTACAGGGGTTTACCCTTGCTCTATCGCCAAGGCCAAGAGAGAGCTTATCTACTAACAATCTAACCTGAAGACTAGATTGTACATAGAAAGAACAAAAGGGGGGCAGAACCCAAACTACCAATGAACATCAAATAAAAATCCACCTATACAAATCTATGTTAGCATGCTTTAAAAACCATACTGAGCTTCGAAGCTTAGTCTTCAGATCCGCCATGATGCCAGAAATGAGTTTGTTCGGACCAAAGTTGCCCTTGTTATGAAGACGAGCATTACGTTCCCTCCATAAATGATATGAAAAAATCTGGGCCATAAGCAAAGCAACATCCCTGTGAATAGGATCGGAGAGAGACCCCCAAGCAGATAGTAGCTCTATCCAGGTGCAACCAACCAGAGGAATCATCAAAAGGCCAGCCAGTTTGCCAAGAATGAAGCTAGTGAACGGGCAAGTAACAAACAAATGAGAGTCAGTCTCAGAATCTCCCACACAAAATTGACAAAAAGGAGAAACATCCAATTCAAAAGAAATTAATCTGTTAGCAGTGGGTAGACGACCAAGACAGAGCAACCATTCATAATGAGCAAATCTGAGAATCTTAAAGTGATGTCATACAAGGTTAAACCAGGGAACCTGTGGAGACTGTCTTCGAATCGAATTCCATATGTCCCAAGTTCTGACTTTTTTAATGGGCAAGTTAATCCAACAAACAACATCAGGAGCAGCAAGTTTAATATTTTGAAAATCTAAGTGTTGGAGCCAAAAGGACAGGCCAGGGTTCAAGTGATGAATTTTGAGCGAAGGCCGGGGTAGAATCCAAACTCCAGTGTTGATGAGAGAGTGAACTGTTGCATCATGAGAGAGGCCTGATTGAGCAATGATAGAGTCCAGTTTAGATGAAGCCAAGCAACTAGAGTTCCACCAAGGGTCAAACCAAAGCGACATCCCACAACCATTCCCAATTTTAAAAGTAAGAAATTGGCGAGTCATGAGTCAAAGCTTGAGATCATTTCTTAGAATCCACGAGCAGTCAGTGGGCATGCGCATTGTCCAGTAATGATGCCTTTTAAGAATATTATTATTAACCCATGAAGGCCATAGAGCAGAGCTTTTAGAAACGATTTTGCAGAGGTGAGATAGCATTTGAGCTTGATTTCAAACTTCTGTGCTTTTGAACCCCAGACCACCTTGATGAGGGGAACAAATTCTATCCCAACTGACTTTAGCCCCCCTTTAGCATTGATGTCACCTTTCCATAAGAAACGAGTAAAGAGAGTCTGAATTCTTTTGTGCACAAAAGTTGGGAGCATGAAGTGATTTGTCCAGTAGGCTTGAATAGCAAATAACACAGATCGAATCAGTTGCACACACCCAGCCAGAGATAGGAGTAGAGAAGTCCAATAGGAAACTCTAGTAGTTATCCTATCAAGCAGAGGGATACAATCGTTATAGCTCAGCTTCGAAGAGATTAGAGGTACCCCTAAAAACCGAACTGGGAGTTCTCCATGAGCAATGCCATAAGTAGAATCAAACCAGCTAACAAAGTCTGCATCACAATTTCCAAAGAAGACGGTGCTTTTAGCAATACTTGGACACAAACCACTAACAGCGGAGAACCTCGAGACACATTGCATAAGGTGAGTGATTGAATCAATATCACCATTTGAGAACAATAAGACATCATCCGCATAAAAAAGATGGTAAGTTTGAGGTCTTTGCACTTCCATTGAAACCTGAAATTCGAAGGAGATTTTGCAAGCATAGAAGACAACATTCATTGTAATTGAGAAAATATAAGGAGAGATGGGATCCCCTTGCCTGAGCCCTTTCTTACCTTCAAAAAACCCACACAAAGACCCATTTACTTTGACAGAAAAGGTTGGAGTGGAAATGCACGAATAGATCCATTTCATGAAGGTTTCTGGGAAATTTAATTTTTTAAGAGCACCCATTATGAAGTCCCAATTTATCGAATCAAAAGTTTTGTGCAAGTCCAGCTTTAAGGCACATTTAGAAGAGCCTATGTCTCTGTGGTAACCTCGAAGTAATTCGTGCGCCATGTGAATAGTCAGAGATGCTACACCTCGGAATAAACGTCGACTGAGAAATATCATTATCATAACAACCTTTAGTCTAGAGGCAAGAATTTTAGCAATACACGGAGAGATAGGACGGAATTCTTGCATAGTGGAGGGAGTTGGTACCTTTGGAATCAAGGCAATGCTCGTGGCATTCACAGATTTATGCAAGGTAGCTGTTGAGAAGAAGCTATGAACTGCCTCACAGAAAGTAGTCCCAACAATATCCCAGGTTGCCAGAAAGAACTCCACAGCCAGAAAGAACTCCACAGTAAAGTCGTCCGGACCCGGAGCCTTATTCTTTTTCATGGCTTTCAAGGTGGCCAAAATGTGCTCATTAGTAACAGGGGCTTCAAGTAACAGAGCTTGTGTAGGAGATATTGAGGCACAATCCAAGCTATCAAAGTCACAAGGTTCAAGTACTTGAGAGTTACCAATAGTACTAGAAAAGAAATCAACAGCCACTTGCGAAACATTTTTGTGACCAGAGACCAAAACACCTTTATTTTCAATTGCCAGAATCTTGTTGACATTCTGTCAGATTTATACATATATATGACTGAATATAGAGAGAAAAGAGATAGATAGACAAGAGGGAGATGGTGCAGTGAACTGTGTATTTTATTATACTACTTCTGCTGCATTTTCTGTTATATTGTTGTGTTTTACAATAGAGGAGAACACCCCCATTTATAGGCTGCATCTCTAGCCATTTACATCATGGATTACATCATAAATTAGGCAACCTACTAACCTACCAACCTACCAAAGTTGAATAGTCTACCTACCTAACTTGCATATGTAATCAATTACATCACTAATTTAACAATATTTAACACGCCCCCTCACTCGAAATCCCATCTTCGGATGAAAGACCTATCTTGGGATTGAAGAGTGGACACTAGTAGCCCCTTGAGCTTAATCTGAGCGTCCAACTATACCCATTTTTAGGATCGACCGATCTTGAGTTTATTGAGTCTTTTGGGATACCGGTTGTCGAATTTTCGACCACACAGTATATTTTAGGCCGTAAAAAATACAGAAGGTGCTGATGCAAGTGCTATAGTACATAGCCACTTTATTAAGGGGTTCAACCCCTTTACCATTGCCAAGCATTTTGTTTGTCGCCTGATTCTGCAAGGGCAGAATTGGCAGATGAAGTCACTGGTAAATCAGTCTCCATTCGAGACAATAGTTGACGGAGAGCGTTGAGTTCTGTTGCACTTATTGCTCCCGTTGCTGAAGTAGCAGAGTCAGCATGGTTTTCAAACGTCGTATGATGAGCACTATATTGGGTGCCTCTTCCTGAGCTCCTACCGGATGAACGGCTTCGTCCTCCTCGACCACGATCTCGTAAGTGTGGGTGTAAGATATAGCATTTTTCACGAGAATGGTATAACTTATTAGTTATTACAATAGTCACACCGGAGAACATCTTTTTCACCCTTTGAAGCCTCAGTCACCTGTTCTGCTTTGCCTTGATTTTGAACACTTCCCGTAAAAAGTGCAGATCGATCAGGCACAGTATCAATCGGAGCCATGCTTTCTCTCCGACTCTCTTCGAGCTGCACACAGCCATGTGCTTCTTCAACTGTAGGAAAGGGAATCTGGCCAATGAGTTGATTCTTGATTGAATCATACTCCATTGTCAGTCCAGCAAGAAACTTCATCACTCTTTCTTCTTGTACCAATTTTTGGTACTTCTCTTGGTCTTCAGCCTGTTTACACTCGAACACATTGTAGTGGTCTGACTCCTGCCATAGAGATGTGAGTTCCGAATAATATTCGGTCAATGTTCTGCCCCCTTGAGTTAGAGACCATATTTTCTGCTTTACCTCGAAATGTTTGGTCATATTACCCGAATATGAGTATGTTCGGTTGATGGAATTCCAAACAGCTTCCGCAGTAACAAGAAACAGATAACTTTTGCGAATACGTAACTCCATAGAGTTAAACAACCATGACTTGACCATGGCATTCTCGCTATCCCAATCATCAAAACTTGTAGCAGTTGCCAAGGGCTTCTTGGCCTTCCCATTGATATATTTCATCAATCGATGGGATTTAAGTGCGAGTGTGCAAGATTCCGACCATTCCAAGAAATTCTTTCCGTCAAATTTGGGGTTAAATATGGAGTACCGTGGAAACCAAATTTAACACTCCCTTGACCGGTATTGTTCCTTGCAGCTGACTCATTTACAACCTCCGCCATTATTCAAGACAACAACACTACAAGAAGATTTGCTGAAAAACAGAATCTGCAGAAATAAAAAAAACTGGGCAGAAAATTCTGCTGGAAACAGAATCTGCATAAAAAAAAACTGGGCAGAAAATGGCAGAAAATTACTCCCCTCTGCTGAAAACAGAATCAGCAAGTTTCCCTTGAAAAACTTGTATATTGTTGTGTGTTTTCTGGGCAGATTTTCTGGGCAGAATTTGACAGAATCTGGGCTGAATCTGGTGTGTTTTCTGGGCAGAATGGGTGATGTTTATAGCAGTTTTTGGCAGAATCTGTGTTTGTGTTGGCAGTGTTATTCCCTTAGGAACTGAACATGCTCTGATACCATGTCAGATTTATACATATATATGACTGAATATAGAGAGAAAAGAGATAGATAGACAAGAGGGAGATGGTGCAGTGAACTGTGTATTTTATTATACTACTTCTGCTGCATTTTCTGTTATATTGTTGTGTTTTACAATAGAGGAGAACACCCCCATTTATAGGCTGCATCTCTAGCCATTTACATCATGGATTACATCATAAATTAGGCAACCTACCAACCTACCAAAGTTGAATAGTCTACCTACCTAACTTGCATATGTAATCAATTACATCACTAATTTAACAATATTTAACACATTCCAATTCACCTTTGCTTGATTGAAGAAAAACTAGAGTTTCCATCACCAACGGTAAGCCACTTTACCCTAGATTTTTGCAAGAGAAAACGCTCCTCAAGCATAGCAGTCTCAAGATTAAGAGAAGCTTGTGATTCCATCTGGAGCAAGTTAGAATTCTCACTATCAACAGCCAAGTTACCTTGCACTTCAGAGAGTGCAGCACGGGCCAGGGATACATTGTTGTGAACATTACCATGCTTCCTGTTTAAAACAATGAAGTCTCGCTTTACCTCTTTCAGTTTTTGGACCAAAACTGCCATAGGGTCTCCAAACCACTGTCTTTCCCAAGCATTGGAAACAGTTGCCATAAAGCCATCAATCTAATCATAAAATTGTAAAACTGAAAAGATTTATAGATTTTCTCGAGTTGCATAGGAACGGTGCAAATAAGAGGGCAATGATCCATTAGTCCCCTGTTTTTAACCAGGACAAGAGCTTCACTGAAAAGTTTGAACCAATCCTCGTTGCCGAGCATACGATCAAGGCGTTTTTGAATAAGAGAGGCCCTTTTATTTGTCCATGTGTAAATGGGACCAACTGTTTTAATATGCCCCAAACCAGAGTTAGAGACACAATTTGAGAAGGATTGCATATCCGGCATCCAGCGTACACGCCCCCCTTTTACTTCATTCAAGGCCAATATGCAGTTGAAGTCGCCAGTGACACACCAAGGCATAGTAATAGTTTGACTGGGACACTGAATTTCACTCCACAGAGGCTCCCTTTGATGAGGCTTGTTCAAGGCATAGACAAAAGTAACATAGAAAGAAATTTGCTTATATGGCCTGATGTTTACAGGATGGACTCCATCCTGCAAAGGAATCTTATGATCAAAAATTCCTTTCTTAGGGGGTAACTTATCAGGTTCCTCAAATACATCTTTATACTGATATTTCAACTTACTCAACTCATCACTCAACAATGCAGACTGATTAACTCCTTCTAAAACTGCCTTTGCTTCAGAAATTTCTTGAGGCAACTCCCTAACTTGAAGAAGGCATATTTGAGCAGCATTCTTCAACAATTTAGGGGAACATTCCTCTTTTAAAACCTTCAGCTTACTTGGAGATAGTCCCTTTAGTTTAAAAACCTGTTCTCCAAGCATAAATTCCATCCACAACTGCTTGAAATCCCATTTCACCTCTCCTAGGGTACTCAACCATTGCACCCCCAAAACCATATCACAACTTCCTAGATCAATCAACATCACATCAGCAGAGAAATGATAACCATTAAGTTGCCAAGAGAAATTCCGAATCACATTTCTGCAAACTATATGGTTTCCATCTGCCACTGTAATAGCCTGTTCCTGTATATCCTCAAATTCATAATTCAAACTTTTAGCCAACTGCAAATCCAGAAAGTTATGTGTACTGCCTGAGTCTATTAGAATGAACAAGGTTTTATTATGTACCCTGCCTTTGACTCTCATAGTAGAAAAAGTATGACTGCCAGCAAGAGCATTCACAGAAATATAGGGCTCAGTTAATTCAGCATCAACTCGATCACAATCACTTTCAATGTCAACCACCTCACCACCACAAGGAATTTCTACTGTAAACAACTGAGTCTCTTTAAACTGACACTTGTGTCCCCTTTCATATTTCTGATCACACTAGTAACATAAACCTTTGGCCATTTTGTCAGCCCTCACCTCAGCAGGAATGAACTTAAAAGGTTTTATAACTTTTCCAGGCAGGCCAGTTTGTAGTGGTTTTGTTTGAGGAGTTGGTAATAGAGGTGTTTTGTTAACTGTAGAGTTTAAAACTGTAGGTATAACAGTTCTTTGAGAAGATGAAGAATAATTTGGTTTAAAAGTCTTGTGCGAGTTGGCCTGAATAGACTCTTCATGTAGTCTAGCATACATGATAGCTTCAGTAACAGTTGAAGGTTTGAAAGCTCTAACAAATGGCTTAACAGTAGGCTTTAAACCACCAACAAAACTCTCAAGCTATGAAGCAGGGATTCTTCACTTAGGTGAAGAAGCGCGTATCACTGCGTGCGCAGTGCGGGAGTGCGCACGGAGTGCGCCAGGTGGCGTATCCACGCATTCAGGTGAAAAAATTCGTGGGGGTGCGTGGGGTGCGGGAAGGGCAGAAATGACCATTTTGCAGTGTTTTTTAAAAAACGAAATAAAAGAACGGAGTACATCATCTTCCCAAACAGCTCTTCTCATGAATGTAATCTTCAACTCCACCACCACGAATGTAAAACAGCTGTATGTATATGTATACATGTATGTATATCTTAACTGAAGTCCCAGATGTATATTTGTACTTATAATACTTTATTTGAATCCTTATCTTTCTGTAGTGAGTCTGTATATTTGAATGATAATATAAAATTATTCAATCTTAAGGAATATAATTTTTGTATAGATTATGAAATTATATTTTATATTGTCTTTATTTTCTTTTTTCGGACAAGATATATATATAATTTTTATTTTGCCGTATCCCCACGTATCCCAATATTTTTGAATTTGCCGAATTGCCGAATCCCCGTATCGCGCACCCCCGCACCCGCACCCGCACCCGCACCCATGCTTCATAGCTCTCAAGCAAGTAGCTATCAGGTAATACATGATGATATTGCTCCATTAACGATCTCAAATTATCATAATCATCTATGTAATCCTCAATTGATCCAGTTTGTTGCAATTTATTAAACTGTTCCACAACACTTACTCCGATTTCATCCTTGAATCTAGCACTTAGATCGATAACAAATTCAGTCCAATCCACTCGCTTCTTAATAGAGAGATAGTTAGACACCCATACCTCAGCCTTATCAATCATATATAGAGATGCTAGATCTACTTTTTGATCCTCAGGTATTTTACACAACGAAAAGTACTTCACACATTTCTTAATCCAATTACGCACACCTGATCCATCAAACTTAGGAAACTCAAGCTTCGGAGTATAACCTAGAGGTTTAGTTTGAAAGTTACCTCCATTTTGAGGACCAGCTGATGTTCCAGCTGGTGTCCGTACAAGTTCATCTCTCGAACCTTCCATTGCTCGAGATGCAGTCATCGCTTTCATCATCTTCATTAATTCCTCTAACTTCTTATCATTTTCTTCAAATCGATTTGCAATTATACGTGACTGTTCTTCAAATCGGCGATCAATTGACTTCGTCTGTTCCTTCCATTGTTCATCAAGGTTCGCCATTGAAATTGATGCCGGTTTACGAGTATTAGGCGCCAGAATTATATGTTCACAACAATCACTTGTCGAAGAAGACGAGTTTGCTCTGATACCATTGATGCAGGGAAGCTATCTGATATTATGAAATGTAGAGAGAAGGTTCACAGCAGTAATAGAATAACAGAATAGAGAGAGAGAGAGAGAGAGAGAGATTTAGAGAAAAGATTAATTGATATTCAAATTGTAAATTCCTCTCCAAGTTTATACAACTGAAAATAGAAATGAAATGAAATAGTCAACACAGCTGTTTCCCGCCTTTGACTATTTTGACTAAACTGAAATAACAAATGACTAAAATGCTGAAAGTAAAATATAGAAATTGAAATTGTATTAGCAATACAATTTCCAATCCCTTATCATACTCCCAAGATTGAAATCTGCTACTTTTAATCCTTTTTTTGTTTACACTTAGGTCCAATGACACATATGAAGTAGAGCGAGAGGGGTGTCTGCCAAAAACTCTAAATGTAATACCCATGATCAATTTATTTTTCTTAGCATTGTAGCCTAGTTCGAAACTCATTGCCCAGCGATAAAGAAAAAGCGTTTCAACATCAGAAGCAACAAAAACTAGAGCAAACATATAATAATGGATTCCAAATTGTAACCAAGCGTTGCCCATTGGTTCTACCCTGCTGCTCTTGGTAAAAAGAGATCAGGGTTCAAGTTTTGGTGGAGCCATGTCTGTGAGTAATTAATTACAATAGAAGCAGACTTGATGTGGATTATTCAAGAATCAAAGTCTATTTGCTTTATAAAAAGAAGGTAGCAGTAAACTTCTATGAAATGGTTTCACATGATTCAGCCAATTAGTCTATATCATGAAATATCGTTGAGAAATAAATCAGTGTTAGCAAAGGATTTCTTATGGCTGTTTTTGGTATGGAATGAGTCAATCATCCACTTTGGTTTCTTATTGTTCCTCCGTTGATCAAGAATTTCAATTTTGTGAAGTATCATGATCATCCAATAAGAAGGGTTTCAATTTTTTTAAATGAACTGTGTGAAGACCTATTGCGAGTAATTAAATTCTGCAATTTCTGCGATGTGTGAATAATGGGAAATGTATTGCTTTAAAAATTTCCTATATTAGTATATATTACAATAGATTTTTTAAAGTTTTCCTGTTATATTGTGATCACGCAGCTGCAATATTAAATTTTAGTTTAAAGTTTCTATGGAGAATATTTATTGTCGTTAACCTGTTAGTGAAAGATGGAAATTTGAATTGGTCATTGACTTCGCACCTTTACATGTCAGGGCAGTTTGTATGCGGTAATAAACATTGTGGTGAAAAAGATGGTCTAGCAAGCTACGAGGTAGGTCGTTTTTGTGAAATACTGTTTCTCTCTAGGTGTATTCATTTTTTTGGGAGGTATCTGGAATTGTGACATCTGGAATATGTTTTACTTACTATTTAAATGTATTGCAGGTAAACTTTTCTTATATTGAGGCCGGGGAGAGCAAACAAGCCCTTGTGAAACTAGTAGCCTGTGAGAGGTGTGTGGTTCACTACTAATTTGTGCTTATCTTTCTGTCTGAGTTTTACATGTACCTCTCGATTTGCGTATTACTTGTCTAATTTTATGTTTTCATAATATATTTTAGAGAAGTAGGGCACTTTTGCTGATGAAGTGGCCTGGCTATTATGCCTTATGGTCCTTTACATAATACCAAACTTCCTGCCCTAGAGATTAGCAGTTCCTGGTCAAATGGCAGCTTAGACGTTTTAAACCCTAAGATATGTCTGTATTTTCTTGTCTAACCTTAATGTTTGCATATCGAGCATTCAAGCTTCTGCACTAGTTATTTTCTCTCCCTTATTCATCTTTCACATCGCTCTTCTCTATTGCCTACAACTGGCAGAATCTAAAACCAAAATAGGAAACAGGTGAAAGAATCTATTACAAAGTAGATCCATTGTAATTATAAAAATTGAACGTTATAGATTCATATCCTTTTTTTTTTCCACCTTTTTCCCACCATTGTCCTACATCAGTTTCCTTTTAGGTGCATTTATATGACATTATCAATTCCTCGTAGATAGTAGAAATAGTGAGCAAGCTCTTGATACGATTTCAGCGATACCGCACTTCCTTGCATCTTTACGCTGAGGGTGGTGTGATGGTTTTATGATATGTTAAAAATTTGGTATCGACACCAATCATCTGTTTATCTGATTCATATATTGTGGTTAATATTTTTTCCCTTCAGACAAGCCTACCAAACATCTTGTGGTTAATATATCTTACTCATTGTATTGACTTAGGTGTGCGAAGAAGCTGAATTACAAAAAACAGAAAGAGAAGGATAAATTAGAAAGAAATGAGAAAGAGGTGCTTCAAAGAAAAAGGTATACCTTTAAACTGTTATACTTCCTTTGCTATGACAGCATACTTTTTACCTGGCATTCTGCAATATAGACAAGAGTCATATCTTTCTTGCAGAGAAAGGTCAGTAAGTGATGATGATGATATACCTACCGAGTACAAGGGCAACAAAGACGGGAGGAAAGGTACCCACAAACATCAATCCTGTCCATTTTATCTATTAAATTACTAGTTCAAGCTTTGGTAAGGAACCTATATATTTGGTAGTCGTAATTTAGATTACGGCTCATGTTATTGGTCAAGCATACCTTTCGGCTAGATGATAAACTTTTGTGGATAAAATAAACCCTCGTAATCCCTTATCTTTGTTAGGATTCTTTCGATTTATTAATAAATGCACCTCTAATATTTTGGTGTTCTAGAAATTCGGTGATTGATTTATGCCATCCAGAGGGAAGACTGATTGTTTTTCAACTTGGTTAATAAGAACAGAGACTGTTCATATGACTTTCTGATTATAAATTTACTGTGATCAACTGAATTTTTTTTGCAGTCATGAAGACCTCCACTTCTTTAGGAGACCAGAAGGCTGGTGAAACTGAGAACTTTGACGAGTTTCTTGAGGGAATGTTTCTTTAAGTTCGAGTCGACCATGACAGCTGCAACATTATCTGCCTTTAGATTATCATCTCTCTCCGGTAGTGTGAATTATAGTGTAGTTGTGACTGGAATAGTCTGAATCTCCCAATACCTAAACTCTGCAGTCTGTAATTTCATTCTGTTGTAATGACCTAGCATTGGACTACAGTGACTTATATTTTATGGTAATCTTTTTCTTGTATAATGGTGACTAGTTTAAAATTTGGGTTGTGATTCCATTTTCTTTTAGTTGCAGAGTTTTGAATAAAAGACGATACAACCGTACAATTCTGAGGTAGAAGAGAAGAGAAACGGATACAGTTTTTTCAATATTTTTTTTACAAGTTCTCCCAGAGTTCTAAAGACTGAAATTTTAAAAAATACTGGGAGAGTTCTCATACATCTTTTCCTTTGATTAATACAAAACATATCCATTATTTTCAAAATATTCACTTCTATAATTAACTCTAGCACAAAAGCAATCTTCATTTACAATTTTTTTTTTTATTTTTTTTTTGGGATTCTCGTTCTTCACTTTCTCTTAAGAGTCTCCGAGGCATAGTGCGAAGTCCTTTCTCGGGAAGAAGACTTTGTTTTATTTTACTGCTATATAATAAATGTATAGATTAAATTTGGATTACTGGGATATAAGAAGAGGCCGAGGTAATCAACACAGGCCAAAATAATCCAGTGTCTACGATGTGCCTTAAAATATTGGAAATCTTGATGAATTGCCTGCTGTGATTCAGTCAAGTAGCAGATGTGGAAACATAGTCGTTACTCGTTGGTAGTCATTGCATCAAGAACATTCACTGATGTAATTACTACATACATGTTAAAAGAAGGCAATCGCTTTACAATCAATATTCAGTTATTCACTGATGTTACAATCAACTAAAACATGGGTGCATGTAATTGTTTCTAATTTGGTACTTCTACCATTTCTATATTCATTATCGTGACAGGACGGAGCCAGAAGTTTGAGTCCGTGGCTCATGGAGTCCACCAGCAATCAGCCTTTCACAAACCATAGACATTCAGGTCTGTGTTATTAAAACCGGACCGGACCGCTAACCGGTGGCTGGTCCGGTTCGGTTCACCCATAAAACCAATCCTCCGGTTCTCCTGTTCAAAACCGGTCAGAACCGGTCAAAAACCGGACAAAACCGATACCGAACCGGACCGGTGGCCGGTTTTTTGAAAAAAAATTGGTTTATGAGGTCTGAAAAAAACCGGTACAATCTGAAAAAAACCGGTTTATGAGAAAAAAAACCGGTTTATGAGAAAAAAAACAGGTTTTTTACAAAATTTATTCATAATTTTCATATTGTATTATATATTTATATAATTATATATATATATATATATATAATATTAAATATATATAATTATATATATATATAATATTAAATATATATAATTATATATTACATAATTATGACGTCACACTGGTTGAACCACCGGTCGAGCCAGTTGAACCAATCGAACCAGTAACCAGTAGGGCTTCCGGTTCGATGCCCGATCCGATTATGAGAACACAGATTCAGGTACATTCTAGCCATGTCTCACTATGATGATACATATATCAAATGGATCCCTGTTGTTTGCACATGGTTTCTGACTTTCTGGATTGAGCATTGATTATTCCATTCTATTTAATACTACAAGATTTATACAGTTGCTCTCTATGTACTCAACCAAACAAGGATCCACATGTAACATGTTTAATTCAAAAATCATTAAGCACATGCACACTTTATAAATCATAAAATTTGATGTGTCATTTGAGAAAACAAATACATGTAGTGATAAGATAATCTACAAGGCATAGACCAAGGGCTTAAGTTTAGAAACCCACAAAACTAGTATACTGTTAAAAGTATTATCTGTCTTCCAGATTCCCCACAAACGAGATTTTATAAAACACAAACATCTAATCCACTAGGCCCAGTACCACTTTACAGCTCCTATCTGAAGGAAAATTGGTGAGGGCAATTGTGCACAAGCTCTACTATTATTGGAGCTCCATTTGATCAAGACTCTGCAAGTGACCCATTTGCGCAGCAAAACCACTTTTTCTGCACATCAAAAGACTCTAAGGATCAATAGTAAACAAATAATGTCTTCAACTGTTGATATAATTAAAAAATGAGTAGCTTCTGAAACGGTTTTCCAGTTATATTGGGAAAAAATATAACTTTTAATACAGAAAAATCCAAAATGGCAACTAATAAGGCAGTCACAAACAGTGCACAGATCAAGAATTGCTACGACAAGATAACATGAATCTTTTGCATCCAACAAAGCAGTGAGGCTTGTCAGCTATTGATATAACAAATTTCCAAACACAATTTTAATCACAACTATGATTCAAGGTCATCTCCTTATATTGATGACATCCAAATAATTGTCTAAATACGTAGTAAGGAACTAGTAGAACTACCAACATAACTGCAGTTTGAATCACCGACAAAATACCTTCCATTGCAAAATACCTCTGATTTTAGAGAGAAACAGCTTTAACCTCTTAAGTAGGAAAAATATATATTTCCAAAAGAAATTTCCTCCATGTTCGATTTTGGATATCTCTGGAAACAAAATTGGAGATGCATTGCATACATATTTGACTTTGCCATCTTAAACAACTTGCAACATCCTTCTCTTAAAACTGGCCTTAACAACCAACAATTTCAGGTAGTTTTAAGAATTCTTAATGAATTTTTTCGTTCTCATTCAGAAAATATAACTTACTACCAACCTAGTCAGTTGAAGCCAACAGAGATCGGTGACTAAGGACAAAATTTACCTCAAAAATATCCACTTCTGCTGACATATAAGATTTAAGGGAATATAAGAGTCCTATACACCCCTAGTTACTGTGGCACTTGTTGATTTACTCTCACTACTTCTCTTCACCAGTAATTTAATGTGAAAGTAATCATATTCTCACCACATGGGACTATTTTCATCTTTTAAGATGTAAGGATAGATAGCAGATTTGGCTTACTCCTCTAGGTGTGAGCATTTAATAAGATGTAAGGATATATTAGCTCTTTATTTATAATTTATTCATAAATTAATCCCACTATAACCAAAAGTTGTGCAAGAATTGGTGGGCATGTATATTTTATTATTAAAATACAAGTTAAGAGCTACTAGTGGGCTCTTAGAAATGAGGAGAGAGAAGAGGCTCTTAGTGTTTTTAAGAGCCACTAAGAGTCTCTTGGAGCAACATTTTCATTCTCTCTCCTCATTTTTTGAGTTAAGAGCCTCTTGGAGATGCTCTAAGAACTCATCAAGTTAATACTCGTTAATGGACTGGACTTTAAAATGCAACATAAAATGACTACATACATGAAAAAGGGCCATAAATGAAATTGGGCTAGAAAACCTTAAATGGGCCAGTAGAAACAAGAACATGGACTTGGAATTTAAGTGAATTAACCAACGGGCTAAACAATCAATTCAATTTAGTTTTATATCAAGACTTACAAAATTAATTATCAATAAATAGACTTAATTATCATTAAATAGACGGAATGTAAAATTTGAACATAATTAACAAAAAGCAATAAGCATTAACTACACTAATTTAGGAAACTAAAGTATCAATTAACTAGGGAACAAAAAGAAGAGAAATAATGAAACATAGGCTTGAAATCTATCGGATCAGAAATGGAAAAAATCAAGCAATTGAAATCAAAAAGAAAAAAAAATCACCTCAGCAACTAGCATTAACAAACAAACAATTTGATTAACATTAATTAACGGCAGCGGAGCGTCTTCCACATCAAGAATTAAGAATACAAATCAAGTGTGATTGATGTAGCAGCTTAATTATACTAAAACTACTTACATGTATCCTTATCAATTATGGTAGTCCATATTTACTTCGAAGTACATGTCAATCAGAAGTTGTTTCCTTTCAGTCAGGATTTTACTTGATGGCCCGGTCTTCGGACATCTATTTGAAAGTCATAATCTTTATTAAGGGATAGAATTTATGAATCAAATGGAGTTTTTAAGAATTAAGAGTAATTATCAGATTTATAGTGTTTGTATCAGATTTATAGTGTTTCTTAAGCCTTGTCCAAACCTTAAATGACATCTCGAATGGGGGAACATACCTTCTAAAACACATATAATCCTCGGTGTGTAGCACAGGATTCCGCCACCCTATTTATTATAAGGGTATCCTATTTAATATCTGGACTTTCACATATGTCACTGAAAGCAGGAGACAAGGTTGCTCATATGGTGGTCAAAAGCAACCAATTGCTTTCAAAACAGTTGTGTTTGTCTATTATTAATAAAATTAATTTCATTACAGTCCCTATTGTGGAACATAAGGAGAAAAGATATATATGATGGTCTGATGCAATAGTCAAAACCCAGCACTAGTTTATGAATAATTTTTCTTGTAGTACTATGGCATATCCGATGGTCAAGAGTCAAGACAATCTAACTTGCTGTTTCTGACTGCTTGCAAGTTGCACCTGATCTGGTTTGCCCCGTATTCTGAAATCTAGATATTCACTTTATTAAAAGACACAACAAGCCCTCCCTCACCATGGCTTTTTCACCCCCTATATACCAATTAAATATGAAGGAGAAACAAACATGAGCCAATAGCAAATAATGACAATGGGACAAACTAATGAAGAAATTATCACTTCTTGATGTTGGAAATCAGCAAGTTACAAATAATGCTTCGCCAAAAAGGGGTACTAGATCCCTAGCATTGTTGCCTGGTGGATACCCTGTAGAGGATTCCAGCCACAGTAAAGGCATAAGTGAGCAAGTACATAAATTTCTGTAATTGACTATCACCAAGAAAGAGGGTACCAGAGTGGTGATTATCAGTTTGTGTGAGTGGGAGAGGGAAGGAGATGAGGACTTACAGCCTGAGGCTTCACAGGATCCACTGCATACTTCATGTTGTGATCTGCTTTTGATGGTGACTCAGGCTTTCCACCAGTCTTTTTCTCATCTCTGGCCTTGTTGAAAATAACAGTGAACCCTTCAGCTGAAGCAGGATCATTCACATCCCATTCACCAAACTTTGGCAATGGCCTGCCCTTATCCTGCCAAAACACAACAGAAGAAACTCTTAAGTATGTAACATTAGTCTCTAAAATTCAAGGGTTGGATGAGGTCAAATTTAACTCAAAATAGGGATCTCTCTGGTAGAAAATTTACTACTATATTACTGCTCAAACAGAATCATCAAAATGTACCAAATTTGGTTTAATGAGACCTGCATCTTTTGTTCCTCGCTTGAGTTGATGAAAACATTTTACAGAACTAGAATTAATCTTACACTATTTTTTAGTCAGTATGAATATAAACTATATTACAATATGGTTCCCTCTTGAAATGTCATACTCACACCATTTTACAGTGGACACAAATACTTGCTAACACGGCAAAAACGCACGACAATTGAAAGAACAAGCAGAAAGGCGATATGGTGGAAATAAGTGAGGCCTAGAAGCTCAACTCTCTAATATGATCTACATTAAACTCAGTCAAATCAGACTTTGTAGTCTGTAAATAAAGTGGGGCTAAGTAGGACCGAGTCTTCACAAATCATCAATTAATCACCTTTCCGTGTATCTGGGTTGCAGTATTAGGCTAAAGCACGTAATCGTTACAGTTGGATAAAAAGTAATCAGCTATTCTAATTGCAAAATTAAAGAATTTTCAATCTGAAACCTTGTGTTGCTAGGACACCAACAAAGACAAAACAACAACAAATATTTATAAATTATACACAAATGCAAGAATATATGAAATTCACAACATTATAATATCATACGAATCTGATCCATATATACTAAAAACTGGCTGTGGAGTTGACAAAACAATCATAAATGAATAGTAGTAGTAGTATATTTTAACCAAAACAAATAGAAATTTTGGTTAAACAGCGACTGACATAAGAAGAAAACCCAAAAACAGTGAATTACAAAAATTAAACAACGCAACACTAAAAAAAGATGATAAAGGGAATCAAGAAAATATAAAGTCAAAGCAAGCAATAAACAAGGATGAGATCAGAAATTATAATGTAAACATAGCAATAAATGAAAAAAGGGAATAAAGATTAAAGCTTGAATACAGGTGAGAACAGAACCGATCACGTACCGACATGAATCGAGAGATGAGATGAGATGGGGGTTAAAAAGTTGGTGTTGGGAAGATAAAGAGAAAGGGGGAGGAGCAGAGCAGAGAGAGAGAGAGAGAGAGAGAGCACAAGAGCAAAGAGAAAAACAAGAGTCGTGTCAGTTGTGTGTGTATCATGTTAATATATACTAGCCTTTAACCGTGCAAAGCACGGGCTATTATATATTATTATTATTAGGGTCAAGTTCTATGGAGTACAGTTTAACTAGTCGATAAAGCCGCGCTTCGCGGCGGCGTTACAATATTTTTAAAATAAATTCAATACACTTACGTTATATTATGATATTAATATTAAAATTTAATAATTAAATAATCTTCTCTAATGAATCGATTTCTTGTTAAACATTATTCTTTCGATTGAGTCGTTCTCTCGTTAAAACCGAAATCCTAACTTTAACATATATTATAAGGACTTATATAATAATTTTTATCCATAAAATCGAACCATAAAAATAAAAAAAAATTATGACATTAGTATCAAATTCTAATAGCTAAAATAATCTTTTCTAGTGAGCCGTCATCCCGTTAAATACATTTCGAATCGCTCTTATTCAGAATCGAAATTCTAACTTCATTATATCAAGAGAGTAAATTCAAATTTTTATATTATTTAAACATACAGCTTTCGCATAAGAATGTCTTTCTGTTATGTTAACATATCAAAAAAAATTAAATAAGAAAACTTTTCGTTACGGGAATAATATTAAATTTATGGATATATTTTTCTAATGAAAATATATTTAACTTGTATAAAAAATTTAAAATAAATGATTTCTAAGAAAAAACTATATAGTTTTAGAAAATTGTGTAAGATGTCTTCACTGTACTCATATTCTACTTCCAATAAAACATTTTATTATATGTATTCCTTATATATTCAAACATCTTTTATACGGTCTTCTCAATTGAACTGCTTTCTCGTTAAACACGGTTGTTACTATTGATCTGCCCTCTCGTTAAAACCAAAAACCTAACTTTTACATAAATCACTTGTATGATAATGCTTATCCATAAAAATCAAATACTAAAAATTAAATAAAATTTATAACACTAATATGATATTTTAATAGCTGATACAATCTTTTATAGTGAATCATCTTCCCGTAAAATACGTTTCGAGCCGCTCTCATTTGTGATCGAAATTCCAACTTCTTTACATATTATTGATAATACTTCTCTTACACAACAACTTACTCCTTAAAATCAAAACCTACAAAATAGAGCGAATTCCAATTTATACTTATTCTAGATTTTCTAAAAATTATGGAGTTTTAGAAAATGAAAATACATCTTATTTTCTCTTTTTATTATAGATACTCCTATAATTATTTAGGATTCCTACATGATAATGTTCTTTTATTAGGTTAATACATCAATTATTTTCTTTTTTAAAAACGATGACTTTTTTAAGACAATAGTATTGGATTTATGAATAAATTTTCCTAATAGAAGTATAATTAACTTATATAAAAAAGTATAATTTAAGAAGATCGTACTTTCTATAAAATGTTTAATTATATGTATGCTCTATGTATTCAAGCACCTATTCTACTTCTAATAGAACTTTTATTTATATGTTTTTTCTAAAAATTTGAACTCTTATTCTCTATAAATTCGAACTCCTATTCTACTTCAAATAGAACTTTTAATCATATGCGTTATAATTACTTATTCTACTTCCAATAGAATTTTTAATCATATGTCTTCTCTATAAATTCGACCTCTTCTTCTCTATAAATTCGAACACCTATTATCAATCTAATATGTTAAATGATATTTTTCTACTTCTAATAGAACTTTTATTTATATGTTTTTTTTTATAAATTCGAACTCTTATTCTCTATAAATTCGAACTCCTATTGTACTTCCAATAAAACTTTTTTTTTTTTGTAAAGTACTTCCAATAAAACTTTTAATCATATGCATTATAAATACTTATTCTACTTGCAATAGAACTTCTAATCATATGTCTCCCCTATAAATTCGAACACCTATTCTACTTCTAATATGTTAAATGATATTTTTACATTTGTTAGTGTTTAAAATTCAAAAATTCTAGAAAATTAGAAAAATAGATTGAGACGATCTTAAAGCGCCACCTAAGCTCCCGCGTATCCTCCTTTATATATATATATTGATTGGAGTATGTTGGAGTACATATACGTTCTGCACTCAAAATATTTTAAAATTTATTATTTTGCAAATCTTGTTATATGAATATCATAATTTCATTGATAATTTTGAAAATCATGTATATTTTGCAATATGTTCATCTTAAAAATCCTTTATGTTTTGCAATCAGAACATATATGTTTTACAACCCAAATGTGTTTTGCAGAACAATTCATTTTGCAATATTTTGTTAGCAAAACATACAAAATTTTCAAGATTTATGATGAAATAATGATGTTCATGTAATAAGATTTGCAAAATAATAAATTTTAAAATATTTTGAGTGCAGAACGTATATGTACTCCAACGTACTCCAATTAAACTGTACTCCATAGAACTTTTCTCTATGAATTTATATATTAATTATTTGATTTAATATTAAAATATAATTCATTTTAATAAATTTTATTATTAACTTTAAATTTACATATGTTCCATTCTTAATTTCATGACATAAATAAAAATCATCAATTTAAAGGTATTTTTAAATTTATTATTAAATATCTTAATAATTCCATAGATATTTTTAAAAAGTTATTTATTGTAAACTAAAATCATAGAAGAAAGAATCGTATGAAGAAGTGTGTGCGGACGATGATTCTAACCGGGATATAATTGAAAACAATATATAATTTAAGTGAATTTGAAATTTTTAACACGTTTTATTAATTTTCTAAAAATATATTTTGTGCCTTATTGGTAAATTTTGTTGTTTATAATAAATAATTTAATATTTTTAAGATATTTTTTTTTAACTTCTTATTTTTAAGAAGGTGTTAACAATTTTTTGGAATGCGTTAACCAACAAATCAATTAACTAACCAATTATACCCCATTTCTCTTATAATAATATAAAATATGTGATTTTTTATTTTTAATAAATTATATATAATTTAAGAGAATTTTAAATTTTTAACATAATTTTTTAATTTTTTAAAAATATATTTTTGTTCCTTATTTATAATAAATTAATTAATATTTTTAATTTAAATTTTTAAACTTGATATTTTTAAGAAGGTTGGATGGCCTTAATGTTATTCATATATAGTAAATTCAAATATAGATCGACGTGGATTCAGAGTAATACCGTACATTGAGTGGATGTAGTTCTAAGCAAAGTAGAAAACTGGTAGTAGAGGGTTGAGATTGAGAATTTGAAGTGTAATACATTACCATTTGCCTATAATGATTTTGTATATTATATAGTTTATTTATTTATAATTTTTATTTAATTTAGTAACTAAATAGGAAAGTTGTACATTTTTTTTGGAAGGTGTTAACCAAAACCAACCAACCAATTATACCCTATTTCGCTTATAATAGTATAGTATAGATAGATTTTGTATATTATTATTATTATGAATTTATATATTAATTATTTGATTTAATATTAAAATATAATTCATTTTAATAAATTTTATTATTAACTTTAAATTTACATATGTTCCATTCTTAATTTCATGACATAAATAAAAATCATCAATTTAAAGGTATTTTTAAATTTATTATTAAATATCTTAATAATTCCATAGATATTTTTAAAAAGTTATTTATTGTAAACTAAAATCATAGAAGAAAGAATCGTATGAAGAAGTGTGTGCGGACGATGATTCTAACCGGGATATAATTGAAAACAATATATAATTTAAGTGAATTTGAAATTTTTAACACGTTTTATTAATTTTCTAAAAATATATTTTGTGCCTTATTGGTAAATTTTGTTGTTTATAATAAATAATTTAATATTTTTAAGATATATTTTTTTTAACTTCTTATTTTTAAGAAGGTGTTAACAATTTTTTGGAATGCGTTAACCAACAAATCAATTAACTAACCAATTATACCCCATTTCTCTTATAATAATATAAAATATGTGATTTTTTATTTTTAATAAATTATATATAATTTAAGAGAATTTTAAATTTTTAACATAATTTTTTAATTTTTTAAAAATATATTTTTGTTCCTTATTTATAATAAATTAATTAATATTTTTAATTTAAATTTTTAAACTTGATATTTTTAAGAAGGTTGGATGGCCTTAATGTTATTCATATATAGTAAATTCAAATATAGATCGATGTGGATTCAGAGTAATACCGTACATTGAGTGGATGTAGTTCTAAGCAAAGTAGAAAACTGGTAGTAGAGGGTTGAGATTGAGAATTTGAAGTGTAATACATTACCATTTGCCTATAATGATTTTGTATATTATATAGTTTATTTATTTATAATTTTTATTTAATTTAGTAACTAAATAGGAAAGTTGTACATTATCATCAATTTAAAGGTATTTTTAAATTTATTATTAAATATCTTAATAATTCCATAGATATTTTTAAAAAGTTATTTATTGTAAACTAAAATCATAGAAGAAAGAATCGTATGAAGAAGTGTGTGCGGACGATGATTCTAACCGGGATATAATTGAAAACAATATATAATTTAAGTGAATTTGAAATTTTTAACACGTTTTATTAATTTTCTAAAAATATATTTTGTGCCTTATTGGTAAATTTTGTTGTTTATAATAAATAATTTAATATTTTTAAGATATTTTTTTTTTACTTCTTATTTTTAAGAAGGTGTTAACAATTTTTTGGAATGCGTTAACCAACAAATCAATTAACTAACCAATTATACCCCATTTCTCTTATAATAATATAAAATATGTGATTTTTTATTTTTAATAAATTATATATAATTTAAGAGAATTTTAAATTTTTAACACAATTTTTTAATTTTTTAAAAATATATTTTTGTTCCTTATTTATAATAAATTAATTAATATTTTTAATTTAAATTTTTAAACTTGATATTTTTAAGAAGGTTGGATGCCCTTAATGTTATTCATATATAGTAAATTCAAATATAGATCGATGTGGATTCAGAGTAATACCGTACATTGAGTGGATGTAGTTCTAAGCAAAGTAGAAAACTGGTAGTAGAGGGTTGAGATTGAGAATTTGAAGTGTAATACATTACCATTTGCCTGTAATGATTTTGTATATTATATAGTTTATTTATTTATAATTTTTATTTAATTTAGTAACTAAATAGGAAAGTTGTACATTTTTTTTTGGAAGGTGTTAACCAAAACCAACCAACCAATTATACCCTATTTCGCTTATAATAGTATATATAGTATAGATTTATAATTTTTATTTAATTTAATAACTAAATAGGAAAGTTGTACATTTTTTTTGGAAGGTGTTAACCAAAACCAACCAACCAATTATACCCTATTTCGCTTATAATAGTATAGTATAGATTTGCCTATAATGATTTTGTATATTATATAGTTTATTTATTTATAATTTTTATTTAATTTAGTAACTAAATAGGAAAGTTGTACATTTTTTTTGGAAGGTGTTAACCAAAACCAACCAACCAATTATACCCTATTTCGCTTATAATAGTATAGTATAGATTTATAATTTTTATTTAATTTAATAACTAAATAGGAAAGTTGTACATTTTTTTTGGAAGGTGTTAACCAAAACCAACCAACCAATTATACCCTATTTCGCTTATAATAGTATAGTATAGATTCATTGTAATAGTGACGCACGCATCACTAGCATAAATATTACTCCCTCCGTCCCATATTTCTTTTCCTACTTTTCTTTTGGGTTAAATATCAAAATGTTCACTGAAGTGCAACCTATATATCATTTTCCTCACAGATCTCAATGGGGTATCATTCGAATCACTAAAATCATAATAAATATCAAATAGATAACTCTAAATATGTGTTCGAAAACTAAAAATAATCTTATGTTAATTCTGCCTATTTTTCTTGAATGCTACCAACCAAATGAAAAGTTGTTAAATTCTAGTATTTCAGATAATATATTTAGAATTTAAAAACTTTATTTACTATTTATTTTTAATTAAAATAAGGAAAATGACTATAAAATTAAAAATAAATAGTAAATAAATTTTTAAAAATCTAAATATATTATCAAAAATATTAGAATTTAACAACTTTTCATTTGGTTGTGGTACCATTCAAAAAAAAAATGTGCATAATTAACAGAAGATTATTTTTAGTTTTCGAGCACATATTTAGAGTTATCTGTTTGATATTTATTATGACTTAAGTGATTCGAATGATACCCCGTTAAGATCGGTGAGTAAAATGATATATGGGCTTCACTTCAGTGATCACTTTGATATTTAACCCCTTTCCTTTTAAAGATATTCAAAAAACTTTTCTCCTTACACTTAAAAAACGAACCGATGTTGACAGCTGTTATATTTTAACATATTCTCACCTACTCCCACTAACCCTAATTTCTCTCTGTTCTCTCTATTCTCTCATCCCGCTCTATTCTCTCTACTCTCCGCCTCCAAACCCTAATTACTCTATCAAAAACATGAATTTACATTTTTGGTTTTCCGATTCCGATGATGAATCTGGTAATACGGTTAAATATGAGTGCTCCTATCCCGATCATTGTGACAAAGGTGATAGTTGTGATGGGGAACACAGTTATAGTCGTGAATATCTTCGACTGAGATGTGCTACAACTAAATCTGAGGAATCGGTGCCCAAATCGGATGTGACGGTGGATCAAAACCCTCGATCGTCGTTGCATGAAAGTGTTATTCAAGTCCCCTTGGATGAATATGATGCTCCTCCGTCCCCTCCTTTGGATGCAGTTGAAGTGGTCGCCATTGTTGCTCCGGATTCGTCGACCGATGACTTGGATTTGGATGTTGAGCCTGATTCACAAGATGCATGCTCTCGCTCCTAATCGGAGTAAAGATGTTCTACCTTGAACTTGTTTGTGTTGTTAATCTCTTCTTAATCGCTTGTTTGTTCTTGTTCTTGTAGTGAAATGGTCTTGTTTTTGTGAAGATGTTGCTCGATCTTGTTATTAACTTGTTGATCGAATGTTAAATGCTCCCGTGTTGTTAATCGAATGTCCTGTTTTCGTTCGTAATCTCTTGTTCGTATATGGTTGTTCATATATGTAATTTATATGTGTACTTATATGCTTGTTCGTATATATAATCTCTCGTTCAATTTTGTTCGATTTTGTAATATATATGTGTACTTATATGCTTGTTCGTATATGTACTTATATGTAATCTCTCGTTCAATGTTGCTCGATTTTGTTCGTATGCTTGGTTGTTCAATTATTCTCTTGTAATCTTATTGGTGGATATATTTAGGTGGTAATCTCAGTTCCCACTTCATTTTCGATCGATGATGATAGTTAAAATTGTTGAGATAATGTATGTCCTAGTGTGCCATAAGCAACTAGTTTCACTGATTGGAGGCTTGTGTGTGCTTAGTGGTTGTACTTATATGTCGATGATGCTTGGGGACGATCTGAGATCAAGATATTATATATACATGAACTGCTTACTTTTAATACATGTTGTGCTTCAAACTAATCTTACTTTTAATAAATGTTGTGCTTAAAACTAAGCTTACTTTTAGCACTAGTACATTGAAATGAAAACTAAGCTTACATGCCCCCTCAGCTGCTACTTCCATGCAAGTAATTCCGTGCCTCATGGACAGCCCACATTGGTGCAGTGACTTGATTGGTAGCTTACCCTCAGCTGCTAGTTTCTTCTTATTAACATGAGGCACAAGGTAATCATTTGAACCTTTTACTTTTAGCACTTCATTCATGACATATTGATAGGATAGCCATACATTTCCCAGTGTTGTTGCATCTAGTTCCATATAAGCTTGATGTACTGCTGCCAACATATCATCAACATCCTTAGGCATTTTTTTGTGCATTAGAGATTGAATGCTTCTAAAAAAACCCAAGTCCAGAATATTTAAATCTGGACTGTTTGGTGGTTGTTGCACAAGAATGAATGTGAAGTCCCCTTGTCGATGAACTTGTTGCCACTCTAGGTCATCTTGAGTTATATGTGTCCTTGCATTGTCTTGCTGTATGTATATAGTTTTTGGACCTTCACTTAGTAGCCATTTTTGAATGATTGCTGGTATTACATCATTGATTAACATTCTCCTTGTTTCCTTTTTCCCAACTGACTCAACGATCTTGGTGACAACTGTCCCCTTTGCTCTGTATTTGGAAGCCCTCTTAGCTGGTTCTTGGTAAGTGAATGGGAAGATACCTATCTTCCCATCAAAGGTGCACTCATTTTCTGCATTAAATCTTGGTCTTGCTACAGCAGCTGTGAACGTAACTTTGGGTATGAATTTGCTTGACTTGGCAACCCTGTACTTGCCCTTTTCATTTCTTTCCAGGTAAACCCTCTGTGATTTTTTGCTTAAGTAAAACCACGTTTCATCAATGTGTACAAAGTTGTACATAGGATAATATTGCCTCTTTGTTGTTAGTGTGTCTCCCATTAACAGGTTTAGAATCCATTCAACCCTTTGAAATAGGTTTGCCTCTTTCAAAGCAGGATGTAAAGGGTTTGTGTGAGGTTTAATGAGTCCCCACTTTATCATGTACTTGTCAACGAGTATTAACTTGGAGAACTCATCAAGTTAATACTTGTTAATGGACTGGACTTTAAAATGCAATATAAAATGACTACATACATGAAAAAGGGCCATAAATGAAATTGGGCTAGAAAACCTTAAATGGGCCAGTAGAAATAAGAACATGGACTTGGAATTTAAGTGAATTAACCAACGGGCTAAACAAATCAATTCAATTTAGTTTTATATCAAGACTTACAAAATTAATTATCAATAAATAGACTTAATTATCATTAAATAGACGGAATGTAAAATTTGAACATAATTAACAAAAAGCAATAACCATTAACTACACTAATTAAGGAAACTAAAGTATCAATTAACTACGGGACAAAAAGAAGAGAAATAATGAAAGATAGGCTTGAAATCTATCGGATCAAAAATGGAAAAAATCAAGCAATTGAAATCTAAAAGAAAAAGAAATCACCTCAGCAACTAGCATTAACAAACAAACAATTTGATTAACGCTAGGCCTGTCGATGGATCGGAGCTCTGATCCGACCCGATTCGATCCGAGACCTTATAACTAGATATGATTTATATAAAATAAATTCGATACGATAAAAATCCGATCCGATAAGAGTCCGATCCGTATAATATGGATATAGATTTTACATGATCCGATCTGTTAAGAATCCGATCAGAATAATTATAATTATATAATTATATATGAATATTCATATATTTACAATTAGAAAAATAATGTATAATTTTCAAATCATATGAGATCAAAAATCCTTTAGTAGTATGTTATACTATATTTTGAAAAAAGTATTACGTTTATAATGAATACGTTATCATTGTAGTGCATCTAAAAATGAATCCATATTTTAATTTGAATTATTTTTATTCTTAGAGTTCATTTATTGATCATTCTAATTTTGTCCGGTACATTTCAGTATTAATAGATAATTATTTTTGATTTTAAATGTTCTATTTTTCTTGAATTTGGATGTTAATGTGTACTTTTACATCTAAAAATTGTTTATTTTATCATTTTAGATTTGTAATAGATTTTAATATTAATATAAATTTTTTTTGAATTTTTTTTAATTGGATTGGATATCCGATTACCCGTAATCCTAATGGAGCGGATATGGATTGATCTTAAAAAAATCCGACACTTAATCCGATCCGAAAAATTAAATGAATTTGAATATGAATTCATGTTGATCCGGTCCAAACCCGATCCATTGACATGCCTAATTAACACTACTAGTCATTAGGCCTGTCAATGGATCAAGAATCCGATCCGATCCGATCTGATCCGATCCGAAATTAGCGGGTATGGATTATTCAAAAAAATATCTGATCCGATAATGATCCGATCCGATAAGCATCCGATCCGATAAGGAGCGGGTATGGATTTAGCATGATCCGATCTGTTAACGATCCGATCCGAATATATTTATATATTAAATATTTTTTATATATTATATATAATATATAATATAAAAAATATATCTACATATCTATACTATATATATATATATAATATGTTATATTTATTATTTAAATGTATTATATAATATATAATATACTATATTTATTATTTAGCATATATTATATACATTTTATTTATCATATATAATATAAAATTTATAAAAAAAATATACAGACTTTCGATTAACATCTAAAAATTTGAATACAAGTCAAAGTACTAATCAAAATACTAGTTGACCGTTAAATTCTCTGTTATAGAAATCGGCCGATTTCTGAAAAATCGTCGATAAATCGCCGATAATTTACTAAATTAAATGAATTTATTTTTTTCTAAAATTTTGGCAATAACATTATAAATGATGGATCTTGACATCCGTATGATTGGATCGTCGAAAAATATTTTGAAAAAAATCGAAACACGAATCAGGGATGAAATCATGTTTAGGGGTATTAGTCAAAGTACTAGTTGACCGTTAAATTAGTAAATCAAATGAATTTATTTTTTTCTAAAATATTGGCAATAACATTAAAAATGATAGATGATGACATCCGTACGGTTAGATTGTCGAGAAATATTTTGAAAAAAATCGAAACACGAATCAAGTACGAAACCATGTTTAGGGGTACTAGTCAAAATACTAAAAAAATATTTTAAAATAGATACTAAAAAAACTTTGTCAATTTTTTTTTTAATTAAACGGGTCGGACCTCCGATCCGAAAACCCGAAATCCGAACGGATCGGGTATGGATCGGACTAAAAAATATCCGCCCCTGATCCGAAGCCGAAAATTTTTAATGGATTCGGATATGGATTTAGGATAATTCAATCCGAATCCGACCCGTTGACAGGCCTACTAGTCATGCACGAAATGGAAAGTAGAGAACAAACAAATATTTTAATAAACAAGTGCAAGTAAAAGATTGAGTCAATCGGACTTAAGTGACGAAATTGGTGAGCAAAAAGGAATTCGGTCAGGAAGATAAATCGCTTGCTCAAATCAAACAAAGCAATGAAAGTTCACATAAAACGAAGCCGATAAACAAAACAAAGGTATGAGTTCTCGCCGGAAAAGGTGTACATCGCCGAGAAATTAAAAGACACAAGAAGCATAAAAAGTAGATCTAGAATTTTTAACACAAATTCTAACACAACCCAAAACCAAATCAAACTCTAAATTATCAACTCCATTACACTAACACATCAAATCAAATACCAAAAATTTTGTTCTATGCTTCAAAAAAAAAAAAAAAATCTGTTCTAAAAAGCGGCCTAAGCGGCCGCATAGGTGGTTTTGAATGTCTAACCGCTTCGATTAGTACAAAATCGGGGAATTAAGCGTTTTTCAGGGGATTAAGCGGGTTTAGGCGGGATTAAGCGGATTTATGGGGGATTTAGGCGGGGATTAAGCGGGTTTGACCAAATGTTGACCCTTTAATTATTTTTTAAAATTTTTTCTTTACATATTTTTCAAATTTCATTTTATAAGTTAATATATATAATAAACATATATAATTAAAATAATTAAAATAAATATGTATATATTCACAATCCGCTCAAAACTCCGCCTAGGCGTCCGCTTAACCGTTTAAGCGCTAAAAAGTCCTTCCACCGCTTAGAACCGCTTACTGCTTTTTAGAACATTACCGAAAATAGATCTACAACTACAAATCACCAAATCCACAATAAAATTGAAATTTAAAGGGGCTCAAACCAAATCAACAACCATTCCCATAAACATAAAAACAAGGCATTAAAAATAAACTAGAGGGCTCCTTTCACAACCCCAAATTCAAGATTTGTGGGTGTTAGAAAGTTATCATAACCCAATAACATGTAAAAATTAATCTAAACATCAAACCCACCATTAAAATTAATTTTTAAAAGGAGTTAAATGCTAGAAAGATAGAGTGAATCTAAAGAAGGATGAAAAATACAATAAAATTAGAGAAGGAACTAAGCTTGCATTATTATGAAAAGTGTTTACAACTTGAAATGAAATGCTAGATCTAGAAAATAAAGGGAGGCTACTACTACTAAATTAAAAGCTAGGGTATAGACTAAGTTGTTGGCTAAAGGTGAGAATAAGATGCTTAAATAGGCATAAAGTAGGGTTTTAGGGATAATCTTTATTTTCTTTTATTTTTGCCTTTTCTTCTTACTTCTTTTTCCTTCTTTCTCTTTTGCTTCCTCTTTTACCCTTTTTTGCTCCTTTTAATCATCTTTTCTCCTCCTTTATTTATTTATTTATTTATTTATAATTTCCTGAAATAAGACAATTAACTAATTAAAAATGCGAAGACAAGCAATAAAATATGGATAAAAATATGCAAAATTATGCAACTATCAGGTATCTAAACTCAAGAGGTCATCAAAATCGGATAAAATGGGGCAGAACAACCTTTCATAATTCGAATTAAGAGAAAATTCTTGTCAAAACATACAAAGATAAATAAGAAAAATTATTAATTCTTCTTGATAATTGTTAGTCACATAGACATGTCTGTACACACTTCAAATAGCAAGCCTACTTGATCATAGTAATCAGGGCCGGTCCCAAAGATTTCGGTGCCCAAAACGAATTTTTGAAATGGTACCCCTATTTTTCAAGATCGCGAAGAAAAAATTTATCGTTATTCAAAACAATACTAGTCAAATAGAACAATAAAATTGAAGAAGATTTTTTAATAGTAAAAAACATATTCAAATGCAAGCATATATATGTGTATATATATATATATATATATATATATATATATATATATATATATATATATATATATATATATGAGAATAGGGAACCTAAGATATATCTTAGATATCATTCCTAAGATACTATACAAAATTAAGGTTAATTAAGTGTAAAGTCTTTGTTGCCCCTGCGGGGCCTACTTATACATGATCAAAACTACGTAGTTTTATTTTAAAATGTTTAGAATCTTAGGGATGATACCTAAGATACATCTTAGGTTTCTTTTTCTATATATATAAATTTATGTTAACTACTACATATATATTATGTTTTTGGTACCCCTTGACAGGATGGTGTCCTAGGCGTTCGCCTTGGTCGCCTTACCCTAGGACCGGCCCTGATAGTAATACGGTATATTATTTACATGACCCCTTAATTGATGAACTCAAGTTCATTTTCTATCATGTAATTGTACTTAGAGATAGACATCAATTTCTTCTGTGTACTGTACAAATTAGTCACTTAATAATGCTTGAAACAAGATCCATAGATCATGTAACATGCATCAATGTTGAAGAAGAAGGATGTAATAAACATAGTTGCAATTTGAAGAATAAAAAAATTTGCCTAAGTATAAAATCGAGAAGTAATTTGTTCTATTAGAGAAGTCGAGAATTCGACATGTCAAATACATTATTCGATATCTCAGGAAATGATCAAGTCAAAGCTCAATTCGATATTTCAAGGGATAGGTATGCCAAAGACACTATTCAATATCTCAGGAAGTCAACAAGTCAATTCGACATCTCAAGGATTCAGTGTGTCAAAACTCTCTTCGAAATATGAAGGACTTCATTAGTAAAAGACATATTCGATATCTCAAGGATTTCACAAGTCGAAAGAGTAATTCGATATCTCAAGTACTCTAAAAGTAAAAGACTTATTCGAGAAGTGCATTCGATGTCTAAAAATAATTTGATAGAGAACTGAGAGATATTTAGCCATTCAAAAGTAGTTCTCGAATCAAGTACTTAGCCAATTCTCGAATGTTTCAAACACAAATTACAGAAGATTCTCACAACAGAAAATCAACACAAACCAATACACCTGCAATGGTCCATTAATTGCAGTGTGCACCTAGCAAGCCTACAAAGAAGAAATAGATAAAGAAGTGGATCTACTTAGAATGCAAAATAAGAAGAAATAACATGCTACCAACATTCACCAAAATAGTATAGATATGCTTAACACTGCAATTTTTCTGTTTACTAGTTTTGTAAAAGTGAACTGAGCATGTCCTATAAGTGCATAGTCTCACATCTTTAGTTATATTTTTCAATTATAATATCAAAGAGATCTCTCTCTGAGAAACTAAAGCTAAGAATACATCTTCGTATTCACAGTTTGTAGCAACCTTCGAATCTAATATAATATTAGATTTAAAGTGAGTTCGTGTGTTATTTATATTCAGCATTATCCATTGTTCAACAAGTTACAACTATCAAACAGATTCAAACAAGAAACATATCAAGAAATTTGAAAAAGGAAAAGTAATACATTCCCCCCCCCCAATTTAAATCTAGTGTATTTCATACTCAACAAAGGGTATCAGAGCAGGCTGTTAAGAAAAACAGTAAAAGATCAAGATGATTATAGAACAATAAAGGTCCGAAAGTTCAACAAAGAAAACTACAATCTACGAAAGATAAAGATGTTGATGTTCATCAAAGATGTTAACCCTATGTATCCTGATATTCTCAAGAATGATCCCATTGTCCATAAATAAAGTCCCTTAAAAGACAATTGGAACTGTTATCACTCCAAAGTGACATGTTGCTAAAGATCCATCAAAGTGGATTGACATTGAGAAAGAGAAGGTAGCACTTGACAGCCATCTCATGCTTATCATTATTGATTCTATGGAGCTCTTAATGTTTGTAAGTATTGTTTTCTGTACCTCAGCAAAAGATATGTGGGATCACATTGAAATATCATATGAAGGAACAGAAGAGGTTAGAGAAAATAGATACTTGTCACTCAGTATGAGGCCATCATCGCTCAATCGAAATAAGGCATTATAGATATGTTTGAGAAGTTTCATAGACTTGTGAATGAGCTACAAATGAATGGAAAGATCTCTAGCACAAAGAGCTTAACATGAAGTTTCTGCTATCTGCACCAAATCACTTTGAGCAAAGGGTTATCTCTTTAAGAGATAGATATCTAAACAAAATTTCATATGATGTGCTATATGGTGTGTTAAAAACACATGAACTTGTGTTATCACAGAAGAGAGCCATTCAAACTAACCAAGGCAAGATGGTTAACACCTTATGTGCCTTGATTATGAATTAATCTATCAAAGATCTTGAAGCTTCTACAAGTCAGCTAAGGTTTAAAGAAATCATTGAAGACGAACCTGAAATTGAAGAGACTAAGGTTGTTGATGAGCCAAGTGAAGTGATTTCTACACTCTTGAGGAGTTAGATTCATTCACATCTCTCCAATTCAAATAAGAATTCAAGTAAGAATGAGGGAGCACATCTCTCCCTTCTAAGTGAGCTATCTTATCAACAATACCCATATAAGCATAGTTCCAAGAAAAAACATCTTTCATAGGATTAACCAAATCAAATTCATCTTTCTTGAATCCTATCTCATCCGGGTATGACAAAATAGGTAATTCATAGTACAAAATAACATCTGAGTGACCACCACCATAATTAAGAGATAAAATAGATATAAACTAGGTTGGATACTCTACAAGATAAAACCTTCTAAATTCTTGAGAGAGATCAAAATCTCTAATTTCTTCATGCACCTTAGCACCTCCTAAATTGGATCTTTCTTAAGTATTATTATTCTTTATCTTTCCAACACCCTCTTCCAAGATAATATTGGAATTTAGTTACTGGAGATGAAAAATGGGTTCTTGTATAGGTTAATCAAATTGTTCAGACCTAGGAGAATCGATCACGAGAGGTACAATGTATGCACTTCATTTTTATAAGATAAACTTCTAAATTTTGATATAGTATCGTCTTTGTGAGGTGAATCACAACAAGATAAAATTTCAAGATCAAAATCAGAGATCTCATAAGAAGTTAAAAATTCAAAGGAAGATAAAATAATTGAGGGTTCTTGTCCATAAAAAATTTAGGAAAAGTAATAAGAGATTGAGATTTATGAGAAGAAAGTAAAGAAAGGGAATATTTGAAAGAAGAATGAGAAGAAGATAAGTAATTAGGGTTAAAAAGCGGGGAAATTGGAAAAGAAAGGAATGTAGAATTGACCATCATTTGAGTATTTGGCTTCTTATCAAATTGTTTCTTCCAATACATATTTGGTGGATCAACTTGTTGGTTTTAAGGTGATGGTCCTTTACGGCACAATTTGAAATTTTTTGAAAAAATGACCCTTTATAGTACTTAAAATCGCAACTTTAACTTGATCTTTTAAAAAACGTAATTTTATTTCACGTTTCTATTAAATTTACTTTTTGAATTCAATATACACAAGTCCAAATTATGTTTTAAAAAAAAAAAACATGGAATTGTATTTTAGAAAAGACGGTAGATATATTTTCATTTACAAGCCCAAATAGATACACCCAATACGCAAAAACAATTGTTTAGCTTCAAGAAACATTAAAGTGACACGATCTCACGTTTAACTATGCCACAAAAAGCATTATTTTCAAGATGTGCTATTAGGGGCATTTTAACTCTAAATTGTGCCATAAGGGGTATTTTCTCGTGATTTTACTATTTATCATTGCAATTATCATAGCACCTATTGTGGAATAAAAATTATGATGTATTTATCGCGTATTGATTGCTAGAGTTTGGGAGCTTCGAGCTTTAATGGTTGATCAACTATTTCGTGACTCAATCTGTTCTCACAAGATGCCTACGTATCTTGCAATTACCAAGAATCAAGCCAAAAAGCGAAGTTTTGAAAATGAGGGGTCAGACCCTTTATATAGGCGTTGAGAGCCTTAGATTTAGAGTATACTTAGGTGACTTGTTGGACAAGTCATCTCCTTGAATAGGATTCTAGATCCTTCTTTGTAGGAATCAATTGCCATGTATGATTAGGTGTCTTGGAGGCTACTATTTGTAGAATTTATATCCATGGATGACTCTTTTACCAAGTTTTTAATTAGCCATAATATCAAGTTCTTGTTTTATTGCTTCTTGTCACTCCAGTAACTTATTAACTTCTTATTTTATGGCTTCTTGCTTCTCAGGTACGAAGTTTCTCTTAATTTTTTTCACTGTCTTCCGCTCTAGATCCACATTCAGTTTGTGTGATAAGTTGGGATCTATCCCTGTCATATCAGCTGTTGTCTATGTGAACACATCACTATTGTCTTGCAAAAAGATGATCAACGTGCTTCGCAGGGGTTCTTTCAGAGATGCCCCTATGTAAGTAAGCTTTTCAAAATCTCCTACCTCCAAGGGTATGGGGACCAAATCTTCTGTCGGCTTTCCTCGTCGCTCTTCATGCATCCTCACGAGCATCCATATCCTCAATCGGAATGACCTGCCCCCGATTCCATCTTATCTCAAGGCTGCTACATAATAACTCATTATTATCTTTTGATCTCCTTTCTCTTCTCCCACACCGTTTCTGGTTGGAAATTTGACCTTCAGGTGATAGGTTGAGGCTAAGACCTCGAAAGCGTGGAGACATGTCCTCCTTAAGATTGCATTGTATATGGAAGTCGCCATAATAATCAAGAAAGTTCAACATCCGAGTGGCTTCCCCTGGCTCCTGCCCTATGGTCATAGGCTGTGATGTGCCTTCAACTTTCGATTTCATCCCATTGAATTCATATATGGGTATATTCGAATATAAATAGTATTTTGTGGACTACAAAATTCATCACATTAAATGTAAATTTCAAAATATAAGCTCCAGTGAACTTAAATAATTTAAAATTTGAAGCACTCTGAATATTTTCATTAGAAGATAAAGCTTTTAAAATTAATAAAGACTAAAAATAAAAGTCATGAACCGCGATTAAAATCCCTTATTTTTTGGATTTTGGAAGATGGACATACCAAAAGAGTATTAAAGTTCTTCGATCAGATCGAGGAGGTGAATACTTAAGGGGGATTTTTTGAATTATCTCAAAGAAAGTGGTATACTATCTCAATGGACACCTCCAGCTACTCCACAATTGAATGGAGTGTTTGAAAGGAGGAACCAAACTTTGTTGGACATGGTTTGGTCCATGATGAGCTATACTGATCTTCCAGTATACGTTTAGGATTATGCCTTACAAACTTCAGCATATTTACTGAATAAGGTACCTTCCAAATCTGTTCCTACAACTCCATATGAGATATAGAAAGAAAAGAGACCAAGTCTTAAAAATGTTAAGATTTGGGGATGTCCAGTGATGTGCTACAAATAAGATAATTAAATATCGCAAGCGCACGATCATCGTTTTAATATTTAAGATTCGATGCACAGAGACTATATATTTTTCGTCTTAATTTAGGCGAACTAGACAATTTAATTTTAAGGAGATTTTAAATTTTAACTAATTAACAAATAAGATTGAAATTAATAGATGCGTAAGTGGCTAACAAATGACTACGTAAAGTTAAAAAGAAATATGTGAATGTATTCTGATGATTAATGCGACTGATTAATTAATGATGAATGTAATTAAGACAGCAATATTAAAACTCAACAAAATGCAAACATGCTGAGACTTGAAAATGTGAAGCACGGACTTTATATTTGTAAATGGATTTGGGCCCGGAAAAATAAAATAAAAGATGGGCCAGGAAATGCTATTTAGACCTAAACAGATGTGGGCTAGTAAAAATAGACAAGCACATGAAATAGAAGCTAACTTTACATACCTAAATGGCACTAATAAATTGGCAATTTAGTTAACGCTAATTAATAGTACTAACATCATATTAATGTTAACTTTAATTCAAATTTCTCTTCCAAAAAAAAAACTTTAATTCAAATTAATTACTCCTAATTATGACTAGACACAATGGAAAACAGAACATAAAAAGAGAAAATTACCAAAATAATCATTTCTGAGATTTAGTGGCCCAAAATACTGAAAAACGGAATTATGGTTTTATTTACCGACCTAACACGTTGAATCGTGTTACTTGTATGAGGGATATCACGTTGGACGGTGCTCCGTATCTATGTATATCACGTTGGACGGTGCTCCGTATTGAGGGATATCACGTTGGACGGTGCTCCGTATATGTGTTTATCACGTTGGACGGTGCTCCGTATTGAGGAAAAACTTATGTAGCACTACCATAAGTTTTGGATAAAAACTTATGGAAACTAACTTATGGAGAGTAAAACTTATGGACCATAAAATTTATGGAGGGAAACTTATGGACCATAAGTTTTGAATAAAACTATCCAAAACTTATGAAAACTAACTTATGGAGTGAAACTTATGGACCATAAGTTTTGAATAAAACTTATGGAAGGAGATTTTTTTCTCCTGGAAGTAGAGTGACCAGCATGGACTGCGTCTTCATTCACTTGTGGTGCCGCCCACCCTTGCATATGAACGCCCAAGTTCCGAGCATTCATCTCATTGGTTATTTACTTGTGAAGGAAACACGATACTTTCGTGGCCCCGCAGGGGCACAAATCAAACAATCAGCTCATCTCCGTCATCGTCGCCGGAGTAAAGAACACAATCGGAAAACATCACGTTAGATGGTGCCGCGTATATGTGTATATCACGTTGGACGGTGCTCCGTATTTGTGTATATCACGTTTCACGGAGAAGCGTATCCTTGCAATACGGAGCACGGAATAACGGATCCTTGCAATACGGAACACGAAACAACGTGTCCCGTCGGTATTTAAGGCCAAATATTTGGAATCAGTATTTTGGGCAAACCTTCACCCACATAAAAATGGGCTTAAATAATAAAAATGTAACTGCAGTTAAAACAATAATTAGGCAAAAGTAAAAATGAGCAGAAAACTTAAATGGTCAAAAACCTTTACTACTAGTAAAGCTTGGGATTATTAAACACTAAAGAAATGGGAGTGGGTGGTCACTGGTCAGCTAAAGCAAGCAAGCAAGCTACGCAGCAAATAGTGAATAGCAAGGCAAAACATATGGTGAACAAAACACAGACACGGTGAACAACATATATTAATGAAAGGAGTAGGGTAAGAGCATCTTCAATCCCATGTTGCCCTTAGCAAAAACTTCCAGATGGCATGTGAATAGTACAAAATATACCCAATCTCTCAAAACTTCACCTCTCCAACCGATGTTTCCCATTAGGTAAAATTATAGTCATCGACCTCAGCTTGTCTATATTTGGCCAAGACCTACAGATATGTAAGAGCATCTCCAATCATATTAGGTATAACCATTAGCTAAAATATAATAAAAACTTGCTCCAACCATGTTAGCTATAACCGTTATCTATATTTAAAAAATAATTTTTGTTAACCTTTTCAAATTTCAAAGAAGTGAACGTCTAGGGGTGAACCGCTCTTGGTCTCCCTTTAAAAGGGGTGAACCGTGAGGTGAACCTCTCTTTTAAAAGGAGTGAACCTCCCCTTGTGAACATCCCTTCTGTGAACCGCTATTCTAGTTCATCGCGTTATCTTAGTAAGTTCACCGTTATCTAAGTTTAGTTCACCCTTATCTTAGTTTAGTTCACCACGTTATTCTTACTTAGTTCACCTTTATGCTTATTTTAGTTCACCGTACCTTTGCAATGGAAACTGATGCAGTTGGAGAAAAAAAATAAGCGGGAGAGATGATCAATTAAGCGAGAGATGATGTGGCAGATATAGAAGATGATGTGGAATGGCTTACAGATCTGTAGAGGTTTGACAAATATAGATAAGCAGATGCTGTTATGTTAAAAAATTATTAACTACAGACTTGCGTTGGAGCTGGGAGCTGGTAGATTGCTATCTCAATAGCTAAATGGCCTACCATATAGAATATTGCTAACAGATGTGGGGTGATTGGAGATGCTCTAAGGACTTCTCCCGCAATTTTTTGTTCCCTTCTCCTGTTTCGTCTCCCGCCATATGATTTTTAATATGTATTTATTTTCAATCTCTTTTTTTTTTTACTTCAAATTATGTCTTTTATTTGTGATAATGGTACAAAATGGGATTTGCAATATGTTGGAACATCACAATTTCTAATTTTTTAATTTAAAATTATAAAATCAATTAACATTAACATATTAAAATTGAATAAATTTTTTAATTTACATTTCTAAGATATATGACCACAATTTAAGATCAATTAATAGCAATATAATTTTTATTGAAAAGACATTGTTTGAAATTATAAAATACTATTTCAAAATATCCCTTATATCTAACACACCATACAGATTCAACAAATTTTAGCCAACCATTATTTTATAATATTTTAGCCAATCAATTTAGCAAACACCATTTGACATGCTCTATGAAACAGCAGCAAGATTTAAATTACTAGTATGCAACTAAAACATTGGCCAACCAACGAAAGCAAAGGAAACGGTACCAAAACCCCGAACACAAATTAATTTTGTGTAGGAGCCTCGCCGGTAAATATAGATCTAAGTCGGAAAATCCAACAAAGAACCCAACAAGCAAATCAACTTAGATCTACAAACTCTATTCAACAACTAACCTATAAAAGTTAAGTAACATTTTAAATTACTGTGACAGGAGGTCTGTTCCTGTTGAATTACAGTCCATTTTAGTGGCTGATTTATTTGAGTAATATATTTTATTTCGTCAAAAAAAAAAAATTGAGAATTTAAGAGGGGTTCAAAATAAACATTTCTCAAATTATATACTACGAAAATGGGTAACTTAAAAAGTAAAGGTCTTTAACCCATTAATGAAATTGAAGTTCAAAATGGGCTCAAAACTAAACGGCGGAATGGAGTAAACTAGAGACAAGATGTAGAGGGTGTTTGGCATTACTTAAAATAAATTACTTTTGATTTAATGGAGGTGTTTTTAATTTAAAGTAAAAAGTAAAGTTGTTTACTTTAAGTTGAATGAATGTGTTTGGGTAATTTTACTTAAAGTTAAATGGGGGTTTAATAGTTTTGACTTAAAGTAATATTTGACTTAAAAAAATTTTAAATTCATAATATTTAAATTTTACAAGAATCGTGAAAAAGAAAATTAAAAAAATTCCATAAGTCATAAGTCATAAGTCAAAAGTACCTAAATGGAACTTACGACTTAAAGCAATTTTTTTTAACTTAAAGCGGGCTTAAAGCCCATGTTGCCAAACATGACAAAAACGGCTTAAAGCTCAAAACTCCTTTAAGGAGCTCTTGCCAAACAGGCTGGTAGTGAAAATGAACTTTTATTAATCTAAAAAGGTGTTTACAAGATTTAAAAAGCTAATACAAGTAAAAGATAAATTAAACTAGAACATTGAAAATGAAGAGGAGGCTCCTCTAAAAACTAGGGTAAACTAAAAACTAAGGTGTAGACTAAGTTGGGGGCTAAGGATGAGAATAGGATGCTTAAATAGGCACAAGGTATGATTTTAGGGGTAGAAGGGTAATCTTCATTTTCTTTTCTTTTTGCCTTTTCCTTTTCCTTTTCCTCTTCCTTTTTTTTTCTTTTTCTTCCTCTTTTGCCCTTTTTGTTCCTATTAATCATCTTTTCTTCTCCTTTCTTTATTTCTTTATTTATTTGCAATTTCCTGAAATAAGACAATTAACTAATTAAAAATGTGAAGACAAGCAATAAAATATGGATAAAAATATGCAAAATTATGCAACTATCATCTAGCTTATGTCAAGAAGCTTGAACCTGAAAAGCTGGAATCTAGATCCGTAAAATGTAGGTTTGTGGGATATCCGAAGAAGACTTTGGGATATTATTTCTACACTAATCAAAGGGTGTTTGTTTCTAGACTTGCGACCTTCTTGGAGAAACAGTTTATCCTTGAAGGGAACACTGAGAGCGAAATTGAACTTGATGTAGTTCAAGAAGCACAAACTACTATGGTTCAAGAGGAAGTACCTATTCAGAAAGAATAACCTTCTGTAGAACAGCCTATATATGCGTAAGTCAAATAGAGTGTTGCACCAACCTGAGAGGTATTATGGTCTTGTCATTGAGAATGACAAAGAGTTGATGCTCGTTGATGATGAAGATCATATGACCTACAACGAGGCTATGATTTGTGAAGACTCAGAGAAATGGCAGAGTGCCATGAAATCCGAAATGGAATCTATGTCTGCCAACCAAGTGTGGACTTTGGTTGAGGCACCTAAAGGCGTAAAGCCTATCGGGTGTAAGTGGGTATATAAAAGAAAGATTGGAGCAGATGGCTAGGTGGAGACCTATAAAGCCTGGCTTGTGGCAAAAGGATTCAAACAAAAACAAGGGATTGACTTTGATGAAACTTTTTCGCCTGTAGTCCTGCTTAAATCCATTCGGATTTTGCTTGCAATTGCGGCTTACTATGACTACGAGATCTGGGAAATGGACGTGAAGACGCCCTTCCTCAATGGAAAAATTGAAAAGGACGTGTATATGACACAACTAGAAGGTTTTGTTTCTAAAGGAAATGAACATCTAGTTTGTAAACTGCATCGATCCATTTATGGATTGAGGCAAGCTTCTCGCACATGGAACTTCCGTTTTGATGAGATAATCAAAGAGTTTGATTTTATCAAAAAACATGGATGAACCTTGCATCTACAAGAAGGTTAGTGGGAGTACCGTGACATTTCTTATTTTGTATGTGGCTGACATACTTCTAATAGAAATGATATATCGAAGCTGCAATCAGTCAAACATGAAGAACATCCTGAAGTACTTGAGAAGGACTAAGGATATTTTTCGTGTTTTTGGTGGGTCTGAGTTGAAAATAGGGGATTACACGGACTCTAGTTTTCAATCAGAGTGTGATGATAGTAAATCCATGTCAGGGTAAGTGTTTACTATAAATGGTGGAGCTGTTAGTTGGAAGAGTTCCAAACAACCCACAACGGTAGACTCCACAGTGGATGTAGAGGATATATTTGAAAGTAAACTTGTGGAGCTTTCATCTAACTAGGGAAATTGTTGAAAGAGGAAATGTCAACCTTGAGAGAGTTGACACACACACATAACAACATAGCCGAGCATTGACAAAGCCGCTTTCTCAAAATCACTTTGATCCTCATAGAGATGAGATGGGTATTAGATACCAGAGTGATTGGCTTTAGTACAAGTGGGAGATTGAAAGTAAAAGTGTCCTAAATCCAATCATGGATGATGAGTTAGGAAGAACTTTTATGTAATCTACTTAATTTCATAGAAGACTTATTTGTTTATGTCATGGGCTTTATCTATTTAAAGTGTCTAAGTTAGATGTACCACAGTTAAGAGTAAAACTTTTAGAATTATGATGAGATTATAATAGTGAGATCTAAAAGATGAAAACTCTAAACTTAAATTGTTCCTGGTCGTAGGATGACTAATTGGTAGTTAGTTAATCCGTAAAGATAGGTACATACTATGCTTGCTTCAATATGAAGGATGTCTGTTCTCATAGGCATTTGTGTGGTGACACTATATAGCTAGTATGTAGGTGCTTATTAGAGAATAAATTCACTGAACATGACTCGAATAGTTGAACAACTAATGGAGTTCACTCACGTGTCAGTAGTTGTTCATATAGTGATGGTTGTACAAGTGTCCTTAGACTTGAGATAATCATAGTCAGCTTGTGTACATTGAACTATGCTTTGGTTTAGTTCTTAGTCTCTAGGGACAATAATTAGGGATCTTCTGGGCACTGGAATTTGTACACGAAGATAGTGATTGATCAATAGAGGATCTGCCCCTTCCAGTGAAGGAATAGAATGTCCTATGTTATTCCACTAATACTAGTTTAGGAATCTCTGCCCAGAGTGAATGAAATTAAAAAGAAGTTTCTAATTTGCATTAAAAGGAACTAAGCATAATGAATAGGAAAATCATATGATTAAATTAGATAGGCTTGACACAAGTTCCATGCCTTGCATTTAATCGGGACATTGTAGGGCAGAAGGAATTGATTGTACGGGAACCACTCACTGACTAGGTTCTAGTTATTCTAAGCAATGAATTCATATTATCCGGATAGTCGCGATATGCTGAGATGTATCCCTCACGATGTAGAATAAATATGATTAATTATTTAATTAATTATATTTAATGAATTAGAAGAATTCATATAAATGATAATAAAATAGTTTTATTATTATTTATTTCTACTACCAGCTTAATATTGAACCTACAGGGTCACAAAATAAAAGAGTCTGATTTATTGGTGGAGGAATTAATTAATAATGGCTAGTAATTATTTATTTGTGAAATAAATAATTTATTAGCAATTTTATAATTGATTAAATAAGATTTAATTGATTATAAATCAATTAAGAAGAGTTCTTAATATTATTAATTAAGGATTTAATTTAAGAAATTAAATTAAGTGAGAGAATTATTTTCTAAAGAGTTTAGAAAAAGAATTAATGATTAAAAGAGTTTTAATTAATAATTAATTGATTAATGAGATTAATTAATTAATAGGGTTAATAATTATAGGAAAAATCAGCTGAGATTTTTTGCCTATAAATATACTGTTATAAGCCCTATTAGCCTGAATCAGTTTTAACGTTAGTTTCAGAAGGAGGCAACCCTAATTCTCTCTCAGCCCTCTTCCTCCCTCCATCGAATCAAGCTCTTGGTGGATACCTGTGGAGTGCTTCACACTTGAGGAGCAACTGCTAAGAGACTCTCTACGCCATCCTTGGATCGCTTTTAAAGGTTAGAAATCGATCCCACATCTTTATCCATGAATCGTATGCGTTATTTATGCGATATATATGTTATAAATTGTGATTTACGCGCCATGCCTCCTAACCCTACTACGATTCTTAGGTTTCTCAGCCTATATAAAGGGCCTGATCCCTCATTCTCAGAACTACGTTTTTGGCTTGATTCTTGATATTCATCAAGGTACGTAGGCATCTTGTGAAGGCAGATTCAGTCACGAACACGAGAGCAGCCATTAAAGCACGAAGCTCACGAATCCTAACATTAAATACGTACAAACCCTAGCCGTACTTCGATAACCTAGTTTTTATTTCACATCATTTGACGCCGTCTGTGGGAAAACAACATCAACCATGGTTAACACGCGAAGAACAACACCGGTCTCAACCGAGGTCGCCCCTGTCACCTCTGTTCCACCTGTCATCACATCCGCTCCACCCGTTGTTACGGAACAAGGGTACGTACCCCCATCAACAGGGGCGATCACTCAAACTCAAGTTTCTCAACCAATAAGGACGACTCCCCGTGTTGAGAGAACTCTACCAGTGGTCGTCCATCCAGGACAGGAGACTAACCAACTTCAGATGGTGGTCTCTCCTCGAACCAGTCGTCCACCACTCCCAAGAGTTCATATCTCTTCCACCGTGCTTTCTGCAAACACCAATCCGGTGTATGGGTTGCCTAATTATCCTCCGAATCGAAGGGACCTTGGACCAAGCGGTCATGCCCTGCAAATACATGAACCACCTTATATTAGAGGTTTGGGTCCCCCTGAACAAGGATACTAGGATACTATGACTACTTCGGTCCTTATATCGCTGATTCATCGTCGGAGGATGACGACCGTGATGAAGCCCCGAGAAGGTGACGTGCTAGCAAAGAACCTCAAAGGAGGACGCAAAGAATCCATGATGGACCCTCTCTGACAACTGCTGAGAAAATCAAGGTTCATGAGGCCGAGATCCAAAAGCTGAAGGACGGCATAGCAAGAGTGCAAGCAAGGCAGAATCAGAATCGACCTCCTCCAACTTCAAGAGAGGTTCCATTTTCATTGATTTGGAGAGGTCTTCAAGGAGACAGAAAAGGGTTGATGCCCCAACTAGAGGAGCTACAAGGGTGGAAAACCCCTGGGTGATCCCAAGGACTTGATGCCACATGGACCCCCTCTTACATCATTGATTTGGTATGTTTAGGTGGGTTAGGTTTTATTTAGGGGTTTAATTTAGGAATTTATTTAGGGGTTTATTTGGGGATTTATTTATAGGGGTTTATTTAGGGATTTTGTGTTGCTGATATGACCAACTTGGAGTGGTGATTGGTGTGGCCAACTCAGCATTCCGTTAGTCAAACATATGAAAATTTTTTTAATAGACGTCGATGGAGAAAAGAGAAAAAACGGAAAGTGCAGTGATGCCTTCGATAGTACAGTAGGCTCCCGGCTAAAAACCGATGTCCAGAATTATGACCTTTCTCTACACTCACATAGACATCGATCAGGTTTTTTTTACGACCAAAAATCAATGTCAAAAATCGATGTCTATTGACTTATTTCTAGGTATGTTTTCTAGAAATATAACTAATACATAAGATATTATAGAATATCAGAATATATTTTATCATTACCCCAATTAATTCTTTTACTTATTTGGCCGAGTAATAGAATAATCTCTTTACCTCAACCAATTTGTTGTTCAACTATGATCATAAAATTTCCATAGTTTATAATCGCATACAATGCGGAATAATAGGTGTAATGTACTCCAATGCACAACCCTTTCAGCGTAAATTATAAAAGAATAACTGGAAATTAATTTAAAAAAATTAATGCAAGTGCAATAGAGTCCTCTGCAACATGGGAACTTTTAGTTCTCTAGAACAATGGTGTAGTGAGCAAGATCTGCCAGAAAAATAAAAGACCAATAACTCTAATGCTCATTTCATAAGACTTGCAACATTCTTAATACCAGAGGACTTGATTAAAGGCCAGTAAGCCACCAAAAAGATACTAAAGAATATCGAAGATTGAATAGCAAAAAAAGTTTCTATCAGATACAACAGCCCAGATATTGCTGTATCAAAACTGCTGAATCTATATTTGATAATAACATCCAAGGTAACAATAAAATAGCATCCCTAGTATCGTTGAAGTGTACATATCCTTTCCCAGGCATATCACCGATCCTGCTTCAGATACTCTAGTCCTGACACAACCCCCACCTTAAGTTGTGATAATTACGACGACCAGATATCTGCCGAAAAATTCACAACAAACCTGATCATTTACAAGTAGAATTTTTTTAAACCAAAGACTATGAGAAGGGTTTAACTAAACTAACATGTACAGACAAATAGCAAAGCTGAAAGTGATGCCCTTGTATTCTTTCAACCAAATCCAAACCCTTCACTAGCTTCATGGATGGCAAGCAGCAAGCGTTCTTGAAGTTGATCCTTGGAAGTATACTCAGGAAGGTCTAATTGGTTAAAGCTGGCAAAAGAAAAACAAAGTTTCAACTTAAGTTACTTTTATGATTGGAAACAGTGAGCCAACCTCATTACAAATACAAAAACACAACAAAACCAGGAGTCAAACTCAGATTACTGACCATGTATGTGCTGATGGCAGCCTTTCAGGAGCTCCATAAGCCTTGTGAATCTGGAACTTTTGTGGACCAGAAATCCCTTGCAACGCTTTAAATCCTTCCAAAGGAACCTATAGAACAGTACATATTGGTGTCAATCTTTAAAAATAAATAGTAAGACTATTCTTCAAAAGGATGCTATTAGTAATTTCATATTTTAATGACTGTGGATCCTTTTGCGCAACATTGAATGTATTTTGCCTCGGCCACTAAATCAAAATTCAGTGTGTGGGCACAAGAATAAATGATTAAATAAACAAAAGAGATCTCACTTCCACGAGAAGACATCTGTGCTATCTATATCTACTGAATTTTTTACTTATAAGGTGCCTGACTTTTGAACAATTAATTCAAGGACAACCTTTACTTGTAAAGGTTCTCAAATTATTAAAAAGGTTAAAGATACCCAAGGAGGTACTAGTGCACTTATAAGTTGCTTTCAGCTCTTATATCCAAAATCCAAGCTAGCTAACTTCATATTGTAAGAGCTTTTCCTAAAAGAGGTACAAGGTAGTTTCTGTTTTTAGTATTCCTTCCTTGCTCACTAAACTGTAGTGATTTCCCTAAAGTTGAAAAAAAAGTTCATGAACACTGATCTAGCAAAAGTGTGAAATGAGTATAAAGCTCTTGTCTGTGTACTCTGTAAAATTTTCAAACATAGGTAAAAGAAAGGGGGTTCTGTTTTGGATCTTTGTGATGCAGGAAGAAAGAAAGAGGAAGTCAGGTCATTTCCGGCTATTGACGGTGATCATAAGCAGTTTTATTTCTTGGGAAGGACTATTACCTTTGATGTACCAGTTACAAATTGCAAAAATCTTGCTGTATCTTCCTTGTTAAATGTTTTGACAACCTCCCAAAACCACTGAACAACATGTGATGCCACTGTGTACCCAGTATACTCTGTATTGGCCTTCAAATCATCCACTGCAAGTAAATTGTGTTACTAAAGATTCAGATGAGGAACAGATGCAAATGTCTCTACATAGACAAGTAAATTAAAGCACTTACAATCAATTTCTGGAAGGCCACTAATTAAAAGCTCAAGTTCTTTATCATTAAATATAGATATAAGTTCCCTTGGTATCAGCTCATTGAACCCTTCTAGGAAGGAATTAATTTGAGGACGAATTGCATTTGTGAGAATATGTTCAGCCACAAGGTCAACATACTCATGCTTTGTTTCCTCAGTGACCCGTATATTTCCTCCTCCAGGCTTTAGCTCGTACTCTGTAACCTGATAACAAGAATCGCAATAAAACTAAGCACGCATTTGGTTTTTGAAATTTGAACAAAAACTGGGGAAAATTAACTGCAAAAATAATAATTATACTGAAGAGAAAAATGACTTGCACTTGTTAAACACTAATAACAAATTTAACCATTACTTATTTTCAGAACAGTACTAAAGAGGATGTACCTCTGTTTTTTCATAAAGAATGTGTTTTTCTTCATCCGCGTCCATACTAAATGTCAGATCAGGTATCTCACTCACATCATTCTGATTGGACACAAAGAAAAGAAGCTAAGGAAGAAGGTCTCAAGTACAACCTGTTCCAAAAACAACTGACAAACATGTATATTTACTAACCTCTAGCATCCACTTTAAATTTTTGTAGTAATCAGGATCAACGGCCTCTATATCATGGTAAGTAACCTTCACACCAAGAATGTGCTTGTAGAAGGACCTAGTGAAGTACACATCTAACAGTTGCCCGTCATAAAGTGCCTTTGCAACCTACGAGGATTTGCACATAAGATATGTTTCAATTAAAGTAAAAAACGTTAAAGATATCTAACAACATTATAGCAACAATATATATCATAGCTTAGATCATTTACTATACCACTCGGCCCACAAATTTGAAGTACGAAAGATGTTCAGTCTGGAAGACAGAATTAGGATTAGGCTGGAAAGTTGCATTGTTTCCTCCAGTGGTGAAAAGTAAAGCTCCTTTGTCAAATATAACCCTTGACAGCAATTGATACCACTCTCTCGTCAAACCACCAGCATCAATACCCTCTTCCCCTTGAAAATGTACGTTCAATCGCCCCTTCAGGTCCTGAGTAGGTCGCATTCGCAACTGGTTATACGAGTCCTCCAAAACATATGCCCGTCGAACACCAACCCGCAATGGACCAGAGATATGCTGTTCATGCTGCTGCCTGATTCTTGAACGAAAATAGGCTCTTTTGTTATCAAAGTCAATTAGTCTTGGTGCTTTTAGAATCATGGAAAGAGACTTCTCCAGCAAGCTAGGATTTTGCCTAACAAAGGCATTGAGAAGGCGACGATGTTTTTCAGCAAACCTCATAAACGTAATAGCACCATCAAGCCTTCTCAGAGAATCCATTCCACACTTTGTAGAAAATGATGATGAACTCCCTGAAAATTCTTTTACTTCTCTTGCAGTTGCATTGGCATGATCTTGCTGTGTGATTGTAGATTTTGCTTGTAATTTTTCACATAACACCAGGAAAGCTTCAATAAAAGGCAAGAGTCTCTGAGTTCCAGGTGGAAGTGGAGATAGAGAGGAGGTACCCTGTATCTGCTCCCCCACATTTGTGTTCGACATTATTGAGTTGAGAGAGCTCTGTGCCAACTGTGATTCAGTTGCACTTATGCAGTTGCTCAATTCTTGCCACAGGGGATCAAGAGACACATTTAACTTCCACAGAGTGGCAAGCTCTTCCTGTTCACCATCATTTTCGACATTCTCCCCCTCTATCTTTGGCAATGTGAGAGAACTAAGTGTCTGTAGCACACGGAGTATTGCTGCCCCAGCCATGGATCCAGCACTCAAACCCAACATTTGGGTATTTCTCAGTGTCACTAGCTCGCTTACAGCTGAGCTGCTCAGATTATGAGCCAACTCTGAAAGCTCTAAAATAAAGAATTTCCGATGGGGAGCAACAACTAGTGCCAACTTCTTCAGAATCTCACCAGCAAGCAGATAAACTTTGTCTGAAAGCCTGCCCACGAAAAAAACTAGCTTATAGTTGAGGTCATAACTTAAGTGCCACAGAAAGGTGATGAGCGTAAAAAATACAATGGTAGACCACACAAGACAATAACGCAATAATAGAACAGTTGAACGCAGTAATGACTACCAAATATTGTAGTATAGTAATTACCCTTCATGCCCGAGAAGACTGCAGAGACTATGTAGGTCAGACTGCGGCAGTTGCAAAAAGATGTCCAGTACATTGGAACTTTTCTGCCTAACTGATGTTGTTAACCCATCACTAGAATTTATGTTATCCAGAGCTAATTCCCCTTCAGACTGCACTGGGTTCTGTAGAAGACTGCTCGAATTTGATTCCCTTTCCAACACAGACGAGCTGTCTTGAACACCGCTCACTGCATTGCCAGACAAATTCTCGGAAATTGAAGCCCCTCCTGGTTCAGAACGAGTCTCGCAGTCCAGCTTTGATGCAGCAGCAAAGACTACTACTTGAAGCAGGCCCATTACCTACAGAAGAATATATACGATGATCTTTAATATATTATCAGCCATACCTGACAAGTAGTAGCACAAGTGATAACGAAATGGTAAAAGAAAACACCAGTTAACAACCCACCTGCTCCAAATGAGCAACACTGCGTAAGAAAAGTGGCTGACTTAAGAGCTTTAGTAACAAAATTAAAGGCACATCCCTTTCTATAGACCTTTCTGTACAAGTTACCAAATCTCGTTCTTCCACAATCTTTTCTTTCCCCTTGTCAGTTTTCATCTCCAAGGAATTTGGATGCAAAGAGTTCTGGGCAATAGATGGATCAAAATAAAATAAAATATTGGCAACAGCAGAATGGTTGGTGGCCAAATAAGTCATTATCTCAAGTACTCGACGCAACACCAGAGGAGGAAGACCTGTCAAGTTCGTAAAGATGTAGGTTTTTAATGTAAAGAAATAACACTTAACTCAATTCAACTGTGTGAAAAAGAAATAGTACCATGCAACAGCTGAGATCGACCATAAACAACATTAGACTGACACCCATACAACCTTTGGCAAGTTGATTCAGATGAGCCTTCAGTTCCGGTATCGATCATGTCCAGAAGATAGCGGATCAAATTTGCCCTTGTGCAGCTATGTGCACACAAGTTTAACAAGAGTCTTTGCAGAAGACCTTTCCCAAGGGGCTACAAAAATAATGCAGTTCCAAAACTCAGCGCTGAAAGGTATGATTTTACAAGTTGCAAAACAGACATAGGCATGCAAAGAAGTGAACCTCACAGATAGAAAACACTAATAATTAAATTTCCTTTTTTAGCTTCATCTAACACACAATAAATCCCTAAAAAACACTTTGCATGAATTGGAGAACAATAAAATCTTGAAACCAGTTGTGTGGCATCTATTTGATGCTTCTAGTTTCAGACAATATTAAGAAAAGGGCAAAATATCTACCTGTGCTAAGCGAAGGAGCCTAATCAGTGCTTTCAGAGCATTGGCATCCAGGAGAGGTTCACCTTCAACTTCCTTTAATTTTGAACCCTCAGCAGCGGAAGACGTCCGTCGACCTATTGTAACACCAACACCCCTATCCATCACCGCTTGGCGGTCAAATCCTAAGCCATTTCTACGATGAGTATGCCTATGGTTATTCCCGAATAGACTATGAGCCTGATAATGACTCATTGCCCTGTCCCTGAGCATTTGAGCTTCAGCAAGTAATGGAGATGGTAATGCCGACAAAACAGCTTCAGATGAAGTCAAAAGTACCTAGCATTAAGAAACAGGAAATTTAGCATAGTTCAGCGATTTATTGAGCCAGAGATCAAGATGCAAACCTCTTCACGCAAATCTGGAGGAAAAGTAGCTATAATTGAAGCATTATCCATTTCAACAGGTTGTCCTTCAGCCTGCTGTGCAACCCTCTGTGCACGCTGTTGGGCTAAGACTTCTGCTTGGATATCCGGGGGAAGGGCGGCTAAAAATTCTGGATCTATTTCTTCAGCAGTAGGTTGTGCATACGTAGGAGCAGGAGCAGGTTGAGCAGGCTGAGCTTGCTGCGAAGCAAGAACTTCCGCCCGGAGATCTTCAGGAAGCGCTTCTAAAAATGTCGGATCAATTCCATTTGCATTAGGAGCTTCATTATTCGAACGTGTATCATCAATATGACTAGTGTCTTGAGCAACCCTAAGGTTTGGTATTAGAGGTTGGTCCTCTCCATCAGCTTGAGAAGGTACAGGTTCACCAGTAGGATTCTCTTCCATCTGGCTACCATTCATATCAATATCATCATCTTCATGAGCTGAAGAACCATGGCAATCACCACGTCCAAGATTAGGCATTTCTAAGTTTGATGTATCAATATTGGAACGGCAATCTACTGTCGCTGACCCATCATTGTTCAAATCCTGAAATGGCACATCACTTCGCTGTATTTCTTCTCCGATGTCCATATTATCAGGAACATTTGATGTACTGTCAAGATTCTCTTCACCTACTTCTTCGACCCTAACAGCAACGCTGTCACCAATTTGATTAATTTCTTGAGCTGTTTCATGACCACTTTCACAATGTTGATCTTCACTTTGCTGTGCTTCACTACCATCAATCCGTACAGCTATTTGACTATCGCTGATCAAGGGACCATCAGAGTGTTTCTCCTGCGATTCTAAATTATTTGCCTGGACTTCCGGAAGATTTTCTGAGGGAGCATTAACACGCAGCTGATGTATGAACTGTTCTTCAACTGCTTGTGCAACAGTTGCAGCCTGACTGCCTACTTGGGGATAACCATCATCAGTCCACCGACCCACACCTGGTGTTCTTCGTCCCGGAACCCGTAAAGACTCTAGACCAACAGAAAAATCAGCCAATGTAGGTGCTGACGCACCACTAAGTCTTTCACCAAACACACCGGTTGGGACATTATCATAAGGGAGGACGGGTGCATCAAACATGTACAAATGAGCTACATCAAAGCTTCCAGCTGAATGTGACTCTAAATCCCTGGATGAGTTTCCTCCTGAAGACCAAGTTGATGCAAGATCACTAGACTGTGATGTTCTCAACAGGAAAGGATGCTGAAGACCATTTCCTTCCGTAGTTGACTGTTCCAAGGAATTCCTACTTGTCTGACGACGGCGATCGAAACCCATAGGCCTGCGAAGGCCGAAAAGATCATCAACATTTACTCCTTCAAAAGGCTCAGCAGCTACATCAATTAGGCCACTATCAACTCCAGGTTGCCCGAGTACCTGTAAGTGATCTAGCCCATCGAGGGCCTCCCTCCACCTCACCTCAATTACACGATTCTCATGGAAATCATCTTCATCTTCATCAACCATGTCATCATTGTAATCATCTCCCAGTGCAGCTTCATCATGATCTTCCACATCTGTATCAGCTAGCGACATAAGGGCAGTACCATCCTCTCCAAGGTCTTCCTCATCATCCTCACCCTCATCATCATCCTCATCATCATCCCCATCAACCCCCATATCATCATCTTCTTCACCCATATCATTGTCGCCCCTGTTCTCCACATGAAAAGTCATCTCGATTTGTTCTGCATTATTTATCATGTCGCCATCTTCCATCTCATCACGCATAAAATCTATCCCCATATCGGCTGTTGTATTGCTAGTAACGGCTTCGTCCACCTCAATTCCCATATCTTGCTCTGAGGATTGGTTAGGAACTGCATTTTCACGTTGAGCACTTCCTTCAGGTTGTTGGTTTGCATCCCCCTCGCCGTTGCTTTGATGTAGACTATGGTTCTGATCAGATTCTACAGTCTCAGTGGCCAAAGTAGCATTAACATGATTATCCAAATTCTGACCTGCACCAACAAGCTTTTTCTTGTCCAAAGTTTCAGACTTAAAGAGTTGTTCACCAGCATGAGCAGCTCTTGTTAGGATCTCCAAAGCCTTGAGTATGAGATTTACAACTTCAGAAGCATCAGGATGGTCTAAATCCATCACTTGAAGAATGCTTGATAAACACTGAACTATTCCTCCATCAATCATGCTTTTTGCAATATCCGGAGAGCACCCTGTACCAGGTAAGTTACTAGAAGACGAGTTCTTCGACAAAATAGAATACACCAGGTCAACAAAAGAGAGAACCTTCTTATCTGGCCATAAATTGTTTCTGGATGAATTGCTTTCTAAATTGGACAGAGATTTTAAAGTTTTAACAATTTCACTTATCACACGTCTACGTCCTTCACTTGATCGACCACACAAAACCACTAGGAACCATGAAGCTTTCTCGGATAACTTGACTCTCCATTCATCAGGTCCAGATGTTCTGTCAACAGATGGAGGAACAAGATAATTCAAAACATGATGCAGTATCCCACAGTTTCCAGCAGATTCGAAAGCATTAAGTCCCCGGAGTTGACAGATTTCCAGATCTCGTTTGAGTATAACTCCAACAGCATGTACATACATGAGAAGAATATCACTCAGTAACTTCAACACAAAAGTTACCTTTGCCAGCCCGGCTGATTTCTCTACTGTGTTAGACTCGGTCTTCCTTGTATCATCAACCTTCGTCTTACCTTTCACCTTGGTTAGAGATTCATCTACCTCCATTGCACTTGGATAACAATCTTCCTCACGCTTAGGTGCAGGGCATTTCATTAAAATTTCAAGAAGCTGATCAATAACCTGCGTAAGATTTGCAGGAAATTTTTTGTGTCCTTTTGCACACTTACCTGGCACGTCATGGATTTTACTTTCAGATATCTTAACACATTCATTAGGTAGAGCTCCTGATTCTATACGAACTTTTGATTTATCTCTTTCTTTCTCTTTTTCTTTCGACAATACAACAAAAGTTCTTCCTCCTGACGATTCCAACTGGCACACGCTTGATGCTGCTCTCATGAAAACACCAGGATCTCTTGAGATAACAGGTGCCATTGATGTCAAAAATGAACGTACTGGAACACGCCCAGCATTGCGATTCCCACTCAGTGTCTGCCGAATTTCTAACTCCATTGCGGTTTGTAGTGTCTGTGGATCTTCAATGAGATGCCGAATAATAGCAGAAGCCACAGTGTCATATCCAGGAAAGAAGCAGCTTGTTGGAATATTAAAAAGAGCAATCAATCCTCCACATTCAAGAAATTGCAAAGCTAGAACATGTGTTTTTGTCAAACGAGCACATAATTGTAAAAGGGCCTGCATGACGAGAGGAGGGACATGAAGCTTTATCAACTCACAAGCTACAACCAGTAACCTACTACTGTCCTCAAGAATCAGATAACCTGTTGAACTCCCAAATATGTTCTCAATTGCTCCATCAATTCCCATGTCCATAGCATCAGCAGCTGACTTTTTCCCTACTACTTCTTCAGGAGCTGACTTTATCTCTGATGCATGTTCTGCAGCTGAAACTCGAGATGGCTCACTGATGGAATCAGGTAAAGAGCCTACAGGATTAGCTTCGGTGCTCTGAGATGGAATCTTAGGCTTGGATTGTGACAAAATGTCCAATATAAGAAGCAAGGCAGTAATACATTTTGGTACCACAATCTCATTATCTGGTACAATTCTAGCTTTAAAGTTTATCAGAAAATCTATTGCTATGACAGCAATACCATCACGTGCAGCAATGTCTCGCGAATTTTCATCTTCATTAAGTAGCAATGCAAGAGTATGAGAGACCATACACAAGGCTGTTGAATCCTTTACAAGTTGCAGAGGACAAAGCTTTAGCTGCTGAGTAAGATATGCGGTAACTTTTGCACGATCTTCGCCTTTATTCCGACTGCAAAGAGTAATAAGCAAATCTGTCAACGGAAATGCCATTGTATCACTAGTATGAAGCAGTTTCATTGCTGATGCAAGGATATCATCAACAGGGGGGGCAGTTGTTGATCCCTCTTCTCTAATATCATCAACTGGTTTATCAGTGTTATCAACTTTTGACATCTCAGAGGAACTACCTAGGGACAAAGCAAGAGCCCGTGCTAGTTCATCATCCTCCTGCACAGGATCTTCAACATGTGAGAAAAGCCACTCCATCGCCATCTCAACACTATTAGTCCCAACATGTCTTAGTGCTTCCTCAGCTCTTGCTCTTGTAAAACCCATCTCTACGATAGTAGCAATAGTACTTTCATCAGGTGGAGGAGCCACCAGTCTCTGGTTTGTACTTCCTGACACTCCAATCTGCTTCTTCGCATCTCCAACACCACTGTATATATGTGTAACAAGTGAGACAACAGACGAAATAAAACCCGGGTTACAATTTGGAAACATAGCATGATTCCAGACAGGAAGTATCACGTCAAGGACCTGAGACTGCAACATTCGAACAAATACTTCTGGGTCTCTAGGAACCGGGAATAACCCAATTGACAAACCAACTGCAACAGGCTGAACGAGCAACTGGGCCTGAGAAGCAGAAGCAGGAGATAGAAGTAGAGTTGAATTAACAAAGTACTCGAGCACACGGCAGTAACTCAACAATGTCTCAACCAACCACGAATTCTGAGCTAATTTCCCTCCCTCTGAACTATTATCATGTTCAATAGTAGATTGTGGCAGTGCATAAGGTAGTGTCCACAACAACTGGCTCGTAGCTTCAAATGTTGTTAGCAGCTCCTTGAAGGTGCCATGGACATAAAAGTTATTTATCATTGCTGTATAACAAGTGCGTCGTCTATTATCAAATACAAGAGCCGTCATGTCATCCACTACCTTGCCCAAGTAGCGGCACTTGACAGATAATGATAGCTCAGCCGAAGTCGAATATGTTGAAAAACCAAAAGCTTCCAGAAAAAGCTTCGCAAGGGCTGTCCCAATGCTCTTAGAAGCAGCGCCTAATGAGCCAGTCTCAGACCTTCTACGGTTCGGCAATGTGAAACCTTTGACGAGAGCAACAAAGAAACACCGCAAAGTGGACGCAAGTTTTTTAAGAATTTCCATTGTAAGTACTTCAGGGCTTTTCTTTTTCATATCTTGAGAAGAAGGTATCTCAATACTATTGGCTGTCACCTCAGAATCCATCTGTAGAGTTTCCAAATGTCTACTTGTCCTCCCTCCCCGTATGCGTGCCAATCCATGTCGACTACGACGACTAAAACCTTCACTGGAGCGAACCACTGAAAGAAAATCACGTCCTATACCCCACTGGGGATGTGAGTTGTTCCTCCCAGAACCAGGATTCATGTACCTCACAACAGGAATAGTTACATCATCATCGCTCTCCCGTCCGGCAGTAGTTGAAACAGCAGCCTCTGCATTTTCGGATTCTACCGTGATATTCTGCTTCTCATCCACCTTAATATCACTACACAAAGATATTTGCCAATGTATCTCCCTATAAACCCTCCCAAGTTCTTTCAACACATCTGCATCTGAAGTGGCCAATTCAGATATAACAACAGTTGTTGTCTTCAGCAAAGAACTGCAAACAGAGACAATACCATCAAGACCAGCAAGGCACCTCAGCAGCTTCATCAGGTTTACAACTTCCAGCTGAACAAAGTGTGTTCCAGCAGATGAACTTAAAAGCTCGTGTGTCAATTTTAAATGCTCTCTTAAAAATAAACAGGCTGCCCGAACAAGAGATGCAGAATGCTGTGGCGAAAAGTTTTTAAATGCAGCAGATATACTCTGACCAACGGAAGCTGAAAGAGGCATAAGTGGCAATCTGAAAAATTGCAATACAGCTTCAGTTCCCTTTTTCTCGATAAAAATACGGCATGTGTCAGAATTTTGAAGAATTGTTTCAAGAAGGCGAGTAGCATTTGTTATATATTCCGGAAGGAAACACTCAATATTTGTCAATAAGGCATCAGAAGTTGGCTCAAGGAGCTTTTCGGAGCTTTCAACCTGGCATGATTCGTCACCTCCCGTTTGGATCAGATTCTGTTCTTCGGGATCAGTAACCATAAGAACAGGAGTAGAGCAGCCCTGAGAGTCATTGGATAAGTGAGATACCTCCGAACTGGAACCTAATTTTGCAATGGCATTCAAGATTTCAATTAACATTTCCACTCCAGGGACACGCAATGAGGAAGCATGGCGCATTAACTCATCAAGTCCGCTAGATAAGGATCCTGGAGTATCTCCTGTAAGTACACGCAAGTACATCTTTGAGGTAAATATCTTTACAAAACACCTTAAAGCACCACGGTCCCTCACAGCCTGTAGACCATTATTGCTCAGACACAACGCATCCAAGCACTGTGGTATGCATGTTATAGCTTCGGCGGAACAAAGGACACCATCCATTATAGCATCTAAGAAAGCAGAAGGAAGGCCAGCTGCTTCTAATACAGAAAAGCATGTAGGATCTTTATGTATGAGATCACTCATTACGGTTGCTGCAAGGGAGAACACTCCACCACCAAACTCTTTTGCCTTTCTAAATATAATGCATAAGCAAAGTGGTAACAGACATTCCTCAGAACCATATATCCGTGATGTACTTCCAGGAGCATAAGTCCCCAGAGATATGGCACGCAGTAAAGCTTTCATCAATGACCGGCGATGTGATGCAACCAATGCTTCTGAATAAAGTGGTTGCCCACTATCAAGCCCGGAAGACGAGGCAGCAGCTATTTCGGTACGAAATGCAGGACTCACAACAGACGTACCTTGTTGGTTTATAAGGTTTTCAACATAGGAAACTTCTACTTTTAGACGTGAAATTGTATCATCCAAGCCACCCAAGTCCCTGAACAGTGCAGCTGCAGGATTGCTGTAATCCATGAAAGCTTCTAGAACATGCACTGCAGTACTGACTAAATGCAAGTGCTGCGGATCTGTATCCTTAAGAAGTGGTAGAAGAGTGGGTATAAACCCTGCTTCCCGCATAGCAGAGCAACCTGATGAAGAGGAAACCAGAACAGTAACAAGAGATAACAGTGCCTCAGCGAAAATGACTGACCATTTTGACGAACTACTGACCGAATCAATAGCCTTCTGCATAAGGCTAGACAAAATGCCACGGTGACCACCAGAGGTGACAGCAATTAAAACACTTGGTTGGCGTGAACGATCTTGACAAAGAGCAACCAAGCAAAGCAGACTGAGAATTCGGATTTTTTCGGGAACTGCATCTTCATAGCTTAATAATGTAACCAATTCATTAATGAACTCAGGCTCGGTGTTAAAAAAAGATACTAGATCTTCTGTATCACTGCACGATTGTACAAGAACCATAAATGCATAAAGGCGGACACATGTGTACTGTTGTCGGGAAGCCAAAGAGCTGAAAGCTCTAGCAAACCGCAATCTTGTCAATAGGAAAAATCTCAATGCAGAAGGGACTTGGTATTCCAGAACTAACTTATGCAGAAGTTCAATGTCAGATACCTGGTAGCTGTTAACATTCGGCAAATGAATAATCTGCAACCCCTGAATTGGTTGCTCTGATGCAGGTAGTGCATTTGAAGAATCATCTGCATAGAACTCAAAGTGAAGGGTGCTACCTAAGTCATTAGAGACTTGATCTGATCCATCCTGTACAGCACACGCAACTAGTCCAAGTCCTTCTTCCTTTCCTCCCCAACCTTGCGCAAAAGCAAATAATTTTGAATGAAGACCAGAATCCCTTATGACATACTTTCCAACAGCCTTCTTTAAAAATGCTGCTAATGTTTGCAGGCAGGCCTCAACCACGTCAGCATCAGTGGAAGCAAGTAGGGATGAAAGATGCTGCTGCATTTTGAACAATATGCATTTATTTAAGGTTGCCAGAAAATAAAGAAAATTTTGACAAAGGAAACAAGCTAAACTTAATTAATAACAAAACTATTAATAACATACTCATCCCATAAGGCCATAAGCACACTAAGATACAATACTGGATTTCCACAGACCCACTACATTAGGATACCGACGTACATATGTAAGACAAGCACTTACCTCATAGGAGCTATAAAAGTGCTTATTAGTGCAGTTCTCCAATATAATTCTAATCACACGGAGAATCTGAAGAACAGAATCTTTTGGGAACGGAGGATCTAATCCCAAGAAGTTGTCCTCAACCTGCAAATCTTTTCTTGATTTTATGTACTTCTCAAAAAAAGAATCGAAGTGATTAAAAAGATCAACCCATTGGTGAAAATCTCCCTGCAAAACAATCACATCAGTATGAGCTAAACAGCTTAAACTGCAAGAGAGCGGAAAGAGAGTTACCACAATCAGTATGCATACAGTACCTTATCGAAGTCCCAGACAAAGCTTCTTAAGGGTTCACCTATACTTTCAAGCGGAGTAGCAATGACATTATTGATGAACAACCTAATTTTTGGTGGCTAACAGATTGAGGAAACAAAAAATGGCCAAGTCAGTATTATCGAATATATAACCCAGCTCAATAAACTTATTCAGACAAATATTGCTTCTACCATATATATAATATTAAAATTTTCCCCTTTTTTCTCCATTTTGTTTCAGAATGTGTTTTCTTGATTGGATGTAAGAGCAACTTGTAAAATTACACACCAAACACCATATTTTCTGACATTAAACATTTCTATCACGTAACAGAAGTTTCACTCAAGAAGTAATTCCTAAATAATATATAGATAGGATGACTCTTAAAATACTTATTGCAAGATTTGCAAAGAGCTTTAATCTTGCAACTTGAAGTGAGCTGAAAAACCAAATATCATCATACTGTGTCCATTCTTAAGCATCGGGACAGACAAGAAAATCACTATAAAAAAAAAATCCCACTTCTAGTTTATCTTAACATCTTTCTCAACCCAGTAATTCAACTGTCCAAATCAACCATAATTAATACTAATATGTGCCAAATTTAAAAACTGTAGTTTCGCAACCCAGTACAAAAACCGTCCAAATCAACCACAAGACCTAAACATTAACGACAGTACAATAAACATCAAATCAAAATTTCTACAGTACAAAAAAAATACTACAGACCTAAACATCAAATCAACCCAGTATAAAAATAATACTACAGTACAATAACGACAAAAGGCTTATCAAAATTTCTGAAAATCCACAAGACCTAAACATTCATTAAACACATTTAGAACATAATTCTCATCGATAACATAAGCATTCCACTTTTCATCAAAACCGCATAACTACATCGAAATTAAAGCCACAAATAAATCAAGAGCTAGACAAAACCAATTAATCAGCACAAGCACTTTAACTACACTTAACACCACTTCTCATAGAAAAATCCCAAAACATAAAATCATATAATTTACTTGGTCAAAAAAACATGTTGAATTTCACAAACTACAAATAATCATCACTAAAAGTTCCAATCTTTAAACAATAAAAAGTATTTACTTAAGTGCTAAGATAGACACACATATACTAACCACACAAACAAACCCTAACCCATCAAACAATAATAAAAATCAAAACTTTATTGCATAAAAGAGAAAGAAACAATCAAAAACACATATTATACACAAAAAACACATAAAGATTGAAACTTGATTGCAGCCTTACCACTTCGACGGCCCTCTTGCGCTTTAACTTCATCTTAAAATCAAAAAGAAGATAAAAACATTGGCTTTACAAGTGAAGAGTCGATCGATTCTATAATTAACGGAGAATCGATCGAAGTAGAGACTGATCCAATGATAATAAATAAAAATTGAGAGGGTGAATTAATCAGATTAGTCAAGAATCGAGGTTTAGAAAAATCTAGGGTTTCTTCGAGGAGAGGGTTTTGTTGTGTGCGTAGGGAGATTGATCTAAGATAGAGTTTGTAGAGAGAGAGAGAGAGGGAGAGAAATAGAAAGAGAGACAGAAACCGAAACTAAGCAGGAGCTCTTGTTGTAGTGTATTTTCATATAAGTACAGAGATATAATTGAAAAAAAAAACTTAATACTCCGAGTTTCATTTTAAATAAATAGACCGATGAGTAATAAGTATTTGTTCTTAATAAATTTTTAAAATTGCATTCAAAGAATTATAAGTGTGTTTTAATGTTAATACATGAGGAATAGGTTTGTAATTGCATAACTTGAGTAATTAATTATAGTTTTGTTTTTAAAATATCTATTATATATATAATACACCAACACAAGATAAAATTGTGAGAGACTTTTTAATGCACTTAAAATGTCTGAATTACCCTTGCGTATATTATTTTTTGGAAAATATAATACATCAACACAAGATAAAATTGTGAGAGACTTTTTAATGCACTTAAAATGTCTGAATTACCCTTGCGCATATTATTTTTTGGAAAAAATTGTTGTTGAAAGGAGTTGAACCTGAGTCTTTACATTCATTTGCACACCAACATAGCACTTGGCCACTCAAACTTGTGTGTTAACAATCATACACATACATGTATGTGTACGTGTGTATCGTTAAATGAATTTTTTTTTTTTTGATATTTTGGTAATTGAGACATATTAATACTATTTAACCATCCTTTTCTTTTAACTTTTACTTATTTATATTATCTTATTTTATAGTATAAATTAGTGATGTATGATATGTAGTCAACTAATACATTTTTAAATAATTCAATTTAGTGAAATGATATATTTACAATAGAATGAAAAAATAAATTTTAAATTTAGTTAGATTCATTTATTTTGTTAAATAAATTTATTTTGTGAAACATATTAATAATTGTAATATATTTATTATAAACTTATAAATTTTAAATATACTTAAATTCATTTATTTTGTAAAATGACTAATGGATATATCTAATTAAGGTATAAATTTGTATGGAAAATATAACGAAGTGCATAATATATTCTTAATTAATATGATATATCCGTTGTTAAGTACCCATGATATAAAAAATAATTAACTATATTGAAGTGGAATGAAATATATCCACAATAGAATCTCGATAAATTAATAACAGTTGATAAAATTAATATTTTCAATAAAAAATTTATCCCAACATTTTAGTGACAATATAAATTTACCTAAATTAATAATATTATTTTCAAATTAAGAACACGTTTAATATATTTGTACACCATACATTTAGAGATGTTAGTTCAATTATAAACTAGCTTTATAGCCCGTGCAAGGCACGGGCTTGCTAGTAAAATCATTTTAATACGTATTTATGTAATTTTATAATTAAATGGTGCTTGTAACATATTAATGATTAGTATGTAAAACATATTTAAATGATTATCTATTCATGATGTATATACAATGTGATAATCTCTTTGAATGAATGTTCAACGGCTCGGATTCGGGTCGGATCAACCTAAATTCATATTCGAATCCATTAAGATTTCCAGACTCGGATCGGATTGGATCAGGAGTTGGATATTTTTTAGGTCAATTCATATCCAATCCATTCGGATTCGGGTTATTGGATCGGAGATCCGATCCGTTTAACAAAATTAAATTTTTTTTTTAATTTTTTCAATTTATAAAATAGTTTTTTCTAAAATTTTTTGAAGAAATAAAAATTAAAATTATGACGAAGTATAAATTAAAATTATGACATGTGCATTGACAAATCCAAATTTGTATTTCAAAATAATCTTATTTATATAAAATGTATATATCATATATGTTATATACACATTATATATATTACATAAGTATATAAAATATACACTAAATATAATAATTTTGAATCGGATCGTTATCGGATCGTATCATCCACAATCGACTTATGTTTTTTTACCCTAATTAAGAGATATGCGTAAGATATAATTAATACATAAATCACAGTATCTATCTTCTGAATCCAAATAATTTCTTTCTAATCTAGAATAAAAAAATGCTTCATAACTATATATTGTTCGAAATATTCTCAAAACTGATATCTAGCATAGTGGTAAAAATCTCACTTCTAAGTTAGAAGTAAGGGGTTTAATTTTCATTAGAAACAATTTTTTTATCATTAATATAATATAGGAGGGGTAATTTAGTAATTTCATAATAATTAAGTTGTTTCATGATATATTAATGATGAGTTTTATAATATATTCAAAATTAATGTCTAGCATAGTGGTAAGAAGTCCTCATTCTAAGCTAAAGGTCAAGGATTCAATTTTTATTAGAAACAATTTTTTTATCATTAATATAATATATATGAGCGCTGTCTCGCGATATATTTAATATATTCAAAATTGATGTTTATCATAGTGGTAATGAATCTACCCTCTAAGTTAAAGGTCAAGGGTTTAATTCTTATTAGTATCAATTTTTTATCATTAATATAATATATGGGGTTGTCTTACGATATATTAATAATGAGTTTTATACTATGTACAAAACTCATGTCTAGTATAGTGGTAAAGACTCTCACCTTCATGCTAGAGATCAAGGGTTCGAATCTTGCTAGGAACAGTTTTTTTTATTATTAATATAGTAGGGGTAAATTAGTAATTTTATGTTTGAATAAATTGTCTCACCAAAGTCCTTGTTGTGCTATTAATAATATAATAGATAGATAGATGTCTAACATTCAAATCCCGAATCAAGAATAATGAGCTAATTTAATTAGTTTACAAGTATTAACACCAACCATTCGCGTAAAGGATTGCAAAAATTTTAACGCAAAAAATGCAACGGACAACCTGCACTTGCTGTTGATAGTGCAGAGTTTTATGAAAATCTTTGGCATGTTAGAGCATTCCATTTAAATTGTCGGACATTAAAGAACCGAAGGTAACAGTCACTGTCATGGGGTTACATGACTTTCATTGAACTTTCATAAACACTCTACCAAACATTTCTATATTTTATTTGGTTCACACAAGTTAAGAATGGGTTTATATTTTGTTAGACCTAAACTTGTTTTAGTTTTGCATGATGACATGCATTGTCATCTCGTGAAAGTGAATTTACAATAACTATTTTTGAATAAAATATAAATTCTGATTGTGTAAGGCATAGTACCAAACTACATCATTCTTGCGTTAATATTTGTGAGAATCGGACTTGAGTCTATCAAGTAAATCATGCATTCTCTTACCACTGCACCACATTATCACATGTGTTTCAAAACCATACACTTAATATGTGAATGTCGTTTTACAGTAGTACATAGTCTAACTTCAAAATATATAAAAATAACTATAAAGCTAAATTAAACTTATGTTATATCTTTAAATTGCACATGTTCATAATAGTTGAGCAATTATATGATTAACGCTTCTTTTTCACTATTCAGTGTATAATTTTTATGTTTAATTTTGTGGATGATGAGAAATTATATGATTAGTCGTTGATTTGTGATCTACATATTATTATATATTTGTATTATTGTATTGTAATATATTATTTATGTTAATAATATAATATTTGTTTATGTATATAGCTTATCGAGTCGAGTTCGAGTCACGTTTAACGATTTAAGTCGAGTGTTCGAGTCGAACTTCGAGTCGAACACTCATAAACTTAGATCGTCTCGAACAATTTATCGAGCATCATTTTTTTGTTCGAACTCGAACTCAATTTCTTATCGAGTCGAGTCGAGCTTAACAAGTAGTTTGGTTCGTTTACACCCTACTTTTGCTTATTCAGTAAGTACAAATCACATGTATGCCACAAATTAAAAGATGTATAATTTACTCACTAAGTTAAATTAGAAACACACAAATTAGTAACTTATTACATATAAATCAAACTACTTAAATTTAATATACTTGAAACACTGTACAATATTTATCATGAATAAATAATCAAGAATGTTATAACAACGCGTTGCACAAAAAAATTCTAGAAATTGACCCGTGCCTCGCACGGGTTATTATGCTAGTACTAGCTTATAACCCGTGCAAGAGCACGGGTTACTTTCAAATATTTTTAAAATTATATAATTAAATAAAATAGAATAAAATAATTTATTATAGATATAATTTAACTTTATAATATTAATTAATAAAATTATTAGTAATAATAATTATTATTTAATAAATGACATGTATTGTTTAAAACTAATAATATAAAATCTTAATGTAAATTTGTTGTTGACGGGATTCGAACCTTAGATCTTTAGAAAAGAGATTTAAATATAGAATATTCCTTATTATTAGATTTAACGGTTATGATCTATTTGCTAAATATCTAAATTCTAACAATCATGGTTGGTTGAACCAAACAACCAAACTACCAATTATCCCTTAGTTTGCTTATTATATATTAGTATAGATTAGCTTATAATTCGTACGATGCAGGTAAGATTTTAAATATTTTTATCTTAATATTTACTATTTTTATCTTATTATTCATAATTTTAATATTTATTTTCTAATTAGTAAGAAAATAAGTTATAAAAGATAATAAAATGTAATAATACGTATTTGATAGTATTTAATAATAATTTTTTGCTTGTATATTGAAAATAGATCAATAACATTTTCAATTTAATATATTGTTAACGGGAATTGAACCTTGAATTTTTTGAAGTAATTTATAATATAATATAATTGTTTAATAATTATATGGTGAAATAGATAATATAAATTTTTAATTAAAATATGTTGTTGAGAAAAATCGAACCTTGAACTTCTAGGAGTAGTTTATAGGATAATATAAATGTTTAATAATAATATATTACTAGCATAATCACCCGTGCGAAGCACGGGTCATCTTCTAACAATCGATATAAATTTTGTGTATTTTTACGATTTGAAGGATATTTTTGAATTCAATTGAACCTTTTCTGTGCATACATATTATAATATCATTATTTTAATTTATGGATTATTTTATTTATGTATAAATCATAAGAGCACTAAAAAAGGATGTTTTGTACTCCCTCCGTCCCACCCAATTCTTAACACTTTTTTTGTTACTTTCTGGCACACATTTTAAGGTGAATTTTAAGGATAGTTCCATAACTTATTTTTGAAATTTTCTTTTTTTTGTATAAAAATAGGATTGTTCTATTTTTATACAAAAAAAGAAAATTTCAAAAATAAGTTATGCAACTATCCTTAAAATTTACCTTAAAATGCGTGTCGGACACCCTATTTTGAAATGTTAAAAAATGGCCGGGACTGAGGGAGTAGCATATAAATATATTATATAGGTTATAACACAATTTCTTTTAGAACAAAAATAAAAGAACATAATAAATTTGATATTAAAAATATATAAAAATTGGTTGTATACATAATCATGTATGATATTTTTGATAATTAAAATACAAATTTTATAAATAATATAAGTCATCATTAATATATTTACTCAAAAGTTAAATTGATAGCAAATATAGGAAAAGGACGAGACCAGAAGTTTAAGTAATACGTTTTTTATTTTAAACTCAAAAGCTTATTTAGCTCAATGGTAACAAGGATGAGTTTCTTTGAGCAAGACATGAGTTCAATTCCCCACGACAACATAATTTGTCAAACTTTTTTGTTTGAATAAGAGAGCAATGGCAATTTAAAGTAATATTTTAATATTTAAGGGCAAAACTGTACTTTCACAGGGGTTTTTTTGGCTCATTTTACCCCTATGTTGCCCTATTATATATAGAAAGAGATTGATGGGATTCGAACCTTGAACCTTTATGTTAGAAATGATTGATGAGAACAGTGTTTGGAAGCTATAGTGATAAAACAGAGTTTAGCTGGAAGCAGTCAGAGTTTAGTTAAACACTGACTGGAAGCGCAACAGAGATTGTTAAACTCTGTAGCGGTATTGTCTGAAGAGTCAACAGTGTTTGAAGATTGATTCAAGATAAATATGGAAGCAATATCTTTGAAGATTGGAAAGCTGTCAAAGAGATTGAGTTGACTTGGAAGACTGGAGCAATCGTGATTGATATCAATTGTATAGCTTGATTATAGGAGAATCAATTACTGATTGTACGAAGCTGTATGTTCTATAAATACAGTTAGGTTAACCCTAGAAGGGTAATCGAACATTGAGAAATTCATTGATTGTAACCTAAGCAGCTCTCTGTGATATTTTACATCACTGAGAGAGGAATTGTTAATTCCAACCAGTTTTTAAGTATTAAACAGTGTGTTCTTGTTAAGTTACTCATACAGTATTTGATTAACTATTGTGAATTAGACCTAACAAGTGGTATCAGAGCCAATCTGTTACTTTATTACAGTTAAAGATCCAAACACAATAGTAATCAATGGCAGAGATACCTCCACCATCTGAGAAAGCTCCTACTACTGTTAGTAGGTATGAAACTATAAGGGTTCCTATACTTAGGCCATCAGAGTATGCAATCTGGAAGGTAAAGATGACCATGTTTCTGGAAGCCACAGATCCAGAATATCTTGATAGAATTAATGAAGGTCCTCACAAACCTACAAAATTATCTGCTGCTGCTGTTGGTGAGGAATCAAAGGTCATTCCAAAAGAAAAGAAAGATCTAACTGCTGAGGATCTTTCATCCATTGCAAAGGATGCAAAAGTGAGACATTTACTTCACAGTGCATTAGACAATGTTATGTCTAATAAAGTAATTAACTGCACAACTGCAAAGGAAATATGGGATGCACTTGAGGTTAGGTGTCAAGGAACTCCTGCAATCAAGAAAAACAGAAGAAACATACTCACTCAGGAGTATGAGCACTTTGAGGCAAAGTCTGAAGAAACCATGACAGAAACATTTGACAGATTCTGTAAACTGCTCAATGATTTGTCATTGGTTAATAAAGAGTATGATTTAGAAGACTCAAATCTCAAGTTCCTTCTTTCTCTACCTGAAAAGTGGGATGTGAAAACAACCACTATAAGAGATAATTATGAACTTGGTGAAACAGAGATTGATGAAATCTATGGACTGCTCAAAACCCATGAATTGGAACTGGAGCAGAGAAACAAGAGATCTAGTAGAAAGTCAAAGTCTGTTGCACTTAAGGTTGAGGAGAAACCATCAAAGAAGGAAGCATCAAGGAAAAAGGCAAAAGGAAAAGCTTTAGTCATACACTCAGAAAGTGAGTCATCAAACTCTGATGTTGACTCAAACGCAGATGGAACATCTGATTCTGAAGATGATGAAGAGATGATGCAAATGGCTGCATTGATGGTGAAGACCTTCAAGAAGATGGGATACAAGAACTTCAAGAAGGGAAAGAGATTCTCCAAGGACTATTCAAAGTCTGACAAGAAGAATTTCAAGAAATCTGAGGGAAAGGACTTCAAATCTGGTAAGAAAGATAAGTCTGAAATTCAATGCTACAAGTGTAAGGAGATGGGTCACTATGCTCCTGAGTGCAAGAAGGGTAAAACTGAGAAGGCACTCTACACCAAAGGCAGAGATTGGGCAGACACTTCAGATTCAGATGAGGAAGTCAACTATGCACTCATGGCTACTACTCAAAATGAAGATGATGATCTCAAGGTACCCCCAACTACCTATGCATATAACACTGATAATATAACTGAATTAAGAATTTATCTTAAAGCATTGCATATCAGTTATAGGGATCAGACTTTAGAAAATGAGAGGATAAAGAATGAGTGCTCTCAACTCAAAGATAGAAACAAACTAGTTGAGGAACAGCTAGAAAACATGAATAAAATTCAGAAAGAGAGAGATGATGCAGTGTTTATTGAACAGGAGTTGCTAGGTAAGTATAAGCAACTAGAATCTGAATTGGAGGATACTAAACACATCATTAAAACCTGGACACACTCTGGTAAAGATACTCAAGAAGTGTTTCAGTCAGATACAGTAGGTCTAGGTTACTCTGAGGGAGATGAACTTAGATTTGAAAATTTGGTAAAAGTTAGACCACATCGTTCATCTGAAGGTAATGTCATGGGAACAGGTGGACCTAAGACTGAAGCACAGAAAAAGGCTGTTAAAGAGTCATATGCTAAGACTTTTGTTAAAGAGGCTAACATTGGTTTAATGACAGATAAACAACTCAAGCATAAGCTTAAGGAGATAAAATCTGTCAACAAACAGAGATTGCCTAAGAAAAACAAAAATGGAAAGGTAGGCATAACATCAGGAATTAAGCCAATGCTTGCTTCATTAGCTCCTAGAAAAACATGCTTTAATTGTGGTAGCACTAATCATCTTGCTAATTTCTGCAGTAAGAATAAGAACATTAATTCTTTGCCCTCTAAAACTGCAGTAAAGAGTGATTATGTGAGAACTAGACCACAGACTTTATGCAAACACTGTGGAAGTACATGGCACTCTATTTACACTTGCAGAGATTATCATGCTATTTACTATAATTACTATGAACCCAAACCAAATTTGAAATGGGTTAAAGTAAACTCTGCAAATGTAAACTCTGAAAAAGTTAGCTTAAACTCTGATAATGTGAATTCCGCTGCAAAAGCTAACAGAATTAAGAAAGCCAAAGGATCCAAGCAAGTCTGGATCCTTAAAACTAACAATCAGTGATTGTTTGTGATTGCAGGGCACCAGGGTGAGTACCCTAGTCGTGGACAGTGGATGCTCAGGACACATGACTGGAAATAAAGCCCTGCTATCAGAGTATGAGGAGAAGGCTGGCCCAAAAGTTTCCTATGGAGATGGCAACATAGGACATACTCTAGGATATGGCAACATTAATCTTGGAAATGTCATCATCACTAATGTAGCTCTGGTTCCAGGACTCAAGCATGATCTGCTATCTGTGAGTCAAATCTGTGACAGAGGATATCATGTGGATTTTCAGCCTGAATATTGTCAAGTGATCAGTAAATCTACAGGGAAAGTTGCTCTAGTTGGAAACAGACACAATAACATCTATGAAATTAAATTGTCAACAAACACTGATGGCAAAGCAGTGTGTCTGTCTACAAGAATGTCCAGTGAAGAGAGTTGGAAATGGCACAAGAAACTCTCTCATTTGAACATGAACAACATCAATGAGCTAATCAAGAATGATCTTGTAAGAGGTCTACCAAGGTCTTTGTTGAATGTAGAAGGCTTGTGTGATTCTTGTCAAAAAGCCAAACAGAGAAAAGCCTCCTTCAAAAGCAAATCTGAGTCTTCAATTGTTGATCCTTATCATCTCCTACATGTTGATCTTTTTGGTCCAGTGAATGTGATGTCTCTTGGAAAGAAGAAATATGCTCTAGTCATTGTTGATGAATATACCAGGTACACATGGGTATATTTTCTTGCAAAGAAGGATGAAACTACATTAACACTGACAGAACATATATTACAACTGGACAAAGGGTCAGAGAATCAAGTGAAGATAATCAGAAGTGACAATGGAACTGAATTCAGGAATTCATCAATGGAAGAATTTTGCAAGAGTAAAGGAATCAAACAAGAGTTTTCTGCACCGGGCACTCCACAACAAAATGGTGTAGTGGAGAGGAAGAATAGAACCTTGATAGAAGCTGCCAGAACCATGCTAGATGAAGCAAAATTGCCAACATATTTCTGGGCAGAAGCAGTTCAAACTGCTTGTTTTACTCAAAATGCAACACTGATCAACAAGCATGGTAAAACACCATATGAAATGGTGAAGAAGAAAAAGCCAAATCTAAAATATTTTCATATTTTTGGATGCAAATGCTTTGTGTTGAAGACTCATCCTGAACAGTTGACCAAATTTGATCTAAAGGCAGATGAAGGAATTTTTGTTGGCTATCCACTGTCAACTAAGGCATTCAGAGTTTATAATCTGAGAACCAGAGTGATCATGGAATCAATTCATGTGTCATTTGATGACAAGAAAATAACTGGACTTGAAGATGTCAATGAACATGATCTACTCCACTTTGAAAATGAAGATTTATTCTCTGAAAAAGTAAACTCTGATCAGACTGATCTGACAAACTCTGTTGATCTAAACTCTGAACCTCTACTGGTAAATACTGAAGAATCTCTTCAATCAGAAACAAGGGAAGAACCAGTTGAGGGGGAGCATGAAGAATCACATCAAAGTGATAATTCAAACTCTGAAATTGACTCAGTTGATAATTCTGAATCAAATTCTGTTGATTCAAACTCTGTTGATAATTCTGAGAAGTCACATTCAGGGGGAGCATCAGAAAATGAAGAGAGGCACCAAGAAAATCAGGAGAACATGGATCAAGGGGGAGGATCACATTATGACAGAAGCAATCTGCCTTCTGCAAGAAAATGGACTAAATCTCACACACCTGATTTGATTATTGGTGATCCTGATGCAAAAGTAAGGACAAGAAGTGCAACAACAAATGAATGTCTGTTTCATGCATTCTTGTCACAATCTGAGCCAAAGAAAGTAGAAGAAGCTCTTAAAGATGCTGACTGGATAACAGCAATGCAAGAAGAGCTAAATGAATTTGAAAGAAATGAAGTGTGGACACTTGTACCAAGGCCCAAGAACAGATCCATTGTTGGTACTAAATGGGTTTTCAGAAATAAAACTGATAGTGAGGGTGTTATCACAAGAAACAAAGCAAGACTGGTTGCAAAAGGCTATTCACAACAGGAAGGAATAGACTATGATGAAACATTTGCTCCAGTGGCTAGATTGGAGGCAATCAGAATTTTTCTAGCATATGCCTCTCATAAGAAATTCAAAGTGTTTCAGATGGATGTAAAAAGTGCATTTTTGAATGGAAAACTTGAAGAAGAAGTGTTTGTGGAACAACCACCAGGCTTTGTAGATCCAAAATATCCAGACTATGTCTACAGGTTAGACAAGGCACTCTATGGACTTAAGCAGGCACCAAGGGCATGGTATGAAACCCTTGCCAAATTTTTACTAGAAAGTGGGTTTCACAGAGGTACTATTGACAAAACTCTGTTTTACTTTCAATCTGGTAGTGATTTGCTTTTAGTTCAGATATATGTGGATGACATCATTTTTGGATCTACTAATGATAAACTCTGTAAGAAGTTTGCCAAACTCATGCAGTCAAGATATCAAATGAGTATGATGGGAGAGCTTAGTTATTTTCTAGGCCTACAGGTGAAGCAAACAGATGATGGAATTTTTATAAATCAAGCAAAATATACCAGAAATCTTCTAAAGAAATTTGGTATGCTTGACTGTTCATCTGCAACAACTCCCATGGCAACTGCAACAAAATTGGACAAAGATGCAGGGTCATCAGTAGATATGACATGTTACAGAGGAATGATTGGTTCTCTACTCTATTTGACAGCTAGCAGACCTGATATCATGTATGCAACTTGTTTGTGTGCAAGGTTCCAGGCAGATCCAAGAGAACCACATTTAACAGCAGTAAAGAGGATTTTTAAGTACCTCAAGGGCACTATAACTTTGGGGCTGTGGTATCCAAGAGAATCAGAGTTTAAACTACTTGGTTATTCAGATGCAGACTTTGCAGGCTGTAAGATAGACAGAAAAAGCACCAGTGGAAGTTGTCAATTTCTGGGTGACAGACTTGTTTCCTGGTACAGCAAGAAACAGAAGTCAATATCTACATCTACAGCTGAAGCAGAGTATATTGCTGCTGGTAGCTGCTGTGCACAGATTTTATGGATGAAGAATCAACTACTGGATTATGGATTAAGGTATACCAAGATACCTATTTACTGTGATAATCAAAGTGCTATTGCAATGACAGGTAATCCAGTACAACATTCAATGACAAAGCACATCAGCATAAGGTATCACTTCATCAGAGAGCATGTAGAGGAAGGAAACATTGAGCTTCACTTTTTGTCTACAGAACAACAACTTGCAGATATCTTCACCAAGCCATTGAGTGAAGCTACATTTACAAGACTGGTCAATGAACTAGGGATGGTCTCTAGTTTTGACTAGAGATGTTGGTTAGACTCAAAAACTCATTGCTCATGTTATACAAAATGTTAAGTGCTATGTGAACCTTAGTATTAAACTCTGTTATGCATGCTTATGTTTAAATCTTGTTAAACTCTGTTAGCATATCTGTCTGTTAGACACTGTTAATATGTTGGATACACTCAGTGAATTCAGAATTGATTTTTGTCTGAATGAAAACACCAATGAAGAAAAATGTATGAAGCATGATTCTCAGTTATTAAATCATGATTCTTTCTGAGTCACTGTAATCTAATCAGACTTTGTGCAGTAAATCAACACAGCATGATACTGTTTCATATTTATAGCATCTCTTAGTTCATTCAGTCCTAAACTCTGAGTATATGAATATTGTGTGCATTGCCTCTCATAAAATAACTTTGGTTATTGATGAACTCTAAACTCTGATAAGTGACATTCTGTTTCCAAAGGTATGGTTCCTGATAATTCCTTGTTTGTACTTGTGAAAACCATAAAACTTGAGATGTGTCATTGATTAGTTTGGTGAGTTCAGATTCATGTTTCCACCCTGTGAGAGTTTGAGCCAAATCAGTGATTGATACATTCTATATTAATCAGTATTTATTGTTGTGTGATATTCATCAGGAAGCATGTTTCTCTAGAACTTGTATTAGACCATCTTGAGACTACATGATATGTGTGTGCATGAAAATGATAAAGGCAATAGGATTTACCATTCCTTCAAACACTGTTCAAAATTCTTTTGAACACTGTTCAAACACTGTACAAACACTGTTCATAAATACCACCTTTAGTAAACCCCTTTGAGCCTAATTAACTGCTCATTTTTCTTATTCTCTGAAGTATTAAGAGCATTTATATTTTTTTTAAAAAAAATCAAAGCAGATGAGTGTTTCTCAAGAAAAGAAAAGTTTACTCAGTATATATGCTAAATAAAAAAAAAAGAAAAAAGAAGGGGGCATATATACTGATCTTGTACTATTATGTACTAACACTGTGACTGAACACTTTTCTCTATTAAAATGTTCAGCTTGAAATTCACTTATGAATAAAACATCTCTACTCATCTGTTTGATCTTACTTCATTTAAACCCTGAATAAAGTCCTTTTGATTTGTGCATACATGTACTCAAAGTAGTGTAGAATTGGTGGACATTCAAGCATATGGTAGATTCTGCTATTTCTGATTGAATGTGAGTGTAAACACTTCACCTAAACACTTGTGTGCTTAGAGAGTTTGTGAGTTTATCGAATTCATGACTGTTATTCACTGAATGATGCTCTGATTTCTATCTCTTGATCTTTTTGTCTTCAAAGACTGTGTGCTTACTTGGATAATCATGGAACATCAAAGGGAATGGAAGTTTTCAGATTTCTGTATTACAGTAACTACAGAGTTTAGCATTCATCAAACAATCAGTGTTTAATATGAGAGTTTGTGCATTCAGTGTTTATTGATTTTTGTTATGGATTTTATGAAATATTAGATGCTTTAAAAATTGATATTAGTAAACTCTGCTTCACACACACTCATATTCACAACTGTGCAATTTTTGAAAGGGTTGTTAGTGATAAAGTTGGAAAATTGATAAACACTGTTGAGTTGTGTTAAATACTCTAAGGTACAGTTTCATTGAGATGATTTGACTATTTTGGAGTAATTGGGGTAGTTGACAACTGTTAATTAGTGTAAATATGTCACAGTGTCGTGATGATAGGAATGACAGCGGTAATTATTAAGTGATCCATTGGTTGTTTGACACGTGTCCCATGATAGTGTCCCACTCACACATTACTCTACAATCAGTTGCGCGCTTTTATTGAATAAACGATTGAGTTTTAGTTTTACTCTAATCGTTTTTGTTCTCTCACTTCACATCTATTCATATTCACCCACTCACAGTTACTTGCATACTCATTCACTTTCAAAATTCTCATTCATTCTCACTCACATTTTGATAAACACTTACAGTGCATACACATCTTTTCTCTAAATATCTTCATATCATATCTTCTAATGGCAACCAAAGCGTTTGATGCAGCAGGATTAGTGTTTCTTCCTAGCAACTATGCAGCACCACTGGAAAATGCAAATGCTCCAGAGGCGTTTCATCTGTTTCAAAATTTCTTGAAAGACTCTGAAATAGGGAAGGCATTAACTGCACCACCAATACTCTCTGCTTCACAAATCGCTACCTTTTGGACAAACTCTGTGTATGATGATGGAGAAGAATCTGGCACTCCAACAATCACTTTCACTCATGATGAATCAGAGTATATTATTACTCCAACTACGGTTAGGGATGCTCTGGATTTTGAGACACACACTTCTTACAGTGTTGTTGGTCATGATTGTTTGAGGACAATGTTGCAGCAAATTGGCTGTGCAGGAGATTTGAATAAGATTGGATCTTTGAAAAGGCCACTTTTGAGAAAGGAATGGAGTTTCTTTTTCGATTGCATTACAAGAGCTTTTGGCAAGAAGACAACAAACTGGGATGCACTTCCTCTTGACACTCTCCAAATTGGTCATGCTCTACTATATGGAGGTAATTTCGATTTTGGTAGATTAGTGCTAATGAATTTGGGAGAGCGTTTGTCTGAGCCTACTTCTGTTTATTTTGCTCGTTTTTGTCAAATGCTATTTACTGCTTGTATGCCTAACATTCCAATTGATGAAGCTGATGTGATTCAGCCTTTTCAAGTTGCTAAAAGAATGTTTTCTGATTTGACAAACAAAGATGTCACTAAACAGCACATACCTGATATGTTTATGCCACTAGCCTTACAGAACTATGTAAACCAACCTCAAGATTCTCAATCACCACATCACATGCCTGAACCACATCACATGCCTGAACCAACACCCACAACACCCACAACCACTGTACCTACTACATCTCATCAACCACAACCAGAACACATAAACTCTGAAACCTTAAACTCTCCATCAATAAACTCTCCACCACTAAACTCTGAAACCTTAAACTCTGAGCCAGCATCTACTGAAAATCCCAAATCCAAACCAAAAAGAAAGAAACACACTGCCCAAAACACTAAACACTCAAAGGCTAAACAGACATTATCTGGAGCTGTTTATGCTAGAAGGAAGAAACAAAAGGCAAACAGACCTTCACTTTCTCCACCAAGAGAGAGTTCAAGTGAAGATGAAGAGGAGAATGTAGTGCCTCAAGTCAAGAAGAGAAGATTAATTCTTTCAGAGTCTGATGATGAGAATATTATTAAAGCTCCAGAGGTGGTTTCACAACAAACACCTACTGTTGAGGTTGCAGAGAATGTTGCTATACCTGCAGAGGTTGAAATGCCTGCAGAGGATATTGTGGCTGTCAATGTTGAAATTCCTGCAGAGGTTGATATGCCTGCAGAGGATACTGCCAATGTTGAAGTACCTACAGAGGATAACATGCCTGTAGAAGAGGATAACATAGATGGTTTTTCACCAATGGATGATATTCTTGACTCATTTGAACCATTCTCTGATCCTATCTCACCTGTTGATCATGTTGAAACTCATGGTGTAGCTGATGAGCCTGCAGTTAATGTTCCTGAAGCTGCAGCATCACATACAGAACTGATATCTAATGCTTCTCCAATTCCAGACAAAGGTGATGAAGTTGATCAGGCAACTAAGATAATTTCTGAATCTATGCCTGTTGAAGATACAAATATAAACTCTGTTGCAGAGCCTGTGCAACATGAGGACACTGTTGAAAAGATTGCAGAAGTTGTTGCAGAAACTGTGGCTGACACAGCTCAGCACAGTGATTCTTTAAAAGATGCTCAAGCTAAAGATGCAAGTGCTGAAGATGAATCTGACAGCAGTGCAAACTCTGATTCTTTTCTGAGTGCACCAGCACAGACTGAAAATAAACATACACCTTTTGATCAACCTTGTCCATCTCATGCAATTGAAGAAGAGCATCTTGCTAAATATGCTGCTGATTGGTATAAACAAGACTGTATTTTTCCAAAAGGGAGAGCAGCTGATTTTGTTAAGCAGACTGCAAAGCAAATTTCAAATCCAGAGATTTTATCCTGTTTAAAGGCAACTGTGGTACAAGTCAAAACTCTGGATGGAAATTTTGCTGAAACAAAACAAGAAATTGCTTCCTTGAAGACTGAGATTCAGTCAAGAGAAATGAAGATGGAAAGAGAGTCCAAAATCAAAGCTGCACAACTGTCTAAAGTTCAAGATACTCTCTTTGCCAGGCTAGGAAAGGTTGAAGAAAATCAAGCTACTTTGTTTTCTAAAGTTGATTCTATTGCTAACTCTTTGGAGCTCATCACATCTATACTTATTCCTGATGATGTCAAAAAGGGGGAGAGAGTTGCTAAGTCTAAATGCAAAGTTTCTCAAACTCTGTCTCAAAAGGATGATGCTGGAGATGGAGGGGCAAGTGATAAGAGTAAAGTTTTAAACTCTGAAAGGCAAACTCTGAGATCTGGCAAATCTCTTAAGTCACAGTCTGTTGGAATAAACACTGAAACTCAAGGTACTTAAAAAACCAAGAGTTTGGAATTAATATCAAATCCAAAGACTGATGAGGAGTTAGCTGTTAAGCTTTTTATGGAAGAGAATGCAGAAGGAGTTACTTTAGAAGATGCTAAAGCTGAAGAGAAAAGTCTACAAGAAAAGCATTTGAAGATTTTAAAGTCTGATAAGTTGAAGAAGAGAGAGAAAGTGGTTAAAACTGCAAAGCCTGTTCTTAAAGGCATTGAAATCAAAGAGAAGTTAACTGGCATTCAAGAAGAAGAAGAAGATAAAGATAAAGAAAAGTTGATCAGAAAGTCTTCTCTTGATGCTAAATTGAAGTTAAAAGGGTTAATGAATGAGGAGAACAAGGGCAAAATGATTGTTACAACCTCTGTTGCCACACAAGTTGTACAGACACAAAGTAAACTCTTACCTGGTTTTTCAAGGCCAAAGATTCCAGTGCAAGAAGAAACAGGAGTGACTGGTGGATATCAACATAATGTTGCATGTTCAGGAAAGCCACCAGGCAGGAATACTTCTGGCTTAGGTTCAAAAAGAGATTTGAGATTTAGTAACAGTCCAAGAGATCCCTCTGCACTTGTATCTCTTGGTTCTGGTATTACTCAAGAAAATCTAGACAAGTTGGAGTCAGTTCAGCTAGTTCGTCAAAGGAGCTTAGACATTCACTTTCTGTTATACTTTATGACAGATGGGTCAGTGTATAGAGTGAATGAAGAAGCAATCAAGCTAAAATTATTTGAGGAACTTCAGTATGTCTTGCATATCTTCAGAGTCAGAAATCGTCAAACACAGCTTGTTGCTAATTCTATAAGGGGGTATATGCAGAAAGCTAAAGTTGTTACAGGATCAAAGTCTGCTGAAAAATATATTCCTAAGTACAGAGATTGGAATGGCAATCTGATAGAGATGGAGAAGGGGACTTCGAAGCTGAAGACTGATCTTGGAATTACTGTTTTGGATTTCAATGTAAAGTCTGAAGAAGTGAAGTACATCAGGTTGGGAAATGAAATGAGAAGAAACAAGATCTATGATCTCAGAGCTGCTATTTTTCAAACTGATGAAAATGATCCAGATTTAAGAGAGATCAAGGAAGCTATGGAGATTGAACTTGAACATGCTGAGAGAAGATTGTTGATTGATTATCTCAGAACAGCTCCAGATCTTGAGGAAGTTAGGTAGACAAAAGTTGTAAGTTTGTTAAGTAAAAGTTTAAACTCTGTTTGTATGTTAAACACAGTAAAACTTTGTATTTGTTTTGACATCATCATTTACTGTAAACTTGTACATTCTTGCTAATGGACAAGTTGGGGGAGATTGTTAGAAATGATTGATGAGAACAGTGTTTGGAAGCTATAGTGATAAAACAGAATTTAGCTGGAAGCAGTCAGAGTTTAGTTAAACACTGACTGGAAGCGCAACAGAGATTGTTAAACTCTGTAGCGGTATTGTCTGAAGAGTCAACAGTGTTTGAAGATTGATTCAAGATAAATATGGAAGCAATATCTTTGAAGATTGGAAAGCTGTCAAAGAGATTGAGTTGACTTGGAAGACTGGAGCAATCGTGATTGATATCAATTGTATAGCTTGATTATAGGAGAATCAATTACTGATTGTACGAAGCTGTATGTTCTATAAATACAGTTAGGTTAACCCTAGAAGGGTAATCGAACATTGAGAAATTCATTGATTGTAACCTAAGCAGCTCTCTGTGATATTTTACATCACTGAGAGAGGAATTGTTAATTCCAACCAGTTTTTAAGTATTAAACAGTGTGTTCTTGTTAAGTTACTCATACAGTATTTGATTAACTATTGTGAATTAGACCTAACACTTTAAGAGTATTTTATATCTTATAAAAAGAATATTTCTTTAGCATTAAATTCAATGGTTCTTTTCTTTTTGCCATAAAATGAAATTGCATTAAAACTTCAAATCGTTCAAAATAACATGAGATAAATCCGGGTGGGCGTTCCACCCGTACCAAATACGATCAGTTATAGAACTAGCTATAGAACTAGATTGTCTCGGTGAGTGATCTTGTTCGCAGATCGTTTTACAAAATTTAACGTTATTTGACGTTCTTTTAGTTGAAATAACAAGCACTTGCACTCATCAATCACTCTACATAAGTAAGATAGATTAATTGAGGAGCATCGAATTGCTTGTATCAGCTAACAATCCGTCTCTGTTACTAGTGCTTGCCATTCCTTCTCCTTTACCCACCACAAGGCCTCTCGAACTCCAATTGCTTCTGCTAAGTAAGGATCAATATTACCTTGCTTATAACTTGCATACAGCTTCTACTAGATCTCCACTATGGTTTCGAGCAATAAAAGCGAAATTGAAACGACTAGAGTCATCAAAGATTGCAGCATCAGTGTTAATTTTAACCGTACCTTCAGTTGGGGGTTCCCAGTGCTCCTTACCATCCTTTTGAGTCATGAACCCAAGATAGTTATCGAATGTTTTGTCTTGTGCACTCTTCCACTCGTTAAAATAGAGATTTGCTGATACTAACACCTCTGAAGATTCCATTCCTTTCTGGTTCCATATGACATCGTTTCGATTTTTCCATATTGACCATAGTAACATAATTATATTCTAAATCTCCTCTTTTGAGCATTTTTGCATGGCTGCATATAGCCATTGTTGTAGACTCATACTCTCCCTATCCTCGCTCGTTAATCCCAACTGTTCCAACAGATAGTGGCGAAAGGACAAAGGACTAATGCATGAAATATATCCTCCTGTGCAATGTTACATACAGGGCACATACTACTAACTTCCACACACAATATATCCTCAGTTGATCCTTTGTTGGTAGTGCATCTGTTAAAGCCCTCCACACACAATGTTTAACTTTCGCTGGGATTTTCAAATTCCATATATTCCGTCAGAAACCTGAGTTGTCACTCAACCCATTTTCATTAGCTTTATCTTGAAGGGTTGTGTAAGCACTTTTGACTGTGTACATACCCAACTTCTCCTTATTCCAGTACCAAGAGTCAGGTTCTGAAGCACGAATAGGTATGTAAGCTATTATATTTGCTTCTCTCTCGTCAAAGATATCAGTTATCACCTCCATATCCCACTCACTTTGGTCTGTTATCATCAATGAAGACACCATATTCCCTTGCAAAGCTTGATGTGCATAGTGCACGAAAGGATCTTGTTGGGATTTATGGGTGATAGCATAGAGACAACTTAACTATATTTCCCTGTACTTAGTTTTTACTAAGTTGAACATACTGTCATAGCCAGAGTATGTCTTTGTATTCGAATAATTGTTGTCATGTAATAATTGTATGATTTGGGAGAAGTTCATACACTTGTTCAAGCCTCAAGGAATACATCCAGAAGACAGCAAGAATAAAAGTTACTGTCATGTTCTTGACAATAAAGTTACAAGAAGACAAATGTTGCAAAGTCACGACAAAGCTACATCTGACAGCAACATTGGCTGAAGAAAGAGACAGTAACATTCTCACACTTGACAGCAAGTCTGGAGTTCCGACAGCAACATTGGCGGGAGCTCGTACTGTCAACCACTGAATATTCCTTTGACAACAGACTCTGTGGTTAAGGTTACTGTCACCTTGAATTATTTGATTTGGGTATTTTCTCAGTCAAAGCCCATGACATGTTACATGTTCAAGAAACAGATTTGCTGCAACACTCTATCGTTTGTAGCAGACCTGCAAGACTACGACAAAAGCTTAAGAGATTCACAAGACAAGGCTGGTCAATTCGAGGAGTATGTAATATCCACATCTACTAGAATTGTATTAGCTAGAAATAGAAAGAATCTAGGTTGCTTTACTTATAAGGTTTATCATGTCTGTATAGCAATTTGGGAAAGTCACATGGGTGTGCAAATTGTAATGAGCTGCCACTTGAAAACGACATCAGCTCAACACCCCATGCGATAGAAACAACAGAGTATCTTAGTCTACTGAGATACATCTTAGATTCTTTTCTATTCATGTACGCACACGAAGTAATCTGTATCTCTTGAGATATCGAAGCTGGAGAAACACTCTCTCCAGGTTGTAGCAACACTTCACACAAGATACATAAAACATTTATTTTGTGAGAAATCTTGTTTCACTTATTGCTTGCATACATCTACTGATAATCTATAATCTTTATCTTCGTTGTTGATTTAAAGATTCGATTTTATCAGTATTGTATTCAACCCCCCCCCTTCTGCAATACTCCGGGACAACCAACTGGTATCAGAGCATCCAGATTGATACACAAATCTGAAGATCATGACGAGTGTTCAGAAGTCAAGTGGAATCAAGATTCCAATCTTTGATAAAAAGAACTACAATTTCTGGAAAAGAAAGATCTTGTTATTTATCAAAGCTGCTCATCCAATGTATTTGGGAATTCTTGAGAACGACCCCTTCATACCTCATAAGGAAGTAGCTGCTGCTACTGAGAATGATGAAATCATTCCAACCCATTGGGTTGCAAAGAAGCTTTCAGAGTACACAGAGTCCGAAAAGGAGAAAGTAGTCTTGGATGACTATTTACAACTCATCTTGCTCGACTCACTTACATTAGACAAAGCCATGTGTGGTAATGTCATGGGATGTAGATCTGCAAAAGAGATGTGGAACAAGATAGAGTTGCTATGTGAAGGAAGTGAAGAAGTTCGCGAGAACCAAAGACAAATTCTTGTATCACAATATGAAGCCTTTATGGCTAAACCAGGCGAAGAACTTACACACATGTTTGAGAGGTTCAGTAAGCTAATAGCTGAGTTACAAATTCATGGGAAGTTCTATGATAGAAAGGAGATCAACATCAAATTTCTGCTCACTCTCCCTGAGCATCTTGAGCACAAAGCACTACGCCATAAATGACATACAGTAACACCACAACTGTGTTACCTTAGACCCTAAATTCTGTTACCAAAGGTAAAAAAAGGCTAAGGTAACACCTTAGCTGTGATAGTTTTATTCTATGTAACCTTTGGGGTCTAAGGTAACACTTCGACATGCCTAAGCTAACATAGCAAAATTAGTTACCATAGACCTATAAAGTAACACACTAAGCATTCTATAGCAGCACCAAATCTATGTTACCTTAGATGTTATAAATTTACAAAATTATTAATCAATTATGTGGGTCCCGCATGTGGCCCCCACCAAAGTGGGCCCCAATTGTACGATTTTGCAAAAAATATATTTTTTTTTAAATTTACGATTGCCAATATTTTTTTATATCAAATATTAAACCCAATATCAAAATTCCAAGGCTTTGATAACAATGAAATTATATAGCCAATTCCATAGCATTTAGATTCAAGTAATTTGTACAACCAAATAGTATCAACATTCATGTACCATCCAAAAGAACTGGTACACAATACCACCAGATACATCTAATTGCGAACCTTCAGGAAAAAAATAAGTCATAAATTGGTAGGTTTTTCGTGGTGTAGAGTCTCTTGTATCTAACGGAGGTGGTGCATCTTCATTTGGGATCACAAAGCTTTCTTGCATGGGCCAAGTGTTAGCTTTCTTACAAGAATTCTCTACATGTTGTTTGCATCTCCGCATATCTTTGTTGAAGCCTGTTCTTTTTTTCGGGCCAGTAAGCTCTGCTCTGCACTAAATAACAGTGGTATTCAGTTATTGTAACAGCATCAGATTCTTTTGGAAACTCCAACAGAAGTATCACGGACACCCTGGACCTAAAATTAACAAGGAAAAATTAATCAAATAAGACCAGAAAAGCACATTAAGTAGAAATTTAGTAACATTATCTACAGAATGAAAAAACTTCATCAGTCGTAGCTTTTATGTTAATATCCTTATTTAGAATGTTTTTGCAATGCAAAGTAAAAAACGAAGAAGCAGACATCTATGGCCAAGTGACAGTTACAAAAAAACTATTGAATACAAAAACATTCTAGTTCTTCTTAATAATAATATATACTGACAAATTCATGCATAGGAAGGAGTGGAAGTAGAGTCATAATATATCCAGCCACACGCAAAAGAAGTAGAGTTGAAATACATAATATTATGCAAAGAAAAGCCAATGAGTCCTTACCATTTTATTTGTAATTGTAGCCTTGACACAGGGAATAAGAGAAGGAACACTATATGCTTTTGATGAAAAGATAATCATAGAAGTTGCCAACATAAAGAGAGATCTACGACATGATGGTGGTAGTAGTTTCCCTGCCGAAAGAGGAGTCAATTAAAACAAATCTACAAAAACCGTAAACTTACAAGCAGAAGCAAGTCTTAAGCAAGTTTCCTCATACATTCGTTAATATTTATGTATTAATTATTAAAATAACAGATCATCTGTGCCTCTTATCGGCACTTAGAATGTTGAGTCTAACTGGTGACATAAAGTAAATTTTATGATTGTATTATGGCTCAACATGAAACCTTGTAACTCTGAAAGACTACTAACTACGACTAGCCACTCTGAAAAAATCACTCCAATGCGACTAAATTGGAAAATATGATAAAATTACAATCTGCAATGCTATGATAAAATAAGCTTTTGATTGATGATCATCTCAGAGTCTAGAATTTATTGTAATATATATATCAAGAGACTATGAAAAGTAATGCAGAAGGGTGTATAACTGATGGATCCTACCACATTTTATAAACAAAATCCAAGTTTCTGTACATACGAGAGAATTTTATGAACCATTTTGATTATAAAAAATTATATAAGATAAAAATTCTAGTACCCGTTTAGTGCTTCCTTTAATTTTTTGTTTGCAAAATATTCCATCAATAAGAAGAGGCACAAAGCTGACAATGTAAATACTCAATGTTTAAAATGTAACGAAGAATACAAGAAGCAGATTGCATGTACAGTAACTCAACAAATATACCAAAGTATGTAATTTTCGTTATGCAGCATTTCACTACTTCCCCAATGCTCAGCTTACCCTGAAATCAACAGTACTTACAGGTTTAGGAATAAAACTCTGTATCGCTAAGGAAAAATAAACACTTAATAATTAGAAGCTGGAACTAAAGAATTATATTTGAGAAGATAAAAAAGAGTTATGCTACAAATGGAAATTACAATTTCATATTAAAGTTTTGTTCAAGTTTTATTAAAGATGTTGAGACAACTAATAGTGATATTTATATATACAACACAAAAACATCGACCATTCAGCTACATAGGAGAACATTGTGTCACTATGAGGTTTCTCTTTTTTCATAAACTTTAAGTTTCTGCAAAAAATAAGTAATAATTTAATATTAACAGAGAAAAATGCTTATGAATTTTCCCACAACAAACTAAATATAATAGAACATATAATAGACCAGAACATATAATAGAAATTGAGATGAAACTTTCAAGCATTTAGAGCATAAGCAATGTGAAAAAAAGTGACAATAAACTCACAAAGCTTTCTTCCTCCCGTGCTGCCAGTTTTCCAATATCAATCCTGCAATTGTTCGACCTTTTCCAACACCTACTCCATCTCTTAAAAAAATCATGCCCTTGTCCTAGCCGGAAGGTGCTGAAAGTGTTTTCTGTGGGCATACAGTTTTTTTTACAAATCGAACATATCTCTTGTGTACCAGTGAACAAGGCTGAGACTTTGTTAGGTGCCTTGTTCTAAACTCAAGTGAAACATGCAAATGTGTTAATCATGTAACAGAGTACAAGGTTAGTAGTAAAGGACTAAAATCTAAAACTGGCATAAGAAAACATGATTGACAAAAGATTGAAGTCGCTTACATAATACTGTCCTAGGAACAATCTCAGTCTCCTTTAGACGTTGCTCAAAGTGTGGTTACAGAACAAACTTCCTTCCAAGGAGTGATAGTTGCTCATCAATTTTGTATATAATAATACACAAAATCAGACTATGAATGTGCCACTACGTGTACAAACATAAACGAACTTGGAAAAAATAAATTAACATGAATTCTATATTTGGGATGTGGATGCATTATAAATATCAATATTATATACTATAAAATGTTTACACTCAAATGGGCTAGCAAAATATGTGCAGATAAAACCCCATTTAATTATTATGTCAAATTAGAGATAAAGGAGAGATGGAGAGATGGACAGAGTGATAGAGAGACAGAGTGAGAGATAAAGAGGTGAAAGATGGAGAAAAAGACAGAGAGAGGGAGAGAGAGAGGGAGACGAGAGAGATAAATAGAGAGGGGGGGAGAGGAGAAAGATGGAGAAAGAGACAGAGAGAGTGGGGAGAGAAACAGAAAGAGACATGGAGAGGGGAGAGAGACATAGAGATATATACAAATCAAAACATATGACGAGAGATTTATACCTCAAATTGATATCAAACACTTTGAAACATAAACCCTATCTCGATTAAACTCAGGTCGAACCCTAATTCAACCTAGTTTTGATTAACCCTAATCCTTGTGAGAGAGTGAGCGATTGATTGAGAAGAGAGATCATACATACACTTTCCCCAATTTTCTCCCCACCTTTTATTCGATCCAATTTCCCCCTGCCTTCTGTTGTTGACCCATTGTGAGGTTTGAGAGAAAGAGAGTGAGAGGCAAATAATTGAGTGAGAAATAATCCCCAATTTCCCAATTTTGATCCAATTTTGATATGCCCGCTTTCATTTCTTTTTTCCTGCCCAACCAATAATTTTTTTCAGTTTTTCATTACGTTACTTTTTTTTTCATTTTCTAATATTATAAAAATTATTAATTTTCTTATAAAAAATTGTATGATTATAAAGTTTATTATTTCAATTATTGAATAATGATTTAAACTTATTATACCCTGTTATTTTCTCCAATAATTTTATTAATGAAATTAATCAAATTTTAATAATTTTTGAATATTACTTTATTTTAAGATATTTTAAATAAAATTATTAAAAAATATATTGATATTGTAATAATATAAATAATTCAAGTATTTGATAGAATATTATTTTTATAATAATAAATTCAAAAAAACTTGATTAAAATTATTTAATTTTAAAAGTTAATAATTATTAAATCATTAATTCTAAATAAAATTCAAAAATATGTTAATTATACTCTAAGGTAACACAACCCATGGTGTTACTAAGTTTAACACCTTCCACATCTATGATAGCATGCCTTTAAGGATATGGTAACACCAAAACTAGAGTGTTGTGGTAGGTCCAAAATTTCATACATATGATAACACCTGAGAAGGTAACACCCCCCCTAAGTGTTGTATAAAGCCATCTATGGCGTAGTGAAGTCACAGCCATAAGAGAGGGAAGAAACTTGAGTGATGTCTCTCTTGAAACTCTCTATGGTGTGCTCAAATCATACGAACTCGAGCTTTTTCAAAAGAGAGCTATTCAAACTGGAACCAAAGGAAAGTTAGCAAACATGTCAGGAGCCCTTATAGCTCATGAACCACAAGTAGCTTGTCCAAGTGAACCATCACAAAGTTCACAACCAACACAGATGCCATCTTTGAAGATTGAGGTGTTGGATGACGAGGAGAAGGTGGTTCTGCAGCTGAAAGATGTTGAAGATGAAGACTTCCACACAGTAGAAGAGATTGAAAGCATGGATAATCCAACCATGGCTTATATGGCTAAGAGATTCAAGAACATCAAGTTCAGAAGGGACAAGTCATACAAGCCACAGGGTCAATCATCTAAGTTCAACAATGGAAGTTGTAACACCCCCATATCCGGGGTCCGGGATCGGGTCGTTACGGTCTTATTTTCCATGATTAATACTTTACTTGAGTCCACAATAAATAAATCACCTGCTGTGACCCCACAATAATAATCACTCACACACACACAGTTATAGTCCCAGAGATGAAATTGAAATAAGTCTTGCATTACTGGTTTACGAATAAAAGTTATTACAAGCCAAAAGGATAACATCATAAGTTTAAAAGTTTTGCCGTTGATTAATCATTATTGATACATATAATTAAACTGGTAATCAAAGGCTGCTGATCTATGCTACCTCAGCAATGGCAGCAATGATATCAACGGGTAGCCCTGTGGGGCGGGTAACCTGCTTGCGCCTGACGCGGGCCATGTGACCTATCTGTTGTTGTGACATAATAAATAAGCAAGGGTGAGCAACAGCCCACCAACAATATATAACTGTGCAGTAATATATAAGACAGTTCAAAGATATGTTTTGAAATCATATGCCATGCATTAGAGAAAATATTGCCAGTTTAATATATAAAGGATGAAGTTACAAGGTAACTCAACAGATATATATTTCGTGGAAGCATGTGCTATGCCAAAATAAGCAAGATAGCATCATTTTCATAAAAATAGGAACTTGCAGAATGATATTGCAATTCCAGTTTGAAATACTTTTCAATTCTGCCAACTATGATGGTGTTGCAGAAAATTTCCAACATTGAGTGATGAACTAATACTGGAGTTTGACGCGCCAGGAGACATAGCATATACACGATGATCAGTCGCATGTTATGCTCCCCACCTCTTGTTTACTACATGTAGAAGGAAGCACCGACGGATTTACTTGTCTACCGCCCTCTGGAACCCCCTCGGCCAACGGTTGGGCCATTTGCTGGACCGGCGCCACTGGGTCACTTACGCATCTCCTAGTTCATTCCACATCCATAACTTTGAAACGTAAAGTTCGTCCCCCTTTCCCCAAGTATAATACTTGTTGATAAGACTCCACAAGGTAGTCATATCTAAATGGAAAGGAAAATTTACCAATATTTCCCAAGCTGCTGCTTGTTAATGGATAATGACTTGTTCCAACATTCTTACCCCTCGAATAATGAGTGGGTACACATAATACCATGAATAACAGCAACCAAGTTGTGAGTGAAGCGAATAATTTATGACCGGGCAGTCATAAGATAAATAACATTCCTCAAGTAAGGTTCCCTTACAATAGAATCGAAGGGAGAATGGAATCACTGAGAACCTTCCTTGATAATATAATAATAATAGGACTCTGAAATAATTTATATAATATTCGAAGGTCGATGATACTATGCGAATGAAGTAAATTATCTTTGATACGAGTTCGAAGAATTTAATAAATATTCCAAGAATATTTATTGAGTCATAGATACTGGAACAGTGTTACTCGGAGTAATCTTTGAATAAATATTCAGAATAATATTCATTGAACAAATAATGAATATTCAAATTAATGACAATGTTTATTGATGGAGTAATCATCAAATGGATATTTGAGATAATATTTATTGAATCAATAATGAATATTCAACTCAAGAAGGATACATATTGATGGAATAATTATCGACTTAATATTTGGGACAATATTCATTGAATAAATAATGAATATTCAACTTAATAATATTTATCGAAGAAATGATTATTGAATGAATATTTGAAATTATGTTCAATAATTGAATCGAATTTAAATAAAGGTCGAAGATAATATTCCTTATCTCAAGGGAATATTCACAGTAATATTTATCGAATAACTGGAGTTCGAATCAATGTTCAACTGATATTTATAAAATAAATAGAGATTGAATGAATATTCGAATGAATATTCATTTAAATAAATAAGGCTCGAATGAATATTAAGATAATATTCATTAAATAAATAAACTCGAATGAATATTCAAAATAATATTTATCGAGTAAATAAGAATGAATATTCTCTAATTAAATAACTTAACTGAGAGTTCAAAATAATATTCGAATATTTAATCGACTTTAGATGAATATTAAATATATAATATTTCTCGAATAAATAAACATCTGATGGATAATCCGAATAATATTTATCAAATAATCTCAAGGGAATATTCCAATAATATTCGCCAGATAATAAATGGAAAATATTTACTTAGTTATTTTCCTCTGAAAATAATATCAATATATCAAGGAATAACGACTCCCGGTCTATAGTCAAAGAATGAGATTCAGATGCCCTTCGCTTAAGGGTCTTAGTAATATCCGGCTTATAACTGATATAATAACTATCTAGCTTATAAGCCAACAATAATTCAGGGAACAAGTATATCAACATGACTTTTAAAGTAGGCATGCATGCTATGGCATATGTACTGTAACAGAAACATATATATATATATATATATATATATATATATATATATATATATATATATATATATATATATATATATATATATATATATATTCACAACAACAGCCTTAAAGAAGGATTCGAAACTTGCCTGGAAATCGAGTACGAGTAGGGGTAGTGGTAGCGTGTTCCGGGTCAGCCTGATGATCTATAAATAGCCAAGACATTCGGGATTAATCACTTAACACCTTTCAAAAGGTTAAGTATAAACTTAACTTAAATCGAAACACGTTTTCAAGTCGTTTCGTTATACCCCTCTAATTCACTCTTATTATTGCCTTTATTACCCGACACTTGTTTGTTAATAAAGCGTGTCATTATACTTACATGTGGTAAGTATTTAAATCGTATAAGTTTTAGAGTCGAAAGATTAGACCTCGATATTTATCGATCGTTTTCTAAGTGGTTTACCGAAGTTATAACCAAGTATACCTTTTAGGGGTACTTTCGTACTTAACCTAGATTCGAACATTTTTATAAAATCGGAAAACGATCCATTTGACATGCGGTCTTCTCCCACACCTTCCTTTTTATCTCTATTATTTAATTATCACGATTCGCCACTGATTAAACAACATTAAAGGGAATCAATTTCAATTACGAACTTTTGTTTACGGTTTCGAACCACTTTTACGAATTTAATCATAACTCCTAAACCGTAAGTCCGTTTCATGCGATCTTTATATCAAAACGAAGCTTATAACATAATCTAGCTTATCATGGCAAAAGTCGAAGCTAAACAGTGAGTTACTTCTACTGTCCAGTTCGTGTTCTTAATGTTAACGAAATTTCGGCATTACGACGGCTATAAATCGAATATTTCTAAATTCCAAACCTTCCAATAATCAAGGTATCCATCCCAAACAACATATACATGATATATCACCATGAACTGAGGCCAAGCAATGCCTTTCTGTTCATCTAAACTATTTTTAACATTTATCAAAACTACCTCATAATCATGCTTATAATCATGCTAATAACACATCTTATACTACAACCCATCAAGAGCATGCAAAATCTCAAAGTAAGGCCTAGGGTTACAAGTTGTTATACCTTCCTTGGAGTATGATCTAGCCTCACTATGCTTGGTATGATCCTTAGAAGTGCTTAAGCTTGCTAAATCAACCAAAGAAATCAAGGAAAAACATGATTAGTTCATGAAAACACTATTCACCCTCCTCTTAAATCATTTTTTTGAAAATGGAAAAAGAAGAGATTGAAGCTAGGATTTTGAGGAGATTAGTTTTATGAAATATAGGACTCACCATAAAAGTTTCAAGATCAAAAAATGGTTGGAAGTTGAATTTTGATCTTGGAATTAAGGGTATTGCCGAATGGAATAAAAAGAGAGAGATGGGTGTTCTTGCTTGGTTTGTTTGCTTTACTCTCATCCAAATTGTATTATTGTGGTGCTTAGAAAATATCAAGGCCATAAAGTGGCTTTATTAAAGGTGGTTGTGTCATGGATGAGGTTTTTAGATGGACAAATGTCATGATGTTGTGGTGAGATGAGAGATTAGGCTTAACCAAGTGGTTTGATCTCTAACTATGCTAGTTACTTGTGTAACTAACTAGTTACAAGATATTTCTAATAGCACATGCATGCATCTTGCTTCCTCTGCTTGATTCTTTGTCCGATTATTGCTTAATTCGTTGATCGTTCGAGGGAATAACTCATTCGTTTCTAGTTAGGGTTTTACCAAAAACCTTCTTAATATTTATAATACTATTCCTCATCTTTCTTAATAACTCTCGAATTTAAATTCCTTAAATCCCTTAAATATATCCTTAAGTCTGGCAGTGTCCTGGGAATTCTCGGAGAAAATAAAAACGCTATTTTTCTGAATCCGACAGCTTTTACATACACTTATTTTCTTCCTGGATCACTAATACGAACTCAGAAATCCGTTCTGAATACCGGGTATAACATTATTATAATAATATTCCAAATTCCACCAAAATCACTATTCATCACTTATTTTTATTTAATTCCTATAATTAGGAAAATGAACCTGGTTCACTCTCGAGTGTTCCTTAACCTTTTTACGGAACCGCTGGACTTATAATAGATATTGATTTGGATGACACAAGAATAATCTTACTTGAAGTAATATACTTATATCCTTAGGAGATAGATCATTCTTATCTATGCTGTCAACCAAAAGTATTCTGCATGACATATAAATAATTGAATTCAAATCCATTCCCTTCATTTAATAGACCTTCGTTACATCGCAGTCATAACCACTATTCATTCCCATATTATTACATAATAAAAAGTTTTAATTCTACCAAAAATCTGGGTTCTTACAGTCTCCCCTCCTTAAAAGGATTCCGTCCCGGAATCAGCTTGAGAACAAATGGGGGTACTTTTCCATCATTGCACTTTCTAGCTCCCAGGTTGATTCTTCTATGTTGTGGTTCTGCCATAAAACTCTGACAAGCTTGATGACCTTGTTTCGGAGCACTTGATCTTTTCTGTCTATGATTTCCACAGGTTGCTCTACGTAGGTCAAATCCGGTTGCATGTCCACGTGCTCATATTCCACTATGTGCTTGGCATCTGGGTTATATTTCCTTAGCATTGAGACATGGAACACATTGTGCACTTGCTGCAGGTTTGGGGGTAATGCCAGTTCATAAGCTAGCTCCCCAATACGTCTTAAGATCTCCAATGGCCCAATATATCTAGGGCTCAGCTTCCCTTTCTTTCCAAACCTCATTAAACCCTTCCAAGGAGATACCTTCAAGAATACTAGGTCTCCCACCTCATATTCTTTTCCTTTCCGAGCTAAGTCGGCATATTTCTTTTGTCGGTCTTGGGCTGCTACCAGCCGTCCTCTGATTAGATCCACTGCCTCTTTAGTCCGTTGGACCATCTCAGGCCCGAGCATCTTTCGCTCTCCAACTTCATCCCAATATAAGGGAGATCGGCATTTCCTTCCATAAAGGGCCTCGTAAGGCGGCATCCCTATGCTTGAATGAAAGCTATTATTGTAGGAGAACTTAATCAATGGCAAGTGATCATCCTAATTTCCTTTAAAGTCTATAGCACAGACTCTCAACATATCTTTTAGTGTCTGGATGGTCCTTTCACTTTGCCCGTCTGTCTGGGGATGGTAAGCTGTACTCATGTTTAGCCTGGTTCCCACACATTCCTGAAAGCTCCTCCAAAACCTGGAGTTAAATCTGGGATCTCTGTCAGATACTATGGCGATTGGGACTCCATGACGCGCCACTATCTCTTTGAGGTAGATATCTACTAGCCTATCGACCATGTACCTTTCATTGATAGGAAGAAAGTGAGCTGACTTTGTTAGTCGGTCTATAATCACCCATATGGTGTCATGATTTGCTTTGGTCCTTGGTAAACCTACTACGAAGTCCATAGCTATATGTTCCCATTTCCATTCGGGAATCTCCAAGGGGTGTAGAAGTCCACTAGGCCTTTGGTGCTCCGCTTTCACCTTCTGGCAGGTCAAGCATTTGCTTACCCACTCTACCACGTCCTTTTTCATGTTGGGCCACCAGTAGTACTCTTTCAAATCTCTATACATCTTGGTGCTACCGGGGTGCACTGAGTATCCTGAGTTGTGTGCCTCGTATAGAATTTCTTCCTTGAGTTCCTGATCATTTGGGACCCATATCCTCCACATATATCTCATAATTCCTCCTTTATCTTTTTCACACTTGATTTCTTCCCCAGTCATTAACTCCTCTGTCGAGTTCTTTTCTGCTTCCATCATTTGCTCTTGGCATAACCTAATCTTTTCCAACAGTAGAGGCTGGATTCGAATTTCCATCAACTTTTCTTGACCTTCTTCAGGTATCTTAATCTCAATTTCCAGCCTCTCAAAGTCTTTTATCAATTCTTTCTCCGTAGTTATCATTTTGAGCTTCTCTTTCCTACTAAGGGCGTCAGCCACCACATTGGCTTTGCCCGGGTGATAACGAATCTCACAGTCGTAATCCTTGATTAGCTCTAGCCATCTCCTCTGACGCATGTTGAGCTATTTCTGCGTAAAAATGTACTTGAGGCTCTTATGGTCAGTGTAAATCTCACACTTCTCTCCATACAAGTAGTGCCTCCAAATCTTTAAGGCAAAAACAATTGATGCCAATTCCAGGTCATGGGTGGGGTATCGGATCTCGTAATCCTTCAATTGCCTTGACGCATATGCTATTACCTTACCGTGCTGCATAAGCACGCATCCCAATCCTTTATGCGAAGCATCACTGTAAATCACGAAATCTCCTTTTCCATCAGGCAACGCCAATACTGGGGCCGTTACCAACCTCTTCTTCAGCTCTTGAAAACTCTTCTCGTATTTTTCAGTCCATTCAAATTTCTCAGTTTTACGGGTAAGCCGAGTTAATGGGGCTGCAATCTTGGCAAAATCTTGAACAAATCGTCTATAATATCCTGCTAACCCTATGAAACTCCTTACCTCTGTTGGAGTGGTTGGTCGTTCCCAATTTGAAACTGCCTCTATCTTGGAGGGGTCAACTAGCACTCCTTCTTTATTGATTACGTGCCCTAAAAATTGTACTTCATTTTTCCAGAACTCACACTTTGAGAATTTGGCATATAACTGCTCCTTCTGGAGTGTTTCCAAGGTTATCCTCAAATGCTCAGCGTGCTCTTCTTCTGTCTTTGAGTAGATCAGAATATCATCAATAAAGACTATAACAAACTGATCCAAATATTCCTTGAACACTCTGTTCATTAAATCCATGAAAGCTGCTGGGGCGTTGGTTAATCCAAACGACATCACCAAGAATTCATAGTGTCCATATCTGGTACGGAATGCAGTCTTTGGGATATCTTCAGGTTTAATCTTCAGTTGGTGATATCCGGTTCTCAAGTCAATCTTGGAGAAATACACGGCTCCTCTTAGCTGATCAAACAAATCATCAATTCTGGGTAACGGGTACTTGTTCTTTATGGTTAGCTTGTTTAACTCTCGATAGTCGATGCATAACCTCATACTCCCGTCCTTTTTCTTAACGAATAACACTGGTGCGCCCCAAGGCGACACACTGGGTCTTATCATACCCTTATCCAACAATTCCTGTAATTGTTTTGCTAGCTCTTTCATTTCCACTGGTGCTAATCGGTACGGGGCCTTTGAAACTGGCGCCGTCCCCGGGGCTAACTCGATAGCAAACTCAATCACTCTATCTGGTGGTAATCTAGGAAGATCTTCAGGAAACACATCTTCAAATTCGTTAACCACCGGAATGTCTTGTATCTTGGGCGCCTCTTTCTGGGTGTCGATAACGTAAGCTAAATAAGCTTCGTTTCCTTTTCGTAGCAGTCTCTTGGTCTGTGCCATGGTTAGAATGGTCTGGGTCTGTCGTAACCCTTTAAACACTATTTCCTTCTTTCCTGGGGTTTTCAACTTAACCTTTTTCCCTTTACAATCTATTTGCGCATTATTACGAGACAACCAGTCCATTCCCAAAATAACATCGAATTCCCCTAGCTTAAAAGGGATCAAATCAACACAGAAGGATCGTCCTCCTATTTCTATTTTGCAATCGAAGTGAATCTGATTAACTGGAACGACTTCCTGATTAGCTATCTCTACTTGCAAAGACTCCCTTAGTGGTTGAGTTTTAAGTTTCAATTTATGTGCAAAATCTCTAGATATAAAAGACTTAGTTGCCCCAGAATCAAATAAAACATTTGCACTGACTGAATTGAGGGAAAATGTACCTGCTATCACATCCGTGTTCCTCACGGCATCTTGCACTGTCATGTTAAAAGTTCTAGCAGTTGGTGGCCTGTTGGAGGCAGCTTTGCTTGCCCCTGAGGTTGCTGGTTTGTTCATTGGGCAGTCCTTCCTCATGTGCCCTGGACGTCCACACTGGAAACAGGTATTGTTCTTACTAGCAGTAGGATTAACCGCGGTACACCTGTTGGAGTAGTGACCCACTCGTCCACACTTATAACAGACGGACTGCTTCTGATTGCATACTCCAGGGTGCCTTTTCCCACAAGTTGTGCATGCTGGTAGTGGAGGTCTGGAAAGGTGAGAACGAGACATTCCTAACTGCTGGCCGCCCTGACTCACAGTTGCACTCACAGATGGTTTAAACTCAACATTCCTCCCAGGTAGGGATACTGCTCCTCGATTGAACCTATTCGGGGGTCTTCCTCCTGCGGAACCTCCGCCCATACTGGCATGCTTTCTCTTTAATCCCCCTTTTTCTCTTTCTCTCTGTGCCTGATCACTACCTGTTTCCACAATGGTTGCCTTTTGTACCAAGGTGGCATAATCTGTAATCTCTAGAACCGCCACTCGATTCTGAATCCATTGTTTCAACCCCTGCTGAAACCTGTTAGCCCTCTTTTCCTCAGTATCTACAAATTCCGGCACAAACCTTGATAACTCAGTAAACTTGGCTTCATAATCGGCCACCGACAAGTTGTTCTGCTTTAGCTCTAGAAACTTAAGCTCCATCTGGGTTTTCATAAACTTTGGGAAATACTTCTCTAGAAACAATTGTTTAAACCTATCCCAGGTTACAATAGCATCGGTCTCCATATTCTTCTTAGCTTCCCACCAATAGTTGGCCTCTCCTTTTAGCAAGTAGGTAGCAAAGACAGTCTTTTGGGCTTCCCCAATACTCAAAATCTCGAAAGATTTCTCCATTTCCTTGACCCAGGCCCTTGCCTCTACGGGGTCAGCCGATCCGTGAAACTCTAGGGGTTTGAGGGACTTGAAGGCCCTAAAGGAATTGGCCATAGTGGTGTTGTTTCCTTGGGGTGGTTGGGGATGTTGGTTCAAATTCTGCCTGAGCAGATCCATAAATTGTCCCATGGGGTTTCCGCCCTGGTTCTCCCCCTGATGCTCGACTTCAGTTTCCCCTTCTTCTATTTCCTCTTCAAACTCTGCAGTATAGAAAGTTTCATCCCCCATCCCATAATGGGAATCCTCCTGCTCATTATAGTCCTGATCCTGTTCTTCATTATACTCAAAATTTTCCTCATGTTGATTGTGACTTTCTTGGTCAGTAGATTCATGAGGGTTAGCCCTAGTACCCATTCTTCTCGGAGGCATTTTACTGAAAATTTGGACAATATACATTAGGTTTATTCACCTATTTTAGAGGGTTTTCCTCACAATATCGATGCATAAATGGATTTAGGATCCCACGATTCTATATATCATGGCAGTTTTAGTCGAAAGCAGTACGGGCAGATATAATATAATAAACTACTGATCGCGTCATAAGAAAACTGAAATGAGTGAAAAGGGAAATAAATATATACCAAGTACCAAACGGTACAATATCCGACATACAACAACAGTTTTAAGGAAATACAACCATCCGAATAATAACTAGTCAAAAGTGAGATAAGCTGTCTATCTGTCTAGTCTGCAACAGGGAACTACAAGCTGAAACTATCCCTACCAAAAATCGGTACTACTATGACCGTACAAGACTAGACAACTAGACCAATACATCACTAACACTGCAGTCAGCCACGACGGCGGGCCAAATCTAGAACCCTCCTCATAGCAAGGCGGAAAATCTCCTCTGCATCAGCCCTGGATACCATGCCATGCCCATCACTGGGTAACCGTCGCACCCTCACACGGGCCCTCAGCTCTATGCCGGTCACCTGCCTATACATATCTCTAGCTCTGGCACGCCTACCACCCAGGTGCCTCAACCGGGCCTCTCTCTCTGCGGCTAGCTCTCTGCGGGACTCTGCCAGCCTGGCCTCAGCCACGGCTATCTCAGTAGTAAGTCTGGTCACAATGTAGTGGTGAAAACATGCTGGGACGTCCCCTGTCGGACCATGGGGTGGAGGGGCTGGATCTGCTGGAAGGGCAGCCTCTGCCTGCTGTGGCTCTGGGGTCAATGCCTCAAACTCATCTGACAATGGGCTCATAGGTAGTGGTGGCGGGGTAGGGGCTCTCTCATCAGAGAGGGGTGGCACATGAAGTCCGGAACCCCCTACAACATCAGCCATGGGCTCATCAACATCTCCCTCGGCACCCTCATCAACTAACTCAACGTCCTGCCCTGCCTGGACCTCCTCCGGGTCCTCCTCCTCCTCAGACTCAATGACATCAGCATCAACCTGGACCTCAGGGTCCTCCTCCTCTGACTCAACAACATCAGTATCAGCATCAACCTGGACCTCAGGGTCCTCCTCCTCTGACTCAACAACATCAGTATCAGCATCAACCTGGACCTCCTCATCGTGATGTCTCTCATACTCCTCTGGATCAGGGACGTCGCTCGCCTACACAATGACGAATTATATTACTATCATGATACTTAAAAGTTCCCATAAGGGTTTTAGGTGAACTTGGCAAGAGTTCTTATTATCTTAGTGAATTTATTATTGTATAGCGTCGCATCATCTCTTGGGATTTATAACTCTCTCTCTGATACCATTTCTGTAACACCCCCATATCCGGGGTCCGGGATCGGGTCGTTACGGTCTTATTTTCCATGATTAATACTTTACTTGAGTCCACAATAAATAAATCACCTGCTGTGACCCCACAATAATAATCACTCACACACACACAGTTATAGTCCCAGAGATGAAATTGAAATAAGTCTTGCATTACTGGTTTACGAATAATAGTTATTACAAGCCAAAAGGATAACATCATAAGTTTAAAAGTTTTGCCGTTGATTAATCATTATTGATACATATAATTAAACTGGTAATCAAAGGCTGCTGATCTATGCTACCTCAGCAATGGCAGCGATGATATCAACGGGTAGCCCTGTGGGGCGGGTAACCTGCTTGCGCCGAGTGCGCCTGACGCGGGCCATGTGACCTAGCTGTTGTTGTGACATAATAAATAAGCAAGGGTGAGCAACAGCCCACCAACAATATATAACTGTGCAGTAATATATAAGACAGTTCAAAGATATGTTTTGAAATCATATGCCATGCATTAGAGAAAATATTGCCAGTTTAATATATAAAGGATGAAGTTACAAGGTAACTCAACAGATATATATTTCGTGGAAGCATATGCTATGCCAAAATAAGCAAGATAGCATCATTTTCATAAAAATAGGAACTTGCAGAATGATATTGCAATTCCAGTTTGAAATACTTTTCAATTCTGCCAACTATGATGGTGTTGCAGAAAATTTCCAACATTGAGTGATGAACTAATACTGGAGTTTGACGCGCCAGGAGACATAGCATATACACGATGATCAGTCGCATGTTATGCTCCCCACCTCTTGTTTACTACATGTAGAAGGAAGCACCGACGGATTTACTTGTCTACCGCCCTCTGGAACCCCCTCGGCCAACGGTTGGGCCATTTGCTGGACCGACGCCACTGGGTCACTTACGCATCTCCTAGTTCATTCCACATCCATAACTTTGAAACGTAAAGTTCGTCCCCCTTTCCCCAAGTATAATACTTGTTGATAAGACTCCACAAGGTAGTCATATCTAAATGGAAAGGAAAATTTACCAATATTTCCCAAGCTGCTGCTTGTTAATGGATAATGACTTGTTCCAACATTCTTACCCCTCGAATAATGAGTGGGTACACATAATACCATGAATAACAGCAACCAAGTTGCGAGTGAAGCGAATAATTTATGACCGGGCAGTCATAAGATAAATAACATTCCTCAAGTAAGGTTCCCTTACAATAGAATCGAAGGGAGAATGGAATCACTGAGAACCTTCCTTGATAATATAATAATAATAGGACTCTGAAATAATTTATATAATATTCGAAGGTCGATGATACTATGCGAATGAAGTAAATTATCTTTGATACGAGTTCGAAGAATTTAATAAATATTCCAAGAATATTTATTGAGTCATAGATACTGGAACAGTGTTACTCGGAATAATCTTTGAATAAATATTCAGAATAATATTCATTGAACAAATAATGAATATTCAAATTAATGACAATGTTTATTGATGGAGTAATCATCAAATGGATATTTGAGATAATATTTATTGAATCAATAATGAATATTCAACTCAAGAAGGATACATATTGATGGAATAATTATCGACTTAATATTTGGGACAATATTCATTGAATAAATAATGAATATTCAACTTAATAATATTTATCGAAGAAATGATTATTGAATGAATATTTGAAATTATGTTCAATAATTGAATCGAATTTAAATAAAGGTCGAAGATAATATTCCTTATCTCAAGGGAATATTCACAGTAATATTTATCGAATAACTGAAGTTCGAATCAATGTTCAACTGATATTTATAAAATAAATAGAGATTGAATGAATATTCGAATTAATATTCATTTAAATAAATAAGGCTCGAATGAATATTAAGATAATATTCATTAAATAAATAAACTCGAATGAATATTCAAAATAATATTTATCGAGTAAATAAGAATGAATATTCTCTAATTAAATAACTTAACTGAGAGTTCGAAATAATATTCGAATATTTAATCGACTTTAGATGAATATTAAATATATAATATTTCTCGAATAAATAAACATCTGATGGATAATCCGAATAATATTTATCAAATAATCTCAAGGGAATATTCCAATAATATTCGCCAGATAATAAATGGAAAATATTTACTTAGTTATTTTCCTCTGAAAATAATATCAATATATCAAGGAATAACGACTCCCGGTCTATAGTCAAAGAATGAGATTCAGATGCCCTTCGCTTAAGGGTCTTAGTAATATCCGGCTTATAACTGATATAATAACTATCTAGCTTATAAGCCAACAATAATTCAGGGAACAAGTATATCAACATGACTTTTAAAGTAGGCATGCATGCTATGGCATATGTACTGTAACAGAAACATATATATATATATATATATTCACAACAACAGCCTTAAAGAAGGATTCGAAACTTGCCTGGAAATCGAGTACGAGTAGGGGTAGTGGTAGCGTGTTCCGGGTCAGCCTGATGATCTATAAATAGCCAAGGCATTCGGGATTAATCACTTAACACCTTTCAAAAGGTTAAGTATAAACTTAACTTAAATCGAAACACGTTTTCAAGTCGTTTCGTTATACCCCTCTAATTCACTCTTATTATTGCCTTTATTACCCGACACTTGTTTGTTAATAAAGCGTGTCATTATACTTACATGTGGTAAGTATTTAAATCGTATAAGTTTTAGAGTCGAAAGATTAGACCTCGATATTTATCGATCGCTTTCTAAGTGGTTTACCGAAGTTATAACCAAGTATACCTTTTAGGGGTACTTTCGTACTTAACCTAGATTCGAACAATTTTATAAAATCGGAAAACGATCCATTTGACATGCGGTCTTCTCCCACACCTTCCTTTTTATCTCTATTATTTAATTATCACGATTCGCCACTGATTAAACAACATTAAAGGGAATCAATTTCAATTACGAACTTTTGTTTACGGTTTCGAACCACTTTTACGAATTTAATCATAACTCCTAAACCGTAAGTCCGTTTCATGCGATCTTTATATCAAAACGAATCTTATAACATAATCTAGCTTATCATGGCAAAAGTCGAAGCTAAACAGTGAGTTACTTCTACTGTCCAGTTCGTGTTCTTAATGTTAACGAAATTTCGGCATTACGGCGGCTATAAATCGAATATTTCTAAATTCCAAACCTTCCAATAATCAAGGTATCCATCCCAAACAACATATACATGATATATCACCATGAACTGAGGCCAAGCAATGCCTTTCTGTTCATCTAAACTATTTTTAACATTTATCAAAACTACCTCATAATCATGCTTATAATCATGCTAATAACACATCTTATACTACAACCCATCAAGAGCATGCAAAATCTCAAAGTAAGGCCTAGGGTTACAAGTTGTTATACCTTCCTTGGAGTATGATCTAGCCTCACTATGCTTGGTATGATCCTTATAAGTGCTTAAGCTTGCTAAATCAACCAAAGAAATCAAGGAAAAACAAGATTAGTTCATGAAAACACTATTCACCCTCCTCTTAAATCATTTTTTTGAAAATGGAAAAAGAAGAGATTGAAGCTAGGATTTTGAGGAGATTAGTTTTATGAAATATAGGACTCACCATAAAAGTTTCAAGATCAAAAAATGGTTGGAAGTTGAATTTTGATCTTGGAATTAAGGGTATTGCCGAATGGAATAAAAAGAGAGAGATGGGTGTTCTTGCTTGGTTTGTTTGCTTTACTCTCATCCAAATTGTATTATCGTGGTGCTTAGAAAATATCAAGGCCATAAAGTGGCTTTATTAAAGGTGGTTGTGTCATGGATGAGGTTTTTAGATGGACAAATGTCATGATGTTGTGGTGAGATGAGAGATTAGGCTTAACCAAGTGGTTTGATCTCTAACTATGCTAGTTACTTGTGTAACTAACTAGTTACAAGATATTTCTAATAGCACATGCATGCATCTTGCTTCCTCTGCTTGATTCTTTGTCCGATTGTTGCTTAATTCGTTGATCGTTCGAGGGAATAACTCATTCATTTCTAGTTAGGGTTTTACCGAAAACCTTCTTAATATTTATAATACTATTCCTCATCTTTCTTAATAACTCTCGAATTTAAATTCCTTAAATCCCTTAAATATATCCTTAAGTCTGGCAGTGTCCTGGGAATTCTCGAAGAAAATAAAAGCGCTATTTTTCTGAATCCGACAGCTTTTACATACACTTATTTTCTTCCTGGATCACTAATACGAACTCAGAAATCCGTTCCGAATACCGGGTATAACATTATTATAATAATATTCCAAATTCCACCAAAATCACTATTCATCACTTATTTTTATTTAATTCCTATAATTAGGAAAATGAACCTGGTTCACTCTCGAGTGTTCCTTAACCTTTTTACGGAACCGCTGGACTTATAATAGATATTGATTTGGATGACACAAGAATAATCTTACTTGAAGTAATATACTTATATCCTTAGGAGATAGATCATTCTTATCTATGCTGTCAACCAAAAGTATTCTGCATGACATATAAATAATTGAATTCAAATCCATTCCCTCCATTTAATAGACCTTCGTTACATCGCAGTCATAACCACTATTCATTCCCATATTATTACATAATAAAAAGTTTTAATTCTACCAAAAATCTGGGTTCTTACAGAAGTTTTTCAAAGGCCACTGGTGGAGCCACAAGAGGAGAATACAAGACTGGGTTGGTGGATAGGTCGAAGTTCAGATGTTACAACTGCAATGAGCTAGGTCATTTTGCTACTGAGTGCAGAAGACCAAGACAGAATCAAGGAAAAGGATCTGGAAATCAGTTTAAGAGAAATCAAGGGAAAGCCTATGTGGCTGAAGAAAAATGCTGGGATGATTCTGAAGATGAAGAAGAAGAGGAGTTTGTGAACTTAGCCCTCATGGCTAAATCTGATGAAGAAGCTTCAAGTTCATCAAATCAGGTACCATCTCTAGTCTTACTTGATATGTCTAAAACTGAGTATAAGCATACCATTGAAGATTTAAGTGTTGAGATGTTTAACATTCATGTTAGTTTATCTGCTGCTCACGAAGAAATTGCTAAGTTAACTAAATAGAATGAAACTCTCAAATCTGAAAATGAAATGTTGTTGCTAAGAACCAGTCCCCTAGATTCATTAGCTCAAGAGAATGCTAGGTTGAAAAATGATATTGTCTGTGCTAAGGAAATAGAAGAATTTCTCAGGAGTCAAATTGCAGAAAATGAGTTTAAACTCAAAGCTTTTAGAAACTCTTCTAAGTTAGTCCAGGAATATCATGATCACACTGAGAATCAGAAGGTAGGAATAGGTTTCGAGTATGGTAGAAGGCATGGAAAGGCAATTGCTCTTGATGATAGTGATGCTGTCAAACCTCAAATTCTCAAAAGAGTTTGCAATTCGATTTTCAAAAATCTTCAAGCTGACTTTGATGAAACTTCCTTGTTCATCAAACAAGAGCTACTTGATGAAGATGAGTGCATTGACAGCACACTGAGCAAAGGAAAAGATATTGTCAAGTCTCCCATGATAGAAACTCTACCAAGCAATTAGGCAGAATGTTCTAAAGTAGCTGACAGCAAGGATGAGACAAAAACTTCAAAAGATACTGTCAAGAGAGAGCCCAAGACAGCAACTTTCAAACCTGCTGTCAAGACAGAGGCAAAGAAAGGTACTGTCAAGGGTGGCTCGACATCAACTTCAGAACATACTGTCAAGGCAAATGTCTACAAGCCTAAGAATAGGAATGGCAAGTTAGGGATTGATAAGAAGAATGGATATAGTCATGTTAAGGATGCCCCTAGGAAGCTTTGCAATAATTGTGGATCATCTCATCATTTAACATTTGTTTATAAGAAACCCAAACAGGATAAGGTTAATGCATCCAATGTTAGTGGTAACTTACATAGAACCCCCATTATGCAAAGAAGTATGGATGTCTGTAATAACATTGACTGTATGCCATGCAAAATTATTGTTATGAGTACTTGTTTCAATATGCCTATTCTATCTACTGAAAGATGCTCCTATTTAGAAACTGCTGAGACTTCTGTGCCTGCCTATGTTGGTAAAAAGGCAGCTTCCACTAAGAGAAAGACCAAGTCTAACTCTAGAACCAAGTGGACAGCAAAAGAAGTCAAACATGAGGATTCTAGTGTTGATTTAAATGTGAAGCAGAATGATTTGAACAATGATGTTGTAACTGCAGGACCCAACAGAGTTTGGGTACCAGATGCAAATTAAAATCATCTGTCTTGCAGGGCAAGAAGCAGAAGCAGGTCATGTGGATCATCGACAGTGGATGCTCCAGGCACATGACTGGTGATATAGCCCTGCTATCACAACAAAGGTTACACTGTGGGATATGGCTGTTTGGAAATTGGAAATGTTGTCATTGAAGATATTGCTCTTGTTGATGGATTGAAGCACAACCTACTCGGTGTTAGCCAGTTCAGTGACAGGGGATTCAAGGTTGATTTTGATATGATGGTTTGTAATATCTATCACAAGAAAGATCGAAGCCTCTCTTTGAAAGGATTCAGGAAAGGAAGCTTGTTTGTTGCAGACTTAAATTCTGTCAATAAAGACAAGGCTTACTATTTTTACAGTAAAGCATTAGTTGGTGAAAGCATGCTTTGGCACAAGAAGCTCTCACACCTCAATTTCAAGAATATGAATATTCTGATGAAGAAGGACTTGGTGAGAGGACTACCTCAACAGGAATTCTGTCAAGAAGGACTATGTGAGGATTGTCAAATGGGTAAATTAAAAAGATCTGTGCACAAATCATAGCAAGTGAATACCAACACTGAGCCACTCAAATTAATTCACATGGATTTGTTTGGTCCAGTAAATGTTCAATCTCTTGCAAGAAAGAAATATGCCCTGGTAATGGTGGATGACTACTCAAGGTACACTTGGGTGAAGTTTTTAGAGACAAAGGATGAAGCTGCTCAAGTGCAATATCTGAGAAGTGACAATGGTACTGAGTTCAGAAATGCCACATTAGGAAACTTCTGCAAAGAAGAAGGCATTGTCCATCAATTCTCCACTGCTAGGACACCACAACAAAATGGAGTTATAGAAAGGAAGAACAAAACTCTCATCGAAGCTGCGAGAACTATGTTGAATGATTCTAAATTACCAACATACTTCTGGGCAGAAGCTATTAATACAGCTTGCTACACACAGAATAAAACCTTGATCAACAAGACTCATGGAAATACTCTTTACTATCTGTTAACAGGAAAGAAACCTACTGTCAAGTACTTTCATGTATTTGGAAGTAAGTGTTTCATGATGACTAACAACCATGAAAGGAAAGGAAAGTTCGATGCTAAAGCTTACGAAGGCATTTTCATGGGATATAGATTGGAAAGGACTGCCTACAGAGTCTATGTCATTGATCACAAAGTCATTGAAGAAAGTATGAATGTCACATTTGATGAAACCAAATTCCCAGGACTGCAGGAGGATGGTCAAATGGAGCCTCTTAGATTTGAAAATCAAGGGTATTTGGAAGAAGAAGAAATTGTTACTGATGAACCTACTGGTACTCAGGATATTGAGTTTGAAAGAAATGCTGTCAACACCAATGATGCTACTCAAACTCCAGCTCAATCTCAAACTGTATCAGCCAATCATTAGAATGAGAATGATTCTGGAGATGTTGAAGAACATGAAGGAGAAAACATCAATGGTGGAGAGTCAACCCCTCAAAGAGGAAATGATCAAGCAGATCAAGAAAGAAGCTTGCCTAGAACCACTAAGTGGAACAGAGATCACAGTAGCAATCTAATCATTGGTGATCCCACTACTGGTATAAGGACGAGGAGAAATGTTTCTGCTCACAGCATGTTTTCATGTTTTCATGTTTTCTATCTCAAACTGAGCCAAAGTCAATTGATGAAGCATTGCTGGATACAGATTGGGTGATAGCCATGCAAGAAGAGCTAAACCAATTTGAAAGAAACAATGTATGGAAGCTGGTCCCTAGACCCAAAGGGAAGTCAGTAGTTGACACAAAGTGGGTTTTCAGAAACAAGTTGGATGAAAGTGGAAATATGACAAGAAACAAGGCAAGGCTAGTAGCTAAAGGTTACTGTCAACAGGAAGGGATCGATTATGATGAAACATTGGCACCTGTTGCCAGACTTGAAGCTATTCGGATATTTTTAGCCTATGATGCACACTGTAACTTCAAGGTGTTCCAAATGGATGTCAAAAGTGCCTTTCTTAATGGAGAATTAGAAGAGGAAGTGTATGTTGAACAGCCACTGGATTTGAGGATGCTGAGTTGTATGACTTTGTCTACAAGCTGTTCAAAGCACTTTATGGATTGAAGCAAGCCCCTAGAGCTTGGTATGAGACTCTCTCTACTTTTCTCATTGAGAATCAATTTACAAGAGGTGTAGTGAATAAGACACTATTCTACAAGCACCATGGCAAGAACATCATTCTGGTTCAGATCTATGTTGATGACATAATCTTTGGTTCTACAAATGAGAAGTTGTGTGAAAAGTTTTCATCTCTTATGAAGAGCAAGTATGAGATGAGCATGATGGGAGAACTGTCATTTTTCCTAGGTCTACAAATTCATCAAAAGGATGATGGTATCTTCATAAGCCAATCGAAATATGTCAAAGAACTTCTCAAAAAGTTCAACATGAAAGATACATCACCTGCCAAGAAACCTATCTCTACTGCAACCAAACTGGATTTGGATCCTAAAGGAAAGAAAGTGGATTCTAGTACCTACAGAGGCATGGTGGGATCGTTGCTATACCTAACTGCTAGCAGACCAGACATTATGTTTGCTACATGTCTCTGTGCAAGGTTTCAAGCTGATCCAAAAGAATCATACTTAGTAGCAATCAAGAGAATCTTTAGATATCTCAAAGGCACTCCAAATCTAGGCCTTTGGTATCCTAAAGATACTGGATTTGACTTGGTTGGTTATTCAGATTCAGACTACGCTGGATGCAAGATTGACAAGAAAAGTACAATAGGAAGCTGTCAATTTTTAGGTGGAAGATTAGTGTCATGGTTTAGCAAGAAGCATCATTCTGTATCTACCTCAACTGTAGAAGTTAAATATATTGCAGTTGGAAGTTGCTGTGCTCAAATTCTTTGGATGAAAAATCAGCTAATGGATTATGGTTTAGAGTTGTCCAATATTCCTATATATTGTGATAACACCAGTGCCATAGCCATTTCAGACAATCCAGTTCAACACTCCAGGACAAAGCACATTGATATCAGACATCATTTCCTAAGAGAGCATGTTGAAAAGGGAACTGTGAAGCTGATTTATATTCCAACAGAAAAGCAACTTGCAGACATTTTTACGAAGCCACTAGATGAAGCAACCTTCAACAGGTTGGTAAGTGAATTGGGAATGCTAAATCTGGTATGTTAACTTACTAGTTTTTACATTTTCAATGTGGTTAAAAAATTGCAGCTTATGGCCGTAACTTTCAATGTTACTGTCCTATGTGCTACTTGTTTATTTGACAGCATGTTTGATATGACTATGCTAAATTCAAATCACATGCCTGTTTTAATTTTTGTAATGAGTAGTCACGTGACATTAACTTATTCCATACGCGTGCTTAGTGATAAGTATTTGTGTCATTTGAAATGACCCCGGGTATTTGTCAGTCTTTTTAACTTAAAGTTTAATTACTTTATTAAAAAGAAGAGTTTGGGAAACTGAAACGTCACCTAGGGTCCTATAAAATGTGCACAAGACTAAATATCATTTCACACTCAATCACTCACGCCTTGAGAAAGAAAAGGAAGATATCTACAATGGAGAATAAGGATGTCATTTCTCAGAAGCCAAAAGTCTGGTGTGAACCAGGTCATGAAGAGGAAATAGAGAAGCTCTTCAAGGTAATGGACGAAGCACTGGAAGAAGATTTGGCAGAGAAAGAGAAAGCTGCCAAGGACAAGGTCGAGAAGGATCTTGAAGACTGGTTGGAAATGCTAGTCTTCATCGAGGTTCTTCTTCAGGTAGAAGGGCTAACTGATGAAACAGTTCAAGTGGAACTGTATGAACTTGCTTCTGATGATGAAGAGGATGTATATTATTTTTAATGTTTAATAAAGAGAATCTTTTCATCTGTTGCACTGTTCATGCTTTTTATGCTAGATTCCCCTACCTTGGTTATCTGCTAGGTAATGCATGTGTCTGTTTACTTGTTTGTGTGTATGGATGTTTGTGGATGTGTGCTAAAACTAACAAATATGTGCCTAAATCGATTAAAATGTTATTTGGTAATTTTTGCTTAAGCAATAGGCAAAGTCGATTACAATTCATGACATAAATTATTTTCGCTTAAGTTGTTGTCGATAAGTGAAGATGCTGTCACGATGTGCCTTGACAGCAAGTTTCTTAGATGACACAATGGAAAAAGTCCCTGTCATGAAATTTAAAGGAAATTGTATAAATTGCTTAATGATGACAGTATGTTCTTGCGACTATGTTACTGTCAAGCAAAACCTGCTGTCATCCTCTCAAAATTACTAATGAATTTGTTATAGCGCACATGTTACTGTCAAGATTAGTGGACCGAATTAATTGGGATTTTACCTCCACGATTTACAGCCACTAAAAAGTAACTACCCACGACACCACGTGACTGATTAATGGGCTAAGACATTGCTACTTTCCCTTTCTCAGTAAGACATTTGCTATTTTCATGTAAGTAACTGTCAAACACACAAACACATAACTTTCAACAGATGCTCTCTCTCTCAAAAGCAAAAATCTCTCTCCAAAGCTCAAAGCAAGAAATGGCACCCAAACAATCCTCTTCTCAAACTAACTTTGCTGGTATTCTCACTGCTGGAGATGCTGATGAAGGTTTTAAAGGACTCGTATCCTTTATCAACAAGTCCTATCTGGGTCATGCTATAACATCTACACCATCCTTGAACCTAGAAAGACTTGAAGAATTCTGGAACACTGCCTATGTTCCAGGAGGTGCAGGTAAAGACACCATACAATGCAAAATTAAAGGAGTTACCTGCATCCTCACAATCAAAGGCATCAACGAAGCTTTGGGAACCGGACTGCAAGCTAAAGAATCATACAAGGAACTTGTAAGTGATGAAACCCTAAAGAAGTTTTACTTGAAAATTGGGTATTCTGGTCCTGTTCTTGAAGAGGGTACATCAAAATGGTACTCGACTGGTGAAATGGACAAAAGTATTTGAGGAAAGAATGGAGCATGATTTTTGATGTCATGGTGAAGGTTTTCTCAACCAAAACCTCTGGATGGAATGGAATTCCCTCATATATCAAGAAGCTTACTCACTCTCTTGTCCATGGATACAAAGTGGATGTAGGAAAGTTGCTTATGAGTCAACTCAAGTCAGCTCTAAGCTGGAAGGTACATGTCTATCCTCGCTTTCTTACTATGTGTTTGAATTCATTATGTGGTATTGATGATAATGCATCTCTCACTATGGAACGCAATGTTTTGAAAAGAAATACACACACATCACTCAATTCATAAAATTCAAATGCACTTATTCCACTCTGTTTCACCAAGCACATGGCTGATCAAGAGCCTCATCTTGATGTAGCACTACCCTCTGGGTATGTTGTTTTCTCCCTTGAGAATGAAGCTGAATTAGACCCAAATTCAGTTACCCACATTCTACTCCATACATTCCTATCAGATCATCTAGACAACCAAAGACCACAAAAACAACTTTGCAAGTATCCAAGAAAAGACCCTTGGAAACTGGTGTTGGTAGTAGTTCTGAGAATATTGAGGGAGAAACTGCACATGATGCAACAAATAAGGATGTTAGTGAAAGTGAACCTACAGTGGTTCCTCTTGAGCCTAAGAAGAAGAGAACTAAGAGGGCCAAAGCCATTGTCAGCCACCCCAAAGTCTCACAAAAGGCTGTGGAGGATAAAAGGGAATCAAACACATCCCTAGGTGCTTCTTCTCCACAAGAAGTATCTATTGAAACTGGCCTGTCTCCCAAGGCATCCTGTAAAGAGTCAGCACAACCTCATGTACTCACTCATGATGAGCCTACGCTTGCAAAAATGCACACAGAGATAGGGCACAGTGAGGGTCATGAAACTTCTACTCTTGATGTTCCACAAGTTACCCCTGTGGAACAGCCAAAAATCTCTTCTAAACCATCATCTTCTTTATTCTCTAATCCAACAATTGTTTCTTCTCAATAACCTAGAGAAGGGGACAGTCCAATCCCTTCAGGTTTTGATCATCTGTCTCAAGTGGTCCACAAGAACCCATTTCTCAAAGTGAAATGGACACCACTCACTCAAACACTGAGCTAGATCAAGATGGTACTCTGCCAGACAATGAAACAGCCAACATCTTGGTCGAACTCCACAGAGCAACTGACCTTCAGGAATTTGCTGTCACAGCCTCAGCTGCTGTCAAAGACACCATAAAAGTTGCTGTCAACCCACCTGTGGACAGTAACATTTTGGGTAAAGATGTTGTCACCTCTCCACATCTTGATCATGATACTGTAATTGTTGAAGATGTTTCAGATGATGATCAACTAACTATCTCTACTTTGAAGGTACAATATAAACTTTCTACTTCTTCAACTAAAATGAATGCAAGTACTGCTCATACCCATGCATCTAGGATGAGTGAGGGAGTGAAAAGAAAAAGAGAGATAAAAAAAAAGAGAGGTGAGCATAAAAATGAGAGGCAGCCAAACGAGCTGGCAAAAGGTGAGGGACTTGAGCATGTCCTGAGTGAAATTGAGGGAACCCTACACACAAAGGCACTAGGCCTTGAGAGTCATTCTGTGAGGAGTGATGAGATCACTCAGAAAAACAATGAGTGTGTGAGAAACCCCATAACCTCCTTGCCCCAGTTTCTTCCTTTATATCCAAAAAGGTTGAGAACTGGTGGTCCTTCTAAACAAGCTGAATCAAGGTTGGAAGCCCTTGAGGGCAGATGTGCATCCATGGAAGCTAAACTTGATGCTCTGTCCACTATGGCAGCTACTGGTTTTGCTAATATTCCACAAACTCTTCTCTCATTCTCTGCCATCCTTAGTGCTGTCAACTCAACTAAGGGGGAGAAAGTGGTAGATCAGAATGAGGGAAAGGGAGAGACAATGGTAGATCAGAATGAAGCAAACCTGGTAGAGAAGGAGAAATAAGGTGGAGCTACAAGTGAGGGGGAGTCTACAAGTGAGGGGGAGCAAGTTTTGGAAGAAGATAGAGATGAAAGTGAGGGGGAGCAAGAGAAAGAAGAAAGAAACTTTGGTGAAGAACTAAAAGCAGAAGGAGATGGTGAATTGTTTGAAGGAGAAATAGATGGTGAGGCAGTATTGTTATCCAAGGAAGTGTTGGAGCAATTAAAGGGGACTCAAAAGTCTAAAAGAACAGTATTGCCTCCACTGAAAATCAATGAGCCAAATCCTGAGGAAGTCGAAGCTCCATTCCAGAAGTTGTAGAAGGAATGGAGAGAAAAAGAAATTCAAAATGCTCTGGATAAAGGAAAGGCAAAATGCCTGAGTATGTGAACATATCTACTGGAACTACTTGGTCAGATGGAAGTGAATATGCCCTTGAAGATGCAGAATTGATGATGGTTGATCACATGGAGAGTACTTTGAACAACAAGGATGAAGACTTCAGTAAGTTGGTGGATGAATCAATTAGTGAAGCAGGGGGAGCTTTTACAAAATTGGCATCAACACTGAAGAGCAAAGTAATAAGTATCTCTGTGAGAATCAACTTGGAAAGAAGGTGGGCTGTTCAGGTTTATTTGAAGAACCGTTTGACCATATTCATCACAATGCAGCTTTTACAAAGTTTGCATGCTAGAGTACTCCAAGTCCTTGGAACCCTGGTAGTCAGAAATTCAACAACCTTCAATGATAGTCTGATAGCACAAATTAAAAGGATGGTTGAAGACAAACTCCCTGAGGTGATTCAAAATCCTTATGGTGTGTGTTTCAGAAGGATCACAAAGACAGGAGCAAGAAGGTTGGATTTCCTACCATTGGATAGAATCTCAGGACTAAGCACTGAAACAATCATGACAGTGCTGAAGAAACTTCTCAAATCCAGTATCACAAGTGAAAAGGTTAAAGCTGTCAAAGATATTCATAGGATGTTGGCAAAAAGAGATGAGGAAATTAGCTCAATCATAAAGAAGCTGATCTCTGATGCTAATGCCAAGATGGGAGGAAGCTGCAACTATGATGATACTTTGGATGATGATGAGGATGAAATTGGAGGAGGTGATGGACCTGGAAAATTCAGGAGTTCTAGGAGAGAAGCATCTGAGAATGTTGCTACACAAACTCAGATGGATGCTACCCAAGAAGAGCAAGAAACTCCCAGTACTGAAAAGAAAGATGTTGTCAATGATGAAGGGGAGTTATAAATTTTTGAAGCCTTGGAGGCAAGTATCTTGAGACTGGTAGTTGAATGCTTTAATGTTTAAAAAGATACTATCAACAAGGATACTGTCAAAATGGCTGAAGACACCCAAGTGAAAGATGTTGTCAAGAGCCAAACAGTCGAAGCTATCAAAGTTGCTGTCAAGGATCAACTTGAAGAAACTGTCAAGGTACGAAAGCTTGTCAAGAATTTCACATCTAACAGAAGAAAGTCAAGAGCACAAGCCTATCGTATAACCAAGATAAAAGGGAAGACAGTTGCAACAGCAAATAAAAAGAAGCATGGAGCAGTTTTGACAGAGAAGCCCATTGATAAGAGAAAAGTAAATAGTTTTGAACTATTGAAAAAGTCAATTGATGGGAGCATTACATCTGTCTTAGTGGAACTGGACCCAGTCAACAAAAAAAAAACGCAAGTATGATCTCAAGGACTGTGGAACTAGCTACATGCATAACTGTAGAACCAGACTTCACTATAGAGATAGTTTCACATGTGGTAGGCATGCGTGATCTCTCATGCAAAACGGTAAAGGTAAGGAGAAGAATTGATTTCTTCGTTCTGGAAAGGATGATCACTCTCATGTTAACAGACCAAGATGTTTCCAGCAGTATCTTAGAGCATGTCAAAGAATACTATGCTCAAAGATATGCTGAATTCTATGAGAAGTATGGTGACTGGAGAACACATGATGATGCAGACCTTGAAGTTAGTTCTGATGGGGAACCAATGCCTGATGTGGACCTTACAGAAGCACATCATCCTTTTACAAAGGCTGGCATGTCTGAATATGAAGCAGAATAAGCTTATCAGGCTGCTAAAGCTAAATCATCCCAATCTACCAAACCTACCAAACCTGCCACATCTGCCAAACAAAGTGCTGAAGATCTAGAAGCTCAAATGAAGGAAAGCTACAAGAAACTCAATAAGCTATTCAGTAAGGAAGCAGGTTATCAACCCTGTGTACTGGATAATCCTCTGAGAATCAAGGATGACAAGCAAGAAATCTATGTTGATAATTTTCACAAATTGAGGACCAGTATACTGAAGGATCTCTACTGGAAAGTTGTTGGATCTACTCATAAGCTTGAAATGCTAGTTACTTGGGAACTAGAGGAGATATTTGATCAAAGGAGAGATGAAGATCCAAAGCTAGACAGAAAAAGAAGAGAATCCTTAAATGCTTTTCCTGGAAGGAGGTTCAAGTTCATCCAAGGAATTCTGAAGTTCAGAACATACACTTGTGATTTTGAAACTTGGTTTGATCTAAAAGATGCTGAAGTATTTACTTCTCGAGTGATACAAGGGTACATTGAAGACATTGAAGATGATGCCAGATCACCAGAAGAAAAAGCTTTAGTTGAAGACCTCAGAAAAGCAAGAAATGAAGCTCTCAGAAGAGAGGGAAAAATCTGAACAACTGGAGACTGCCAAAATCAAGCTAAGTTAAACTCTGATTTGCTCATTCAATAGGAGCAATTGATTTGCAGTTAATTCATAAGCTTCATGTTCTAGATTTTTTTTTAACATTCATTAGATATGGTATTTCACCTATTCTGATCTATGTTAGTTAAGTTGTCAGCACGTTTTGATTGTAAATTTGTTGTTATTGTCCATAAAAACAAATTGGGGGAGATTGTTGGGATTTATGGGTGATAGCATAGAGACAACTTAACTATATTTCCCTGTACTTAGTTTTTACTAAGTTGAACATACTGTCACAGCCAGAGTATGTCTTTGTATTCGAATAATTGCTGTCATGTAATAATTGTATGATTTGGGAGAAGTTCATACATTTGTTCAAGCCTCAAGGAATACATCCAGAAGACAGCAAGAATAAAAGTTACTGTCATGTTCTTGATAGTAAAGTTACAAGAAGACAAATGTTGCAAAGTCACGACAAAGCTACATCTGACATCACCATTGGCTGAAACAAGAGGCAGTAACATTCTCACACTTGACAGCAAGTCTGGAGTTCCGACAGCAACATTGGCGAGAGCTCGTACTGTCAACCACTGAATATTCCTTTGACAACAGACTCTGCGGTTAAGGTTACTGTCACCTTGAATTATTTGATTTGGGTATTTTCTCAGTCAAAGCCCGTGATAGGTTACATGTTCAAGAAACAAATTTGCTGCAACACTCTATCGTTTGTAGTAGACCTGCAAGACTACGACAAAAGCTTAAGAGATTCACAAGACAAGGCTAGTCAATTCGAGGAGTATGTAATATCCACATCTACTAGAATTGTATTAGCTAGAAATAGAAAGAATCTAGGTTGCTTTACTTATAAGGTTTATCATGTCTGTATAGCAATTTGGGAAAGTCACATGGGTGTGAAAATTGTAATGAGCTGCCACTTGAAAACGACAGCAGCTCAACACCCCATGCGATAGAGACAACAGAGTATCTTAGTCTACTTAGATACATCTTAGATTCTTTTTTATTCATGTACACACACGGAGCAATCTGTATCTCTTGAGATATCGAAGCTGGAGAAACACTCTCTCCAGGTTGTAGCAACACTTCACACAAGATAAATAAAACATTTATTTTGTGAGAAATCTTGTTTCACTTATTGCTTGCATACATCTACTCATAATCTATAATCTTTATTTTCGTTGTTGATTTAAAGATTCGATTTTATCAGTATTGCATTCAACCCCCCTTCTGCCATACTCCGGGACCAACAGATCTTCACGATTTGGCAACCATGGGTCACTCAAAATGTCAGTACTGGAACAATCCATTACCCTGTGAACAACCCCCATTTTCAACAGCAACTGAGCTTCTAAAATGCTTCTCCAAATGTACGAGGGATTATTTCCAATCTTTACACTTAGAAAAGAGCACTGCGGGTAGTAACGAGCTTTGTAAATTTTGCTGACTAGAGCTTCCTGATTAGTGACAAGACGTCAAACTTGCTTACCAAGCAGTGCTATATTAAAATCGTGCAATTTACGAAAGCCTAAACCTCCTTGCGATTTCCTCTTACACATTGAATCCCAACTTTTCCAGCTAATGCCTTTATCCTTGTTGCTTGAAGATTTCCAAAAAAACCTGGACATTAAGCCCTCCATCTCTGTACACATTTTCTGAGGCAGAAGAAATATGCTCATAGCATAATTAGGAACTACTTGTGCCACTGTCTTGATCAGAATTTCCTTCACCCCTTTTGACCAAAGCTTTTTATCCCAGCCTTGAATACGGTCCCTCATTCGATCTTTTAAATAACCAAGCACAGTCGATTTATTTCTATTAATAATATTCGGAAGACCCAAGTATTTGGTGTGCTCATCTGCCTCATGAAAACTTAATAAATTGCAGATAGCTTGCCTTACCTCCTGATGAGTATTTCGGTTGAAAAATATAGATGACTTCTCAACATTTATTTTTTGCCCTGGCACCTTCTTAAACATTGCAAGCAAATTATTAACCTGAACAACTTCATCACATTTTGCTTTGCAAAAAATATATGTGTCATCAACAAAGAACATGGAAGATATAACTAGTGTACCTCTTGCTATTTGAATGCCAGTAATTAGCTTTCGCCTTTCGTAATCCCCAAGCATAGCTGTAAGCCCCTCCATACAAATCAGAAACAAGTATGAGGAGAGTGGATCTCCCTGACGAATGCCCCTCTCTGGAATAATACAACCAAATTCTTTCCCTCCATGACTAATTTGGTATTTGGCCGATGTTACAGTTTCCATAAGCAAATTCACCAAATCTGCTGAGAACCCCATTTTAGAGAGCATTGCCTTTAAAAATCCCCACTTGACACGGTCATAAGCTTTGCTCATGTCTAGCTTAAGAGCCATTAAACCTACCTTTCCTTTTGTCTTACGCTTCATAAAATGCATAACCTCATGAGCAATCATTGTAATGTCTATAATGAATCGCCCTGGTATAAAAGCACTTTGATTGACTGATATGATATCATTTAGCACTGTCTTGAGACGATTTGCAAGCACTTTAGAGGCTACTTTATAACATACATTACACAAGGAAATCGGTTTAAGCTTGGTCATATTTATTTGCACTTGCTTCTTTGGGATCAAAACAATAATGGCATCGGGAATACAATTCTCAAACTTGCCAGTTGTAAAAAACTTCATCACGAGCTCAACTAAGTACAAGCCAACAATTTTCCAATACTTTTGATAGAACCCAGGACTCATACCATCAGATCCTGGGGATTTATCTAGAAGCATGCTAAATAGGGTTTTTTGACCTCATCCACTTCAATTGGAGTTGTTAAATGTAAATTTTCTGATCTCGTAATCTTCTCACTAACACAGTTAATCACTTCCCCCCATTCTATCTGAGATGCTTTGAAAAGATCGTTGAAATAACCTTTCATAACCTCCTGCAAACCTGAATCCATCCCACTTCATTACCACTACTATCTTCCAGAGTTGTTATCTGATTTTTCTTCCTTCGAGTCTTTGCTGAAGCGTGGAAAAACTTACTATTCTGGTCTCCCTCTCTCAACCAAAGCTGCTTAGAACGTTGCCTCCATAAAATTTCTTGTTGGCTATAGATTTCAGTCAGTTTCTTTGATTCCTCCTGATATAACTTGATCGACCTTGCATCTCTTCTTGTCTTTACAGATTTAATGACTCATTTACACTCCCTTATTCTAGTTCTCAAAGCTTCCTGTAATTTCTTTCCCCCACTTCATTAGCAAACCAGAACATATTTCAATCTTCTTTGTAAGAGTTTTTCCTTGGTGTGTGCTCCAGACTTTCTTCACAGTTTCCCCGCACATAGGATCACGTAACCATGCGTTCTCAAACCTAAAATGCTTAATAGTATGCGTTATAGGATCAATGACTGGTTCGAGTACAGGGGACTGTGGTCTGACGTTGAAACTTCCAAATTTGATAACTTGGCTTCTGTGAAAACTTGTAAAAAGTTACTCGAAGCCAAAGCTCTGTCCAACTTGATTTCGATTCATTTATCTGTCCCGTGACCCCTTTCTTTCCCAGGTATATCAATAACCCTATAACTCCATATCGTTCTCCTGGTGCAGTATATTGTTCATGTCACATATCAAACACCAAAGCACTGCACTTTGAGTATTTAAGCTTCTTTTGAGGGCCAAAGTTTTCGTTCTTTTAGCTCGATTCTGCTCACCGTAAATTTCCTGTTTGACGATACTTCTGCATGCCCTTCATGTCAATCATCACATCAATATGGTTTTTGCTTAAAGACAATAGTGTAACCTCCTCCTTATTTCTCCAAAGAAAAGCAAGACCCCCATTGTGCCCTTGAGAGTCAACAGCAATAGCACCATCAAAACCTCTAATTAGCTATGTTGGGTACGGACGTCCACCTTTCTTGTCCTCCTGGTGCAGTATATTGTTCATGTCGCCTATCAAACACCAAGGCACTGCACTTTGAGTATTTAAGCTTCTTATGAGGGCCAAAGTTTTCGTTCTTTTAGCTCGATTCTGCTCACCGTAAATTCCTGTTTGACGATACTTCTGCATGCCCTTCATGTCAATCTACACATCAATATGGTTTTTGATTAAAGACAATTGTGTAACCTCCTCTTTATTTCTCCAAAGAAAAGCAAGACCCCAGTTGTGCCCTTGAGAGTCAACAGCAATAGCACCATCAAAGCCTAACATGTTTCTAACTCTATCCACCTTATCCTTCTTGCAAAGAATTTCATAAAGATATACAAAATTGGGTTTATTTTGGAGTACAGACTCCTTAAGGAATTGTAAAGCCCATGGGGTCCCAAGCCCATGGCAATTCTAGCTAAAAGTACTCATTTAGGTGGACTTCCGCTCCGAAGCCCGCCTTTTGCACGTTTTTTGGATCATTACCACTCTTAGAGTTTGTTTCTCGGTCCTATTCCATATCCTCTCTTGCAATCTCTTCTAGGCCCATTTGAATTTCAATATAACATTCCTTCCCGTAACCAAGTCAGGCCCATATCCAGTCCTTTGTTTTTTATTTTCAACAACTGTAATCCCCTCAATTTTGGTGTTTAATATATCTTCCCCCTCAGATAAAACTTTTGAATTTGAAAAAAATAGAATTTACGCCTTTTGCACTGTTTTGATAAGGAATATTACCTGGATTAACTCCAATTTTACCAGCTTCCTGATTTTTGGGTGAGATTTTCTCCCTTGCATTGCCCTCACTGTCTTCTACATCGACTGACTTCCGGCTAACTTCCTCGCTACCGTCGCGTAACCATCGTGCCCCAATCATTTTAGTCTATCTTCAAAAAGGAGCTCGCATCCATGATCCGTACGGTTTCATAATATCAACTTCTGGTGTATCAAACAAACAACAACAGAATTTTTCAGAATGCCCTATCAAACCACAAATGAAACAGAAGGTTGGAACATTTTCGTATTTGAACACTATCCATATCCACTCCTCACCAAATTTTCTGATTTTCATCCTCCTCTTTAGAGGTTTTGTTAAATCAATAGATACCATCCCCTCATGAATTCCTTCCATCTAACAGTAAAATTTCTTTAACATGATTCTACAAACTCCCCAATGTAGTTGCCCACCTCCTTAATGATTCTTTCCGACATGAAACCCACTTATAAGTCATGAATTTGTACCCATAAATCAAGCTTGTTTAAACTTACTCCTCTTGGAATATCTCCCTCTTTCATACGTGCTATAATCAATGCCTTACGATTAAATGACCAGGGACTGCCTTCGATAACCCTTTTAATATCCAATTCATGGTAAAACTGGAATAGGTACAGGTTGATGTCTATTTATTTGATATACACTCCTTTTCCCGGCCTCCATAATGCTACTAGGGTTTGCTGCATGGCTTGTAAATCTACCACTCCTTCTATAAGGAAACGTCCAACCAAACAAAACTTCGTGTTGAAACCCAGCATAGCTCCACCATCATCCCCTCCTGGTAATTCTTCGATAGCAATACCCCCTCCTCTTCATCCTCCATAGTAATATTATTCATTGCCTGGACTAAGTTGCTTGCAGACGCCATTATTGTTGAGAAGAAACTAACTTTATGATTGAACTTACGATTGAAATAGACTTAGATGACGATATGAGAAAGATACTTACGGACTAGACCAACGTACCAACCATGTCAATAGACAAGACAAAGACTGCAAAAATGGTTCTTTTTTATTTATCTTACAATCGGTGTACCAAATTTAGTGTACCAAAACAACAACCAACCAAATATACCATATTCCGCTTAAATCTTGAAATTCTTGGAGTAATTTATAATATTATATAAATGTTTAATAATTAAATGGTGAAATCTATAATATAAATTTTTAACTAAAATATGTTGTTGAGGGAAATCGAACCTTGAAATTCTAGGAGTAGTTTATAAGATGATATAAATGTTGAATAGTAACCCTTAGAAACTAACTTTGTTTTTATGGTTTCTTTGGTTGATCCAAGCTAGTATAAGGTTGATTAAGCATATCCCAAGGCTTGATAAGGGTTATTAAAGCTTCAAGAATGTATAAATCTCAAGACCCTTTAGTATTACTTTGAATATATGATGGATTATAGAAAGTTTAGTGATTAAGGTTATGATAAGTGATTATTCATGATGATATATGTGTTTGTAAGTGATTTAAGTTAAATATGGAAGTGGGTTGTGATTGTAACCATGGTTGGTATGATGACCACATGGTGTAGGGTTGATATATGTGATAAGTGAATGGATTTGGAGGAGTTGAATTTTGGAAAGTATGAAAATATAGCCGTTATAATGTCCGATTTTCGTTAGAATCAGAAACTGCCCTGTTTTTGGACACAATACCCGTACGGTACCTTACTGTCCAGACCCTCTTGTGAACATGATGAGATAGAGTATAGTTCATAGATCGTTTTGATATAAAGTGCGTTAAAATATGATGAACGGTTTAGGAGAAAAGTCAGTTTTAGTGAAAGACGTTCGAAAGTCGAGAAACCGTAGTTGTACCAACTTTGAGACTATAACTACCATACTTAGACATTTTTAAAAATTATAAAATTTTGGGATATTGCAGTAGGGTAGTCAAAGAGGAATTACCAGTTGACCTTGTAGTAAAATTCGAAATCTATAATTTATAAGAATTTTTACAGTTAAGTGTGGTCGTTAGGGGAAATGGTGAAAACCCCTGAAACTTCGATTAAGTTTATAAATGGTTAAGTTCTAGAACCTTTGGGGTAATAGTGATACGTTAAACATATATTAAAGTGTCAAGGGTATTGTTATACAAGGGTGAGGTGAGTAAGAGATGTGGTATTCTAACGACGGTCCTTTTTGTGTTTATAGAAACTTCGGGAGAGCCACGAGCCATACTGCCAGGATACAGAGATCGAGGCAAGATTTCTTCTATCCTTACATTGGAAAACTACTTATCTTCACAATAATATGATTTCATGGAATATGTATATGTTATTCTATGGTTGCTATATTGCTATTAATTATTTTTCCCTGATAGTGGGAATTAAAGAGAAGTGGATATGAATTATGAAATATGAATGTGGATATGATTATGAATGGAGCGAATATGATTTATGGAAAATGGGATATGAAAGGGAATGATATCAGTTGTTATCTATAGTTATGTAAAAGAATGGTATCAGTTGTTATCTAGAGTTATATAAAGGAATGGTATTAGTTGTTATCTAGAGTTATATGATTTATAATATTATATTCTTCCTATGTATTGTGATTTAATAAATATTATTGAATAGTATTTAATACTTCTAAAATAAAGGGAATACTTTATGTATATAAGGGCATATGGATTTCATTGAATACAGAGGAGATGTCTGAGTCATAATCAAAGCCTTATGATGTATATAATTTCTAAAGGTAATGATAATTGGAAATGGAAATGATATATGTGAATGGAAATGTGAATGGAAATGGAAACGGAAAAATGGAAAAATGTGAAATGGTATTTGATAATGGTAAAATGATTTGAAAAAGGGGGATTGCAACAGTAAGCGTAAGAGGCTGTGTGGGAGTGGCACAGTCCAGCATTCAATATTTTCTTACGGCACGAAGATGCCAATGGAGGATGTAGCACGTAGGCTTCCTCCAGGGTTGATTACCAGGTAGGGATCATCCCTTCTACTAGTAGTAAACAGAGAGCGGATACGGTCAGGCGACTGATCATCGTCCTACGTATCTGGCGCCAGCAGATATCCCCAAAACTTGAAAGAAAGAATTGAAAATGGTTTTCAGATTTCTATAACTGAAAACAGAAAAGTGATATGAAATGATGGAATTATTGTTATAAACGAAGAGAAACTGATTTTATATTAATTTATATGATTGTTGCATAAGAAGGAAATGAGAAGATTATAGCGAGAGATTTGTTCAAGTTTTTATATTATCTTGAAAGATTACACTGAAATGGTATATTGATGGTTATAGCATTCAAGAAGAGGAACTGATATTATATGATGTTAGAAGCGAGACTGATGGAATGATACTATATATTTCTTACGTACAAGGATAATTGGAAAGTGTATATACATATTGAATGGAAATAAAATTCTTCCATAATAACTGAAGTTTGCTTTTGTCTATTATATATATATATAACGGTTTATTTTCCTTTGATGTTAGTAGATAGAAATTATCTTGCTGAGCTATTTTGGCTCATTCTTGCTATTTATCTATATACAGCTAGGAATGCTAATACTTCGCAAAACGCCCCGCAAGAGGGTAAGGGGAAGGCGACCTTCTGAGAGCACGCTAGCACCAATTTCTGAGGTAGCATAGAGACAGATGGGTCCTGAGAGCCTTATGTATAATTAAGTGTGTAATCATGTAATAAACTTTTGATTGTTGAAATGCTTCATGTCGAAGTATTATTCAACAATGTATTTAAGGATGATTCTGGGTTTGTAATAACTCTTCAACTCTAAAACTTTTAATATCGTGGATGTTGTTTTCTGAGCATATGACTGGTGTGTGTGATGATATTAGTGTGGGGTCATTTGTGTGGATATTAAATAGTAATAAAAAAAATCAAATCAAGAGATATTGTTAGTAAATGGAAATTGGTCTGTGACGGCCTGAATTCCTGACCCCGGATTTGGGGCTGTCACAGTTTGGTATCAGAGCTTAGAGTCATAATGCTCAGGAACAATAGTGATAATAATAAATATATCAGTAATAATATAAATTGCGAACTCCCATCGAGTTCAAGGGTGATTTATCGAACCAAGCGTTTATTCTAAGTAGTGATTATAATTTTATAGATTATTACTAATAAAAGTTTATGTTTTAGTATAGGGAGAGGAGATTGGTGAGCCAAAGTTAAGGGTATTTAAAGTCTTCTTGTGTTTAAGGGAGTTTGAAGAAATATTGTAAGTGGATCGGTGAATAGACACTGATTGTTTGTGGAGATGAAAGGGTGAAACAGAGGTTGGTCGGTAAAGCCAAAATATACAGGACCAAGACAGACTGAGACATTCCGAGATTGACTTAAATGAAAAGGTTATTATTCCAAAAGTGTTAAGTTTATATAGTACACGGGATCGATATGAGAAAGGGGATACTTGATGTATTGAGAAGTGTACGTTAGATAACCTCGTGAGTATACAGGGGATGTTAGATTATACAATTTAGAAGTATAGTTGATGGGTCCTTGATACTAGAGCAATGTTAGTCCAAGACGATCAATATTACGTAAGTATATCGATTAGAAGGTTGTGTTCTATTATGGATAAAGGCAGAGAGTATCGAGCCAAGTCACGACTAGGTAATTGAAGATAATTGGGAATAGCAGACGATAGGTTGAGGCTTCATGGTGAGTGCAAAATTTAAGAAATTTTGGAGAGTACGCAGTCTAAGATATAAATAGTATTGGAGGAAAGCCTTCCATTATTGGGATTTTTAATTGGGCAGAGGCTATTAACAGTACCTATTTTCAAGCTCCTAAAGCCCTGCTAAATTATATTATTGAGTTTCAAATTTTCCTCAACTAGTGGGTAATTATTTATTAAGGGCCGGTATCTTTTCAAAACTTTTTGGTACCCTTAAAATGTGTTTCAAAATTGTATTTTATCTATTTTAATCAAAATATTCCTCTAAGATTATTTTCGGAAGATGGTATTTATCATTGTGATTTAAATTTCCCTCTATATTTCTTACTCCAACTAAGAGGAACAACCCTATATGTATACACAAGGACGATCTGTCTGTGTGATAGAAAGTCGGAGGGGACGCCCTCACTTGTGTGACGTACGGGTTCTTCTATCATATTGATTTCCCAAATATTCTTTTGTTTCGAATAAGAGCTATTTAAAACTCTTAATCTTATAAATTATTGTGGGACCCTTGCTTGTTTCTGGGTTCATTTTAATTCAAAGTTTCTTAAATTCTATAAATTGTTTCGAATATAGAAGATTTCATTAATGGATGGGATAATGGAAGCAAGGTTTAGAGTATACGTGATTATAAAAGGAAACTTGAGATTCCAAGAGAAATTTCAATAAGAGATAATTAGAGCTAGAAGCGTTTCAATATAAGAGAGAAAGGAATTTCGTGAGAAGAAATGGGAATATTTGATGATTAGTAAGAGAAAAGAAAATGAGGAATTTTAAGGCATAATTGAGATTTACTATTGAAAATAAGGTGTATTTTGAGGATAGAGTCAGAATAAGGATAAACAAAGGAAGTGGGATAATGAAGGACTCGAGGTGTAATAACTATTAGTGGGGGAAGGCCAATATTGTGACTAATACCCTAAGTAGAGAGAGAGAGAGAGAGAGAGAGAGAGAGAGAGAGAGATTAAAGATGTTAAGTATTCAAAGGATTAATCCAAAAAGTATGAATGAGTAAAACTTGAGGTAAAGATTTTGATGAGAATAATAAAGGGAAATTACAGAGGTGGAACAGATAGTATATCATGAAGGAACTAAGGTGGATCAGTAAGATGTAAAGAGCGTATAGTGAACAATAGACATATGGGATAAGGTATCCGGAGGAAATTGCAAGTACGCGCTAATTTGACCTCTTAAGTGTAAATGTTTGGTTAGGGATCGACTAAGTCAATGAATGGTGTAAATGGGCTGATAAAATAGATAAGAATAATCTATCTGTAAGAAAGTAAACTATGGTGATATAAGAAAGTGAGTTATTCTCGTGTCATCCAAATCAATATCTGTTAAGAGTCAGAGAACTCCATAAAAAGGAGATTTGGGAATAATGGGGAAAGTGCAAGGAAAATTCTTAGAATGAAGGGAAGGTATCTGCTCGTATAAGTACGAACAGGAAATATATATTATAATTGATATTTTCTTACAATTGTTTCAAGGAATATTATTATAACTTATTTTCTGGAAAATTTTACAGAGGTGATATATACAAATGTTGGAGTATTAATATTTTACGTCATGATAGAGATCAAAATATAGTTAAACAGTAGTGAGATACACTACCATCCAGGGAAGGCCAATGTGGTGGCCGATACCCTTAGTAAAAAGAGAAAGGAGAGATGAGATAATATAGAATGACTGAAAACAGGAAGGGATTTGCAAGAAAAAGATAGTGAAAGTGCTGCTATTGATAAGCTAAATGGCATGTTGATGAATGACAAGCAAATGTATGTTGGTGTATTTCTGTACAAACAAGATAGAGATGTTTTAAGGAGAAACTAAAGGATGGAGGGAGTAATATGCGAATTAGAAGGTGTAATGTGAGAAAGGTATTCGTCGATATCTTCAACGTGATTCCGGGACGGAATCCTTTTAAGGGGGGAAGACTGTAATAACCCTAACTTTTAGAACGCTACAGTGCCTAAATGAATAGTAATTTTGAGGATTTAGGGAAAGGGTATGTAAGTACCCTAGATTTGAAATGGAAAATGAATAATCGGAAACCATATTAGTGATGTACTATGAAAATAAGTGACTCGAAACGATGACGGATTTCAGAAATTCCTGAGTGTGGATTTTAAGGATTTTCGATTTCGATTGAGACTCTATTGAATGTGATATTAAGGAGTATAGAAATGTTAAAGGGTTTATATCTTGAGGAAATAGTGAAATTAGGTTAAACCAAGGAGTGATCAAGTCAAGGAAATACCAAGGGAATTTAGATTGTTAAACGAGTCTGAGAATGCTTGAGAACCCGAGAGATAACCGGAAGAGCAACTTCTGAGAAAAAGAGAATATACCAAGGATATTGGATCTAATACCTACTTGAGGATTAGAATCACCCTAACACATTAATATATGATGTGGGAAAGGATAAAATATATTCAAGAGATTTACAAGAGAAAAACCACTAAGACGATCGCAGAAATCGTTCGATGAAGGAAATGACGAAAGAACTTGCAGAAAGCCCTAGAGCAAGGGGGAAAGCCCAATTTCGGCCAATACTAATCAAAGAGATGATTTATAAAGTAACTTATGGTGAAAGCCAAAGGGCAAGGGTGGTGGTGGAAGGAATATTGAAAAGCTAAGGACATGGAAGTAAAATACCACAAAATGGAGTAACATGTTTCTAGCTTGACAAATGGTCCATTAGATCATCAACAATTGTTTTAATCCCATTGGTGGACATCAAACACACCACAAACTACTTGCCTAACAGGTGTTAAAGAGATAGATATCACATTTGTGGTCATTATCCAAGTTAGAAGCAAGCAAAACACAATCTCTCCAAAACTGCCACCATGAATCAAGCTCAAAGAAAAATTCATATCTCCATTTCTATCCATGATAAAATCACCAAATTTTAACCATAACTTCTCCACTATATGGGGAAGATTCGTACAAAATTTCATGACAATCCAAGTAGTATAGCCTATTCAAATCCATGCTCAAAGTTGGAGAACCCAATCTGTCCAGTTTCTGTCCAGCGTAAAGATGGAGCTCAAAACCATAGCTAGGAAGCTTTGTTTTTGGTGATCTATAGCTCAAATCAAATCTTATACAGAGTCCAAGATGTGGTAAAAATTTGAGATCTAAACTCTTATTTTTCGATTTGTTATGATTTTTACAAAAGTGATGATGAATAGTAACCCTTAGAAACTAACTTTGTTTTTATGGTTTCTTTAGTTGCTCCAAGCTAGTATAAGGTTGATTAAGCATATCCCAAGGCTTGATAAGGGTTATTAAAGCTTCAAGACGGTATAAATCTCAAGACCCTTTAGTATTACTTTGAATATATGATGGATTATAGAAAGTTTAGTGATTAAGGTTATGATAAGTGATTATTCATGATGATATATGTGTTTGTAAGTGATTTAAGTTAAATATGGAAGTGGGTTGTGATTGTAACCATGGTTGGTATGATGACCACATGGTGTAGGGTTGATATATGTGATTGGTGAATGGATTTGGAGGAGTTGAATTTTGGAAAGTATGAAAATATAGCCGTTATAATGTCCGATTTTCGTTAGAATCAGAAACTGCCCTGTTTTTGGACACAATACCCGTACGGTACCTTACTGTCCAGACCCTCTTGTGAACATGATGAGATAGAGTATAGTTCATAGATCGTTTTGATATAAAGTGCGTTAAAATCTGATGAACGGTTTAGGAGAAAAGTCAGTTTTAGTGAAAGACGTTCGAAAGTCGAGAAACCGTAGTTGTACCAACTTTGAGACTATAACTACCATACTTAGACATTTTTAAAAATTATAAAATTTTGGGATATTGCAGTAGGGTAGTCAAAGAGGAATTACCAGTTGACCTTGTAGTAAAATTCGAAATCTATAATTTATAAGAATTTTTACAGTTAAGTGTGGTCGTTAGGGGAAATGGTGAAAACCCCTGAAACTTCGATTAAGTTTATAAATGGTTAAGTTCTTGAACCTTTGGGGTAATAGTGATACGTTAAAAATATATTAAAGTGTCAAGGGTATTGTTATACAAGGGTGAGGTGAGTAAGAGATGTGGTATTCTAACGATGGTCCTTTTTGTGTTTATAGAAACTTCGGGAGAGCCATGAGCCATACTGCCAGGATACAGAGATCGAGGCAAGATTTCTTCTATCCTTACTTTGGAAAACTACTTATCTTCACAATAATATGATTTCATGGAATATGTATATGTTATTCTATGGTTGCTATATTGCTATGAATTATTTTTCCCTGATAGTGGGAATTAAAGATAAGTGGATATGAATTATGAAATATGAATGTGGATATGATTATGAATGGAGCGAATATGATTTATGGAAAATGGGATATGAAAGGGAATGATATCAGTTGTTATCTATAGTTATGTAAAAGCATGGTATCAGTTGTTATCTAGAGTTATATAAAGGAATGGTATTAGTTGTTATCTAGAGTTATATGATTTATAATATTATATTCTTCCTATGTATTGTGATTTGATAAATATTATTGAATAGTATTTAATACTTCTAAAATAAAGGGAATACTTTATGTATATAAGGGCATATGGATTTCATTGAATACAGAGGAGATGTCTGAGTCATAATCAAAGCCTTATGATGTATATAATTTCTAAAGGTGATGATAATTGGAAATGGAAATGATATATGTGAATGGAAATGTGAATGGAAATGGAAACGGAAAAGTGGAAAAATGTGAAATGGTATTTGATAATGGTAAAATGATTTGAAAAAGGGGGATTGCAACAGTAAGCGTAAGAGGCTGTGTGGGAGTGGCACAGTCCAGCATTCAATATTTTCTTACGGCACGAAGATGCCAAGGGAGGATGTAGCAGGTAGCCTTCCTCCAGGGTTGATTACCAGGTAAGGATCATCCCTTCTACTAGTAGTAAACAGAGAGCGGATACGGTCAGGCGACTGATCATCGTCCTACGTATCTGGCGCCAGCAGATATCCCCAAAACTTGAAAGAAAGAATTGAAAATGGTTTTCAGATTTCTATAACTGAAAACAGAAAAGTGATATGAAATGATGGAATTATTGTTACAAACGAAGAGAAACTGATTTTATATTAATTTATATGATTGTTGCATAAGAAGGAAATGAGAAGATTATAGCGAGAGATTTGTTCAAGTTTTTATATTATCTTGAAAGATTATACTGAAATGGTATATTGATGGTTATAGCATTCAAGAAGAGGAACTGATATTATATGATGTTAGAAGCGAGACTGATGGAATGATACTATATATTTCTTACGTACAAGGATAATTGGAAAGTGTATATACATATTGAATGGAAATAAAATTCTTCCATAATAACTGAAGTTTGCTTTTGTCTATTATATATATATATATAACGGTTTATTTTCCTTTGATGTTAGTAGATAGAAATTATCTTGCTGAGCTATTTTGGCTCATTCTTGCTATTTATCTATATACAGCTAGGAATGCCAATACTTCGCAGAACGCCCCGCAAGAGGGTAGGGGGAAGGCGACCTTCTGAGAGCACGCTAGCACCAATTTCTGAGGTAGCATAGAGACAGATGGGTCCTGAGAGCCTTATGTATAATTAAGTGTGTAATCATGTAATAAACTTTTGATTGTTGAAATGCTTCATGTCGAAGTATTATTCAACAATGTATTTAAGGATGATTCTGGGTTTGTAATAACTCTTCAACTCTAAAACTTTTAATATCGTGGATGTTGTTTTCTGAGCATATGACTGGTGTGTGTGATGATATTAGTGTGGGGTCATTTGTGTGGATATTAAATAGTAATAAAAAAAAAATCAAATCAAGAGATATTGTTAGTAAATGGAAATTGGTCCGTGACGGCCTGGATTCCTGACCCCGGATTTGGGGCTGTCACATTGCTAGTCAAATTTAACCGAAGGTATGTTTATTTATTAATCTTTAAATTAAAGGCATTCAAGTATGTTATTATATTTTCGCTAGAATGAATTTAAATAAATCGTTAATTTAATTTAAAAAATGTTATTAGATTACTTATTTTTCCTCTTTTTTTAAAAAGGAATACATGTTAAAACAAATCAACAAATAACCAAACGAAAAATGATGAGATAGATAACTTTTATTCTATGCTCCCGAGTTTTTCCAATAAAAAGAAGAATAAAAGGAAATTAAATTTAAAAAGAAAAATTTCAATGTAAAATTTTCTTTCTTGTATTTTTGAGGTTTATAAGAAAAAATATTTAAAAAATTGAATCATATTTAACTTTCCATTCTTTTCTTAAAATATCTTAAAAACCCGTTAAAGAAAATATATAAGTACAAACTTTTCTTTTCACTCCAATATTACACTTGGAACATTACAATAATATTTTTCTAGAATGCAATTACATAAATTTCAGCAACTAAAACTTTCTTTTACCATTAAATGAGTAAACATATTAGTATCTATCTATACTATATATTAAATAAGGGTAAAAAATATCATTTTATTGGCTAAAAAATTATTACTTTACTCCTATTTGTTGAAAATTAACAAAATGCCAACCTTTTAATATTTGTGTAAAAATTAGTTGAATTTTTGTTGGTGTTGGGAATCGAACCTATGACCATCCTCTTTCAAACTCATGACATAATCATTATACTACACTTAGTTTCGAATATGTTTTAAAAATCTTATTAGATAAACCACATCATCTCTTTTTGTCCCATTTTTTTATTTAAACTATATATTGAACCTCAACACAAGTACTAAAAGTGCCAATAAAATGGTTGTGAAATTACTATTTCACTCTTACATATTGAAAATAACAATAGTGCCAATCACTTATAATCTATGTAAAAATGGTAAAATTTGTGTTAACTTTCGAAGCTGAGCCATCAACCTCGTTTTAAGAGGTTCATGTCATAATCAATATAGTACATCACTTGTTAAAACAATTTCCAAAACATGAGCAAGATCAAGATGCATGCATTGTGTATTACATAAACTACATATGCCATGCATGTGTGTGACCTCCTAGGATCCACTCGACATAATGCTGAAAAACTGCACATGGTCGTAGTTTTCCCAGTATACACGCATACTACATTTGTGTATACAGATACACACAATAGTCAAACGTAAAGTTAATGAGAGATTTTGGGCAATTTTACATAAACTAATCATATTAACGTTCTGTGGGTCGGTGCGTAACACAGGTAAAAAGCTAATTTAATATAAGATCTATTTTAATGGATTTAATTCATTTAAGAATCTATTATATTAAAAGAAATTATAACAAAAATAAATATTAAAAATAACCCATACATTACACGAGATATAAAGAGAGTATATTCTTTAAATTGTAAACTATAAGAATTTATGTCAACTACCAAAAAATGCAAGGATCATTATATTAGTTCAATAAGTAATATTTATATAAAAATGGAAAAAATAGTATAAAAGACTATAAGCACGCAATTAGGGATAATTTATTCATTCGTCTTTCAATTATATTTCATTTTTGGTCTAGGACCCGATACTAAAAAATATATATTCGATACGTTAACTTTCAAAATTTCTGATTCGCGTCCTTCCGTTTAATTTTGACTAACGTATGTTAGTTTTTTTTTATGTGGAAACTTAAAAAATGAAATGGAATGTATACTTATGTGGCGGATAATGTGGCGCATCTCTCACTTTCTGTATTCTCCCTCTTCTCTCTACATACTAGTACATATGCTTATCATCACACCACTCACCCATTTGATCTCATAGGAATTCGAATTCACCAGATTTTATTGGAATTCGATATCACCAAAATCCAAACACACTTATACATACTAAACTTATACACACACATACAACGTTAACAAACTCCAAAATATAATTCGAATGTGAAAGACATAGAGAGTAAAGAGATCGATAATAACCCTAATTCCCAATTCAGCGAAAAATAATGATAATGGTTGTGTGTGTATGTGTAGTAGTTTATGTGTTTTTTTTATTATTTTTCTATTCTAAAATTTGAATTTGTGTGATTTGGAAAAAATTAAGGAAATTTGGTGTGTTTGTGATCAAATGATTAAAGGGGAGGGTATGGCCGACGAGGTCACCAGATGGTGCAAGTGATTAGATGAAAATGAAGAAGAGGAAGAGTGGAGGTATGTGGATATTTATGTATATGTGAGTATATAATAGCCACATGAACTGTCATGTAATTACACATTATATTTCTCTTCTTTTTTTAAGTTTCCACGTTAGCAAAGACTTAACGACGTTCGTCAAAATTAGACGGAATGACACGAAATAAAAAATTGATAAGTTGAAATGTTAAAAATATTTCTTTTAAGTATAGGGACCTAAACCAAAAAGTAATACACAGTTGAAGGACGAATGAATTAAGTATCCCCACGTAATTATGATTTATCATGTGTAGAAGCGATAATAATTTAACGGGGGAGAAGCATCCTAGCATATCTCTAAGTTCAGTTTCTTAACTAATAAATACGAAACATAATTCTTCGATACAATTGTAGAATACATGACATCTGTAGAAATTTACCGTTGGAATTTCAAGGAAATGTTCAAAGCATTCAAGGAAGCTATTAAAATATATCCTATTATTGTAGTTGACACCGAGTTCTCGGGATTTTCGGAAAGAAAATCTGTATTTACAAGTACGTATGATATTTACGAACTAAGGGAACATAATATCGATTTAGCAAGACTTATTCATGTTGGGTTTATTATCCAATGTAAATGAGGATTTATGTCATGGAACGAATATTTTGTCAATTGTGTGAAATTTCAGTTTGAGGTTTGATAAGGAAAAAGATCCATACGTGCAAGAACTTTTAATGTACTCACGAAAAATGAGATAACTATTGAGATGCACAAATAAAAAGGAATACTTTGGTCAGAGTTTGTTGAGCATTTTGTGCCATAAAAATTATGATCTTGGTCTATTAATTACAATTTTCAAAAGTCACATGCTGAATTTAATTGCTTAGTTACTGGTTATTTCGGTGATCGTGTATACGATTCCAAAACCATGGCTTCGCAAGTTATCTTCTGTGTGCGAAAAGTTACGTGATTATGCAATCCATCTCGGTATTCCAGTCGATGGCATGATACACCAAGCCGAATCAAACGCATAGGTGACTCTTTTGGTATACCACAAGCTCAAGGACCTATTGCAGTCTGATTGCGTGAATGATTTTGGGCAGTTTTACAGACTTGTGCAACGTGTGATATTTTGGGCAACCAAAAGCCTTGAAAAATGATCAGACGATCATTAACTCCTTTGAATGTGTACATGTAATAATTTTGATTTGAAAGACAAAATACTAAATTTTCAAATATTTTTACAATTTGAACTGTTAAAATTATATTTATTAATTTTGAAATTCATATATTCATATTTAAAATTAATTTTTTGTAAGACAATGAATTTTCCAATATTGTGATTACATATTTTACAAAAAATTTAGTATTTTAGTAACATTTTAGTTTAGTATGAATATTAAATGTATGTTTTATAGTTGAATTTAATATTTAAAAAACATTCTCAACCCGTTTTCGACAAAACTTCAAATCCTATATATTTGATAAAATGATATATTACACAATAATAAGCAAACAACATTATTTACACAAAGATAAAAGCAAAAAAAATAGTTTAGAAATAATCTATCAAAATCTCCGATGCATGTCCATAACCAATAATTTTATATTTTTTATCTACGATTAATAGGTGTAAGGTATTCAAACACAAACCAACAATTAAAAGTCATGTTAAAAATTTCATCAAACAGTTGATTTGCAAATGCCTAAATTGTTATAGTATTGATAAATCATAAAAAAAATAACCATATTTCTCCAAAAATAAATAATGAGATCAGTATCATCCATTTTTTCCGGTGCATCTTGAGATGTGTTTGATAGAAAAAAATAAATTAATATCAAATTCAATTCGACACTAACAAAGAATTCTTACAACAAAGCTTATTAGCATGAGTATGTCATTGTCAGTGTCCTCAATATTTTCACGAACACTCCTTTGGGGCACCTAATCAACCACTTGGAGATTGGTTGGTTTGAGGTATTTTGGAATCATATATGAGTTTCATTCATTTCAACTCCATACATGGTGTTTGGTTGAGAAAAGAAAAAATGAAAATATTCCTCAAACACAAACAGTATAGATTTTTGATATCCAATAGAAGAGGTGGGTATGAGAGAGGGATATAGAAAAATAATTTTATTTCTATTATTTTCATATACATATATATATATATATATATATATATATATAAATCAATGATGCAAAATTGTATTAAAATGATAATTAAATTAATATTTAAATTAATTAAAATTGATGTTAAAAAATATTCCAATCCAATATTACTCCACGAACCAAACAATCCCTTAGTAGAATAGAATTATTGAATGATATTGAATAGATAAAACAATTAGAAATCATCAATAACTTTAAATTATCTTCGATAAGAACAAAATAACATAATTGATATAACGAAAGATCGTACGATATCTATAATCTTACGAAAACTATATTGTACAACATTATAAACACAACACATATATGAAACTAATGTTCAAACTACAACAAATAATCAATATATCTTTTTTATTTTGGGCAAATCATCAAACAATTTCTCAGCAAAGTTCAAACTACAACAAATAAGAAACAATTATGTAAAAAAGGCTGTGCAAAATATGAAACTAATGTAAAGATAGTATTCGACATGAAATAAGATATAAACATGTAACAATAGCTAGTTGCTATGAATCAAATATAGGTACGAAGATACATATGTATTAGAATAAACCAATAAAAATCTTAGAACAAAACCAATAAATATATATAATAAACCAATTTATGGACATTTAATTTTGGATAAATCTTCAAACACTTTTTCAACAAAGTTTAGACTACAATCAAAATTAAAAGAAAGTATTAGAAAAGTAGAATTGCACGATATATATGAATCTAATGAAAATAGAGCATTAGGATGCAAAACAAAACTAAATTAACAATATACAATTCAGAAAAAGATGTAGAATGGAATATAAATAGGGAGAGAAAAGAGTAAACGTTAAGATAGGGTAAAAATAACTCATAATACATTCACTTTAATTTGAATTCTTGAACTAATAGATTTCAAAATGGAGCTTCCTCAGTGTTATGACATATTTCGGTTGCCTCAATTAACTCCCAAATTTCTACACTTGAACTCAAACCACTTCCTGAGCACTTGAGGTATGCTTTTCTAGGTGATGCATCTACATTACCTTTTATTATTGCTTCTAACTTGTCAGTTAGTGCGGAAGAAAAGCTCTTCCGAATTCTGAGGGAGTTAAAGTCAGCAATTGGTTGGACCATAGCAGATATCAAGGAAATCAGCCCTTCTTATTGCATGCACAAAATTCTGCTAGAAGAAGGAGCTAAGCCTACTGTTGAACATCAGCGAAGACTTAATCCTATTATGAAAAAGGTGGTGAAGAAGGAAATTCTAAAGTGGCTAGATGCAGGTATTATATATCCTATCTCAGACAGTTCTTGGGTGAGTCCGGTTCAATGTGTGCCAAAGAAAAGAGGTATGATAGTTGTTGCTAATGAGAAGAACAAGCTCATCCATACTCGGACAGTCACGGGGTGGAGAGTTTGCATGGACTATCGGAAGCTCAACAAAGCCACGAGAAAAGACCACTTTCCTCTTCCATTCATTGATCAGATGTTAGACAGGTTGGCGCGACACGAGTATTATTGTTTACTTGATGGTTATTCGGGCTATAATCAGATTTGCATTGCCCCGGAAGATCAAGAGAAGACCACATTCACATGTCCTTTTGGCACTTTTGCTTTTCGTCGGGTTTCTTTTGGACTTTGTGGTGCTCCTGCCACTTTTCAAAGGTGTATGATGGCTATTTTCTCAGACATGATTGGTACGAATGTGGAAGTTTTCATGGATGACTTCTCAGTTTTTGGTACTTCATATGACGAGTGCTTGCATAATCTTAGCTTGGTATATATTGAAGCATTGTGTGGAGACCAATTTGGTGCTTAATTGGGAGAAGTGTCACTTCATGGTGCAAGAGGGGATCATTCTTGGGCACAAGGTATCTAGTAAGGGGCTTGAAGTGGATAAGGCTAAGGTGGAGACTATTGAGAATCTTCCTCCACCTATCTCTGTTAAAGGAATTAGCAGTTTTCTTGGTCATGCGGGGTTCTATCGGCGATTCATTCAAGACTTCTCGAAAATCTCTAAACCTTTGTGTAACTTGTTGGAGAAGGATGTTCCTTTCAAGTTTGATGAAGAATGCTTAGCAGCTTTTGAGTTGTTGAAAAAGAAGTTGACTACTACACCTGTCATTACTGCACCTAATTGGGAGGAACCTTTTGAGTTAATGTGTGATGCTAGTGATTATGCTGTTGGAGTTGTGCTTGGGCAAAGGAAGGATAAAGTTTTTCATGTGGTTTATTATGCTAGTAAAACTCTCAATGATGCATAGCTTAACTACACCACTACGGAGAAGGAGTTGCTAGCAGTTGTCTATGGTTTCAAGAAATTCAGGTCTTATTTGCTTTGGACTAAGGTGATTGTGTATACGGATCATGCTACTATTCGATATCTCATGTCGAAGAAGGATTCAAAGCCTAGATTGATTCGTTGGGTGCTTTTATTGCAAGAGTTTGATGTGGAAATCAAAGATAGGAAGGGCACAGAAAATCAAGTAGCGGATCATCTCTCACGTTTGGAAGACCACGGTAAGGATTCACATGAGAAATCTCTTATTAATGAATCTTTTCCCGATGAGCAGCTTTTTGGAGTGCGAGATGAAGAACCATGGTTTGCAGATTTTGTGAATTATTTGGTGAGCAATGTTATTCCTCCAGATCTTTCGAGTACTCAAAGGAAGAAGTTTCTACATGATGTGAAGTGGTACCGTTGGGATGAGCCGTTTTTGTTTAGACAAAGAGCAGATCAGATGATCAGACGATGCATTCCGTATAGTGAGACGGAGAGTGTTTTGCGAGATTATCACTGAACCATTTATGGTGGCCATTATGGTGGTGAGAAGACAGCAGCTAGAGTGCTTCAGGCAGGTTTCTATTGGCCTACCTTGTTTAAGGATGCTCATCAGTTCGTGTTGAGATGTGATCGTTGTCAAAGGGTTGGCAATATTTCTAGTAGGAACGAGATGCCTCTTAACATGCTTCTTGAGGTGGAGATCTTTGATGTATGGGGGATTGACTTCATGGGACCGTTTGTTTCTTCATGCAATAATCAGTACATCTTGCTAGCTGTGGATTACGTGTCTAAATGGGTCGAAGTCAAGGCTTTACCGACCAATGATGCTAAGGTGGTATTGAATTTCTTGCATAAGTAAATTTTTACACGTTTTGGAACTCCACGAGCTATAATCAGTGATGAGGGGACTCACTTTTGTAATCATCAGTTTACTACGCTGATGGCGAAGTATAATGTGACGCATCGTGTTGCCACTGCTTATCACCCTCAAACTAATGGTCAAGCGGAAGTTTCTAACAGAGCGATCAAGAGAATTCTGGAGAAAGTGGTGAATCCGTCTCTTAAGGATTGGTCATTGAAGTTGGATGAAGCTTTATGGGCGTACAGAACTGCCTACAAGACTCCTCTAGGTATGTCTCCGTTTCAGTTGGTTTATGGGAAAGCATGTCATTTGCCTGCAGAGTTAGAACACAAGGCATATATTGGGCGTTGAAGAAGTTGAGTTTGGATATTAAAGTTGCGGGTGCAAAATGGTTGCTTCAATTGAATGAATTTGAGGAATTTCGTGAGCAAGCTTACGAAAATAACAAGATGTATAAGGCAAAGGTCAAGAGGTGGCATGATAAAAGGTTGACGCCCAAGGCATTTGTGCCGGGCCAACAAGTGTTGCTGTTTAATTCTCGCCTCAAGCTTTTTCCAGGAAAACTCAAGTCGAGGTGGTCGGGTCCATTTATTGTTAAGACGGTGTATCCACATGGAGCTATTGAAATTTATGAAACAACACCGGATCATGCTTTCAAAGTGAATGAACAGCGGTTGAAGCATTATTATGGAGGATCGTTTCAATGCGAGAAGGTTTCCGCCATTTTGGCGTCCACTTGAAATCAAGGACGACGTGAAGCTATTGACGTTAAAGAAGCGCTTCTTGGGAGGCAACCCAAGCCATGGTGTATGTTATTGTATTGTTTCTTTCTTTCAAAAAAAATGATGAACAGGAGCTTTCCGTGCACTCTGTGCACCATGCTGCGCGCCCGAGGACAGAACAAACCCGCGCACACTGCGCCGTCTCCACGCAGACTGTGCCTTCACATTCTACCAGGTTCGTTTTTTGTTCTAAAATTCACACACAGTCATATTTTTATTCCTTATTTCCCATCTGCACTCTAAATTTTATTTCTACAACCTAACCCTACCCTCTCCTAATCCTATACTATATCTAATTCACCTTACAAAATCATACATCTCCTCCTAAACATACATCTCTACAATTATATATACACACACCACCATATATATTCAACTCATCCATATACCTCAACAATCATCCAAACATCAATTCCAAGTGCAAACAAAAGGTTTAATTCGATTTTTGGAGGATAATTCGTGCAAATTTACCTCTTGAATTCGTGTGGTAAAATTCTAATCTCTTATTTCAATTTAGTACGAATTTGTGTTCTTGCAAATTAGGGTTTGGTGGTGTTCTTGATTTGGGGGTTTGTGGAGTTTTTGTTAATTGTTAGTGGATTTTATTGTGCTTGTTCTTGTTGAGTATGGCACCTAAGAGGCAAAGGTTTGTGGGTAGTAGTAGAACTCGTCCATCTTCGGACGAAGATTCAAATTTGGGTGGAGAGATGGGGAAGTTTGTGACTCCGGAGGCCTATACGGAGTATAATAGGTTATTATCTAAGGGGCTATTAGGGAGAGGTCGTTTTTGCCTTCGAGTAATGTTGAGATGGTGGCCATGATTCGTGAGAGGGGTTGGGCCTATTTTTGTGAGTTTGCTAATGAGGTTCCGATAACAGTTGTTCGTGAATTTTATGCAAATGCGAAGGTGGAAAAGAACAATGTCACGGTTGTGAGGGGGATGGCTGTTGATTATTCATCCCGTGCTATTCGGGTAGTCATTAGGCAACGAGTTAGGCCTAGGGGTGTTGTGGATTGGTCTACCAAGAAGAGGGAGGATGTTGATTTAGATGTTGTGATAACTGAGTTGTGTATTCCTGGTACAACGTGGAAGTACAGGCCAGGCACCACTGAGAAGACTACTTTTCCTTCTCTTTCCTTGAAGAAGTTTGCACGGGTGTGGTTCCTGTTTATTTGTTCCAATATCTTACCATCTTCTCACACGGTTGATGTGACTGTTGATCGGGCTATCTTACTTTGGGGCATTCTTAAGGGTGAGTATGTTGACCTTGGCAATCTTATTAATCAAAATATTCTTAGGTTTTTGGGAGGTCCTGCGTCAGCTAGTATGCCTCATGCATCTATTGTCACTGGGTTGTGTGATGCGGTGAGAGTGGTATATTATGATGATGAGCCTATGCAGGCAGCTATGGCTCCTATTGATGATGTTTCTATTAGCCAGATGTCAGACTGGCAGGGAGGTGTTCCACATCCGAGGGGGCTAGGATATGTTGTTGGTGGTAACGGTGGTCAGGGAGCGGGCGCTCCGCCACGTGCACCGAGAGCAGATGGTACTGGGAGTTCGAGGGTAGATCCGCCTCTGGGTATGGTTGATATGGCGGTTTTTTATACCTATTTTCGTAGAATGACTAGGAGGATGGATGTTATGCATGTTAGCAGCCGTTAGTATTTTGAGGATATGGCCGTGGCATTGGATGCAGCTTTTCAGTCGCCAGGTACTGCCATTCAGTGGCCAATTTTTGGAGCTCGGACTCCGTATCCTCCACCAGATTCACCCGAGGAGGGTGATGATTCTGACGAGTAGGTATGTGTTCTGCTATCCCTCGTATTTACTTCCATTCAATGAGGACATTGAACATTTTAAGTTTGGGGGTGGTTTGGGGGATTATTAGTTGTTTGTGTATTATGTGTTCATATAGGATATCATGTTTTGCATAGTAGTAGTAATTCATGCATGCTTGTTTGTGTTATCTACGTTTGTTTCATATAGGACATTATATTTTTATTTTCGTATACTGTGTGAGTTCATTTTAGTTACATTTTCATGGCATGCATATTTCATGATCCTTTAGGACGAGCTGATTCTGATTGGTAGATAGATGTCTAATTGAGTGTGGTAATGATAAGTAGAGGGCTGATTTATAATTCCTACGAAATTGACTTGCATGTTACGGGAACAAAACTTTTACATAGTCTCATTGGGTGCTTTTGGGCTAGGTTAGGGTCATGCTTGTTTGGATGTTTTGAGATTTAATCACTTGATTATATTTAAAATTTTTGTTATTCCCTTGATGGCGTATGAGCACTAAAGTCTAAGTTTGGGGGAAACCAGGGATTTCATGCTAGTTGTAATTAATTGTCAATAATGGCTAGGCATCAAATGGCTAGTAGCCGGCTCATATTTATATGAGTAGTCTAGGGTTGGAAATGAGAATTCTCATTCCAGATTGCATGAAAAAAAATCAGAAAAAAGAAAAAGAAAAAAAAAGTAGAAAAAAAAAATTAAAAGTCTAATTGTTAAATGCAAAATTAACAATGAGTGAGCTCTTTAATACTCGAGTAATTAAGTCTGAGGGGACTTAGTCCTAGTAACCTAAAGCCCTTGTGGTTTGGGATTGCTGACCCAACGCTCGCTAATGGGTATTATTGTATAAGCCTTTAGGGGTCTCATTCATTGCACGGTTAAATAAGCATGCATATTGTATATAATATCATGTGTCGTAGCGTAGTAATAAAGCATGAATTCCTGGCTAACTTGAATAAGGATGGAGGTGTTTCTAGGTTATGAAGTGTCTACAGTCTATTCTATTTATAAACCTGTGATTGTCTTGGTAAAGAACATGTATGATTTTGATCTAGTGTTGGGAGTATTTCTGATGAGCATCGCACACACGCACGTTTCTGTTCATGTATTGTTAGTATACGGGGACTTAGTCGAGCTCTATTTGGATTAAGTTGCATTCTTTGAGATATTTGCTTGCTAGTTGGTTTTGGTTAGTTTGAAGGGGATCTTTGCATTTTTCATATTAGTTGCATTTATGCATTGCATTGTTAGATAGATGGATTTTGTGGGTACATTCACTATAGGCCCTCACGAGACCTTACTCGTCCACTAGGGCTGCCTAGGGTTTAAAGGGCTTGTTGCATATGCCAAATGCAACCGTGATCACCTACGGAAGTGATACTAATTAGCTAGTGTTAGTTGTTATGCTTGAGGACAAGCATCGGTTTAAGTTTGGGGGTGTGATAAGTGGATTTTATATCCACTTGGAGCGTTCCATATCGGCTTAAATTGATGTACTTGGACTCAAGTTATTGTAGTTTTGATGTGTTTTGTTTAAGTGTGCAAGTTTGCAAGAATGTCGATTAGGGTTGCTGTTTCCGTTGATTTTGGAGTTGAATTCAAGCATATGAATGATGAATGAAGTCTTACCATAATGATTTGAAGGCTAAAGGATTGAAGACGGAAGTGAATGCAAAAGAAATGGGAGAAAACGGAGCGAAAATGAAGAAAAGCAAGCAAAATCAGCACCGGGCAGATTTCAGCTAGGCAGACTACCTAGCTACTAGGCAGACTGCGCAGGAAACAGTGATCTGGTGGTCAAACTGCGCGCCTACTAGGCAGACTGCGCACTGGTCGGCCAGAAATCCTGAAAAATTACTGTTTTGTCCCTAATTCGAATTCTAATTGTATTTTTGGTATTTTCTTGTACCAAAATCAATTCCAATTGTATTGTAGTGTTATTTTCTTGCTTGGCAAGATATCTAGGGCTATAAAAACACATCTTAGCCTTGTGATTTGTATCGTTTTTATTTGTAACATAAAATTGCAAGGGAGAAAAGTGGAGAAAGATTCAACGCTCGTGACAAGCACGGATCTAGATCTACTTCATCTTTTGTATACGTTGGATTATAGATTTGTTTTCTCAACTCTTTGTTTTAATAATATTATTGCTTCTTTCTTTCATATCTTGTTTAATATCATGTTTTCATTAAATCCCATGGTGACGAACGGTTCAATTATGAACTAATCGTTGTCATGGGATTCTAACGGATTTATTTATGGAGCTTTAGTATCTTGATGCTTTAAAGATCTGTGTATGATGTATATCTGATATCCTCGTATGGTTATGCTTAATTGATAGATGCGTCGCGAACATCTAATTTGTTAATCTCTTGTGAAGTGAAAGTGGATCTTGAGATTTAGAACTTGCCATGCTAGCATAGGTTCATAATTGTTTATCAATATGATTCGTGGTGTGAGATGAAAATACTTATACTGCCTTGTGTGATATTTATGGATAACTTTCTCTTCAACCGTTATGTTTTCAAATTCTATAGACATATAGGGTCTAAGCATAATTGGTGTCTATTAATCTTCTATCTCTTTTATGGATGTATGTTTAGTTTGGTATACGTATGCTGACAGGTAGCGTGTACTTGTTTCGTGTAATCCGATCAGATATCATAACCATTGCATATAGTGATTAAAGGCGTCAGATCTAAGCGAAGTATTTAATGAAGTTAGGATCCCATGTTTATTCTCTCATATAAGTAATTCAATTTTAATTCCCATTAGTTATTTTAATTCTTAGTTTAATATCTTGCACCTTAGTATAATTTAGATAATCAAAAACCCCAAATTGTTATTTGTCTTAGCAGTGAATTAAAACCATACATTGTTGCATAGGTACATCTACTGATTGAAACTTAACCAGATCTCTGCGGAACGAACTTAATTTATATTACTTGTGACCACGTACGCTTGCGTGATTTTGTGTTAACAATTGGCTTATAGACTAGATATGAATTATCAGTTATGTTTTGTTAATACCCTTAGTGGGCATATGATATTCCTTCTTTAAATGTAGACCGGGAGTCGGTATTTTGAGTTATAGAGATAGTTGTGGAAACCCGGAGGGATTCCAACGATAGATTATTATTCATTTTGAGGAATGTTATTATTAAACATTATTTATACTTCCATAAAGTATCAATTACTTGGAAATCTTTCGAGAAATGTTACTTGAGTATTATCTCAGTCGAGAAATATTAGATGAATATTATTTTCGAATATTCATTTAGAGTTTGATTATTTAATGAATAATTACTTTGATATCCATTGGAATTTTTAGTTATTAAATGAATATTACTTTCAAATATTCATTTAAGGTTTTACGTACTTGATGAATATTATTTTAAAATATTCATTTAAGAGCAACTCCAACCCATCACTAAATCACTATAATAGTGATGGATATAGTGTCATACCCACTCCAATGCAACACTAAAATAGTGACTCAAGATCACCAAATGATTTTTGGATCACCAAATTTGGTGACAAAAGTACATTTGGTGATCCTTGGTCACCAAATTTGGTGATTTTCAAAATTCCTACAATGCCCCTATATTTGTTAACAAAACAATTTTTTTCCCATCTATGTCCTACTATTTGTTCTTGTAATTTTTTTCCAACTTATTTGTTCTTGTAATTTTTAACTTTAAATTTTTATCAATTGAAACTTCTTTTCTTCTTAGCTCTTGTTAATTCTAATTTTTTTAAAAAAAAACTTTAAACTTTCACACAAAATCTTGAAAATTTTTTTTAATCATGAATTATAAACAACACACCGGATTTAATTATAAAAATAACATCATAATGATAAGTAAGAAGTTACAAGACAATAATTATAAGAAATGAAGATGTCAAATTTCAAAAATTCCTAAGTAGATATCGACAAATCAAAGATAAGGAAGCTTATTTTGAATTTCGCAATGCGTTGATTGAGCACCTTTGGAGAAAGAATGCGACAATTCAAATAACTAAGTCAAGCCTTTTCCACTTTTATTTCTTAGCCGTGGCAAATGGGAACATTTGTTAATTGTGATTTAGTCCTTTTTAAACTTTTGACTAAATTTTAACAAAATTTGGATATTGATTTTTTTATAAATAATTTTTTATATTAATAAATTTATATTATACGACCATAACATTACAATTTAAAATATAATAGCTATTAATAATGTAAAAATTGAACAAAGTTAGAATATTCTATTTTATTGGTGAAAGATTCTTTTTAGTGTCAAGTATAGTGACCATGGGTTGGAATGCATTTTGTGAATGGTGTAATTTTGTCACCAAAATAGTGTCTTGAGGACACTATTTTGGTGTATTGGGTTGGAGATGGTCTAAGGTTTGATTCATTTAGTGAATATTATTTCAAAGTTTTAACTGAGTTTACTTATTTAATGATTTTTTTTTGAATACTCATTTAAGAAGAGATTTATTTAGTAAATAATTCTATATATTCATAATATTATGATTTAATAATATTCCTTAATTATTTTTGATTTAATAAATATTCTTGAAATATTTATTTAAATTCTTTTTATAGTGATTTATATTATTCGAAGATATCTTTCACCTTTTGATATTATGTAAAATACTTCGGAGTCTTTTTATGACTATTTTATCAAGGGGAGGTCCCCAAAACTCTATTTTTATTTAAATCTATCTTATAAGAAGATGTAAATACTCGCTCAAACTTCCAAAAACATATAAGGGGACCTCACTTGAGAGCTGTTATTTATTTGACTGCCCGGTCACATACTTGCTAAACTATCTTGTCACTCACATCTTGATTTTTTCAAACATCGATATGAATCTTTTTGATTAACTCCTCAACACTCGAGGGGTAAGATTGATGGAACAAGTTTATATCCATTAACAAGCATCAGCTTGGAAAATATTGGTGAATTTTCCTTTCCAACAAGATATGACTACTTTGTGGAGTCTTATCAACAAGTATTATACTTGGGGAAAGGGGGACGAACTTTACGTTTCAAAGTCATGGATGTTATTCGAACTAGGAGCCGCGTAAGTGACCGAGTGGCGCCGGTCCAGCAATGGCCCAACCGTTGGCCGGGGGGTTCCAGAGGGCGGTAGACAAGTAAATCCGTCGGTGCTTCCTTCTACATGTAGAGAACAAAAGATGGGGAGCATAACATACGACTGATCATCGTAAATGTTATGGCTCCTGGCGCGTCAATGCTCCCGTATTAGTTCATCTCCCAAATTGGGAATTTCCTACAACACGTATCGAAGAGACTTCTTTCAGGTTGACGGGTATCTCCCACAACACGTATCGAAGAGACTTCTTTCAGGTTGACAGGGGTTTGAAAAGTGTTCAAAACTAGAATTGCAATATTTTTCCTGCAAGTTCCTCTTTTATGATAAATGATAATATCTTGCTTATCTTTGACATAGCAGATATTTCCATAGAATATATATTTTGAGTTACCTTGTAACTTCATCGTTTACATTATATTGGCACTATCTTCGTTAATGCATGGCATATGGTTTCAAAGATTTTTTAGAACTGTTATTATATTGCTGAGGTTGAAGGGTTTCGAGCATCAAACGCAGCGGAAAACAATAATTAAAACAATAAAAGCGAAACCCAATCGCAGGATCCATGCAAAACAAGACGTTTAATTCGTAGTTATGAACGTTTACCTTAAAACGAAGATTTAACAAATTGATGACAGATGGAGGTCCAATGCAATCACCACGCAACCCTCTTCGAGATTTACGTTGCCAAAGTAGTCCACACGAACGCTTGATCGTCCAACGATCACCGGAGCCGGTACTAGCCGAAGAACCTGCCTCTCTCTGTCTAGCCTCCCACACATTTTTATGAATTACAAAAGTGTGTTACTAAAAATACATCATAATGTATTTATAGGGAAGAGAAATTGGGCTAAAACCCTAAATCGAATTGGGCTTCTCCAAACCCATTCTGATTTGGTTATATTATTAAATTCGAATTCTCTTTAATAACTAATTAAGACCAGCTCAATTAATTAATAACCAATTTCGAATTTAATGATTTAATTTAAATTCATAATTTAAATTAAAACTCCTTTTAAATGTTCTTATTGTGTAACCCATTAGGTTATTATTACGTTGGCAATAATTTTAATATCCAATAATAAAATTATAAATAATGAGCGGCATCTAGTAATACATCATTGCTACCCAAGTAATAGTAATAATTGGTGATCCAATTAAACCTTTCGTGATTAATGTTTCCGTGTAATATAATCCCTTTAACCAAATATTATAAATTAAACTCGAGGCATGTTAATAGTCATCCTCTTCAACGTTTAATCCGGGTTTCCTTGATCAATGAGTAGACTATTAAAGCAAATCAATATTTGAGCATGGCCATGCATTTTCATAGTCTCACTCAATCAAGAGGCCAATAATATCTCTCCTAATAATAAGAGGGTTAAATCCTTTATCTATCATTCAAATTTCTCATACGACTCATAATATACCCGATGTACACTTTTATCATCACCCGGTCAAATGTAACTTTTAATGTAGTCAAAGTATATTAATCCTCGTATAGAAATTTAATGATCTCAAGTCTAAGGATCATTACACCATTATTACTGTGAGTCTTTCTAATGACATTATCGACATGTATAATCTCACCGTGGGTTAATCCAGTGCCATGTATAAAATTACATGCACCTATGTTCTTGACTTTAGTATCACTATACCTATGACCAATGAGATGTGGTCATCCGTCAACAAACATACTAATCTTTATGCATTATAATTGTCCCATATTAATAATGCTCGATTAGGGATATTTAGGAATATAAACAGTATTCATATAATCTCATTTTTAAGTCAAATACTTAAATATATAGAATACATGTTCTATATTCCAAGGACATTTATTACTCTTATATTTATATCGCAGTAAATTAAGACATAATAAATTAATGTAGAATAATCAGTAGAACATGATCATTAAGTAACAAAATAGTCTTTCCTAGAAGTACAACTACATTGTCTCTAGGGCAATAACACTATCAGTCTCCCACTTGCACTAGAGCCAATTGCCCATGTATCTAATACCCATGGAACTAGTGTGACCTTCGTGCTTCTGCTGCGACAAAGCCTTAGTCAGTGGGTCCGCAACCTTATCATTAGTATGCACTTTACATATATCTATATCTCCTCTCTCGTTTATCTCTCGAAGAAGGTGATATCTCCTAAGTATATGCTTTGCCTTGGAATGGAACCTTGGTTCATTAGCCTGCGCAATGGCTCCATTGTTATTGCAATACAGATCAACTGGATCTACGATCGATGAAACCACACCAAGTCATGTAATAAACTTCCAAATCCAAACAGCCTCTTTGGCTGCTTCACTGGCAACAATATACTTAGCTTCCATTGTAGAATCAGCTACTGTATCTTGCTTTGAACTTTTCAAACTTACAACACCTCTATTTAGACAAAACATGAATCTAGACTAGGACACAGAATCATCCCTATCTGTCTGGAAACTAGCATTAGTGTAACCTCTTACAACTAGCTTCTCATCTCCTCCGTATATCAAGAATGAATCTTTAGTTCGTTTAAGGTACTTAAGAATATTCTTGATAGCTGTCCAGTGACCCTCACCTGGATTAGACTGAAATCTGCTCGTCATGCTCAAAGCATACGAGGCAGGATGAGTACATATCATTGTATACATTATAGAACCAATTGCCGAAGCATATGGTACTTTACTCATATAGTCCTTATCATCTGATGATTTAGGACAGTTTTCCTTTGAGATCACTATCCCATGAGACACTGGGACATATCCCCTCTTTGCCTCTTGCATCCCAAAACGATGCAACACCTTGTCAATGTATGTACTCTGACTTAAGCCGATTAATCTTTTAGATCTATCTTTTAGATCTATCTCTATAGATCCTGATCCCTAAGATATAGGCAACATCGCCTAAGTCTTTCATCGAGATTTTTTTTTTCAAACCAAGTCTTCACAGCCTGTAGAGAACGAATGTCATTCCCTATTGGTAATATGTCATCTACATATAATAATAGGAATGCCACATGGCTCCTACTAACCTTTTTGTAAACACACGGTTCATCCTCATTTTGTATGAAGCCAAACTCTTTGATTGTTTTATCAAAACGGATGTTCCATCTTCTAGAGGCCTGCTTTAATCCATAAATGGATTGTCGCAACTTACAAACCATTCTAGCAAACCTCGAATCGACAAAACCCTGAGGTTGTGTCATGTACACATCCTCTTCTAAGCTCCCATTTAAGAAAGCGGTCTTGACATCCATTTGCCAAATCTCATAGTCATAATAAGCTGTTATCGCAAGCAAAATCCTGAAGAGGATATGATCCAGAAAAGCTATAGCTAGAATAAGTTATATGTAAGTATATCGATGTGTAATATTTATATTACTTTGTATTGAGTAGTTCTAGTTACTGGTGTACTTCCCAACGAAGCTATACTAGTAATATAAGATAAGATTTGTAATACACAGTGCGATGTAATGGAACGGATGTAATGAGAAATGTAAGTATTTGAATTCTTATTTCTAGCCCTATAACCTAAAAGATGCTTGGTGGTTGGGGTCTCAAATGTTGTAATTCAGTTATTAAGTGACTACAGGTGGTTAATGTCATTAAACAGGTAATTTGATATTGAGGATTTCCGCGTGACGACCAAATCCTTGACCCCGGATTTGGGGGTGTTACATACTCTAAAAGACACATCTCTTCCAGAATCTACATCACATATTTCTTTGGAATCTGCAACTCAAAAAATTGAGATGCAAGGTATTGATCAAACGGATTCAATTCCACCTGTTGAGCCAATTGACTCAAGTGACTTGGTGCATGACACACCTTGTTCACCACCTAGCACCCACATTTGGTTGGTGAGGGAATGCATGTTGGGGCATATCCTGAGGATACCAACACAAACCCAAAGGATTCACTAGTTTTTACTAGAGACTCTATGCCTAACTCTCCAATTTCTCACGCAGATTTGGAAATGCCTTTACATGCCAATAGAGATGATGTTGTAACTCATCCAACTACCGTAGAGACAGCATCAGCCTCTACCGCAATTCCAATGCTGGATTCTGAGAATCTACAATCAGTTCATCCCAGTGTAGAAGTTTCATCTACATCAAAGGAGCCTAGCTCTAGACCTCACTTTGTACCTACTCTCTCTGAGTGGCTTCAACTTGTCAAGCCATAGGACATGGTTGGCCCATCTAAATCAAGGCAATGGCCCATGACTGAAGAATAAATTAATGAACTGTTATTGGAACAATTGGGACCCCTGGCCTCTATTGCTCAACAGTTAACAACCTCTACACTACCAAATACTGATTACCAAGCCATTCTCCATGAGCATTCACAAGTTATCGAAGAGCAAAGATCTAAGGTTGTAGATGAAGAAGGTGAAGGAAATGTAGATTAGTGGTTGGATGGTGCTGGTGAAGTCTCTCTAAATGATGCTCTTACATTCTTGAGACAAGAGTACCTTACATCTCTTGGTTCAAACGTTAAAGCTCTCTCACCAACTCAAGTATATGATGATGTGAATGATGTCTACAAATCTCAACTTAAAGCACTACATCGGTTTGCCAAGTGTGTTCAATCCTTTATCTTCACCAACTTTGCATCTTTGAAGGGTGACGTGAAGAAAATTGCTGATGATTTAAAGCTCAACTTTCCTCAAATCACATCCCTTAACAAACAACATGAACAAAGTCAGAAGAAAGCATCAGTGGAATTTGAACTCTACTCACTCAAGTAAAACCAATCAAGACTTGTAGCAGTTGTTAAAAAGAATTTTGAACTCAACAATGAGATTGGCCATGTGATCAAGGTGATGTTCAAGAATGCCTATGGTGATAAAATTCTTAGTGAGGTGCCTGTGAGGGAAATGGACAACTCTACTTGTGAATAGATGAAAAGTGTGGCAACTCAAGCATTCATTCGAAGATTTCAACAGAAGACTGAAATGGTGATGCTTAAAGAAGAGGTACAAGAACTCAAGATTGCTAATGCTCAATTTGCACCTTCTATGGAAAAATCTAGTGCTAAGTTTGAAGACACATCAAATCTACTTGAAAACACCACGCTCGACATCCAATCTAAGTTAGAAAAATTTGTTGGAGAGGAGGTGGCTGACAACAAGCTTAAGGGGGAGAAGGAGACCCATGTTCTAGAGAAAAAGAAGAAGACTGAAAAAGAAAATTCCAGAACTAAGCACAATAAAAGCCAAGTGATAGTGGCAATGTGATTACAAAGTCAAATCTGGCACCTTTGGAGGAAAGCAGGGTCATGCCAATCACATTACCAACTGTGCACACAAAGAATGCAACTAGGTAATCAGTTCAAATAACTACTACTTTTTTACCTGGTACAATGCCATCAACATCTAACACACCAGTCACAAGGCATGAAGCAGAGAAGCCAGTGGAGGTCAATGTTGTCGTAAAGGCCAAGCTTTAAGAAGTTACAAATTATAACATCTATCATGATGATGCCTTTGTTTCTGAAAGCCTCTAAAGCTCAAGACAATGGTGACACATTGGAATATTTGAGGAGCCTACATGATCAAATCTCTTACATCATAGTTGTACCAGGAATGGTCAAGAATGTGCACTTCAAGGAGATCATAATGGTGACTAAAAACAAATTATGGTATCTGTCATATGATATTCTCAAAGAGCTCAAATTCAGTGAAATTGACACTATCTTGAAGACGATTGAAAGAAAAGGTGAAAATAACAAGTTTCTATTTGATGACCTCAGAAATGACCAGCCATCAAGAGCCAGAAGTTAGCACATATCCTAGAACCACTATTTCAGTCTGGTAAAAAATTGATGATGTGTCACAGATGGATATCCCTGGAAGTCTTACTCATAACAACAAAAGGTTGATCTTTGGTATAATTGATCAGCTCAAGAAGAAGAAAAGGTTTAGAACTGCTGAAGAGTTGGAGGCAATTTCAATGTTGTAATCTTACATTGCAACCGGTTTGTTGATGAGTGGATCTCGTAACAACTTTTTGTGAGGTTCTCGGTGAGTTGTAAGGCTAACGATCAACAGTTCAATGGAAGATTTGGGTTGTGTTTGTGGGATTGAGATAAGCTCGAGGGTGTCTCCAATAATCTCAGATGCCTTTAGAGAGAATTAGAGAGCTGAATTCGTCCTTCCCTCAAGGTGCCTACGTATCCTTTATATAGGAATCAAGCTCACGTAGTTCTAATGCGACTCTATCTCTGCTGGAATAGCTATATTCGATTACCTAGTTCGTGTTGGACTCAGGTTCCTTTAGAGCCTTTCACAAACTAGTTGATGAAATAGAGTAGAACTCGAGTTCGTACCCCATTATAATTCTCTCGTATATCAGAGATATTCTAGGATCATCTGCGCCCTAGAATTATACTCCAATAATAATGCGTTTATTTGTTCTAGATAGATTCTAGAACGTTCTATCAGTTATTCTTAGGAACCTAGTGCTCAGGAACCTATATCTCAGGAGCCTGTTTCTCAGGAACCTCCTTATTTCGGGACATACTGCTCAGGAACCTCTTTCTAGGTACTTGTACCTGCACAAATAACAAACATCACTACTAAAAATCTGTTAATGGACATCACCGTTTTTAACATCGATTAAAATAAAACCGATGTTAAAAATCGAATTAACATCGATCGTTTTAAAACCGATGTCTTTTAAACATTCAGACATCACTTCATTTGTCAACCGATGTCTAAACGTTTTCTTAAAAATATTTAGACATCACTTCATTTATGAACCGATGTCTAAATCTCTCCATTAAAAAATAAACGCGTGCTCTTTCCCCCCCTTAATTTTATTTTCCCCCTTTCTAAGTTTCATTTGCCCGGTCTTTACCAAATCTATTCCCCCCTTAGCCAAAATTTTGTATTCCCCCCCCATCCCCCCAATTCTATTACTACATTCAGACAAAATTAAATCAAAATAATTCATTAAAATTACTAAAAACAAAACCCATCTCTCTCTCGACAGACCTAATTAACCTCACCTCTCTCTCTCGACTCTCACGGTCTCACCTCTCTCTCTCTCTCTCTCGCGACTCTCACCTCTCTCTACTCTCACCTTTCTCCACTCTCACCTCTCTCTTTCGACTATCACCTCTCTCTCCACTCTCACCAGCTGTCTCTCCTCTCTCCTGACTCTCTCTCAATTCGAAGCTCTGTCACTGCTCAAAGCTGCTCTCTTTCGCTCTCTCTCACTGCTCAAATCCGCTCGAAATAAATTTGTTCAAAGCTTGAATTAGTTCGATTTGTAAGTGGGTAAGATTGATTTTGTAATAAAAGCTCGATTAGTTCAATTTCATTATAAATTGGGGGGTTTTAAATCGAAACCCTAAGTTTTTAATTCATTTTTTTTGTTTTAAATACAGGAGAATTAGATACAAGAAACATTTGTTTGGGTAAGCATTAATTATTTTGATTCACTAATTTTTGATTTTGTATTTTTATACAGGACCATTGTTTAAAGGAGCATTTTTTTGGGTAAGACATCTATGAAATGCATTGTTTAGTTCTTATATTACTTATTGATTGATTGTTTGGGTGTTTAATTATTTTTGGCATTGTAAATTTCAGCCAAATGAATGTGTGTTATAGTGCAGAACAAGGTCTTAAACATTTATTAAGCATGTTAATAACACTGGTTTGGTGTCCTTTTACATGTTTGTGTTTAAGCTTGAGAGATACTTGATTATACATGTTTGCTTCTTGTACTTCTTTGGGTGATTTGAAGTCGACTTGATGGAATTTTTTTTGTTACACATTGCAAATATTTAATTTGACAGTTTGCTATATTTTTCTTTTGTTTAGTTTGATTTCTAGATGTGCACAATGAATTATCCAGGACACTGTCTAATATTTGAAAACAGAGTACCTTCATACAGGGGTGAGATTTTTATTTCCTATTGCTTTTTCTTGCAATTAAGTTCGGTCTTTTATTTGTAATTTATAACTCTAGACACCTTGCCAATATATAAATTTTAATGTACTTGTGTATGCTGCCACATGTCTATAAATTTTAATATTTAGAGGGTAGTCTTGCTCGATGCATATCATTAAGGTATATTTACCCATGGAGTCAGCTTTGTGGACTCTGGGCTCCAACCTTGGTATGTCGTCTCGAACATCCGAACCCTCTCTTGTAAAAACTGGATGTACTCAATAACCTGCATATAGCACAATGCTATCATAAATCAAGAGTAAATAAAAATCCAGGACATGCAACTGCTTTTAGTACCTAAGTATTACTACAAAAGTAGCACCGGTCTCAAGTCGTACATTATTTTTGGATTAAACTTAAAACTGATTGCAACAGGAGCTACAAACATTTAATCACTGTTTTACTTGATTGCTGAACTAATTGTTTATTGCTCAGAAGAAGTTCTTCCATTACTATATAAGTTACTAGAGACCTGGTGCAATAATTTTAATGTCAAACAATATTATTCTTTGTGACAGAAAAAGTAGTCAAGATATTTTAACAACAGTATCTCTAATAGCTTAAGCTCCTGACCTCCGACAAGAATGTAGCTCTATCCCTCTTCTGGTCATTCTCAGGTATAAGCTCTCTCAAAATTTGAAACCTGCATAATTAAAAAAATACTTACCTCCATGAAATCCATATGAAAATGTCGGAAACAATAAACATTGGTAACAGATGGGAAAAACCATGATGTACGACATGAATTGAAAGACAGAACTATGAAATAAATGAGTAAAAGCTTTCTCAATGACTATGCATTAATATCAAGTATTCTTTCTGGGATTTGGAAACCTTTGAGCTTATTGGATCTTCACGACCAGAGGTATAATGTAGTGATTTTTCCACCTAGATCGACATGACTAACTTTCCTGAATGGTAGACATTTAATAGATGTACTTTTAAAGCTCTGTGTTGTATATAGTGCTTGTGAAAAGGAAACTGCATGTGTTAAGACAATGTTGCTAGGAAACTACATGTGTTAAGACAATGTTACTAGGATACTTTTTAACTTCCCCCTGAGCAGCTAGCTTGGTGTGGAATGGATAGTGTATTACTCTACTGGGATGATATGCTTTTAATGGTGGGTGTTGGAGGCTCCGTGTAGTACTTTTATGATGAACCACTTATCATCATCCCAGAGTGTGATGGAGCAAGAATTCTCTCAAACACAAGTATGGAAATCCTACAACGAGTTCCAGATTCTACTGTATCTATCTTTGAAATTGGTAGCACAGAACCTGCAACACTACTTTAAGATGCTTTGGATCATTTTGATCAAAGAAGTGCCAAGGTATATTTTAGAAAAACATTTTGTACGAATCTAGCTTAGTAGCTTACTATTATGTGTTTATATTATAAATCATAATGTATACTAGAACTCATTCTCCTTTTGTTTTCTATGCAGGCTCCAATCAATCCTTACGGGAAGGCTAAGAAGATTTCAGAAGATATTATATTGGACTATTCAAAGACATCCAACATGGCTGTCATGATATTAAGGTACTAGAACTCTGTTTTGCATAGTGAACTACAAGCATCAGAATTCAGAACTAACTGAATTTTGATACGAGTAAATAAGTGTCAAACAAATATGTTCTTATTAAAGAGTCTTATATTTATGGATGCGTTTGACATTTAAATATTTAATAGAATGGTTGATGATTTTGTTCAAAATTAACATATCAATACTGCAGGGTTAGGCATTTGCAGATCTGTTAATCACTTTATCAGTTTATCTTAAATGGCTCTCTGAGTTGTTCCAGTTATAACACCTGATAACATAAGTACAGTGATGTTCTGGTGAAATATCAGATACTTTAATGTGATCGGCTCAGACCTAGAGGGAAGATTAGGGGAAGCTCCCTGACCAGAACTACGTGATCAGGTGCTTGTTTTGATGCAGCGCGGGGCATTATTCCTGGCTTAAAGGTAATACCTAATTCTCATGATTAATAGCAGATTTTTTAATCTAGCATCTCATTATCCAGCATGTAAGTGATTCACTACAGACACATAACACTAAATTCATCAACAGGCCACTGACAAGTAACAACACTTTATTTCATTTATTTTGATAGATCCTGACAACACTTTTTTCGGTTTATATATATGTATAGAGTACAGACCTGTCACAACTTTAACATTTTTGTTTTTCTAATACATGATTGTAGGTTAGAGGAACATATTACAAAATAGCTGATGGCACATGTATAAGAGATTATATAGATGTTACTGATCTGGTAGATGCACATGTCAAAGCCCTTGCTCGTGCTACACCTGGGAAAGTTGGAATCTACAATATTGGCACAGGAAATGGTCCTTAATTCTTTGCTTTATTATCTTCTAAATATATGAAGTTTTACAGAAAGCTGAGCATTTAAAAAATCTAGTAAATTTACAGTAATTTGAAAGTCTTACATAATAATCCTCACAGGTAGTTCGGTAAAGCAATTCGTTGAAGCTTGCAAGAAGGCTACAGGGGTGGCCATAAACGTACAATATCTCAGCCGGAGGCCTGGAGATTACGCTGAAGTTTACAGTGATCCTTCTAAAATTCTTCGTGAACTGAAATGGGCAGCTACCTATACAAATCGTGAAGAGAGTCTTAGAACTGCATGGAGATGGCAGAAATCACATAGGGATGGGTATGGATCCGCACGAAAAGTGGTTGTTGAGATTGTGTATTAGATGAAGCATGTTGTGGAACCAATGTAAACAAAGGTGTAAATACTGGATTTTTTTCTTTATGTATGTTCATTTTTGTTTATTTTGGTGCATAAATATAGCAAAATTTTAGTGTGTAAATATTGTAGCATGAAATTGATATTCAAATTAGTTAATAATAGTTAAATAAAATAAAAGAGATGTGTGTGACAATAAAAGACAACGGTTAATTAGAAGAAAGATGATTAATAAAATCAAAAACCGATGTCTAACGGATCTCATACATCATTTTTAAAAATAGGTAACCAATGTAATAGATATCTTCAGCATCATATAAAATTGATGTCTATGATCACATTATACATCGATTTTCTTTATATTTACCGATGTTAATAAAGGTTTAGACATAATATTTGGGAAAAAAACAGATGTCTATGTTGAATTATTCTATGTGTGCTATACGTTAAATAACACCTATGACCTCTAATATACCAATTCAAAAGTTAACCTCATGCAGTTAACCCAAGAAGACAGTACATAAACATCAGAAATATTTTTAAAACTGATGTGTTATATGTTAATAGACATCGGCCAGAAACCGATGTCTAAACTTTCGACTTTAGACATCACTGACAAAGACATCGGTCAGGATTTTTCAAAGACATCGGCCAGAAACCGATGTCTATTAGCGTTTTTTTAGTAGTGCATGTTAGGCTGGACAACTCATCTAATATCTTTGCATGTTCTTACCTCTTTTCGTGGCTGTAGCTATACTAATTCAAACTCTTCTGCTAGGAGGAACCTGGTCCTTTAGTAATCTACTAAGCTTCCTGAATATCAGGGACCTCCTAATATTCATGATTTCTTGATCATTTCTCTGTCTGATGCTTATTTCTTCATATATAATCTTCATTTCTTGTACTGGATCTATCTTCTTGCTCGTATGGATTGAACCCATAAGGCTAGTGGGCCTAAATTCAGCCCATGGTGATTTTGGGCACAACACGGTTCTATCCCTAAATTGGTCAAATCAAGAAGAGACAAGGATGAAGACAAAGATCAAGATAAGAGTGATGGTAGTAGAAGACATCACAGGAGTGGTAAGGATGATAAGAGTAAGAAGAAAAAAGATGATAGGAGCGATAATGGTGGTAACAAGAAAAATGAAGACAAGGGAGGAGAGCAAGTGAAGTTAAAGAAGGGTGAAAGATAGCAAACAATGAACATCACTGGTACTACATACTCTGACCACAACACAAGTCTCAGTGTCTAGGGTGTGGATGCTACTGGTGGTGATTCAACAAAATCAAAATCTATGGCTTATGCAACTGTCTTTCCACTGAAAGAGAGGACCACACACATAAAAAAACCATCTATATACTTCTACAAGCCAACTACAAGTGGAGTATTGTAATGGACTAAAAGTCAAGGATGCAAGCTGATAGGTCCCGAAAGTGGGTAAAATAAGCTAGAAGGGGGGGTTGAATAGCTTATTACCTTTTAAAAATTAGAGCTTGGCGTTTTTAAATTTTCTTTCTCTTTTTAAAATTAATTACTTATAAACAAGTAATATAAAGTGCGGAAAATAAAAGAGAGAAATGAGACACGATCGATTTATCCTGATTCGCGATGCCGCAATCCCCTAACGGATTCGAACACCCCTACTCCAGTCCCCGAGCTCCTCCCAAACTTGAGATTTCTTCCACTATAAGTAAAATACTCCTTATAGTAGGCAGAGAAGCCTTTACAACCACTATGTATTTATCTTAGAGCCTAACTACCCATTACCTCTTCAAAATACTATAGCTACCCCTTGCAAGTTTATCTTGGAGCGTAACTCCCCGCTACCTCCTCAAATGCTATGCAAGAAAACCCCTTACGAGTTTATCTTGGAGCATAACTCCCCGTCACCTCCTCATAACCACGTAAGTAAACCCTTTGCGTAGACTTCGTATCTATACCCTTTAACGATCTTGGATCTTAGGTCTTAGATCTTGGGTCTTTCCTCCTCCTCACGGTGCAAAGACACCCAACTCCCCGTTGGCGTGTCTAAGACTTGGGTCTTAGAGCGAGAATCACCTCACGTCAAAGGATATAATACAAGTCCTACGACTTAAATCCCTTTTAATTGACGGTTAAAGATGAACTAGTACGAAGACTAGATCAAGAAAGCAAATATAAATATTAACGAGATAAACTACGTCAATATAAATAAGAGCCAAGTATATTAATTTCTATAAATATTCGGTTTAGCCGAATATAAACAAAATTAAATATACAACTTACTTGTGTTTTACAACACAAATAAAATACAAGTGTTTAGCACTTGTAAAATGGCTTTAGTATAGCCTAGGCCAAGATAGGGCCGAATATAAGTATATAAAGCTCGTCTAAGCGAGGGACACTATTACGCGTTAAATTAAACACACAAGCACATAAACACAACTCACACGTACGTAAAAGTAACTCGCTTATCTATAGGATAAAACGAGGGCCACTATTATGCGTTAAACTAGTGCGAGATAAATAAACACGTAAGTAGCTGGGAGAAGTCACACAAGGGACTTATCACACAACTAATGCAAGACAATAAATTAAACGTGGATGCAACAATATATACTATGCAATGAAACCTTCGGCCGAATATAGATCAAGCAAGGGCCGAATGGTTTTTGAACTGAGTTTCGGTTAAGAAACAAGTTCAAGTAGTATTGGTTAAGTCCTCAAAGAAATAAACAAAATTAAGATGCAAGGGACTTGTATAACCAACACTAAAAGAAGCTTTCTTTTAACTTAAAATGTACTAAGTTTAAACCACTTAGTTTATGCAAATTAACCACTAGTTAAAAGATAGTTCTTTGCCTTATAACCAAGTATAGATCAAGTGATTACTAAGGTCTTCAAGAGGGCTTAACAAGTTCTTAAAAGAACCTCCTCTTGGTAGCTTACAAGTTGTTTACACACACTACACGAATTAACTCAAGAACAAGTGTGTAAGGTGACAAATGTAAGACTACTAGCACAAGTATATATTCAAACGAATTCAAGCACTTAGTATACCGAATATATAGCTTGCACAACCCACTAACTAGCTTATGACTCTTGACCTTACAAAGGCTCAAGCTCCTCTTTAAATCAAGAGAGAACTACAAGAGATACGAGCTAGTTTCAAGCCTAAACCAACACCAAAATGAGCCGAAATGAGCACCAAAAGAAATATAATCAAGATGAGTAGAAGGGTGACTCAAATGCTCAAGCAAGAACACTTATAAGGCTGTTTAAAAACGTGCAAAGTGAAGCCTTAGAAAGTGTTTGCCGAGAGTGCCAAAAGTGAGCAAAACAAGAGCCAAAAACACCACTTAAACTAGGCCAAACGAGCACCAAATAAAGATATAATCAAGATGAGATTTATGGTGGCTCAAATGAACAATATGAAGCACAAGGGGACTGCCTTAGACGTGCACAAGGACTGCCCAAAAAGAATGGCCGAGTGGTGTGTTTAAAGTGTAAGAAATGGAGCAAAAACAAAGCTAAAAAAAAGTTAAAAGATGAAGGAGCAAAGCTTTGTTATCCAAATCTTTTTGAAGGCTCTTGGCTACTTGATATTGCTGTGTTTCTAGAGAGAAAAGAGCAGCAATTCTTTGGCAGAAGAAGGCTTGGAGAAAAGAGTGAGAATAGCTTGGTATTTATAGGCATTTTTAGGGTTTTATGGACCAATGGGCATTAGACACTTGGCAAGCTACTAATAAAATACTACAATGCATAAAGTAGCTTTTTGGCACCTTCCTAGAAGTTCCCAGCAGATCAGGATGTGGGAAATAAATATTATAAAATATTTAGGAAGCTTCTTTTGGCTCGGTTTAACCGAAAAACCCGAAACGAAGCGATAAACCCATAAATATGAAATAAATCGAAAAATCACTCAAAAATTATGAAACTTGGGGAATCCTCTTGAAATATTCCCAGAGGATTATGGTCAAAATTTTACCTTGAAATTCGTTGACCATCTATGACTTTTAAGCGACCGAAAAATTAATTACGTATCGATTTTTGGAAACCCGGAAAAAAGTCATGCAAAAATCATGAAATTAATCCTAAAATTCTTTTTAAATATTGTAAGAACCCAAATTTTTGGTAGAATTAATTTTTTTCTTATTTGGATTAAGTGTATCAGTGAATAGTGTTTCCATACGTGAATAGTGTTTTTCATGGATGAATAGTGATTTTGGGAACCAAGAAATTTTTCACGCCACCCTATGTACGAGACATGGTATGGATATTTCGAAGTCATATTAGTGATTCACGGAGTAAATAAGTGTATGAAAAGACGATCGGAATTCAGAAATTCCAATTTTTATTTTGGTGTAATATTTGGAGAAAATGACCAAAATAACACAAAAACACACCCCAATTGCCCAAAATAACGATGTGCGCGAACATATTCCAAAATAACCACGGAGCCACGCATTGGCGGCCTGCGTAGGTAGGATACGCATACTGATCATGCGCATCTAGGGTAACGCATCTCCTAGATGCGCAATGACGTCATATGACGTCATTTCTTCACAAACTGAACCGGAGCTCAGGCGACAAAAAATTCACCTCAAAATCGCCACCTCTCGTTCTTCACATTCCGGCCACCTCCATAAAATCTGAGGATACGAAAATGATGCCCAGGCCTGTATCTACATCTTCCCATATTCAGTTGTTGAGGTTTAGCCCCGCAGGGGCGTGTACGAACAGATCTGTAAACTCGATCGGAAAAGGACCTTGTTTTGGGGCTTTTCAATCCGGCCAAAAAAACAAAAAATGACGATTATAGACTTGTAAAGGAGAAAGAGACGAGCAATTTGGTATATCATATGCTACTGCTCGATGCCTGTAGGGAGTGAATGATTGTGTCAAAGTTTTTAACCGGAAAACGATGCCGGCGGCTTCGACAGAGACGATGAACAGTGATTGATATATGCATCTTCAAGATGCGTATCACACTTCACGCATGCTCTACATGCGTAACCTCTGCACTGTTCATTGACTACAAAAATGAATTTTACACAGCCCACACATACTACTTATGCGTATACCTCTACCCACGCATAACTGATATGCCTATACCCCCACTCACAGCGCCATGCGTAGTCGTTTCGTTATTTTGGGCAACTCTTTCAGAATTCGTTATTTTGGGCATAAAATTTTAATTTTTGGTTATTTAGGGCTTTCACCCTAATATTTGACCAGACACTGAATTATATATTATTATATTCAAGAAATGAGATATTAAATTTGAGGATTTAATATTTTAGAATTTTATTATATTTGATTTGGGGATTTGGAACGAAAACCACAGAGATAGTGAAACGAGCGTTCTAGAAACCGCTGAAACTTTACAACGAGATTAAAAGATAAAGCGAACGAATTATGGAATATGGATTGAGTTCATTACAAGATTAAATATCCTACATGATCATCAAGAGAATTATATCAAGTGGATTGAATGATTTAATCAAAGATTAAATCAAGAACAATTAGGAATTTAAGTGATTAAAACACTTAAATCATTTCAAAGAACAAAACAATTAGCAAAGCTTCTCCAAGACTCTTTGCACAAGCCCCAAGGTGAGCCACATAGCCACACATCTGATAATATCTATATATTATCCTAAACATCAATAATTTAAGAGATTAGATCAAAGACAAGGCAAAGAAACTCCATTCTCTCATCTCTCCCAAAACTGCCCAGCAGAACCAAGCTCAAGAAGAAAATTCATATCTCCATTTCTATCCATGCTAAAATCACCAAATTTTAACCATAGCTTCTCCACTCCATGGACAACATTCGCTCAAAATTTCATGGTATTCTAATGAGTGTAGCCTAGTCAAATCGCCTCCCCAAGAGAAGAAACCAAACTGTCCAGATTGTTTGACAGTTTCTGTGATGATTTTCAAACGGCCATATCTCCTTCATTACTCAATGAAATTTGGTGTTCCTTATCTTGTTGGAAATCTGGTTAGATGCTCTACAACTCTCGTTCAGAAGTAATGATCAGTAAAGCTCGGTAAGGCCCTCGTTTTTCATGTTCTTTCAACTGGGTTTGAGCAGATCCGAAAACCTCTAATTATATTCTTGATGATTCTTGTTAGTTTAAGGTTGTTAAGGAGTTCTAAGGACTAATCAAGGTTTATTAAGGCTTACCCACACTCCAAGGAAGGTAATCATCTCTTGAAACCCTAGCTTTGACTTTAAGTTTTGGTGGTTTTAGATGATATATATATGATGATGATGTTAGTACAAGCATGTTTATGAGATTATGTAGTAGTTTTAGTAGTTATAAAACCATGATTCAAATGATGGATATGAGAGATGTTCTTGGACTGTTAAAGATGAGTATTATGTGTGTAATATTGATGGTATGCCCGGTGTGGCTTGGTTGTGTTGAAATAAATTTGGAAATGTCCGATTTATAGCCGTTGTAATGCCGAAATTTCATTAACATTAAGACATCGTGTTTGACAGAAGCAATAACCCACTTTCCAGTTTCATATTCTACCATGATAGGATAGATTATGTTATAAGCTTCGTTTTGATATAAAGATCGTGTGAAACGGACTTACGGTTTAGGAGTTATGGTTAAAATCGTAAAAGTGGTTCGAAACCGGGAATGGAAGTTCGTAATTGAAATTGAACCCCTTAATGTTATTAATTCAGTGACGAATCTTGGTAATTAAATATTAGAGATCAAAAGGAAGGTGTGAGAGAAAACCGCATGTCAAACGGATTGTTTTTCGATTTTATAAAAATGTTCGAATCGAGGTTAAACGCGAACGAAACCGTAAAAAGCATACTTGGTTATAACTTTGATAAATAACTTAGAAAACGAGCGATAAAACTCGAGGTATAATCTTGGTTCGTAAACGACCAACCTTAGAACTTATACGACTTAAGTGTACCAAGTGTAAGTATGATGACATGTCGTATAACGAACAAATGTCGGATCGTATCGGTGATAAAAAGAGTTACACTAAAAGGTGTATAACGAGATAATTCGAAAACGTGTTTCGACTTAAGTTAAATTTATACTTAGCCTTTTTAAAAAGGTGTTAAGTGATTAATCTCGAATAATTTGATTATTTATAGATCACCGAATTGACCCGAGGCACACTACCCCTACAGGATTACCAGGCAAGTTTCCAATACCTTGGAACTGTTGTTGTGATAATATATATATATATTTGTTGTTTATGATCATGGTTCTAAAAATCCCCGATTTAACCGATTAATCCCCGATTAATCCTCTGTAAGGTAGCCAACCGATTCGATTTTTGAAATCCGATTAATCCTATGAATTTATTTAAAATGATATGTTTAATTGTAAATTAGACTAATATATTAAATATTATTATAATATCCGATTAATACTCTGATTAATCCTTCCGATTAATCCCCGATTACCCGATTAATCTTAGATCGGTATCTCAACCGATTCATACCGATTACCGATTTTTATAACCTTGTTTATGATACATATGCCATAGCATGCATGCCTACTTTCAAGTTGATACTATAATACTTGTTCCCCGAATTGACATTGGCTTATAGACTAGATATGAATTATCAGTTATAAGCTGGATTGTTTTGTTAAGACCCTTAGGGAGGGCACATGATATTCGTTCTTTAAATATAGATCGGGAGTCGGTATTTTGAGTTATAGAGATAGTCGTGGAAACCCGGAGGGATTCCAGCGACAGATTATTATTTATTTTGAGGAATGTTATTATTAAACATTATTATTATTTCCATAAAGTATCAATTACTTAGAAATCTTTCGAGGAATGTTATTTGAATATTATCTCGGTCGAGAAATATTAGATGAATATTATTTTGAATACTCATTGAGAGTATGATTATTTAATGAATAATTACTTTGATATTCATTAAAATTTTTATTTATTAAATGAATATTACTTTCGAATAATCATTTAAGGTTTTATGTACTTGATGAATATTATTTTAAAATATTCATTGGAAGTTCCATTTACTTGAGGAATATTATTTCGAATATACTTTTAAAGTTTTGATTACTAAATGAATATTATTTGGATATTCATTTAGAATATTATTTATTAAATGAATATTATTTGGATATTCATTTAGATTTATTAAATGAATATTATTTTCAAATATTCATTTAAGGTTTGATTTATTTAGTGAATATTATTTTAAATATTCATTGGAGTTATTTATTTAATGAATATTATTTTGAATATTTATTTAAGAAGAGATTTATTTAGTAAATAATTCTATATATTCATTCGAGGATTACTTACGAGCAATAATATGATTTAATAATATTCCGTAATTGTTATTGATTTAATAAATATTCTTGGAATATTTATTTAATTCTTTTAAATTCTTTTATAATGATTTATATTATTCAAAGTTTATCTTTCACCTTCAGATATTATGTAAAATATTTCGGAGTCTTTTATGACTATTTTATTAAGAGAAGGTTCCCAAAACTCTATTTTATTTAAATCTATCTTATAAGAAGATTTAAGTACTCGCTCAAAGTTCCAAAATCATATAAGGGGACCTCACTTGAGAGCTGTTATTTATTTGACTGCCCGGTCATATACTTGCTAAACTATCTTGTCACTCACATCTTAATTCTTTTCAAACATCGATATGAGTCTTTTTGGTTACCTCATCAACAATCGAGGGGTATGATTGATGGAACAAGTTTATATCCATTAACAAGCATCAGCCTGGGAAATATTGGTGAATTTTCCTTTCCAACTAGATACGACTACTTTGTGGAGTCCTATCAACAAGTAATATACTTGGGGAAAGGGGGACGAACTTTACATTTCAGAGTCATGGATGTTAATTGAACTAGGAGACGCGTAAGTGGCCGAGTGGCACCGGTCCAGGAATAGCCCAACCGGTGGCTGAGGAGTTCCAGAGGGCGGTAGACAAGTATATCCGTCGGAGCTACCTTCTACATGTAGAGAATGACTGATGAGATGCATGACATACGACTGATCATCGTAAACGTTAGGGCATCTGGCGCGGCAATGCTCCCGTATTAGTTCATCTTCCAAATTGAGAAATTTCTGCAACACTGTTAGTGTTGGCAGGGTGAAAAAGTGTTGAAACTGGAATTGCAATATTTTCCTGCAAGTTCCTCTTTTATGATAATTGAGAATATCTTGCTTATCTTTTGCACAACAGATATTTCCACAGAATATATATTTTTAGTTACCTTGTAACTTCATTGTTTATATTATACTGGCATCATTTTCATAAATGCATGGCATATGGTTTCAAGGAAATTTCAGAACTGTTATATATGTTATTGTTCTGTTATATATTATTTTGGTGAGCTATTGCTCACCATTGCTTTATTTATCATATCACAACAACAGTTAGGTCAGATGGCCCGCACAAGGTGCACTTGGTACGAGCAGGTGACAGCCGTCAGAGGATTAACCGCTGAGGTCCTAGCTGCCATTACTGAGGAAAAGCTATTGGTAGGCTAGTTGTTAGATTTTGAATATCAAATGTATTGTTGATAAGGTATCTATATAAATAGATGGCAAAGAATATGTTATAGTTAATTGTAATTCTCTGGGTTGTAAGAATTCAAGATTTCGATTAATAATATTTGGTTACTCTGATTTCATCTCTGGGACTATAACGGGTGTGTTGTTGTTGTTGTTTGGGTCATAAGGTTGTACTTAAATTTTTGATGGTTTTGTGGATGGAAATTTAGACCGTAACGACCGGATCCCTGACCCCGGATCTGGGGGTGTTACAAATATTCTAGTGACATATCCAAAGTTTCAAGTCAAAATAACATGTGGAGGTATTTTATTCAAAAATATTTTGATTAAATGTTCTTACGCGACGGAATAAAATACATTAGCCGTTTACCGTAACTTGTCGGTACTTTGTCTAAAGTTTTGATTTCAAATATATTCAAATATAATATTCCTCAAATAATAATGGCTATGAAGTCCTCGGAATATTTATTTTGAATATTTTAGAGTTTTATCCGATTTAAGTGAAAACTGTTAAGGGTTCCGGGATAAAATCTTCTTTTATTCTTTCGGCAAGTCTTTGGGAAAGGCACTTTGAAAATAAGTTTTTGTAAAATATATCGAACATATTTGAGAATAAAACATTTGAAATGAACACTGTTTTGAATAAAACATATATTTTTGGTCCAGAAAATCAGTGTTCGGGATATTTCGATATTTGTGCCATATAGACTTTGCCTTTAAATGTATCACAAATAACTTAGACTAGGAGACATCATTTCATTGACATTCCTTATCCAAATTAGTGATTGGTACGAGAAAACGTTTCGTCAAATTGACTCGTCACTTGTTTATGTCACATCGAATAAACCTAAGGGAGGATTTACTACGTTATCTAGTAAATTCCTAAATATAATTTAATTTTCACTTTCGAACTTGACAAAATACCAAAACCTACAACTGAAAGACGGTCTAGCAATCTTCCCAAAAGACTGTCGACTCACACAAGCTATTTCCAAGTGATGAGATACTTAAGCAAAAATGCAAGATTGCAGCTAGGAGACCAAGTAAGAAAATGGTTTCAACAACAAAAACAATCATAAATGTTGTAGGGTATGACCAACAGGCTTAGCTTACTAGTTTGTATGTTACTATTTTTGTAAAGGTGGACTGTGCACATGCTCACTTTTTTAGTTGTTAAGTTTTTCATTGTAATTCAAGAAAATTTCTCTGTGAAAAACGAAGCTGAGAATACAATTTTGTGTTCACAATTTGTAGCAACCTTCAAATCTAATACAATATAAGATTTAAAGTGAGTTTGTGTGTTGTTTATATTCCATATTATCTATTTGTTCAAACATACATACTCAAGTTACAACTATCAAACAGATTCAAACAAGAAACATATCAAGAAATTCGAAAAAGGCAAAGTAATACATTCACCCCCTCTATATTACATTTAGTGCCATACTCCACTTTATAATCCATAACTTCAAAATATTTGATTGAATTTCACGGATGCTTATCTTTTATAATTATTTTCTTGCCAGAAAATTAGGACTTAGAAAATTTTGATTTATTTTGACACCCGAAATGTTTGGATTTGGATTTCACCGATACGTGTCTTTCATAATTATTTTTAGGGATATTCCAAATGGTACCACTGTACAATTGGCTTTTCCATTTGGTACCATCCAACATTTTTGACTTCCAAATGGTACCACTATACTTTTGGCTTCATCCATTTTATATCATTCTGTCAAGCAAACGTTAGTCAGACGTTAGATTATTCTTAATGGTACCACTATACAATTGGTTTTTTCATATGGTATCATTCAATATTTTTGACTTCTACGTGGTACTATTTTTCTCTCACTTAGGTCAAATTTTCCTTTGAATTTCACAATTTATCTATACATTTTACTCTGTAATAAGTCATTGATTCTCTCACTTTTTCTAACCAGCATCCAAATCATTAATTAGTCTCGTATCCAGTTGTCTTATCATAATAAACTATGTAGTTCAAATTATTTAGCTTCTTTCAACGCTTAAAGATCCGAACACACATTATATATGTATATGTTCATACGGGTTGATTCTATGTATTATATATTAATTTAATATTTTGAACTATTGATCAAAGTTTCTTATGATTGGACAATTGGATCCTAGTCTAATGAATGACTTGATTACTTATCAGAAATAGTGATAGTTAGAGAATCAATGACTTATTACAGACAAAGCATATAGATAAGTTGAGAAAATTCCAAGAATAAATTGATTTTAGTGAGAGAAAAATGGTACCACGTAGAAGTCAAAAATATTGAATGGTACTATATAGAAAAACCAATTGTATAGTGGTACCATTAAGAATAATCTAACGTCTAATTAACGTTTGCTTGACAGAATGGTATAAAATGAATGAAACCAAAAGTACAGTGGTACCACTTGGAAGTCAAAAATGTTGGATGGTACCAAATGGAAAAGCCAATTGTATAGTGGTACCATTTGGAATATCCCTTATTTTTATTACCTAATAATTAGGACTTGAAAATAGGAAATTTGTTTTTTAAAATTTGAATTAAAGAAACTCTAGAAAAATAGATAAATACAGTTCAGACGATTTGAAAACATCTCCTTGGTTAGTTTTTGTCGACTAAGTCACGCTTCATGTCGGCCTTATAACACTTTTTAATCAAATTTCAAGTAAAGATTATTTAAGAATAAAACTGATAAAATAGTTCAACAATATCACATAAATTAGTGAACACAATATTGTACAAAGTAAATATACTTAGAATATAAAATAAATTATTTATATTTATTTTGTACTAATTTTGTGTCACGCTTTTTAGGCTGACACTCGTTGTAATAACATATATAGATAAAAAAAATCTATGCTATTATATTATATCCTTAACTATATTATTATAACTATATTGTACTATTACAAGCGTAATAAGGTATATTTGGTTGGTTGTTGGTTTTGTATATTAAATTTGGTACAATGATAACAGTCGTTAGATTGTAATATAAATAAAAAAGAATCTTTGGATGTAATGCTAAAATAATATATTTTTATAATATATAAAATACTCTTATAGGTTCAAGGTTCAAACCCCGTCAACAACATATTATTATTAAACATTTATATTTATATTATTTTATAAACTACTCCTAGAAGATCAAGGTTCGATTTCCGTCAACAACATATTTTAGTTAAAAATTTATATTATCTATTTTCACCATATTATTATTAAATATTTATATTATATTATAAACTACTCTAAAAATTTCAAGGTTCAATTCACTTCAACAACGTATTAAATTAAAAAAGTTATTTATCTATTTTCAATATACAAACAAAAAACTATAATTTAGAATATTAATATTAAAAAAATTAATAAAAATATAGATATTAAATAAAGAACCGTGCATTGCATGGGTTATAAGCTTAAAACCCGTGCGATGAACGAATTTTTTTAAATATTATATAATTTTTTTCATTGATTTAAATTTAATTTTTTAAGACATGAATTTTGTAAGGTTGAAATTTTAAATTATATGATTTGATAATAAATATATAAGTTGCCCGTGATATTTCTAAAAAGTGAGATATAAAATAGATGATACGCTTTTATTGAAAAAGGTGATAATTCATTATTAGTAATTTTAATATAATTATTTTATTTTATCATTCATTATTTTATTAAAGGAAATTAATTAGTTATTTGGAAGGATTTTATTTATTTTTATGTAAGGATAAGTAAGTAAAAAAAAAGGTACCATACCGATCGATCGACCAAACTTTTAATATTCTGGCTATTGATATTGATAGATTAAAGTAACTAGCTTATAACCCGTGCATTGCAATGCACGGGTTTCTTGTATTATGTTATAAATTTTATTTAATATTACAACCATGTTTTTATAAAATCATTATTTATAATAATTTTTTAATATTAATTTGATATAATTTAATATACTCATGTTTACGATTATATTAATATTTCCTTATTATAAACAACGTATACGATTTTTAATATATTTTATTAATAATTGAAAAATATGGTGTGATATTTTCGGGTATATATTGTAAGATTTGTTGTAAATTAAAAAGGTGACGTGTTTTAATTAGAAAGGAAATATTAATGATTGAAAGATATGATACGATTGATCTTTTTAGGTGTTTATAAAAGTTAATATCTTCAACTAAAAATAAATGTGAAAAGGGAAATCGACTAATTACCATTAATTATATTATGTTATTATTTATTTTAGGTGCTATATTTTTCTTGGAAATTATGTTTTGATATTTTTGGGTATATATTAATGATTGTAAGATTTGTTTTAAATTAAAGAGGTAACATGTTTTAATTCAAAATGAAATACTAATGATCGAAAGATATGATACGATTGATGTTTTCAGGTGTTTATAAAAGGTAATATTTTCAACTAAAAGTAAATGTGAAAAGGGCAATTGCCTAATTACCATTAATTATATGATTTTATTATTTATTTTAATAATTAAGATAACCAAACCGACAAACTTTCAATCTTTCAGCTTTAATATAGTAGTATAGATACGTATTTTAATTAGAAAAGACAATCGACTGCTTAACATTAATTGTATTATTTTTTTATTTATTAATTAAGATAACTGTACCTAAACCAAATTGATAAAATTTTCAATGTTTCAACTTTAATATAACTAGCATGATAGCCCGTGCAAAGCACGGGCACCATTTAAATTCGTCTAATTTAATTGTCATGATTATTAAGATAGATGATTCGTAATTTTTGAAATATAATAGATAAAAATTGTGATACATTTAATAAAATATTTGAAGTATGATACATTATGTGTATACATCTATAAACTATTATCACTCGACAATTCTTTAATGTCACCAAATCGACCAACACTCTATAAATAACTTGCAAACACGTTTGTCACGAATTCCAACCACCCTACACCTCTGATCGCTCAATCATCTCACTTTTCATCCTCTCACATAAGATCCGAGTTTATAAAGCTCATTCACCCACTTTACCACCGTCATACCAGCACCTTCGAACACTATTAGATTTTCAGATTTTGGAAATTTTGGTAATTGTGTTCAAAATTTTAGTGATTTGTATTCAAATTTTATTGATTTAAGTTGAATGTTCGGTCATTCTACTATCATTTTGATTTTTAGTGGTGTAGAGCCTGATATTGATTTGATTGCAGTAAAAATTTAGTGATTTCACTCTTGATTCTAGCGATTGTGTGTGATGGTGGCGATGTGGTGGTGGTATGGCCGTGATGGTGATAGTGGTATTAGCGATGTGTTGTTAGTGTTGATATTGATAATGATACATGTATTCATAGAAAACACATGACTTATATATATTTTTTTCTTACAAATTGAACGATAATATGAAATATATGATCTATGATACGCATTATTTCTAATTTTATAGTTAATTCTTCCTTTAAACTCCATAAGTAACCAATAATAATTATATAAACGTATATATATATAGGGGGCTACTCCAATACAAACCTCCTTAAAATACAAACCAAGCATAATCTAATATTTCAAGCTAATCTAATGACCATACTAGGGGTACCCCAATACAAAAAAGGTTTAAAATAATTGGCTCTATCCAACAAAAAAAAAAATAAAAAATAAAAATATAAAAAAAATCACTGTTCACGTGATGACGTGGTAGTGGATTTCACTGGTTAACGGTGCTTCGCACCTTCTTGTACGGCGCTTCGCGCCTTTATCATTCTAAAGTTGTAAGGAATGACAATCAATGGTAAAGGCAATAGACGATTGACGGGTGTGTCGAGAGCCTTCGGCCCTCATGACTACCTAACTCATCCGTTTACTGTCTTAAATGCTTCGCATTTCCACGGCAAGATTTTTTTTTTTCGAATTTTTTTTTTGTTGGATAAAGCCAATTATTTTAAGCATTTTTTGTGAAGGTACCCTTGGCGGAAACCTTAGAATAGATGAAATATAATTAATTTAGTGTTGGTTTGTAGGTTTGTATTTTAAGAGTGGTTTGTATTTGAGCACTTGCCTATATATATATATATATATATATAGGGCTATTCTAGTGAGACCCCTGTTAAAATGAGAACTGCACATTGGGCCACAAATTAGGCCCAATAATAAAACACGCGCGATCCTTTCTCTTTTTTTTTTGAACTGACGCGCGATCCTTTCTTGTTATCAATTTACTCTGCAATTCCCACCAACATCACCATCACTTCCATCAGAATTAATGCCATCACTGCAACTAACACCACTGTTATAAGCCTACAACCACCACCAAATTCGAAGACAAAAATCATTCCAAAATTAACTTTTCACTTCCAAAATCACTCCCAATCCAAATTAACTTTTCACTTCCAAAATCACTCAAAAATTATGATTAATTCTTCGTTTCATTTAGCTAATTCATTACGAGTTCACATGTATAACCATATCACTCAATTAACATCATTCCAAGCACCATACCAATATTCAGATAATTTTGTCCCAAGAAATACACCACACTGCTCCAATCACGAATTTTCTTATTATCACCACCTTTTTTCATATCTGTTATTAAATCTCCTTTTTTCTTCTTGTCATAATTATTATTCTGATTCCTCACAATCAACACATTCACCATTTACATCACCAACATCCAGTTCAAACGCAGATCACCAAAAATCAAGCTCAAATCACCAAATTCAAAATGCAAATCATTAAAATTTAAATACGTATCACCAAAAATCAAGCTTAAATCACCAAATTCAAAATGCAAATCATTAAAATTTAAATACGGATCACTAAAAATTAAAGTCGTAATCACTAATTTTGCCTCCAAAATATCAATTTTCTGCTTATAATCACCAATTTTCCGTTGAAATTTAGTAGATCTGATAGAAACTTCATCATAGTAAAAAGCATCTTTCATGGATTGAAGCTCGCCATTAATCACCACATCTTTATCAACTAAAAATCACCAGAATCTTAACAAAATCAACGACGAAGAAGACGAGATCGTAGAACTTAGCTCCACCTGCGGCGCCGAAATTCATAGATAGTCAGATCTCTTCTTCTTCTATGTCAAGGCGGAAAACTCGTCGGAGTATGAGATCGGAACCACCGGATTTGGGCCGTCGTTTTCGAGTGGTTTTGGATTTCTGCGTATGAATTGAGTGGCGGTGGTGTTGACCACCAGAGAAGAGGACCGGTGCCGCTACCGATGGGGGTGGGGGAAAAAGAAGTATGGTTGTTGGGGATGAAGGGAAGAGAGATAGAAATGCGAGAGAAGAGAGATGTCAGAGAAAGAAACGGAATTTAGATCTGTGATTATGTGGTTAGGATTTAATATACGTATAAAAATTATGTGGCTGAGATTCATTCTCAGTTCTCATTTTAAGTGGGGATCTCATTTGAGCACTTGCCTATATATATATTCTTACAAGTTGAACGATAATATGAAATATATGTTCTATGATTTTAGTTACGTATTATTTATAATTTTATAGTTAATTCTTCCTTGAAACTCCATAAGTAACCAATAATAATTACATAAATGTGTATACGCGTAGTATTATATTAAAAATTCACATTTTTTAATCTAAAATTTTAAATTTTTTTTTTTTAAAATACTATATAATTAATTGGTTATTTTTTTAATTAAATTTTTAAATTCAACTAACCGATCATTATACTTTATGTATTATATATACAATTTAGTATTTTTTTTAAATGTCAATCTTTCATTAACATAATTATACATCTTAATCTCATAATTAATTGTATTGCATCTATAATCTAATTTATAATGTCGTGTCCTAACCAAGTCCAACTACGCTTTTTAATTTAATTAAAAATCAATACAGTGTTTGTATCTCATATGTAAATTATTTAACTGATCACAAAATTATGTTTTAAATTATTATAACGGGTATATTGATTTTTTTTATAACTCGTCAAAAATCATTTTGACCTATACTAAACATAATACACAAACAACATAATTCATTTGATGCTCATACTAAACATAATAGATAGATAACATAATTCATTTGATTAGATTTTTTACCCAATTCCAACTATGCTTTTTAATTTAATTAAAAATCAATACAGTGTTTGTATCTCATATCTAAATTATTTAACTGATCACAAATTATTTTTAAATTATTATAACGGTTATATTGAATTTATTATAACTCGTCAAAAATCATTTTGACCTATAGTAAACATAATACACAAACAACATAATTCATTTGATGCTCATACTAAACATAATAGATAGATAACATAATTCATTTGATTAAATTTTTTAATTTCCGGCAAGCTAGTAATATTAAATAAAATAGAACATGGGAGTTATTTGTGCATGTAGTAAATGATTTTTAAAAAGATAACATAAATTCTTCTTTGGTGTAGTGGTTGGAGATGGGAACATAATTCTTTTCTAATCTAAAGAACATGAGTTCAAACCTTGGTGCCAACATTTTTTAATATATTAAAATTGTCAGGGGTAAATACGTAATTTACTAAATAAGGGGTAAACACGTAATTTACTAAATAACCTTGAAACACCTTGTTGGCATATAATATATATAAAAGATAACTAACTTATAACGCAATGCACGGGTTTCTTGTATTATATTATAAATTTTATTTAATATTACAATTATGTTTTTATATAATCATTATTTTTAACAATTTTTTTAATTCTAATTTGATATAATTTAATATATTCATGTTTACGGATTATACTAATGTTTCCTTATTATAAACAACGTATATGATTTTTAATATATTTTATTAATAATTGCAAAATATGGTGTGATATTTTCGGGCTATATTTTTCTTGAAAATTATGGTGTGATATTTTTGGGTATATATTAATGATTGTAACATTTGTTTTAAATTAAAAAGGTAAGGTGTTTTAATTCGAAAGGAAATATTAATGATTGATTGATGTTTTTAGGTATTTATAAAAGGTAATATCTTCAACTAAAAGTAAATGTGAAAAAGACAATCGACTAATTACCATTAATTATATTATGTTATTATTTATTTTAGGTGTATTTATTTTTCTTTATAATGAAGGGTAAATAAGTAAATTCACTAAGTACCAAAAAATAGGTACCAAAAAATATGTACCAAAAAATAGGTCCCAAAACTTTTAATGTTTCGGCTTTTATATAATAGTATAGATTATTAAATATAATTAATATCTAAATTAAATGAGTAATAATAACAAAAATAAGTATAATTTTTAACATTAGTATACTAAATTATGACATTTAAATTTAATATTTTAAAATCACCCGTGCAAGGCTCGGGCCTCTATGTGAATGTCTCTAATTTTCTTTTAAGGAAGAAAGTAGCGGTTGGTTTATTAATTTTTGGACTGAAAACTCGTAGTTTTGAAATTGTAATATGAGTGATGATATGTGTTAATAGTTAATGCCAATAAGTACTGTATATAGACGACAATAATATTGTTGAGTATGATGTACAAATCCGAGTTATGAACGGGGGATCGTGTAATTATAAATTTGAGAGAGTAAGATGATAATCTTTATCTTCCATAGTGATAGGCACTACTTTCCATATCAATACAATTACAACCGTCCACAATTAGTCGCAAGGGATAACATACTCATTGGAGGCAATATTAAACACAACATTGTGATGATATTAATGAGAAAAGAAAAAGTAAATGCATGGAAGTTGCAAGTAACATAAGGAACAATTTGAGTTGCAAAAACATATATCAATGCAAAAATTCTTATTAAGTAAAGAACGTACCTTAGACCCATTTGTTTTCTTCTTAACTTGGTGGAACACAACTTAACGATTAAGATGGATAAGACTATTTGGCACTGTCTTTACCACTCCTGAATCATTAATAAATGCCTTAATCGCTAAGATTGAAAAATCTAGCTCAACGATTCAGAAGGATAACCTTGCAAGTTTCTAAAGCAAATTTTGTTAAGGACTTCAATGTACTATTATTAATTATATCAATATTTCAATATAAATTATTCAAAAATAATTTAAAAGTATTTCTGATTATTATGCTATTAAATAAAAATAGTGAATATCTATATACTCTGTTTAGTATTAGAATAAAAGGTATTTAAAGTTATTATTATAACAAATTATATTATCTTTAAAACCTATTTTTTTGCTAACATGAAATTATTTTATATATTCATTAAGACTTGGAATATAGTGATAACAATGCATTATTATTCTATTCAAATAATTTTCCAAAAAAATTAATTCATTCACAAGTAAAAAATAGAGAATTAATACCATTCAGAAATTTCGTTAATTATGTACCAAACAATATTATCCATTCAGGATTCATATATTTTAATCCTTCAGAAATATTAATCATTCAGATATTTTTATTCAGATTTGCCAAATGACCTTTTACTTCTGGCTATCATATACTTATTAGGAAGAACAAATGAAACGTGAAGAAATAAATTATGTTCAAGACGAGCAATTTTGCTTTTCTTAAAATATGTTAATGTCATCTCTATTGCAAGTCTATAATACAATGTTCACACACTGGTCTTGAACTTGTAAAAACAAATATCCTATAGGAAATAGACCAAGGTTGCAAAGAAGAATTTGAAAAAATTGTAATATAAACAAATAATAAAATTATAGTTCATACAATTGTGCGATTGACCTGAAAGAAGCATATTATGTTAGCTATATTATTAATCATATATTCAAAAGGAGATTAGGTATTATGTAATATTCCGCTAACTAAAACACATTTTTTCATGATAGATATAAGTGGTTAACCACAAAAAAAACCTTTTTTTAAATAAATTATATTTTATTTTAATAACTTAATATATACATATAAATACATGTTTGTAATTTTTTTTTAATCCAGGTTCATCATTTATACTCTAGAATTTTATCATTTTTCATGTTAATTAATCATTTCATGTTAATCAATATATATATATATATATATATATCTATATATATATATATATATATATAAAGGAGGATACACGTGAGTTTAGGTGGCGCTCTAAAAACGTCTCAATCTATTTTTCTAATTTTCTAGAATTTTAGAATTTTAAACACTAATAAATGTAAAAATATCATTTAACATATTAGAAGTAGAATAGGTGTTCGAATTTATAGAGGAGAAAAGTTCGAATTTATAGGGAAAACATATGATTAGAAGTTATATTGGAAGTAGAATAAGTATTTATAATGCATATGATTAAAAGTTCTATTGGAAGTAGAATACAGTTCGAATTTATAGAAAAAATTTATAAATAAAAGTTATATTAGAAGTAGAAAAATATTTTAAAATATTAGAAGTAGAATAGATATTCGAATTTATAGAGGAGAAGAGTTGGAATTTATAGGGAAGACATATGATTAGAAGTTCTATTGGAAAGTAGAATAAGTATTAATAACGCATATGATTAAAAGTTCTATTGGAAGTAGAATAGGAGTTCGAATTTATAGAGAATAAGAGTTCGAATTTATAGAAAAAACATATAAATAAAAGTTCTATTAGAAGTACAAAAATATCATTTAACATATTAGAAGGAGAATAGGTGTTCGAATTTATAGAGGAGAATAGTTCGAATTTATAGGGAAGACATATGATTAGAAGTTCTATTGGAAGTAAAATAAGTATTTATAACACATATGATTAAAAGTTTTATTGGAAGTAGAATAGGTGTTTGAATTTATAGAGGAGAAGAGTTCGAATTTTGAGAAAGTCGTATAATTAAATTCTATTGGAAGTAGAATAGGTATTTATAAGCCATATGATTAAAAGTTCTATTTGAAGTAGAAAAGGAGTTCAAATTTATAGAGAATATAAGAGTTCGAATTTATAGAAAAAATGTATAATTAAAAGTTCTATTGGAAGTAGAATAAGTGTCTGAATATATAAAGGAGACATATAATAAAATATTTTATTGGAAGTAGAATACAAGGACAGTGATGACATCTTTTACGACCTTTAAAAATTAACACCTCTTAAAATTTCTCAATCTATTTTTCTAATTATTTAGAATTTTAGGATTTTAAACAATTATAAATAAGAAAACATTTTTTTACATATTAGAAGTAGAATAGGTGTTCGAATTTATAAAGGAGACAAACTCCAATTTATAGGAAAGACATATAATTAGAAGTTCTATTGGAAGTATATGACATATGATTAAAAGTTCTATTGGAAGTAGAATAGGAGTTCGAATTTAAAAAGAATAAGAGTTTGAATTTATAGAAAAAAATATATAATTAAAAGTTCTATTGAAAAAAGAATAGGTGTTTGAATATATAAAAGAGACATAGCAGAATAAGTATTCAAATTTATAAAATAGAAGAGCTCGAATTTATGAGGAAGTCGTATAATTAAATTATATTGGAAGTAGAATAGTTATTTATAAGACATATGATTAAAAGTTCTATTGGAAGTAGAATAGGTGCTTGAATATATAAAGGAGACATATAATTAAATATTTTATTGGAGTTAGAATACAAGGACGGTGGTGACATCTTTTTCGATCTTCTAAAATTATATATTTTTTATATAAGTTAATTATACTTCTATTAGGAAAATTTATTCATAAATCCAATACTATTCTCATAAAAAAAAGTCTACATATTTTAAAAGAAAAGAATTTGTGTGTTAACATAAAAAGAAGAACATTCTCATGCGGGAAACCTAAATAAATACAGGAGTATCTATAATATAAATAGAAAATAAGATATATTTTCATTTTTTAAAACTCCATAAATTTTAGAAAATTTAGAGAAAGTAAAAATTGGAATTCACTCTATTTTTAGGTTTTGATTTTAAGGAAAAAAGTTGTTGTATAAGATAAGTATCATCAATAATATGTAATGAAATTGGAATTTTGATCCCAAACGAGAGTGGCTCGAAACTATTTAACGGAAGACGGCTCACTGTAAAATATTGTATTAGTTATTAGAATTTGATATTGATGTTATAAATTTTATTTTATTTTTAGGATTCAATTTTTATGGATAAACATTGTTATACAAGCAATATATGTAAAAGTTAGGGTTTTGGTCTTAACGAGAGAATGACTTATAGGAATAACCGTGTTTAACGAGAAAACGGTTCATCATTAGAGAAGACCGTGTTGAATATTAAAATTTTAATATTGATGACATAATAGAAGATAAATATATTTTGAATTTTTTAGAATTTTAGGATTTTAAATATTAATAACTAAAAAACTATCCTTTAACATATTAGAAGCATAATAGGTGTTCCAATTTATAGAGAATAAGTGTTTGAATTTATAGGCAATACATATAATTAAAAATTCTATTAAAAGTAAAATAAGTGTTTGTAAAACATATAAATAAGAGTTTTATTGTAAGTAAAATAGGAGTTCTAATTTATAGAGAAGAAGAGTTTGAATTTATAGAAAATACATATAATTAAAAAAATTATTGGGGGTAGAAAAGATGTTTGAATATATAAAGAATACATATAATGAAATGTTTTATTGGAAGTAGAATGCGAGGACGGTGTAGACGTCTTATCACATGCGGAAGTTGTAAATAACTAGAGGAATATCAATACTATACATAAAATATAAGATGTATTTTCATTTTTTTAAAACTCCATAAATATTAGAAAGTTTAAATAATGTAAAAATTAGAATTTACTCTCCTTTAAGGTTTTAATTTTTAAGGGAAAATATTATTTTATAATATAAATTTCACAAGTAATATATAATGAAGTTAGAATTTGGTTCGAAATAAGAGCGTCCCGAAATGTGTTTAACGAGGATACGGCTCAGTAGAAAAGATTGTATTAAGTATTAGAATTTGATACCAATGTCATTTTTTTAAAATTATTTTTAGGATTCAATTTTTATGGATAAAATTATTATATAAGTTTTTATAATATAAATGTTAAAGTTGACGAGAGAATGACTCAATCGAATGAATTGTGTTTAATAAGAAATCAATTCATTAGAAAAGATTAAGTAAGTATTAAAATTTAATATTGAAAATATAATTATAACGTAAATATGTATTGAATTTTTTTAAAAAATTGTAATGTTGCTGCGAAGCACGGCTTTATCGAGTAGTTAATCATTGATAATGACAAATAGAGCTTAGAATGTGTTTAATTTAGAAAATGGAATAGATTACTACCACCGTGTATAGTGTAAAAATGTTGGTCCATTGCAGAGGGGAGAGGATGAGACCTGTGTCCCAAACCCTAACCCTAATTCACCGAACCTTGTGTTGGTCATTTTGTACTAGCACTAGCACTAGCAGTAGCGGCAGTTTTAGTATTAAAAATGTGACAAAATCAAACTTCGAATCCGCTTTAGTCGACCTCCGGCAACACATCCGTTTAGCTGATTTTGTGGCAATTGATCTGGAAATGACCGGAATCACCAGCGCCCCATGGAGAGAATCCTTGGAATTGGACCGTTTCGATATTAGGTATCTCAAAGTGAAAGACTCTGCGGACAAGTTTGCCGTTGTGCAGCTTGGTGTTTGTCCTTTTCGGTGGGACCCTTCCGTCTCCTCCTTCGTTGCTCATCCGTTAAGTTTCCCCCTCCCCTCCTACCATTACTTGCCCTATGTTTAGCATCTGTTTTGTCAATTTTTATCCACAAGTATTTAATTCAGTGCTGCCTGGTCCTGTGTGTAGCATTTCAAGTTGAAGCTACAGTATCTTCTCACTGTAACTTACCTTGTCTCCTGAAATCCATTGACAGGCACAACTTTTATGTTTTTCCACGTCAAGAGCTTCCTGTTAGTGCTCCGTCTTATGAATTCATGTGCCAGACAGCCTCACTTGATTTCTTGGCTAAGTATCAGTTTGATTTTAATACTTGTATTAATGAAGGTAGTAGCTCAGTTTCCCTTTCCAAGTAATTTTTGTTTGGACTGTAGTATCTACTTCTGCACAGAAGCTAATTATGCCGTTATATTTTACTCTTGTCATGCTTTAGCCAAACTCATAGGTTTGGTTCTGTTAAAAGAAATAAGTGATACCATAATAAGAAGAATAATGTTGCTTTAATTTGTTTTTGTATACCTTAATGCAATTCCTCTGAGTTTAAGTTCTGGTTGCTAATATACATATGGATATGTATGTACGTATGTATCTCATCTGCTGTAGGCTTCATATGCTATGTCATTCCTGTTTGGGTTTAACAATTAGCCTTTAACTTATACAACGAGTCCATGTACTGGGTTCCCACACTGTATTCAGGGCCGCCCCAAATGATAATGTCTTAACTAAATTTATACAAAATCAATGTTAATTGACATTTGGCTTTGCCGAATTGAAGTTACAAAACTTGTGGGGTGTGCTGTGCATGTCTTAATTTTTTAATAAAGGCAGTCTGACAGAGAGATGAGCCCCTAAATTATATTAAACTATTCAAGTAATCATAAAAGACACATTTGTATACGAAGTAGTAGCCACTGGTCTTGTGTCATCGCCATCTCTCCTCTACAGGAGGTAGTGGGTTCAAAACAAGTGAGCTTGTGTGGTGTTTATTCTTTTAAACGAAATCAATCTGACAGAAAAATGGACCCAGGTATGGTAATAGGCATATTTACATAAGAATAATATCAAGTACCTGTTTGCCCAGTGCCGTTACCTTCTCTCTCTCCCCTTTACCAGTGATTGTGAGTACAAAACAAGTGAACTTGTGTGACATTTTTTTTCTCTTTGTGAAGGCGGCTAACAGAGAAATAAGCCACCTACAATTGGGGGCCATGTGTAGCTGCACATGGGACCTAGGGTTGGCGGGGCCTGAATGTATATTTTGGTTGTGTTTTTATTAATTGATCTTATGGTGATACAGTATCTAGGTAGGCCCAGGATCATACAAAACAGTTTAGTTGATTGCATTTAGGTTATTTATTATGCTTGTTTTTCCTTGTTCTGATCTTTCGTAATTTCAATTGATATCAGGAATATCATATTTGTCCAGAGGGCAAGAAGAAGAAGCGCGGAGAATGTTTACTAGTTTGTATGATAATGAGTTCCTAGAGCCACATTCTAATCACAAATATATGAAAGATAAGGGAATAATTAGGATGGCTGATGTTCTTTTCACAGAGAGAATGAAGAGCAAAATAAGAGAATGGAAAAATGGACTATTACATGTTAGAAATGGGGACCATGAAAGTCAGGGTAGCACAAAGGAATCTGTTAAACAGTTTGAAACTATTTTTTACATGATGCGTCCAGCTGTCAAGCTGCATGGTTTTACTTCCCGCCAACTCAGGTTGATTCAGTTGGTAATGTTTTCAACTGAATGTGGTTTAGCAGAAGTTTTTTTGCTAGTTTTCTTGTTTGTGTTTATTACATATTTCAATGCATGTTCGTACAGTTAGTTGCATCTTTGAACTTACATTTTCATAATCGTTGTAAGTGATGCCGTTTCTTTAACATATGAATGATTGACGCCCTTTCTCTAAGATATGATAACAAGTTGAAGAACAGCCTAATATAAAGTTAATTAATTGATGACCTTGTAAGATTTCAGTTGCACTGCCTACGAGTTCGTAAAGAAAAAAGAATTGGGATATACCTTTATAAAGTTAGCTACTATTTTACACCCTTGTTAAGGTTTATAGTGATTGAAAGTAAAGGTTGTCCCTTTTACCAGGATGGCAGGATCTGTAAATTATTTCCTTACTATCTAGTTGAACTTCCTCTCCTATTTGGCGGAAATGATTTGTGTGTTGTAACTATTCTAATTAGGCAGAGAACTCCCATTATGTGAAAACTTGAAAAGTGCAGTGCCAAATGTGACAGTGTTTCCTCTAGTTGAAATTAAACACAATGATACGTTGCCACATGTAACAGCTTGTAGAAGAGTGTAAGTGTAGATGATTACATACAACAGCTATTTTTCAAATGCATCCTACACGAACTTAAATTGGATTCAGTCGTTATGTTTTTGGCTTGTCGAGTGTAATTCAGTAGGATGATAAGTGGCATTGGAATCACCAAACTTTCACATGCGGCGGAGGAAAGGATATAAGGGATTGTGGTATCCTTTCATTTTGTAGAATCTGATGAATTCGGCCTTTGTTCTTTTTCTCATGGCCTTTGTTTAGCAAGCTTTTGTGAGTTTTCCATTTTGTCGTTGTAGGCATCTTGCTGAACTCATTGAATACATTGATCAAGGCTGATTCGGTCAAGTCATCAAAGTTGTCGATATAGAGAAGGGACACAAACGTGCAATTAAGATATACGGTTTGCTTAATGCAGGAGTGCCCTCTTGCATCCTCTGTCACCATCCATCCACCCTACTTCCTCAAACCCAACCCCTTTTTCAGTGCCTAGACTGATCATGCTGTTACTGTGTCAAGTTGTCTTGTACATAGTGAAGTCAAAACTTGTGTGTATACGACTATAAGTATTATATATGTGTGACAGACATGGGAAGGGTAATAGTTTTAGTTAGATATCTGAAACACTTTAAGCTGCATAATAAAACTGCTGATTAGTAATAATGACCACGTAACCAAGCAATGTTTATGTTCGGAAGTTATTCAACCCTTAGAAAGACCTTTCTTCTTCCATGTGATAAACTGATAGTAAGTGTAACCTCAATTTCAGACACCGTATGTAGGAATCAACTTACCTAGGTTTCTTACGTTTTCAGCCCTCCAGTTCTGCTTGGTGGTGCTAATTGATTAGAGATCATAAGTAATATTTGAGCAATACCATACTTGTTTCTTTTTGTTTATTTCTCCCTGTTATTGTTTATATTCCTGGACGATCCATAAAAAAATTTGGACTAATTTTTTTTTTTCTTCAGTGCTTGTGGTTTTCTATGATTGCTGACATTAGTATTGCAATTGTGCAGGTAACTAAGAATCACTTTAAAGATCTTGCTTACATTTGTGTTAGTGGTGAAGGCACTGGTTTGCAACAGTTACTTGTCTATACGGAGTCTATGAATGACAAGGATTTGCTCATGGTATGATGCCTTAGCGAAATTAAATTGAGTTATTTGATGACTTATTATGTTTATAGATTTCTGTCATCTAGGGTGTGAGGAGGGTGGGATGTATGCAGCCTTACCCCTAATCTAGTGAGAAGAGAGGCTGCTTCCAGAAAATGACCCTGACATTCGGATGAAAGAATCAAACCAGTGACCATTTGATCATGAGTTGGGCCAACTTAACTTCTCACAGAATTCTATCTCTTCGAAAAACATTAAAACTGTGTTCCAGAAACTTTTTTTTGAAAGAAAAGAAAAGAAATGTGAAGATTTAATTTCTTTAACTTGTTCCCAAAAGATATTTGTGGAAAGAAAAGAAAAGATTTTTAAAGATTTGGAAAGAAAATCATGTTATATTTGTCTACAAAATCTTCTTCCCACTTTTGGAAAGATTAAGAAAGAAAAGAAAATAATCCACTCTCCATTCTTTTCTTTTCTTTTATTCATTCGGGAACACAGCGTAAGAAAGATTCACTTTCTCTGTTAAAATAAACAATCCTACTTATACTCAGATATAAACTTATATCTGTTTTATTCCACGAATATACCATTTGTTTAGGGATAAATACTAAAAAGCTCTATATGCTTGGCATTTGTTGAAGTTTCAAATGCAACCATTTTGTGTGAAAGAAAGGGAGTATTATCTTAGAGGGGAAGTATTAATATTATGTCTTTTTCTTCCGTTTATATAATGCAGACAGAGGTAAAAGGTATCCGTCTTAAAGACATAGAGCTGAAGATAAAAAATGCTGTTGGATTGCGTCACGTGATTGATCTTCTTTCTTCGGAAAAGAAGTTAATTGTTGGTCATAATTGCTTTCTCGGTACAAAATATCTCCTGCAAGATGTTATTACATGATTTTTCTTTATATGTCTCATGAAGATTATAGTTCATGTACATATTCCTTACTATTTTTTCTGCATATTACAGATTTAGCACATTTGTACAGCAAATTTATAGCTCCTCTACCTTCCACTGGTGAAGACTATATTTCTTCCATTGCCAAGCACTTCCCATACATAATTGACACAAAACTGCTTTTGAATAATAATGATGTATTTCAAGTTATGAAGCGGAAGAGAAGTACATCGCTAGCCAAAGCATTTGCTTTTCTATGCCCCGAAATTGTGTCAGGTGTCAAAACCTCTAGATCAGCATATAAGCCTTGCATTAAAGTGGTGGTCCAAGTAGATGATACGAGGTTTACTTTCTTGTGCATTTTTTCTATTTCTGTGTTTTTTCTTAGTTTTGTTTGCTTTTGTGCATTTGGTACTGCAAGCTGTATTTCTTTTGCTGCTTCTGGTTGGGCTTTGTTCTTGCTGTTCCAATTGCTTTCACTTTCAATTGGTTTTGCTTACCCATTTTTTTAATTGGAAGAAAGTTGGAGTTCTGTTTGGTCACACATGTTAGCCATTGGGGTGTCTGAACTATTATTTCAACTTACTTTTTTTTCCCTGACAGAGTATTTAATCTACGATAAGATAAAGTTGTGATTCTAATTGGCAAGTTGGCCCTTCATTTGCTCACACAGTGATAACTGAGTCTGAGACATTGATGCAAGGACCCCCCCCCCCCCCCCCAAACCCTTCTTGACTTCTCGTGTCACCCATAATACTGGATATCAGACAACTTCTTCATTTACAGAAGGATATGTGAACTCTCCCTCAATTGTAAAAGTAGATATGTTTCTGTAAACTGAACTTTTGAGGTTAATGATTAATAAATTAACGAAGTCTTTTTGCTTCATCCTAATTATTCCTAACTTATTGCACCCAAGGGGTGCATCTTAGATGTCTGTAGTTATGGTATATATATGCCATTAAACCTTGGTAATGAATACCTTTGAGAGCAGGTTTTATTCAGTTATTGAGATTTTTCTTTTATTTAAAAATACATTATCCCTATTTTGTTTGGACCGGAAAAAATTATTCATTTATCGAGGCTCTACTAAATGCTACAAACCTTTATCATGACTTTATTATGTTTTTTTATTTTTAGTTTTGGTTATGACTACTGGGTACTAAGAATGAAAATTCATCACCAGGTCGTCTAATTGGAACTCAGGAGCCAAGCATGAAGCCGGTTATGATGCATTTATGACGGGTTGTATTTTTGCGCAGGCATGTAGTCATCTAGGTATAAATTTCGAATCCCAGATACCCTCTCCATGTTTAGCTCTGGAAGAAAAGCTTCAAGGTTGCATAAATACCCTTTATCTTAGTTGGATCAATGGAGACATCATTGATCTTAAGACTGGTATACGAACAGTGGAGTCTTCAGATACTAGTGACCACAAATATCGTTACTCAAAGATTTTATTCCCAAATATTGTCTTGCTGTGGGGATTCCCGTCTAAGCTCAAGGCTGCAGAAATAAAAGAATGTATATTGAAAGTTTTTGGGCAAAACTCTGTTACATCCATTTACCACTTGGATGAAACTGCAGTCTTTGTTCAGTTCAGCAAGGCCGAACTCGTGTCCGACTTCTTAGATTTGAAGGCTACCTTAGAAAAAAACAATGACCCAATCTCAGTTTTGCATCCACTTTCAAAAATTTTGGATGGTGGATCTACTTGTGCTGCCAATTATGAAGTTTATAAAGATATTTGTGAGTCTCCCATTTCAGAAATGTTGTTTGCAGATCAAGCTGCGGCAATTGGTATTAAATGGAAGACCAAGATGTTCGTGCCTAAACCAGAAGAACCGCACCAAGAAACTTTAGGTCCAGAAGACGGACAATTTACAGGTTCTAATTCCCCATCTTCGAAAGAGTTTGAAAAACTAGTTAGTGTGCTTGATGGTTTATCGAGTCGACGTATTGCAAGCAATGGACTTGAAGATTCCTTGCATTGTGCTCAGTCTCAGGTTGGTAGATAAGTTGCACATCATTTGCTAGTTTGTCTTTTCCTAATTTTAGCAGCCTGTAACCAATTTTTCGGTGACTTGGTTACTTGTAAAAGAGAGGAGCTTTAAATTTATTTTTTGTTATAATTATAAATATTATCAGAATTTTAGTGTATGACATTATAATTTTTCTGTGACTATTTTAATTGAATGACTTGGAAGGAATTTTTTTGACTGATTTGAAGAACACTAAAGCATCATTATGAGCATCATAGTCATGAACACCAGGCGATGGCGCAGATTCGGGTGGATGAAGAAGCCGCCCAGGTTTATATTTAGAAGGATGCATTACACGAATGATCATTTTCTGACCCACTGTGCAGTGATCAGGTTGTCCACTGATGAAATAAAAGAATCCAGATGGATTAAATTCAAACACAGTGTTTCCATCATCGAATTCAGAGATTGCATTCCATGTTGTGCAGTTTACGTAATCCCAATAGCCCACCACCAACACAGAGTCATTCTCATACTTGAAATCTGAAATCCACAACATAAAAAAAAAAAAAAAACAAAACAAAACAAAGCTATGTAAGTGCAGAACAGTTTTTTTTAAAAAAAATTGTTACAAACTTACAAATAGTATCGCGGATACGAAAGCTGTTTTGGGCAGCCCAGATATTGTAAGAAGGTTTAAATCCAGCCTTTGTCACCTCCCACTTGAAATTGATATGAAAACACACAAGCCATGAGCATAGCAATGTTAAGCAGGAAAATGAGTTTAGAGATAGCTAAAGCCATTAGGGTAATTTTGGAAAGAATCTTGTATAAGTATACAGGTTTGGATATGCAGTCAAAATGAAAGAAGGGTGATTCTATAGCAAACTCGAAGGTGCACATCTACTTCTACTATCTACTACTCCCTCGGTCCCAATAGGTTGTTTACATTTCAAAATGAGGTTTTTGGCACGCATTTTAAGGTGCATTTTAAGATAGTTCCATAACTTATTTTTTTAATTTTCTTTTTTTTGTATAAAAATATAACATATACATTTTTATACAAAAAAAGAAATTTTTTAAAATAAGTTATGGAACTACCTTAAAATACACCTTAAAATGCGTGCCAAAAAGTGTAAAAAGAAATGTAAAGAATTGATTGGGACGGAGGGAGTATCTATTATATATATAGGCCCTGTTTGGCCATTAGCTGATAGCTGTTAGCTGTTAACGGATTGAATTAGCTGTTTTGACTAGCGGATTGAATTAGCTGTTTTGACTAGCGGATTGAAATTAGCTGTTTTGAATAAAAGTGTTTGGTAAATAGCTTTTTGAATAACTTTTTGTGACACATAGCAAACCTCTAATTGAAAAAGCTCCTAAAATGAGCTTTTTGAAAATTAGCTTTTTGATCCCAAACCTCTAACTCAAACCTCTAACAACCAAACACTCACATTAGAGGTTTCATTTGGTCAAACCTCTAATCTACACCCAAACCTCTAATTTTATCCCAAACCTCTAACTTCCAAACACCCCCATAATAGTTTCCGTAATGTGTTATGAACAGTGTTCCTACTCATTTTAAGTCTTCGCCCTCAAGTTTATGCTTAATTACAGGATATACCACCGACAACTTTATGAAAACATCACTGCTCATAGCCATGCAGGCCTTACTATGTACGAATTAATAATAATAAAAAAACATAAAAGAGATATCTACCACTAAATGATACAGTAATCCCTAATTTTAAATTGCAGTTTCTTTCAGAACTTACCAAAATAACATATTTGCTAAATTGTTCATTAATGTAAACCTAAAATGATTTCATAAATTTAAAATTTCCATATGTTTCATATTTAATTTTAAGACACAAATGAATCATTATTTTTAAAAAGGTGTTAACAATTTTTTTACATGGTATTAACCAACCAACCAAATAACCAAATATATAATATTTTGCTTATAATAGTATAGTATAAATAAATCTGAGTTTTAAATTAGAATGATAATAATAATAATTTTAAGAAAAAAATATAAATTTATTAAAATTTGTCAACTTTCTTATCTCGAAACAAAATAATTAGTAAATGTGATTAGAAGTGATTAAATTGTAATTTGAAGGGACTACTAATTATTTTATTTTGTTAGATAATAAAACATACTTTTTATTTAGAAGTGAGTAAATTGTAACTTTAAGGGAGTATATAAAATTACTTTTCTTTTTCGTATTTTTCTATTGGTTATTTTTTGAGTTGGATATTCGTATTTATAGTAAGTCATGGATATAATTGAGCTAATAAAATTAAAACAAGTAATAAAATTTTAATATTAATAATTTAATTTCAAATTTCATAAAACATTTTATTAGAAAAGAATTTTTTTTACTTTTTATTGGTTATTTTAATATTTTTCTATTGGTTATTTTGATATTTTTTTATTCCGGAAATGAATCATATACAAAGAATGCTTAATAAATTATAAAGTAGTGAAATAATTATATTGTAGTGAAATGATTACATTTTTAAAATAGAAAGTGTAAAACAAAGTATACTTTCAGCTTTGTTTTTAAACTCTTTTCCCTCTCCCTTTGTTTTTATCTTTTTCTTTTCAGCTTGTCAATTATAAGTTTCAAGAGCTTTCATTAGAAGTTTCAGTTTGAATTCAAATTCAAATAGTTGTTACACAATATTCAAGAATTCAAATTTATTTATATATGAATACTTTTCTCTTATTTCAAGCATCTTCTTCTTCTCTTTAAAAGTTCACAATCCATTTCTATCATTTATCTTTCAATTTCTCTGAACATTTTTAGTTTCATGTTTCTTCTGTCTTATTTAATTTTCTTGCTGTCTGATCGTTTTAATTTTTCATTATTATATTTTAAGACTTATTTGTTCTTTATATTTTTAATTCTTTATATACAATTATGATTAATTTGAAAACATAATATACCTGCCGACGGAGGCGGTGCTGAAGAGTATTGTTTATAAATGTTTATAAATATGTTTTTATAAAAATTTATGTTTTTAAACTCTTTTCCCTCTCCCTTTGTTTTTATCTTTTTCTTTTCAGCTTGTCAATTATAAGTTTCAAGAGCTTTCATTAGAAGTTTCAGTTTGAATTCAAATTCAAATTCAAATAGTTGTTACACAATATTCAAGAATTCAAATTTATTTATATATGAATACTTTTCTCTTATTTCAAGCATCTTCTTCTTCTCTTTAAAGTTCACAATCCATTTCTATCATTTATCTTTCAATTTCTCTGAACATTTTTAGTTTCATGTTTCTTCTGTCTTATTTAATTTTCTTGCTGTCTGATCGTTTTAATTTTTCATTATTATATTTTAAGACTTATTTGTTCTTTATATTTTTAATTCTTTATATACAATTATGATTAATTTGAAAACATAATATACCTGCCGACGGAGGCGGTGCTGAAGAGTATTGTTTATAAATATTTAATTTTTAGATAAATTTATGTTTTTATAAAAATTTGTAGGGAATAAACTTTTATGAGTATTTTAAATAATATATTTCAAACATTGAAGATTGTTGTATTTTTTTTTCTTTAATTCAAATTAAATTAAAGATTTTTAATTGTATCTTTCAAAATTTTGAATGTATCATTTTTATGAGAATTAATATTTGATTTAAAATAATTACTAAAATATGATTTTAAAGATCCAGAAGGACTTTGTTAATATATGAAATCAAACACTAAATTTGGTGCATAACAAAATATCAAAGTATTTTTTATTAATTAGAACTTCAAGATTTATGTGTAAAAGTTTACATTCCGTGAATTATAATTAAAATTATAAATTAAGGCCTTCTCAAAAGAAAGCCTACATGTGGGGAATTGCAACAGGCAACCTGACATGTTTTCTAAAAGAGTGCTTGAATTAAATCCTCAAATCGTTCTAAAAATGGTTTATGTGATCGAATAATCGATGCATAAACATACCTAATTTTTATGAAAATCAGTCAAAAAATGTTTTTTTCCCAAAAATTGACAATTAATTAGATTTAGGCGGTCTATGCAGGATTAATCAATAAAAATTTAGGTGGGATTAATCAAATTTAATCGGAATTACTCAATCAACATGTTAAAAAAATGATTAAATTAAGAATAAAATTGTAAAAATGTAAATTTTTTCATAAAAATAATAGCGCTTAAACCCACCTAACAATTTTTAGAAACTTGGCTCAAACAACCTAGCAATGGAATGACGAAATATTATTTCACCATCAATAATAATTATAAAATTAGAAGATAATATTATTTCACCATCAATAGTAATTATAAAATTAGAAGACCCGGGCTTAAATACTAGTCTGTATATAAAGTGGATGTGTGGAGCCGTGGAGGGCCGGCTCTAGGAGGGAGTGGGATCAAGTGCATGCAAGTTTTTTTGTGAGTGGAGGAGAGCAAGTGTGGGAACTAGTAGTTAGAGTATCTCCAATACTTCATAATCCTTATCAATAAACAAGCTACCTGGACATAAATAGGGATCAAGCATGAAAAACACAACTTCAATGGCATGGATCTTTACCTAAAATTTTTTGGGGCTGGAAAGAGGTTCCCTATTTGTAGGGATTGATGCTGATGTGGCTATCTCCCTCTCCCCCCATTGGCCACAATTGTTGCTTCTTCTTTCTTTTTTGTTACAAAATACTATTTAAATATTACTTTTAAAATATAGGGAACCAATATAGGAAACACCATTGGAGTAAAATAATTTTTTGGTTCCCTAAATTTTAGGTAACAATTATTTCATTATATTTTAGGGAAGCAAAATAAGAATGCCCCTCGGAGATGCTCTTAGTACCTTAACCTTGTGTGCCAGCTTAACTGTTTTACTAAATTATTCGGGAATTATTTATTTTTCCCTTTATTTATTAAATTAAAGTGCCTAAGAAGTAAGGAGCGTAGCATGTTAAAAAAAACAACCATCACACTGGGGGAACTAGGGTTGTGTACTAGAGCTGGTGTTTCTGCGATGAAACCAAATTATTTGTCCAAATCTTAATGAAATGAAGTAAATTAATTTAGTCCGATATTTCTTACAATTTAAAATTAAATCCGAATCACTGAGTGGTAAGGGTTTATACGCTATCAGGGGCGGACCCAGGTTCTCGGGCCCAAAAAAACTGGGAGGGGCCAAATCTAAGAAAAAAAAAATTACATGGTGAAATTTCATGTTTTTAAAAAAAAAAATTACATGGTGAAATTTTGCAATTTTTCAGAATGGGGGGACCAAGGCCACCCTTGGTCTCTCTTTCGGTCCGCCCCTGTACGCTGTTGTCTCCTGGTTCGACTCTGGTTCATCCCGAAAATTTTCTTAGAACAGATACTCAATTTTAAGGTTATTAGCCTAATTATTCAAAAAAAATAATTATAATTTGTGAATCAGTTGGCTTGTTAATTTTTTTCTGTTATGGTTGCTCTTGTTTCGTTTTTGTTAACATACTTTTTTACATTTGAATTTTTCCTCTATTTAAAAAATGTTAATAATTTTGTTTTTTACTTCTTTTTGTTTTTTGGCTGCATATTATTGTAGAAATCAAGCAAATAAATCATATTAACTTATTTAAACTTATTGTTTGAGATTAATTCCAACAATCTCCCCCATAATCTCAAACATGTATGATGCATCCGTATCCGTCCAACCCGTATGGCTGATTCGAAGCCCGTATGGCTAATTTGATTGAGCCCGTATGGCTATTAAACTGAGCCCGTATGGCTATTTGCCCATCTGGCACTTCAACTTATTTGCCCGTCTGGCACTTTTCGTGTTTGCCCGTCTGGCACTTTTCGTGTTTGCCCATCTGGCAAGTTCACCTCCATTCGAATTCACCGAAAAATAGAGAACACTCGAATCCAGAGATCATTGCATTCCAAGCAACAATATCTCTCTCAGACATTCCATCAAACACCTTCCGTGTCCCCGCCTCCATAAGTGTTCCATCTCGTTCTACATGGCCTTCTGTCACTCTATCTCGTTTTCTGCCTTCAGCAATCTTCTCCGGCATCACCTCGTCTTTCTCGGCAACCCCATACTACACATGCATCCCATACTACACATGCAGTTTTGCCACCATCCTTCTGCAACGTTTACCTGAAACAATCACTTATTCTGCGCCTTCACCACCAGCGGAGGCTTCACCACCGCCTGGCGGCGGAACAACAAGACCCGCTCTGATACCAAGTGTAGAAATCAAGCAAATAAATCATATTAATATATTTAAACTTATTGTTTGAGATTAATTCCAACAATTATCATATCTGATTATCTGCATGTTCATATTTCAAGATTTTATCTGTCACCATATTTTTCACAATCGCATTATGATTTCTTTTCCTTGACTTTGAGCAAGGTAATGATGCAGGGATCATTGTTGGATATGAGTGTCCTATATTCTCAAATCACATATGGTGTTTGTGTTATGGCTTTCTTTCTTCTAACTGTAGTATTGGTGGATGACAGTGGATGGTTATCAACTAGAAGGTTGAGAAATTTTGGATCACCTTGTCGTTCTGGATGTATGGACGAAATAGTATATAGATAGATAATAAGGCAAAATAATTGTACTAACCAAAGCAAAGAGAAAATTTATTAACCCTTCTGGATACAGTTAAAAATGATCTATAAGTGCTTAGTTTTTTGCACTTAAATTTATAAGATTTAAGACTTTTATTAAGTGCAAAAAGAATATTCGAATAATAATCAGCATCACACGCTTGAACTATATAAAAGAAAAGGATACTTATAACACCCAAGTTTACAATTATTTCATACCATTTCATCTATTACTATATATTATACATCAACACAAGGGCAAAAAGTTCCATTTTATTGGCTGTGAAATTACTGTTTTGCCCCTATTTATTGAAAATTAACAAAAGTGCCACCCTTAAAATATTAGTGTAAAAATTAGTTGAAACTATGTTAGTGTTGAGAATCGAACCCATGACCTTCTACTCTTAGTCTCATGCCTTAATCATTATGCTACACTTAGTTTTGAGTACATTTTAAAAATCTTATTAGATAAACCACATTTATCTCCTTTTGTCCAATTTTTTTTATTTCAACTATATATTAAATCTTAATACAAGTGCAAAAAGTGCCAATAAATTGCTTATAAAATTACTATTTCACCCTCATTTTTTGGAAATAATAATTGTACCACCCCTTTAAAATCCATGAAAAAAATGGAAGAATTTGGATTAGTTTCGGAGTCGAGCCACCGATTTCGTTTTAAGAGGTTCATGATACAACCACTATATTACATTACTTTTCGAGTTTTCTTAAAAATCTTGTAAGATATCACGCTATTTTTACTTAACTTATTTTCATTTTTGTTTTCACTTTTGAGTAAATAAAATGTTAGTTTACATTATTTATATAATTTCGTTTTTTCAGTTTTCGTAGTTTTATTTATATATATACTTAATCATCTTATAAATTTTAATACACCTGTATGTTTTCGATTAAATATATTAAATATGTTATTTATAATTTATATTATATTATATCTCTGATCATACTTTATTTGAATTAGTTGATAATGGATACCTAAAAAATAATACTGAAATTTGATCCAATACAAGGAATATAGTATATGCAATGTATTTCATTATTCATTACTTCGATCATTCTAAATTAAGAAAAATAGTTTTAATTTTTTTTTAAATTATACAATAATCATGTTTATATATTCATCACATCCGTTTTTTAATAATTTTCTTTTTAGAATGTATACTTCAGTTGTTTATATTTTCTAAAATAATTTATACTCTCTTTGTCATTATAAATGATTAACATGGAAAATAAAATGTTAAGATAAAATTCTTGGTTATGCATGAATCTTACTAAGTCTGGATTTAAAAAAATTACAAACATTTATCTCTATGTATATATTAAATTATTGAAATAAAATACAATTTAGTTTTTTTTTTGACAAAAAAGAAAATGTAATTAACTTGCATCGACCAAATCACAGTCAAGACAAACCCATGAACTGACACTACAATCTGAATGGAAACAAATAAACGAGCTAACCAAATAGCCGCTTATGTGTACAGACTGTTTTACATCATGAATAAAAATATTCTTCGAATTAAAAAAGATTTGAGTGGTTTTCCGATCAATCAAGCATGCACCAATCCTGGAACCAGTAATATCACAAATGACCCTCACATACGCATCACTTGTAGTCCAATGTTCAGAAACACCCCAGCTATCTACATGCCGAAAACCAGCTATAGACATGCCGAAAGTCCAATGATCAGAAACACTCCAGCTATCTACATGCCGAAAACTAGCTATAGACATGCCGAAAGAGATAGATCTCAAAAGATGAACAAATATTAGTTGTGAAAAGTAAGCTCTTGCAATATCCGATACCAGCCCAAATCCAATGCACACATTATAGATCTCCCATAAAACCACATAAATCATTTTCAAAGTAACCAACAATAAAACCCATACCAGCAATAACAAAACTGACATTAACCTCCCAATAAAATGGTAGCAAGTCAGATCCACGTCAAAAGACGAGACTAAAATCCAAAATTCAACGACCTCGGAATGACACCAAATTTTGGTATGATGTTAAGGAGGAGAATTTGAATCTAAAGGTATTTTTTATTTTTGGAATCGGACTCAAAACCAAGATAGATCTGAGAAATAAATTCTAGATGTTTGGCTTTGGTTCGATTTTTATTTAAAAAACTGGAGCAAAACAAGAAACTGAGATTAGATGATTGAAAAGAGGATTGGAGGGTGGTTTGATGGGGGACAATGGAGAAGAGGGGTGGCCAGCGGCGGAAAAGAAGATTGAGAGTCGACTCTCATGTATCGGAGGAGAGAGAGCGGAGTCTGTTTAAAGACAGCAGAAGAAGTTGTTGTTTCGTATAAAATACAATTTAGTTGAATTTTTTTTTGGTTAACCATATATCTTCAAGTTTACATTTATCCTGAAAGAACGTGATGCGAAATATTACGTAATACTTGATCTGCTTTTGGATATATTAAAAATATTACTAGCATAATATGTTTCTTCTATGTTGATCTGATGTAGAAGGATATGAATTGTAATTGATTATTTGTTTACATGCCATTTTTTTTTCAAAATCTTCTTTGCAACCTCGGTCTATTTCCTATAGGAATTTTGTTTTTGTAGGTTCATGACCGGTGTGAGAACATTGCATTATAGATTTGCAATAGAGATGACATTAACATATTTTAAGGATTGTGGACAGTTGTAATCGTGTTGATATGGAAACCAATGTCTATCACTATGAAAAGACAAAGATTATCATCTTATTTTCTCAAATTTATAATTACAAGATCCCGTTCATAACTCAAAATTGTACATCATACTCAACAATATTATTGTTGGCGTGTATTTATAGTTTTTATTGGCATTCAGTATTAACACATATCACTACTCATATTACAATTTCATAATTACGAGTTTTCAGTTCAAAAATTATTAAACCAATCACTGCCTTCTTTTTTAGAACAAAATTAGAGACCTTCACGTAGAGGCCCGTGCCTTGCACGGGCTGTAACGCTAGTTTCATATCAAAAGCTCTACATACAAGTTTACAATTATTTTCATACATTTATCAAAAATGACAAGATTAACATGTAAACAAGCTAAAGCTAATCTGGAACCAACCTTGAGTGTAAAGTATTCAAGATAAAGTAAAGAAAAAGAAACAGTTCAATGATGCTTTGAACTTGCACCAGTGAACTATCATAATCTTCCAGCTGCCTTAGCTGTGTACTAATCCTTGTATAGACTAATAAAAGAAGAAAGGACTTGAACTACTTGCATTTTGCTTTGTGGTTATACAACATTGATCTCCAACCTGCGCTCCGGGGTCTGACTTTCTTCACAGTCAGAAACAATGTCCTCAAGACTTAATAGCAAATGATTAGAAAAAGAGAGAGTTGGTTTCATCTTTGGCACCAACATAGGCTCTGCCTCGCCATTAAGAATCTGGAACACTCTTCTCATTGTAGGTCTCTCAGAACTATCTGGATTAGCACAGCTCAGACCAACAAGCAACAACATCTTTGCTTCTTCCACATTGAACTCGCCATTCAAGCGTCTGTCAACAGCTTCTACAAGCCTTCCCTGGGAATGCAATCCCCAAACCCAATCAACCAAATTCACCATTCTCTGACCTTCTATTTCCTTATCAATTGGCCTCCTTCCACAGGCCAGCTCCAGTATAACGACACCATAGCTAAAAACATCAGTTTTCTCAGTTGCTTTTCCATACTGAAGATACTCAGGAGCCAGGTACCCCATTGTTCCAGCAGTCAGTGTCGACACGGGGCTCTTGTCATGATCCATCAGCCTTGCCAACCCAAAATCTCCGAGCCTGGCATTGAAATTTGCATCCAGCATAATGTTACTAGTCTTTATGTCTCTGTGAATCACTTGTTGCTCACATTCTTGATGCAAATATGTCAAAACAGAGGCCAATCCTACAGCAATATTATATCTGTGTAACCATTTCAGTGCAAACCCTTGTTCAGATTCCAGATACAACACATTATCTAGACTTCCATTAGGCATAAACTCATAGACAAGCAACAATTCTCCCTTTTCAGCACACCAACCTTGAAGCTGAACTAAATTCTTATGCCTCAAACAAGCTATAATCGACAATTCAGCAAGAAACTCACTTTTACCTTCATGAGAATGCTTCAATCTTTTAACCGCAGACATCGTACCCAATGACATGAAAAAGGCCTTGTAGACAGTGCCAAAAGCTCCATGACCTACAATTCTACTAGCATGAAACCCTCTAGTAGCAACTTTTAGTTCTTTGTAACTAAATTGTCTAGGACCTGTCACAAGCTCAGCCTTGAGAGACTTACCCGTTCTCATCCCCTTCCACTTCTTAAAAGAAATATAACCAAACAGGCCAAGAAAAACGCAAAAGAATGCTGGACCCGCAATCCCAAGACCCCAGCCAATCCTCTTATGATGTTTAGTACCTTTCCCAGAAGCCGGAATCATGGGAGGACTTATAATCACAGAATTATCGGACACATTATGAGGGGGAAATCTTGGCCTAACGGACTTAAGCCCAAACGTTGAGAAACTCCAACTTTCAAGAAGATGGGTTTCTGTACTTCCTTCAGTAGAAGCTGAAAAACCAACATACTTAAACTCTCTAAGATACTCAGAAAGATCAATCTCCACTACCAAAATTGGCTCTAAAGGTTTACTACTAGAGTAACTCAAGAAAACCTGTAAAATCTTTTGGACATGTTTATAATCAATCCAAGCTGTAATCAAATTCCCACTTTTAAGATCAATCCCAATAGTAATAACATCAGCAGTCTTGATAGAAGTAAGACTATCAATATCTAATCCTACATGATTTTCATTAGGGTCATTAAAATGCAAATCTTGTCGAGTATCGAATTCAATAGCAACAAACTTGTTCTTAGTGAACTGAGTTGAATTGACAAGGCCTAAATACCCACCTGGACTACCTAAAGTCTGATTATCAGGTGAGATAAAGAAGGCTAGCCCATCTCCGAAGGAGCCCGGATTGAGATTATTAATCGAAAAAGAGAAACAAGTGGAGAAAGAAGCAGTGTGATTGGAATCTTGATTAGAGAATAGAATGGGGTAATTGTAAATGATGGTGCCTGAGCTTGATGAAGGCACACCAAGTTGTTTAGTGAGTCCGATAACGCCATCACGGAGATAAGAGTCACCGAGGAGAGTGAGGTTTCGAAGAGAAGTGAAAGATGGCAAGTTGAAACTCACATTTTCTTGGGCAGAAACAACTAAAGGCATGGTCTTGAAAGACAAGAAGAAGAAGAAGATGATCAAGAAAATTAAAGGGGTTGGGGTTGTTGAAGAAAAGATGATCATGGTTTAAGAAAGATCAAAGGAGTGATTTTGAGAGTGGAGGATATGGATATAGGATGTGATTCTAGCTTGGAAATTTAAGTATAATAATAAGAAGAAAGTGAGCAAGGATGGATGGATGTTAAAGTGGTGGAGATGGTGGGAAAAATGGGGTTTAAACGGTTGGGAAATGGGCAAATGGGTCGGTTCTTTTAGAAAAAAAATTAAAGAAACAAAAAGTAGAGGAAATATTTGAAACTAGAAGACATATTAACGGTAATATAAGAAAATATTTTGATGGTCTTGTCAAAAAAAAAAAAATATACAAAAAGTTTTGATGTAAAATGTATGGAGGGAAATTATAATGGTGTTGAATTATTCTTCAAGTGTGTTGTGCATATTACGCAGTATAAGTGTTGTAAAAAGCGGGAATCGGTAGAGGCACTGTCGAGGGATTAATCGGGTATTTGAGGATTAATCGGAATGATTAATTGAATAATTGGATTATTAATCAATTTGGTAACCCATGAAACAGGAATTAATCGATAATTAATCATGATTAATCACCGATTTTTAGAAGATAGTATAACACATTGATACAGTAGATAGATAGATACCCTCGTACACATACAATACATACACATAAGTCATCAACTCATCACCATCAATTCTGCTAAAGAATATTGGGGTGTATTTAAAAACGATTTGATTTGTCTTACAATTAGTCAAAGTAGGCCGTTGGTTTAATTTTATAGGGCACGTGGTATGTGCAAGGTTTGTGCTTAGTTTCACACTTAACTAATTACTCCCTCCATCCCACAATAGTAGTCTCTTTACATAGATTTTTTTTTTATAATATATGTTCATTTCCAAATTTTAATGTAAATTTATGATATTTTTCCTAAATTACCCATTTTTAAAATTGTATAGCAATTAATGAGGAATGACTAAGAGTATAAAATAACTCATATTTTTAAATGTCAATGCATTTATAATGGGTATAAGAGGAAATGTATCATTTAATTAATGTTTTCTTAATATGCGTAATTTTTTCAAAAGAGACTTGTATTATGGGACGGAGGAGGGAGTACAATTTAATTGGCAGAAACTGGGAGTACAATTTAATTGGTAGAAACATAATTGAGTACAATTTTATTCGTCCGTCCACATCCCGAACTTTCGAACCACCTACCATATATCGTTGGAACCGTAATTCGATGCTCTTCTAGACCATACCAGTTTCATAACCTTTGGTTTGCCGGATTTGAAACGCCCAAAATGGCGATTTCATCTCCGTCGAACATTCCGACGTCCTCATACAAGCCCCTACGGGGCCGGAGAAGATAAACGGAGCCTTGGAGGAGTAAGTACACGAGCTTGTGGTCAGTTTCATATCATATGGGGGTGGAGGAGCCTCGTATCGACGAGACGACGGAAATTGCTCAAGTTGCCGGTGACTTGAGCTCTCCACACGAGTTGAGCTTCTGCACGTTTCTACGATGAATAGTAGTTGGGGATATGCCACACCGAACGGCGTATCCCGTGGTGATAAATGGATTTTATATCCATTTGGAACGTTCCATATCGGCTTAAATTGATTCTTTTGGCCTCAAGTTTGTTGTAATTTTGATATGTTTTGTTTAAGTGTGCAGGTTTGCAAGAATATCGATTAGGTTTGATGTTTCCGTCAATGTTGGAGTTGAAAGTTAGCATTGGAATAAGGAATGGAGTCTTGCATTAAGCTATCATGAAGATTCTAAGTCAAGAGAATTGAAGACGGAAGCATTTGCAAAAGGAACGAAAGAAATTGAAGTCAAAACGAAGAGAAACGAGCAAAATCAGGAAAAGGACAGAATTGAACTAGGCAGACTGCACACTTGCTAGGTAGTCTGCGCAGCAAACAGACATGAGCTAGGTAGTCTGCGCACTTGCTAGGCAGTCTGCGCACTGGCCGGCCAGAAAATCCTGGAAATTACTGTTTTGCCCTAATTCGAGTTGTAATTGTATTTTAGGTAGTTTCTTGCACCTAAATCGAATTCTAATTATATTATAGGGTATTTTCTTGTTGGACAAGACTTCTAGGGCCTATTTAAACACATCCTACCATTGTAATTTGTATCTTTTACATAATATAGCATAGAATTGCAAGGGAGAAAAGTGGAGAAAGATTCAACGCTCGTGACAAGCAACAGATCTAGATCTACTTCATCTTTTATATTCTTTTCTTAGGCGCTACTTTGGATTATAGATTTGTTTTTCTCAACTCTTTATTTTATTAATATTACTACTTTCATTCATACTTTGTTTAATATTATGTTTTCATCAAATCCCATGGTGACGAACGGTTCAATTATGAACTAATCGTTGTCATGAGATTCTAACAGATTTATCTATGTAGCTTAGTTGTTTGATCGCTTTAAAGATTTATGTGTGGTGAATTCTTGATATCCTCGTATGGTTATGCTTAATGTTTTTAGATGAGTAGCTAACATATAATTTGTTAATCTCTTGCGAAACGAGAGTGAATCTTGAGATTTAGACCTTGCCATGCTAGCATAGGATAGGTTGATGTTTAACATCATGATTTGTAGCGTAAATAGAGATATTATGTTGCCCTATGTGATCTTGATAGACAACTTGTTCTTCAACCGTTATGTTTTCAAATCTTATAGACATATAGGGTCTAAGCATAATTGGTGTCTACTCATCTTCTATCTTTTTTGTGAATGTATGTTTAGTTTGGTATTCGTATACTGAGAAGTAGTGTATACTTGTTTTGTGTTGTCTGATCAGATATCAACCATCACATGCATTGATTAAAGGCATCAACTCTAAGTGAAGTATTTAATGAAGTTAGGATCCCATGTTTTTTCTCATATAAGTAAATCAGTTTAAATCTCATTAGTTAAATAATTCTTAGTTTTGTAAATTTGCTTCCTAGTTAATTTAGATAATCAAACCCTCAAATTTGTTAATTGTCTTAGCAGTGCGTAATAATCATACATTGTTGTATAGGTACATCTACTGAATTAAAACCAAAACCTGATCTCTGTGGGAACGAACTTGACTTATTCATATATTACTTGTGACCACGTACGCTTGCGTGAATTAGTGCAAACATGTGGGTATGTCGGTCGGTGTTTTGAAATATGTGCATTTTGGTTAGTGGGTAGTGAAAATTTAGGTATTTTGGTCATTCTTTCCTTCGTTCGTCCAATTTTTATTGTTTAATTTTTTTTCATGTATTTTAAGATGTATATTAAATATAATTTTATAAAAAAAATGTAAGATATCCCAAATTATTTTACAAAAATTTCTCAAATGTCAAGTGTATCAATTTAATTGGTTACAATAATATGGACCCCCTCATTCACACCAACCACTCCAATCAAAAATTCTCATTATGTCATGTAATCTTTGTCACATCATTCGGGAGCAATTCTCATTACTCTTTCACAAATTATTTTTTTAATTTTACTTTTTTGAATAAAATTTTAGAATTTGAATTTTTGTTTAAAAAAGTAAATTTTAAAAAATAATTTATGGAACCATGTTAAATATGCACCTAAAATTACGTGCAAAAATTAAACTAGATAATAAACATGAAACTGAAAGAATAAAAAGTATTTTTCGGCCTAATATTTAGAAAGAATGCCCAAAATACCTGTAATATACACGAAGGATGTCCAAAATGCCTACAGACAGAATGGAATGCCCTTTTTATCCACGAATCACGCATACTAAGTTTGCGTGTAGTTGGCAAATAATGAATCATATTTTACATAGTGATAATTGATCAAAACTCTATAGTGCATGTCAGCTATCAAGTGGAGTGAATGTGGGCTCATGAAATTAAGGGCATGTATGGCTCTCCTTATTTTACTAAAATAAGGACTTATTTCGAGAAAAAATTTCACATTTACATACTAATTTTTAGGATTAAATGTTTAGGAGGTGTTTAGTATTATTTATATGCAGAAAATAAGTAACTTATTTCAGAAAAATAAGATTTGTCAAACGGGCTCTAAATATGCAATAGTACAAAGGTGTTCGGTTACGGTAGGCTGATCATGTTTTGAAGAATTGGAGATTTACGCACGCAAGGATTGCGTATACGGTATACCACACATTTTTTTTGTCGCACATTACGATTCTCTAGATCTCTGCCTGCGTATAAACTTTCATTTTCTTATTTTAAAATTCCACGCATGTTTGCAATGCGTGTATAGAATACGTATTGTTGGGATTATTCACTAATATAGTAAAATAGAGGCAGTCATATATCGTATTTAACAAGCCAAGGCCAAGCAAACAATTAACGAAACAAAACACGAAGGTATAAAACATGTACATCAGTAACTGATAGAACAAAGGAAGATAAGAAATCATACCAGAAGCCATAGCTATGCAGGTATAAAATTAAGAAACAATCAGCTGAGTCACCAGGCCTTGCAAAGAAGTCCTGATTGTTCTTGAAGAGATAATTGCCCCCACTTACACTGTGATGGGATGCTTGCAATGACTCTTCCAGGATAAAACAGCTCCGAGCAAGATGATCACAGTAATCAAAAGGCTCAACTTCGACTAGCACCTCAGTCGCCGGAAAGAACCTTGAGTACAAGAAACTATGGCAGGAGGGAGAACAGAGAGTGTAGTGAAGAGAATGTAGGGTGTGGTCAGTATTTCAGTATATACCAATCAGTAGCTTAGGTCTCTATTTATACTAGAGGCTAAGTGTAACTGATATCACCATCATTAATATTGTAACCCCCATTCCATTTAATAAAAACGAAACGGTCGATTTAATATAATCAAAACGGCTGTAACAGCTAATTTTCAATTAAATAAATCGTAACAATTACGTACATATTATCCACACATATCAGTTTTTATTTTAATTAATCTGAATATATATATTATCAAATTATGTCCAGGACCCAACATCAGGATCTGATCCATCAGGATTTTAGTCCGTCAGGATCTGATGTATCTGATGTCTGTCCATCAGTATTTGATGATTTTAGTCCGTCAGGATCTGATGTATCTGATGTCTGTCCATCAGTATTTGATCATCAGGATCTAGTACCGTCGTCTCGCGTACGCGAGACGCCGAGACATTCGCCCAAATCGCCCTTCGACCGAGCCGACCCGAGTCGAGACGTGACGTGGCGTGGCGGACGGCGACGGCGCGCGTGGAGCACACAGTAACACCATGCACCATCATACACCTTAGTAGTTGTACACTACTCATGTGTGTGATTCTATATAAAGCCAACAACCTCCTTTATTTATTTCAATGTGGGACAAATACACATTCTCATTTTCAAGCTCTTTCAAGCTACCCACTTCAACTCAATTTCTCTATGGATTTCACTAAGAAGATTATTTAGACCGATATATGAAAATTGAAGTCCTCATATCAAGGAACAATTTCCAATCGTTAAAATCCGGAATTAACATAAAGAACATAAATTAATTATGCTCTAAAACTCCATTTTCTAACACGTATTTCTTAAATGCTAATACAGTGAGCTTACGTGTCCATCAAACTGTGAGACTGCATTACATATTTACAAGAGCAAGTGAATAATACGCATGGTAATTTTGCGCACACAACATACGCATATTCTTCCTGCGCAATCGAGGGTTATTTAGGGCGGTCCATCCTGATTATCGATATTTTAGTTAATGTTTGTTAAAATATAGACATTTTTGTCTATCACCCATATATTTACAGATTTTTTAATATGGCTGATCACCGTGAAAAAACAAATATCGCTGATTAACATCCTTCAATTATTTTAGATTTTAATGAATTCCACTAAAAGTAACACTACATTCTTTCATCTAAAACGTAGTTAAATGGGGAAAAAGTTTTTTTAGAAAAAGAAAAAAGAACAGAAAATGATAAATGATGATGATGATCTTACATTAAAGTTGGAGAATGAGGCGCGCGCGGGGGAGCGTGAAAACATAAGGAACATTGGAACACTGCCCCAGATTATTAAGTAGTATATCTCCAATAATTGCACTGAAGCCCATGTGCCCAAACATCAATATCAACTTTTTTTGATACCGCGCCTTAAAGTAGCCGTTATAGACTTAGTAGTATACGACTGTACATACTATAATACGTCCGCAAAGAGCAAGTCCAATATACTTCCTCTGTCCCATCCATTTCTTTACAATTTCCTTTTTGGGATGTTTCACCAATTCTTTACATTATCAAAAATAGTAACTTTTAATAATAAAATACAATATTACATACACTACTTCACTTCACTTTTTCAACACTTTATACTATTACACCCACTACTTCACTTATTTTAACAATAAAATCACTATTACACCCATTACTTCATTTATTTTAACAATATTACACCCACTATCCTTGGTCTCCGTACACAGCCTCCATGTAAAGAATTGACCGGGACGGAGGGAGTAGTAGAGCACTTCCAATCCTTTAAACAATTCTAACAGCTTTTTTATAGATTTAAGAACAAGTTTAATAGTTTTTTTATATGAGTTCTTACATTGAAATTTAAGAAATTTAGCTTAAAATACCACTTCAACAATGTTCTAATATTTTTCTAAAGTACTAAGAACTAGTACTAACCATGTCTTACTTTTGAGCAATATCTAATCATACCTAACTCCACTTTTATCAATTAAAACTTCAATTCCTTCCAATTTTATATTTCTATTTTCTCTCTCTTTTACACTTAAATTTATTATGTTAATATTAGTAAGGAAAGAATACAGCAATGATTGTTGGAGTTCATAGACAAATAAAAGCCCCTAAATTACTAATAATCATTATTTTATTATATATTTAAGGAGGATCTGTTGGACTTGCTTTAAGGAACGTAGTACAGATAGAACATCATTTCAACAATGTGTTACTGGTTCCTGAAACACTAAGAAACTCTAGCTATTCTCTACTTTTGGCGAACTACTAATTGTTCCTAATTTAATTTCTATCAATAAAAAATTCATTTCCCTCCATTTTTCAATATTTGTCCATATCTTATTCTCTATTTGATTTTAAATTTATCATTACAATAATAATAAGTTAGTTAATATAGGAAATGTTGTTAAAGTTGATATACATTATACAAAATAAAGTTTCTAATCACTAGAAACTATTATTTTATTATATGTTTAGGAATCAATTAAAAAATTATTGGACTTGCTCTTATCCCTTAGCTAAATGTTACGGCTGGTACCATTTATAGCCAACTTGGCTGGTACCATTTATAGCCAACTTTTCAAAATTTGATCACTCCAATCTAGAGCTGTAAATGAACCAAACTCGGATGAACTCAGACGAACTTTTAACGAACTCGGACAAATTCTTAACGAACCGAACAATGTTCGGTAAGCTTATAGGACACTTTTTCTTGTTCAAACTCGATTTCGATAATGAACCGAACACGAAATGTTCACGAACATATCGAACTGAACCGAACACGAACCAAACACGAACAGTTCGGTAATTATATATATAATAATAATAATTTGAAAAATAAAAAAAGTAAAAAAAATTGTAAATATTATTATTTTTATCGAACGAACCGAACTCGGACGAACTTTTAACGAACTCGGACGAAATCCTAACGAACCGAACAATGTTCGGTAAGCTTATCGGACACTTTTTCTTATCCGAACTCGAATTCGACAAACTTATAGGACGAGCTAACCGAACTCGAACTCGAACCGAATCGGACGAGCTTACCGAATAATCCAATTCGTTTACAGCTCTACTCCAATCGCTCATTCCTGTGATGCAAATTTATAGCCATCACCGTATGGTTGGCTATATATGATGATTTGTAAGGCCTTCGCATCATATCCGGTACTATTTTTTCTCCCTTGTAAGTTATTTTTTTTCTTCTCACCGCTTGATTTGTGAGCATATTTTCGATCTTAATTTTAATTTATTTTTATATAAAAGTTAATATTATGGAAGCAACACAAAATTTTATATTAATATATTTAAAGTAAAAAAAATCAATTTAAATTTCTAAAAATATATTACCACAATTTAAGATCAGTAAATATTAATATTAATTTACAAAATTTAATTTTTATTTATAAAGTATTGTTTAAAATTATAACATATTATTTTCAAAATATAGTAAATCATTATAGCCAATCCCACTGAAGCACAATACCTTAAAGATTCAGCAAATTTTAGACAACCATTATTTTATATTATTTTAGCCAATCCCATTAAAGATGCTCTTAGCTATTTAAATCCATAATTTAAAATTTAAGGAATATAATTAAAATAAATATTTCGACATTTTTTTAATGCTTCATTATACAATCACTAATAATTTCATTCACAACTTATTTTAGGTGATAGTTCTCTCTTTTTAATACTACCTCCGTCCCAAAAAGAATGACCTTCAAATTTTTTCACGCACTTCAATGCGCTTTGTTGAGCTACTTATAAGTAATATTTTTTTTAATTTTTTTGTTTTGTATAAAAATATAGAATTTTGGGATGGAGGGAGTAATTCTTTATCTTATATTTTATAATAAATTATGAATTCTACTATCTTTTTCTCTATCTTGTATATTATATTTTTATTGATACAATACATTTTTAATATTAATATTTTATATAAATAATTAGTATAAGGAGTTTTGTTGGAGTTAAAGATACTTATTCATGTCTTAAGTTACTAATAATTAATATTTTATATTATTTATAAGAATTGAGTTAAGGAATTATTGAACTTGCTTTAATGCCCCAATGCCCCGCATATGAGTTGTAAGAAAAATAACACTGGTTTCTCATATATTTTCTCTGGTTTCTCATATATTTTCTGCATGTTTGATATTCCTCAAATTATTGGAAAATATTATTTTCAGAATTATTATTTTATTTTCACAGGTACATATGTCGCATTCACAATTTGTAGCATGTTCTAGTACAAAATGCTACAACTAACTCTGAAAATTAATTAAAAAAAACAGTTTTAGAAATAACATTTTCCAGATTATTTCCTGAAGCATAAAATAGAGCTAGACGGGAAACAAATTTTTACATTTTTTTTTGGTCAGGAATGAAATATATTTCATAAATAAATTGTATTGGAATACAATATCCTAATAAGGAGTTTCTTTCGATCAAGAAAGTTCATCATCTAACCGAAAGGCACGCATGTTGCCCCCAGACATTTAGACAATAACACCTTCAAGTCTGAAAAGATGAACCCCACAAAGAAGGACCTCGTTAAAACCCCACAAGAGCAAAATTCTATGGAAAAAAAACTCAAGGGGGAAAAAGAGTACCCAAAATACATGAATACATCGTAATACAAATGTGGCTACTAAAAGACTAGAACTTCTTGTTGCGTTTGTGAGTCCCCATTGTCATTAAGAGCTTTATTCATTCCTATTGCCAAAGATTCGCCCTATCTTTTGTCAAAGACATGCCTTCGTTTTTACTCTGCACCTTGACTGCTCCATTACTTCCTTTTGAAATTCATCAACTGAATCATTTTGAGACTACTTTATTGCTATAAAACTGCAAGTCATCAAAACAAACCCGACAAGAAAAGAAAAAGTCAATGAATCACTTCTTGCCAAAATATAAAATTAAATATATTAAAACTTATATGAATTCTGACAAAATAGATGCTCACTCCTAACCAAAGGGGATCCCCTTTGGTTAGACATCTAAAACAATAATCAATAATTTATTAAAAAATATGAAAATTGCTTTTAAAAACTCTATATATAAAAATCAAATAAAAAACGGAGGTGATTAGGTGAAATTGTGTGTGTGGGGGTGTATTTGATTAGTGTGTGGGTGCCCCTGGCGGGGCCATTGATTATAATACATCCAATGGTTAGGATTAGTACCTTAGTTTTCTTCAAAAAATGAGTTCTCTTTTGAGCCACACCCTATATATATATATATATATATATATATATATATATACACACACATAAATATCTATAATTAGCTAATAAATTTGAAAAATATAAAATAACCAATAATAGCACATATTAAATATTAATTAGTAACATAACTGAAGTCTAAAAATTAATTATGGAATAGACAATCCATCTAAATGGCACATTGATACCTCTTAATAAAACCCCAAAATATAAGCCATCAATCATGGTCACCCAAAATGGTACAAAACTTAATTAGCTCTTAAAAGTTTCAAAAAATTCATCAATCATGACCATTAATAAATATAAATATATATATAATCAAGAGAAAAAAGCCCCTGAGGTTACCTCAGGAGAGTTACCTGAGATTTTAGTGTATATACATGGTGGCATTTTTGTAAATACTGAAAACAATCTAAAAAAATCCTGTAATTACAATTATACCCTCGTGCATTAATATGAAAAATTTAGTTATCTCAGGTAATTTTCCTGAGATAACCTCAGGAACATCAAACCCTATAATCAAAAGGGAAACGCCAAATTCTCATAACAAATCGTAAAAAGTTTAAAAAATCATCTAAAATGACAAAAACAGATTCGTCAACTGACGACAGATCACAAACACCAATAAATGGTACAAACGCCAAAAAAATATGGCACACCCTTTAAAAGCATTAAAATCAATGTAAAACGGCATAATATTAAAAAACAGCCAATTAAAATCACATAACAAGGAATGAGTAACATTAAACTAAATGCTAAATCAATGTTACCCTAACTCAAATAGTAAAGAAGCAAAAAATAAGACCGCTTAAAGAAGCCTAAATACATAAACTCATATAATGCATAAAAATTAAAATCAATTATAACCAATTGTAGGAGATAAAACTGACATGACAAAATTAATAAGTAATTAATTATATACATAAATGTCAATTAAAACAATAATTATTAATTAACTAATTATTGCATTTAAAATGTGCACATGACCGCAACTAAGGCCTCCCCGCTAATTGGACTATGGGTCCTGGTCCCTGACAACCGGTTATTTAACAATCGGTTCCATAGCCGTTGGATCGTTGATCCAACGGCTGAGATTAAAAAAAAAAAATTACTGTCCGCTATAATTTTTCGCGGATAGGCAATCTGCCTATCCGCGGAAATTCAGGGGGGCCGTTTGCCTATCCGCGGAAATTCAGGGGGGCCGTTGGATCAACGATCCAACGATTTAGAAACCGATTGTTAGATAAGCCGTCCCTGACAAATGATTGTCAGGGACCAAAACCCTTGGACTATAGTAGCCTAGTATCAAGCAAATTACAGCGAGTTATATATGGATAGGATTGATCAAAGTTAGGAGTGAAGAGTATATATAAGCAATGTTTCTTTACTGTTCAAGACTAGTAACAATTCTCATAACTAAATGCAGCAATCAAAGCTAATTAAGAAATAAATGCTACGGACTATTGTTAAAATCATAACTGAAAAATTAATGAAATTACCTTTTTAAAAAGATTAATGTTAGCATCAAAATTAGTAAATAAAATTGAAATTTGTAGGTGACCGTGATTGGTGATCTATAAGGAATCGGAGGTTTGTAGGAGAATTTATCGTCCGCTAAACAAAATCGACTACTGAATCAAGCGGAAGATCCTCGTGAGTACACATTTGTACATTTGTGATAACAAATTTTTACATTTCAATTATTCTGTTGTAGATGTTTTCTGAGCTTTCAGGTACAGCGGAAGCATCCCTTGGGTATTGTTAAGGGTTATTAAGACATTGATCCTCGAAGTTTGGCCAAATGTACACATGAACCCTTAAAGTAAAAAAACGTACATTACTGCCCTTGAAGTATGTCCTTTGTACATATCGACCATTTTCACGGCCAGAATTTAAATATCGCCGATGAAGTGAGGGGTAATATCGGAAACTATGTGTTGATGTGTACAAATGTACATACTTCAAGGATTGGTGTGTACAAATGTACATACTTCAAGTGCTAATCTGTACAATGTGCATTAACTCAGAAACTTCAAAAAAAATCTTGATTTTCACATTTTTGATTTTTTTATTAAAAATAATTTTATTACATTTAATAGTATTTTTATAATAAGTCTACAACATCTACAACATCTTATGAATGATATTATATTACAAGTCTTGTTTTCTAAATGTGTTAATCTGTACAATTTGCATACTTTGAATGGTAAAATGACTATACTATTAGTAAGAAATTAAACGAGGCAATTTTTCCTTGGACTGCAAAATGAGATACCAAAAGTTCAGTCTGTTCCTTGTCAGAGCTGTAAGGTCGAACAACCTTAGCTTCTACTTCCTTTGGAGTCTCAACCACTAGAGCTGTAGAAGAACTTGGAACCCTACCTTCACCATGAATTTCTTTCTGTTGAACTTGTTCCAACTCATAGGTTTTCGAAATGCCGAAGAGCCTTTCAAGAGTAATTTGATTCATGTCTCTGGCTTCTCTAATGGCAGTTATCCTATGTTCTAGGTGAGTAGGCATGGTCAGTAAGAACTTCATGTTAACCTCCTTTTGTGTATAGTGCTTGCTATGAACTTGCAAGTTGTTGATTATTTTGTTATACCTTTCAAACACTTCCTGAATGCCTTCATTAGGGCCAGCTCTAAAGTGTTCATATTCAGAGGTTAAAATTTGTAGTCTATTTTTCCTGACTTCATCAGTTCCTTCATTGATAGTCTCAATAGTTTCCCACGTGTGTTTAGCAATTTTACAATTCATCACATGACTGTACATCACAGCATCTAGGGAATCTATTAGGATGAGTCTTATATTTTTGTCCAATCCAGCATCCTCCTTAATCAACAGAAGAATAGAGCTTAGGGTCCTTTTCATAGGATCTAGCAGGTGTTGTAACAGCTACATCAGTAACAACTTGTTCTTCATGAACCATAGGAATTTTAGGTCCATTTTTCAGAACACCCAAATATTTGGGATTTGTAACATCAAGAAACAACTCCATCTTATTCTTGTGATAATTCTATTTTCTCATAACCCATCCAGGTGTAAGCTACGGTCTCTTGAAGATGTGAAACTGGACTCCTTTTGCTTAGCAAAAAATACAACAATTCTAACCGGGGTTTCAGCATTAAGAATATATCACTTAGAATTTCTTTATGATAATTCTTTTTCCTCGTAGCTAGTCCACTTGATAATAAAATTCTTGTGATTAAATAATTTAACCCTTCTGTTGCTTGCACAATGATTTTCTCACATACCAGTCTTGATAGCTTGAACCACTGAAGTTAATGATGAACAACCACTGTTAAATGTTGACACTCGATGTACTGTCTGGTTCATGAGTGACTAACCGCAATGACTGTTCTTCATATATTGACTTTAAAATCTGGTTCGTTTTCTTTTCTCATCTCTCTCTTCAATTCTTCTATACTGTCTCTGTCACTATTGAAATCTCTGTCACTTTAAATGAATCCACTTCTTAACGAATACTCCACTGAGGCTTGATCAGATGACTGAGCTTCTTTCAATGTAGTAAATCCTCAAGTCTGTAGATTGACCTTGATCTTTTTCTTCTGACAGATATTACAATCTGAGATTCCTTGTGACAGTCTGTATACTATTCACTATTACAATCTTGTTTAAGTTGAGTTGTATCCTCGAAATACAAATAGGCTACATCATATGCCTTTCAATAGTCATTTTACCATTCAAAGTATGCAAATTGTACAGATTAACACATTTAGAAAACAAGACTTCTAATATAATATCATTCATAAGATGTTGTAGATGTTGTAGACTTATTATAAAAATACTATTAAATGTAATAAAATTATTTTTAATAAAAAATCAAAAAATGTGAAAATCAAGATTTTTTTTTGAAGTTTCTGAGTTAATGCACATTATACAGATTAACACTTGAAGTATGTACATTTGTACACACCAACCCTTGAAGTATGTACATTTGTACACATCAACACATAGTTTCCGATATTACCCCTCAATTCATCGGCGATATTTAAATTCTGGCCGTGAAAGTGGCCGATATGTACAAAGGACATACTTCAAGGGCAGGAATGTACGTTTTTTTACTTTAAGGGTTCATGTGTACATTTGGCCAAACTTCGAGGGTCAATGTCTTAATAACCCTATTGTTAAACAGTTAAACTTGTTCTCAGGCAATTCATTATAATGCATATGAAATATATACACGATCATACTTATCGAATATACATAGATACACACACACACACTCCTAGGTTTCTACTATACAGACCCATCATGGCAGAAGTTACGAAACTTTAATCTTGTCTCCCTCGCTAAATTGCTTCATCTCCATACTTCAGCTGTTGTTTTCCAAAGCTGTAAGATATCGCAAAACACACTCTTAATCATGATTCTCCGCATATATTAATAATAGTTCTAAAAACCACAAAATTATGAACCACATTGTCCAAAGTAGCCGATGGCCAGCCATATTTCTCGCTTTTATACATCAAGGGGGTGCTATTATTAACATACCATTGTCAAATGCAAGCTCTAATATGGATGTGCATACACGTGCATGTTGAAGAACATGGTGAGGATATTAACCACTCTGAGGCGTCCCTCTATTTTAAACAAGTGGACTTCTCCAGTTTCTTAAATTTTTGTGGTAATGGTTTGCAAAAGTAGAAGTAGGATGGAACCCTTGGCTTCTCACCTCTTGGCTCTTGTTACAAAGAGGAGAGGGACATCCACTAGTTTACACAGAATAACCCACTTTTGCAAAATTAAAAGTGTAATACCCGTAAATTTTAGAATAATAATAATAATAGAATAATAGAAAAAAGGATTAAAATTTGATAAAAATTAGAAACTACTGTATTATTTAATTAGAATAATAGGCCCAAAACACGAATCAGATTTTGAATACGGATAATTAGTAGGTTTGGAACTAGGGTTTTGTAACGCTATATATACATCTTATTCTTCTTCCTCATCTTTATTCACAAAATTCGTAGGACTTTTTGTCCATAAAATCAATAATGTTGTAAAATTCATTGTAAATTCATCTTTATTCACAAAATTCATAGGGCTTTTTATCCATAAAATCAACAATTTTGTAAAATTCGTAGTAAATCCATCACAAGTTGGAATTTGTTGATTCTGGACTTTTCTGAAATATCTTTTCGTTCTCTAAAACTTTCGTGATTTAAGTTTTTCTAGAAAACATCGTTTAGGGGGTCAAAAAGTTATAAATGGTATCAGAGTTCTGTCCGGCCTAAAGTGGCCGAAGTGCAGAGGCACTGCCCGGGTTCAGTAAGTGTGTTTGTGGGCTCGACGAGGACGTCGACCCAATAAGAGGGGGTATTTGTAACATCTCACATCGATTAGATTAGAGAATAAGAGTGTTTGGGACCTTATGTGCTAAAAATAAAAATTTTAATATCCCACAGCAGAACTCCAGCAAAACTCAACTCGCGTAAACTCAGAACAACCAAATGAAACTCAGCAAAACAACTTGATTAACAGCAAAAGAACGACTCATCGAACTCAAGGAAAACCATTAAAACAACGAAACAAAGACACAACTCGGCAATTTAAAAGAAAATGAAAACAGACATTCGACCAACAGCAACAACTACGAACTCAAACACTTCAGTTAACCCAAAAACATTGCAGCAACGAAAATTCAAAAGCAAGTAAAGTACGCGAAACTCAGCGATTACAAGAAAACAGGTAAAAGAAACGAAAGAAAACAAAACAAGAGGAGGGGTGTGTAGTTGGCAGTGAAAGAAAAGAGGAGGGGAAAGAGAGAAAGGGAGTTGGGATTATTTGAAGGAGGAGAGTGTTTGAGAGAAAGGAGGAGGATGGGGAAATAGAAAGAAACACAACAAGAAGAAGAAGTGACGCGGCTGGGTTTGATGGAAAAGAAATGAAAACAGGGGAGAATTCATTGGTTTTCGGAAATGTAGATAAAAGAAAACAGAGCAATTGATATTCGAATTAACAGAAATAAGGGCACGTAAATAAAAACTGAAAATTATTTAAGCTACTAATATTTTTGTGTTTTTCTTTTTCTTTTTTTTAATTACACTAACATATCAAACATAAAAAGTAGATCTACAATTAAAACTACGAAACCCACAATAAAATGGAGATTTAAAGGGGCACACTATGAATCAAAAACTAAAATTATAACTACGAATATGAAATTAATTAAATTCGTAACTTTCAACCCCAAGTGGTTAGCATTTCGCTACTTTGTCCACTAAACGGATTTACAAAAATAACGAAGCAAGACAACTTAAACGAGTGAGCAAGACAAGAAATTAAAGAAAATTAAATTTTGCATTAATTAAAAGAGGAGTGTTTACAAAATTTAGAACTAAAACAAGAAATGAAATCTACCCTAAAACTACACTAAAATCTAGAATAAAAATACAAGGGGGGTGAGGGGGTATTTATAGGACAAGAATTAGGGTTGAGGGGTGTGTTGGGTAAATCTTGGCCCTACACATTCTAAATGTGGTGGACAAATCCTAGCCATCTATTTGTTTCCTTCCCCCTTAAGCTTTGATGAGTGGATCTTGGCCATACACTTAATTTGTGTGTTGGGATGATCTCCACCTTCCACATGTCTTCAAAGATTCCTTTTCCACCAAGCTCCTAATTCTTTTTTCCTCTTTTCATTTAAGTCCTTTTTCTTCCTCTTTTTCCCTTCCTTGCACTTTATTTCTTTATTTTGTCATTTTTTTATTTATTCACGAATTTCCTGAAATGCAACAAAATAAATTATTAAAATACGAGTTCATGCAATAAATAGATAATAAAAATATGCAAAAATATGCACTTATCAAATGCCCCCATACCTATCTTTTGCTCGTCCTCGAGTAAAACAAAAACAAAAAGAAAATCTAGATAAAAAGTCTTATACTCCTTTTCGTAGGTGTGACGGTTGCATTTGGCATATGCAACAAGCCCTTTAAACACCTAGGCAGCCCTAGTGGACGAGTGAGCTCTCGTGAGGACCTATAGTGAATGTACCCACAAAATCCATCTAGTACGTATAAAAGATTACATGGCAATGCACACCAGACATACATGTCCTCTCATGATACATCAACTTAAGAATCAAAATGAATTTGCAAAGTCTTGGTGTGGAAAGTACAAGGATTCACATAGTCTACTTAAAGAAGCATGCAAGAGTGATTAAAAGTTCATGTCAAGTGTAAAAATTATTGGAAACCATGATAAGTCTACAAGAGCACACCTTAGAGTCAAAACTTGAGATCTCATATGCAAAAGAAACAAGCAATACCTCACATTTCACTCACAAAAGAACATTCACTCAAGAACAAGGGTAATTGTATCACTCAATTCCAACAAAATCAAAAGCATGCTTGACAACATACATCAATGATGACAATCAAAAGGTCTTTATTTGGGTTGTAATGGGGCTAGGGACAGGATATATCAAGTAAGGCCAAAACAAGGTGAAGTGTCAAAAACTAGTAGTCACCATGGAAATCATGCACAACACCAAACTTCCTCCCCACACAATTATTTTCTACTTTCAACAAAAAGACTTGACTAGTCGAATGAAGGAGGATTACAAAACATAAGTACGCTCTCATATATATATATATATATATATATATATTTTCTTCTCTTTTTTTTCCAAAGAGAGTTAAGATAAATATAAGCAACCATAATCCTCCTTTAGATTTAACTTGAAAATAGACTAACAAGGTAACCAACAAAAATATATTTCCTCAAAAGTTATGAACAAAAGTAAACCCATCTCACACACCTTATTACTCCCTCAAGTTCCTACTAGCCATTGACAAATTGGGATCAAGTATACGTAAGGTTATACAAGAAAAAGGTCTTAGGCGAGTAATGTGGTGTGTCACCGAAAGAATTTGATTAAGCTCAAAGGGGTAACTAATTGATCACATAAGAATGGTTTGGATATTTTAGAAATATGGGTTATTCCTAAATGCCTTTATCATCTTATCATCAATCCATGTCATGTGTTTCAAGAAAGAACTCAAACAAGTGCTAGCAATGCAAATGACAAGTAGACACTCAAGCAAAAGAATATAAATGCAAAAGATGTGCATATAGGCTCAAAACTCACTTGGTGTGGTAGAACATAATCAATCTCAAGTAAAGGTATCCTCAATGCACCTACTTGTACTCAAAGCATGAAAACCAAATCATCTTACACCTAATTATGACCATCTAATTTCTTGCATATAATTCAAATAAATCTACTAGTTTCACCATGCTAGTGTAAGTGTGTGGACAAGAACTTAGCAAATCACTTCTCAATCAAAAGCTAAAGAAACACAAGATTATCATAGCATGTAAGGGTGCATCAAGCAACTAGCAATCAATTAACAAGACTAGAATAAGATTAGAACTCTACTATTTACAATTCTACAACTCTTTTTGTGATTTTTTCATTTTTAATTTTTTTTTTTTGGATTTTCTGATTTTTATATTTACACTAAAAACCCTCCCCCATACCTAGATCATGCATTATCCTCAATGTATGCAAATGCAAGAGAAATGAGAAAGGAAAAAAGGTGAGGAAGTACCTGATAAGGGATGGAAGAGACTGAAAACTACGAAAGAAAACAACTCACACACGCACACAATTCCTCCCCCATACCTATCTTTCACGCAGGGAGGCAAAGAACAAAACTGAATTAGCCGATGCCGGTAGGAAAATAGGGATGAAGCTTTGAGAAAATATCAAGAAATTTTTGAAAATTTTCATTAGGAAAGATTTTCTCAAGCAGCATAGAATCATTCAACCTTATTGAACAAGTGTCACTAATGTTCTCCCTAAACCAACTTAAGGCTTCTTTATTTGTTTAAGCAAATTAGAGACAATGAAAGTTTGGTCATGGGTTGAATTACTAGGAATGACATAAGATAAAGGTCCATTGTTCCCTAAGGGCTGTTGATCAAACTCGGGATGATACAAAGCTGAGTCAAATGCGGGTGGTGTTCCCACGGAAATTTTAAGAAAGGGCTCAAAATTAACAATCTCGGGTGGGGTCTCCCACTTGGAACAAATATCGTCCAACTCTCTCAACATCTCTTCCGAGGTCATATCCCTATACGACTCATGAAGCTCTCGATTGGTTTCATGATTCCTTTGAAAATCCTCAACAAGAAGAGACTAAATCTCACTATCCTCAAGGTTTGACCAATTAACAATGTCATCAACAAGATTAACCCCTACTGATTGTTCATAAAGCTCATTGGGTTCTTTTCCGACATTAAAGATGTTAAGGTTAATGGTCATATTACCAAAAGTAAGTTTCATTGAACCATCCCTACAATTAATCAAGGCATTGGATGTAGCAAGAAAAGGTCTTCCTAGAATGATCGGGATTTGTGACGCGTTGAGTCTCGAGGACAACAAAATCAACCGGAAAGATGAAATCACCAACCTTAATTAACACATCTTCAATTATTCCCTTAGGCATTTTGACAGAACGATCGGCTAATTGAAGTGTTATGTTCGTCTTTTTAAGTTCCCCTAAACCTAGGACTTGATAGACCGAAAATGGAAGGAGATTCACACTAGCACCTAAGTCAAGAAACCCTTGTCCACAAAAATATTGCCTATGACACCTGAAATTGTAGGACAACCGGGGTCCTTATATTTCACGGGAATTGAACTAACATGAGAAGTCAAAAAGGCTTTCTTAGGGACGTGAGTGGAACGTTTATGAGTACACAAATCTTTTAGACACTTAGCATAAGAAGGGACTTGTTGAATGGCATCTAAAAGAGGAATGTTTATCTTGACTTGTTTGAAAATTTCCAAAATTTGGTCCATTTGAGCCGATTGTTTATTGGAAATGAGTATTTGAGGATAAGGAGCTTTAGGCTTAAAGACACGTTCACTAGGTTCTTCGGGAATGGATTTTGATGAAGAAGAGTCAAGAGGTAAAGGTGGGTCATGAGAAGATTCGAGAGTCTCGGGATTTGGAATTTGGTTTGAAAGATTAAGTGTAGGGTTTGGGTCAACATTTGACTCTTCTTCTTTTTCTTCGGGAGACTCGACTCCTACTTGATTATCAACTTGGTTTCCCGACCTTAGAGAAATGATAGCGTTAACATTTTCGTGAGGTCTTTGGTTGAGAGGAAATTTAGGGTTGACCTCGGGTTGACTCGGGAACTTATTCTTCTCTCGCTCACACATGGCGTTAGCTAATTGGCTCACTTGAACCTCTAACTTAGATATGGCTTGAGTACTACTCCCTCTGTCTCTAAAAACATTTCCCATTTACTAAATCGGGACTATCAAAATACTTTTCCCCTTTCTATTTTAAGCCATAAACAATAATATTCAATACCCACTACTCCACCCACTACTCCTTAAAAATAATATTCAATACCCACTACTCCACCCACTACTCCTTAAAAATAATATTCAATACCCACTACTCCACCCACTAATCATTACAAATAATATTCAACACCCACTATTCCACCCACTACTCCAAAAAAACAATATTCAATACCTACTATTCCACCCACTACTTCTTAACAATAATATTCAATACCCACTACTCCACCCACTACTCCAAAAAAACAATATTCAATACCCACTACTCCTTAAAAACAATATTCAATACCCACTACTTCTTGCAAATAATATTCAATACCCAATTTTTCTTAAAACCCGTGTTTTTAGTCAAACGGGCAAAGTAAAAAGAGACAGAGGGAGTAGCATTTAAAATTTGCCTATCTTGAGTCATGGTTTGCATAAAGGTTTGTTGAGATTGGGCCAAATTAGTCGTTGATTTTAAAAGCGCATCAAGAGTCTTTTCCAAAGAATTAATTCTCTAATCCGACTCATGAAAGCCGAGAGGGTGGGCGGGTGCTTGATTTTGATAAGAAGCTTGAGTCGGGTTGGTTGCTTTAGTCGGATAAGGACCGTGATTTTGAGTCGGGTTTGGAAAAGGATCTTGGTTTGGAGTCGAGTAAGAATTTTGATTAGGCCTTTGAAAAGAAGGTGGCGGAGATTGGTAATTTTGGCCTTGGTTCCACGAGAAATTCGGGTGATTCCTCCACCCGGGATTGTAGGTCGGTGCAAAAGGATCATTCCTAGGGGTTGGTTGAAACACCGCATTAATTTGATCATAACCGGGAAAGTCCGAAAAACCTTGATTATAATTGGAGCACATTGACACATTTGAAGGGGCCTTACTAGTTTCTAGGGCTTCGAGTCTTCTAGTGAGAGTAGCTAATTTGGCGTCGGTTGCAATCGAATTTCCAATCGAATGCAAACCCCTAGATGTACTAGACGACTTGTTTGACTTATTAGGTTCCCTAGTAGACTCCCACAACATGGTCTTTTCGGCTAGTTCCTCGAAAAATTCCCATCCCTCGTCCTCATCCTTCTCCATGAATTTACCTTGGCACATAGACTCTAACAACGCAGTTGTCGGTCCATCTAAGGCCTCGTAAACGATCTTACAAAGTCTCAATTTTTCTATTCCGTGGTGAGGGCATTGTGATAGAAGATTTTTAAAACGATCAAAATATTTCCAAAAAGACTCGTTTTCCTTTTGATGAAATTGATTTATCTCGTTTGTAATCCTTGTAGTTTTATGGTTTGGAAAATATTTTTTTAGAAAAATTACCACAAATCCCTCCCACGTGGAAATAGAATTAAAGGGTAGACTACACAACCATTTTTTTAGCATTTTCTTTTAAAGCGAAGTTGATGAGTCTCAGCCTAATGGAGTCCTCGGAAAGATGTCGGAATTTTTGCAAAGCGCAAACCTACTCGAATTCATGAAGAAAAAGATAGGGATCCTCACCATCGCTCCCGGTAAACTTAGGTAACATACTAATGTGGTGAGCTTTAATCTCAAAATTATTACCATTAACGGGAGGAAGAGTGATACACGAGGGTTGGGCAGAACGGGTAGGGTAACAACGATCTTTAAGGGACGTGGCCATGGTCACTATTGGTTCGGAATTTTCTAAAGACTCAAAATCAGAAAAGGAAGAATTAATCTCAAATGATCTCACTATTCTAGCAGAATTATCTCTAAACCAAGAAGTTCACATAAACCACGAAAGGAAACACGTAGCAAATAAGTGCGGAAATTAAACAAACAAAAGAAATGGTGAAAAATCAAAAGAAAAATCCTATATCTAGGGTTCCTTAAATAAAATAAACTAGACCTTGCTCCTAACTTTAAGGACCACCAAAAATTCCAAAATCAAAAATTATTCGAACCGATTTGGCCAGGTAGGTGCAAGCATTGCCAAGAGGCTAGACACCGGCCTAGACATCAAATCCTAATTGGCCAGGTAAGCTTTCGCTTGCCTAGACACCAAAGAGTCGGAATAATTAATGATTACGTCGTTTCTTAGGTACCTTCCTAATTGAGCGCGAAAATCCTAGGGGCCATGTCTAATTTAATTTTATTAAAGGCTAGGGTATGCAAAATGAAGAATTAATTGTTGTGGGCCAAGGAAAGAGTGATGAAATCCCTTCCCTTATCTTTTGATTGGGTTTTTGCCCTTAAGATTTATTAAAATGATGCGACACACAACCATGGTTCTAAAAATCCCCAATTTAACCGATTAATCCCCGATTAATCCTTTGTAAGCTAACCAACCGATTCGATTTTTAAAATCCGATTAATCCTATGAATTTAATTAAAATAATATGTTTAACTATAAATTAGACTAATATATTAAATATTATTATAATATCCGATTAATACTCCGATTAATCCTTCCGATTAATCTCCGATTACCCGATTAATCTTAAATCGGTACCTCAACCGATTTATACCGATTACCGATTTTTACAACCATGCACACAACAAGATTTATTAAAGCGATAAACAATTATGGATGCTTACACTACGTGTTCTAACTAAAGAAAGAAGAATTTAACGTACCTTCGGTCCTCCAGCAATCACCACAAATATAAGGTACGAAAAATTAAAAACAAGAAAAATAAAAATCTAGATGATGTGATCATAAGTGATTAAATGCATGATGCAACAAATATGTAATTTCTAACTATTTTTTTTAATTTTTTTTGTGGTTTTTTTTGATTTATTTGTGATTTTGTAAAAATAAAAAGGCGAAAAGAGTGAGATACGGGTTACCGACGCGTGCTTCCAAGAATTCCAATTCGCTCCAAGCTCCGTGAGAAGATTCCCGAAATTTCAAACTTTCCTAAAAAAAATGAGATGAAAATGAGAAAAGTAAAACTAATCCGAAAAACTAAAAATTAAGGCGCGAAAAATAATTAGACCCCGGCAGCGGCGCCAAAAACTTGATGTGCTAAAAATATAAATTTTAATATCGCAAGCGCACGATCTCGTTTTAGTATTTTAAGATTCGTTCCACAGAGACTAAATTTATTTCGCGATTCTTAATTTTTAATTTAGGCAAATTAGGACAAGTGGGTTTTTGGAAAAATTGGATTTTTACTATTTAATTCCTAAATGCAAATTCAAAATTTTTCTAAAACTATTCTAATTATTCTAAAAATCCTAAAGGCGAATTAAAACCAAATTTTATTCTAAAACCTTTTTTTTTTCATTTATTAAAATACGAGTTCAAGCAATAAATAGGTAATAAAAATATGCAAAAATATGCACTTATCAGGACCTTTATATAGATAAGTCAAGAACTAATGTATACCAATTTGCTAGCACTTTTGGACCGGTTAATTGTTGGGTTCGGTATGCATTTATTTATGGGCCTCGATGTTATAAAAAGAGAAGGCTCTTTAACGCAAAGGCTTAGCAAAAAAAAAACTCAAAGGCTTGGCCAGTATTCTCCACAGTAATTGCAAAAAAATATGCTAGAAGTTATAACTTGTGTCCTGCAAACTAACAGGGAGTGACTATGGCCACACGATAGTGAACATGCATACATAATGAAGAGAGGAAGGTGGCATAATACGAAATGATAACAAAAGCTAGCAAAGCAAGAAGTTGACAGCTTACATTAGATATAGCTTCCAATTTTCTCAGCAAGTTGCAAATGCCAATCAGTCAATGGAGGTGCCGGGGTAGCACAACTACAAGCATGATATTTCGTTTTAGTTATAAAACTGTGTAATTTTACTCCAGAAGTACTGGAAACATTAATTACCTTCATCTAAATGGCAGAAGCTTTCTCTGGGAAATATTACACTAGGATCAATTTGTTGGGAGTGCAGAACAAGAGCCACAGAATTTCTACTGTAAAATAAAAAATATGCACATGTTTCATCAACTTATAAGTTATAGCTCTTGATAGACAATTTAAAAGAGAACTTCTTAATTAATACGGGGACAGATAAGAAGAACATATATACACACACATATACGGAAGACCAAATAAGAAAATTAATCATTGTAACAAGATTAATCATATAATGAACTATAAATTTAAATAGAAACAAAGAAGCCTAGGATGGTGCAGAACAGTTAAATGAGATTCGCCACAAGATCAGATTATGTTTCTGACTATAAAAATACATCTGCGTGCCCTTGTGCAACATTTCAGACACAAAATCTTGTTTATTTTCAAATGATAAGACGAGATTACTACCTGGCCCATGAAGGAATGAATTTATTGGGGGGAAACTCATCCTCCTCTTCATCTTCTTCGTCTGAGTGCTGATACGGAGACATCTCATATGACTTCTCATGACTTGTCTTTGTAGCAACAACACTTCTCAAGGGTAACTGATTTAACATACTTGTTAACTACAAAAATAAAATATAATATAACATGAGGCTCCTCAGATTTTTAAATCATAGATCAGACATTTACCCAATACCAACATAAAATGTCAAATGGACCTTCCTCGCAAAAATATATTAAGAATCACAAGACATGCTTTTGACTAATGCGAGGACCTTTCCTTTCCGTATCATTAAATTTGGCCAGATATAGATATTATTTTACTTGTAATAATCATTATAGATTTGAGCTACCATACATTCCTGTAATCTACTACAACTGACTTGATCTACATAGTAAGACTTCACAATTGATTCCCTTCATAATCATATCCTACTTCCTGAAATAGTCTACGATACGATGTCTTTTGACTGGATGCGCAGAAAGAACTATACCCTACTTAATCAGAGAAAAGTTAGGTACAGAAGAATGTTAGTTATCCATGGCATAATTTACATCAGTGACTTCTAAATTTTTGTTATGATTTTCACTACACATGTGCCAATATATTGGCCTCATTTCTTTGTAATTAAAAGGTTTGTGCCGATAATATCTTTGTCATGGTTTTCACTACACATGTTGATGGTTTAATGAAACACAGGGTAGCTTAAAAAGTAAATAAAGGTGTCCTTTAAACAGTACCTTTCTGCTTCCATTGCAGTCACTTAGAGTTTCACAGTTTTCAGAAACTGTACTAACTCGCAGAATATTACACCCAGTTGTCTTGGATTCGGTTTGTGATTCTAACTTCTTCAAACTGTTTCCTTTACCACTCAGTATGTCCACACTCTGATCTTTTCCTATTCTGTGACTAGATTCCTTCCTGTTAGTTTTTATGCCCTGTTGAGAATACTACTGATATCAGGGCCTGCTGCAACTACAAAAGTCTGAAGAAAAAATTAATACCAAATAAGGGCTATAGGAGATTTCACCTTGTTACCGAATTGTTTTTCTCTCCCCACTTTCCCAGCAAATATTTTCATTTCTCGTGCTCTGTGATTTTGGGATCCTCCAACGCGCTTCCTACCTTCTTCCTCTCTCAGCCTTTTCCTTGCTGCTATATCAGCATCTTTTTTCTTTAGTTCCTCTTCTTTCTTTCTCTTATCCAACTCCCTTTGCCTCAAAGTTTCTTGATCTATTTTTGCTCGCTCAAGTTGTAATGCTTCTTTCTTAATTTTGCGTTCATTTTCTTTTTTTTTCCTCAAGACGCTTTGCCGCCTCAGCAGCCTCTAGTGCTCTCACTTTGATATCTCTTTTCGCTGCAAGAAGTTAAAACAAACCACTTTAAAAGTTACATAAATTGCTGATCTGGTGACTGGTACGAACATTTTCACAACATGCAACAGCTATTTACTTTACTTTCCAATTATAGTAAGAAAGTCCTTCAACACCATACTAAGATTCATAATAGACCAAAAAATAACAAAACAGACTTGTAAAACCAGATAATTCAGGTGCCGTGTGGGCATTTTGATACATCAAAACATATCATTGAAGAAGAGATTGCCATATAGCAAGCAGTACAGAACATAATTTCTGTCCATTAAAACAAGCTAAGAATATCACAAGGCAACACATTGTTCCAGACATATATAACATCAAAAAATTTGGTATTCTGGTTGATGTCTGATGAGGCTTCATTCTATTTAAGTATATATTATATTTCATCTTTACCTAAATAAAGATAATATGCTGAATCTAATACATGTGCAAGTTACATATGTGTAACTTGGAGTACAAATTAGAAAAAAATACACTTTTAAAAATTATATACAAAACTGCAAATAAATTAAATGTGAATTTCTTTCTAATTACTCCCTACTAGAATTTGTTCCCTAAAATTAATTCAATATAAATTCATATACATACTGATTGGCTGTTAATTCATTACTCCACTGCATGTTAAGGTTTGTAGGGATAATCATTTAACCCTCGTTTAGGTTTTTATCATTGATTCCAATTGATTCTCTGATGTTGAGGACATCAACATTAAACCTTTAAAGCAATCACTGTATAATTAATTCTCTCGTTTTCCTCTTGGCCTTAACCAAATCACAACTAATTGTTGTCCCCAAGGAACAAACACCTCTACGGCCTACCCCCCAGACATACTACAGACACACACACAAGTTACAAACTAACTGAGCTGGGCAGGGAGCACTCTCTCCCTTCCCTAAAATGGGCTTTTATGAAGACACCCCCCCCCCCCCAAAATCCCCCTCCTCCCAAAAAAAACACACACATTGTCCCTTGCACTGTTAGCATCTCCAGCAAACTGCAACAGCACCATTTTCTTATGTAATTTCTAACAATATATCAATAGTTTTATAGAAGCCAAAAACAGTGGATGAACAAACCACCTTTACAAACTGCAGCTGCTTGCTTTTGCTGAACTAGCGGAATAAATGAAGTGACATTGGAAACAATGTTGTTACGCTTCACCTTCTCCGATAGTCTCTGTGATCCTCTCTTTATACTTGATGTACTTGACAATATTTCTTTGTTGAACCTGTTCTGAAGTGATTCACTGACCTTCTCAATACTATTTGAACCTACTGATGACAACTGGTTCTCCTTTCCCCCATTCTGACTTTTTCTATTGCTGCAGTAATTTCTAAGTCTCTGCTTGACACTACTTAGAACCTCCCCATTACTAGAATGCAAATCACTGATATGATGAAATTTCTCAATTTGAGATATTGATGCAGGGGGATTTGGTAATACTTTTTCTGTTCTAAGAAGTGCTTCTCCAATTGCACAATTATTGATCTCTGTAAAACCAACATCCTCTTGTATACTACCATCGTCCTCATCAGCATTCTCATTTTCGTCATCAACAATGGGATCTTCCTCAATGGCAAAGCATGTAAGCTCGGGATTGGAGCCCAGTAGCTTCTCTGAACTCATAGATTTTGATTGTATGTGCCAGAATTTTTTGAAATCCAGCCATATCGAGCACCAGAATATGGTAGGCAATCAGAAGATAGCATCGCTCGTAGAGCAAAGTCTGCTTCATCTGTAGAAGTAGCCCGTAACTGATTGCCGGCATCATCACCAAGAGGTAAGGTACATGTGAGATTGGTATGCTCAAGAAGTCCATTTGGTAAAGATACAGATAGATATTCATTTTCCAGTGGTTTGAACGTAGATGAAAATTGAGATAAAGGGGTACACATGCTGGCAGTTCTGCAAATCTGCTCCAGAATGCTAGCACGTTGAATCGAAGTACATGCAGTGTTTAGTTCACCGAAATCAATTCCATTTATGCTACTGTCCAGCTCTTCATTATCAGAACGTTCATTCAGAACACATCCCTCATTGACTCGTAAGTTCTGGTCAAAAGCAAGCTCCTTGTTACCTGGTGAGCCAACTGGGTTACCCTCTTTAAGAAGAGAATTGCTATCTATCAAGGCACTCTTAGTAGAAGTCAAAATATCGCCATCAGCCAGGTCATCAGCATCTCCAACATGAAAGATCTTTTGAAATTCGTGCTCCTCACGCGGATCATTTGCAGCAAGATATGATGTAGTGTAATCCTCAACAAAGAAACCTTGTAAATCTTTGTTTGCCTGTTTGCTCAAACTTGATAAAAAGCATTGTCCTAGCTTTTCATGTTCAGATGCGGAAGGGGTCTCTCCAACCTTAATTTGCTCCTCAAAACCAATTTCTCCCTCCTGGAAACCACATTAGTTTAAAAACAATCCCCCAAAGAACAACAGACAAAAAGACATGAACATATTTTTGTACCAGAGGAACTTATATGCAACAATAGATCATCATGGTTTTTGTCTTTATACTAGGAGCAAAACAGCAACATCTCTAGAATGAATTCCTATCTCTTTAAAGCTGCAAAGGATGTATGATACAAAATCCTTTCACCTCCCACACATGACCCATCCATGTGCACAATTTGCAAAGCAAGTACATATATGAATAACTACATAATAAATTCAATATACAGGTCAAACATTTGCCGTCCGCACAATTATAGTACTCCATCATTTCATATATTTATGGTTATTACGTAATCAATACTTTGGCAAGGAAGATATAAAAATTATGTACCCATAGATAATGCTTGTATTAAGAGCACTGTTATCATTTATGGAGATTAAGGCCTTATGATTTCCAAATTATGTGTATCGAAAATGACTTAAGATGGCACATAGGGAGTAACCTTTAAGCTGTAAAGTCTTACAAGTTACAATAGCGTTTATACAAAGCATTTGAGAGACAGAATGGCACATTGAGGGTAAGCATTTACTGGAAATTATTTTTACATGAAATATGTAGTATCTGATTGTGTGAGTGTGTCTAAACACACAATCACATGGTAATACTAATAATATAATTATATGCAGATAATTATATAGCACATACAGTACATATATATATATATATATATATATGTTAAATATCATAAGAAATGACATATGCAATGACATAATCATAAGAAATGACATATGCAATGACATCAAATGTGTGGCTGAATTGTTCAACAATGTAGGCTAGTCAATAGTCCAAGTATGTGGGCTAGATTGTAGTAGATTATATGCATAGACAGCTGATCATTTTGTTCTATAAATAGAGGCATAACCTCATTGTAATACTTGGAGAAGTATGAATATAATTCTCTTCTACCCCAACTGATTTCTCTCTTCCCTCTCTATAATCACATATATATTCAGATTCTAACAATATATATATATAATATATATATATATATATATATATATATATATATATATATATATGAACCTATGGTATACAGCATATCGGCAAACAAGACCATACATAAACCAAATATCTGATAGCAGAACCACTTATTAATGGATGTTCGAACATTATTAAACTGTAATGAATCTGTAGCTTTTGTAATCAATTCGCCAACAACCAGCAAAGTACACACTCACATAGGTGACTCTTAGAAATATAACATCAGGATATATAGTTCTCTTGTTAACTTGAACAATAATTTAAATACAGAAGGAAAGACCAATACCACTTGTTGCCTTCTAAACATCGGCGAAGACAAAGTTTCATCTATCAAAAGACACTCCATCTTCTCATTAAACAAGTCAGATCTCCAACTGAAATTCTGTTTATGAGAAGAGTAAACTGCTGGAAGCTTTGAGCCAGCATAAAAAACATCCTCACTATGTTCCACTTGAATATCATGAAGCCTTTGTACTCTAAAGCTTGGGGAGGCAGAGAAACAATTTGTTTGTTGGTCCTCAATCATTCTCCGCTTGGATTGAGGCCAGGAATCATCTTTTTTGTGTCTAGATCTATATTTAGACAGAGAGGATGTATATGTGGGTTGAGTTCCACCAAACCCTAAAGAACCAAAATTGTTATCTTCATCTTGAGGATCCCCAACTGAACCAGAAGTACTTAGTCCTTCCTCAATTAAGTTAAAACACACTTCAACCAAATCCATTTTCTCTGTGCCAACCAAGTTGTTTGTGTTCTTGCAACCAAAATTATGTTGATGCTGCAGAACATTTTTTTCATCATCAAGTCTGAAGTCTCGTCTTGCATCAAGAACATAGTCAAGTTTATTTTTCAAATTTTCATCCTTGTCCAAGCAACTTTTTGAATCTTCAGTAGCCAGTTTGGTTAAACATGGGACAACTGATGACCCTGAATGCTCTTGTTGTGATGTTTGAGGAACAATTTCACTCCTAGTCCACCTCTCACAAAAGAAATGACCCTGTTGGACAACAGAAATGAACAATCTTGCATTGTCGAAGCTTTGGTAACAGAAAACAAAATTCTAAATCATCCCATGCAAGTATACGATATCATCATAATGCAAATACTTGTTTTAGAATAGTCTACAAAATCAAGGACAATGATATTAAGTAAACACAGACTCTGATGGCACCTATAAAGTAGAAAAAATTACGCGTTTAAGCTTTGCTGTTCGCATCCCCCATATTTAGTGACTTCTTCTAATACCTTAAGGTGTTGGAAGAGTTGGTCTTTCACATGGTATTAAAGCTTAGTTTACTATTTACCCAAAGTTCTCAAGTTAAAATCCCAGGTACCTGAGAAATTCTTCAAATTTAATATAAAGAATTACCCCCAAAAGATGGATTAGTAACGGACTCTCTATTCCTAATATTAGCTCTTCGGTGAAAGAAGTGTTAAAGATATGTGAACCATATTGAGGAATTCTCCTAATACGATTAGGCCTTAAGAGGGATTGTCATCTAACATTCCATAGACCATAATCATTTTGACACTTCATTGCAACTACTACAGAATATGAATTTTGATTCCTATTCTTAGTTCAGCCTCAATGTGCATAAGAATTGTTTTAAGAGGATATGATTCAACAGTCGTTCTTATGCTAAAATTAGATAACCAACCAACTGATAGAAACATATGCCGCTTGCCATTAATCATCACAGACTGAGATATCTGGCTGTTCGTGTAGATTTAATGTTGACTGTTGAGACATAAGAGGCTTCATACATATATAAAGCAGTACAGGAAACTCTAGTGAATGTATTTTTCTAAAATCTAAAATAACCAAACAACTATCAAACAACATAGTAGCTATTGAGGCCGCAACAAACTTCTGTCTCTTTGCTGTATTAAGAATATGCTTAAAAAGAGAAGGTAGTTGCTATCTGTGTTCCCAAAAGAATGTCCACGTAATTAATGAGTTTATACTAGGGTGAATGGTAATAGACCTCAAAGTTTAAAGAGTTTAGGTGTAGGTTGGTTTTTACTTTATGTTACGTAATACATACGTAAAACATCCTTTTGAAGGTAGGAGCATGCTACGCAGTTACAGTAAGCACATGCCAATAAGTATCATGGCATTGGAATTAAAAAAAAAAATCAAAGAATTACCATGTCAATACATTGTTCAGGACACCCTTCCATTACATGGCAGTTGGGGTCACGCACATCCAGATAAGATATTTCATGAAGATCTGAAGGTGAAACATCTTTTTCAGTAGGAGAGTAAGAAATGTACAAACCAGCCTTTAAGTCATCTTCATCGTGTTTCACCTGTGGGCTTTCATTTCGATAAGGTTGTGACGTCCTCTCATTTTCATTGCAATCCTCTCTATTTGTTTCAAACGGCCTCTTTGATTTTACCTTTTGAAGCTCCACTCTTCCCCAATAGCTGTTTCTTTGAAGGGTAGTCACTCTTTGATTTTTCTAATGATGCTTCAGGCTCCAACAACTTACGGCATCTCCTTCCGGAAGATTGTTCTGGGCTTTTCATTACAGAAGAGGGGATATAATGTTCATTCAATCTGTAATCTTCCAAGCCATCAAAGTGTAGCTGCTTTGGCTGCACAGCATCCGAAGCCAACCTCACACTTGCAACTTCTGATTCTGTTCTAAGGTTAGCGTTATCCAGAGTAGACCTAAAACAACGAGGGTGTCCTTCAAGCTCAATAGCCATAGCAGATGGAACTGTCTCCTTGTTTAAAGTAGCACAGGTTTTGGTTACTGGCAGGATTACTTTACTGTCTGACAAGTCTTTATGGCCACTGCCATCAAGCATGTTTAATGAACTAACAAATGGACTATTTGACAAGTCTTTATGGCCACTTCCATCAGGCATGTTTGCTGAACATAGAAGTGGATATTCTTCTGTTGCAAAGGATCTGGTTCTGGAATGAGTATCTTTAAGATCAGCAATACCAATACCGGAAGATTTAACACTCAGTACTAGTCCTTCATTGCGAAATGTTTTTTCTGATTTATTCATGTTACCACCAAGCTCAGTTAAAGGTTGGACCACCTCTTGTACTTCAGTACCTTTATCAAGCAGTGGATTTAATTTACTAGAGAACTCATCGCAACTACTACCACCTACCTTTGGAATATAAGAAGCTGCACCCAGTCCCACAGCATCATCAACAGAATCATCCATAGAACTAGGCTGTCTGCTAGAATCAATGGATCTTGTAACTACATCCATATACTTGCTACTTTCCACTTCCATGACCTTGCATTTTTCCATTGCAGCATCTCGCAGATCACTAGCTTCTCCACAGGCATGGAAAGGAATGACCACCTCCATCTCCTTGCTCACAAGCAGATTATTATTGTCTATACACTGAAAAAGTTCCTCACCATTTTCAAATTGAATTGTAGAAGATCTACCAGTTTCCAAAGATTCATTTCGGTAAATGTGTTGTATGCAAGAACATTTTGATCTTGTTATTTGACCACAAGACCCGCCTGCACCATTTTCCATGCCCTGATCTCTTCCTTTGGCTCGTTTTATCACACAACTTTCTTTGCCACTATCTTTCCTCACATTTTCATGAGACACATCTAGCTTTAAAGGTTCAATAAAAGAGCTCTGCCGTTTGCAATTACTTTTAGATCTAGTAATCCTACCACAATTGTTGCTTGTGCCACTATTGCTGCTCGGATCTGTACTGGACACTCTCTCTACACAGCTCTTTTGGTTCATTTCAGAAGATTTTTCCATCACTAAAAAATCTTTGGAATGATCAGGCTCTTCTACATCAATACCATATAGTGCTAATCCACTAAAAGATATCGTTTTATTGTCATTGCTAAAGCGATTCTTTGTCGCATTTGCACTTGTGCGAAGTTCTAGAGCCTTTTGCCGTGACTTAGACCTTTGGAATCTAACTAAAGATTGATCAGGTGCAATATCCAAGTCTGATATTCTCGCAACGTTTTGGTTTGCTGGAGTGCATTTCGGAACAGAATTTGGTATGCATTTAAAGTCAGCATCATGGTTATCAGGTAAATCCATCGGCTCAATACCTCCACCAAGACTCTTGTTAGAAGCATTTACTTCTAAAAGTGATCCATCAGATACGCTTCCATGGTCTTGCATGACAGCTTGCTGATAAATCTGACTCCAGCCTTGTGACTGACCTGAGTGACTTGATTTGTTAGAGATATTGGCGACTCTTGCATCTTCCCGATCATGTAAATATGTACAAGATCGCCTGGGAATACAATCCGAGTTATATCCATCATCGTAATCATGAGATTCATGCACAAGTTTCAGCTCATCCCTTCCACCTAGACTATTCTTTGAGTCATGGTCCTCGTGAATGTCCTTTGGAAATTCAACCAATGAGATTACATTTTCGCCTGTAACAGTTGGCCTGCTCTGCAAGTAGCATTGACCAGTTGCATATGGAAAAGCCGTTCTTGCATGAGGAAGTAAAAGGTCTGATATCAGCTCTTCTTTATTTATTTCTGCATTAAAAATGTATCTACCATTAGCATCTCAACTTACTTTGAAAACATTTGCATATTTGATGGGAACAATACAACTGTAACTGTAACAATACATTGCATATTTTGTGAATATTAAAGTTGGAATCTCCACTCAAATTATATTGACAGTTTTAAGTATTAGAACAAATTTGTTGCAAGGAAAGAATCATTAATATGTCGAAAACATTATGTCTACAGGCCTTTGCTCCATACAGAACACTCTTATATAACAAACAACAAAGAACACCTTAGATCTATTAGATCCTTTGGCCCCGCCAGGGGCACCCAATACAAAAAGTTATTATTTTTTTACCCTCTATCAAGCCAGAAAAAAAAAAATTTTAAAAAAAATTTACTGTTCATGATGACGTCACTGATGACGTCATCATCATGAACAGTAGCTTTTTAAATTTTTTTTTTTTTTTTTGAGATGATGGATGGATAAAGGGTAAAAAAATAAGAACTTTTTGTATTAGGTGGCCCCGCCTGGGGCAATGGATCTATTAGATATGAGGTGTTCTTTATTATATAAGGTGTTTGCTATGGAGTCCAACCCTATGTCTACAATGTTACAAGCATATGTAATAAAAATAAGCAACAGCTTGTGATACAAAACGTTAAATAGACGAGCAACAAGCTCAAACAAAATCCCTGAAAGTAGCAATCTCGAATACATGACTATTGTTCCATCCGCTGAAATCAACAATAATTACGATTCAACAAAGTACTAGTAGGCAACTAGCATTACAAGTTTTGAGACACTACTAAAAAATTAGGAACATTACTCGTAAAAATAAACAGCATACTGGTAAGAGCAAATACAAGTAACACAGCAGTAGAATCGAGATTGTGCAATTAGACATGGTAATAACTTAAAATAGAAATGAGAAAGGTGTAAAAGTGATTGAAATAAAAGAGAAAGGATAGGGTAAATGAGAAAGGTAATGTATATACCTTGGGGAAGTGAAGAGAGGGAGCGAGAATTAGGGTCAAGAAACCAAGGAGGAGGATTAATTCCTTGAATGAGTAGATTACAATTTACAAGCAAGATATTGGGTTTTATATCAAATTGGTCACTTTCTTCGTCAAAAATTATCATTTAACCCATTATTTTTATCGGGGTCTTATTTAAACTACTAAATTAAGAAAATATATATTTTACCCTCTTGCATTTAAAAAGATTAATACAATTTATGGTGGTCTAAGTGATATATAGGGGGCAAATGATATATTTTCTTAATTTAGTGGTTTAAATGAGATCCCGATGAGAATGGTGGATTAAATGATAATTTTTGACGAATGGATTGGCCAGTTTGATATAAAACCCGCAAGATGTTGTTGGTACAAATAGGTTTGTTGTTTGACGTGTTGTATGATCCAATTGCTTCGATGGAATACATGATGCACTATCTTCTCTTCATTGCTCCTCATCGTCGTCCTCGTCATTTTACTACTACATCTATCAATCCAATTAGTATGTACGTGCCAATTTCACTTTCAAACCTTGGTTTGGGGAATGGATCGTTTCCATTTTGGTAAATGGATCTACCCAATCGGCCCGTGCGCTCACTCATTTAGAGGGTGTTTGGCAAAGACAGCTTAAAGTTAAAAATAGCTTTAAGTTATTGTGACAGCCCCAAATCTGGGGTCATAAATCTGGGCCATCACGGACCAACTTCCATTCAAAATCAATATCTCTTGGGTTTTTTTTTATATACTTATGCAATTGACCCCACAGTAATACACACACACACACCAGTCATATGCTCAGAGAACAATATTCACCATAATAAAAGTTTAGAGTTAAACAGTTATTACAAACCCAGAATCATACTTAAGTACATTGTTGAGTGATACTTCTACAAGAAGCATTTCAACAACCAAATTTATTACAACCTTACACACTTACACACTTAATATACATAAGACCACTAAACCCCTTGCGCTGGTCATCTACCTCGGGGATTGATGCTAACGAGCTCTCAGAAGGTCGCCTTTCCCTTACCCTCTTGCGGGGCGTTCTGCGTAGTATTGGCATACCTAGCTGTATATAGATAAGTAGCAAGAATGAGCTATAATAGCTCAGCAAGATAATATTGTAACTAGAATTTAAAATGTAACCAAGTATACATGTATATACATATGTAAGTAGTAACCAAATTATAAACTTTAAGGGAGAATAAACTCTTATTTAATAATACATCATCCACTTAATATTATAAGAAAGAAATCTAGGATAATACAGTATCAGTTTCTCTTCTTAATAATAAACAATCAATATGACCTTTCCATGTAATATTCCAAGGTAACATGAATACTTGAATAAATCTCTCACTAGCACTTTATCATTTCCTTCTTATGCAACAATTTATAAATTAATATAAAATCAGTTTCTCTTCATCTATAACAATAATTCTATCTTTCATATCATTTTCTCTTTTCAGTATACCAATCTGACTTTATCATTGACTCTTTATTCAAATATTTGGGGGTTTTCACTGTTGCCGAATACGTGAGGCACGATGATCAGTCGCCCTCCGTATCCGTCCCTTTTTACTACCGGTAGAAGGAGGAAGGTCCACCACTACATCCCCCTGGAGGAAGGTACACCACTACATCCTCCTTCGGCAACTCTTGGGCCGAATTAAAATATTGATTGCTGGACTGTGCAGCACACAGCCTCTTATGCTTTTTATTGCTATCCCCTTTTTTGTCAAATCGTTGTTCTATTTACTAAATGTCATTCCACATTTCCATTTTCTCACTTTCATTTCCACATATCATTTACTCATCTCATTTCCATTCTCGCACATTATTTCTATAAAATATATACATAACATAATACTCCAATTATGATTCAGACATCTCTTTTATATTTAAGAATTCAAATATGCTTTTATATCATATTCCGTCTACTTAAAGGGTAGTAATTAATAATCAAATAATATTTGTAATACTACTAACACTAAAAGGAATATCTTTAATATAGTATTATAAACCATATAACCCTGGATAACAACTGATACCATTCTTTCCATATCTCTTTAGTTTCCCAAAATCAAGGAAATATATTCTTTGCAGCATAACAACAATAACATCATATATATATTCCATAATGTCATTTTATTCCAAGGATAAATAATCTTCAAAGTAGGGATAGAAAAATCTTGCCTCGGTTTCTGTATCCTGACAGTATGGCTGGTTCCTCCTCCGGAATTTCTATAAACACAAAAGGACCGTCATTAGAATACCACATCTCTTACTCACTACCCTCTCGTATAACAACACCCTTTACACTTTAATGTATGTTTAACGTATCATTATTACCCCAAAGGTTCAAGAACTTAACCATTTATAAGTTCAATCGAAGTTTCAGTGTTTGTCACCATTTTACCTAACAACCACACTCGACTGTAAAATTTCTTATAAATTTTTGATTTCGAATTTTAATATGAGGTCAACTGTCAAGGGTCCTCTGACCACCCTACTATACTATTCCAAAATTTCGTGACTTATAAAAATGTCTAAGTATGGTAACTTTAGCCTCAAAGTTGATACAATTACGTTTTCTCGGTTATCGAACACCTTTCACTAAAACTGACTTTTCTCCTAAACCGTTCATCAGATTTTAACGCACCTTATATCAAAACGATCTATGAACCAAGATCTATCATTTCATGGTCAATTGGTAACCTAGGCAGTGAGGTACCGTATGAATACAGGGGTCACAAAACAGGGCAGATTTCGTTCTAACGAAAATCGGACATTATAACTGCTGTAATTTCATACTTTCCAAAATCAAACTCCTCCAAAACCAATCATCAAACACAATAATCATCACCTACACCATGTGGTCTTCATTACCAGCCATGGTTACACTCCCAAACTCCTTCCAAAATCAACTCAAACCACTTACAAACACTTATAACATCATAAACATAACCTTTATACCACTTAATCACTAAACCAACAATATTCATCACAATATAAAAAGGGGCAAGAGTGTTTATACCTCCTTGAAGCTTTATCAACACTTAATAATCCTTAGCTAGCCCTTAAACAACCTTACAATAGCTTGAATCAACTAAAAGAACCATGAAAATCAAGTTAGTTCTTAGAAAACTACTATTCATCACTATTCATCCTTTTTATCTACACCTTATAACTTCTATACCACTTTCTTCATCCTTTTTCCTTCATAATATCTCTATCTTGTTTGCACAAAATACACCAACATAAACTTGCTTGTCATTCATCAACATTCCTCTTTTAGTTATAGTATCGGCCACCACATTGGCCTCTCCTGAATGGTAGTGTATCTCACTTATGGTTTATCCCTATGTTGATCTCTATCATGACATAAAATATACCTACTTCGCTCTTATTATATCTTGTATCTGTAAAATCTTCCAGAAATCCGACTAGAATAAAATTCTTTGAAACAATTGTAAGAAAATATTACCTATAATATATATTTCCTGTTCGTATATAAATAAGTCTATGGTTTACCCCCAAAATACTATTATTCTCCTTTTCATAGAATTTCTAACCCCCAACAGATACTGATTTTCCTTATCTAGATTATCAACTTACCGATACCATTCATTGACCACATTGATTCCTAACCAAACGTTTACACTAAAATTTAAATACTAGAAAAATGTTCACCTGCATCTGTATCCGGCTTTCTCAATGCCTCTCCTAAAGTCATATTGTACACCCTGGCAGTAGGTCTATTTGAAGCAGTCACACTCTGTCCTGGCGCAGACGACCCACCAGAACGACAATCCCTAGCAATATGTCCTAGTCTTCCACATTGATAACACTTTACATCACCCTTATCAGCTGATGGACACCTGTCCTGATAATGCCCTTTCTGTCCACACTTAAAGCAAGTTACTCCCAACATCTTACACTCTCCGATATGCTTTTTACCACACGTGTTACAGTCTGGCAATGGTGGTCGCGATTGATTAAACTGAAAGGTTCCTGTGGACCTACCACCCTGATTCACCGTCTCACTGATAGTCTTATTATTTCCTGACTTTCCAAACTGGGGTTTTTGTCCTTTACCAAATTTATTAAAGTAGCTTCCCTCACTTGAACCTCCTTTTGGACCCTCAAATTTTCTTTTCTTGTTCTCTCGACCTAATTGGTTCTGTTCACTCTCGGCCTCAATAATAGATGCCTTCTGAACCACCGCAGCATACTCGGTCAACTCAAATGGTGCCACTCTTGTCCGTAGCCGTGGTTTCAATCCTTGTTGGAACCTTTTCGCTCGTTGCTCTTCAGTACGCACGAATTCTGGAACAAACCTAGACAGTTCGGTAAATTTCGTTTCATACTCAGCCACTGTTAGATTTTCCTGCTTTAGCTCCAAAAATTTTATTTCCATCTGGTTCTCCAGGTACCTAGGGGAATATTTGTCTAGAAACACCCTAGTGAAACGCTCCCAGGTTATCACTCCCGCTCCCTCGAGATTTTTCTTAGCTTCCCACCAATAATTTGCCTCTCCCTTTAGGAGATAGGCTGCAAAGACTGTCTTCTGATCTTCCTCTACCCTCAGTATCTCAAAAGCCTTCTCCATCTCTTTCAGCCATGCCCTGGCTGCTACTGGGTTAGTGGTTCCCTCAAATTCTGGGGGTTTTAGTGACTTAAAAGCACGAAAGGAGTTAGCTGCCTGGTTGGGAAGAACAGGTGGTTGTGGCGGATTCTGTGGATTAGCGAAATTCTGCCTCAATAGTTCTATAAATTGGTTAAAAGGGTTACCACCCTGATTCCCCTGTTGACCAGTCGATTCCTCTTCTTCTTCCTCATGATCTTGTTCATTATGAGCGTTTTCACCCTGCCTATTATGACTTGCTTCCTCTCTCTCATTTTCCCTTGCATTCATTCTATTATTACGCTTAGGCGGCATGATTCTGTATATAATAATATTCTTCATTAATCACCCAAATTTAGGGTACAATATACATCATTTCCATATATGCACAACTATATCATTAGTTAATCTTATTTATGCATCCCAGTATTTTTAACTTCACACAAGTAATATTTAATCATAATACAACTTTGACAAATAAGCTTAGTACCTTAAGCACAATAACCTTTTCATTTAAGTCAATCACCTCATATATATCAATATTTCTGAATCTCAACATTTAATATCAAAATACGATAAAATTAGGCAAAGTACATAAACTTCATTAATTTACATAAATATTTTACAACTTGGGTACAACGTCTTTTACTACTAATATCATACATCATAAAGTACAAGGTTCGAAACCCCAAAAGCATAACTGTACATACTAACTCGCTATAACAAAAGCACTACTAGCTGTCCTCTAATCAGACTGGGATTAAGACAGTAAACAACTAACCTAATCCCCAAAATGACATCCATAAGATGACTAGTCTGATTAGTATCCAAGACTACTACTCCTAATCATGGTAACGACGCCCTGATAACGTCTCTGATCTGCACTACCATAGTGGTGACTGTATCAACTATCTGAGCCCTCCATACTGGATCCCCTCTGTCTCCCAACATCGTCCTAATATCACCGAGTGCCCGCAGCTCGATACTAACTATGCTCAAAGTCAACCCATCTGGTATCACACCTCCTCCTCCTCTCGTCCTGTCTAACCTCTGCACAAGTGTATCTATAGTCCGACGGGACTCATCCAGCTGTCCCTGAAGGGCAAAGTACTCTGGCAAGAAAATAGCTGGCAACTGACCAGCTGGAAATATAGGTGCCTCCTGAGGTGGCATAGCATCTGGGGGAGGTACATCTACAAGTGGGGGTGCATCCACTGGTGGAGGTGGTGGTGGTGCAAATGGTGGGGATGGAGGAACTGGCTCTGTGTCCGCATCCTCAGAAGGGTCCTCCTCCAACTCATCCTCTGACAAGATAAAGTGTCCCGGTGGAGTGAACTGCTCCACTGGGTCCTCAAAAGGATCAGGGCTAGGTAGAGGAGATGGAACTGGTGATGGCACTGGGACAGGTGGGACAGGAGTAGGAGTCACATGAATGTCCCTCCACTCAATCGGCTCCTCAGGTATAACAGATAACCTAGGCCTCTTACGCAAGGGCATCTCCTCCTCAGGAATATCCGACCGCACTCGGGAAGGTCCGGCCCCATCAGGTCCTACATATGGTCTACCAGAATATGGCACTATGGCCACAGCATCCCTCTGCCTACGCTCCTCTGCCTCCTCAAGTCTCACTCTGATCTCGTGTCTCTCCATGGCCTCTGCGCGAACTCTCCTCCTCAGATCAGCGATAGCATACTCTGGAACCTCTACACCTACCAGCAACAAGTCTCTAAGCTCCTGCTCGGGTAGTCCTAGCCACTGGGGGTCCTGACCCGGCTCACCCATCTCCGCTCCCTATAATAAAACATAAAATTCTATTAGTAACGGTCTATAAAATTATAAACAATACTTAAAATAAATACTACCTGCGATATACCACCCCTGAACTTGATGGAAGTTCAAAATTTTATATTATAAATGATACAATATTATTATCACTCTTGTTCCTGAGCATTATGACTCTTAGCTCTGATACCAAACTGTGACAGCCCCAAATCTGGGGTCATAAATCTGGGCCATCACGGACCAACTTCCATTCAAAATCAATATCTCTTGGGTTTTTTTTATATACTTATGCAATTGACCCCACAGTAATACACACACACACACCAGTCATATGCTCAGAGAACAATATTCACCATAATAAAAGTTTAGAGTTAAACAGTTATTACAAACCCAGAATCATACTTAAGTACATTGTTGAGTGATACTTCTACAAGAAGCATTTCAACAACCAAATTTATTACAACCTTACACACTTACACACTTAATATACATAAGACCACTAAACCCCTTGCGCTGGTCATCTACCTCGGGGATTGATGCTAACGAGCTCTCAGAAGGTCGCCTTTCCCTTACCCTCTTGCGGGGCGTTCTGCGTAGTATTGGCATACCTAGCTGTATATAGATAAGTAGCAAGAATGAGCTATAATAGCTCAGCAAGATAATATTGTAACTAGAATTTAAAATGTAACCAAGTATACATGTATATACATATGTAAGTAGTAACCAAATTATAAACTTTAAGGGAGAATAAACTCTTATTTAATAATACATCATCCACTTAATATTATAAGAAAGAAATCTAGGATAATACAGTATCAGTTTCTCTTCTTAATAATATACAATCAATATGACCTTTCCATGTAATATTCCAAGGTAACATGAATACTTGAATAAATCTCTCACTAGCACTTTATCATTTCCTTCTTATGCAACAATTTATAAATTAATATAAAATCAGTTTCTCTTCATCTATAACAATAATTCTATCTTTCATATCATTTTCTCTTTTCAGTATACCAATCTGACTTTATCATTGACTCTTTATTCAAATATTTGGGGGTTTTCACTGTTGCCGAATACGTGAGGCACGATGATCAGTCGCCCTCCGTATCCGTCCCTTTTTACTACCGGTAGAAGGAGGAAGGTCCACCACTACATCCCCCTGGAGGAAGGTACACCACTACATCCTCCTTCGGCAACTCTTGGGCCGAATTAAAATATTGATTGCTGGACTGTGCAGCACACAGCCTCTTATGCTTTTTATTGCTATCCCCTTTTTTGTCAAATCGTTGTTCTATTTACTAAATGTCATTCCACATTTCCATTTTCTCACTTTCATTTCCACATATCATTTACTCATCTCATTTCCATTCTCGCACATTATTTCTATAAAATATATACATAACATAATACTCCAATTATGATTCAGACATCTCTTTTATATTTAAGAATTCAAATATGCTTTTATATCATATTCCGTCTACTTAAAGGGTAGTAATTAATAATCAAATAATATTTGTAATACTACTAACACTAAAAGGAATATCTTTAATATAGTATTATAAACCATATAACCCTGGATAACAACTGATACCATTCTTTCCATATCTCTTTAGTTTCCCAAAATCAAGGAAATATATTCTTTGCAGCATAACAACAATAACATCATATATATATTCCATAATGTCATTTTATTCCAAGGATAAATAATCTTCAAAGTAGGGATAGAAAAATCTTGCCTCGGTTTCTGTATCCTGACAGTATGGCTGGTTCCTCCTCCGGAATTTCTATAAACACAAAAGGACCGTCATTAGAATACCACATCTCTTACTCACTACCCTCTCGTATAACAACACCCTTTACACTTTAATGTATGTTTAACGTATCATTATTACCCCAAAGGTTCAAGAACTTAACCATTTATAAGTTCAATCGAAGTTTCAGTGTTTGTCACCATTTTACCTAACAACCACACTCGACTGTAAAATTTCTTATAAATTTTTTATTTCGAATTTTAATATGAGGTCAACTGTCAAGGGTCCTCTGACCACCCTACTATACTATTCCAAAATTTCGTGACTTATAAAAATTAGGGGAGAGCACGGTTCGGTTTGGGGCGGTTTTGTCCCGAAACCGGAACCGAAACCGCTTGTCTTTGGTTTTAAAAATTGAAAATCGCAACCGTAACCGAACCGTCGGTTTCGGTTTCGGTTTTAAAAAGCTCGGTTCGGTTTTTAACGGTTCGGTTTTGGTTGTAAAACCGAATGAAAAAATCATAAATATATTATAAGATTGTATGAGTGAACTATACTTGGAATTTTGTTACAGAAGTATCATATAGGTAGAGTCTGCATTGATGACATTGTCTATTTCAGTAACGGATACATCTACATAATTGTTTATGTAACCTTGTGTTATGCCAATACCTTCATTGCACCTGTCTCACTTATGGAGTTATGGTACTTCCACACCATTGCAACAGGCAGTGGATGCAACTTTTATAAGTTAGAAAACAATTAGGAGCTTATCAGAGGGCTTATCTTGCGGATTGTAGAAAGAAAATTTTGGAGGGACCGAAAGTTGTGTAATCTACTATATATGATATATAATTTATAAATTATATATTTATTTATTTATTTTGATAATCAGTTCGGTTCGGTTTTAATCGGTTCGGTTTTAACCTATAACCGGAACCGGAACCGAAAGTCTCGGTTTTTAAAAATCAAAAACCGCAACCGCCGGTTCAGTTTCGGTTTCGATTTTTTCGGTTCGGTTTTAACCGGTTTCGGCTCGGTTTCGGTTTCAATTCGGTTTTTTGCTCACCCCTAATAAAAATGTCTAAGTATGGTAACTTTAGCCTCAAAGTTGATACAATTACGTTTTCTCGGTTATCGAACACCTTTCACTAAAACTGACTTTTCTCCTAAACCGTTCATCAGATTTTAACGCACCTTATATCAAAACGATCTATGAACCAAGCTCTATCATTTCATGGTCAATTGGTAACCTAGGCAGTGAGGTACCGTATGAATACAGGGGTCACAAAACAGGGCAGATTTCGTTCTAACGAAAATCGGACATTATAACTGCTGTAATTTCATACTTTCCAAAATCAAACTCCTCCAAAACCAATCATCAAACACAATAATCATCACCTACACCATGTGGTCTTCATTACCAGCCATGGTTACACTCCCAAACTCCTTCCAAAATCAACTCAAACCACTTACAAACACTTATAACATCATAAACATAACCTTTATACCACTTAATCACTAAACCAACAATATTCATCACAATATAAAAAGGGGCAAGAGTGTTTATACCTCCTTGAAGCTTTATCAACACTTAATAATCCTTAGCTAGCCCTTAAACAACCTTACAATAGCTTGAATCAACTAAAAGAACCATGAAAATCAAGTTAGTTCTTAGAAAACTACTATTCATCACTATTCATCATCAACTTTGGAGATTTTATTACCTTGCCAAATGATGTTAGTTTGCTATGAAACTTTGTAGATGATCCTTCCTAACCTCCAAGAAGCTCCATGAATTTTCTCTTGATTTTATCTTGAAGAGAGCTAGGGTTTTGATTTTTATTTTCTTCTTTTTTTCTATTTGGCCGAATGGTTCTATGGAAATGGGGGAGAGAGTTTTGTGTTTTGTTTTGGTCTTATCTCATCTAATCTTGCTAATACTAGAGTACTTTGGAAGCTTGGTGATTATTAGAAAAAATCTTCATGTTAAAATGACTAATCTACCCTTAAATTTGTGTTAGTGGAAGATGACATCATTTGGATGATCTAATAATTCCTTTTTCTTGATTTTCTTTTCTAATTATAATGCTAGTACTCTTGGTAATTATAATGGGGTATGTATCCTTGTTATATTATAAATCTTGGTTGCTTAATCTCCATATTCGTCTAATTGTGGTTCGTTTCGAATGTACCTCATTATCTCAATGGTTTTGAAACCATTTACGAATCCAATTTCCCTTGGCATTCTCTTAACTTAATATTCCTTTGGTTTAACCTAAATTCACTAATCCCTCAATATATAATTCTCATAATGTTTCCATGCTCCTTAACATCTAATAGAAGCTTATTCGAATTCCAAAATCCTCAAAATCCATGTTCAGGAATCTCTGGAATCTAACGTCATTTCGAGTCACTTATTTCCATTGTACAATACTAATATGGTTTCTGTTTATTCATTTTATGTTTCCAATATAGAGTACCTATATACCATTTCTCTAAATCCTCGAAATTTACTATTCATGTGACCACTGTAGCATTACTGAAGTTAGGGTTATTACAGTTATTTTTGACCTGTTTGTTAACCATGTTTTAAGACTGTTTTAAGTTTAAAAAAACTGTTTTAAGTCATAAGTTTCATCTAGGTACTTTTGACTTATGACTTATGACTTATCGAGGTTTTTTTTTTTCACAATTCTTGTAAAGTTTAAATATTATGAATTTTAAATTTTTTTAAAGTCAAATTTCAATTTAAGTCAAAATTATTAAACCACCACTTAAACTTTAAGTAAAATTACCCAAACATATTCATTCAAATTAAAGTAAATAACCTTACTTTCTCCTTTAAGTTAAAAACACCTCCATTAAGTCAAAATTAACTTATTTTAAGCAATCCCAAACGGCCTCTTAGTCATTTAACGAAAAAGGAAATAAAATAATAATAACTTAGCAAAATAATAATAATAATAATAATAATCTATTACTATATATTATACTTCAACACAAGGGTAAAAAGTGCCATTTTAATGGCTGTGAAATTACTGTTTTACCCTTATTTATTGAAAAATAACAAAAACGCCACCTTTTCAAAATTTATGTAAAAGTTGAATATAATTATGTTACTCTTGAGAATCGAACACCTGACCTTCCATCCTCAAAGTCATGTCATAACCATTATGCTATATTCAATTTTGAGTATGTTTTAAAAATGTTATTAGATAAGTCACATCTTCTACTATTGTCCCATTTTTTCTATTTTAATTTTGACTAAATAACTCATTGGTTTTTGTTATTTTTAGAATATTACTAAGAATATAATTACGAAAAATATTTTAATCTATTGAGTAGACTCCACCATTCTTTTTTGCCATTTTAAATGATTGAAATTAAAAATAAAATTTTCAGATAAATTTTAGATTATAAAAAAATATAACCGAGTTCGGGAAAAAATATATTTATTTACATTCGCCTTTAAATAGATATTAAATTATTAAAATAAAAAATAAAATATGATTTAAAAAAATATGTAAACCTTATCTATCACATCAAATATAATTAATAATTGCATCACATAATTTTTAGCAATATAAAATTTTAAATATGTGAGTCATATTAGAGATTTTTGGTTGACCTAATATTCACACTTTTCAACACAAGGGTAAAAAGTACCATTTTAATGATTGTAAAATTATTGTTTTACCCTTATTTGTTGAAAAATAACAAAAACACCACCCTTTTAAAATTTATTTAAAAATTAGATATAATTATGTTACCCTTGAAGATCGAATCACCGACCTTCCACTCGCAACTCATGTCATAACCATTATACTGTACTTAGTTTTAAATATGTTTTAAAAATCTTATTATATAGATAAACCATATATTCGCCTTTCATCCCATTTTTTCTATTTTTATTTTGAATAAATAACATATTTGTTTTTCTTATTTTTAGAATATTGCTAACAATGTAATTACAATTTTTTTAATCTATTGAGTGTATTCTACGATTCTCTTTTGCCATCTTAAATGATTGAAAGTAAAAATAAAATTTTAAGATAAAATTTTAGATTATACAAAATATAATCGAGTTTGGGAAAAAAACGTATTTATTTACATTCGTATCCAAGTAGATATTACATTATTAAAATAAAAAATAAAATATGGTTTCAAAAAATATGCAAATCTTATTTATCAAATCAAACATAATAAATAATTGCATCACAAATTTTTTAGGTATATAAAATTTTAAACATGTGAGTAATATTAGAGATTTTTGGTTGATCTACTATTTGGGCGTTCAACAGTTTAAATATATGATTGGTGTTAAAACATGAATATTTAAAACAATAAGAAAAATAAATGAATTTATGTTAAAAAGATGAGAACTCTAAAAATAAATCTATGTTATATATATGAAAAATCATGTAACTCATTCTCAATATTGAATGAAAGAAGATAGGATTTTTGAATCATAAATGTTACTCCCTATGTCCCAACCATTTCTTTACATAAAAAACTGCGTATCTGACACGCATTTTAAGGATAATTCTATAACTTATTTTTGATTTTTTCTTTTTTTGTATAAAATTAGGATTATTCTATTCTTATACAAAAAAAGAAAATATCAAAAATAAGTTATAGAACTATCCTTAAAATGCACCTTAAAATCCGTGTCGAAAATTGGTCCGCAAATGTTAATTATTCAATGGGACGGAGGGAGTACAAAACTTCTATAATTATAAAAAATGACCGATTAGATTATAACTCGAATTTAAAGAATGGTTATATGAAATTTCATGTAATAAAATAAATTCATCAATATAATATATAGTGGTAAAGTTGTAACATTTATTTATATTACTTTAGATGCAAACAAAAAAGTTGATCTCAGATATCATATGGATGTACAAGTCATTAAGGTCATTTAATCATATTTTATTTCAATTTAAATATTTGAAAAAAAACTAAAATAAAGTTAAAAAATAATTCAAAATTATAATATAATTTTTTTTCAAATTACTTAAATTTTAAAAAAAATCGATATTGTATAATATGCTCACGCTCTACTAAGAACACATGTTAGTATGAGAACAATGAGAACTCTATTCTATATCATAATAACACAACAATAAAAATGTGAAAAATAAGCAGAACAATTGTTCTGCACTTTTACCCACCACGGGTGTCTCAGTTGGTTGGTACCGTGACTTAGGGGCTTACCACCCCAAGGTCATAGGTTCGATCCTACTGGGAGCCACGGAAGTAAGTGGATTGCCATGTTTGGTGAGTACGAGTGTGCTAGCAATTCTCCGAATTAGTCGAGCTACGTGAAACTTGGCCCGGGTACTGGATTATCAAAAAAAAAAATTTGTTCTTCACTTTTTAAAAGAATATAGAACAATATTCTCACTGTTTTCACATATAAATTCTTCTCACCTGAATCATCCCTTGTATAATAAGCATTAGACTAAAAACAAAACTTGAATTTGAAAGTGTACAAATTTTGTATGTACATATATGAACCACAAAGATGACTTTTACAAAAGATTTTGTAATATGTTTTTATCTACGTTAAAATCACATGAATTACATACCTTTATCTTATTTATGAACAATTTTACTAATATAATTATTTATATTATGCTCAAATATTCAATTTGATAAATCTGATTTCACGTCATTTTAAACACTAAGTTAATATTTCAGCAAGAAAAGTAAATATGTGATTACTATCGTATTGATATTTATCTGAATTTTATGAAATTTAATCAAATTATAAAATATTTGGTACTTAAATTTTGTATACAATATTACAAAAGAGAAAAATGGGCCTGAGGTTGTCCTCAGGGATCTCCCATGAGATTATAAAAGATTTGTACTATAAAATTAGGGGCCCCGCAGGGGCATTTTTGTAACTATCTATGTTTTTATTCAGTAATTTACATAAATACCCATCAATTTGTATGAGAATTGTTTTAACCTCAGGGCCTGAGGTCAACCTCAGGCACATGAAACCCTATTACAAAATAACTATAAGAATATGAGACAAAATCGAAATCTTATCAGTTATCGTATTTTTTTTTTATAAAATTATCTTAATTAATATATATTTTCAAGCGATGAATTATTTTAGTGCCCGTGCCCTTGCCTCGCACGGGCTTTTACGCTAGTAATAATAATAATAATGCTACTTCCAACAAATCAATTATCCTTTATTATAATACTTGAGAATACCAATGTACAGTTAGCCAATCAAAAATTATGAATTATTTTAGAACCAATCAGAGCTAATTCCTAAATTTTAGACCAATCATGTTATATTAAAAAATTTCCTTATTTACAATATAAACCAACCTCTTTAACCATGGTTCGTTAACACTTCTAATTTAAATACAATATTGGTTTTATCAAACATATCCATAAATACATATTTTTAAAACCAAAAAATATTTACTAGGAAATCACAATTTTAATTTGAAATTAATCACGATATACTATTATATATTTCAAATTAAATTTCATAATTAATCATTCATTAATCAACCATTCTTTTAATATAAAATCAATCATAGTTATATTATCATACATTATAAATTGATTTTCATAATATATATTGTACAATTGTAATCGATTTTTAAGAAATTATAATCTAACTCAACTAGAAATCTGGGAAAAAATCAGATTTTAAATAATTTGGATAAAATCCATACCTTCAAAATTTTTATTTTTTTTGAAGTTCAAAAAAATATTTATTAATAATTTGTTAATAAAATTAATTAATAAATGCATATAAGCCAATACTATAAGATCGGATTAATTAGAACGACCATATTTTTGAAAAAAAAAGATATTTTAGTTAAAAAGTTAGAAATGGTAATAGCTGAAAAAGGTAATTGGTTAGTTATTATTTAGGATAAAATGAGATATTTTAGTTAGAAAATATACACCTTTTAGCTGGAAAAGGTAATCAGTTAGTTATGTGTGATTATAATATTATTAGTTTATTTCATTAATTAGAACAACCATACTGAAAAAAACGGATTTGAAAATTTGAAATCAGATTTTAAATATCTTGGATAAGATCCATACCTTCAAAAAATTGATTTTTTTATAAAAGTTCAAAAATATATTTATTCATAATTTGTTAATAAAATTAATTAATAAGTGCATATAAGCCAACACTACAAAATCGGATTTGAATCAAATTTTAAATAGCTTGGATAAAATTCGTATCTTCAAAGACTCGATTTTTTTTTAAAAACTCACAAATATATTTATTCACAATTTTTTAATAAAAAATTAGTAAATTCGCATAAACGAATACTACATACAATTTAATTACTTTAATTATTAAATATACGTTAAAAGAGTATTATTATTGGTTGGTGAATAAATTACTAATCAAAAAATTAAAATTATTTTCAAGGCAATCAGAATTTACTTCTAAACTTTAAATCAATCAATCATGTACAAATTTTTTATTATTTACCATACTTATACTAATTTATTAATTACGGTTAAAGTAAATTTAAATTTAATAATATCTTGATTTAATAACTTCGTATATCACATGGTTTTTAATTTTAAAAAATTTCCACTAATCGTAAATACTATTTTCTATAAATCCACATAACAATATATTACATATGTTTATACATCTTTTAGTTATGAATGGTTTTTGAACATCCTTTATTATATAAAAAGGGTACCCGAATCTACCATATATTAGATAACCAATCACAAAATTGTGAATTATTTTAACATCAATCAAAATCTACTAAATTTTAGACCAATTAAACTTAGGGTGATGGCCCAAAATAATCACCTGGGAAACTGGATGGCCTTTTTACTGACGGGACACGGTACATCGTGTACCGTGATAGGGGGTGTGATGCGGAGTAGCGTCCTCCGTAACAAGGCATGATACGGAGCTCCGTCTTCCGTGTTATGCATAATACGGTGGACGGTGTTCCGTGACAGTGCTGCGCACCCACCTAACACGGAACACCGTGTTCCGTATTATGCATAACACGGAAGACCGTGGTCCGTATCATGCGTAATACGGTACACGGTGTACCGTATTAGGGTAATACGGAGGCCGAAACTCCGTATCCCGTCGGTATTTCGGGCCATTTTTTTCAAAATCAGTAATTTGGGCAAAAACTTAGGAAAAATAGGCATTTTGGTAATTCTCTCTTAAACTTAATGTAACATGTTTTTCTATTGGATTGTTAACACTAATTCACGCAAGCGTACGTGGTCACAAGTAATATAGATATAAGTCACGTTCGTTCCCACAGAGATCTGGTTTTTAATTCAGTATTGTACCTATGCAACAATGTATGGTTATTATTCACTGCTAAGACAAATAACAATTTGGGTTTAATAAACTAAATTAACTAAGAAATAAATTAACAAGCTAAGAATTAACTAACTAACAAGAATTGGAATCGAATTACTTCTGCAAGAGAAAGCATGGAATCCTAACTTCATTAAATACTTTACTTAGATCTGACGCCTTTAATCACTATATGCAATGGTTATGATATCTGATCGGACAACACGAAACAAGTACACGCTACCTGTCAGCATACGTATACCAAACTAAACATACATCCACGAAAGAGATAGAAGATGAATAGACACCAATTATGCTTAGACCCTATATGTCTATAGAATTTGAAAACATAACGGTTGAAGAACAAGTTATCCATAAAGATCACATAGGGCAATATAAGTATTTTCATCTCACACCACGAATCACGTTGATAAACAATCATGAACCTATGCTAGCATGGCAAGTTCTAAATCTCAAGATCCACTTTCACTTCACAAGAGATTAACAAGTTAGATGTTCATGACGCATCTATCAATTAAGCACAACCATACGAGGATATCAAATATACATCACACACATATCTTTAAAGCAATCAAGATACTAAAGCTCCATAAATAAATCCGTTAGAATCCCATGACAACGATTAGCTCATAATTGAACCTCTCGTCATCATGGGATCTGATGAAACCATGATAAAAACAAAGTATGAAAAGATACAAATAAATCTAAGTAATTGATATGTAATGGTTCTCTCCTAATGATCCAAATTACAAGGGTTGGATGTGTTTATATAGGCTCTATAATTCTTGCCCAGCAAGAAATTGCCTTCTAATTCAATTAGAATTCAATTAAGGTACTAAAAATTGCCCAAAATATAATTAGAACTTGAAAAGGGCAAAATAGTAATTTCCTACTCCCATCAGTCTGATTGTCGAGCTGTCTGCTCTCACCACGTGCAGCCTGCTCGCTCAACACCTGTTCCATGTTGTAGAAAATCTCTCAAGCTTCGCGTGGGCAGTAAGATCGCTGAAAACGGACTTATAGAACTCAAGATATGGCCAAAACAGTGTAAGCTGCGCAGCCTTCCCGGAAAATCCGAATTTTAATCAATTAATCCTCCAAAAACGACAGAAGCATCCACCTTAATCAACATTCTTGTAAATCTGCACAACTAAACAAAACACATCAAAACTACAAGAAATTTGAGTCTAAGACAATCAATTTAAGCCGATTTAGAATGCTCCAAGTGGATATAAAATCCACTTATCACACCCTCAAACTTAAACCGATGCTTGTCCTCAAGCATAAACAATTACAACTAATTAACTAACTAGTACCACTTCCGTAGGTGATCACGCTTGCATTTGGCATATGCAACAAGCCCTTTAAACCCCTAGGCAGCCCTAGTGGACGAGTAAGGTCTCGTGAGGGCCTATAGCGAATGTACCCACAAAATCCAATTAACCTAATGCAATGCAATGCATGAATGCAACTAAATGAAAATGTAAATAATCTAGTACTAATATCCTACCATACCTTCAAATCCTCTCATGCCATATCAACTTAAGAATCAAAGCAAATACGCAATGTCTTGGTGTCGAAAGTGCAAGTATTCACATAGTCTACTCAATGAACATGCATAAGTTCTCACAAGTCCATGTCAAATGTAAGAATAAGTTAGTAAACATGCTATGCCTACAAGAGTACATCTTTGAGACAAAACTCGGGATCTCATACGCAAAAACAAGCAAACACTCACAAAAGAATATTCACTCAAGAACAAGGGTAAGTGTATCACTCAATTCCAACAAAATCATAAGCATGCTTGACATTTGGTATCAATCTAACTCTTAACACAACATACATCAATGACGATAATCAAAAGGTCTTTATTTGGACTGTAACGGGGCTAGGGACAAGGTATGTCAAATAAGCCAAATCAGGTGAAGTGTCAAAAGCTAGTAGGAACTATAATAAATCATACACAACACCTTATTTTCCCCCCACATAATTTTTACTCTTCTTCTTTTCAAAAAAAAAAACGCTCGACTAGTCGACTAAAATAGGATCACAACAAACACAAACATGCTCTCATAATATATATTTTTCTTTTTTTTTCTTTTTTTTTTCTCTTTTTTTTTTCCTTTTTCTTTTTTTTTCGAGAGCTAAATAGAACACAAACAATACTATAAACAATAACAATGATCCCACAATTTTATTACACATGCCGACTATTAAGTAAACAAACCCAATTTTCAATATTTCTCCCAAAAGTACAACCAACAATAACCCCTCCTTGCACACCTTATTACTCCCTTAAGCACTCTACTAGCCTTTGACAGTGTGGGTTCAAATTAATGTAAGGCCAATACAAGAAAAAGGTCTAGGCAAGTAATGTGGTATGTCACCGAAAAAAATAGGATTAAGCTCAACGGGTTAACTAATTGATCATGTAAACATGGTGTGGTAATATGGGTAAATATGCGGTTAATCCTAAATGCCTTTATCATTTTAATCGTCAAATAATGTCATGCGTTTCAAGAAAGACCTCAAACAACTGCTAGCAATGCAAACAATCCGTGGACACTCAAGCAAACGAATAAATTGCAAATATATGCAATAAGGCTCAAAAACTCACTTGGTGGAAAAACATACTCAATCCCAAGCAAAAAATCTCTCTAATGCACCGACTTGTATTCAAAGCATGCAAACTAAATCATCTTGCACATATTCATGTCCTTCTAATCACTTACAACATTCAATAAGTCTACTAGCTTCAACTTACTAGTGTATGCGTGTGCACAAGAACAAAGCATATCACTTCTCAATCAAAAGCGTCAACAACACAAAATTCCTATCAAGCATGGGTGCAAATGCAAACTGTTATGAACTCTCATGATATAAAAAAATGTCCTATATGAAACAAACGTAGATAACACGAACATAAATGCATAATTTACTACTACTAATATGCAAAGCATGAAATCCTACATGAACACACTGACTAACAATCACATATATATACACTACTTATCCCTCAAACCACCCCCCAAACTTAGAATATTCAATGTCCTCATTGAATGGAAGTAAATACAAGGGAAAGTAGAAAACATACCTTGGGTTGCCTCCCAAGAAGCGCTTCTTTAACGTCAATAGCTTGACGTTACTTCCAAGCCTCCATTAAGGATGATAATAGTTGGCCTGATTGTAACGCCCCCAAATCCGGGGTTAGGGATTTGGTCGTCACACGGAAAACCTTAATAACAAATCAACTGCTTAACCACATTAAACCATTTGTAGTCATTAATAATTAAGTTACAACATTTGAGACCCCAACCACCAAGAATCTTTTAGGTTATAGGGCTAGAAACAAGAATCTACTCTTTACTACTAGTGTAACTTCGTTGAGAAGTACACCAGCAACTAATACTATTTTGCGCAAAGTAACATATATATTACACATCAATATACTTACATATAACTTACTCCAGATATAAACTTTCTAGATCATATCGTCTTCATAAGGGCACGCTGCCCGCTTCATCTAAGCCATGAAGATAACCTCGTCCGGCTACCTTCCACTGAAAATTTAATATTTGAAAACAAGCAAGTATGAGCGAAAGAATTGCTCAGCAAGTTATTACTAGAGTTTAACAAAATATCCCATCAGGTGCATGGGTTTCCAACATTCAACCGATACTTAATATCATTCTTGAAACATTTATACCCACGAAATTCTATAGGGAAAGTATAATGTTTGAAAATAATATCAACTGAACAATGCACCAATATAATATAAAAGATGCCATTACAAAGTAATTAAAATAGATTATATCCATAAATAGCCACATCTTGTTTGCGCAGTAATACACCAACATAAACTTGTTGGTTATTCAATATGAAATCACTAACTTGTTGATAATATAATATCAGTTCTCTTCTATAACAAGATACTAATCAATACATCATCTTAGTATAATATCTCAAGGTAATATAACATTTAAAATCAAGCTCTCAATATAATCTTTCCATTTCCTTTTATACAACAATTGTGTATAAAAGTAATATAAAATCAGTTTCTCTTCTTACTGTAAAACAATTCCATCATTTCATACCATTTTCCTTTTCAGTACACAACTCTGAAAACCATTATCCATTCTTTCTTTTAAAGAAAACGTTGGGGATTTCCACTGTTGCCGAATACGTGAGGCACGATGATCAGTCGTCCTCCGTACCCGTCCCTTTTACTACCGGTAGACGGAGGTAGGTTCTCCACCATCCCCCAGGAGGAAGGTCCACCACTACATCCTCCCTCGGCACTCTTGGGCCGGAATAAATATTGGATGCTGGACTGTGCCACTACCACACAACCTCTTACGCTTACTGTTGCAATCCCCCTTTGTCAATCATTATTCCATTTATACAAATACCATTCCACATTTTTCCATTTCAATTTCCATTTCCATTCCCACTTTCATTCACATATGTCATCTCCATTTCACATTTCCATATTCGTATTATAACCATTTGAAAACATTTATAAAGATATATCATCAATGTATCAATTCAAGACATACATTCATTTCACTATGAAATTCCTTAAACAACCTTTTAACAATATTTAATCACCCTTAGAACACTTAGAATATCTAAAGAATAACTATTCAATAATCCCTTTTAAATGAATATTATAATTAATATTCATTGAATTAAATAACCATTAAAATAACATTTATCCATATCATTCCAGACATTTTTAACCAAAAATGTCTCATTTATAACCATCGAAATATCTTTATTATTATTCCGGGACAAAGCGGTTGTAAAAAAATGTTTCAAAAATAATATTCATCTAATTAAATAAATTTAATTAGACGAATAAGGTTTATTTAATCAGTAGATACTTCAAGAGGTATCTACTAATTAAATAAACACTAGTTTGTTGGTGATGTTGCCATTAGGTTAATTATTGCGAAATTCTTTCTAAAAACTTTGTCCGGGTTTTCGAAAATATACATTTCAAGATAACCCCTTCCACTTTTCCATTCATATATCCATACATTTAAATTACACCAACTAAAATACTTTACATGTAAATCCCTTTTTAAGAAAATCTGTAAACCTCAACCCTTGTCCCCTTATATAACAAAATATTTATTAATAACGTCTAACAGGGTTTAGAACTCAAAGATCCTCAATTTACACATAACTGTAATATTATAAAATAACTTTAGATAACAACTGATACCATAATATCATAAAAATAACCATAATAACAACTGATACCATTCCTCCCCATATCACTTTACTCCTTATAGTATATCACTCTCTCCATATCACATATATTTCCAATCAAACCATTTTACTTAAAAGTAAACAATTTATCAAGATAAAGATAGAAGAAATCTTGCAAATACGGACTGAGGTCTTATTCTACACATTTCATATATTTTAAAATAAATATACTTTGAACGATAGAGTATGTATAAATAAACTTGCCTCTGGTCCTTAGCACCAGACAGAACAGCGCGAATAAATCCTTGGCGTTTCGCCCAAGTAGTTCCATGAACTTTACACGACGCCTCGATCCTTCCTTTTTGATACACGTTGCTCCACTTGATCACGCCCTAATGGTACTGAAATAGTTACGATCCCGCATCAGTCCAACCTCGTATCTCGAGTAGACACACTCGAAATAACCACTAAGTCACATAAAGTCAAACTATATATCGGTGTCCTCCCCATGGTTGATTACTCTAATACCACGTAATGCACACAACCCATTTAGTCAACTTCACTTAACATATACAATTATAATACTAGTGTCATTCTATGACAAAACTAAGTTTATAAATAATCCTCAAAACGCATTTAATCCCCGAAACACATAAATCCTTGAATTAAATCACTTAGCACATAAATCCTCGAGACAACAATTACCCTCGAATTAATTCACTTAACACATATACATATAAACAGTTAACACCCAAATCATACCTTTAAACCATTGAAATCAAATAATTTAAATAAATTTAAATGCAGGGGATTTTCAGAAAATTTCGACATGAAGTATTCGTTTATCGGACTATGGGCACAGCCCCTCAAATACAATTCAACCCTGCTTTTGCAAAAAATAAAGCTGCCTCAACTTGCAGCAACATAAAAGTAAACAAGTAAGAAAAGTACCCGCCCAGACATGCGGCACCTAGCACATAAGGAAAAGTATCCGCCCAGACATACGGCACCTCAACATTTAAAGAAAGTAAACTAAGTTTATCCACATTTAAGCCAACACCACGTAGTTGGCACTCATGACCTCTAACAAATACTATTACTCATTTATTACATTTAGCATATAACCATTTATAGCTAATAAAACCTTCAATTACTATGACTCAATTCATACCATTTAGCACATAGCATTTACAGTTTAGCCAATTCACATAACTATACCTCATATGACAATAACAATTAGCACTTAGCACTTAGCACTTAGCAATTAAAATTACAATTTGGAAACTAACAATTAGCAATTAGCACTAAACATTTAGCAATCACTAAACTCAACAATTACGATTAATCACAAATATAGATTCTCCGAATAAAATACGGAAATCCCAATAGTATTCACAATCCACCATATTAATCTAATTACGAAAATTAGTATATTAACTTACAATTTAAATCCAACTTAATTACCACAATAATATCAAGATTTAAATATACTTTAATTACAAGAATTCACATAATAATTACTCTAAAATGAGGAATTAAATAATTACATTGGAAAAATAAAATAAATAAATTAATCAAATAAAATTTATACCTTTCGGTTCCGATCCGAAAGTCAAGCCACCGGAGAAAATCTCTACCATCTCTCTCCCTTCTCTCTCCCCCTCTCTCTCCCCCCCCTCTCTCTCTCTCTCTCTCTCTCTCTCTCTCTCTCTCTCTCTCCTCTCCTCCCCGCTGGTCTTCTCCCCTCCTTCCTCCACTCCTTCCACGTGCGCACCTGCCACCACCGTGGCATCGCCGCCGCTGCTTCCCTCGTTGGCGACTCCTCCGCCTGCAACTCCAGTCGCCATACACACACTCCCGCACGTACACACACACACTAATATACATACACCCACTCGTATATACACACACTGGTATACACACACACACACACGTATATATAGATAGATTACCCAATTGTTTCCACAATCAAAATCCCCCAATTCAATTTCTTCCCAAATCCCTAATTTTTCCCCCAAATCTCACTTTCTCTCTCCCCGTTACTCTATCTGTCGAGTCTGTTTCTTAGTCTAATTGGGCTTGGCCCAATTCTAATTATATCACTACTACAATTCATTCCGGGCCCAAATAACATACAACTTATTCACTTTTAAAACTAATAAACAGCTTTTACAAATCACAATTAAATGGAAAATTTAGAAAATTAAACTTTTCATTTTTAAAATGAAGAGTATAAAATTATGAACACCCACATATTTTTAAAATATTTTTCGGATAAAAAATGAATTAAATATGAATTTTCAAAGTTTTGATCCTTTAAATACAATAAAACTCTTAAAATCATTTTAAAATACCAAAACACCCAAATTAATTCTCCCAATAATTTTAAAACTCATTAAATATATAAAGATAATATTTCAAGAGATTTCATGATTTTTAATTCCTCCAATAACTTTATAAAATTAACATAGGATCAAAATACATGATTTAAATATATTTAAATCCTCAAAAATATAAATAAAATACATCAACCTTCACAACTTACACAAATCATCATATAAACACATAAACACAACTTCACATATATTCCACCTTCCAACAATAATCACATAATATAGTTCATAATTACTCTGAACCAGACAATAATTAAATAATTCGCTTTTGAAATTCCTTGAACTGGATAATGAACAATAAAATAAAATAAAAATTTCCTCCTCATTTTAGGAAAAACATTAATATTTTTAAAATAATAATAAAATCATTTTCTGAAAATTCGGGTTATTACACTGATCCTCTCTTCGTGAGACTTCATCGTCATCACGGCGACACACTTTCTGCTCTTTCTCCTCGCTTGGCCTATTCGTATAACAAATATGTCCTTTTACAATGCCTTCATCTGTTGACCCAAAATCTGACAATTTGTAGAACAACACACATTCGCGGGCTTCGCCTGAATATAATGGAGGAGGGTAAATGTAAGTTGCTGAAGCCTTTGGTTCCTCAAAGAGAACTTCCTCCATTGGCTCTAATGCGCTACCTCCATCTTTACATTCTGAGACAAGTAGAAGACCTGCATCTTTCCCATATTCTTCAGCCTCTTGGTACGCACATACCACTTCTCGATATTTGTGCAGCTCATCAGTGTCTGTCCCAAATAGTGCCCTTTCCAAATCATCCACCATCCTAACATGATCAAATTCCTCACATGGCTTGCGAATGCTCACCTCACCTTGGAATTTGTCTTCCTCAATTAAGCATGAAGTACCTTGCTCCAAGTCACCGTTATTATCTGGTGTTGCCTCTAGCATGAATTGTTGATTCTCTTGTTCCAAGGCACTCAAAACTTGAGCAACAAGTGTCCCCATAGATTTGATAGACTTCTCATGATTCTCTACAAGCATCCTAATCTCCTTCCTAATCTCCTTCAAATCATCAACCTCATCTGACTGAAAAGTAGGAATAGGTTGCTGATGTTGAAACTCTTCACTACCAAAGACATATGACATATCTGGAACATCTTGCTGGTACTGTTGAGGATGATATTGAAAATATGGTTGTTCCTCATAAGTGACATATGGATCAACTCCTTCGTAGTAACAATATTGTGAGGGATCATGAACGCCCAAGCACTGCTCACATGGCTGAGGCTATTGAATACCACCTTGGTTGTTCCAGCACTGATACGACTCATGTGCGCCCGCACATAGCTCACAAATACTAGCCACCTGCTGAACTCCATAGTAAGTTAGAAAATCCATCTTCAACGTCAACGCTCTCTGACAAGTACCTAAAACACCAACGAACTACAAGAATAGATGAGAAAAAGCAATCCGAGTCAGTGAACTCTAACGACCACTATTGACAAGCACATAAACCAAAAATAAAACACCGATGATCCCCGGCAGCGGCGCCAAAAACTTGTTAACACTAATTCACGCAAGCGTACGTGGTCACAAGTAATATAGATATAAGTCACGTTCGTTCCCACAGAGATCTGGTTTTTAATTCAGTATTGTACCTATGCAACAATGTATGGTTATTATTCACTGCTAAGACAAATAACAATTTGGGTTTAATAAACTAAATTAACTAAGAAATAAATTAACAAGCTAAGAATTAACTAACTAACAAGAATTGGAATCGAATTACTTCTGCAAGAGAAAGCATGGAATCCTAACTTCATTAAATACTTTACTTAGATCTGACGCCTTTAATCACTATATGCAATTGTTATGATATCTGATCGGACAACACGAAACAAGTACACGCTACCTGTCAGCATACGTATACCAAACTAAACATACATCCACAAAAGAGATAGAAGATGAATAGACACCAATTATGCTTAGACCCTATATGTCTATAGAATTTGAAAACATAACGGTTGAAGAACAAGTTATCCATAAAGATCACATAGGGCAATATAAGTATTTTCATCTCACACCACGAATCACGTTGATAAACAATCATGAACCTATGCTAGCATGGCAAGTTCTAAATCTCAAGATCCAATTTCACTTCACAAGAGATTAACAAATTAGATGTTCATGACGCATCTATCAATTAAGCACAACCATATGAGGATATCAAATATACATCACACACATATCTTTAAAGCAATCAAGATACTAAAGCTCCATAAATAAATCCGTTAGAATCCCATGACAATGATTAGCTCATAATTGAACCTCTCGTCATCATGGGATCTGATGAAACCATGATAAAAACAAAGTATGAAAAGATACAAATAAATCTAAGTAATTGATATGTAATGGTTCTCTCCTAATGATCCAAATTACAAGGGTTGGATGTGTTTATATAGGCTCTATAATTCTTGCCCAGCAAGAAATTGCCTTCTAATTCAATTAGAATTCAATTAAGGTACTAAAAACTGCCCAAAATATAATTAGAACTTGAAAAGGGCAAAATAGTAATTTTCTACTCCCATCAGTCTGATTGTCGAGCTGTCTGCTCTCACCACGTACAGCCTGCTCGTACAACACCTGTTCCATGTTGTAGAAAATCTCTCAAGCTTCGCGTGGGCAGTAAGATCGCTGAAAACGGACTTATAGAACTCCAGATATGGCCAAAACAGTGTAAGCTGCGCAACCTTCCCGGAAAATCCGAATTTTAATCAATTAATCCTCCAAAAACGACAGAAGCATCCACCTTAATCAACATTCTTGTAAATCTGCACAACTAAACAAAACACATCAAAACTACAAGAAACTTGAGTCCAAGACAATCAATTTAAACCGATTTAGAATGCTCCAAGTGGATATAAAATCCACTTATCATGGATCTAGATTTTACGTTTCATCCATGATTAAACTCAGCTCAAGTTACACTCAATAACAGTTGAATTTTGTTTTTTTATATCAATTAACTAAACATAATAACTACTAATTTTTATTTTAACGATTAACTAATAAATAATTTTTATAAAATAAAATTCTTACAAACTAAAAAATCTAATTATTATATCAATTTAAACATTAAGGGAAATTTAAGCCCCGTATTCCCTATTCTCCATCAGACCTAGCCAACTTTGATAAACTAAGTGTATGCATCAATTCCCCTCATGACTAAATCATATCAATTTCGATTAAGGTACTACTTTAGATCTTTTTATTATGTGACATACTATACTTGGATATATTATCTTTTTATTTCGATTATATATATGTATCGTATGTTTCGTGTTTTAATTGTCCAATAAAATCAACAACAAAATATTCTAACAAAAAAATTGAAAATGATTTAGGTTATCATCATCCCCAGTCCAGATTATCCTAGAGTTAATTCCCATTAAAATATTCAGTGGCGAATTCCAATAATTCTGTGATGTTAGTCACAGAGGCATGCCTGTATACATCTAATAACAAGCCTAATTGTTTGTAATGCTTTGCATTACTTACATGACCTCTTAACTGAGGGAACCTCTAGTTGTAGAGTTTCCGGTTGTTTTTGTACTTATAATAGGCATCAAATCCTAGTTGTGTAACTGTACTCATAAAGTCAAGAATAATGCTTGAAAGAAGTTTCAAGGTTCATGCCTCAAGCAAAAAGATAAATACTATCAAATAATCACAGTTGGAATTTGAAGAAATGAAGAATTTGCCTAAGTACCAATTCGAGAAGTATGTTTGTTATATTCGAGAAGTCTAGCATTCGACAAGTCAAGAATTCGATACCTGTAAAGACACTATTCGATATCTCTGAATACACTGTTCGATATCTCATTCGATATCTCAGAGATTCGATATGTCTAATACTCTATTCGAGAACTCAAGAAGTCAACAAGTCAAAGTGGTATTCGAGTTCTCAAAGAGTCAACAAGTCAAAGTTCCATTCGATATCAAGGACTCAGAAAGCTATTCGACATCTCAGGGATTCGACAACTCAGTTGTTCCATTCGACACTTCAAGGATTCCTGGAGAAAAGAGTTATTCGAGAAGTGATTCGATATATCAATTATACAGTATTCGAGAACTCAGAGTTATCTAATCCTAGTTCTCGAATCAATCACTTAACCACTTCTCGAATACATTCTTGGAGACAAACTACTGGAGAAATTGTACAAGTCAGAAACCTGCAACAAGCTAAGTGTTTTATGGACCACAATCTGTAATGTACTTTGGAAAGCCTACAAAGAAGCTTGGAGAGATGTACAAGAGAAAAAGAGCTAAAGAAGTGGATCTGAACAGAACTTTACAAAGTCAAATCTGTAGCTGTTTGGATGCTTACTCAAAAAGGATAGACACATTGGAAAGTAAACTTGTTTAGCTACCTTATTTGTAGTAAGTAGGTTGTATTCATGTTCTATAAGAATACAACCTCACTTCTTTAGAGATTAAGTTTTTAGAAAGTTTTTCAGATACATTGTAAGAGCACATCTCTCTGAGAAAAATGAAGCTGAGAATACTATCATTTGTATTCACAGATTGTAGCAAATCTTTATCTAATAAAATATTAGATTAAAGTGATATTGTGTCTTGTGTTGTTCTTTATCCGTACCTACACATTTGCACACACAAACACTTATCTTGCTACACAGATTCAAGAACGAGAAAAAATTCAAGAATCCATTCACCCCCCCTCTGTATTCTTTAGTCGTATTCAATACTCAACAAGTGGTATCAGAGCAGGCTGTTGATCAAAACAGAAAACGATCATGAGTTCGAATACACCAAAGACAACATGAACGAATTCTCATTTTTCCTCTTTTCTTCAGCTTCTTTAGCCTTCTTTTTTGCATTTTCTTCCATTGCAAGAACAATGTCAATGTTTGCAAACATAGTCAATTAATGCTATTGATCATAGACTCAATGGATATGTCAATGTTTGCAAACATAGCATCTTGCACTTCTACTAAAGAGATGTGGGATTATATTGAGGTTCTATGTGAAGGAACAGATGAGGTCAAGGAAAACAAGAAACAGATACTGGTCACACAGTTTGAAGCTTTCATGGCACAGCCCAAGGAAAGCATCACTGATATGTTTGAGAGGTTTCACAAGCTAGTTGCTTAGTTGCAGATGAATGAAAAGGTTTACAGCACTAAAGAACTGAATATAAAGTTTCTATTGCCTTCTCCAAACCACCTAGAGCAGAGGGTCATTTCTCTAAGGGAAAGAGATTTGAACAAAATCACATATGATGTGCTCTATGGGGTTTTAAAGACTCATGAACTTGAGCTGCTTCAGAAGAGGGCTATTCAAGCCAACCAAGGCAGGATGGTAAACACATCATGTGCCTTGATTATCAACAAATCTGTTCAAGACCTAGAAGCATCTACAAGTCAGCTGAGAATAGAGGAGATAGTAGATGATGAAGAAACTAAAGCTGAAGTGAGTGAACATGTTGAAGAAAAGGAAGAAGAAGAGTTCTATACTCTTGAAGAGCTAGATGGCATGGAAAACACCTCATATGCTTTCATGGCTAGAAAATTTCCAAACATCAGATTCAAGAGGAACCAACCCTTCAAACCTAAACCCCAAAACCATTCATTCAACAAGAGTAAAGCACCTGTGAAGCCAAAAAAGAGTAAATTCAAAACTGGCTATGTGGATAGGTCATCTGTGAGATGTTATAGATGCAATGACCTAGGGCATTTTGCTAGTGAATGCAAGAGGTCTAAAAAGAAGGATAAAGAGTTTCTAGAACTTGAAGCTAAGTATGAGGCCCTTCTCAAAAAGCAAACACCAGGCAAGGCCTACATAGCTGAAGGGAAGTGTGGGATGATACTGATAGTGATGAAGAAGAGCAAGGATTCTGCAACTATGCCTTGATGGCCAATTCCAAGGATGACACATCTTCATCAGACTCTCAAGTACCATCTCTCACTACCATAGACATGTTTGTTTCTGAGTACAAGAATATGATTGAACAACTATCTGTTGAAATGTTTAATATTCATACTAGTATGACTGCTGCTAATGAGGAAATTGCTAAATTGTCTGCTAGAAATGAATTATTAATCAAGAAGAATGAGGAACTTGAGTTAATTGATATGCAAGTGGAAAACCTTAAGAAAGAAGTTGAATATCTACATAATAAGGTTTTATGTGCTAGTCAAATTGAAAAGGCTCTTAGGGATGAACTAGCTAAAAATGAATTCAAACTGAAAACCTTTAAGAACTCATCTAGTCTACTACAATCCTATCATGAAAAATCCAAGCTAAACCCAAGGCTGCCGTTGGACTTGACTATGGCACTCTTAAACAAAGGAAAGGCTATGCTATCATTGAAGATGACATAGTTGTTCAGGAGAAAGTGCCTCACATTTTGAAAAAGGCTTAGTCTCCAATTTTTAAAGAATCAACATTTGAAATTAATGAGGATGCCTTACTCATCAAGCAAATGTTGAATGATGAGGATGAGGCACAGTCTAGTGAACAACCAGCATCCTCTAAGAGTGAGAGTTTCAAGCCAAAAGCCAAGAAGCCTGTAGAAAGTAGACCTAGAACTGAGAAGTTTGTTAAGTTTGTATCAGCTGGGAAGAATGAATCTGAGAAGAAAGTGGCTAAGAAGAAACAGAACAGAAATGGCAAGCAAGGGATTAACAAAGATAATAACTATGCTTATATGCCTAATGCCCCTAGGAAAACATGTCAAAATTGTTTGAGTGCCAATCATTTAACTCATGCATGCAAGAAACCTGTTGGTAGTGTGCCCAAACCTTTCTATAATTATTCTGTGCCTTTAAGACATAGAGATGCTCCATTCTGTGATAAATTTGATTGTATGCCATGCAATATGAATGTTATGACGACTAGCTGTTTCAATTTGAGAAGACAATTCATTGATGGTTGTATCAATCACAATTCTTACACACACTACACAAGGTCAAAGTCTTCAAGTCCTCCTAGAGCTAGGAAGGTACCTCTATCACCTTAGTCTGAAACCTCAGGTTCTAAGACTTCTAACAGTGACAAGAAGACTAACACCAGGAAAGTTGAAAAGCATGTTGTTTATGATAAAACTGTTTCTAAGTCACATGGATCCAAACTTGTTTGGGTACCAAATGAGAAGTAATACCCTTGTGTTTACAGGGCAAAGAAAATGAAAAGAAGGTCATGTGAATTTTGGACAATGGATGCTCAAATCATATGACTGGTGATATAGCCCTTCTATCACAGTATGAGGAGAAGGCTGGCCCAATGGTTGCTTTTGGAGATGACAGCATGGGTAACACATTGGGATATGGCAAGTTGGAAGTTGGTAATGTCATCATTGAAGATGTAGCACTAGTCAAGGGACTCAAGCATAATCTGCTAAGTGTTGGTCAGTTTACTGATAGAGGATTCAAGGTAAATTTTGACAAGGATGAATGTTTGATTACGCACAAGAAGACTGGTGATTTTGCTCTATCTGGAGTAAGAAAAGGAAGTCTGTTTGTAGTAAATATAGACTCTGCAAGCAAGGATAAAGTTTGTTGCTTTTATTCAAAAGCATCAAGTGAAGACTGTTGGCTATGGCACAAGAAATATCACACTTTAACTTCAAAGCCATTAATTCTCTAGTGAAAAGAGAGTTAGTGAGAGGCACGCCCACACTTGAATTCTGTCAAGAAGGAGTGTGTGAGGCCTGTCAGAAAGGAAAGATGAAAAGATCAAGCCATAAGTCAAAGACAGTGACATCAATAACCAAGCCCCTGCAACTAATTCATATGGATTTATGTCAATTATGTCACTAGGAAGAAAGAAATTTGCCTTGGTGATGGTTGATGACTTTACAAGGTATACATGGGTGGAATTTCTGGCATCAAAAGATGAGGCTCCACAAGTAATCATTGAGCACATAAAGAAAGTTGACAAGGAAGCAAAGGCCAACAATGCAAGTGTGATTGCATTGAGAAGTGATAATGGGACAGAGTTCAAAAATGTCATGCTTGAAGCATTCTGCAAAGAGAATGGTATTTCTCAGCAATTCTCAGCTCCAAGGACTCCACAATAAAATGGAGTTGTTGAGAGAAAGAATAGAACTCTAATTGAGGCTTCTAGAACAATGTTGCTTGATGCAAAGATGCCTACATGTTTTTGGGCTGAGGCTGTGAGCACTACATGTTATATCCAGAACAGAACCCTCATCAACAAAAACACTGGAAAGATACCTTACAATTTGATGACTGAAAACAAGCCTACTCTAAAGTATGTTCATACTTTTGGAAGCAAATGCTTTGTATTGAAAGATAATTCAGAATATGTTGGAAAGTTTGATGCAAAGGTATTTGAAGGAATTTTTCTTGGCTACTCTATGGAAAGAATTGCATACAAAGTTTATGTCATCAGTCAAAAGAAAATTATGGAAAGCACAGATGTATCATTTGATGACAGTAAACTACCTGGATTAGAAGAAACCAATGATGAAGATAAAGATCCACTAAGATTTGAAAATCTAGATGATTCTGATGAAGAGATTGAAACTGAAGTTGAAATTGTAGTTCAACAAACTCAAGTGAATGATGATGCAAGAGAAGAATTTATGCCAATCAACAGTGAAGAAACAAGCATCCAAGACACACCTGTGAATAGTGACAACTTCACAGGGGGAGGAAATGAGAATGATCATGACTTGGATGATGAAGCAACATCAAGGTTGAGAAATCAGACTGAGCATTCAAGGAAATGGGATAGGTCACACATTGCAGAGCAAATTATTGGAGATCCAAATGCAGGAGTAAGGACTAGGAGAACAACTCAAAATGAGTACCTCTATGGTTGTTTTCTATCCCAGATTGAGCCTAAGAAACTTAATGATGCACTGATTGATCCAGATTGGATTATTGCCATGGAAGAGGAGCTAAATCAATTTGAAAGAAAAAAAGTATGGGAACTTGTGCCTGCACCGAATAACAGAATCATTGTTGGAACAAAATGGGTTCTGAAGAATAAGATGGATGAAGATGGTGTAATAGTAAGAAACAAAGCAAGGTTGGTTGCAAAAGGATACTCTCAACAGGAAGGCATTGATTATGATGAGACATTTGCCCCTTTTGCTAGATTGGAAGCCATCGGAATATTCTTGGCATTTGCTGCTCATTCAAACTTTAAAGTTTATCAAATGGATGTCAAGAGTGCATTTCTGAATGGAGAGTTGGAAGAAGAAGTTTATGTGCAACAACCACCTGGCTTTGAGGATCCACATTTCCCAGAATTTGTCTGTACAGATTGCTTAAGGCATTGTATGGACTTAAGCAGGCTCCAAGGGCATGGTATGATACTTTATCACAATTTCTCCTTGAAAATCAATTCACTAGAGGCACATTGGACAAGACACTATTTTACAAGAAACATGGTGATGATATTATCCTAGTTCAGATCTATGTGGATGATATCATATTTGGCTCTACAAATGAGAAGCTGTGTGAGAAATTCTCTAAGCTTATGCAGAGTAGATATGAGATGAGTATGATGGGAGAGTTGACATTCTTTCTTGGGTTGCAAGTTAGTCAGAGGAAGGATGGTATCTTTATCAGTCAAACCAAGTACATCAAAGATCTATTGAAGAAGTTTGACTTAGAAGACTGCTCACCTGCAAAGACACCCATGGCCACTGCCACTAAATTGGATGAAGATGCTAAAGGTAAGAAAGTAGATATCTCAGTCTGTAGAGGCATGGTTGGTTCTCTACTCTATCTCACTACAAGTAGGCCAGACATCATGTTTGCTACATGCCTGTGTGCAAGGTTTCAATCAAATCCATGAGTCACATTTGATTGCTATAAAAAGGATCTTTAGATATCTGAAGGGCACTCCAAACTTGAGTTTATGGTATCCTAAGGACACAGGGTTCAATCTGGTTGGTTATTCAGATGCTGATTAAGCTGGATGCAGAGTGGATAGGAAAAGCACCTCAGGTAGCTGCCAGTTTCTTGGATAAAGGTTAGTCTCTTGGTATAGCAAGAAACAACAATCTGTGTCAACTTCTACAGCTGAGGCTGAATACATAGCTGCTGGAAGTTGTTGTGCTCAAGTGCTTTGGATTAGAATTCAACTTAGAGATTATGGACTTGTGTTGGAAAGAATTCCAATCATGTGTGACAACACAAGTGCAATCTCTATAGTTGCCAATCCTGTCAATCATTCTAGAACAAAGCACATTGACATCAGATATCATTTTATTAGAGAACATGCAACTAATGAAACCATTGAGTTGCATTATGTCTCTATAGATAAACAACTAGCTGACATATTCACTAAGCCATTAGTTGAAGCCACCTTCACAAGGTTGGTTAGTGAAATTGGAATGCTGAATTTTTCAGAATCTGGCTAAGTGAATATATCACCTAGATTGTTGCAGCAGTAACCACTTACTTTATCTAAATTCTCAATATTTTTGGAGTAAGTGTTGGCTGAAATATGATTTATAAATATTTCAAATATGTTGCATATGTTGAAAAATCATATTGTATCAACTTGAAATTTCTATGAAATTTTGAGAAAATCACTATTTAATTTGTTAGAATATTCTATATAGAATATGTCTGGTGAATTTTAAAAAAATAGTGAAAATTGAATTTTTATGAGTGAAAAGAACATTTCGATAAGTCAGACTTCTCGAATGATTCATTTCTTGTTAATGGTCGACTTCTCTAACAAGCCTATTCAGGACACTCTTGAGTTCTCGAATAGAGTCTTTTAGAGAAATCGAATAGAGAAATGCTTGAGTTCTCGAATAGAGTATTTTAGTTCTCTAATGACTGAGTTCTCGAATACTATGCTTGAGTTCTCGAATCATTTGAAAAGGCTGAATTCTCGCTGAATCTTAACCGCTTTTGGATTTTTATTCAGAATTTTTAAATCAATCACAAAAACATAATTTATTTAAATTAGAATTATTTCTAAGTTAGATAACTGCCAGCTGTGAGTGTCAACCTGCTTGAGATATCGATTAAGCCTTTCTTGACTTATCGAATAGTTGTTTTCTACTTCTCGAATGCCTGACTTGTCGATGCAAAACATATATCTAATCGACAATTGAAGTACTTCATACTTATACAATTTTACATCTATTCGATTCATTTCATTCGATTTCTCAAGCATCTAAAGTTCCAAAACCCCTGAAAACCCTAACCTCAAAAAGCTAAATTTCTTCTTCAACCTTCATTCTTCTCTCTTTTCTCTGTATTAATGGCAACCGTGAAATTCAACACTAACTTCATCGCTATCTCAAGTGATGTTGAAGCCCCAAATGCTAACTACAAGTGCTTTGTCAAATGGATGTCTGAATCGTATATCAAGGAAGCACTTACAGCCAACCCAATTATGTATCTAGACATCCTAGAACAGTTTTGGGGAACTGATATTGTTGAAACTGTTGCTCTTGAAGATGGGCACTTGGACTACATCATTCACTGCAAGGTACTGGACAAGGAGGTTACTATCACCACTGAAAATATGGCAGAAGCTCTGGGGTTGAATCAAGAGGAGTACAATGACCTTGTAACAGATGATCAATTGGTGGAGTTCTTTGACTTCATAAAGTACTCAGATACTATCAAGGTTGGCAACCTGAAGAGGGCACATCTCAGAAAGGAATGGAGCTATGTGTTTGCCACACTACTGCAAGTGTTTAGTGGAAGGAAATCCAGCTTTGACAAGTTGAATGCTCCTGTCCAACAAATAGGGTACTCACTGGCCTATGACAGAAAGATAAACGTGGGCAAGCTCATAATGTAGGAGCTCTATAGAAAACTTGGTAAGAACACAACCAAGAGAGGTAAGGACATTTTCTTTCCTAGATTCATTCAATCCGTACTTAATTTCTTAGTTAAGAATTTGTCTGATTTACCTGGTTTAGATCAAACTAGAATAGGCTACCCTAGGTCCATGACCAAACTCATTTTTGGTAATTTGGACTCTAGGAATGATGTGGATGTGAGACTTGTAATAACTCGTCATATGCAGAGGTTATTTGAGTCTTACTCTCACAACATGCCAATATTTGACTCCAAATCTCAGTTAGCACAGCCCAAGCAAGTAGAGCAAAATGCTAACCCAGGGCTTGCTAACCAACCCCCTCAACCAAACACCTTACAAAACACAGAGCCAACTGCATCATCCTCTCAAAAGGATGATGTTAGTAAAAAGAAGGAGAAGAAAAGAAAGTAAATTGCTTCTGAACCTTTAAACATCTTAACTGAAGCAGCTTTGGTTGTAGAACTAGGTCTAGGAAGTGAGGAACCTGAGTCACCTCTACAGAGACTAAAGAAGAGGAAATCTAAAACCACCTCTTCAGTCACACAAATGGTTGAAGTTGTAAAATCAGGGGCACACAGTTCACTAGATGTATCCTCTCAACAGGGTGCATCTATAGAATCAAGCATCCTCCCCAATGCACCTTCTTGTAATGAGTCAGCACATGGGAGTGATAAGGTTGGCATAACACTGAGTGGAGAGCACATCACACTTGAAACTCCCTCTATCTTTCATGGGGAGTTGCCAAAATCTACTCTAAAAGACACTTCTCTTCCAGAATCTTCATCACAAATTTCTTTGGAGTCTGCAACTCAATCAATTGAGGAGCAAGGCATTGATCATCAAGAATTCTTTTCTCTTGGTGAGCCAATGGACTCAAGTGACTTAGTGCATGACACTTTGCTCACCACCCGGGAACCACATTCAGATGGTGAGGGAATGCAAGCTGGGGCATATCCTGATGACACCATCACCAACACAGAGGCTTCACTAGTTTTCACTAGAGACTTTGTGCCTGTGTCAACTACTGTTGTAACTCATCCCACTCCTGTGGAGACAACAGTAGTAGAGTCAATCCATCCGGTTGCTGAAGTTGCATCTATAATTGAGGAGTCTAGTTTGCTTAGCTCTAGCTCTAATCTCAATGGCTGAAGCCTGTGCAACATGACAATGCTTCAGGATCAGGGTCTGTTCTCCAACAATTGACGGTTGAAGCTCTTCAAAATCTAATTGTGGATCAAATTCCTGAGTTCACAAAGATTGCTCAGAACCTACTCACTGCAGACATGCCAGATCCAGACTATGAAGCTATTCTCCTCTGTCATAGAGATGATGTGGAGATGCAAAAGGCAAAGATAATAGATGATGCTGAAAGAGCTGGCATTGTAGATGCTTGGCTGCAAGGAAAATATGATATTACTCTCAATGAAGTTCTTCAATATCTAAGAGAGGAATACATCACTTCACTAGGTTCTAATGCCAAATCTCTGACTTCCGGTGAAGTGTATGAGGCTATGAATGATTCTTACAAAGGATTCCTCAAGGCTACACACTATCTTGGGAAGGGAGTTAAAACTGAAGTCAACAAGGTATGTGATAAAACAGCCACTACAGTGGAAGAACTTAAGCAAACTTTTGATGCAAAATTCCCTCAATTGGACAGTGTTCTCAAGGATTTCAAATACTGCAACTCCACCTGCACCAAGATGGATAATGGTCTAGCTCTACTGAAAGATATTGTCACAAGTCTGGGGCATAAATTTCAAACTCTATCTGATCAGACAACTGATGCAAATGCCATGCTCAGGACCCTCTTTGCAAAACCAATATGGAGACAAGCTGGTCACTGAGGTCCCTGTGCATGAGATGACCAAGTTTGAAGTGAAGGGACTGAAAGATCAATCACTATCTGGTTTTAAGGCAAATGAGTTGTTCACTAAAGTGGATACTCTTGAAAAGGAGGTGGTCTCTCTCAAATAATCCAATGCTCATATTACAGACACTGTAACCACTCTAACTGAGCAGTTGAACACTCAAGCCACCACCACAGCTGATGTTCTTCTGCATCAACAATTGATGTAGTCTGCAATGATGAAGCACATGGGTCTCCCTCTACCTGAAGAATCTTCCACCCCAAAGGTCACTACTACAACCTCTGTGCCTGACAACAAGCCTAAGGGGGAGAAAAGGACGTTAAGGAACTCAAAGCCCAAGGGGGAGAAGCCTACAGAGGAGAGACAGAAACCCAAGGAGAAATGGGAGAAAGGTATCAAAATAAATGAGGGTGGTCATCAAAGGACTCCAAAATCTACAACCCATGTTCCAGGAAAAGGGAAAGCCAAGGTTGATGAACCTCCATCCTCTCTGCTAGTGGTTACTCTACCAACTGTGCATGTCATTACTCCCAGTGGCCAGAAGCAATCTATCACAACTACAGTGGTTGCAGGGAGTATGCCATCTGATAAACCTCCATCTTCCAAAATTGAAAGTGCCAAGCCTATAGAAGTAAAGGTGGTTACTGAGGCCAAGCTACAAGAAATTGCAAATTCTAATGATTATCATGATGATGCATTCTTGGAGTTTCTGAAAGTCTCAAGGGAACAGGCCAGTGACACTCAATTATATCTAAGGAGCTTGAAGGATCAGATTGATTACTTCACCGTGATACCTAGAAGAGTTGATAGCTCATGGCTCAAAGAAGTAATGATGGTGGCAAAATCCAGGAGCTATGAGCTATGACATAGAAAGGATTATTGCAATGCTGGATTCTGAAGATAGAGTGGAAAGGGTATGGAAGCTGGAGTTAATTGACTTTGTCAAAATGAAGAGAGATCACCAGGCAGAACAGAAAAAGAAGAGTGAAGAGCTATTAAAGAAAATAGAGGAGGAGTTTGCAGAAATGGAAGCTAAAGCTAATGAATTGAGGGCTATGGGTCTGTGTAGAGTCAAATTTAATCCCTACATTGTTGAATACAAGAAATATGGAAGAAATGTAAAGATTAGAATGGACTACATCAGTTCCTATTATGAGAAACAGCTGAATGAAGTACTCAAGGACTTATCAGGCTCCCCTCTAATTGAAGAACTCACTGCAATGGAAGACATTGTTCTTGCAATGGATGAAAATGCAAAAAAGAAGTCTAAAGAAGCTGAAAAAAAGAGGAAAAATGAGAATTTGTAAGCCAAAGCTCAAGGGATGAATTCAAAAGATTATGACTAGTAATTCTTCATAACTTGTAAGGATGCATGCTTGCATTTTTAATCAAATTACATACCTGTACTTTTCAAGTTTTATTTTTATGTATGTTAGGCTTGTTATCAGACATGAAATTGTGACTAAGGGTCATACTCACAATTTGGGGGAGATTGTTAGTCACAGAGGCATGCCTGTATAATCTAATAACAAGCCTAATTGTTTGTAATGCTTTGCATTACTTACATGACCTCTTAACTGAGGGAACCTCTAGTTGTAGAGTTTCCGGTTGTTTTTGTACTTATAATAGGCATCAAATCCTAGTTGTGTAACTGTACTCATAAAGTCAAGAATAATGCTTGAAAGATGTTCCAAGGTTCATGCCTCAAGCAAGAAGATAAAGACTGTCAAATAATCACAGTTGGGATTTGAAGAAATGAAGAATTTGCCTAAGTACCAATTCGAGAAGTATGTTTGTTATATTCGAGAAGTCTAGCATTCGACAAGTCAAGGATTCGATACCTGTAAAGACACTATTCGATATCTCTGAATACACTGTTCGATATCTCATTCGATATCTCAGAGATTCGAAATGTAAAATACTCTATTCGAGAACTCAAGAAGTCAACAAGTCAAAGTGGTATTCAAGTTCTCAAAGAGTCAACAAGTCAAAGTTCCATTCGATATCTCAAGGACTCAGAAAGCTATTCGACATCTCAGGGATTCGACAACTCAAGTGTTCCATTCGATAACTCAAGGATTCCTGGAGAAAAGAGTTATACGAGAAGTGATTCGATATATCAATTATACAATATTCGAGAACTCAGAGTTATCTAATCCTAGTTCTCGAATCAATCACTTAGCCACTTCTCGAATACATTCTTGGAGACAAACTACTGGAGAAATTGTACAAGTCAAAACCTGCAACAAGCTAAAGTGTTTTATGGACCACAATCTGTAATGTACTTTGGAAAGCCTACAAAGAAGCTTGGAGAGATGTACAAGAGACAAAGAGCTAAAGAAGTGGATCTGAACAGAACTTTACAAAGTCAAATCTGTAGTCGTTTGGATGCTTACTCAAAAAGGATAGACACACTGGAAAGTAAACTTGTTTAGCTACCTTATTTGTAGTAAGTAGGTTGTATTCATGTTCTATAAGAATACAACCTCACTTCTTTAGAGATTAAGTTTTTAGAAAGTTTTTCATATACATTGTAAGAGCACATCTCTCTGAGAAAAATGAAGCTGAGAATACTATCATTTGTATTCACAGATTGTAGCAAATCTTTATCTAATAAAATATTAGATTAAAGTGATATTGTGTCTTGTGTTGTTCTTTATCCGCACCTACACATTTGCACACACAAACACTTATCTTGCTACACAGATTCAAGAACGAGAAAATGTTCAAGAATCCATTCACCCCCCCTCTGTATTCTTTAGTCGTATTCAATACTCAACATGTGACTTAGTGAATTTTTGGCCTCAATCCTTACCACGTTACATTGATTAGTTTACATTATTAGGCGTGCCTGTAGAAAAATGTTTTTTATAGTGTTGGATGTTAATGTTATTCAGTGATTACTTAACAATTTTATTCTAAATACGATAATTATTTAATTCCAAAATAAAACACTAATATATGAGTCTATAAATCTATAATAGATATTTGATATCTCAAACTCTCAATTCAAAATCATAAGGTACAATCAAAATCATGAATTCAAAATTGGTAACAATATAAAACTATTTAGCACAATATTCTAAATACATATTCAAAATTTAAGTTATGCAAAGTATTAAATAATTTGGTAAAAAAAAAAACTACCATCAACCAATTGAAACATTAAATTGAATTTTAAACCAATTATCTTTCACATTTTAATTATAAATTTTTTTTAACTATGTTATAATTAATGGAAAAACAATTTGATCTTCCAATATATTTGAATTATTCAAAATGTTAAATATACATATACTCTTAAATAGTACTATATATTATTTGGTGTTTAAATTATCAATCAAAAAATAAAATTTTTACAGAGTTAATGAAAATATTGTTAGTGAATATTTCCATAATAAATTGGTCAATTAAGCACAAACTTTCTTATAAATCGCTACTATATGTTATCTACTATCTACTATCTACTATATATATATATATATATATATATATATATATATATATATACATACATATATATATATAATAATACCACAACATGTCACATTTTATTCATTATAATTTACATTTTTGCCTGTAATAACCATGAATTTTATTAATATTTTTAATATTTAACCTCTCCGAATAAATTTTATAAACTCAATTTTATTAATATTATGAATGAATATAAATATTTATTTAAGTGCGATGCTACATATTTTTAATAATTGAGATGTACCATTATCAGTATTATCGTCACCAAATTCTATATTGTTGCACTTATAATTATTATTAGAATGTTAGGAAATTTTACTATTTTGTTTAATTACTTTTGGGTTGTGAATGAGCAGTCCATTAAAATTTTGTTTATGGCCCATTAAGAGTCCAATTAGTAGATATTATATAAGATTGGAAGTAGGAAAGAGATCATTATATCTTGTTTCTCACTCTCGGCTAAACACACACTCACACACCTACTAACTCCATTAAAACCAAAGCTTTATAAAATCATATATCTTTAGATTTAGTGGCTTGATCTTGCATGCATTTGGGTATTTGAGGAGAGGATCTCGAGCTCTTCAAATCAATATATATATCCTAGGGGTTTCGTGAAGTTTTAGTTTTATCAAAGTTACAAATTTGGATTTTATTTTCAAAAAGGGTATGAATTTACACCCTTAAAGCTTTTTACAAATCATGTTTTATATATATGTGTGTGCTGAAATTGTTCTATTGAGAAGCCTTATATTTTTTAAATTAGGGTTTTGTAATTTCTTAATTAGGGATTCTTGTAAATTAATAATTATAATGTTTTTGTGATTGTTGGTATTGGGTTGTGGGGAGAAATTGAATTTGGAGGAATGAAGTTTGGGGTTTGTGTGGTCGGTGGTTGCGTGTCGCAAGGGGGGGGTCGGAGATGCCTCAACGGAGTCGTCGTGGACGACGGTGGTGGTGATCGGAGGTACAGTGAGGGAGAGCGAGAGACAGAGGGAGAGATAGGTAGAGAGTGAGAGATCGAGATGGAGAAAGAGAGAGTGAGAGGCGGGGGTTGCGAGAGATAAAGAGGGAGATTAGAATCGCGAGGGAGAGAGAGAAAGACGACGGGGGAGGGAGAGACTGAAATCGAGAGAGAGATTGAGACGAGAGAGAGGTTGAGACGGAGAGAATCCGAACGAGAAGGGAGGAGAGGGCGATCGAAAAGAGAGGGAGGTAGAGAGAGACAGTCGGAGATAGAGAGAGAGATGGTCGGAGAGGAAGAGAGAAAAGAGAGGAGGGAGTCGAGAGATCAGGAGATTGGGGGAGAGACTTGAGAGAGAGAGAGAGAGAGAGAGAGAAAAAAAAAGAGAAAGAGAGGTGGCGTGTGGTGGGGGTGGTGGCCGCCGATGCCGCCATGGCGACCGGACGTCAGCCGCCCGTGGTGGTGGTGTTGCTGTTGTTTATTTCTATATTTTTGCAATAATTAATCACTTGTAAATGGTGTATTAAAGGATTAATTGTGAGTTTAATTGATAAATATGATTAGATTAAAATTCAGTTTGGTTTTTAAAAGAAAAATGTTGATTTTATGAAAAATAGAGATTCTTTAATTGGAATAATAAGATTGAGACTTGAAGAAAAATCCAAATGAGGCTATTCACTTTGTATAGATAATGGGTCTTATAAAAAGAAATAAAACAAGGAATTTTTAATTTCCAGAATAAGGAGAGCTAATTGATTCCTTTAGTTGTAAATTAAAATGAGAAGGGAAATTATAATTTGAGAGAATTATGAGCATAGAATTATTTTGATAAATTACATTTTATAAAAAATAGGAATATTGGGTAGATATTTAAATGAAAATGGATTCTTTGATTTTTAGAATAAATAGGAACTAATACAATTAGTTTTCTAAAGTGGAGTTAATATTAATTAAAAAGCTCTTAGTGGAATTTTAGAGAATTGATACAAGTCACATTCTTCTTAGAAAATTTCGTATTTAAAATGGGAGTTATAAATAATTAATGAGAATTATAGAGCATTTGTGTCGATTATAGGTGAAGACCCTTTTTGTTATTTTATTCGAGACATGTGAATAAATAATTGAATTAGTGCCATATATTAGAGACCTTCAAATAGAGATTTCCCTTACGAATAATTCTAATTGATTTGCAATACCCAAAAACCCAATTTATTAAAATTAATAGGGAAAGACGAATAGAACCTCCATTTAAATTATTGAATTGCGATTAAGGCGTTAGTAAGATTTTTTTTTTGATTCGTGAGAATAATTCTGAATTATAATTTCGAGAGTCATTTGATTATCAATGTCATGACTACCGAATTGTTTTGACATTTTGTGAATTACTCCTTACCCGAATACTAAAAGAAATTTGATAATTATTATAGAGATTCTTTCTGAGACTTGAGATATTCGCTTGCGGGTAACGCTTTTATTATTCGGTTGAGTTAGCGTCGAGACAGAGGCAAGTTCATTCCTACCCAAACTCTTGGAAACTTTGTATGTCTGTTCGTATTATTTCATTTCTTGATTATTTTCGAGCTATCAATTATGAGAATTATTTACTGCTCCTTATGATGCAATAATTTCTTTTGAATATTGTTTTCTCGTTAAATATTACGTTACTGATAGAATTAGTTTACTTGCGAAATACCTTCCCTATAAGCGCAGAAGCAAATTCGTTGCTATCAGGTCGGTCTCATTAATTCGAGACGACTATTTATTTCGATTCAGTGGAACTATTCTCATTTGTTCGAGATAGTTAAATTCATTCTTCTCAGTCGGATTTATTGTACAAATTCGACAAACAATTATTGATTATCTTTTAATTGGTTAATCGTTCGAATCAATCAATAGGGATTATACTATTTAAAATTTGTTAGAGTTTTACTCTTGGATCGAATGAAAAATATTCTATTTAACGTTCATCAATTTTGAGTATTACAAATATTCGAGTGGTACTATTTGTTCTGTACGACTCATCATATTTTGTTTTGAGACTATTCTCATTATTTCGAGATAATTGCCTTTCTTGTCAAGGGTTGGCACTTTGTTTGTGTCAATCAATTAAAATATGTTTATTGAGAGTTACATCAGTCCATTGTTCGGATTGGTGGTACATTTAGTAAAACTGGCAGTCCACCAGATCAATTAAATATTTTCATGTGAAGTTTATCTCAAAATATCAGTTCATTAAATGTTCTGGAATTCTGTATTCTACTGGTCAATTTTGGGAAAGAGGCCCATTTTAGAGAAAGAGAGACTTGTGTACCTTTATATGGACACAAGAATATTTTAGGCACTATGATGCCAGGGTTGATATAATCAGCCACTATGATGCTAGCATTCATACTATATATTATATTCGTTGATATCGTATTTTAGCCGTGATCGGGCGAAGTGTGGTGTCATTGGAGGATGGTACTCCCGGTCGGATAGTTGATCGCCGCGCCGAGATACCGAAAGGATGGAAGACGAGTTATTCTTTTATCATGAGTCATCAGAGTTTCACAAAAAGAGTCATTTCGAGTATTCTATTTTCGAGACGAGTCTTGAGTCAATTGTCAGATTTCTGATATCTTATCTGTTTTCCTAAATTTCTAATATTTCTTTCGGTATATATTATTATATTATGTACCGAGCAAGGAGAGAATTTGTTGAGCACCATAGTTGCTCACTCTTGCTTTGCAACATTTGTTCAGCTGTCAAGAAAGAAAGATGTGAGACGTCCAGCCAGGGATCCAGAGGCAAGGAAAAAGCTCCAGGCTATGCTGACAAGGACTAGAATGACCAGCTGAAAACTCTTATCTTTTCTACCTTTATAGACTTTTGCAAGATATAATTCGGAGATGTAATAATCGTATTGTAATAAAGTGTGAGACCGATCTTGGATCTGTGGTGTGGGACTGTTCCGCTCCGTTGTAATAAATGCTTTAAGATTATTGAGCTAACGTGTGTTGCAGGATGTTGAGACCTGATGTGGCGACCCGGGTCCCCGGACAGGGCGGATTTGGGGGCGTCACATTGCCCTTGAATATATTTAAGTTTTACTATTAAGTCCCTTATAATAAAATGTTATGAAAAAATTTAGAATATGTAGGCAATGCTAAGGATCGAACCCATGGCATATCAATTCAACTAAACTTAAGTTCCACACCATAACCATTGAGCTATATGTGTACTTTGTAAAATAGTAGAATTCATTATCTATATCCCTCACTGTTTTTATTTATTAATTTGATTTTTCATTAATCAAGATGTAATGAATGTTTCATTTCTCATGCTATTTTTTATTGATTGTCTTTTTGTATGAATGGTTTAAATTTCTCATGCTATTTTTTATTGATTGTCTTTTTGTATGAATGGTTAAAATTTCGCATATTTTCTTCACTCTTGTGTCCTACTCTAGATACTGATTATTCATCAATTTCAAATCTGTAACACCCCTAGACCTGGGGTCGGAGATCCAGGCTGTTACTCTGTCCTTAATTCCCATTTTAATAAACATTACTCTTAATCTTTATTTTAACATGTTGTGACCCCTCATTCAAACATATCATTTATAGATTATAGGCTCAGAGACGAGATTAAAACATTACTAAATTATTACAACTATCTTGAAATAGTTATTACAAACCCAAATTGTCATAATCTTAAAAGTTCGACATAAAAAGGATTACCATCTAAGGCGGCATCTACGGTCACAATGCGGTTTGGTTTTCAGAAACTTACACAAGTCATGCTTGTAAATAGACCTAACCAACCTAAGCTATAAACCTATCCAACTTAGTCTGCTTACCTGTGGTGATGCTACTGGGTGCGACCTCGGCACCTGCCTCATAAAGAGTCTCCTAAACTGCTGACCGGTTAGCACGCTTTTGCGGGGGGGGGGTCTGCCTTGTTCTTGCCATGATTATTTGTTGTTGTGTGGTGGTATATATAAAAGAAAACAAGAGTGAGCAATACAGCTCAGCCATATAATAATAGTTTTCAAAGTACTTTTGTTAACGTAAACCATATGACATATCGTATACTGATATTGTATCATCATTAAACATTTTTAGTCTTTATTCAAAAATATAACGAAGAATTTCTGAGGTACTTTGAATAGTTCATCATTCTATCAACACTATCGGTAATTGAGCACCTAGGCTTTCATTACAGTGTTGCAATACAATTTCCAACTGGAAGAATGTGATTATGCTGGAGCCTCTTCCACGATATCTGGTGATCAGCCAATATACTGTGCCTCTGCTTCTCTACTAGTAGAAGGACGACATTCCCTTATCGGGTTGCACCCTGACCGCATATGGGCCTTATTATTTGGACTACGCCCGAAGGCGATGTCCCCTCTTCCTCCAATCCCTTAGAGAATTCTATGCATCGTAGGAACAAAATTTAATTTAGTTTCCCCCAAGCACAAAGCTTGACGCCTAGTTTAATAATCATTACTACTTTACTTCCATGAGTAATTGAGGAAGTAACTCTGATATGTGGGTTGACTTTAGTCAATGGAATTTGATTACTAAGAATCGCATCATCAAACATAATTTGGGAGTTGGTCGGAGTTTTTGAGTGTTTAGTCAAACCTGAGCCCCTCCTTACTAGGTAGGGTGCATTTCTTATTGGTAGATAAGGGAGAAAATAATTAATACTAGCTCCCAAAACCTTGGGTTCCCGAGTTTTGATAAGTTGAGTGAAGTAGCGATACTTTTTCGATGAGTGAAGCTATAGTCCATGAAGAAATGGGAGCCCGTCCTATTTTTAAATACTTTTTCGACGATCAGAAAATATTTAAAATACTTTTTAAAGTTTTTAAATAACTTTTAAAATAAATAATATGATTTTTAAATCGTCCTGGAATATTTAATAAATATTTAAATAATATTTATTAAATAAATAATCAGCTTAGAATATTCAATAAATATTTAAATAATATTTATTAAATAAATAATCACTCACAATTCTCAATTGAAAATAATATTCAACTTATTAATAAATATTCAAATAATATTTATTAATATCATCAAAGGGATTTTTAATCCAAAAATATCCAATTTATATTTATTGGATTATTTTTAAAACGAACTATACGTCATATATCATCTCCGGTGACTTCCGGGTTTTTATGTACTTATCTGGACAAAATATCTCAGACTCCCTTACTTAAGAAAAGGGTATTAAAGTACCCTACTTGAAAATCTCAACACATCATCGTATACATATATAAGAGTTATGCATACGTACTTACTAACAGGTTTATAAATCATCGTAAATAAACCATATATCTCATGCTGATTCGCAAAAAATACATTTAAGCAGTTCATAGCAGTTATACCACAACAACAACAGTTTAAAATACTTGGAGTACAAGTTTCGAAAACTTGCCTGATCGTGTCAGAATAGTCTGGGCTCTGTCTCTAGTGCGATGATCTATAACAACCAAAATAAGGTTCAGTTAGTTCATTAAACTATCCCGTCGAACCAACTATTCATATAAAGACACAACTTCGTAATGATACATCCTTACTACACGTTTGGCTTATTATAAGTCCATGATATCCTTTAACCACTTTTGATTATTAATGGTTTCATAACGACTTTCGTTAAAGGTCATTTTTAACGAAACTAAAGTTCGTCTTAATTCGTCCCCTAAAAGGATTTTTTTTCACTCGCGCAACTTTGACTCGAAAATTTCTATAAAATCGAAAAATAAACTTTTTCATGAAATTCTTTTTATCACTTCTTCTTAACTGTCCACAGGATTTTTCATCCAAATTTCATAATTAAGAACATCTTTTTGCTAGCTCAATTGTTGCTCTAAAAATAGCTTCTTTCTGCAGTGGTTTCTCATGCGCATTCTTGACTTAAACATTTCTATAGAATTGACCAGGTTACTCCTCATAAAATTTTCATAATCACAGACCATTTTTAAAGGGCTCGTTTGGCTTGGTAAAGTCAGTCCATCTTAACGATTCGTCCGTTTTAACCGGTTTCACTGAAAAGAGCATATCTCATAAATCGTAAATCGTAATCACATGATCTTGGTGTCAAAACAAACTACAAAACAATTCCTACTGGTTTATGGACAAAAACTTACCAAGAAAACATTTGTTCAATTCGGTATTAACTGCTCAAATGATCTAATGAAATTTCGACATTATACCGACTATAAAACGAACATTTCCAAATTCCATGAACTCCATCTAATCACTTAATTCAACCACACACCATCAAGATCATATAAACATCATCAAGGGTATCTAAGACCAGTGGTAACATCCATTTATCACTACCCAAGATTTATCCATACTTATAAAGCTTAAAACATCATAAACCCCTTAAACATGTACATACTTGCATCAATCTTTCAAATCAACTTATAACTCATGAAGTTTAAGGTGGGTGTGAGTATTTTACCTTCCTTGGAGTCTTAACAACCTTAACCAAGCTTAACAAGGCTTGAGATCAAGTCCACAAGCTATTATAACCCTCAAACTTCAAGATCTAAACCAAAGTTCATAAGAAGTTACTGTTTACTCAAGAACTTCTTGATTTTATTTGAGCAAGCTATACTTAGTGTAAAATCATGAAATTAAATTCTCACCCTGGATATATCATGAAGTAATTCCAGAAATATTTTGATGATCTTAGGACGAGTAGAGCTTGGATAAAAATTTCCTTTTTCTTGGCTATCTTGAAAAGTATCCAGAAAAGTGGAAGAGCAGCAGCAATTTGTCGAATTTATTTGACCAATCAAACGACCTTGAAAAATTACAAAATTAAATCCGTAACTCCATATTGATGTATAGAAGAACTGGAATTTTTTTCATGATTTTTAGATGAGGGGAAGTGGGTGAAAACAAATCGGAAAGACACCCCTATAGGGTTTGGTCGGGAATTGCTTGGAAATGGGAGAGAGGGTTTCTTGTTTTTCTTGGATGCTTGGGTGTGATTAGCAACTGCATTATTAAGTTAAATTACACTCAAGGATGCAGCCATACCATAGTAAAAGTGTAGGACATCCACTTTCCAATTTGTCTCCCTAAATCAAGAAAGTTTGTCCCCTTTACTATTCACTCTAATTTGATTGAATTTGAAATAAGTAGTTTGATTTAAAACTAATTATTTTGCATGGCACTTGCATGGCATATTGCATGGTAACTTGCATGTATGTTACTCACCTTAATAATCAATCAATGCTTACCATTTAATTCCATATGCAAGTTTGGAGATTTTCTTGTAAAAGCGTTTCGCCGCGTAGAAATTTTTTTCGTCGTTCTTTGAACATTTGTCTTTGAAATTCTTCTAATAATTTCCATAATTCCTTGCCTTGGTATTTAACTTAGCTTAGAGATTTTCTTAACCTCAATATCCCATATTTATACCAATATTTAATAAAAGTGAAAATCTACGTAATCTGACGGTTTCTGCATTCCCTTTCTTCTTTGTACAACGATACTTTATTCATAAAAGTATAAATACTTCTTCATTCATATAATATGATCTTAAAAACTTTACATAACTTCCACCAATCGATGTTTATGATCATTTTAGAAATATTACAAAAACCTGGGTTCTTACAAAATAATAAAATATTTTATTCCAAGTACTTGAGAAATTTTTTGTTTGAGAAAAATAAAATTAAAAGACTCACCCGAAAGCTATTACAAAAATGAGAATCTCGGATACGGGACAAACCAAACATCATTTGAGAAACAATGCGACACATTAAATTTCGTAATTTATTATTTATATGCGTGGATGTATTCAGATTAATTTTTTTTTGATACATTAGTATATGAGTACACTAAACGATGAAAAATAATTATACATATACTCGTAAAATTCGAGAATCGGACTAATCTATTGGGTTCTTGATCAGGAATTTAAGTAGAATATCAGGAATTAGCCAGAATAATAATCAGATTTATTTTAGTAATAAAGTATTTGACAAATTAGTCGTATTTGTAACAAAATATAAATAATAATTATATAAAGATACTCGTAAAATTCGATAATCATGTCTAATCAATTAAATTCTCTATATGGGTTAAATGGCAAATTGGAAATTAGCTGAAGTAATAATCAGATATATTTTCATATTATAATAATATTTGATATATTAAATTCATTTGTAATAAAATATACTATATAAAAGTAATTCATAGTCTGTAAAATATTTTTTAAAAATTAATCGGAAAATTCTCAAAAATTCAAAAAAATTTAGAACACTGATTAATACTAATTAATGCTTTATAATAAAAATATAATTAATAACTAATTTCATATTATTTTTTAATATATTTTATAAGAGTTGAAAAATAAGTTGCGCTCTCTTTTTTAGTATTGATCCATTGAACTCTGTAACACCTCGCTATAAGTTAACTAATCTAACACCATTAACAAATTAAAATCAAAAGAATAACGCTAATTTAGAAACTACGTGTTATTAAATAGTATATATAGTTCACTTTATACTCTCAATTCAGGATTTTCCGTTTATATTATAATGTTATAAATGATATCTTTTTCCTTTTCATATTTTCTTATGTCTCTTTTGTGTTATTTCATGTAAAGACTAAAAATACAATAAAATTTGAAAAAAGAAGAAAACTAGAGGGATCATCTAAAAACTATTACAAAAATACGAGATCTCCAGAAAGTAGCAAATCAAATATTACAAAAATGTGACGAATCAAAAAATGATTATTGTCACAACGGAATCAAGTAACATTAATCATAAAATCTAACAACAAAAACAACTATAAAAATCGTAAACAAGAACAATGGGGGAATCATCTGAAAACTATTATAAAAATACGAAATCTCAAGAAAGGAGCATACCAAAAGTTACATAGGATTTAAGAAAGAAAGAATGTGATGAATTGAAGAATGTTCATCGTCACAATGGGATCAGCTATCAATAAACATAAAATCCAACGACAAAATCAACTATAACAACGTAAATTAGAACATTCGAAAGATCATTTAAAAACTATTACTCCCTCCGTCCCACCAATTTCCTTACAGTTTTTTTTCACTCCTTGGCACACATATTAAGGCTCCTAAAAAGTATACTTCCATAACTTATTTTTCATTTTTTTTTGTATAAAAATAGGTATGTTATTGGTTGGGACTGAGGGAGTATAGCAGTAAGAGATTTTAAGAAAGGAACAAACCAAACATTATTTAGGAAAGAAAGAAAATAACATATTGAATAATGTTTATCGTTACAACGAGATTAACTAAAATTAACCATAAAATAATAACAAAAATGATTATAATTAACCGTAAACTAGAACAATCCCATGCCTTGCACGGGTATTGAAGCTAGTTCATCTATTAAAGGACATATGTTATCCACAAAAATAATCAAACCTTCACAAATCATCAATAAAAGGGCATACAACATCTGCAAAAATAATTAAAATTGAACAAATACATAGTAAAATAGATCACTAATTTCCTTTATCCAATCATTGAAAAGGTCTTCAATTATGGTACATCCATCATCTATATCTCTAAATTATGCAGCCTTTTCGGTGAGATAATCTAACAATTTGTTATAAACGTGAGGAATATGTATATCTGATTTGTCAGAACGTATTTAAACAACCGACGAAAACTGTGACTCTACACTATCCAAATCAATGAACTAATATAACAAAATCTAATATATGGGTATACAAAATCCACGAATATGATATTAGGCTCTCAACAAAGAGAGATATTTATTGAAAGCCAAAGTAAAATAAAGAAAAAGAAAATGAGGCTTATCATTCACAAGGAGATATTACAAAATCTAATATTTCGGTAGATAAAATCCACCAATGGGTAACGAGGTACTAAACTCTCAATAAAGAGATTTATTTATTGAAAAAAATAAATTATAAATTATAAAAAATAAAAAAACCAAAAAGCTGATATTAGCTCCTAAACTTTAGTTTAGCATATTTTGGGAGAGGTGAAGAGAGAGAGAGAGAGAGAGAGATGCAGCAACTACGGCCTTTGTTATAAAAATTATTAATATTGATAAATAAAAAGGTTGATACACTTAAATTATTTATTATTTTTAATAAAAGGGTGCCTTTTTGAATTTTGTATTATGGAATTAAGTAATCGTATCAATTCCCATATCTTAATCTATGAGCATATATTGAATTTGCCTGGTTGGTTGATTGTAATTTGTTTTTTAATATCAACAAAGCATAAATATGGGTAAGAAAACTCAATAACTTGGTAGAAAGATTCTACAAAGAGAGATATTTGTTAACAAAAAACAATATTAAGAAAAATAAAAAAGAGAGTTTCATTTTGTTTTGGAGACTTTACATAGTGCATGCATACTACCCTTTGTTTAGTTTTGTAACATCTCAATGTTGTTCTAAGACACATAATTATATAGTTACATAACTTGGATACATAGTGATATTTCATGTAATTGCATACTTTTTCTATTCGCATATATCATTTCATTTCGTGTACACGAAAAAATGCATGTAGTTTAGTATCATTTTATGTTATAATTTCGGTACACGATTCAATATCATGTAATTTTCGTTCAAGTTACACGACATGAATGTACAAAACGATTTGTTAGGTCTATATAAGTTATTTTTGTGTTCTAATTTCGGGTACATGATTCAATATCATGTTATTTTCGTTTAAGATCCTAAAGTACACAACGCGAATGTGCAGAATGATTTTTCAGGTCAACATAAGCTATTTGCCTATTTCTTCTTATATACGTCAAAAAAATATACTCACTCTTGAAGAAAAATGAATTTCATGTTATTTAACCTAATATCTAAATTACAAGGGCACATATATAACAATGTGATTATGTGTTTATATATTACAAACTTGATTTCAATTTTATGGACAGTAGCTTATTTTCACAAGTTAGTCAAATTGAAAAAAGATAAGTGATACTCATTTTCATTTGTCTTATTTTAAGAGTAAATAAAAAAAATTATTATACCATGTTTAACTAGAAAAGAATAAAAAATCCAACATACAAACTTCCAAACTGAAAATGCACATTTTAAGTTGTCTTTACAAATAAGCTAATGCCAATCACCATAAACTCTAACAATCATACGTTACTCCAAGAACGCGATATATTTAATTTGTTTGTTTAGTTGATAATATTTATTTTTCAATAGTAAATCAATTTATTAATAAAAGGACATATATAATTTGTAAAATAAATATTGAACGATCACATAACAAACTAGATTAGATGAAAGTTTCTATTGTTATTACTACGTTCGTTTCATGTATCTTGCACAATAAATATCGTTTCTCATATCGCTGCAACATTTTTGATAAATAGTCTAATGATTTATTGGAATCGTGAGGATTGAGTGTCTATACATTTTTTAATATGTAATCGAAAAAAATTAACCACGACCATACAAATATTTTCAATGTATTAATATAATAAATATTTTAAGGATCCGATATTGAATAAATATACCGAATTCTCAGAATATGAGTGAAAAATTTGTTAACATGGTACTTAAAAATATTCTCTAACAAAGAGAGAAATAAAATGAAAGCTAAATTTTTAAAAAAACAATAAAGAGGGGTTTTGAACTTTTCAACGGGGGTTGCAATTGTTTTGATGATTGGTTCATGATATTAATATTAATTCAATTGGTATGAATTCACCGATAAGTAATTTTTATACTTAAGTTAATTAACATTCCAATAAAATTATTATTATTTAAATAATAATTAAAATAACATATTTATATTAATTAATTAATATATTTTATCGGTCGGTGCGTAGCACGGGTAGAACGCTAATAAATAATAATTTGTTTATAAATATCTAAAAGAATCATGAAATAATTTAAGAATCTATTTTTAAATCTCATAGATTTTATAGGATAAAAAGAATGTAGCTTTAGATAGTTTACATAAAATCAAGCTAATAAAACAATGAAATTACAATGAAAAAAAAATCTAATTTTAAGTGAATTAAATCTAGTTGTCTTATATGAATTACATTACATCTTTGATAGATCTAAATAATGAAAAATTATTTTCACTTATAAAATTACATTTTAAAGTGTTACATTATAATCTGATTTCCATTAATAGTATGTTTGTAGCTTTTTTTTTTTGAATAAAAGACAAATATCATTACTACGAAATGTCGTACAAGAGAGACTCCAACAACAAGTTTGAAGGAGACGTAAACACATTTTGACAATTTAGAGAACAAGGGAGTTTAGCTACTAAATGAGCAACCCCATTCACTTGTCTTTTAACGAAAGAAACTGAGAAGCCTGGTCTATGATCCAATATAGTACGGCAGGCGTTCAAAATATTACCAACTTCCAACATATTTTCATCGGGGCAGTGTAAAGCTCGGACGGTGAGGAAGGAATCAGACTCGATAACTACTGTGTCATACGTCAATATAAGGAGCCATTGAAGACCTTCAAGGACGGCTAGAGCTTCAGCTTCAAAGATAGATGAAACCATGGCCTTGCACACTGTTTTACCAAGCACCAGAGCACCAGCATGATCTCTTAACACCAAGCCCATCATAAACGTTGAATCACCCAATTTCACTGCAGCATCAACGTTAAGCTTAAATATTCCTACCTCTGGCTTCTTCCATTTGACAGTAGTAGGGGTTTTGGTGGTCGAAATATTCAATGATGGGGAGGAACGTTTATCTCTTGCCTCTCTCCACTCTGAAATAGTTTTTGCGCTCCAACCCATTGCAACAACTGCATTCACCACTTTCTTCTCCCAGACCTTTTGATTTCTGAAGAACCATACACTCCAAAGAACTTTAAAAATTAGCATAACTTCATCCGTGAAACCTTTGTCCAGCTTGGTGAGCAACCAGGAAGCTACATTCTCAGAATTCGATAAATCATAACATTTGCCAGCAAAAGTCCAGCAAGCTGATGCAAAAGGACACTCGAAAAAGACATGAAAAGTATCTTCAATATCTGAATCACACATAGGGCAATTAAGAGGAAGCTAGACTCCCTTTCAATTCAGTCTACTCTTTACAGGGATTTTGTTCCTGCAGAAATGCCAAAGAAATATCTTAATCTTATGCGGCAAATCCAGTTTCCACAACCTGCTCCACCCTTTCGACTGCAAAACAGATCCAACGCCCACATTGCGATCATGCCACATTTGATAGCCCGTTTTAACCGAATATTTCCCATTTGTAGTTTTAGTCCAAGCCAGATGGTCTTCACTCGGATATTCAGGAATGCGAGTTGCCATAATAATATCAGCATCTTCCCTAGAGAACAAATGCATTACCTTCACACCATCCCATCTTCTTTCATTCTGTAAAAATAGTTGAGACACAACCATGGAATTATCAACGTACATTCTCGACTGATCAACTTTGAAGTCGCTCTTACCATGAAGCCATGGATCTTGGATACATTTAATCGACTCGCCAACCTATAACCTTGCAACACTTCATTTTTTGCCGTGACAATTCCCTGCCAGATAAAACTCGAGCCTGGGAGAGATTTTGCTTGTAAAACATGAGAGGTTGGAAAATATTTAGCTTTAAAGAATCTGGATACTCAGATAAGATGCCTACGTACCTTGATGAATATCAAGAATCAAGCAAAAACGTAGTTCTGAGAATAACATGTCAGACCCTTAATATAGATAATGGATGCCTTGGATTTAGAGTAGGGTTTGGAGACTTAGTGGACAAGTCACCTATTTTGGATAGAATTCTGGATCCTTCTATGAGGAAGACTGATTCCTGTTGGACTTGGGTGTCTTGGGTGCTACTCCTTCTAGGAATTGGTTCCCTTTTGAACTCAATATTGGATTCTTTTTACCAGCTGAACCATTAATTACGAATTTATTATTTAATTAGGGTTTTGGACCTCGTTAACGGGTTTTGACCGCGAACCAATCTAGGTTTATATAATGGCACATTAAATGTGTTTTTATGACTTTTTTCTAATCCATATCAATAATATAAAAAAAGTAATAAAAGTGAGTAAAGTAATAAAATCAATTAATTGTTTTTATGTAAAATGAGTTAGTCAAGTAAAATAATAGCTGTTGTTAATATATATATATATATATAGGCAAGTGCTCAAATACAAACCACTCTTAAAATACAAACCTACAAACCAACACTAAATTAATTATATTTCATTTATTCTAAGATTTTCGCCAAGGGTATCTTCACGAAAGATGCTTAAAATAATTGGCTCTATCCAACCAAAAAAAAAAAAATTCAAAAAAAAAAAAAAAATCTTGCCGTAGAAATGCGAAGCATTTAAGACAGTAAACGGATGAGTTAGGTAGTCATGAGGGCCGAAGGCTCTCGACACACCCGTCAATCGTCTATTGCCTTTACCATTGATTGCCATTCCTTACAACTTTAGAATGATAAAGGCGCGAAGCGCCGTACAAGAAGGTGCGAAGCACCGTTAACCAGTGAAATCCACTGCCACGTCATCACGTGAACAGTGATTTTTTTTTTATTTTTTTTTATTTTTTTATTTTTTTTGTTGGATAGAGCCAATTATTTTAAGCATTTTTTGTATTGGGGTACCCCTAGTTTGGTCATTAGATTAGCTTGAAATATTAGATTATGCTTGGTTTGTAGGTTTGTATTTTAAGGAGGTTTGTATTGGAGTAGCCCCCTATATATATATATATATATATATATATATATATATATATTATAAAAAACTTTACGATGTTGTTGATTTTTATAGTAATTATATCCTATATATAATTATGTAAAGGTGTTTAGGTGGTTTGGCCATCAATGCTAGAAAAGTAAATTCCTAACTAACTATAGCTACAATAAAATTTACGCGGGATATATAAGCAGTATCAAATATCCTTAAAAATAATTTAAGTAAAAAATCAAGTTAAAAATTTTGTTATATATAGCATCTGAACATTATATAGGTGAAAAATAAAGAACTTTAAGATTAAATTATTTAATTTTAATAATGAAGTATTAATTAAACTTATTAAAAACTATCAGCAATTTTATTATTATTATTATTATTATTATTATTATTATTTTTTGAAACAAAAAGAAATCAATCCATTAATCAAAAGCCATACGACATCTACAAATACAATTGTAAGAACAGACGCTTAAGGGGATCGCTGTTGAATCCTTCTTAGAGGCAACCAAGCGATTTGAAGATAATTGATATATACATGTTTTTACTGCAACAACTATCATCGAACTGTTCTGGACCGATGACCATATATGCGATTCCTTAGTAACCTTCATCTCTGAATCAAAATCATGAAAAACTTGCCGATCTATAACCTCTGCCATGGAAAACTCCCAAATCCAATCCAAACAAAAAACCAAACTCTCACAAGGAGAGACTAACACAATCCAAATAAATTGGGAATTATTGAAACCCAAATAAATTGGGAACTTTATTGAAAAGAAACAGAAAAAAGCAATGAAAATGAAAAATGAATTGGGGCTTTCCACCGGTGAAACCCGATGGAAGCCCGCTCAAAAATCTTTAATGGAGGCTATGGTTAGAAGGGAGAGAGAGAAGAAGTTGTTTTTAGTTGTTTTATGTATCTTATTACTTCACTTATATTATTATTATTATTATTATTATTATTATTATTATTATTATTATTATTATTATTATTATTATTATTATTATTATTATTATTATTATTATTATTATTATAAGTTAACATATCTTCCACTATTATCTTAACCTACATATAATTATAAAGTACATATGTATTATTATTAATAAAAAATTAATAGAATTAAATTCTTGTTTTACAACAATGTTTTCTTAGACCTCATATTACAAAAGAATACATAAAATAAATAAATTAATGTAAGAAATATTGATGAACCATACACGTAATATGAATAATATTATTTAGGAAAAATAAAAATAATAAAATATACTTAAATTAAATAAATTATTTTGATATAAAGCACGGAAATGGTTGGGATGGAGCTAAATGAAATAAGGGTTTTATATCAAACTAACTCAAAACTATCAATTAGACCACTCATTTAAAAACGATATCATTTAAATTACTAAAGTCATAATAAATATTAAAGTGGCCACCTATTATATTACTCTAAATATATTATTAGAAATATTAGAATTATTAACCTTTCGTTTGGTTATGAAAGCATTCAAGAAAAATGTGTAGAACTCGATGAAAAATTAATTTTTACTTTTCAAATACTATAATGGGTGACCACTTTGATATTTATTATGATTTTAGTGATTCAAATGATATCGTTTTTGAATGGGTGGTCTAATTGATATTTTTTAGCGAAACGGATGGGCAATTTGATATAAAACCCAATGAAATAAAGGGTCTGTTTGGGAAATCTTATTTTTCAGAAATAAGTTACTTATTTTGGAAAAAAGTTAGAAAATATGTACTTTTTTCTGAAATAAGTAACTTATTTTTGCAAGATTACGAATATTAAATTCCCCATACACATTTTTTTCTAAAAAAAAGTATGTAAATACGAAATTTTTTCCGAAATAAGTAACTTATAAGTTCGTACACAGATTTGCCAAACGGCACCAAAGACAACGTGTGAACCGTCCACGTGTTACTTACTGGTACTCATCCGACAAAGTAGCGTTAAAATCCGCATTTCAAGTCCGCCTCATCAAATTCTTTTCACTCCCTCAGTCTGGTAAATCGGACTCGCCCAATTGAGCCCTAAGTTTTCTGTGAGTTTTCTTCTACACTAATTAACTCTTTTCATTACGTGATTTCAACTCGTAAATTCATTTGTTCTTGTATGTAAATATTTAATTTTTGTAATTGCAAGTTTGGTTTTTTCTGCTTTTTTAGATCTTGATAGTTTATCTTGTGGCTGCAACTTGTCAGTTTCATACATTGATTAATCTGTGTGTGTTTTTAATATTAAGTAGAATTTCATTTGATGGTGGTTTTAATATTTGTTACTGTTTTGGGACAGATATAATTGGTGGGTTTGGTTTAGGAGCGTGCTATTTTCGTTTAGGTGTTATTTCGTTATGGCCGATAAGGAAGAGGAGGTGAGTGAGACTGTCGAGAATGGAGTTGTTTATAGGGAGAATCAAGGTGATTCTGTTGTTGACAACAAGGTTGTTGCGGAAGACGGAGTAGAAGATATGGAACAGGATTACAAGGATGAGGAGAAAGTCGAGACGGAAATGGATGTAGACAATAAAGAAACCGGGGAACTTGAGAAACATGAAGAAATTGGGGAACTCGAGAAAGATGATGCCAAACAAGTAACTGGGCAACTCGAGAAAGATGATGTCAAAGAAGATCCTGAATCCATGGAAAAGATAGAAGATGAAGACCCCAAGAGCGAAGCTGTGGAAGAAGTGAATGGGGCAAAATCGGAAGAGGAGAACAAGAGTATGGTGGAGAGTGCTCCGGGATTGTTAGTGGATAATGAAAGTCTTGATAAGGATGCTGAGAAAAATGTCTCAAAGAGAAAACGTGGAAAAGATAAACCAAAAGCAGATGAGGAAAAGACTAAAAATATGAAGACTGTGGAAAAGAAAAAAGAGGAGCCAAAGACCCCTGTAGCTCCTGTAAGCGATCGCCCAGTACGTGAGAGGAAGTCTGTAGAAAGGCTTGTTGCGACTATTGAGAAAGACTCGGGCAAAGAATTCCATATTGAAAAGGTATTGCTGTTTGAATAATTGTTTTCAAACTCGTGATCATAAAATTAAGTTACTTGTCTTTGGTGGTTGGTTTTTTTTCCGTTGATAATTTTTTTGGTTAATCTGGAAATTGCAGGGCCGTGGTACTGCACTGAAAGACATACCTAATGGTACTTCATCTTATTTGCTATTAACATAAATGATTTTATCTGACAGAGAAATCTTCAATAATTTGAGTATCTAGTCGCTGCTACTGCCTGTCTTGTTTGAGAATATTTAATGTTGGTGTGACACATATGTAAGTGAGATAGTTGGCCTTTTTATGATACGATAGCTTCCATATTCACCTATCTTCCAATAATGACTTCATTTTATAATATTTGCTCGATATTTCTCACTTGCAATAAGTGACAAATCTCGGGTTTAGGATTGTTGATATAATTAATCAAAGCTTATATTGCGAAACATTAGCAGACTTAGTATTGGTTTTGAGTGTAAGGAAAACGGTCTAGCTTGATCAACTATTAAGACAAGTTTCTAGTTACCTACTAAAATAAAAAGAAAGAAATATAATGGGTTAAAGCTACAATCTTGAGGGTGTTTGGGATTGCTTAAAATAAGTTACTTTTGACTTAATGGAGGTGTTTTTAACTTAAAGGAGAAAGTGAAGTTGTTTACTTTAAGTTGAATGAAAGTGTTTGGGTAATTTTAAGTTAATTGGGGGTTTAATAATTTTGACTTAAAGTGAAATTTGACTTGAAAAAAATTTAAAATTCATAATATTTAAACTTTACAAGAATTGTGAAAAAAGAAAAAAAAAAAAAAACTTCATAAGTCATAAGTCAAAAGTACCTAAATGGAACTTATGACTTAAATCAGTTTTTTAACTTAAAGCGGGCTTAAAGCAAATTTGCCAAACACTACAAAATGAACTTAAAGCCTGCAGAAGCAAAAAGCCGTGTTGCCCAAACTGGCTCCTTGCCTCCCTTCAGTGTAAGACGATTCTAAAACTTTTGGATATAGTTTTTGCTAATTTTTGTGAACCTGAGTTTTTTTTTGGTCCGAAGTTGTCTTAAACATGACTAGATAAAAAGAATACTACTTATGAGATACTAAGTGCTAAATTATCAACTAATGAGTTTGCTCCTGCAACACCTCAAACTGGGATCTTCAAACAATCCAAGTCCATTAAAATAAAGCTCTTTTCATAAACCCATCTAAAACTGAAATCTTCTAGGACCAGAATTTTAAAATTTCAATTCTTCCCGAACCCTCAATCCAAACACACAGCATCCAAGATATATACACACATATACACAATAGGCAGCCAATGCATTTGAGTCGTTTAATTGTATTTTTAATGTGTAATTATATTTTAGTACATATATGTATAATTATACAAGTGAATATGTTCAAGGCTATATATGTCTATATATAGGTTTATACATGAGTTAAGATTTTTTTTTTTTTTTTAATTTTATTATATATTCGTTCAACCACTCATGTAAAGCTTGGCCTTGCAAAACTTTAAAAAAAAAAAAAAAACTTTTCTTCTGAAAAATTTATTGTTAAATATAATGTTTGTTGGAGCTACATATTTTATTTAAAAGCTGAATAGGTTTATCATATAAAAAGTTGGGACCCAAAAAATGTATTATATAAAGTAATGGATTTTAATTTCTTATAGAATTGTAATTGAATATTAATTTTTTTTGAATTATAAAGGTATTGCTAAAAAAGTTCACGTGCATAGTACAAATTCTAAGATTGTTTTATTTAGCCTTCAATATATCTCCTTTTGAGGGCTGAAGTAACTTAGAAGCGAGCTCCAACGTAAGCCAGTAAGCTTTGATTACAATAAATTGTATTAAAACCTGATTAGTAATTTTACGTATGTGATTTGATGTGTTTGATTGATCCAGATTGTGTTATGAGGTTTGCAGTTGTAGTGTGATTGTGACTTAAGTTTATCTTGAACGGTTATGTAATGTGGAAAGCAAATGAGCTGTTGTCTTAACTAAATCTACTCCTGGTAAAAAATGAAGTACTGAAATATATTACTTGAAATCTGAGTAATATGTACATGCTAGTTCTGGATCTCTTTCAAGTTGATGTTAGTGGTAAAGTTGTTGAATGCAAAATTGTGTGAACTTTGTGGCAAACCTGTATAAAGATGCTTAAATATCCAGTCCATAGAGTTGCCTTTGAAATATTCTCCTTTGAGCTGTGTGATGATTCCAGACCGCTCTATTACTAAACCGGGATTTTGAAATGTTTTCTATTATTTATGTGCATCTTACAATTTTTTCAACTTCTTACAATCTATTTCTGTATTTCTCTCTTTCTCATTAATCTAGCCTACTAAAACTGGTTGAAAACTAACTCGATCTAATTACTGTAAACAGTGGCATACAAATTATCAAGGAAGAAGAGCGAGGAGACTTACAAATTGCTTCATACAATTCTCTTTGGAAGAAGAGGAAAGGTGATACACTTGAAGATTATATTTGTTTGTGAGAATGACACTGGCGAGGGACCATAATTACCTAATTGTTATCTTGTGCTGCGTTCTGATTTCTTCATCTATAACTTCTACAAAATGGTAGGATTGTTTCAACCTGTTACAATTTAAAAGATCTGGGACTGTAACTGTGTAGCTATTGGTTGTAGGAGCCGATTAAAGCTTCACAATTTCATTTAATAACTCCCGCCTTCTCAGAACACTTTCCAGAATAGATGACCAAGCTTGTCTTATAAAGTTGATTTGGCCTTCCTAATTATAAATATTTATCTGAGATTAGACAACGTGGATAATATAATACATCATAAAATTATCTATAACCTCGTTTATTAGAATCAGTTATAGAATGTTACTTTCTTGTTTGAAAATGAGTCAGTTGGTCATTATAAGTCAAATTGGGCCATATTTGTCTGTAATGGATGGAGGGAGACATTATAATATGTGAAGAATATCAACTTTATCATAATCTTTTCTTCCCGTTCTTGAAAACAACAGAATACAAAACTTAACAAATCAGAGGTGAGTATAATATTTGACTTTTGCAGGCAGCTCAGGTCAAGAGTAATATCTCCCAGTTTTCTGGCTTCGTATGGCATGATAATGAGGTAACAGTGGTAATTTGTAGACTGTTTAGTTGATGTTTTACCTACCTTGAAAGTGGATGAATTTTTTGAAGAACCATCCTTAGTCTTGTTTTTTGACATTTCTGTCATTGCAGGACAAACAAAAAAACAAAATTAAAGAAAAGCTTGACAAGTGTGTTAAAGAAAAGTTGTTGGAATTTTGCGACGTGCTTGATTTGCCAATATCAAGGGCTACTACTAAAAAGGTATGTTGATGATTACTGCCGAGTTGTAGTGCGTTCTACTTGTTGATATGCTAGAGATGTAGTTGTTACAATGGATGTAGGATCCTGTACCTAAAGTTAAAGAGGTAATCTACTCATTGGCGGACCAGAAAACAACTACTGTTTAATTACTTTCCACCTCCGCAATCTATATACTCTTGACAACTGACATGAAGTAGGTAGGATAGTCTAAATTTGACTTGGAACTGGAGTGAAAGAAAATGTGTCTACATTTATAAATCTGTCATCCAAAAAGTTCAGATGTATTAGTTGTGCTCCAATGCTTCGTTTAGTTTAAATCATGTCCTTTCAATATCTTAGCATTTGATCTATCACCATGTATTATAGTGGTAACTCGTATTTATGAGTAGTTTTTTGTTTCTGGAAACAGGAAGATATTGTTACAAGGTTGTTTGAATTTTTGGAAGCTCCTCAGGCTACTACCAGCGAGTTACTTGCTGATAAAGAACTGGTTAGTTACGTAAAAATAGCTGTCATTGTGCAAAGTATTCTTATATTTGCTTTCTACATGTTGTGTTAATGCAAATTATGTATGTCTATCACTACCAGTCAAGCAAAGGTAACAAGCGTAAGAGATCGAGCGAAAAGATAATGTCAACATCTGGGAGTGCACCTTCAAAAAGCTCAGCCAAGGTATTATCCCGTTCAGAATATCACATTTCTTTACTATCCAAATCATTAACACAATAGTACTACGAATTTTACTCTATTGTAAAGCTTTGGGGTTTACATTTACTCGCATGAAATCTGTTTAGACATTCTCTCGAGGATATGATTATACTGAATTTTTAAATGGGCTAGGTGGTCTTTGCCTCTTTGCCCCCCCTTAAAACTTAGTTATAAGCTGAAAACTACATACATTTTTATTGCATCTCATTCTTTCTTATTATCTGTAAGTGCTGATCTAGTTCGTTCTTTCATGTACTTTTTATATCTGTTGGTATTGAATTCAGAAACACTTCGTGTGATTAATAATACAGAATTTGCAGATTTTTAGTTTGTTTTTTTCACTGATACATCTAATGGTGAATGAGAAATGCTGGTAAGGTAGAACGCCCCCCCCCCCCCGGGAAGCTTATCTTTTCATATGCGCTGCTTGTCTTACATTGGTATTTGACTGTTATCGGTGTTTTGAATATTTGTAGAGTCGGAGGAGGAATGTTGATGCATCCACAGGGAAGGAGAAAAAGGATACACCTGAAACGGACAATGATCAAGAAGAGGATGAAGATGTGCATGGAGAACAGCAAAATGTGGATGGTAGTTCTGATGAATCTGAAGACAAGCCTGAGCATGCCAAAAGTGAGGAGAAAGAAACTGATACCGGTGCCGAGTCAGAAGAAGAGACTAAAAAGCACAAAAGGGATTCCTCCAAGAAATTATCTGTTAAGAAAAATACTCCTGAGAAAGCAAAACCCAGAAAAGCTACAGCAGATAAAAAGGCGAGTCCACCACCAAAGAAAGCACCTTCAAGACCATCCTCTAGTCATTCAAAGGTTAAGGAGAGTGATACGAGTCCAAAGACATTTGCGAGAAAGAAGAAGACTGAAGCAGTCAAGGAGAAGTCACCAACACCAAAAAAGTCTGCTTCCAAAGATGTTGCTGGTGAGAATATGTCGTCTCTTTTGACACACTTTTAGCTGCTTTCCTGCTCAAACAATTTTTCTTAAAAAATTTAGTATGTCGCAAAGATAAATGTCCAGAGTTCAGAAGTTGCTTTTGAACAGTTTATGATAATTATTTAAGAAATTAAGCTACTTCGTGCTCTGATATTCTTCAATTTGTAAGGCAAAAAAGCTCTGAAAGGGAAGGAGAAAAAACTCAAAGTGGAGAAGTTAAAGCCTAGCGATGCTGAGCTTAAAAATGCAATATGTGAAATTCTCAAGGAAGTGGACTTTAATACGGTGAGAGTCTATTATCTACGCTGAGGTTGATATTCGAAAACTCTGTAGTCACCATTAGTTTGACCACAGATCTGTCTTCAGGGTTCTTAAAAGGCAGCTGACAGATTAGCATATCTACACAACATTTTACTTTATTGGTACTTCTCAACAATAACTGAATATTAATCTTGACCCTTGGTTGTGCTGCAGGCTACCTTTACGGACATTCTGAAAATACTTGGTAAGTTCGGTAGCTTTTTAATATATTTACGTCCATAGTTTTACTTGCACGCTATATTCTTATATGTATACACACTACACACTAGTATATACATCACATATGTCTAGGCGCATGTGCAGGTTCACTTGCACGCTATATTCTTATATGTATACACACTACACACTAGTATATACATCACATATGTCTAGGCGCATGTGCAGGTTCGTGAGGAATAGTAAAATCTGAGTTACTGTTGCAGTAGCCTTGTGGGTTTCTTGAAATGTTTTTCTTAATCAGTTAAGTTGACAGGCATGGTTTGGATGTTGTGCGTGTCAATTCAGTGACATAAAACTTTATGTATCTGCAGGTGAGCGATTCAATACAGATCTCGTTCCCAGAAAATCGACTGTTAAGCACTTGATCCAGGATGAGCTAACCAAACTAGCGGAGGAGGAAGACGATGAGGAAGACGAAAAAGTTGAAGCTGTAAAAGATGACAAACAGGCATCACGCCCAGGGGTGCAAGTTTGATCCTGCAGATTAGAAGTTCATCATTAACAGTAGTAGTATAGGTGGATAGCTATTGGGTTATCATCGCAATCCTTTACTGTTTAAGTTAATCAAGTTCTGTTGTGCTGTTTACTGGGTACCGACAGCTGTAATTTATCGATGGGATTCTTTTAATTGCTGGCAGAACTCTTAAACTGTAGAAACAAATAGGAACATAAGATGTGTTATATACCCATGAAGACAAATCTAAGCAGTCCAGTTGTATTGTTTTGTATAACCATCTAGCTGATTGAATTTTATAGTGGGTGGAAATTGGATTAGTTATCCCTTGTTATGGTCATAATTTGTTAATTTGTTACTGGTCTGCTATAAAGTTTGTCTTTCTTGTCTGTTGTTTAAATGGAGTGACCTTGGTTGTCTTGGGTTGTTTTTTGATCACCCAGTTCTCGTGGGGTCTATATTGTCATAAAATTATATACAAACGACGTTGTAGTCAATTACATCATGTATTGTTAAGTTGGTATAAATTTTTTGTTGTCAGATCAATTCAGAATATTTTAGTTATTTACTTTCAAACATTTTGAATAAATTTGCTATTATTCGAATAATCACTTTGAATAAACATTTTGAATAAATTATATACAAACATTATCACTTAGGTTAGATTAATATTTTATGATTAGTATCAATGTTATTGCTAGTTTGGGTTTTAAATTGTTATCTTTTTCTTTTTGTTGCTTGCCCACGTAATAAATTAGTTAAGTAGGGTAATTAATTAAACTAGCTTTAATACTCGTGCAAGGCACGAGATTGCTCTAATTTACGATATGAATTTTTTTCTTCATTGTGCGTTATGTTAATGCCCGATGTTTTTATTGTGACGATAAAAATCATTTTAGATAGAATAAACTTCAAAGTGGTGACCAGATTTTTCGGTCATTTTCAAAAAAGTGGTCAGATTTTTAATTTTGCAAAATGGTGGCCAGACTTACCTTTTTCCTTTCAAAAAGGTGGCTGCAGGCGATTTTCAATTTTTTTGACAGGGGTAAAATGGGAAAAAAATGCTAGAAATTCCAAAAATTGTCCACAAAAATTTCCAAATTAATATGTATCACCATATGATTGGTTATATTCGTAATAATAATAATGCCCCCCATGTATGCACATCAATTCACCAAAAAATCCACAAATATGAGTTGTCAAGATTTAATTATTCAATTTATGTGCATGCATGAGGGTCATTATTATTTTTATTATTATTACGAATATAACCAATCATATGGTGACACATATTAATTTGGGAATTTTTTGGATAATTTTCGTGATTTTTAGTATTTTTTTTAGTAAAATAACATATTTTTCCATTTTATCCCTGCTAAATAAGCTGAAAATCGTCTCCAGCCACTGTTTTGAAAGGAAAAAGACAAGTCTGACCACTATTTTACAAAATTGAAAGTCCGGCCATTTTTTTGAAAATGAGTGTAAAATCTGGCCACTTTTTTGCAATTAACTCTTTTAGATATGCATATTTTTTTTTTGAAATATGTATCTAAAGAGACCGATATTTTGTGTCACTATCTTTTTATTGTTGTTTTTAGAGTGTTGATGCCTTTCTTGCGATTAGAGTTAGAAAAATAATTGACGAATGTACTTTCAACGTTTTTCATAAGTTTATTTGGATGATCATCTCTTAATCTATATTAAACTGTTATATTTGCATACAATTATATATTATGGGATTATATGAATGTGACTTTTGATTTAATACTACTACTAAGTATTATTGAGCTTCAATAATTCGTTTATGGATTTATAAAATATGAATTCATAAAAATAAGGTTATTGTTATAGATGTTAAAGGTTCAGTTCTCACTTATGCGACACAATTTTAATATATTGTAGATCTTAATTTCAGATGACGCTATAGTAAATCATAACAAATTGAGAAACATAATGGTAAAATTTGATAGATTAAAATGTGACATATTACACTATCATAATTTATCATTTCATATCCACTAGTTACCTATAGCCTCATATGCTGTAATTACTACATGTCCGATTAATTATCTAGGATACATGCCTAGAATTTGATATAAAAAGTTTGACCATACACGAGTTATAAACGTGTTAGGTCATAATTAATATGCATCGATCTAGTAGCCATCCCTCCCAAATTGCAATTCAAATCACATGTATCGATTAAGTATTCGAATCTCCCAAAATATTCGGGAGAAAGCGATATGCCGGTCAGTTAGGACGGTAATTTGAAAATATTGTAAAAAACGTATTTTCTAAAAAGACAAGCAATAACAAAAAATAAGATCGTTCAGAATTTAAATGAGTACTAAGATTTTATTATCACATTTCTAATCCGAATATTATAATTGTATAATTATACAATATCTTTAATATTTTTTACATTTCTATTGGTGCTTTTATAAATAATTAGAATAATGGTGATTTGTTTCCGCAAAATACCCTTCAAATATTTTATTTAAGATCCTGTCACTTTTTTCAAATTTCGCATGAAATAAAATAATACAAATTTTATTAAAATGAAGTAGACATAGAGATTTTTGTATATATACAAATAATAATATGTAAAATTATAAAACAAATACTGATAAAAAAACACATGATTGATAGGTAAATAAGGTAAATAATATAGGACATAATATAGGACACTCTGACACTTGTGAATGTATCTAATGAATCATAAAATTTAATCAAATATACATGTAGCTGAATGGTCATAACGGTGAATTTGAATTCATGATTAGTAGATTCATTATGTCAAAGGTTCGATCGTTATCTATATCATAATTTTTTTTTTACTTGACTTGACATTTAGGGGCATTTTTGTAAAATTAAATAAATTAAAATGTGACATGTTGTGGTATGCATTTAAATATTTAGATTATTACGTGTTCATTAACCATTTTTTAGAAAACATGTATTCAAATTTAATAAATTTATTATAATTATCTATGTATTGCAAATAATAATTATTAATATTATTTTATTAAATCGAATAATTTCAAAATATCTAAGTTCACTAAATACCATATATCACTCATTTATACTAAACTATAACATAATAAAATATAAATATGTAAATGTAAAACGAAGAAAAATGATTAAAATATCTTAGAAATCAAAATACCAAAGATTCTTCATTCATCACCCAACATACATAGCATATTTTATGACTTATAACACATGTGATGTGTTAGCCTAGTGGTAAGTTGATGTGCAAATGAACCTAAAGACCTAGGTTCGATTCTCATGAGCAACAATTTTTTGAAAAACATTTTAATCCAAGTGGATTAAAATGTGACATGTTGTGGTATTATATATATAATAGATAGATTAGCTTCAACACTAGCATTTTCCATAAAGAGTAATGCAACGTATCCCAAAATCGTTACCAAATAAAGTTCCAAGTGGATTAAAATGTGACATGTTGTTGTATTATATATATAATATAATAGATAGATAATAGATTAACTTCAACACTAGCATTTTCCATAAAGAGTAATGCAACGTATCCCAAAATCGTTACCAAATAAAGTTCTCGAATGACGTGTCATGGCTGATGTGGCATTTTGAGAAGTTTTGATTGGTGAAATTTGTGTGAATGCGGGTGGTTCATCATAATTAATTAAATTTGTACCAACAAAATTTTAACACAATTCTAACACGTGGCATTTGGGAACAAATTTGAGAACCTCTAGCATTTTCCATAAAAAAAACATTGTCTTAGATACATATCTATAAAGTAAAAATCCTAAATTACAATACACAAAATTAATTTATTCTGTAGATTGCATAGCAAAAATACGTCGTTAGCAATATGAAGTTAATGTTCCAATATTGATAGGTCCCGAATGTGGGTATGATAAGCTAGAAGGGGGATTGAATAGCTTATCACCTTTTTAAAATTTGAGCTTAACATTTTTAAATTTTCTTTCTCTTTTAAAATTAATTACTTATAAATAAGTAATGTAAAGTGCGGAATATAAAAAGAGAAATATGACACGATCGATTTATCCTGGTTCGCGATGCCCGCAATCCCCTAACGGATTCGAACACCCCTACTTTAGTTCCCGAGCTCCTTCCCGAACTCGGGATTTCGCCCACTGTAAGTAAAACTCCTTATAGTAGGTGGAGAAACCTTTACAAATACAACTATATATTTATCTTGAAGCATAACTCTCCGTTACATTCTCAAAATAAAAGCTAAACCGCTATATATTTATCTTGTAGCATAACTCCCCGTTATCTCCTCAAAATATAGAGCAAACCACTAATTATTTATCTTGGAGCGTAATTCCCCGTTACCTCCTCAAAATAACTAGCAAACCACTAAAATATTTATCTAAAAGCGTAACTCCAATTTACCTCTTCAAAATATTTTAGCAAACCTTAAGTAGCCTTGATGCTACCTTTGTAGGTCTTGGATCTTAGGTCTTGGGTCATTCCTCCTCCTCACGGTGCTCACGGTGCGAAGACATCCAACTCCCCATCGGCGTGTCTAAGACTTGGGTCTTAGAGCGAAGATCACCTCACCTCACTTCACCTCACTACAAAGATACAACAACAAGCTACAAGCAAACAATATGTGAGAGATAATGTAATAAAGGTCGTGCAAAACTAGTATGTTACGGTACTAGCCATGGGGACGTTATTACGCGTTAAAATAATTGATTCGTTATTAGTAAAAGTCGAGCGAGTCACGATGATAATCGGACGAGCGACGGAGCTTTTGTGGTGTGTGCAAGAGTGCTTAATTATTCAACTCACAAGTGTGAGGACGAAAGAAGAATATCAACTTGCAAGTGCGAGGACCGTTAAGGAAAATGCTATTACACGTTATCGATTTGCGTAGTGCGGAAAGTAGTAAATAACGGCACGAGATAAGTCACACGAGCAGTGATGCAAGACAATAAATTAAACGTGCAACAATTATATCCGTGAATGCAACACACAATATATACGAAAAAATTAACTATTTTATGACATTTGGCTTTATCCGATGGAAATGTAACTAACTTAGAACCAATTGAAGTCTAGAAAGAAATCAAGAAGAACAAGTTAGGATCGAAGCCTAAAAACACCAAAACTAGTGGCCGAAGTGAGCACCAAATGAAGGATATTCAAGGGATTATCAACGGTGACTCACGACACAAGGAAGAACACTTTAAGGGTTGTTAAAAATGAGCTAAGGGGCTGCCTAAAGTGGTTTGGCCAAGAGGTGTTAAACAAGAGCAAGAAACGCACCAAAAATCACCAAAAAGTAGGAGTGAGCATTTTTCGGGTTAGAACCGGGAACCGAACCAAACCGAAATTTCGGGTCCAGTTCGGGTTTTTTATAATTCGGGTCCGATTCGGTTCTCGGTTCGGTTCTTGACATCCAAAACCCGAAAGAACCGAACCGAACTGAAATTGTATAATACATTTAAATAATATACTAAATATATATTAATAATCTATATTATTAATTAATTATATATATTATTAATTATATATTAATATATATATACATTTTGGTTCTTTCGGGTTGGAACTGAACCGAACCGTAATTCACGGTTCGGGTCCGGTTCGGTTCCATCACAATTTCGGGTCCGATTCGGTTCTGAAAAATTGTTCTTTTCGGTTCTCGGTTCTTTCGGATCCGGTTCGGTTCGGGTCGGGTTGGACCCGTTGCTCACCCCTACCAAAAAGTGCTACCAAAATAAGGCCACCAAGATCAATCAATGAAAGATAATTTAAGGGGGACACAAGGATCCTTAAATCACTTTCAAAGCACTTCAAGAACCCACAATAGACTAGCTAAAGCTTTGTCTTCGAAGTGGTCTTGGATAGAATTGTTTTAGAGCAAGAAATGATGATAAAACACTATCGAAAAGGACCGGATTTGAGCACCAAAAGAAAGGTATTTAAGGATGAACTAAAGGTGACTCAAAGACACTTGAAATAACACTTAGGAGGCAAAACTTCGTGTTAGGAGCTGCCTAAAAAGTGGAAGCCGAATGGTGTGTTTTGGGGCAAGAAAAGGAGGAAAAAACAAGCTTTAAAGTGGTATAAAAGATGAAGATTGAAGCTTATTTGCTAGATACTTTTTGAAGAAATTAAAATTTAGAAAATGGTGTGTATCTAGGGGAAAAACTCCAGCATTTTTTTTGGCTCTAGAGGCTTGAGGAAATGAAGTGGGGTTGGCTTGATATTTATAGTTAAAAGTGGGGTTTAATGACCAATGGACAAGAGGGTACCAATAAACAATTAGGAAAGGAAGGTTCCTAGAAACTCTTTCTAACTTGGTCCCCAATCTACCTATAATAACCAGCTATACAGGTATAAAGGTTGTATAATAGTTTCGTTTTACCGGAATAAACCGAAACTACGCGAAACAACACGACACACCCATTTCATTTGATTTTATTCAAAACAATTTGGAAAAATATGAGACCAATGCAAAAAAGTCTTCGAATGTATCATAAAACTATGGTCAAAATCGACCCATAGGTTTGTATGAGTTTGGACAACTTTTTGCGAACCCCGAAATAAAAACCGAAGCGATTTTACCTGAAAAATATTCTCATAAAATCATGAAACTTTTTCTAAAATTCTTTTTAAATATTCTAGTGACATTCCCAAAGTTTGAATTCAAAATAACATGTGGAGGTATTTTATTCAAAAATATTTTGGTTAAAAACCCTTACGTGACGGAATAAAATACATTAGTTGTTTGTCGTAACTTGTCGACGTTTTGACTAAAGTTGTGGCTTGAAATATATTCAAATATAATATTTCTTAAATAATAATGACCATGAAGTACTCAAAATATTTTTTTTTGAATATTTTCCAATTTTATCCATTTAAATGAAAATAGTTAGGGGTTCGGGATAAAATCTGTTTTTGAGCTTTCGGCAAGTCAATAAATAAGGCAATTTTGAAAATAATCTTTTGGAAAATATATCGAATATATTTGAGGATAAAACATTTGAAATGAACACTATTTTGTGTAAATCTCTCGTTTTTAGTGCGAAAAAATCAGTGTTCAGGAATATATTGATATTTGTGCTGACTTGACTTTGCCTTTAAATTGTACCATATAGAATCTAGACTAGGATATATCATTGCAAGGATATACCTTATCCAAATTAAATGATTAGGTATGAGAAAATGTTTTTGTCAAATTGACTCGTAATTCGTTAATGTCACATCGAATAATCGTAGGGGAGGAATTACTTCCTAGACCTAATTTAATTTTCATTTTCGTACTTTTACAAATCACCAAAATCTACAAGGAAAAGGCTGCAAGAAAAAAATTGCCCGTCAATCTTCCCTTGTCTATCAAATATTATTTCTTTAATAATGTTAGATCACTTATAAGTTATAATGAGTTCTAAGTCTTTTATACCCGTGTTAGACACAGACTTCTTCAAATGCTAAATTATTACGTAAATATATTATATTTTGTAAAAAAATATGTAAATTGATTATAAAGTTCTAATTTTTAATACAATTTTAAACAAATATTGATTATATATATACATTCACGTACAATTAGTTAGATATAGTTAATTTCAATGTAATTAAAGTGTTACTATTAAGTAGATGGTAATAAACAAACATATTAAATATGAAATTATAATTGATACGTATTAATGAATGCAAAGGATCAAAATATTAATTTGAGATGTATTAAAATGTAACATGTTGCGGTATTAATATACTAGCTTATAACCTGTGAAAAGAACAGGTTATTTTTAATTTTTTTATAATTTATTTACAGTATAATATTATATTATAAATTTTAATTTTAATATGTTATTGTAAAAATTCAAACCTTACATATTTGTATATAATAATTTTTAGTATTAAATATAAATTTATATGTTGTTGGCGGGAATCGAACCTTCGACCTCTTTATATAATAACTTTTAGTAGTTTTGTATCTAACGATCATGATCTATTTGAGTTGAAGATCTAACGATTGTGAATGAGGGATCACCAAAAAATGAGGGGATAACCAAAAATAGGGGCTAACCAAACTACAAATTATACTCTTTTTCGCTTATTATAGTATTGTATAGATAATAGATATAATAGATTGTTCTTGTACCGAAACTATTATAGGCACTATTTGGCCACTCTTAAAATAGGTGGCTTATGGCTTATAAGCCCATAAGAACTTACGAAGGATGTTTGCCAACTTAATTTATTAGCTTAACTTATAATTTATATGTTTGATTAGTTGAATGTTAACAACGACGTATTTCCATGCCAACTTATTTCGTATTTGTTTGATTTCTTTACTTGCTTAATAATTAATATTTTTATATTTGTGTTTTTATATGTATTTTTAATTTAAAATACTTTTATTGATATTATTGTGTTAAATAATAATTTTTCTGATTTAAATTTAAAAATACTTAACCAACTTCTAAGTAAATTTATCCAAATACTTATATAACTTATAAGTATTCTTGCATTTATTATTTATACTAGCATTTTGCCCGTACTTCGTACACGGCATCTTATTTAATTCAAAATGATAATACCAAAAATTTAACAAATTTGATTGATTTCTTAAAACATCTTATTTAATTTAAATTGACAATACCAAAAATTTAACAAATTAATTTGATTGATTTCTTAAAAAGATATTGTATGCAATTATATACTCCCTCCGTCCCATTGAGTAGTTTACATTTGCGGACCAGTATTCTATTTTTATATAAAAGAAAAAAGAAAATATCAAAAATAAGTTATAGAACTATCCTCAAAATGCACATTAAAATACGTGTCAGATACGCAGTTTTTTATGTAAAAAATGGATGGGACAGAGGTAGTAAATAATCAATTCTTAGAAAGATATTATATACAGTTATATAAGTATTTAATAAAATAATGATATGCTAAAAGTTATATAAAAAAGTAGCATACAATTCTATTTTAACAATGTTGAAAATTTATTTAATCCATCAAAATCTGCAATATAAGTAATAAATATTTTTACAAATATTGTTCTCTAATTGAAAACAATAACAAATTGTCTTCATTATTCAAATGCGGAAATGATAATCCCTTCACCCCCAATGGCTCCAAAACATTAAACCACATATAATATCAAGAACATAATGTAAATGTTGGAGAACAATGAGACCACATTTCAAGCAATTTTAAATTTTTTTTGTTAATTTTTTTTATGAATGGATAGAGGGTAGAATTATAAGACTTTTGTGTGAAGATATATGCCCCTAGTGGGACCTTTTAAAATAGCTTGAAATGTAGCGAATATGTGTGTTCTCACTGTTCTCATTTTAATTTTTTTTGTTAATTTTTTTTATGAATGGATAGAGGGTAGAAATATAAGACTTATTTTGTGAAGATGCCCCTAGCGGGGCCCTTTAAAATAGCTTGAAATGTAGTGAATATGTGTGTTCTCACTGTTCTCATTCTCACCAGAGCGTGACCATTAAACTGTATTAGTAAATTCATGTATGAAAATACAATGTATATATATTATTAATATAGATTCTTTTATTAAAAATAAGTAAATTATACAATTAAATAAGCAAGCCAAAATATCAGATAAATATTCTAGTAGATTTATAGTTTATGTTCAAATTAAGGTCTTTCACCATGGCTCTCGCTTTCTGAAATTGTTGAATTTTTATTTTATTGACTTTATTATATTAAAAGTATGTTCTTATTGAAACGAATATAATAATTTGAATTTGAATATATTTTTAAACTACTTATTTTGATGGGTTGTTAATTTTTTTCTGATCAACTTAGAGGGGTGACCAAAAATAAAATTAATGGGAATACATAAACCCATTACCAACGTTATGATAAATAATACCTATAAAATGGAAGTTGCTTATGTGGTTCAAGCTTGTTAATTACTTCAATACTTCATTAGCTTGATCATCATGTGGATCATCTTTCTTTTTATCACTTACGTTGCTGCTATGTAGTCTATCTGTAACTAACATCTTTCTTTTTATCACTTATGTTGTTGCTATGTAGTCTATCTATAACTAAACATTTCTCTCTGCTTATAATCTATATTTATAAATGCAAACTTTTTCTTGTATTGTATTTTGTTTTCAATATTTAAAATTATGTAGCTGGAGCCGGAGGAGAAGAGAAAGGCTGGAGGTGCAATTGTAGTACTACAACATTACTGAAAATAAGTACAATATCATAATAGAATTTTTTGTTCCAATCTAAATTGGGTCGCTCCAAATGCTGTGTAATGACAAAAAGGGGCATTAAAGAAATAAAGAAGATTAAAAAAATGAAGGATAATATTGTTTACCGAAAACACAGGTCTCCGCAAGAAGCTCACTTATTCACTTTTATCTTCAAATAATGTATGATTACAAATTATAACAATCACATTTTCCACTACCTATTCACTCTAAAAAAGCCAACTAAACTGAAAAAGGGAACAGTTAGTGCTTTTATATTTTAATATGGAGCTCAAGTGAAAGTGCTAAATATGAGATCATATATGAAGTGAAATTGAACGCGAGTAAAGAAGATATTTAGAGCATAAATAAGAGTAATGTTGCCTGATCCAGAGGGTGAGGCTTGTGACGTGGGTCTGAACTTCTAAGTATGATATTCCATAGTCCCTTCGGAGACATCCGATAAAAAGTATGTTATTCCATAAGGCTTTTTGGTACGTAGCATGTCTACCCCATGTTCCAACTACCTTTGTTATTATGATATGTAAAATCGAAAATTGAAAGGCCAAGCAAATATTTTAAAGGTACCTTTCTGGTGTCCTGTATATTATTATAACATCGGGTAATTCATTAATTCTTAAATTCCAAACTAAAATCAAAACCAAACAAATATTATCCTGTCTAATTTTTAATACCGTGAAATCTATAAAAACTTAACTCTTATGGCCAAACTAAAAACCGGAACCAAACATATATGACCCCTACCCCTACTTCAGGGGGTTGAGATGTTAATTTGGTGAAAAACCCAGCTTTCAAATCTGAAAAGTGCAGTTAATTATTAGTACTATAATATTATTATTTTATTTTTATTAAATAGAATCGCCCGTGATATAATTGGAAAAAGAGAGATTTTCGTAAGAGAAAGGAAAAAAGGTAACGTGTTTGAAAAAGGTAACCGTCCATGATACAATTGGAAAAAGAGAGATTTTAGTTAGAGAAAAGAGAAAAGGTAATGTATTTTGGCTCAAAAACATAATTGATTAGTTAATACTAATTATAATATAATTATGTTATTTTATTATACAAAATTGATCGTAGTTTTTAAAAAAGGAGAAATTTTAGTTAGATAAATGTAAAAGATATTGTATTTTACCTAAGAAGGAAATTATTTAGTTATTGAAAAATAGAAAATGTAATATGTTTAACCTCAAAAAGGAAATTGATTAATAAAGAAGAAATTTTAGTTAGAAAAATATAAAAAATATTGTATTTTACCTGAAAAAGGAAATTATTTAGTTTTTGAAAAATAGAAAAGATAATATGTTTAACCTGAAAAGGAAAATTAATTAGTTAGTATGATGGAAATTTTAGTTAGATAAAACATAAAAGATACTGAATTTACCTGAAAAAGGAAATTATTTATTTATTGAAAAATAGAGAAGATAATATGTTTAACCTGAAAAAAGAAATTAATTAGTTAGTATGATGGATTTTATTTGAGTAATGGTAAATAAGTAAAATCAATAGGTATCGTACCGACCGACCGATCAAACTTTTAATGTTTCGGCTTTTATAATATAGTATAGATTTTATTAGTGGTTAGAAGATATGATGTCATATTTTTGGGTATGTATTAATTATTGCAATATTATGTTTTAAATTAAAAGTCAACGTGTTTTAATTATAGAGAAAAAATTATTGATTGAAAGATATGATATTTTAGGTATTTATAAAAATTTGAACCTTGAAATTTTAGTAAATAAATTTAATCATGTAATATATTTAATCATTAGATCTAACAATTCTAATTTTTAACTAAAAATCTAACTGATATTATTCGTTGTATACGAATTTTTATTATATTTTGTTAGTGGTTAGAAGATATGATGTCATATTTTTGTGTATGTATTAATTATTGCAATATTATGTTTTAAATTAAAAGTCAACGTGTTTTAATTAGAGATAAAAAAAATTATTGATTGGAAGATATAATATTTTAGGTATTTATAAAATTCGAACCTTGAAAATTTAGTAAATAAATTTAATCATGTAATATATTTAATTATTAGATTTAGCCGTTCTAATTTTTAACTAAAAATCTAACGGATATTATTCATTGTATAGGAATTTTTATTATATTTTGTTACTTGTTAGAAGATATGGTGTCATATTTTTAGGTATGTATTTAGTAAATAAATTTAATCATGTAATAAATTTAATCATTAGATCTAACATTTCTAATTTTTAACTAAAAATCTAACGGATATTATTCGTTGTATACGAATTTTTATTATATTTTGTTAGTGGTTAGAAGATATGATGTCATATTTTTGGGTATGTATTAATTATTGCAATATTATGTTTTAAATTAAAAGTCAACGTGTTTTAATTAGAGAGAAAAAAATTATTGATTGGAAGATATGATATTTTAAGTATTTATAAAAGGTAATATCATATAAATTATAAGTAAACATCTTTTAATTGAAAAAGGCAATCGACTAATTATCATTAAATAAAATCTGTAAAATTAAAAATAAACCCAAAAATTAAGCATATAACAAAAAATCATAATTAGTATTCCTCCAACGCTATTATTTAATCTTAATAATAGCCCAAATTATGAACAATAATTTTATTGAATATATAATATTCAATAAAATTATTGTTCATAATAATATTATAATCAACTTCTATCATAATATTATTATTTTATTTAAATAATAATATTTCTTAAAATATCTTATTTAATTTAAATTGACAATACCAAAAATTTAACAAATTTGATTGATTTCTTAAAAAGATATTGTATGCAATTATATAAATAATCAATTCTTAGCAAGATATTATATACAATTATATAAGTATTTAATAAAATAATGATATGCTAAAATTTATATAAAAAAGTAGCATACAATTCTATTTTAACAATGTTAAAAATTTATTTAATCCATCAAAATCTGCAATAAAAATTATAATTTTTTTTTACAAATATTGTTCTCTAATTGAAAACAATAATAAATTGTCTTCATTATTCAAATGCGGAAATGATAATTCCTTCACCCCCAATGACTCCAAAACATTAAATGGCTCCAAAACATTAAACCTCATATAATATCAAGAACATGTTATATTAACTATGAGACATCATAGTTAATATAATGTGTAAATGTTGGAAAACAATGAGATCACATTTCAAGCAATTTTTAATTTTTTTTGTTAAATTTTTTTATGAATGGATAGAGGGTAGAATTATAAGACTTTTGTGTGAAGATGCCCCTAGCGGGGCCCTTTAAAATAGTTTGAAATGTAGCGAATATGTGTGTTCTCACTGTTCTCATTTTAATTTTTTTTGTTAATTTTTTTATGAATGGATAGAGGGTAGAATTATATGACTTTTTTTTTGTGAAGATGCCCCTAGCGGGGCCCTTTAAAATAGCTTGAAATGTAGTGAATATGTGTGTTCTCATTCTCACCTGAGCGTGACCATTAAACTGTATTAGTAAATTCATGTATGAAAAAATAGTGTATATATATTATTAATATAGATTCTTTTATTAAAAATAAGTAAATTATACAATTAAATAAGCAAGCCAAAATATCAGATAAATATTCTAGTAGATTTATTGTTTATGTTCAAATTAAGGTCTTTTACCATGGCTGACTTCATTATATTAAAAGTATGTTCTTATTGAAATGAATATAATAATTTGAATTTTAATATATTTTTAAACTACTTATTTTGATGGGTTCTTAATTTTTTTGTGATCAACTTAGAGGGGTAACCAAAAATAAAATTAACTGGAATACATTAACCCATTACCCACGTTATGATAAACAATACCTATAAAATGGAAGTTGCTTATGTGGTTCAGGCTTGTTAATTACTTCAATACTTAATTAGCTTGATCATCATGTGGACCATCTTTCTTTTTATCACTTATGTTGCTGCTATGTAGTCTATCTGTAACTAACATCTTTCTTTTTATCACTTATGTTGTTGCTATGTAGTCTATCTGTAACTAAACATCTCTCTCTGCTTGTAATCTATATTTATAAATGCAAACTTCTTCTTGTGTTGTATTTTGTTTTCAATATTTAAAATTATGTAGGTGTAGGAGAAGAGAAAGGCTGGAGGTACAATCGTAGTACTACAACATTACTGAAAATAAGTACAATATCATATTAGAATTTTTTGTTCCAATCTAAATTGGGTTGCTCCAAATGCTGTGTAATGACAAAAAGGGGCATTAAATAAATAAAGAAGATTAAAAAAAAATGAAGGATAATTCTGTTTACCAAAAACACAGGTCTCCGCAAGAAGCTCACTTATTCACTTTTATCTTCAAATAATGTATGATTACAAATTATAATAATCACATTTTCCATTACCTATTCTCTCTCAAAAAGCCAACTAAACTGAAAAAGGGAAAAGTTAGTGCTTTTATATTTTAATATGGAGCTCAAGTGAAAGTGCTAAATATGAGATCATATATGAAGTGAAATTGAACGCGAGTAAAGAAGATATTTAGAGCATAAATAAGAGCAATGTTACCTGACCCAGAGGGTGAGGCTTGTGACATGGGTCTGAGCTTCTAAGTATGCTATTCCATAGTCCCTTCGGAGACATCCGATAAAAAGTATGTTATTCCATAAGACCTTCTGGTACGTAGCATGTCTACCCCATGAACATTAAGTTGAACAAATCCATAAAGAACATAAACTTGCTTGAAAACAAAATAATGTCTATAAGTATCAAATTGAGTCCCAAGATTATTTACAAATAACATGGTCCGTACTGTGTCAATGTTATTAACTGGTAATCTTTCCAACTACCTTTGTTATTACGACATGTAAAATAAAAAATTGAAAGGCCAAGCAAATATTTTAAAGGTACCTTTCTGGTGTCCTGTATATTATTATAACATCGGGTAATTCATTAAAACTTTAATTCTTAAATTCCAAACCAAAATCAAAAACAAACAAATATTATCCTGTCTAATTTTTAATAGTGTGAAATCAATAAAAACTTAACTCTTATGGCCAAACTGAAAACTGGAACCAAACATATATGACCCGTACGGAGGTCTAGTACACATACCTTAACCTACTTCAGGGGGTTGAGATGTTAATTTGGTGAAAAAGCTGAGTGAAGATTTGAGCGGCTTGGACTTGAAGGTGAAAAATGACAGAGATAGATTTGAGTAATGACAAAACGGAGAATCAAAGAAATAAAGACAGATAAAAAAAATAAAGGATAATACTATAGTAGAGGTTTAGATTTGGGTCGATCCAATTGGGTTACTCCAAATGTTGTGTAATGACAAAAAATAGTATATGTTTAGATTTGGGTCGATCCAATCTATTTTGGGTCGCTCCAAATGCTGTGTAATGGTAAAAAGGGGCATCAAAGAAATAAAGAAGATTAAGAAAATGAAGGATAATAGTATCGTTGACAGAATTCGAACCTTGAAATTTTAGTAAATAAATTTAATCATGTAACATATTTAATCATTAGATCTAACAGTTCTAATTTTAAATAAAATTCTAACGGATATTATTCGTTGCATACGAATTTTTATTATATTTTGTTAGTGGTTAGAAGATATGATGTCATATTTTTGGGTATGCAATTAGTAAATAAATTTAATCATGTAATATATTTAATCATTGAATCTAACAATTCTAATTTTTAACTAAAAATCTAACGGATATTATCCGTTGTATACGAATTTTTGTTATATTTTGTTAGTGGTTAGAAGATATGAAGTCATATTTTTAGGTATGTATTAATTATTGCAATATTATGTTTTAAATTAAAAGTCAACGTGTTTTAATTAATAGGAAAAAAATTATTGATTGGAAGATATGATATTTTAGGTATTTACAAAATGTAATATCATCAATTATAAGTAAACATCTTTTAATTGAAAAAGACAATCAGCTAATTATCATTAATTATAATATTAATAAAAAAATGAAGGATAACAAATGCTGATTAGAGAGAAAAAAATTATTGATTGGAAGATACGATATTTTAGGTATTTATAAAAGGCAATATCATATCAATTATAAGTAAACATCTTTTAATTGAAAAAGGCAATAGACTAATTATCATTAATTATATTATTAATAAAAAAATGAAGGATAATAGTAGAGGTTTAGATCCCCTCGGATCTTCTTTATATATTTATATAATAGTTCTAATTTTTAACTAAAAATCTAACGGATATTATTCGTTGTATACAAATTTTTATTATATTTTGTTAGTGATATTTAATTCCCACTATTAATAAAATTTAAAATACAATTGAGTTGTATATTTAGTTTTCTCCATTAGTAAAAATTTAAAATGCAATTTAGAGAACTTGATTATTTTAATATGTTTTACTTGAAAACAAAAATTAATTAGTTATTAGGAGAAATTTTATTTATATTTAAGTAAGGGTAATTATGTAAAAACAATAGGTACCGACCAACCAACCAACCAACCGACCGGCGCCATATAATTGGAAAACTATAGATTTTAGCTAAAGGAAATAGAAAAGGTAACATTTTTTTAAAAAAAATTGATTATTTTAATATGTTTTACTTGAAAAAGAAAATTGATTAGTTATTGGGAAATTGTTTATTTATAATTAAGTAAGGGCGTCATTTAATTGGAAAAAAGAGATTTTAGCTAAAGAAAATAGAAAATGTAACGTATTTTAGAAGGAAATTGATTATTTTAATATGTTTTACTTGAAAACATAAATTGATTAGTTATTAGGAGAAATTTTATTTATAATTAAATAAGGGTAATTAAGTAAAAACAATAGGTACCGACCGACTGACCAATCAACTAACTGGCCGATCAAACTTTCAATGTTTTAAAATGCAATTTTAAAGGTAAGGATATTGAAATTGTATATTTAGTTTCCTCGATTAGTAAAAATTTAAAATGCAATTTAGATATTTACTTTACTTCATTAGTAAAGATTTTATAGGTAAAAAATAATGAAACTATATATTTAGTTTCTTCTATTAGTAAAGTTTTAAAATGGAATTGAGATTTTTTTAATCATTGGAATTATTAATTCAAAAATTTGAGAAATTTAACAAAATAGAACCGAGCTATTTGACCGGTGCCACTTTACCTCCCCTCGTTTCTCCTTTATATAAGTATATAACAGTTCTAATTTTTAACTAAAAATTTAACGGATATTATTCGTTGTATACGAATTTTTATTATACAAGCTTAAAACCCGTGCGATGCACGAGTTTTTCTAAATATTATATGAATTTTTCATTAATTTAAGTTAATTTTTTTAAAATATAAAGTTGGGAGGCTTAAATTTTTATATGAGATTTGATAATAATTATATAAATGTTATCCGTGATATTTCTAGAAAATGAGGAATTTTAGTTAGAAAATATAGAAAAAATTATAGGTTTTACTTGAAAAGGGTAATCGGCTAATTTTTAGTTTTTATATAATTATTATTTTATTTCATTAAATAGAAATTGATACATTTTAGATAAAAAATGCAATCGATTAATTATGAATATTATAATATTATTAGTTTATTGTATTAAACAGAACCGTCCGTGATAAAATCGGAAAAAAAGAAATTTTAGTTTTAAAAAATAGAAAGGTAACGTGAAAATTAAAAAGATGACATAATTTATGTGAAAAAGGTAATTGATTAGTTTATAGTAATTATAATTTAATTATGTTATTTTACTAAATTAAATTGCTCATAGTTTTTAGAAAATGAGAAATTAATGTTGCCCCTGAAATTTCTAGAAAAAAGGGAATTTAATTAGAAAAATATAAAAGATGATACGTTTTAGTTGAAATGGTAATCAGTTAATTATTAGTACTATAATATTACTCCCTCCGTCCCTCCCAATTCTTTACAATTGGGTTGGGCACGGAGATTAAGAAATGAAAAAAAAGTAAGTGGGAAGAGAAAGAAAGTGAGTGGAAAGTGGGTAAAATTGTGGGACCTATCAATATTTAAGTAATAGATTAGAAAGATGGAGGAAAGTAGTGGAAAATGGTGGGCCCTTTTTATTTGTTTAAAGGTTAAAACTTTACTATTTTTGGAAAGTTTGGAAATGTAAAGAATTGGAAGGGACATCCCAAAATGGAAAATGTAAAGAATTGGGAGGGACAGAGGGAGTATTATTTTATTTTTATTAAATAGAATCGCCCGTGATATAATTGGAAAAAGAGAGATTTTCGTAAGAGAAGGGAAAAAAGGTAACGTTTTTGAAAAAGGTAACCGTCCATGATACAATTGGAAAAAGAGAGATTTTAGTTAGAGAAAAGAGAAAAGGTAACGTATTTTGGCTCAAAAAGGTAATTAATTATTTAATACTAATTATAATATAATTATGTTATTTTATTATACAAAATTGATCATAGTTTTTAAAATGGAGAAATTTTTGTTAGATGAAATGTAAAAGATATTGTATTTTACCTAAGAAGTAAATTATTTAGTTATTGAAAAATAGAAAAGGTAATATGTTTAACCTGAAAAAGGAAATTGATTAATAAAGGAGATTTGGGTCGATCCAATCGAAATTGGGTCGCTCCAAATATTGTGTAATGACAAAAAGGGACATCAAAGAAATAAAGAAGATTAAAAACATAAAGGATAAAAGCTGTAATTTTCCTGTGTAATGACAAAAAAGGGCATCAAAGAAATAAAGAAGATTAAAAAAATGAAGGGTAAAAGCAGTAATTTTTAAAATGCAATACTAGCAGACATTAAGAATATATTGATGACATTTATTCTTTTAAAGCAAAAGCTACATTTGATAAGATATTTCAAACACCCACATAGCTTAATGGTGATAATGTCTCCCATATTTAGTCCTAAGATTCAAAAGTTGTGTCGAACTAGGGTTGACAAATGGATCGGTTGGCTTGAATTTTATGAAAATCGGATCCGGACCCAAATACGTATATTGGATCCAGATCCGGACCCAGATCCGATTGAAATCCCAATTCCTAGATCCAAACCTGATCCGTCGGGTTTCGATTCGGTTTCGATTTTAATCGGATCTCAATTTAGTTATACAATTATTGATCAACATTTTTTTAAACAATAGTTTATCAATTAGAACAATACATTTAATTAAATGTCAAGGAAAATATATATTTTAAATAAACGCATGCATCATCCAAATACATATAGTTAGAAAATGAATAGTAAAAATATGTCTCTCAATTTGTAACATCTATATGTCAAAAACTGACTTGAATGCTTTATAAGATGAGTCTTTTTATAATTTATGAACGAATAAATACTGTTGACGAGATTACGAGAAACTATATAGTAACTTTAAATTGAATGTGGCATAAATTAATAACATTAAAATAATTAGACTATTACAAAATTAATGATAAAAAAATATTTTATATACACTTTAAATATTTGTACTTAGGATAAGATCCAGGTTTAATACGGGTTAGGTTCAATTTTCTAGTTTCGAGTCCGATTCGGTTCGGTTAGAACAAAATCCAAACCCAACCCAAAATTTATTCGGTTCTAAAAATAAATCCCAAACCCAAATTCAAATCCAAAATTTTGAATTCAATTAGATCCAATCAAATCAAAACAGATCGAGTATCTATCGGGTTGGGACAAATTACCATCCCTATGTCAAACCCTCTAATTTAACCAGTCAAAAGTAAGACCTCTTTAGTCTTTACCTTTACAATTTCATTGATCACTTGCATGATAGCCCGTGCAAAGCACGAACACTATTTAAATTCGTCTAATTAATACTCCCTCTGTCCCTCCCAATTCTTTACATTTTCCATTTTGGGATGTCCCTTCCAATTCTTTACATTTCCAAACTTTCCAAAAATAGTAAAGTTTTAACCTTTAAACAAATAAAAAGGGCCCACCATTTTCCACTACTTTCCTCCATCTTTCTAATCTATTACTTAAATATTGATAGGTCCCACAATTTTACCCACTTTCCACTCACTTTCTTTCTCTTCCCACTTACTTTTTTTTCATTTCTTAATCTCCGTGCCCAACCCAATTGTAAAGAATTGGGAGGGACGGAGGGAGTAGTTTTGATTATTAAGATAGATGATTCGTAATTTTTGAAATATAATACATAAAAAGTGTGTTATACTTAACAAAATATTTTAAAAAATATTACAAAAAAAAACATAATTTTTCGAATATTAAAAATATTTTACATTTTTTAAAGATTATATATGAAGATTGATTTCATATATGATCGTATCAATTTACTTAAGAATTTCATATAATCGTAAAAATTTACTTACACTTAGGAATTCATATGATTTTTATAAATAATTTTGAAAATGTAACTTAGAACGACAGAAAAATAACTGTTTTGAAAAATCTATCCTTGAATTATAGTAGATTCACGTGTAGATATTTATAGATAAGTGATCAAATGATAACTTATATTATAATGTGAAATGAGAACTAATCTTATGCTCAAATATATAGTGTGTGCATATGTACAACATTCTCACTCAGTCATTCGTTCATGTCACCACATCGATCATCACTCTAGCAATAATTTACGAACACTTTTGTTATCGAGTTTCAACCACATTCCCGACAACAAAATTCGATAAGCTTATTCATCCCATTTTCATCCTTTCACAATAGAAATGAGTTTACAAATGCCCACTGGTGTCGTTTCCACCCACTACACCACTATTAATGCCATTACCAACACCTTCGATACTATCAAATTTTCATATCTAATTTTTTTTGGTAATTTGTTCAAAAATTTTAGAATAATATGCATTCAAACATTGGTGATTCAAGTTGAATTTTCATTGACCCTACTTAGATTTTGGTGGTGTAAGTGGTGGTGCACATTCAAACGTAATCTACATCTCCAACTTTACCCTTCTTCATCTGCAATTTTCGACAATTTTTTTACACCATCTTCGACAATACAGTAATGTTATCACCACCTCTTCCCCACTTGTACACTGTGTGTATACATCTATAAACCATTGGCACTCAACAATTCTTTCGTGTCACCAAATCGACCAACACTCTACTAATAACTTGTAAACACGTTTGTCACAAATTCCAACCACCTTCACCTCTGCTTGCTCATTCATCTCACTTTTCGTTTTCTCACATAAGATCCGAGTTTACAAAGGCCATTGATGTCGTTTACACCCACTTTACTACCGTCAGCACCAACACCTTCGAACACTATCATGATTTTCAGATTTTGGAAATTTTGGTAATTTACGTTAAAAAGTTTAGCGATTTGGGTTCAAATTTTAGTGATTTAAGTTGAATGTTCGATCATTCTACTATCATTTTGATTTATAGTGGTGTAGAGGCTGATGTTTATTTGATAGCAGTAAATTTTTTAGTGATTTCACTCGTGATTCTAGCGAGTGTGTGTGGTGATGGCGATGTGGTGGTGGTGGTACGGCCATGATGATGATAGTGGTGTTAGCGATGTGTTGTTAGTGTTGATACTGGAAATGATGTATGCATAGAAAACACATGATTTATAAATATTTTTTTCTTACAATTTGAATGATAATATGAAATATATGATCTATGAATTTAGTTATGTATTATTTATAATTTTATAGTTAAGTCTTCCTTGAAATTCCATAAGTAACCAATATATAATAATTATATAAATGTGTATATGTGTAGTCTTATTTAAAAAATTCACCTTTTTAACCTAATATTTTAAATTTCTTTTAAATACTATGTAATTGGTTTTTTTTATTTAATTTTTAAATTCAACTAATCAATTATTATACTTTGTGTATAATATAGAGATATTTACAGAAATACATAAGATTTTAACAATTCTTTCAAATTTTACTACCATCCAACTATCATTTCACTTCTATAAAATCATTTTTTCAAAAATACTACCTCCTTTAATTTTATGTTTTCAATATTCCAAAAATACTACCTTCCTCAATTGCAACTTTTGCAACCTCATTTGCAACTTCGATGCTACAAATTTCTGATTGCAAGTTCCGGGGTTCAGATGTCATTTTCGACCACTTTTTTGGAATCTATATTGCAAGGCCCCGCCAGGAGCACTCATAATCGGTGGATTTGGGTTGCAAGGCCCCGCCAGGGGCACTCATAATTGGTGGATTTCTGATTTGCAACTTTCAGTTTTCAGTTGCAACTTTTGCAACCTCAGTTGCAAATTTTGCAACTGAGGTTTCAACTGAGGTTTGCAACCTCAAACCTCAGTTGCAACTTTTGCAACCTCAGTTGCTTTGCAACTAAAAATTGAAAGTTGCAAATTAGAAATCCACCAATTATGAGTGCCCCTGGCGGGGCCTTGCAACCCAAATCCACCAATTATGAGTGCCCCTGGCGGGGCCTTGCAACTTCATTTGCAACTGAGATTCTACGAATTTCTGATTGCAAGTTCCAGTTTTCAGATGTCATTTTCGACCAATTTTTTGGGATATATATATATATATATATATATATATATATATATATATATATATATATTCCAAAAAAGTGGTCGAAAATTACATCTGAACCCCGGAACTTGCAATCAGAAATTTGTAGCATCGAAGTTGCAAATGAGGTTGCAAAAGTTGCAATTGAGGAAGGTAGTATTTTTAAAATTTTGAAAACAAGGTCGGTATTTTTAGAATTTTAGAAAGGTTGGTAGTATATATTTAAAAATCTAATAGTTAACATGGGTAGTTTTGAAACTATCCTATAATATATACAATTTAGTATTTTTTTAAATATCTATCTTTCATTAACATAATTATACATCTTAATCTTATATTTAATTGTATTGCATCTATAATCTAATTTATAATGTCGTGTCCTAACCTAACTACGTTTTTTTTATTTAATTAAAAATCAATATTGTGTTTGTATCTCATATGTAAATTATTAATTGATCACAAAATCATGTTTTAAATTAGTATAACGGGTATATTGAATTTTTTATAACTCGTCAAAAATCATTTTGGGGTATGCTAAACATAATACATAAATAACATAATTAATTTGATGATTATACTAAACATAATAGATAGATAACATAATTCATTTGATTAAACTTTTAATTCTCAACAAGGTTGTAATATTAAATAAAATAGAACATGTGAGTTATTTGTGCATCTAGTAAATGGTTATTAAAAAGTTAACATAAAGTTCTTTTTTGATGTAGTGGTTGGAGATGGGATCATAATTCATTTAACTCAAAGAACATGGGTTCAAAGAACATAATGGATCGATGGATGCGTATGGGCAAAAGAAATTATTTTAATAATGAATTTTGGATGAAACTTTCGTTATTGATAAAAAAATTACAACGCACATGGTTCTAAAAATCCCCGATTTAGCCGATTAATCCCCGATTAATCCTCTGTAAGTTAACTCACCGATTCGATTTTTGAAATCCGATTAATCCTATGAATTTATTTAAAATGATATGTTTAATTGTAAATTAGACTAATATATTAAATATTATTATAATATCCGATTTATACTCCGATTAATCCTTCCGATTAATCCCCGATTACCCGATTAATCTTAAATCGGTACCTCAACCGATTTATACTGATTACCGATATTTACAACCATGCGCACTAGAACGTCCTGTCCGACATCAAATGTATAATCAACTGTAATTAATAATTAAAATTTATATATTTATAATATTGAAAATTCAAAAAATATATTTTAAAATAAACTAAATGTATTTTTCGATGATTTATATATTGTAATTATTATTTTTTATTTTTGAAAAGAGAAATCAATTCATTAATCAAAAATCATACGACATCTACAAATACAATTCAAATGAAATTGGATAGACACTTAAGAATATCGCTATTGTATTCTTCCTTACTGAAGAGGCAAACAAGCGATTTGAAGATGATTCGAATGTATGTACTTGTTTTTACTCGATTGTTCTGTGCAATCAAATCTCATAATAAACTTTATCCCTGAATCAAATTCATGAAAATCCTGCTGATCTATAACCTCGACCATGGAGAATACCATAACACAACAAAACAAAAACTAAACTCTCACAAAGAGAGACTAAGACCCAAATAAATTGGGAATTTAATGAAGGGAAACAAGATTTTTTTTAAAGAAAATGAAAAATAAAGGGATTGAGACTTTTCACCGGTGGAAACCGATGAAAGTCCCCTAAAATGGGAATTAAGATTTAGAAGAGACAAGGAGCCTAGACGGTTATATTTTAATTATTTTAATTGTATGATATATGTAAATTTTAGTTAAAATTCAAAAAAATGATTATTGAAAAATCAAATAAATAATTTGAAGTGGGATGGAGGTAATAAAACAATTACATGTAGGTTCTTGAGACTTGCTTAACAGTCGACCTCATTATAAAACATAGGATTCAACATAGGTTATTTCATTTAAACTCTTTATCATTTTTACGTATATGGTATATGATGGTGTATGTATATACAAACCTAGGAAACACGCTAAAGAAATTTACAGTCTGAGAGGACATCACGCACACATCATTTTCCTTTTTAGTCGGGGGCGGTTGTGCACATTGCTCGAATGCATATCACTTGTTCAGAAATTGTATACTCCCTCTGTCCATTCCTTTTCTTATCATTTCAAAATAGGATATTTGGCACGCATTTTAACGTGGATTTTAAGGATAGTTCCATAACTTATTTTTGAAATTTTCCTTTTTTGTATAAAAATAGAACAATCCTATTTTTACAAAAAAAGAAAATTTTAAAAATAAGTTATGGAACTATACTTAAAATTCACCTTAAAATGCATGCCAGAAATTAACAAAAAAAGTGTAAAGAAATGGATAGGAAGGAGGGAGTAACATTTTTTAGATTTTTTTTAAAAATAACATTTTTTAGATTTTTACTTCATCTATTAAAATTAGATGAAAAATAGAGGAGATTTAACAAATATACTAGGTTTTTAATTAGTTATTACAAAAATACTATTTTTTCAAATTAATTGTAAATATACTATTTTAAACTATTTTAATTACAAAGGCCATTATTCTAGAAAGGATCTCTTTATATGAAGAATATGAGAGAACTACTAATTTTATATGATTCTATAGTAGAATCAAAAATTTTAATTTTTGGTTTTATAAAAAAAATACTAGTTTTTTTTGGTTCTATAAAAAAAATTCTGATTCTGTAACAGAGCAAATGCTGACGTGGCGATGTCAATTTTTCGGAAAAAAATCGGTTCAGAAAAAATATATGATTTTCTCATATTCTCTATATAAAGAGATCCTCTTAAAAGGTACTCTAATTACAAATATACCCCATCTTCTTCAATCCCATTTTTGATAATTCACTCGCTGCCCTAAAGTCTCACGATTCTCTCCGCCATCTCCATATTCTCGCCGCCGCCGGCATCGACCTTCCTATTGGCGGTATTGGCCGTGCCAATACTGTCGGGTATTCACTTGAATTACAACCCTTTATATTCCTTTTCCTTTTCAATTCAAATTACTTGATTTCTTTCTTTCATGCCTTAAAGGGGTTAAAGAAATCAATCCAGAAGAGCAAATATATTAAAACATATCACACCTTAATAAAGAGAAAAGTTTACAAGAACGATAATAAACCCAATTTAAGAAAAACATAGAAGATTAAGCTTTTTTAGCTAACCAATATGCTGGTACATTACATATTACATAGCTTAGGAATAAAATGAAATGTCAGATTAAGCATAAGCATAGTTGCAAAAACTCTTATATCAAATGCAGATTGTGTACCTGAAGTTTAGGGAATATGCAACTTGTGTACCTGTAATTATGGATATAGCAAATTGTGTACCTGCAGTTATCTTAACTGTGCAACATGTGTACTTCCGTCATTTATAAACTAACGGAGTCTAATTGTTACTTCATCAGGGGCATTTTGGTACTTTCTTGTTGCTGAAAACAATTTACAAACAATTTAAATCACTTCTAAAATCGATATTAAATGGGAAATGAATGAAAAATTAAATTTCAAAATTTTAAAATGAAGAGTATGAAATTACAAATACCCCATATTTTTTAAATATTTTTAGGATAAAAAATATTTTATAATTTATGGGCGCATATGTATGCACGTGGGGTCCCATATTAATATTAGGAAAGTTATTAATTATATAGGTGACACTTTAGTTTTTGGGAAATTTTTTGGGACTCTAGCATTTTCCTTTTCAATAACTCCGATTATTTTATAAAAAAAAATTAGAAGATCAATAATGCATGATTTAAATAAATTTAAATCATCAAAAATACAAATAAAAATACACGGGCTTACATGGCACACGTAAATCATCATATAATATATCTAATCATTAGATCTAACGATTCTGATTTTTTACTAAAAATCTAACGGTCATTATTCGTACATATTATATAATATTATATTTATTTTAATAATTGGGATGATCGTGCCCAAATATAGTGTGATATTTTCGGGTATATATTAATGATTGTAAGATTAGTTTTAAATCACGAAGTACCAAAAAATATGTACCAAAACTTTTAATGTTTCGGCTATTATATAATAGTATAGATAGAACGACTGGTGATAATTTTGGAAAGAAGATAGTTTATTTAGAAAGGGTAACCGTTGAAAAAGGTAATTGGTTAGTTATTAAGAACTATAATATCGTTATTTTATTTTATAAAATAGGGAAAATTTTAGTTATATAAAATATAAAAGATATTGTATTTTAAGTGAAAAGAGAAATTGAATATTTATTGAAAAATAGAAAAGGTAACATATTTTACCTGAAAAAGAAAATTTATTAGTTATTAATAACTATAAATAATTAAGTAAGGATAATTAAGTAAAATAAGATGTACCATTAAGTAAGAGTAAATAAATAAAATCAACATGTAACATACCGATCAACCAAACTTTTAATGTTTCGGCTTTTATATAATAGTATAGATGAGTAACTTATGAATTATTAAAAATGTTAAAAAAAATTTGATAAATAATTAATTTGAATGATGTTATTAACTTTTATCAAATAAAATCATCAAAATAAAATAAGTCGTTCAAAAAATTACCTCCACCAACTTCTGGCTGTAAGCTATTTTTTTTAACTTTAAGTCATTTTCTGACTTATTACATAAATAGACATTTTTCAATTTAAAATCAAAAATCACTTTAAGCCCGAGCTAAACATTTATTTTATCAAACAATGTTTTAAATTTAATATACGATAAAATTAACCGTTGCTGGCCAAAATGCTGTAAAGCCATCCAAGTTTCACTCTCATTACAAACGAAGGTAACGGTGATTTGGACGGAAGTACACATGTTGCACAATTTTGTTAATTGCAGGTACACAATTTGCTATATCCGTAATTGCAGGTACACAAATTGCATATTCCCTAAACTTCAGGTACACAATCCGCATTTAACTCCTTTAACAATTGCACTAACAATTTGCTAAGGTTCAAATCAAAACCAATTCAGTATTATCAAATTCGATAATGATTCGAAAATCAATTTAATTTTGTTCGAAAATCACTCGAACTCAAAATTTAGTTAAAAATAATCCAAATACGGTGACCTCAAACAAATCATACTTGAATAAAAAATTATCCAAATCGAGTCAAAATAATTCGTGTCATAGTGGTGAAAATTTTTAATTTTAATGCGGCCATAATCCATATACATTAACCCACTTTTGATTCACTAAAATAATTCTCTTTTTTTTTTTTGCTAAAATAATTAATAAATTTATAAGCCAAATTCATATTTTTATTAATTTAATGTTGAAAATTTAAAATAATTATTTGATTAAATTTTTTGTATAAAAAACATTACTTAATATTAAAACTATTAATATTTAAGAATAAGATGGGTTTTTAAAAGTCTCTCAAATCAATATATATATATATATATGGGTGCCCTTCCACAACCACAGTGGGTTAGAACCCACTAATCAGCTAACACATCATAACCGTTAAATATAGAAATTAACGGTAGGGATTAGAGGCTCCCGCAATAATACAATGCGGCATCGCAATGCTTCATTGCGGTAGCACTCTTAACAGCATTGATACATTGCGGTGGCACTCTTTATTCCCGAAAGTACTCTTATACCCTTTTAATTACAAAACCCTCATTACATAAAACACATACTACAGACACAGAGACATTAACACATTAAAACACCGACTAACACACCTTCTTCTTCGACAATTCTGGGGCGATTTCGACGATTTCAGCTCTCTTCTTCTTCTTCTTCTTCTTCTTCTTCTTCTTCTTCTTCTTCTTCTTCTTCTTCTTCTTCTTCTTCTTCTTCTTCTTCTTGTTCGATCTATTCTTCTTTTTCGCTTTCCTGGTATTATTCTTAATCTTCTTTTCATCTCTCACACAAATACACACACAAGCACTTACACAAATACATACACTTTTGCTGCAATTATGTGTAATGCTACTGAAATTGGGGTTATTATACCCATTGGGTTCAAATTAAAGTTGAAATTAGGTTGAAATTAAGGTTTTTCTTGAAATTAAGGTTGAAATTAGGTTTAATGTATGCTATGTGTTTGTGTATATTGCTGAGACATTTCGATATGGGGTGTTATTGATTAGTGATTTTGTGTGTTGTGGACTCGTATCGTATTCAGTATGGAGGTTTAATTTTCGTATTTTTCTGTAAGAGCATCATCACTTTGCCAATGTTGTCAGTAATTTCATTGCAATAAGCTGTTATGACTCGGAGGTTAATGTTTATGGTCTGCCCGTTATGTTTATAGGTATTAGCTATCAGGAAGTTATTGGGGAAATTGTACTTGCAACTTTCCAAAAACTAAGAAAACCTCAAATGTGGACTTCTCTTATAAGAAAATTATAAGAGATTTTGCTTTGCCTTTGGTACTTCTGTTTTGTTCATGGTTGTGCTGCTTGAGCAAAGTAACCGTATAGCTAATTTTAATCATGTGGACTTCTTGATCTACTGCTTTTTGTGCATCATTTTTACATTCTGAACTGGTTGTAGTGGTGTTTTTTTCCCTGAAGTTGTTGATTCTTTCGCACAAGCTTACAATGTCTAATATGAAGCTGAAAGAAACAATTTTTGCTGGGATACAATTCTTGTATTTTGGTACTTGGGTCTTTTGTCATTAAAATTATTAATAGTACTATATGCTAGTTTGAGACCACTAATATTGGTAGCTGGTCAAATGTGTTATACTGTCATACCAAGAATTGCAAATGGTATTATGTTTCATGTCAAAAAAGAGCAACAGACTGTTGGATACGGTATAGCTAGAATATGCGGATTCCGCATTTTTCTTTTTGCTGTCACAATTTCCATGTGTTTCTTAGTTATTTACTCCTTAACCCAGATTATGAAGTAGATTTATTGGTAACATCTGATTGAGATCCAAAGATGCAGACATTTAATTTATCTTGATATGCTTATTTGTCCGATTCCGATAGTATATATACACTCTCCTTCATCTGTCTATATCTACCCTTGTCCTTTAATTACAGGCCATATTGTCATTTGCCGGTCTTAGAACTAATTTAATCATCTTAGACAATGTTTTTCTACCCTCAATTTATCAAAAATTATTGTTTTGGGATTTTTTAAATTAATTTCTTCCTAGTGGATTGAGATTAATATAGTTGGCAATCGGCAGGAAGTAAGTAGAAAGATAATCAGACAAATTTTGTAACAATTTTTTAATGGAGATACACGATAGACAAAGTCATTCCAGTCCTTCACCCTACTATTGAGAATAATACAAAAGCTTGGAAGGTACTTCTGGCTGAAAAATGTGCTGATGTGAAGGATAGATATGTATGCTAGCTTGCTGAACTTATTTATCACATGGACACTTTACAATCATAAAACATAAAACATCAAGATAGAAACTTTACATAATTATCTTTCATCAAGACTAGAAAAGTGCAGGAGGATTCATGCGGAATTTTTTTACTTTACCAAACTACATGCTGGTAGCCCTCACATTTTAAGTTTACCCTCGATTTCTGGCTTCAACAATGTTCTTGAAGACGATTCTAAAAAGTTATAATTTTCATAATTTTGATTTAATTTCCCTAATTAGGCTAAATCTCTCATAAATAGATTACAAATAATTTATTAATTCGAATTTATCATTTATAAATCCAAATTAGGCTTAATTTTCCTAATTTTGAATTAATTTCCATAATTTAAGCTAAATTTCTCTTAAATAGATTTAGAATGATTTATTAATTTGAATTTATCATTTATTAATCCAAATTAGGCTTACTTTCCCTAATTTAGGCTAAATCTCTCGTAAATAGATTGAAAATGACTTGTTAATTCAAATTTATCATTTATAATCCAAATTAAGCCTAATTTATTACTTGATTTTCTTTTTTAATCTATAATTTGGTGATTGCAGGTTAAATTACGTATGTTCAAATATTCAGTGCCTAATTTTTTTATTTTGAATCGTTGCAGATATTATGGATATGCAGTGTGGTCCTCTTGATCGATCGCTCCTGGTTCAGCAGGACGAGCATATCAGCACTTTGATATGGGAGGGAGGTGATAGAGAGAAGTTGGATGTGAGGCAGTATACTACACTGCAGGGTGTGTGGGAGTTACAGGCAGACCAACGTGCCCTTTTGCGTACTTGGGGATTTGGGGTGTTTACTAATCCCCGCTCAATACCTCAGAATGACATTACCCTGATCAAAGCATTGGTGGAGCGGTGGAGATCGGAAACTAATTCATTTCACTACAGTTTTGGTGAGATGACTATTACACTCGAGGATGTGTACATGATCATGGGGCTGCCGATCAGTGGGCGTGCTTTGACCCATACTGAGCTATCTGATCCGATTGGCTACTGGAAGAAAGAATGGCAGGATCTTCGGTTGCACAGTGCTCAGAAGCGCAAGGACATGTATGGAAATGGTGGAGTAAAACTGTGTGAATTGCGGGATAGATATAAGGTGAGGTGTAAGAGATCGAAGCGTCCAGAATGGGTTGCTCAGGATCCTGTAGTGTATACCAGGGGATATCTATTGTATATTATTGGGGCCGTACTATTTCCTACTTCCAACCGGAATGTTGTGCATCCCCGATACATACAGTTTTTGCAGCAGCCGGATCAGATTATTGATTATGCTTGGGGCGCTGCAGTTCTTGCACATTTATATAGAGCCCTGTCTAAATCTGTGAAGAAGTCTTCCAGCTCTTTCAACGGGTGCGCAATGCTTCTTCAGTTATGGGCGTGGGAGAGATTGAATCCGGGGCGTCCAGAGATTGCACCACGCCAGCAGCTTCGGTGGCCGAGAGCATTAGCTTGGGCTGAGCTGGTGAAGCGGAGGAGGGTTAACCCCCACCACCATACTGGTAGTTATCGGGGAGATTTTGACAGCTCTATGCCGCACTGGGTCACATGGCAGCCATACGCCAGGTGAATACTTGATATTTTAGTCTTACTACTTGCATTTTAGTATCAGTGTTTGCATTCCAGTCTTTACTTGTTTACCACTTGCATTTTAATTTTAGTATCGTTGATTGCATTCTAATTTTATATGTAATATTTAAACAGATTTTACGCGAGGGCTGATGCTGATGAGGATGCTGACATGATGGTGGCCCGTCATATGGCTCTTGGGCGTATACCCTTGGTGTCATTTGAGTTTATTGAGTACCGGATGCCGGACAGGGTACTCAGGCAGTTCGGTATGTTGCAGCATATACCGCAGGAGCCGCTTGATCATACATTTTTGCGGACTGAGAGGCAAACTCAATACCAGCGGGATGCACATATGGTTACTTACCGGAGCTATTTGGATGAGTGGGCTAGTTATGTGGAGAGCGGTATGCCCATCACCGTGGAGGGCGAGTATGTACCCATTCAGGATTACTTGGATTGGTATAGGCGTGTCAGTAAACTCAGGATTGCTCCTTGTGTGGTTCGTACGGACAATAAGATTACACCCCGAGATTGGTTCCCGCAGCAGTCCGCCATTGATGCAGTATGTTCTTAATACTGTTGTTGAATAATTGCATTTTAGCTATAGTAATTTCATTTTAGACCTTATAACTGCATTACCGCAATGATAATAGCGTATTTGTCCTAATAATTGCATTAATGATAATTTTTTTTTAAAGCTTGCTAGAAAAGATATGTAATAATTTTTTTCAAAATGTAAATTATTTTTTCCTGGGATATTTGGATTAAAATATAGTTTAAATTTTTTTACGTGTTTCAAATTGAAATTTCATAAAAAATATAAATTAATCATTTTTTTCGAATTTTAGCCTAATCGTTTTTTCAAATTTTGACTAAAATTGAAAAAAATAAATTTTTCCATTTTGTGGAAGTTTATATTAAATTTCACGAATAAAATTTAATTTTAAGCTTTTTTTCGATTTTTAAATGCAAGATTTGTAAATATATATTTTAAAATATTGTTACTTAAAAAATTATTGAGGAAATACGTCTGGCCACCGCAATGTTTCATTGAGGTGTGTAGGAAATAGAACAGTTGGACACCACAATGTTTCAATGCAGCCACCTCAATGTTTCATTGAGGTGGGTAGAAAATAGACAGAAGCTTTAGCTGGAACAGAGGAAATACAGAGGAGGCGTCTGGCCACCGCAATGTGTCTTTGCAGCCACCGTAATGTTTCATTGAGGTGTGTAGGAAATAGACAGAAGCTTTAGCTGGAACAGATCAGAGTGGTGGATTCTCTTCTTGGGAGCGGCTCCATCGTAGAGAGACTCAGAGTTGGGTTGTCGCGGTTATCTTTAGCTTAGTAATTTGGCTTTTTCGTTATCTTTTGTCGTTTTTGTTGTAGTCGGTGTGGCATGTTGTTGTTTGTTTGTGGTTTTTATGCAGGGAGCCAGGTCGAAACTATAGCTGATCGCATTCACGACCCGAATAACGTAATTTCAAGCAGGCAGGTAGGTCCTGTGTGGAGAATGCCATGGGCTCAGGTATTGATGTGATATTTTTCTCGTACCATTAGGATTACTGTGTTTTTATCACACACCGTATTTGTCGTGCACGTAGCCGAGGGTCTTCACGGAAACAGCCTCTCCGCTCTAATAAGCGGGGGCATGGTTTGCGTACATCCTACCCTCCCCAGACCCTGCTCTGAGCGGGATACACTGGGTATGTTTGGTTTGGTTTGTTTGGTTTAGAAGCTCCAGGCCCCTTCCCATGTTTTTTCTCTGTTTTATATTTACTTCGAATTAACATTTGTTTTTTCTTAAATCATAATTTTCAATTTTTTCTTAACGAATAATAATCATCTTTTTCATTTTTTTCATAATGTATTGCATAATAAATTGAATATCATATAATAAATTCAATTTCACATAATAAATTAAATATCACATAATAAATTGAAAATTTAATTCAAATATCAATACATTCATTGAAGAGGAGGATTAGGACAATTCCTTCTATCATGCTTTGCTCCCTCTTGCCCACATTGTCCGCACTTTCGTGGCTTGGCCTTTGAACTTGAAGTTTCAACACCACTTTTATATCTTTCCGATTTATTTCGTCCCTTAGTTTGTGACATTGGAGGATCGAATATCGGATCATGTTGGTAATCATCTTGGTGAAATGACTCATTCTTTTGCTCGTTACGTTCCTCTTCTTGAAATTTGTTTTTCACGTTATATTTCTCTCTCTCAATCACCTTCATCACGTAATTGAATCGTGGGACGGAACAACTAGCTATGGCACCCAAGTTTTGAAAAGATTTGCACAATGCACTATACCTTGACGATTGTGATGCACCAACATTGGCAAGAACGGGAGGGGTATACGGTAGAGGTCCGGCAATTTTATTGCCATCCATTGTCCACCTAGGCATGATGTAGAGGTCCGGTATTTTGAGTTTTTGCTTCTTGTCTAGGTACCGGATCATGTGTTTACAAATCATCCCGGAATGTTCAAAATTATTACAAGTACATTCGAGCTTTCCGTCAAAGTGAGCCGTTAAAAGGTAACTTCTTCTACGATTCTCCGGAACCGTACACTTCTCAACCAAGTACAATTTAAACAAATAAGTTTCACCTTGGCTAGCCCTCGTCACTTGGTATGATGTGCTTTTCAAAAGCTCCTTTTGAAAACGCTTAAACATTTCTTTCGTGTAAATCTCGGATGCATTAATTTCCAAGGGCGAATGCAACACTAGTTTCCTATCCCATTCCTCGGTCTCATAATCGCTTTTAACTTCCCTAAGATTTTGTGACTCCAAAGCCTTTTGTGAGTTCTCAATAAATTCTTTCAAACCGGTTGATGCTCGCACATATTCATAAAAAAAAGAATTCATGGACTCGCTTCTTGAGGTTGTAGTCATACCGGCGGCAAAGTGTTGTCTCGTGTACGCACCAATCCATTGACCTCTAATAGCATACATTTCATTTAGCCAATCATGATTCTCAAGATCGTACTTCTCGACCAATTCCTCCCATCGACCTTCGAATTCCGTGGGTGTCAACGACTTGTACACACATGCATTAAAATCCATTTTGAATTCCGGATAATTGGTGTACAAGCTAGATAACTTCTCGGGGAACTTACTACTTATATGCCATGTACAATACGTGTGTTTTGTTGTCGGCATAACATCCGCAATAGCATTTCCCAAAGCAATGTCTTGATCGGTAATGATTGTAGTGGGTGCCTTGTTGTCAACGGCTTCCAACCATGTTTTCAAAACCCATTTGTAAGATGTCTCTTTCTCATCCCTCATTAGTGCAAATCCAAACAAAATATTTTGGTAGTGGTGATTTACCCCCGTAATAGGTATGAAAGGCATGCAATATCTATTCGTCCGATAGGTTGAGTCGAACGTAACCACATCACCGAAATTCTTGTAGGCATTCAAGCATCGAGGATCAACCCACACCAAACCCCTAACACGATTCTCTTCATCCACATCCACTCGATAGAAGAAATTTCCAAAAAAATTCTCTTTTAATTCTCGTAACAATACCAATCCACACTCGGCGTCACCGGAATCAAACACTCGGTGCCGAATGTCACGTATGACATTACGAACATCTTGATGAGAGAAACCTAGATTCTCAACACCACCACATGTCTCACTAAGATATTTCATCACTTTATTCGTCTCGATCCCCGATTTATTAAACAACTCAATCAATGATCGGGTGAGCGGATCTATGTTGCGTGATCTTTGAAAAAATTGTACTTTCTCCGGTGCCACCAAATCATGATTGTGTTCCAAATCGACCAATGTAACTCTCCATTTATTTGTCTTAACATTATGAGAGACACACATCCGAGCATGACAATCCGTCCGTGGAATCGACTCCCTAATTCGTTTCCCTTTACCACGATATTCCGAATTCAATGGTGTGTTTCTTCCACCCTTTAGACAAATATATGTACGAGATGATGGTTCTTTACTTCGTTGATGCCTATGAGTACCGCGAATTATTATTTGGAACCCGACACGTCGGCCATATTCTCTATAAAACACTTCCGCATCATCTAAAGTATCAAAATTCATACCAACGCAAGGCACAACATCATTAATATTCGGAAACGCAAATCCATTATTTTCGTTTTCGATATTAATATCATCATCGACATCATTTTTTCCCATCTTAATATTATTTTCTTCATCATCATCACTATCAATTTCTATGTGCACCTTCGTTTTACCCATACCAACATCATTCTTTCTTCCACCAACATCATCCACATTCATCTTTTCTTTATCCATATCATAAGTATCAACATCTATAATATCATCTTTAACAAATAACTTTCGAAAAACTGGATTTTTTCTTATGGGTGTAACATAATCGAAATTATCATGGTCGCTCGATGAAGTAGAAGAACTAAATAAATATTCCATAGTAATTAGAGAGCTAACCTTTTTTTGTAGAATTTTTGATCTTCAAGAACCTTCAAACCCTTAACTTTTGAAAGTGTATATATGAATTTTGGAAGTGTATGTATATGTGAAAAATGGGGAAAAACTAACCTTTTTCTTAAATTTTTTTACCTCCAAACCTTTAATATGTGGAAATGTGTGTAATCATTTTAAAAGTGGGGAAAAGGTGTTTTACAAATGTTGTGCATTTATACTGTGCTGATAAAAAATTGTTCCCTGGACCACCTCAATGAAACATTGCGGTGGTGTTTTACAAATGTTGCTGGACCACCTCAATGAAACATTGCGGTGGTGGGATTATCTCTAATACCACCGCAATGTTTCATTGCGGTGGCAAATACCACCGCAATGTTTCATTGCGGTGGCAATTCTGCAACCACCAACTACAAGTGCCACATTTAACGTTGGTGGAAAAAATGTTATTTACCATGACAACCGCACTGAAGCATTGCTGTGGTACAAAGCCCATTTTCAATTTTTTTTTTGTAAAATTATAAAAATATGCATGTGAAATCATAATAAATTAGTTTAAACTTAGAAATATCTTCAATGTTAAGTTAAGAATATTTTTTTTCTGTCCTATGTATTTAATTAAAAATATTTAATCTAAATATAGTGGGAGATCGAATATTCGAGGATGATCAAGTTTTGGTAGTGGCTCCATACCTACTAATTTTACCTTACTTCCTCTAATCAACCTATAAATAATTTCAATTATGAGGAGATTCAATAAATTTACGGATATTTTGAATGGTACCCTTCTGGTTTTGGGTTTTCTAGACGGTATCGTTCCTTCTTTTTGACTTACGAGTGGTGCCCTTATATTTTAGGTTTCGTGTATGAGATAATATTGACCTAATTTATTATTTTATATTGGAGATCTTAGTAGATCACTAAAATTTTCAATATGACTCGTAACTAGTGCTTTGTCACAGATTATTATTTTATTTTTTTAAAAAAATATTTGAACGATCCAACCATACGGATGTCAATATACATATAATATAATGATATTCCCATATTTTCAGAAAATAAAAAATTAATTTGATTGGAGATCTTAGTAGATCACTACTATTTTCAATAAGACTCGTAACTAGTGCTTTGTCACGGATTATTGTTTCTATTTTTAAAAAAAATATTTTTGAACGATCCAACCATAGGGATGTCAATATATATCTAATATAATGATATTTCCAAAGTTTTAGAAAATAAAAAATTAATTTTATTGGAAATCTTAATAGATCACTATTATTTTTAATATGACTCGTAACTAGTGTTTTGTCACGGATTATTGTTTCTATTTAAAAAAAAAATATTTGAACGATCCAACCGTACGGATGTCAATATATATCTAATTTAATGATATTCCCAAAGTTTTAGAAAATAAAAATTAATTAGATTTGAGATCTTAGTAGATCACTACAATTTTCAATATGACTCGTAACTAGTGCTTTGTCACGGATTATTATTTTATTTTTTTTAAAAAATATTTGAACGATCCAACCATACGGATGTCAATATACATATAATATAATGATATTCCCAAATTTTCAGAAAATAAAAAATTAATTTGATTGGAGATTTTAGTAGATCAGTACTATTTTCAATAAGACTCGTAACTAGTGCTTTGTCACGGATTATTGTTTCTATTTCAAAAAAAAATATTTTTAAACGATCCAACCGTAGGGATGTCAATATATATCTAATATAATGATATTTCCAAAGTTTTAGAAAATAAAAAAATTAATTTTATTGGAAATCTTAATAGATCACTATTATTTTTAATATGACTCGTAACTAGTGCTTTGTCACAGATTATTATTTTATTTTTTTAAAAAAATATTTGAACGATCCAACCATACAGATGTCAATATACATATAATATAATGATATTCCCATATTTTCAGAAAATAAAAAATTAATTTGATTGGAGATCTTAGTAGATCACTACTATTTTCAATAAGACTCGTAACTAGTGCTTTGTCACGGATTATTGTTTCTATTTTTAAAAAAAATATTTTTGAACGATCCAACCATAGGGATGTCAATATATATCTAATATAATGATATTTCCAAAGTTTTAGAAAATAAAAAATTAATTTTATTGGAAATCTTAATAGATCACTATTATTTTCAATATGACTCGTAACTAGTGCTTTGTCACGGATTATTGTTTCTATTTAAAAAAAAAATTGAACGATCCAACCGTACGGATGTCAATATATATCTAATTTAATGATATTCCCAAAGTTTCAGAAAATAAAAATTAATTAGATTAGAGATCTTAGTAGATCACTACAATTTTCAATATGACTCGTAACTAGTGCTTTGTCACGGATTATTATTTTATTTTTTTTAAAAAAATATTTGAACGATCCAACCATACGGATGTCAATATACATATAATATAATGATATTCCCAAATTTTCAGAAAATAAAAAATTAATTTGATTGAAGATCTTAGTAGATCACTACTATTTTCAATAAGACTCGTAACTAGTGCTTTGTCACGGATTATTGTTTCTATTTAAAAAAAAATATTTTTGAACGTTCCAACCGTAGGGATGTCAATATATATCTAATATAATGATATTTCCAAAGTTTTAGAAAATAAAAAATTAATTTTATTGGAAATCTTAATAGATCACTATTATTTTGAATATGACTCGTGGTAGTGCTTTGTCACGGATTATTGTTTCTATTTTAAAAAAAAATATTTTTGAACGATCCAACCGTACGGATGTCAATATATATCTAATTTAATGATATTCTCAATTTTTAAGAAAATAAAAAATTAATTTGGTTGGAGATTTTAATAAGTTACTATCAAATTCAGATATATGTTTAAACTTAACTTATCTTTAATTATTTCCTTTCTCAACACAAGAATCTTGTAGCTCAGTGGGTTGTGATGTTCAACAATGCTCGGGATGCCCCAGGTTCAACTCCTCGTGCACACATATGTTTTGAGAAAAAAACATCAGCTTTCATTAACTAGTCCATTCTGAACAATTTTTAAAAGTTAATAAATAATTTTTATTAAAATGTAAAAATAATTCAATTTTAATAAAAAATAATAATTCTGAAATTTTAATAACTTAAATAATTTGTATTCAAATTTATTGACCAGGAGGGTGATCATGTGTAACAGCCCGACTTTTCGGACTATTAAATCTAAATCGAAAACTAAAACAAATAAAAAAATTATTAATCCAAAAGTCAATTAAAAATGTACTTATTACAAAAGCGTAGCTAACGATGCCGATCTACTCCGAACCTAAGATCCTTAAACTCGAATGCACCTCAGCTTGATCTTATGCCAAACCTAAAAATTGTAAGTAATGAGCTATACAGCCCAGCAAGTAACCAATCGATCCAACTAGTAAGGCCAAGTAACATGTATACACATATTATACAAGATAATCAATATGACATAATACGATACACGAAATAATCACTTACGATGCACTTATTCTTATTCTATCACAATTCGATAGCACATAACAACAATAACTTGAAACCCATAATTCATACCACGACCACTACAACCCGGTGATAACGGTCCTAAATTTTCATAAAACTGCCACTACAACCCGGTGACTCGGTCCTTATTCTTATTCTTATTTTCGCAAACCATGGCATAAATCAGAGTCCCAAGACTATTGCTTACACATAAGACATATATACGATAATACATATAACTTCAAAATATAATCACTTAGCCCAAGTTTGATAACAAATACGTACACATAACACATAATTTGGAAAACACTAGCAAGAATCAATTAGAAACTTACCTCTACACGGAAAAACAAGAATCAAATCATCCTAGATCATGTATTCAATTCTGACCAGATCTGTATTTTGACTTTTTGACCCTCTAAACGATGCTTTCTTGAAAACCTCAAAGAACGAAAGTTGTAGAGCACGAAAAGACCTTTCCGAAAAGTCCAGAATCAATGAATTCTGACTTACGATGAATTTTCTACGAATTTTACAAGACTGCTGATTTATGTGTGAAGAATAGACCTACGAATTTTACAAACAAAGATGAGGAAGAAGTATAAGATGTATTTATAATGTCTTACAACCCTAATTCCAGACCTACTAGTATTCCGTAATCAAATCTGATCCATGTTTTAAGCCCATTACTCTAATCCAATTTTAAATTTCTAATCATTATATAATTTTAATCCTTTCTATTCTATTATTCTTTTCTTATTATTATTCTTAAAATTACGGGATATTACATACTACCCTCCTTAAAAAGAATTTGGTCCCCAAATTCACAACAATCCTAAACTCCAAATAGTTCGTGATACATCTATTCCTAAAGTCTAGTCCTAAGGATCGCATCCTAGAGAATGTACTAGTCACATACCTAACACACTCCGAAGGACAACCTGGCTCTGATACCAACTGTAACAGCCCGACTTTTCGGACTATTAATTCTAAATCGAAAACTAAAACAAATAAAAAAATTATTAATCCAAAAGTCAATTACAAATGTACTTATTACAAAAGCGCAGCTAACGATGCCGATCTACTCCGAACCTAAGATCCTTAAACTCGAATGCACCTCAGCTTGATCTTATGCCAAACCTAAAAATTGTAAGTAATGAGCTATACAGCCCAGCAAGTAACCAATCGATCCAACTAGTAAGGCCAAGTAACATGTATACACATATTATACAAGATAATCAATATGACATAATACGATACACGAAATAATCACTTACGATGCACTTATTCTTATTCTATCACAATTCGATAGCACATAACAACAATAACTTGAAACCCATAATTCATACCACGACCACTACAACCCGGTGATAACGGTCCTAAATTTTCATAAAACTGCCACTACAACCCGGTGACTCGGTCCTTATTCTTATTCTTATTTTCGCAAACCATGGCATAAATCAGAGTCCCAAGACTATTGCTTACACATAACACATATATACGATAATACATATAACTTCAAAATATAATCACTTAGCCCAAGTTTGATAACAAATACGTACACATAACACATAATTTGGAAAACACTAGCAAGAATCAATTAGAAACTTACCTCTACACGGAAAAACAAGAATCAAATCATCCTAGATCATGTATTCAATTCTGACCAGATCTGTATTTTGACTTTTTGACCCTCTAAACGATGCTTTCTTGAAAACCTCAAAGAACGAAAGTTGTAGAGCACAAAAAGACCTTTCCGAAAAGTCCAGAATCAATGAATTCTGACTTACGATGAATTTTCTACGAATTTTACAAGACTGCTGATTTATGTGTGAAGAATAGACCTACGAATTTTACAAACAAAGATGAGGAAGAAGTATAAGATGTATTTATAATGTCTTACAACCCTAATTCCAGACCTACTAGTATTCCGTAATCAAATCTGATCCATGTTTTAAGCCCATTACTCTAATCCAATTTTAAATTTCTAATCATTATCTAATTTTAATCCTTTTTATTCTATTATTCTTTTCTTATTATTATTCTTAAAATTACGGGATATTACATCATGGCTAAAGCAAATTCGTAGACTGTGGATGTTATAACTAGCATAAGATCTATAAAATATTCTTTTTAAGGGTATTATTGTATTTAAAGAAAATATGTTTTAGCAATGAAACATTGTGGCCACCTCAATGTTTCATTGCGGTGGTAGCAATGTTTCATTGCGGTGGGTGTTTCTCTCAGCCGTTGGATACATCAACAAACGGTCCAGATTTGTTGGTTACATAACATTCCACAACCAGCTGTGGTTGTGGACCAAAATCCTATATATATATATATATATATATATATATATATATATAGGCTAGTGATCAAATAGAAATCTCCCTTAAAATAGAAACTAGAAACCAACACTAAATAAATTATATTTCATTTATTCTAATGGGCCCCGTCAGGGGCACCTTCACAAAAAGTGTTTAAAATTATTGGCTCCATCCAGCAAAAAAAATAAAAATACTGTTCACGCTAATATCACTGCCACGTCAGCAGTGAACAGTAAATATATATATATATATATATATATATATATATATATATATATATATATATATATATATATATATATATATATATATATATATATTTTTTTACTGAATGGAGCCTAGAATATTATAAACTTTTTGTATTGGGGTCCTCCTTAGTTTGGTCATTAGATTAGCTTTAAATATTATATTAGGGTTTAGTTTCTAGTTTCTATTTTAATTTGGTTTCTATTTGAGTAAGACCCTATATATATCTATTTCTATTATCTTTTATCTTTTATATATAAAGGAGAACCCGCAGGAGCTCTAGAATCGCTCGATTCATATTTATCTATTTTTATAGAATTTCTCTATTTTAATTCAATAAAATTAAATTTCCTTATTAATTATAATCGAATTTATAGGGAAGACAATAAATATATAAAAATCAATCCTATTTAGAATTTAATCGCATAAAGAAAAAAAATATAATATATACACATCTTCTCTCTCACACATTATGCAATTGGACAACACTTAATATCGTAGTTTTTTCTTATTTCTTCTTATTATGGGATCGTAGTTAAATCTGCATTTTTTATTGATATATGTTATGCACAATGATATTTTCATAACATGCATAGAAATCAATTCATGTGAGTCATTATGTAAATCCTTTATTGATATTTTCATAACATGCATAGAAATCAATTCATGTGAGTCATTATGTAAATCCTTTATTGATATTGCAGTGTCAGTTATCAACATGAGAGAGAGATAGGCATTCAAGAATAATGCTTGGGAGACATTGGTAATTTGCGTCAGGGAAGGTAAGGTGAACAAACCATTGGACTTATTGATGTTACTGTGCATGTTTATTTTTCATGAAATAGTCTTTTGGCTTCGGTTAATAGTTGGTAATTTTTTTTTAATAATCTTGATATATGTGTTTATGCTCCTGGAACATCAAAGCACTAACTTAAGCAACAAATCATCAATATATATATATATATATATATATATATATATATATATATAGAGGGCTATTCAAGTGAGACCCCTGTTAAAGTGAGAACTGCACATTGGGCCACAAATTAGGCCCAATAATAAAACACGCGCTCCATTGTCTCTAATTTATCACGCAAGATCTGATAATAAGAAAGTGACAAACTATATAGTCATTACCCATTCCATCAACATGTACAAAGACACATACTTCAAACTTTATTAATGGATACATAGAGAAAAGGACTGGGGTCTGGGGGTACCATGAATGAGGATTAACCTTCTAATAGCACAAATGTCAAGATTTTAAATGTATAGCTCTACGAAGTCCGACTAAACTGTCTAGTGTGATAGACGATGTTTTTTGAGAACGGTAGAATGCCTGTCTGAGGTATGGTAATTTATACATTAACTAGTAGTTGTGAAAAATTGAAATAAAAATCGTTGTGCTGGACAATTTAGCTGTATTTATTGTACATATGAATGTAAGACGTAGCCTTAATCATAAGAAGGCTCAAATCAACTGAAACTAACAGGCTCCGGTTCTCGAATACTAAACTCAGTATAACTCTTATTAGGCATAAATCACCTATTTTACACACAAATCACCAAGAATTCATAACCACTTAACCACCATCTCTATCACTCCATTACCACCACACCACAACCACATATCACCGAATCACCACCACTTCTATCACCCATAGAATCACCAATTTTCGGTCAAAATCACCAAAAATTCAACAGAAATCACCAAAAAAATCAAAAGCAAATCACCAAAAAATACAAAACAAATCATCAAAAAATCGAGCATAAATCATAAAAAAATCCAGATCTGAGATAGGACAAGTCATAACACCACCATCTCCGATCGCCACCACCACCACCACCACTAATCACCTGTTCATTTCAGATTTGTGACAAATTTTTCAATCAAGTCTCCACTTTCTTCTTCATCTTCCAGCAGATCGACTTCCATGGATACTCCAACAGATCGACTTCCATGAATTGAAGCTCGCCGGAGGAAGATGATAGAGATGGTGCCCCTGCGGGGCCAAACATCGGAAAAGAAAAGGATGTGCTGCCGGTCACCGGAGAAGATGACCGGTTCCGATGCCGGTGTCGATGGGGGGTGGGGTGGGTGGTCGGGTGAGGTGAGGTGAGGTGAGGTGGGGTGGGGTGGGGTGGGGTGGGGTGGGGTGGGGTGGGGGGATCGGCTGGGTGGGGTTACGAAATTGACAGTCTTGTAGATATATGAAGAAGAGTTACGTACTGTACTATAATTAGATTAGATTGTGCAGGTATATAGTATAAAATGGAAAGGTCTCAGTTCTCACTATAAGGGGGTCTCATTTGAGCACCTGCCTATATATATATATAGGGGGCTGCTCAAGTGAGACCCCTCTTATAATGAGAATTGAGACCCCTTACTATATTAATATAATCTACTGCTATATACACACATACATACAACACACCTGATGATTCTTGAAAACACCTGACCACCATCACCCCGCCCCCGCCCCCCACCCCGCCCCGCCCCACCCCACCCCACCCCACCCCACCCCACCAATCATTGTTACCCGTGAAAAGTCTTGCAGCACCTTTAGATAATCAGTAGTTCTGATTTGTTGTTGGTCATGGTAACCCCTGTTTACCGACGACAGGAACTTCAGCATCACCAACTAACATGGGAAAACAAGTGGCCCATGGTTCGCCTGAATTGTACTGGAATTGCTCTGTTCTTCCATCGGCTTCAATTTTTACATTTTGCGATTCTGCTACAGGGGCTTGGCTTTCAACATCTATTTCATCCTTATTGCAACATCTATTTTTACCATACCACTGTCTAATCCATCCACCACCTATACCAGAATCATAATCATCACAAAAAGCAAATCACCAAGAAACCACAAATATTCAAAGCAAATCACCAAAACTCAAATCAAATCACTAAAAAATTAAAAACAAATCATCAAAAATTCGAGCATAATCATAAAAAAAAATCAGATCTGAGACAAGACAAATCACAACACCACCATCTCTGTTCGTCACCACCACCAAATCACCGAAAATTCAAAGCAAATCACCAAAAATTCAAAGCAAATCACCAAAAAATTCAGTACAAATCATTAAAAATTCGATCAAAAAATTCAGATCTGAAACAATACAAATCACAACACCATCATCTCCGGGTTGCTTTCCCTCAACTAAGGCTATTGGGACCCATAGAAGCTCAATTGGTTGCTTTCTTCCCCGCCTGACTTTAGTTACACGACTAAGATGATCGCAAAGGCTGAAAATACATGTCTGTGATTTGCTGGCATAAGCCGTGTATAAAGAATCCCATGCTTGTTTTGAATTGATAGCAGGAGCAACCATAGACGCTAGAGAAATATCAACAGATACAAGGATGGCATTTTGAATTAATTTGCCCTGACGAAACTAGAATTTGTAATCTGGGTTTGGTACCTCTTTGTTATCTTTGGTGATTGTGGGTGTTGGTGCGGTAGTTGAAGACTTGAAGCACCAAGATAATTCATGTCCTTGGAGGAACATTTCGATCTGAGCCTTCCATGTAATGAAATTGGTGCTACCATTAATTTGATTGGCAGTTGAGAGGAGGGATTCAATTAAAATGAGGTGGCCGGAAACAGGAACTGCAGTGGCATCTGGGTGTGGGTGGGGGTGGGGGTGGGGGTCGGATGTGGTGGGGGAGTATAGTCAGATTTATTAGATATTAATATAGTGAGATTTGTGTGGTCCAGATTAAGTAGTATAGTATAAAATGGAAAGCTCTCAATTCTCAAAATAAGGGGGGGTCTCATTTGAGCACTTGCCTATATATATATATATATATATCAATATATATATATATATAAAGGAGGATACGCGGGAGGTGAATTTTCTATTTTTGTAGAATATCTGAATTTTAAATATTAAAAACATAACATATTAGAAGTAGAATATACATTCAAATTTATAGAGGAGATAAGTTCGAGTTTCCTACTAGAAGTAGAACATATACTTGAATTTTTAAAACAAAGTATATAAATTATTAAAAGCGTTATTATTATTATTCGACTATAAATAATAGAGATTCTCTCATTTTTGTGATTCATTAATTTGTTTCACGACATAAAAGCTTAAAAGTTTTTTTTGTGGAGGAAATTTTTCAGAACTGAACATTGGTTAACAACACAGCCAGGCTTGGGACTACTATGTAAGTTTACTGAGTAGGGTTCCATGTCATTTACTGCAAGTTTTCGAGCCCGTTGTATCAACAAGGTTATTTTATCATCAGCAGCTCGACTTCATAGACGAAAGAATTGGACAATTGTTTGATTTTTGTGCTATCCTAATATTAGTGGAACCATGTGATCTTTATTCAATTTTTTAACTCGAACGTTAGAATCATGAGTTTCCAAATATTGATCATTCTTTGTTGCAGCTTTGACATCCAATATTTAATCATGGTTTCGTGGATAATTTTGCATGAGTCAATATATATATATATATATATATATATATAAAGGAGGGTACGCGGGAGTTTAGGTGGCGCTCTAAGATCGTCTCAATCTATTTTTCTAATTTTTTAGAATTTTAGAATTTTAAACACTTATAAATATAAAAATATCATTTAACATATTAGAAGTAGAATAGGTGTTCGAATTTATAGTGGTGAAGAGTTCGAATTTATAGGAAGACATATGATTAGAAGTTCTATCGTAAGTAGAATAAGTATTTATAAAGCATATGATTAAAAGTTCTATTGAAAGTAGAATATAGGAGTTCGAATTTATAGAGATAAGAGTTCAAATTTATAGAAAAAACATATAAATAAAAGTTTTTATTGGAAGTAGAATAAGTATTTATAAAGCATACGATTAAAAAGTTCTATTGGAAGTAGAATAGGAGTTTGAATTTATAGAGAATAAGAGTTCGAATTTATAGAAAAACATATAAATAAAAGTTCTATTAGAAGTAGAATATGTGTTTGAATATATAGAGCATCCATATAACTAAATATTTTATAGAAAATACGATCTTCTTAAATTATATATTTTTTATATAAGTTAATTATACTTCTATTAGGAAAATTTATTCATAAATCCAATACTATTATCATAAAAAAGTCATCGTATTTAAAAGAAAAGAATTGATGTGTTAACATTATAAAATAACATTCTCATGCAGGAATCCTAAATAAAAATAGGAGTATCTATAATATAAAGAGAAAATAAGATGTGCTTTCATTTTCTAAAACTCCATAAATTTTAGAAAGTCTAGATAAAGTATAAATTGGAATTCACTCTATTTTTTAGGTTTTGATTTTAAGGAAAAAAGTTGTTGTGTAAGATAAGTATCAATAATAATATGTAATGAATTTGGAATTTCGACCCAAACCAGAGCGGCTCGAAACGTGTTTAACAGGAAGGCGGCTCACTATAAAAGATTGTATTAGCTATTAAATTATCATTTTGATATTATAAATTTTATTTTATTTTTAGGATTTGATTTTTATGGATAAACATTATCATACAAGTGATACATGTAAAAGTTAGGTTTTTGGTCTTAACTAGGGAGCAGATAAATAGTAATAACCGTGTTTAACGAGAAAGCGATTCATTAGAGAATACCGTATAAAAATGTTTGAATATATAAGGAATACATAAAATAGAAATGTTTTATTAATAGAAGTAGAATACGAGGACGGTGGAGACGTCTTACACGATTTTTAAAATTATATATCTTTTTTCCTAGAAATCCTTTATTTTATCTTTTTTATACAAGTTAATTATACTTGCATTAGAAAAATATATCCATAAATTTAATATTATTCCCGTAACGAAAAGTCTTCGAATTTAATTTTTTTATATGTTAACATAACAGAAAGACATTCTCATGCAGAAGTTGTAAATAAGTACATGAATATCTATAATATACAGAAAAAATAAGATGTATTTTCATTTTTAAAACTCTATAAATATTAGAAAGTTTAAAAAATATAAAAATTGGAATTTACTTTCTTTATATAATTAGTTAGAATTTCGGTTCCAAATAAGAGCGACTCAAAACGTATTTAACGAGAAGACGACTCACTAGAAAAGATTGTATTAGCTATTAGAATTTGATATTGATGTCATAATTTTTTTTATTGTTCGATTTTATGGATAAAAAATATTATATAAGTCTTTATAATATATGTTAAAGTTGAGATTTTGATTTTAATGAAAGAGCGGCTCAATCGAAAGAATCGTGTTTAACAAGAAATTGATTCATTAGAAAAGGATATTTAATTATTAAAATTTAAAATTAATATTACAATATAACGTAAATGTATTAATTTTTTTTAAAAAAATTTATAACGCCGCCGCGAAGCGCGGCTTTATCGACTAGTATATATATAAAGGAGGATACGCGGGCGCTTAGGTGGCGCCTCTAAGATCGTATCAATCTATTTTTCTAATTTTCTAGAATTTTAAACACTAATAAATGTAAAAATATCATTTAACATATTAGAAGTAGAATAGGTGTTCGAATTTATAGAGGAGAAGAGTTCGAATTTATAAGGAAGACATATGATTAGAAGTTCGATTAGAAGTAGAATAAATATTTATAATATATGCATATGATTAAAAGTTGTATTGCAAGTAGAATAGGAGATCGAATTTATAAAGAATAAGAGTTCGAATTTATAGAAAAAACATATAAATAAAAGTTCTATTAGAAGTAGAAATTATCATTAAACATATTAGAAATAGAATAGATGTTCGAATTTATAGAGGAGAAGAGTTTGAATTTATAGGAAAGACATGATTAGAAGTTCTATTGGAAGTAGAATAAGTATTTATAATGCATATGATTAAAAGTTCTATTGGAAGTAGAATAGGAGTTCGAATTTATAGAGAATAAGAGTTCGAATTTATAGAAAAAACATATAAAAAAAAGTTCTATTAGAAGTAGAAAAATGTCATTTAACATATTAGAAATAGAATAGGTGTTCGAATTTATAGAGAATAGGAGTTCGAATTTATAGTAAAAAACATATAAATAAAAGTTCTATTAGAAGTAGAAAAATATCATTTAACATATTAGAAATAGAATAGGTGTTCAAATTTATAAAGGAGAAGAGTTCGAATTTATTGGGAAGACATATGATTAGAAGTTTTATTGGAAGTAGAATAAGTTTTAAAAACGCATATGATTAAAAGTTCTATTGGAAGTAAAATTGGAGTTCGAATTTATAGAGAAAAAGAGTTCGAATTTATAGAAAAAACATATAAATAAAAGTTCTATTAAAAGTAGAATAGGTTCATAAATCCAATACTATTGTCATAAAAAAAGGCCATCGTATTTAAAAAGAAAATAATTGATGTGTTAACATAATAAAAGAACACTCTCATGCAGTCTCATGAGTCTCATGCAGGAATCCTTTATAAATACAGGACTATCTATAATATAAAGAAAAAATAAGATGTGTTTTCATTTCTAAAACTCCATAAATTTTAGAAAGTCTAGAGTAAGTATAAATTGGAATTCACTCTATTTTTTAGGTTTTGATTCTAAGGAAAAAAGTTGTTGTGTAAGATAAGTATCATTAATAATATGTAATGGAGTTGAAATTTCAATCCCAAATAAGAGCGGCTTGAAACGTGTTTAATGGGAAGACGGCTCACTATAAAAGATTATATTAGCTATTAAAATATCGTATTGATGTTATAAACTTTATTTTATTTTTAGGATTTGATTTTTATGGATAAACATTATCATATAAATGATATATTTAAAACTTAGGTTTTTGGTATTAACGGAAGAGCGGATCAATAGTAATAACCGTGTTTAACGAGAAAGCGGTTCATTAGTGAAGATCGTAAAAAAGATGTTTGAATATATAAGGAATACATAAAATAAAATGTTTTATTGGAAGTAGATTACGAGAACGGTGCATGTTGACGTCTTATACGATTTTTTAAAACTATATATCTTTTTTCCTAGAAATCCTCCTTTATTTTAATTTTTTTTTACAAGTTAATTATACTGGCATTAGAAAAATATATCCATAAAAGTATTATTCCCGTAACGAAAATTCTTCGTATTTTTTTTATATTTTAACGTAACAGAAAGACTTTCTCATGCGAAAACTGTAAATAAATACAAGAATATCTGTAATATACAGAAAATATAAGATGTATTTTCATCTTTTAAAACTCCATAAATATTAGAAAGTTTAAAGAATATAAAAATTGGAATTGACTCTCTTTATTATATAATGAAGTTAGAATTTCGGTTCCAAATGAGAGTGGCTCGAAACGTATTTAACGAGAAGACGACTCACTAGAAAAGATTGTATTAACTATTAGAATTTGATACTACCGTCATAGTATTTTTTTTTTTACGATTTGATTTTATGGATAAAAATTATTATATAAGTCTTTATAATATTTACAATTCGATTTTATGGATAAAAATTATTATATAAGTCTTTATAATATATGTTAAAGTTGAAATTTCGGTTTTAACGAGAGAGTGGCTCAATCGAAAAAGACCTATTTAACAAGAGATCGATTCATTAGAGAAGATTATTTAATTATTAAAATTTAATATTAATATTATAATATAACGTAAATGTATTGAATTTTTTAAAAAATATTGTAATGCCGCCGCGAAGCGCGGCTTTATCGACTAAATATATATTTTAATTTTGTATTGGGGTCCCCCTTAGTTTGGTCATTAGATTAGCTTTAAATATTATATTAGGTTTTAGTTTCTAGTTTCTATTTTAATTTGGTTTCTATTTGAGTAAGACCCTATATATATCTATTTCTATTATTATATATATAAAGGAAAACCCCCGGGAGCTCTAGAATCGCTCGAATCCTATTTATCTATTTTTCTAGAGCTCCTCTATTTTAAATAATTAAAATCAAAATTTCCTTCTTTAGCCCCTATTTTTTAGAAAAGAAATATGAACTTCCTTTTTTTAACATTAAAATTAACATATTCGAAATAGAAAAGGTTTTCAAATTTGTAGGGAAGAAGAAGTCAAATTTATATATTCGAAAATGAAAAAAGAAAAGAAATCAAAACTTCCTTTTTTAACATTAACATATTCGAAATAGAAAAGGTTTTCAAATTTGTAGAAAAGAAGAAGTCAAATTTATATATTTCAAAATTCATATTTTTCTAATTTTCTAGAGCTCCTATATTTTAAATACTTAAAATTAAATTTCCTTTTTTAAGTCCTATTTTTTAGAAAAGAAGTCAAAACTTCCTTTTTTAACATTAACATTAACATTAACATTAACATATTTGAATTAAAAAAGGTATAAAAGGTTACCGAGGGCAACCAATTTTGTACTTTTGATCGCTCTCTACTCGGAATTTACCCGCGCGCTGTGCTTCTGATCCATCTCAATAACTCATCATGAAACGACTTTATTTTTTTATTTTTTTTGTTTCAAAAAAAAAAAAAATTTCATGTCGTTGTTCATGTCTTATTTTGTTGCGATGTTTGGTTCATGTGTTGACCTTTTTTTTTTTTTTTGTGTATTGATAGCGATGAATCTTATTACAGTATTTTTTATTATAATCTATAAGCATGCATTTAGGCTATTTTGATGTAATTTCATTGACTTATTTGTTGTTCTCCAGGTTGTAGGTTGACATGTTGTCCATCCAGAACAACCTAAAAATATGAAGGTTCAAGTAAGAATCTTTAATCTCGAGTATGCAAATATTTATCTATCTGGTAGTATTCATTACCCTAACATTTTTTTTTGAAAGGAAGATGATCCATTAATAATAAGCCGTACGACATCTACAAATATAATCAAACATTAACGAGCACATAATACAGATCAAATCAGAAATTTCTTCATTAAAACTACTATCGTCGAGTAGATCTTGCACTGTGGAGCATCACTCGCTTATAACGCTGAGATTTGCAGCCTGCTTAACATTAATCGCAGATTTTCGTTTCTAATTAACTTTAATTGTGTAATTATATAAAGGAGAATCCCATGAACTCTAAAATCACCATATTTATATATTTTTCTTGAGCTTATCTATTTTTTTTTGCTAAGCAGGGCTTATCTATTTTAATTAATTAAAATTAAAACTTCCTTCTTTATACCCTATTTTTAGAAAAAAAAAATAAAACTTCCTTTTTTAACATTAACATTACCATTCTTGGAATAGAAAAACTTTTTAAATTTGTAGAAAAGAAGAGTTCAAATTTACATATTCGAAATAGAAGAGAATTTTATATTCTCGCATATATCTATACAATCATTACTTTTAACTATCAATTTTATCACCATGTTTTTAACCTTTTCTTATTTCTGTTTGCTTTTGTCTTCATCCATTTTCTTTTAATTTTTTTAAATCAATCTATTTTGTTCAATTCTCAGTATACATGGCTATATGTATGTGTTGTGCCCAAAATCCGCCTTGGACTTGATTTAAGGCCCACTAAGGTTATGGACTCGAAACAGGTGGATATGGATGGATAGATTGAGCTAAAGGGTAAGTATGGTAATTTAGTATGCCTTATAAATAGACTGGAGGACAGAATTCTGGCATCTAGTTCAAGGTGTGTTCATACAGGGGTGCGTGCATGTGAACCCCGGATAAGGGTGAAGCTGTGTGAAGGCCAGGCAGGGGTTCACCTGGGTAGCAGATTGCCAGGTTGGGGGTACGCGCAAGAACCCCAAAGGTTTCCAGAAAATAAACCAGCGGGCTCATAATCGCCTATATTATAGGAGATTGGATAATGTACGTCGTAATATCCCTCAGGATATCTCCTAAACAATAGGAACGGTATAACAATGACAATTATCCAGGATTAACATCATATATATATGGAATATATATATATGCGTGTATGTATCGATATATCACAGAAAAAGCGGGAATTATCAGGAGGCTAACAAACTGGATAATCAGGTGGATGGTGATAAAGGATCATGGCAGGTTGGTTAGGGAGGATGAGGCTTATCAGATCGTGGGAATCATCAAAGAACTACATGAGGACTTGATCTCTTATATAAATAAGAGTATGTAGGCACTTTGCAAGGGGTTGGATACACACACACCTCTAGCACTTGCTCCTAGCTGTGAACATTGGATTGAATAGGTCATATTCGATCATCATAGCCTGGGGTACCTTGCAAACTCAGTCCATAAAAATCACTCTTCTCCCTCTCGGATTAGGGTTCATGATATTAGGGTTTTTGGCTTGAAATTCGATTATTTGATTAATATTTCTGGATTTCCTTGGTTTATTCTTGTATTTATTTCATTGAAGTGTTGTACCATTTTTCCCTCACAACATTTGTGGCGCTAGAAGGAGGGGCTGGCTTTATCTCTTGAGGGAAGAGATGTCTCGGAAATCTGGTGATGATTACACACCGGAGGATGGACGAAGTGGTGATGATAAGGAGCGGGACGAGGAGAAAACGAATCAGGAGTTAAAGGATAAGATTAAGAAGATGGAGAAGAAAATTGCTACTTTGGAAAAGAAATCTGAAAAGCTAAAGAAATGGAAGCAAAAGCATGGTTCCATGGATCGAAAGACTAAAAAGAAGGTGGTCACACCTGTTCGGTTGGATTTTGACAGTGATGGGGGGTCGAAAAAAGAAGCCTCACACAGGGGATTCTCTGATGTGGAGACTGACCAGACAGATCCAGATTGGACTGAAGGAGAAGAAGAGGTACGACAGTCACGGGGTTCACCCACCCGTAGCCTGAGTGTCTTTGACAGGTTGGGTAACAAGGTGGACGCCAAGGACCTGCGTCACAAACTTGATGGGAAGAAGGAAAAACAAACCAGAAAAGCCCCAGAAGCAAAATCACAAGGGTCTCAGAGCCATAGAAAGGATAAATCTGTTTCCAAGTCTGTTAGGCCATCCAAAGGGGTTGAAGCTGAGCGAAGCTGTAGTTCTCGGCATAACCCCAAAAATAATGATGATGGCCATGAGTTAAATGAAATTTCTAGTGATGATGGCAGCAAGTTCACAGATGAAGAAAATGAACATTACAAGGTAAAGGATCTGCGTGAAGCATTAAGGAAGTTAAAGGTGGAAAAGTAATCACTGGAAGGCTTGACAGTGGCTTCACCCTTTACCAAGAGGGTGAGGGATTCGCCACTCCCAACAAAATACCGGGGGGTGGGAGACCTAAAATTCAGTGGAACCACTGATCCAGTGGAATATCTCAGCCGATTTGATACGGAAATGGAAGTATACCAGGTGAAAGACCTAACGAAGTGTCGCTTATTGGCTGCTACACTAAGAGACAGTGCTCATCAATGGTTCAAGAGGCTACGGCCAAACTCTGTCCAATCTTGGAGGCAAATGAGTGAAATGTTCGTGACACAATTTCGGGCTTCGGTTGCATTCGCACCCCCAGCTAACACTTTGGCGAACATCAAACAGGAAAGGAATGAAACCCTCACTGAATATTTCAAACGGTTTAATGCAGAGGTTCCTAAGGTGAGGAAGACCACAGATGAAACCTATAAGAATTTCTTGATTGCGGGCGTACGCCCAGGCACTGATTTCTGGAAAGAGCTACAAGGGGCGGAGCCCAAGACTTTAGCAGATTTCTACGCCAAAGCAGAAACTCACAAGGTGGTTGAAGAGTCACTGGCTAAACTTGAGAAAAGTCGAAGTTCAAGGGAATGGAGCGGGAGCAAGAGGCGTAGGTCATACAGCCCGAAAGATAGGGGGTACCACAAACGAACCTCCTATGGTGGAAGCTCCTCTACCAGAAACACCCATCGTGATGAAAAGACAGCTCCTATAACGGTGAATGCAACCAATACAGGAAGGACAGTAAATTACAAATATCCCACTAGGAAGGACTCTCAGGGTTCAGGCAGGTATACCGAGTACACCCCGCTCACGGCTTCCATTGAACAGGTGTATGAAGTTGGGAACAAGGCAGGAATGTTTAGGAAGCCAGTAAGAAATGGGCCCCCAGGGAATAAAAATGAAGGACGGTATTGTGCTTTTCACGATGCCAATGGACATGAAACGGCGGAATGTCATCATTTGAAGGACCACATTGAAGACCTTATAAGAAGGGGTTACCTCGCCGAGTTCGTAGCTCCAGAAGCCAAAGGAGACAAGAATGACAGAATTCACAAAGAAACTGAAAAGGTGAATCCTGAACGCCTTACAAGAGCCAACAGTATCCGCACTATAATTGGTGGACCGTATATCGGGGGTACTAGCAGGAATGCCCAAAAAAATTATGCCCGGGAAGCAAGGGGCGTACCCCTCACGAATGTGTACAACATGTCTGAAAGGCCACTCAAGCTCTTTAAGGGTGAAGCAGTCGACATAACGTTCACCGAAGAGGATGCCAGGCACGTGCACCACCCACATAACGATGCTTTGGTAATTAAAGCTGCGATCGGAGGCTTGAACGTACACCGAGTGCTAGTGGATAACGGAAGCTCGGTAAATATCTTGGCATATAGAACTTACCAGAAAATGGGGTTACTTGACAAAGAAATGGCTCCTTCTTACAATGAATTGTACGGATTTACTGGCAACCCTGTACAAATTGTGGGGCGAGTGAAACTCCCTCTCACTTTGGGGGAGGAACCCCTGTCAGCTACACAAGTGGTAGAATTCATGGTGGTAAATGAAGATATTTCCTATAATGGGATACTTGGAAGGCCGATGTTAAAGGAAATGCGGGTAGTGACATCCATTTATCACCTGTCAATGAAATTCCCAACTCCCGGAGGAATTGGGTGTGTTCAAGGATGTCAATCAGATTCAAGGGAGTGCTATAGTAAAGCCCTACATACAGCTGAACAAGCTTGCAAACATCTATTGTTGGTGGATGGGGGTACCTCGGAACAATGCTATCGTTACCTGGACCCCGACACAGGGAGGGGAGATGAATCTTTGCGTCGAAAGGAAGCAAGACCAGAAAGAGCCACTGATTGAAGGCATAGTGGAAGAAGTTCATGACAGTGATTTTAAAAGTGTGGATAATGGAAACGATCTGAAGGAATCAATGAAAGCCGATGGTCAGTTGGTGGAACCCCACCAGGGTGCAGAACAGGTGAACCCAGTGGAAATTGACCTTGACCCTCGAATGCCCGAAACAAAGGAAAAGACTAGGGCAGCTGAAGACACTTTATCTATCTTGGTGGATGCAGCTGATCCTACTAAGGAGTTGAAGGTTGGCAAACAGTTGAAACCTGAAGTCCAGGAAGCACTGGTGGTATTTCTAAGAAACAACTTGGACGTATTTGCATGGAGCCATGAGGACATGGTGGGAATAGATCCAAGGGTGATGTGTCACCATTTGAACATTGATCCAGACATGAAGGCTGTAAGGCAGAAAAGGAGAGCAATAAGTGGGGAAAGGGCCGTCGCCCTGAAAGAAGAGGTAGACAGACTGTTGAAAGCCAAGCTAGTAAAGGAATCATTCTACCCCATGTGGTTGGCAAATCCGGTCCTGGTAAAGAAACCCAATGGCAAATGGCGTACGTGCGTTGATTTCACTGACTTGAATAAAGCATGTCCCAAGGATAGCTTTCCGCTCCCGCGTATTGATCAACTAGTCGATGCTACGGCTGGTCATGCCTTGCTAAGTTTCATGGATGCGTATTCAGGTTACAATCAAATTCCGATGTATGAACACGATCAGGAGCATACTTCCTTTATCACAGATAGAGGACTCTACTGCTATATCGGGATGCCCTTCGGGCTGTTGAACGCTGGAGCAACCTACCAAAGGCTGGTCAACAAGATGTTTAAGGACCAGATTGGAAAAACTATGGAAGTATACGTGGACGATATGCTGGTAAAATTCAAGATAGCAGGCGACCATGTTGCTCACCTCACTGAAATGTTTGGCATCCTAAGGAAATACAGGATGAAGTTGAACCCTAAAAAATGTGTGTTTGGGGTGGAGTCTGGAAAATTCTTGGGTTTCATTGTGAATCATCGAGGAATCGAAGCCAATCCTGCTAAAATAAAGGCACTAGTTGAAATGAGGTCCCCTCGAAGTGTGAAGGAAGTTCAAAGCCTTACCGGACGGGTGGCAGCCTTGAACAGGTTTATCTCCAAGTCCTCGGACAGATGTCGAGAATTCTTTGCAGCTATCAAGAAGAGAGAAGGCTTTGAGTGGATGCCCGAATGTGAAGCTGCCTTCGCTAAATTGAAGGAACAATTAGGAAGCCCTCCATTGCTGGCAAAGCCAATAGAGGGTGAAACCCTGATTTTGTATTTGGCAGTTTCTGAGCACTCTATTAGTTCTGTTTTGGTTCGTGAGGAAGATCAAACCCAGTACCCTGTGTATTATGTGAGCAAGAGGCTTCTGGATGCTGAAACTAGATATGCAAACATGGAGAAGCTAGCCTACGCGTTGATTCTGACATCAAGAAAGTTAAGGCCATACTTTCAGGCGCACACGATAGAGGTACGAACCTCATTCCCACTGAGGCAGGTCCTGCACAAACCTGAAGCCTCAGGTAGGTTGATGAAATGGGCTGTGGAGTTAGGCCAATTTGATGTTGAATTCAAGCCAAGAACAGCTATCAAGGGACAGACACTTGCTGATTTCTTATTGGAATTCCCACCATCCTTTGAGGTAGAAACCAAGGAAACCGTGAGGGAACCTCTGGAGAAGGAAGCCCCGACAGAAAATTGCGCACCATGGTGGACCCTCTATGTGGATGGGGCCGTGAATGGAAATGGGGCAGGTGCTGGTATAGTCCTAATAAGCCCCGAAGGCCACAAGCTGCAGAGCTCAATTCATTTCACATTCAAGGCTACAAACAACGATGCTGAATATGAAGCCCTGATTGCAGGGCTGAAACTGGCACTTGAAATGAAAGTGATAAATATGACTATGTATAGTGACTCCATGTTGGTAGTGGGACATATCAGAAGTAACTTTCAAGCTAGGGGTCCACGCACTGATCTATACATGAGGTACGCTCAAGAGCTGATGAGCAAGTTTGGAGAAATCAATCTGGTGCAAATTCCAAGGACGGAAAACTCAAGTGCAGATGCCTTGGCAAAAATGGGTTCTAATAGGGAAGCAACTATGCTAGGGGTGATACCGTTGGAAATACAACAACAACCTAGCATTCCAAGGTTCGATTGTATGGATGTTGAGGTTCAAGTAGAGGACACATGGATCACTCCCATCTTGAAGTACATAACAAAGGGGGTTCTGCCAGCTGAAAAGGATGAAGCCCGGAGAATGAAGTATAAGGCTACGCGTTACGCCTTATATGATGGAAAGCTGTACAAGAGAGGCTTCAACAAACCACTTCTACGATGTATAGCAGGCAGTGAATGTGAATATATTATGAGGGAGGTGCATGAAGGCATATATGGAAACCACTCTGGAGGAACCTCATTGGCCCATAAGATACTTCGACAGGGGTACTACTGGCCAACCCTACAGCAGGATGCGCACAAATTCTCAAAGGCATGTGATCGATGCCAAAGGTATGCCAACTCAAATAGGAATCCTGCTGTGCCATTAAAGCCACTCTCTAGCCCATGGCCTTTTGCTGTTTGGGGAATTGACCTGATTGGAGAACTCCCTAAGGGGAAGGGAGGAGTAAATTACGCCGTTGTAGCCGTGGATTATTTTACAAAGTGGGCAGAGGCTGAACCCCTGGCTACGATCACTGCAACCAAATTAAAGGAGTTTGTATTTCGAGCAATTATATGCCGATATGGGATCCCCTATAAGTTGATATCGGACAATGGAAAGCAATTTGATAGCAAGGAAATGAGAGGTTTGTGTGAAGATCTCGGAATTGTCAAGGGCTTCTCTGCAGTCTGCCACCCCCAAAGCAATGGTCAGACTGAAGCCATTAATAAAATCATTAAACATACTTTAAAGGCAAAGTTGGAGGATAAAAAAGGTTGCTGGCCAAAGGAACTTCCCATGGTGTTATGGTCTTACAACACAACACCTAGGACTACAACTGGTGAATCCCCATTCGCACTAACTTATGGGTGCGAAGCAATGGTACCCGTGGAGATCGGTGCCGGTTCATTTAGGAGAGATAACTTTGATCCCATAGAAAATGAGGTTAATCATCGTTTGTACTTGGATTTGGTGGAAGAGGTTCGTACAACCTCTCAGCTGAAGCTTGCAGCCTATCAACAAAGGACTCGCAAGTACTTTGATGGCAGGGTTCGAGCACGACCCTTAACGGTTGGTGATCTGGTTTTAAGGAAGATGATGCCTAACATGAGGACTCCAGGATATGGGGCCTTTGAGGCAAATTGGGAAGGCCCATATGTGATCAAATCGGTCTTATGGGAAGGAACTTATCATTTGGAGGATTTGGACGGGAAACTAATCCCGAGGGCATGGAACGCCGAACATCTTAAGAAATATTACCAGTAGTTGAACCCAGGTAACGTTTCTTGTAGACCTCTTTCAGGTGTAGGAAAATAAAAGTGGCTTATTAGTTGTAGCTACCATCATATTAGGATCAGTCGGCCAGAAATTATTCTTTTATGTTAATAAAGTGCTTGGGGGGTTGTGAATGTACGCCTACCTGTTGAACACCAACTATGATGTGATTTAATGGAATTAAAATCAGTTTTTTTTATTTCTTCTTTTCTCATTCCCGTTTTATGTTTAAAAATATATGGATTTATGTGAATGAATGCATGCTATGTGTAACCTGTTTTATCTACGTTAAAAAAAATCAAGGATACGACTGTTGAACCTAGTTCTTCATTATAAGTATAATTATATTAAAGAACTCTGGGGGTAATATGTATACATCGATTAAAGGAAGGATAGTTTAACTTAAAAATGGATGAAATTTTAAAATCAAGATTATATAATGGATGGAAGCATATGGATTATATGAACATGGATGGAAAACATATGGAATGTATGTTAATGGATTACACGGGTTATACAAATATGGGTTATATGGATACATGGATGGAAACATACGGGGATTATGTGCACATGGATTGGGACATGTATGGTTCATGCATGAAAGGGGATGGAATCCCATAGTTGGAAGGTTCTAGGGTAACTAGGATCACAAGGTTCTCACATACGGAGGTTCAACCGTTCGAACCCCAAGAATACCGTGTAATCAGTATGGTGGACAACTGGCTTCATTGAAGGATTTGGGCATGGCTATGGAAGCCAAGTTACCCTGGAAAAAATAAACCCCGCTACGATCCCAGGGAAACTGGGTAAGTGAGGCTTTATCTTTTGGGAAAGTGGAATGGCTAAGGAAAATGCTCTTGTGAGGAAATCACATGGAAATAGTCTAATTTAGGGGTACGATCAGTGGAACACCGATCGCCCAGGGATTTATGGTTAAGAAAGGACTGGTTGCTGGTTGAGGACTTGGAGTGGAAATGGCAAACTCACGAAGGGTTTCGTTTGGCCTATGGTTCTGAAAATCCGAAAAAACCATGATAGAAATGTAGCAGGTGGAATACCTATTGATCTTAGGGAAGGGATATTAACAACAGGGGTATAACAGGTGGACCCCAAATACAGCGAATGCCTGACTATCTTAAGACGAAACCCGGCATCAACTCCCAACAAAGCAACCCGTGACATGGTTGTCACACAGGACATGGCATATCAAGCAAAAGACGCTAAGTACGGGATTAAATAAAAGTGTGTGCACGCGCAATTTAACTGCATGGCAAGCATATACTGATCAAAAGCAGATAAAGCATTAAAAACCTTAGCAGGAATCCGAGAAAAAACCAAGTTAACGAAATTACATCTTGCGAGACCTTCGGAGGAGTCCGCACCCTCAAAATATCAAGTTTAAGGCAATTTATGCCAGAAAAGGATTCATTAAAGTCTGCTTAAAAGGGACTGATGATAACATTACTGGTCTGATTCGGGTGGAAAGGTGGAGAGATCCTCATTGACTGGAGAGGCCTTCGGAATTTCAGGATTGGATGGGGGGGCTTCCACCTGGGGTTCCTCGGTTGGACCCCCATCTGCAGCTTCCCCTGGCTGGATCTCTATAGCTTCGACTGCATCCCCTGCAATGACCTCGGTAGGAACCTCTACAGCCACTTCCTGGGGGGCTTCCTCCATACGCACCTCAGGGGGGTTCACCTGCATGGCAGCAACAGCTTGCTCCTCCTTGATTAACTCTATGGCCTCAACTGCATCCTGGCCCAGGATACCCCAATCCAAGTTTGGAAAAGCTTCGTATGTGGAAGTCATGTAATCTTTAATCCCAGCCTTGTAACCCAGGTTGTATTCCTTGTCACCTTGCCTGGACATGGTAGCCTTGTACTTAGCAACTGCACCCTGGAGGGTTCGGACCTTCAACTCAAGTTTCTCCTTCTCTTTTTTTGCTGGTGGCATTGGCATCTTCCTTCTCCTTATCCATCTTGAGGATAATGGCATCCATGGACTCTCTTTCCCTCAGCAATTTATCCCTCTCCTGGGTCAGGGTACCCTCATTCTCATAAAGCTTCTTGTTCGAAGCCAGTAGTTTCTTCTTATCATTTTGGGAGGTTTTCAGCTCTGAACGTACCCTATCAAGCTCTTCAATAGCCCTGGAAGCCCCAAGAATTTGGTTGCTATACTTCAGAGATAGGAAGAGGCTTTCAGCATTCACCAGGGATATCCTGTTTGCAGCTTCCTCAAAGCTCAGGCTGTCCCACTCTGAGATAGAACGCACAGGGAATCTATCCTTGATAGCACCTATGAAAGTAGTAAGGGGAGCAGGAGAGATGGTGTCAGAGGGACTCAGTTCAATCTCATGCCTGGGACGTTTACCCCCACGGGAACCAGATGCCCCAGATGCCTCAGGAGTGTACTGTGTGGGCCTCTTCCCTAAGGAAACATTCTTCTCCATGGAAGTTGGGTTGATTTTTGTAGATGGAACAAGGGTTCTCTCAATAGAAGACAGGGGTACGGGTGATTTGGGAACATTCTTTTGTGCTGAACGCTTGGTGATGAAGGAAGGCACTGAAAAAGACATACCTGCATTACCACGTGAAGGGTTAGTAAAGTCAAAACAAAAGTAAAAATGGTACTCATGCAGAAATCAAGTAAATCATGTATGCAAAAAAAAATTATGGAAAGTATGCTGCATCAAATAATGGAAAATAAATGGAACGGTGGGTGTATGCTACTAAGAATATGAGCGTGGACCTGTCTCAAGTGGGGTTCCATCATTGAGATTTTCCTCAACAGGGGTACGAGAGTCCCCCGGAGACTTGGAGCTGACTTTCTTGGAAAAACCCAAACGAAGTAATTTTTTCTTAGACAGCAAGCTAGCACCATCTCCTAGCCTTGCACTTTTTCTCAAAACTTTTTCGGCCCTTTCCAACTCTTCCCCCACTAGGATGGTTTGAGTAGGCATGTCTGAATAGGGGTTAAATTCTTTTCGGTACTCTGGGCAATCATAGCAATATAGGAATTGCTTGTGCCACCCTGACATTCCTTTCTTATTGCCTTTTATACATTTCCCTTGATGAATATTCCAGGTAGTAAGATAGAAGAACCCAGAGGTTTTTCCGGTCTCTTTGAGTTGGTAAAAGAAACCCAACTCACGAGCAGTCAATTCAACTTGGAACATGGAGTCGTAAAGGATGTATATACATATAGCCATACGATATGAGTTCGGAGTAAGTTGCAAGGGAGCAAGCTTGTAAGTATCAAGGATATCAAGAATAAAAGGATGAAGGGGTAGTGACAACCCTAGTCTAAAGAACTGAGCAGATAACACGGCACATGGAATGACTTGGTCTGTTTCAAAGTTAGAGAAATCGTGACATCTTTCTTCTGGCTGAGGTACAACCAATGAACACCCAGGGTTGCAAGCTTCAAGGAGATTTCCCAATTTTTGGGCGGTCATAAAAGTTTGTGTTTTGGCACAAGATAGCTGGGGGGTAGCAGCACTAGAAGTCTGGATAGGGGAAGTTCTGTTTGGACTTGCGCTAGTCTCAGGACGATCATCGAAGGGTTCAACTGCTAGAGATACATGCCCTAACGAATCAATCTCTTCCTCAAACACATGGGAATCAGAACTAACAGCAGTGGGTACAAGAGAAGAAGGATCTAAAGAGTGAGATTTAAGGGAGATTTGGGCAGAAGTGGGGTCAAGAACTTTGACTTTGGAACGAGTACGGCCACTCACTGTGGAAGCTATAGGAGGGAATCTGGATATGGGATTGGGTGAGGAAAATGAGTCACCTTCGGAGGCTTCTGCCATCTGAGAAATCTCTTTGGCAATGGAAGCCGGAGACTTACCAGTTGTGGATTGGCTCGACATCTGCACACAGAAAAGCAGTGTGAGTTCCAAGTCTCTGGAGCAATTTTTGAGGAACGGCAATAGTCATATTAAGAAAAAGACAGTGGAGGGGTATTATAGGGGTTCAAGGATGGGAACCCCCAATTTATCCAGAATCGTTTCTTCTCGTTTCAACAAGGGGGAATGGCTGTAGGCATCCAAATTCATCCTGAGGTTCATATAAGGGAAACCCACAAAACGGGCTTTATTTATAAAAAAAAAGGAGGAAACAACAAGTGGGGCATTATCCCAAACAGGTTCTGGGGAGACTGTACCTAGCCCTGAAGGGGTTACAAACGAAGAACACCAAAAAAGTGAAAGGTCCGAAGCAACTCCTAATGGTCTTGGATAAAGGCTTAAATTAGGTAGGGTATATGCAGGGGTCGATTGACATAAAGTTCAAAGACACTATCAAAATGACAATTAAGGACATAATAGGAGGGATGAACAAGGGGAAGAGCTAAACCAGCATACAATTGATGAGTATACGCATGCATACATGAGAATTTGAACAGACGAGGGTTGAAGAAAAACTCAACACAGGACAAGGGTATTTACTGGGTTTGACATGCATCTATGGATGGTGGGCAAATCGTGGAAGAAATGATAAACAAAGTAAATCAAATACACAATAGGCATAAATGTGAAATGTAAACACCGACTGGTACACAATGACGCGTCTGTAAATCATTAAGCATGGGAAAATGTGAAGATTAATATGAGAGGAGAAAGAAGGAATACCTTTGGAGCGAAGAGGATGGCCGGAAAATGGAAACCTTCGCCGGGATGGAGGTCTGAGAAGACGAACCGCTTGGAGTAGAAGAGAGAAAGAGTTTTTGCTATAGAAAAAAGTGAAAATAGGAAAATGGTGCGAAGAGGTATACATATAAGGGCGTGGGGATACGAACAGGTAGGCCACGTGTCTCCATCTGGTCAGTCCCGTGTATGAGATTTTCTTTTTATTTAAAAAAATATAATAGGTATTAAGAGTGTTTTGGAAAATGAAGGAGAATGAATGTGGACTGGTGGAAGGCTAAATACATTGGGTTTATTGGAGAAGTAGAGTGGTTGTATGGAATTCAAATTTCGAAATGTTAGAGTTGCTATGGGATTTGGAATTCAGGCAATTAAAGACCAACTAGGACTTTGTTTACTTCAGGGGTTATCATCTAAAAGGAATAATTATCCCAGGCGATTTATTAAATCCCCAAGCAGGTATGCGTTTATACAGTGGGTGATAAATTTAGGAGGTTCAACGGCTGCACCCACAAATTGGGGGACATTGAACCTCAGGGTACAGGCGGAGGGGTACGGTTACGAGCACGGATACTTCCTGGTTGAATCCCTTGTTTCCTACAATGAGTACGCTCGCGTAGGCTTAGGGGTTCGCATGGAGTAGAAGGGTGATGGGGGTATGGATGACGTTAGGTTCCTTTTGCATTCAAATGGCTACAAGGAACCGGGGGGTAGTTGTTGTGCCCAAAATCCGCCTTGGACTTGATTTAAGGCCCACTAAGGTTATGGACTCGAAACAGGTGGATATGGATGGATAGATTGAGCTAAGGGGTAAGTATGGTAATTTAGTATGCCTTATAAATAGACTGGAGGACAGAATTCTGGCATCTAGTTCAAGGTGTGTTCATACAGGGGTGCGTGCATGTGAACCCCGGATAAGGGTGAAGCTGTGTGAAGGCCAGGCAGGGGTTCACCTGGGTAGCAGATTACCAGGTTGGGGGTACGCGTAAGAACCCCAAAGGTTTCCAGAAAATAAACCAGCGGGCTCATAATCGCCTATATTATAGGAGATTGGATAATGTACGTCGTAATATCCCTCAGGATATCTCCTAAACAATAGGAACGGTATAACAATGACAATTATCCAGGATTAACATCATATATATATGGAATATATATATATGCGTGTATGTATCGATATATCACAGAAAAAGCGGGAATTATCAGGAGGCTAACAAACTGGATAATCAGGTGGATGGTGATAAAGGATCATGGCAGGTTGGTTAGGGAGGATGAGGCTTATCAGATCGTGGGAATCATCAAAGAACTACATGAGGACTTGATCTCTTATATAAATAAGAGTATGTATGCACTTTGCAAGGGGTTGGATACACACACACCTCTAACACTTGCTCCTAGCTGTGAACATTGGATTGAATAGGTCATATTCGATCATCATAGCCTGGGGTACCTTGCAAACTCAGTCCATAAAAATCACTCTTCTCCCTCTCGGATTAGGGTTCATGATATTAGGGTTTTTGGCTTGAAATTCGATTATTTGATTAATATTTCTGGATTTCCTTGGTTTATTCTTGTATTTATTTCATTGAAGTGTTGTACCATTTTTCCCTCACAACAGTATGCACCACTGATTTTTTGTGATTTTCAGGTAATTTTTTGTTGCTTTTTAAGGTTTGAATTTACTAATTAAATATTTGCTTTCTTCGTTTTATTATTATATTTTTTATTTTTTATGATTTCAGTTATAATTATATTTTGTTATGATTTTAGTTATAATTATGGATTATTAGTAATCATTGGTTGTTTTTTACTTTGACTTTTGTATTTTTTTTGTTAGTGATCACGGTATAGAAACACCTAATCGTGCGAACAGAAGATCTTAGTACAAGCACTTGAGAAAATTGACACAAAAGATTTGAACGTTACCATTCTCTATTTATTTATTTATTGTTAATTGTTAATTTGTCATTGTTCTACTCTCATTGTTCTTGATCATAATTTTTCAACGTCTTCATTTAATTAATTCAATCAAATCTACTTTTTTTATCTATATGTATTTATTTCAACGAATGTCGTCCTAAGAAAACGTGACACAAAATCGATATAAAAAATAAGTATATAGTTTATTTTGTTGTTTATATTTATATTAAAGTTTGTACAATATTGTGTTCACTAATATATTAGATATTTTCCTTTTCTTTCTTAAATAGTCTTTATTTTGAAAAAGTTTAAAAAATAATAAAAGACCGTCGCGAAACGCGTCTTATATGTATTTATTACAACGGGTGTCGGGCTAAGAAAACGTGATCCAAAAATAAAAATAAAAATTAAGTATATAGTTTACTTAGTTATATATATATATATATATATATATATATATATATATATATATATATTAAAATTGTACAATATTGTGTTTATTTATAGATATTTTCTTTGCGATTTCTTTCTTAAATTTATAATTTGAATTTCTTTTAAAAATATTACAAGGCCACCGCGAACATAATAAAATATAAAATTTGAATTTATAATTCAATACTCCCTCCGTCCCAACCAATTCTTTATATTTCTTTTTACACTTTGTAGCACGCATTTTAATTTGTATTTTAAGGATAGTTCTATAATTTATTTTTAAAATTTTCTTTTTTTGTATAAAAATATATACATTATACTTTTATACAAAAAAAAAAGAAAATTTTAAAAATATGTTATGGAACTACCCTTAAAATTCACATTAAAATGCGTGTCAAAAACATCATTTTGAAACGTAAACAATCACATGGGACTGAGGGAGTAACATATAAAATATAAAATATAACAATTTGTTACAACGGTTGTCGGCCTAAAAAAACGTGACACAAATCGGTATAAATGAAGAAAATATGTAAATATTTTGTTAAATATATGTTACAACGGGTGTCGGCCTAAAAACACGTACATAAATTAGTATAATGAAAAAATCTCAAAGAAGCTAATTTTGTATAGGCTCTCCTAAATGCTCTAATTTTTTTAAATTATAATAATAATAATTTTTTTCTTAATTTTTTTTGGCATTTTTATGCAATTATAAATGGTTTCAGCAAATTGACAAATTTTTTAAGGAAATTGGAAGGAAGGACCAATCTAAAATTTTGTGATAGAGGGACACAAAACTTCTATGCATGCATATTATCTTCCCCAACAAGACTTCAACATTTGGTTAATCTATTTAGATTCATAGTACGAGTACATAAAATATATAACTAAATATCAATAACACATATTTATCCTATTGAATAAAATCAGGCAGGTAAATGATATTTTAATTTTTTAAGTTTTAATTTTAAAATGTCTTTTTTAATTTTGAATTCGATAAAATATGAAATATAAAAATTTGTTACAACGGTTGTCATCCCAAAACAAACGTGACACAAATCGAGATAAATGAAAATAAAATTTAAATATTTTGTTAAAGATTCGTTATAACAGGTGTAGGCCTAAAAAAACGTACATAAATCGGTATAATGAAAAAATTGTAATTTTTTTTACAGTAATTTTCTTATTTTCTACCTTTATTTAATTTCTACAATACACATTGTTTGCACTAATTTATATACTATGATTATTTATATTTGTTTCTCAAAATTGTTTCTTAAATAATTTAACTTTTAAAATTTTAGAAAATATATAATAAGGCCGCCGCGAAGCGCGGCTTAGTCGACTAGTATATATATAAAGGAGGATACGCGAGAGCTTAGGTGACGCTTCTCAAATCATCTCATTCTATTTTTCTAATTTTATAGAATTTTTGGATTTTAAATACTAATAAATATAAAAATATCTTTTAATATATTAGAAGTAGAATAGGTGTTCGAATTTATATATGATAAGAGTTCGAATTTATAGGGAACACATATAATTAGAAGTTTCATTGGAACTAGAATAGCTATTTAATTATAAAACATATTATAGATAGAATAGACATATGATTATAAGGAATTTATAAGGCATATGTAATGCACTTAAATTAGCAATTTTCTCGGATTTGATTTTGTTATTTACCAATGGATAATATTTTGCAGTCCGAGTCGTGGCTTTTGTCTTCAAGAGTGATATTCAAAAGTTTCAGCCAGAGGTTTAAGAACAATCTTGAATTCGTATTTAATACTTTGATCATGTGTATATCTTGAAAATACCTGGTACTGCTCTCTTTTCTTTCTCAGATTGTAAAAAAAATGCTAAATTTTTTTAACTTTTTGACGAGAATACCCTTTTTGAATTTTTTGGCCAAAAATACTAGCCTATTACGTATTTCCGAATTGGATAACACTATTACACATTTGTCAAATGAATATTACATAAAAAGTAAAAAAAAATTCAAAAAAAATAAAATAGATTGTGTTACGCATCCCAAAAATGCGTATCACTCTTAAAATAATTTTAATAAGGTTGAAACGCAATTCCAGAATGCGTATCTCTATTATTTAAATTTTTAATTTTTACATAATACATATTTCTCAAATGCGTAATTTGAAAATGTGTAATAGGTTGATATTTTTTGCCAAAAAATTTAAAATCGATATTTATGTAATAAAATATTTTAAAATGGCATTTTTGCCACGTATGTTGCTTGCCGTGGAGCTGGGATCCTCTGTCTCCTTCCTCCGTGTCCCCTTCTCTTTTTAATACAAAATGTGTACTCCTGCGGGGCCCATTTTAAATAAAAATAATTTTTGTTTAAAATGGGCCCCGCAGGGGCACTCATTTTATATTAAAAAAAGCAAGGGGACACGGAGGAGACACGGAGGAAGGGGACAGAGGATCCAGACCCCTTGCCGTGCCAAGGCCTCGCATTTTTCACAACTTCTGCACTGTTGTTGGTGTTATTTTGGGAAGAATAATACTATCACGCAGGTGTCTAACATCTTTACTTCTGCTGACTTTGTTTCCATTAATTCAATGTCGATTATGAACTAATCATTACAGGCTATAGTGCCAGTTTAGGTGACGTTCTAAAATTGTCTCAATCTATTTTTTTAAATTTAATAGAATTTTAGGATTTCAAACACTAATAAATATAAAAATATCTTTAAACATATTAGAAGTAAGTAGGTGTTCGAATTTATAGATGAAAAAAGTTCAAATTTATAATTTATAGCAAAGACATATAATTAAAAGTTCTATTGAAAGTAGAATAAGTATTTAATTATAAGGCATATGATTAAAGGTTCTACTGTAAGTAGAATAGGAGTTCGAATAAATACTAATAAATATAAAAATATTTTTTAACATATTAGAAGTAGAATAGATTTTTGAATTTATAGATGAGAAAATTTCGAATTTATAGGAAAGACATATAATTAAAATTTCTATTTGAAGTAGAAAAAGTATTTATACAGCATATGATTAAAAGTTATATTGAAAGTAGAATAGGAGTTCGAATTTATAGAGAGTAAGAGTTCAAATTTATAGAAAAAACATATAAATATAAGTTCTACTGGAAGTAGAATAAGTGTTTGAATATATAGAGGAAACATATAATTATAAATTTTATTGGAAGTATAATACAAGAACGGTGGTAAATCTTTTATGATATTCTAAAATTATACATTTTTTATAAAAGTTATTTATACTTCTATTAGAATTGTGTTTGATAAATCCAATACTAATCTTATAAAAAAAAGTCTTCTTATTTAAAAAGAAAAGAACCAATGTGATAATATAATAAAAGAACATTTTCATGCGGAAAGTCTAAATAAATACAGGAATATCTATAATATAAAGAGAAAATAAGATGTTTTTTTTATTTTTTAAAACTCCATAAATTTTAGAAAGCTTAGAGAAAATAAAAATTGAAATTCACTCTATTTTTAGGGTTTGATTATAAGGAAAAAAGTTGTATAAGATAAGTATCAATAATCAATATACACACATATATATATATATATATATATATATATATATATATATATATATATATATATAAAGGAGGATACGCGGGAGTTTATGTGGCGCTCTAAGATCGTCTCAATCTATTTTTCTCATTTTTTAGAATTTTAAGATTTTAAGCACTAATAAATATAAAAATATCGTTTAATATATTATAAGTAGAATAGATGTTCAAATTTATAGAGAAGAAAAGTTCGAATTTATAGGGAAAACATATAATTAGAAATTCTATCGAAAGTAGAATATGTATTTATAAGGCATATGGTTAAAAGTTCTATTGGAAGTATAATAGGAGTTCGTATTTATAGAGAATAAGAGTTCGAATTCATAGAAAAAACATATAATTTATAGAAAAAAAACATATAATTAAAAGTTCAATTGAAAGTAGAATATGTGTTTGAATATATAGAGGAGACATATGTTGAGTATGGAATACAGTAAAAGAATACAGAGGGGGGGTGAATGGATTCTTGAACTTTTCTTTGTTGAGTCTGTGTAGCAGATAAGTGTTTGTGTGATGCAAAGATGTAGGTGCAGATAAAGAACAACACAAGTCACAATATCACTTTAATCTAATGTATTATTTGATAAAGGTTGCTACAATCTGTGAATACAAATGATAGTATTCTCATCTTCATTTTTCTCAGAGAGATATAGCTTACAATGAATATGAAAAACTTGACTCTCAAAAAGTTAATTGCTAAGAAAGTGAGGCTGTATCCTTATAGAGTATGGATACAACCTACTTACTACAAATAAGGTAGCTAAACAAATTACTTTCTAGTATGTCTATCCTATTTGAGTAAGAGTCCAAACAGTTACAGATTTGACTTTGCAAAGCCTGTTCAGATCCACTTCTTTAGCCCTTTGTCTCTTCTATATCTCTCCAAGCTTCTTTGTAGGCTTTCCAGAGCATGTTACAGATTGTGGTCCATAAAGTGCATTGGCTTGTTACAGGTTTCAGACTTGTACAATTTCTTCAGTATTTTGTCTCCAAGAATGTATTCGAGAAGTGACTAAGTAAGTGATTCGAGAACTAGAATTGACTTGATCGATAACTCTGAGTTCTCGAATTGTAACACCCCAGTCCCACATCGAGGAGATTTGGGGCTTATGTTTAGTTTATAAGGCAAAGTACTACTACTAAGTGCACCAACAAATCATGATCTTTTGGGGGCCTGTGGTGGGCTTGTGGAATACCCAAGTTGGCTGCATTTGGGATAGTTTACTTTGGCTTATTTCGGATTCGTGATCGGGACTTGACCCGATTTTCGAAAAAGGCTCGGGATTTGACCCGGGTTGTCACATATGGTATCAGAGCCGACTCTCGAAAGCTTGATTCATCAAGTTGCCGGAGGTGGGGACACGAAGGCTGGTGATATTATCCCACAATGGACAGAGGTCCGGAGGTGGGGACACGAAACCAGCCGGTATTATCCCACAATGGCTAGAGAGGAACGATCTTGGACCTATGGGATATCCGTTCAGGCCTGACGAGGACGTCAGGAGTTTAAGTGGGGGAGTTTGTAACACCCCAGTCCCACATCGAGGAGATTTGGGGCTTATGTTCAGTTTATAAGGTAAAGTACTACTACTAAGTGCACCAACAAATCATGATCTTTTGGGGGCCTGTGGTGGGCTTGTGGAATACCCAAGTTGGCTGCATTTGGGATAGTTTACTTTGGCTTATTTCGGATTCGTGATCGGGACTTGACCCAATTTTCGAAAAAGGCTCGGGATTTGACCCGGGTTGTCACACGAATACTGTTATATTGACATATCGAACCACTTCTCGAATAGCTCTTTTCTCTGGGAATCCTTGAGTTCTCGAATAGAGCATTTGACTTATCGAATCCTTGAGATATCGAATAGCTTTCTGAGTCCTTGAGATATCGAATGGAACTTTGACTTGTTGACTCCTTGAGAACTCGAATACCACTTTGACTTGTTGACTTCTTGAGTTCTCGAATAGAGCAGTAGACATATCGAATCCCTGATATATCGAATGAGATATCGAACAGTGTATTCAGAGATATCGAATAGTGTCTTGAGATATCGAATCCCTGACTTCTCGAATGCTGGACTTCTCGAATAGACAAATATACTTCTCGAATTGGTACTTAGGCAAATTCTTCATTTCTTCAAATCCCAACTGTGATTATTTGACAGTCTTTATCTTCTTGCTTGAGGCATGAACCTTGGAACTTCTTTCAAGCATTATTCTTGACTTTATAAGTACAGTTACACAACTAGGATTTGGTGCCTATTACAAGTACAAAACAAGTAGAGACTCTACAACTAGAGGTTCCCTCAGTTAAGAGGTCATGTAAGTAATGCAAAGCATTACAAACAATTAGGCTTGTTATTAGATGTAAACAGGCATGCCTCTGTGACTAACAATCTCCCCTAAATTGTGAGTGAGAACCTTAGTCACAATTTCATGTCTGATAACAAGCCTAACACACATAAAGATAAATCTTTGACAAGTACATGTATGAAATTGATTGAATATTATTACAAAGGAAGCATTCTTACAGTTATGAAGAGTACTAGCCATTTTCCTTTGATTCTCCTCTTTGAGATTTGGCTTGTAGATCATCCTTTTCTTTTTCTTCCTTGGCTTTCTTTGCATCACTCATTGCCTGGATGATGTCTTCCATGGCAGTGAGTTCTTCAATGAGAGGTGAGCTAGATAGGTCTCTGATGACTTCATTCAGTTTGGCTTCAGAGTAAGAGCTAATGTAATCCATTCTAATCTTTACATTTCTGCCATATTTCATGTATTCCACAATGTAAGGATTATACTTGACTCTGCATAACCCTTTAGCTCTCAATTCTTCAGCTTTGGCTTCTAGAGCAGCTAACTCTTCTTCTCTCTTTATCTTCAAGGCTTCATTCTTCTTTCTCAACTCTTCCTCATGATCTCTTTTCATCTTGATAAAGTGAGCTATCTCAATTTTCCACCTTTTCTCCTTTTCATTCTCAAGGTTGAGTATCACCGTTATTCTTTGTAGATCATGTAACTTGCCCCAGTGTTCACACATGCCTTGCTTGAATCTCTTGAGTCTCTCATCAGTGTATTTGAACTCCAGGCAGTCATCAACTATAGCTACATGATAGATTCTCTGAGCCAGTTGATATGCTATCTCATCTTCATCATAGTCTATGTTAAGACAGGGCAAGTCTAGTCCAGGAATGATTGTGAGTGCCTGAGATGTAGATGTCTTCACCTTTCTTGCCCTTCTAGCTGACATCTTCCATTTCAGCTTCTTTCCTTTGTTATTTGAGAAAAATTTAAGACCTTTGTTTTTGGACAATTGTAGTATACCATTAGCAGTATGCTTTTTGATATACACAAGTGGTTTCTTGATTAACATCTCATTTTCTTGAGTTGGCAAAGCAGTTGCAGAAGCCATTGATTCAGATTTTGGTAGGTCATTGCTAACAGCATTCACCCTAGACTCAGAGTCTTGTGTTGTGGTGAGATTACTGTTAGTAATGCCTAAGACTTGATGTTTTCCACTCTTTCTCTCATACACCTTTCCACCATCTCTGTCATCATCTTTCTTCTTTCTTTTACCATCCCTTTTCTCCTTGTCATCACCACCCTTATTCCTTCCCTGAGACCCACCTTTGCTGCCACTCTTGTCTTGATCATCCTTATCTTTGTCTGACTTTCCCTCTTTAGCAATAGGCTTGATGTCTGACTAAGAGTTGATAACCTTCACAAGAATGTCAAGAGCCTCTATTTCAGATTTAAATTTTCCACTCCTTGAATGTAGAACTCCAGCCAAAAATTTTATTGTAGACATGTTGTTTGATTTGAGGTGTTGGCAAAATCTGAAGGCAACAATGTCTTGATTCTTTTCATATAAAATACTGTGAGGCTGAGGAACTACTTGAGGCAATTGAGATTTCATGCACTTGGTGAGAATCTCTTTGAGCATATTGTTGTCTGATGAGTTATTCCTTTCTATCTTCCTGATAATTGTTCCAAGTTCAGAGCTGGATAGAATTTGCAAAGCTTCAATGTGGATGTGAAAGAGGTTCTTGGCAGTGTGGACTAGGACTTCTCTATCATTGGTAGTGATGATGGCATAAGGATTAGTTTGAACAATTTCTCTTCTCACTACAGTGACTAGAAACACATCTTGCACAAGAAGCTTGATGTAGTCAAAGTAGTGGAAGTTTGCCCTTCTTCTCAGCTCATGTAGGTGCTTCAGAAAGGCTATGTCATGGTATAGTTTAGAACTTGTAGTTTCTTGACATACCCTTTGAGTAAGAACATTTCTGAATTTTGAAGGTTCACCTTGAAGAGATTGCTTAGCAATGTCAGGAATGTCGAATTCATATTCTGGGGACTTCTCTTCAGTTTCAGATGGAGGGATAGATGGAATCTTGGCCTCTTCATCTACAGCCACTTTCTTCAGTTTTTCCTCCTTGGATGCTGCCTTTAATTTCTCAGACTGATTTGACTTAGCAGTTCTTGGTTGACCACCCTCATTTATTGTAATGCCTTTCTCCTTAGGTTTCCCCCCCTTAGATTTTGAGTTCCTTAAAGTCCTCTTCTCCCCCTTAGGCTTGTTGTCAGGCACAGAGGCTGCAGAAGTGACCTTTGGGTTGGAAGAATCTGCAGGTAGAGGGAGTCCCATATGCTTCATTATGGCAGAAAGCATCTGTTATTGGTTGAGAAGAACATCAGCATTGGCAGTGGCTTGAATGTCCAACTTTTCATTGAGAGCAGCAACAGTGTCTGTTAACTGAGCATTGGATGTCTTGAGATTGACCACCTCCTTTTCCAGAGTATCCACCTTGGTGAATAACTCAGTGGCCTTGAAACCAGAGATAGATTGATCCTTGAGTCTTTGTACTTCATATTTGGTCATGTCATGCACAGGAACCTCAGTCACCAGCTTATCCCCATATTGATTAGCAAAAAGAGTCCTGGTCATGGCATTAGCTTCAGTTGTCTGATTAGATAGGCTCTGAACATGAGTTGCTAGGTGGCTGACTGTTCCATGAAGCAAAGCCAAACCATTGTCCATCTTGGTGCATGAAGATTTGCATTCCTGAATGGTTTTGAGGACATGATCTAAAGATGGAAATTTGACAGCAAATTCCCTTTGAATTGCACCTACTTCCTTGGCTGTTGTATCACATACTTGATTGACTTCTGTTTTAACTCCCTTTCCAAGGTAGTGAGCAGCCTTGAGGAAGCCTTTGTAAGAATCATTCATGGCCTCATACACTTCACCAAGGGTCAGAGATTTGGCATTGGAACCTAGTGAAGTGATGTATTCCTCCCTGAGATATTGAAGTGCTTCATCAAGAGTAATTTCATATTTTCCTTGCAACCAGGCATCTACATTGCCATCTCTTTCCTTGCAACCAGGCATCTACACTTGTAGTTAGCATTTGGGGCTTCGACATCACTTGAGATAGCAATGAAGTTAGTGTTGAATTTCACAGTTGCCATTGATTCGGAGAGAAGAGAAAAGAGCGAATGAAGGTTGAAGAAGAAATTTGGCTTTTAGCAGTTAGGGTTTTCAGGGGTTTTGGGAGCTTTGATGCTTGAGAAATCGAATGAAATGAATCGAATAGATGTGAAATTGTATAAGTATGAAGTACTTGAATTATCGATTAGATGTATGTTTTGTATCGACAAGTCAAGCATTCTAGAAGTAGAAAACAACTATTCGATAAGTAAAGAAAGGCTTATTCGATAACTCAAGCAGGTTGAAAACTCACAGCTGGCAGCTATCTAACTTAGAATAAATTCTAAATTAGGTAAAATGTGTTTTTATGAGTGAATTAAAATTTTAGACAAAAATCCAAAATCGGTTAAGATTCAGCGAGAATTCAACCTTTTCAAATGATTCGAGAACTCAAATATAGTATTCGAGAACTCAGTCAATCGAGAACTAAAACACTATATTCGAGAAGTCAAGAAAACCTCTATTCGATAACTCTAAAAGACTCTATTCAAGAACTCGAGAGTGCTCTAATGAGACTTGTTAGAGATGTCGAATAGTGAATCACTCGAGAATTCTGACTTATCGAAATATACTCATCACTCACAAAAAAATTAATTTTCACTATCTTTTAAAATTCACCAGCCATATTCATTTAAGAATATTCTAGTAAATTAAACAGTGATTCTCTCAAAATTTCATAGAAATTTCAAGTTAACAAGAAAATATGATTTTCCAAATATGCAACAAATTTGAAATATTTATAAATCATATTTCAGCCAACACTTACTCCAAAAATATTGAGAATTTAGATAAAGTAAGTGTTTACTGCTGTAACAATCTAGATGCTGTATTCACCTCGCCAGAATCTGAAGAATTCAGCATTCCAATCTCACTAACCAATCTTGTGAAGGTGGCTTCATCTAATGGCTTAGTGAATATATCAGCTAGTTGTTTATCTGTAGAAACATAATGCAACTCAATGGTTCCATTAGTTGCATGTTCTCTTATGAAATGATATCTGATGTCAATGTGCTTTGTCCTAGAATGATTGACAGGATTGGCAACTATAGAGATTGCACTTGTGTTGTCACACATGATTGGAATTCTTTCCAACACAAGTCCATAATCTCTAAGTTGATTTCTAATCCAAAGCACTTGAGCACAACAACTTTTAGCAGCTATGTATTCAGCCTCAGCTGTAGAAGTTGACACAGATTGTTGTTTCTTGCTATACCAAGAGACTAACCTTTGTCCAAGAAACTGGCAGCTACCTGAGGTGCTTTTCCTATCCACTCTGCATCCAGCATAATCCGCATCAGAATAACCAACCAGATTGAACCCTGTGTCCTTAGGATACCATAAACCCAAGTTTGGAGTGCCCTTCAGATATCTAAAGATCCTTTTTATATCAACTAGATGTGATTCTTTTGGATTTGATTGAAACCTTGCACACAAGCATGTAGCAAACATGATGTCTGGCCTACTTGCAGTGAGGTAGAGTAGAGAACCAACCATGCCTCTGTAGACTGAGATATCTACTTTCTTGCCTTTAGCATCTTCATCCAATTTAGTGGCAGTGGCCATGGGTGTCTTTGCAGGTGAGCAATCTTCCAAGTCAAACTTCTTCAATAAATCTTTGATGTACTTTGTCAGACTGATAATGATACCATCCTTCCTTTGACTGACTTGCAACCCAAGAAAGAATGTCAACTCTCCCATCATACTCATCTCATATCTGCTCTGCATGAGTTTAGAAAATTTCTCACACAGCTTCTCATTTGTAGAACCAAAAATGATATCATCCACATAGATCTGAACTAGGATAAGATCATCACCATGCTTCTTGTAAAACAGTGTTTTGTCCAATGTGCCTCTAGTGAATTGATTTTCAAGAAGAAATTGTGATAGAGTATCATACCATGCCCTTGGAGCCTGCTTAAGTCCATACAATGCCTTAAGCAATTTGTAGAAAATTCTGGGAAGTGTGGATCCTCAAAGCCAGGTGGTTGTGGCACATAGACTTCTTCTTCCAATTCTCCATTCAGAAATGCACTCTTGACATCCATTTGATAAACTTTAAAATTTGAATGAGCAGCAAATGCCAAGAATATTTTGATGGCTTCCAATCTAGCAACAGGGGCAAATGTCTCATCATAATCAATGCCTTCCTGTTGAGAGTATCCTTTTGCAACCAAACTTGCTTTGTTTCTTACTATTACACCATCTTCATCCATCTTATTCTTCAGAACCCATTTTGTTCCAACAATGGTTCTATTCTTTGGTGCAGGCACAAGTTCCCATACTTTGTTCCTTTCAAATTGATTCAGCTCCTCTTGCATGGCAATAATCCAATCTGGATCTAACATTGCATCATCAAGTTTCTTAGGCTCCACCTAAGATAGGAAACAACCATAGAGACACTCATTCTGAGTTGCTCTCCTAGTCCTTACTCCTGCATTAGGATCTCCAATGATCTATCCCATTTCCTTGAGTGCTCAGCCTGATTTCTCATTCTTGATGTTGCTTCATCATCCAATCATCATCCTGATTTCCTCCCCCTATGAGGTTTCCACTACTCACAGGTGTGTCTTGGATGCTAGTTTCTCCACTGTTGATTGACACAAATTCTTCTCTTGTATTATCATTCACTTGAGTCTGTTGAACTTGAGTTTCAACTTCAGTTTCAAACTCTTCATCAGAATCATCTAGATTATCAAACCTTAATGGATCTTTATCTTCATCATTGGCTTCTTCTAGTCCAGGTAGTTTGCTGTCATAAAATGTCACATCTGTGCTTTCCATAATTTTCTTTTGACTGATGACATAAACTTTGTATGCAATTTCTTTCCATAGAGTAGCCAAGAAAAATTCCTTCAAATGCTTTTGCATCAAACTTTCCAACATATTCAGAATTATCCTTCAATACAAAACATTTACTTCCAAAACATGAACATACTTTAGAGTGGGCTTCTTTCCAGTCATCAAGTTGTAAGGTGTCTTTCCAGTGTTTTTGTTGATGAGGGTTCTGTTCTGGATATAGCATGCAGTGCTCACAGCCTCAGCCCAAAAACATGTAGGCATTTTTGCATCAAGTAACATTGTTCTAGCAGCCTCAATTAGAGTTCTATTCTTCCTCTTAACAACTCCATTTTGTTGTGGAGTCCTTGGAGCTGAGAATTGCTGAGAAATACCATTCTCTTTACAGAATGCTTCAAGTATGGCATTTCTGAATTCTGTTCCATTATCACTTCTCAGTGCAATCACACTTGCATTGTTGGCCTTTGCTTCCTTGTCAACTTTCTTTATATGCTCAATGATTACTTGTGGAGCCTCATCTTTTGATGCCAGAAATTCCACCCATGTATACCTTGTAAAATCATCAACCATCACCAAGGCATACTTCTTTCTTCCTAGTGACATAATATTGACAGGCCCAAACAAATCCATATGAATGAGTTGTAGGGGCTTGGTTATAGATGTCACTGTCTTTGTCTTGTGGCTTGATCTTTTCATCTTTCCTTTTTGACAAGCCTCACACACTCCTTCTTGACAGAATTCAAGTGTGGGCATGCCTCTCACTAACTCTCTTTTGACTAGAGAATTAATGGCTTTGAAGTTCAGGTGTGATAGTTTCTTGTGCCATAGCCAACAATCTTCATTTGATGCTTTTGAGTAAAAGCAACAAATTTTGTCCTTGTTTGCAGAATCCATATTGGCTACAAACAGGCTTCCTTTCCTTACTCCAGATAGAGCAAAATCACCAGTCTTCTTGTGGGTGATCAAACATTCATCTTTGTCAAAATCCACCTTGAATCCTCTATCAGTAAACTGACCAACACTTAGCAGATTATGTTTGAGTCCCTTGACCAGTGCTACATCTTCAATGATGACATTTCCAACTTTTAACTTGCCATATCCCAATGTGTTACCCATGCTGTCATCTCCAAAAGCAACCATTGGGCCAGCCTTTTCCTCATACTGTGATAGCAGGGCCATATCACCAGTCATATGATTTGAGCATCCACTGTCCAAAATCCACATGACCTTCTTTTCACTTTCTTTGCCCTGCAAACACAAAGGTATTACTTCTCCTTTGGTACCCAAACAAGTTTTCCATGTGACTTAGAAACAGTTTTATCATAAACAACATGCTTGTCAACTTTCTTGGTGTTAGTCTTCTTGTCACTGTTAGAAGTCTTAGAACCTGAGATTTCAGACTTAGGTGACAGAGGTACCTTCCTAGCTTTAGGAGGACTCGAAGACTTTGACCTGGTGTAGTGTGTGTGAGAATTGTGACTTATACAACCATTAATGAATTGCCTTCTCAAATTGAAACAACTAGTCATAACATTCATATTGCATGGCATACAGTCAAATTTATCACAAAATGGTGCATCTCTATGTCTTAGAGGCACAGAACAATCATAGAAAGGTTTAGACACACTACCAGCAGGTTTCTTGCATGCATGAGTTAAATGATTAGTACTGAAACAGTTCTGACAAGTTTTCCTAGGGGCATTAGGCATATAAGCATAGTTGTTATCTTTGTTAATCCCTAACTTGCCATTTCTGTTCTGTTTCTTCTTAGTCACTTTCTTCTCTGATTCACTCTTCCCAGCTGAAACAAACTTAACAAACTTCTTGGGTCTTATCCTATCACCTACTGGCTTCTTGGTCTTTGACTTGACACTCTCACTCTTGGAAGATGCTTGTTGTTCATTGGATTGTGCCTCATCCTCATCATTCAACATTTGTTTGATGAGTAAGGCATCCTCATCAATTTCAAATGTTGATTCCTTAAAAATTGGATTTTCAGTCTTTTTCAAAATGTGAGGCACTTCCTCATGAACAACTATGTCATCTTTAATGACAACATAGCCTTTTCTCTGTTTAAGAGTGTCATAATCAAGTCCAATAGCAACCTTGGGATTAGCTTCAATTTTCTCACAGTAGGATTGCACTAGACCAGATGATTTCTTGAAAGTTTTCAGTTTGAATTCATTTTCAGCTAATTCATCCCTAAGAGCCTTTTCAACCTAACTAGCACACAAAACCTTATTCTGCAGATATTCAACTTCTTTCTTAAGGTAGTCCACTTGCATAGCAGTTAGCTCAAGTTCCTCATTCTTTTTTATTAACATTTCATTTCTAGTAGACAGTTTAGTAATCTCTTCATTAGCAGCAGTCATACTAGTATGAATGTTAAACATCTCAACAGATAGTTGTTCAATCATGCATTTATACTCTGAAACAGACATGTCTATAGTAGTGAGAGATGGTACCTGAGGGTCTGATGGAGATGTGTCATCCTTGGAATTTGCCATCAAGGCATAATTGCAAAATTCTTGTTCCTCTCCATCACTGTCAGAATCATCCCAACACTTCCCTTCAACTATGTAGGCCTTACCTTGTGTCTGCTTTTTCAGAAGGGCCTCATACTTAGCTTCGAGCTCAAGATAATCTCTATCCTTCTTTTTAGGCTTCTTGCCTTCACTAGCAAAATGCCCTAGGTCATTGCATCTATAGCACCTTACAGATGACCTATCCACATGGCTGGTTTTGAACTTATTCTTGTTTGGTTTCACAGGTGCCTTGCTCTTGTTGAATGAATGGTTTTGGGTTTTAGGTTTGAAGGGTTGGTTCCTCTTAAATCTGATGTTTGGAAATTTTCTGGCCATGAAAGCATATGAAGTGTTTTCCATCCCATCTAGTTCTTCAAGAGTATAGAACTCATCTTCCTCCTTCTCCTCAACAGGTTCACTTACCTCAGCTTCAGTTTCTTCCTCTTCTACTACCTCCTCTATCCTTAATTAGCTTGTAGATGCTTCTAGGTCTTGAATAGATTTGTTGACAATCAAGGCACATGATGTGTTTATCATTCTGCCTTGGTTGGCTTGGATAGCCCTTTTCTGAAGCAACTCAAGCTCATGAGTTTTTAAAACCCCATAGAGCACATCATATGTAACTTTGTTCAAATCTCTTTCCCTTAGAGAAATGACAATTTGCTCTAGATGATTTGGTGAAGATAGCAGAAACTTCATGTTCAATTCCTTGGTGCTGTAAACCTTGCCATTCATCTGCAACTCAGTAACTAGCTTGTCAAATCTCTCAAACATCTCAGTAATGCTTTCCTTGGGCTGTGCCATGAAAGCTTCATACTGTGTGACCAGTATCTGTTTCTTGTTCTCTCTGACCTCATCAGTTCCTTCACATAACACCTCAATGTGATACCACATTTCTTTGGCAGTGGTACATGAAGCAATGTTTGCAAACATTGACATGTCCATGGAATCTATAATCAGCAACATGAGGTGACTGTCAAGGGCAACCATGTCCTTTTCTGATTCTGTCCAATTGGATGGATCCTTAGCCACATAAGATCTTGGAATAGTAGTGGTTCCAACAGTCTTTTCAGGAATCTCCTGTTGGGGAACAAATGGACCATTCTTGAGAATATCAGGATACAAATGATGAGATGCTTTGATGAACAACTGCATCTTTATCTTCCAGAGGTTGTAATTCTCTTTGTCAAACTTAGGGACTTTCACCGTTCCTGTAGTCTTTGGTGTATTCGAACTCATGATCGTTTTTCTATTTTTGAATAAACAGCCCGCTTTGATACCACTTGTTGAGTATGGAATACAGTAAAAGAATACAGAGGGGGGGTGAATGGATTCTTGAACTTTTCTTTGTTGAGTCTGTGTAGCAGATAAGTGTTTGTGTGTGCAAAGATGTAGGTGCGGATAAAGAACAACATAAGTCACAATATCACTTTAATCTAATGTATTATTAGATAAAGGTTGCTACAATCTGTGAATACAAATGATAGTATTCTCAGCTTCGTTTTTCTCAGAGAGATATAGCTTAAAATGAATATGAAAAACTTGACTCTCAAAAAGTTAATTGCTAAGGAAGTGAGGCTGTATCCTTATAGAGTATGGATACAACCTACTTACTACAAATAAGGTAGCTAAACAAATTACTTTCTAGTATGTCTATCCTATTTGAGTAAGAGTCCAAACGGTTACAGATTTGACTTTGCAAAGCCTGTTCAGATCCACTTCTTTAGCCCTTTGTCTTTTCTATATCTCTCCAAGCTTCTTTGTAGGCTTTCCAGAGCACGTTACAGATTGTGGTCCATAAAGTGCATTGGCTTGTTGCAGGTTTCAGACTTGTACAATTTCTTCAGTATTTTGTCTCTAAGAATGTATTCGAGAAGTGACTAAGTAAGTGATTCGAGAACTAGAATTGACTTGATCGATAACTCTGAGTTCTCGAATACTGTTATATTGACATATCGAACCACTTCTCGAATAGCTCTTTTATCTAGGAATCCTTGAGTTCTCGAATAGAGAATTTGACTTATCGAATCCTTGAGATATCGAATAGCTTTCTGAGTCCTTGAGATATCGAATGGAACTTTGACTTGTTGACTCCTTGAGAACTCGAATACCACTTTGACTTGTTGACTTCTTGAGTTCTCGAATAGAGCAGTAGACATATCGAATCCATGAGATATCGAATGAGATATCGAACAGTGTATTCAGAGATATCGAATAGTGTCTTGAGATATCGAATCCCTGACTTCTCGAATGCTGGACTTCTCGAATAGATAAATATACTTCTCGAATTGGTACTTAGGCAAATTCTTCATTTCTTCAAATCCCAACTGTGATTATTTGACAGTCTTTATCTTCTTGCTTGAGGCATGAACCTTGGAACTTCTTTCAAGCATTATTCTTGACTTTATAAGTACAATTACACAACTGGGATTTGGTGCCTATTACAAGTACAAAACAAGTAGAGACTCTACAACTAGAGGTTCCCTCAGTTAAGAGGTCATGTAAGTAATGCAAAGCATTACAAACAATTAGGCTTGTTATTATATGTAAACAGGCATGCCTCTGCGACTAACAACATATAATTAAATATTTTTTGCAAGTAGAATACAAGGCAGTGGTGACATCTTTTACGATCTTCTAAATTTATTATTTTTTTATATAGGTTAGTTATACGTCTTTTAAGAAAATTTATTCATAAATCCAATACTATTATCATAAAAAAGTCTTCATATTCTCATGTGAAAATTCTAAATAAATACAGGATTATCTATATGAGAAAATAAGATGGATTTTCATTTTTTAAAACTCCATAAATTTTCAAAAGTTTAGAGAAAATAAAAATTGGAATTCACTCTATTTTTAGGTTACGATTTTAAAGAAAAAAAATTGTTCTATAAGATAAGTATCATCAATATTATGTAATGAAGTTGGAATTTCGATCCCAGACGAGAGCGGCTCAAAAGGTATTTAACGAGAACACTGCTCACTATAAAGATTGTATTAGTTATTAGAATTTGATATTAATGTTATAAATTTTATTTTACTTTTAGGATTCGAATCTTATGGATAAATATTGTTATACAAATAATATATGTATAACAGAAATAATCGTGTTTAATAAGAAAACGGTTCATTAGAGAAGACAGTTTTGAATATTAAAATTTAATATTAATGATAATATATTTTGAATTTTTTAAAATTTTAGGATTTTAAATATTAATAACTAAAAAACTATCCTTTAACATATTAGAAGCATAATAGGTTTTCAAAATTTATAGAGAATAAATGTTTGAATTTATAGGGAAGACAACTAATTACAAATTGTATTGAAAGTAGAATAGGTGTTTATAAAACATATAATTAAGAGTTTTAATGTAAGTAAAATAGGAGTTTTAATTTATAGAAAGAAGAGTTTGAATTTATAGAAAATACATATAATTAAAAAAAATATTGGAGGTAGAAAAAAAGTTTGAATATATAAAGAATACATAAAATAAAATGTTTTACTGGAAGTAGAATACGAGGAAAGTGGAGACGTACGATTTTTTAAAACAATAAATTTTTTCCCTAAAAATCCTTTATTTTAACTTTTTTATACAAGTTAATTATACTTGCATTAGAAAAATATACCCATAAATTCAATGTTATTCCCCTAGCGAAAATTCTTCGTATTTGTTGAGTATTGAATACGGTAAAAGAATACAGAGGGGGGGGGTGAATGGATTCTTGAACTTTTCTTGTTCGAGTCTATGTAGCAAATAAGTGTTTGTGTGTGCAAGAGTGAAGGTGCGGATAAAGAACAACACAAGACACAATATCACTTTAATCTAATGTATTATTAGATAAAGGTTGCTACAATCTGTGAATACAAATGATAGTATTCTCAGCTTCGTTTTTCTCAGAGAGATACAGCTTGTAGTGTATGGAAAACTTGACTCACAAAGTTACAAAGTTAATAACTAAGGAAGTGAGGCTGTATCCTTATAGAACATGGATACACCCTACTTACTACAAATAAGGTAGCTGAACAAATTACTTTCTAGTCTGTCTATCATTTTTGAGTAAGTGTCCAAACGGTTACAGATTTGACTTTATAAAGCCTGTTCAGATCCACTTCTTTAGCCTTTTGTCTCTTCTATATCTCTCCAAGCTTCCTTGTAGGCTTTCCAGAGCACGTTACAGATTATGGTCCATAAAGTGCATTGGCTTGTTGCAGGTTTCTGACTTATACAATTTCTTCAGTATTTTGTCTCCAAGAATGTATTCGAGAAGTGACTAAGTAGGTGATTCGAGAACTTGAATTGACTTGATCGATAACTCTGAGTTCTCGAACACTGTTATATTGACATATCGAATTACTTCTCGAATAGCTCTTTTCTTCAGGATTCCTTGAGTTGTCGAATAGAACACTTGACTTGTCGAATCCTTGAGATATCGAATAGCTTTCTGAGTCCTTGAGATATCGAATGGAACTTTGACTTGCTGACTCCTTGAGAACTCGAATACTACTTTGACTTGTTGACTTCCTGAGTTCTCGAATAGAGTACATAGACATATCGAATCTCTGAGATATCGAATGAGATATCGAATAGTGTATTCAGAGATATCGAATAGTGTCTTGAGATATCGAATCCCTGACTTCTCGAATGCTGGACTTCTCGAATAGACAAATATACTTCTCGAATTGGTACTTAGGCAAATTCTTCATTTCTTCAAATCCCAACTGTGATTATTTGACAGTCTTTATCTTCTTGCTTGAGGCATGAACCTTGGAACTTCTTTCAAGCATTATTCTAGACTCTATAAGTACAGTTACTCAACTAGGATTTGATGCCTACTACAAGTACAATACAAACAGAAACTCTACAACTAGAGGTTCCCTCAGTTAAGAGGTCATGTAAGTAATGCAAAGCATTACAAACAATTAGGCTTGTTATTAGATGTATACAGGCATGCCTCTGTAACTAACAATCTCCCCCAAATTGTGAGTGTGACCCTTAGTCACAATTTCATGTCTGATAACAAGCCTAACGTACATAAAGATAAAACTTTAACAGTACAGGTATGTAGATTGATTGAGGAAAGTACATAGAAGTGTTCTTACAAGTTATGAGAAACTACTAGCCATATCCTTTTGGATTCATCTCTTGAGCTTTGGCTTGCAGATTCTCATTTTTCATCTTCTCTTCAGCTTCTTTGGCTTTCTTCTTTGCATTTTCCTCCATGGCAAGAATAATGTCTTCCATTGCAGTGAGTTCTTCAATTAGAGGGGAGCCTGATAAATCCTTAAGTACTTCATTCAGTTGTTTCTCAGAATAGGAACTGATGTAGTCCATTCTAATCTTTACATTTCTACCATATTTCTTGTACTCAATGATGTAAGGATTAAACTTGACTCTACACAGACCCATAGCTCTCAATTCATCAGCCTTAGTTTCCATTGCAGCAAACTCCTCCTCCCTTTTCTTTAGTAGCTCCTCACTGTTCTTTCTCATTTCTGCCTGGTGATCTCTCTTCATTTTGACAAAGTCAATTAACTCCAGCTTCCATACCCTTTCCACTCTGTCTTCAGAATCCAACATTACAATTATTCTTTTTATGTCATATAGCTTGCCCCAGTGCTGACATGTTCCTTGTCTGAATTTCTTCTGTCTTCCATCAGTATATTTTATTTCAAGAAAATCATCAACAATGGCAACATGATAGATTCTTTGAGCCCATATGAACTGCAGTTGGTCTTCATCATAGATTTCATCCAGAGGTGGTAGGTTCAATCCTGGAATTATTGTCAGTGCCTTTGATTTCGATATCTTCACCCTTCTTGCAACATGCTTAAATTTACTCCTCCTTGTATGATTGCTAGGCAGAAACTTATGACCCTTGTTGGTAGACCATAGTAGTATTCCATTAGCAGTTTGCTTTCTGAAACATACACATGGTTTCTTGACTTGAATCTTCTCCTCTTCTTGAGGTGGCAAAATAGTTGCAGAAGCCATCGAATCAGATTTTGGTAGGTCATTACTAACAGTATTCACCATAGACTCAGAGCCTTGTGTTGTGGTGAGGTTACTGCTAGCAATGCCTAAGGCTTGCTGTTTTCCAATTTTCCTCTCATAGACTTTTCCTTGGTCATCACCATCTTTCTTATTCTTGTCATCCTTCTTCTTCTTCTTCTCATCTTCATCACCCTTATCTCTCCTGTGATGTCTCCTCCTCCCATCACTTTTGTCTTCAGAGTCATCATCCTTATTTCTCCTAGGTTGAGCCCTCTCTGGAGTTTCACCAGTTGCTATAAAAGATCTGAGAATGTGCAGTGCTTCAATTTCTTCAGCATTTCTGGTTCCAACCTTCTTCTGTAGTTGATCAATGATAGCAATGACCAGTCTGTGATTTTGAGAAGTGAGATAATGGGGAATGACCAATTGCTTGATGTCTTCAATTTTGGTGCCAGACTGATAGATGATTGTCCATGGCTTCTTGATCACTTCTGGCAGCCTTGAAGGTTGGCCATTCCTCAAATCATCAAACAGACTTTTGTTGTTCTCATTTCTCTTCTCAATAAGCTCAAGTATGGCATCTATCTCTGAGTGTTTTAGGGCTTGTAGAGTCTTGTATGTTAGATTCCATATCTTTGATTTAGATATCATCACTATCTCCTTGAACCATAGATTATTGACTTTCTTGGGGATGACAGTGATGTAGTCAATCTGCTCCTTCAACTCCCACAGATAGAACTGAGTGTCACCAGCCTGTTCCCTTGTGGCTTTCAGAAACTCTAAGAAGGCTTTATCATGATAAACATTTGAGTTAGCAACTTCTTGTAGCTTGGCCTCAGTAATTACTTTGACTTCTATAGGCTTGGCACTTTCAGATATGGAGGATGGAGGTTTGTCAGATGGCATACTCCCTGCAAACACTGTGGTTGTGATAGATTGCTTCTGACCACCAGGAGTAAAGACATGCACAGTTGGTAGAGTAACAACTGGCAGTGAGGTAGGAGGCTCATCAACTTTCGATTTCCCTTTTCCTGGCACATTAGTTGGAGATTTATCTGCCCTTTGGTGATCACCCTCTCTTAACTTTATCCCTTTTTCCTTGGGTTTCTCCCCCTTAGTATTTGAATTCCTTGTCCTCTTCTCCCCCTTAGGCTTGTTGTCAGGCATAGAGGCTTTAGAAGTGACCTTTGGGGTGGAAGATTCTTCAGGGAGAGGAAGACCCATATGCTTCATCATAGCAGCCAACATAGATTGTTGATGTAGAAGAACATCAGCTGTGGTGGTTGCTTGAGTGTCCAACTGATCATTGAGAAGTGCAACCTTGTATGTAAGATGAGCATTGGACTTAGTGAGAGTAGCCACCTCCTTTTCAAGAGTATCCACCTTAGTGAATAGCTCATGTGCCCTGAATCCAGAGAGTGATTGATCCTTGAGTCTTTGGACTTCATACTTGGTCATGTCATGAATAGGGACCTCAGTCACTAGCCTGTCTCCATAAAGATTTTTGAACATTGTCCTCAGCATGGCAGTGGATTCTGTAGTCTGATCAGATAGAACCTGAAATTGATCCCCAGACCTATGACAGAATCTTTTAGAAGAGCCAGACCATTGTCCATCTTGGTGCATGTAGACTTGCATTCCAGAATGTCCTTGATGACTGACTCCAACTGGGGAAATTTGGAGAGGAATTCTCTTTTGACTTCATTGACTTGGTGGATTGTGGCTGCAACTACTTCATTCACTTCTGATTGCAGGCCTTTACCAAGAAAGTGTGCAGCCTTCAAGATTCCCTTGTAGATGTCATTGATAGCCTCATACACATCACTGGGAGTTAGAGATTTGGCATTGGACCCCAGTGAAGTGATGTATTATTCTCTTAGATGTTGGAGGCCTTCTGAGAGAGGTACAGAGTATTTTCCTTGTAGCCAAGCATCCACATTTCCATCTCTTGCAGATTCATCTGCTATTTTCTGTTGTTGCTGCTCTACATCTTCTTTATGGCATAGCAAGATAGCTTCATAGTCAGAATTGGGTAGGTTTGAGGTGACCAAGTTTTGGGCAATCTTTACAAACTCAGGAATCTGATCCACAAACAAGCTTTGAAGTGCTTCAACCGTCAATTGTGGTGGAACAGACCCAGATCCTGAAGCACTGTCAAGTTGCACATGCTTCAGCCATTGTGACAAGAAGTCAGAGCTAGAGCTATGCAAGCTAGACTCCTCAATTACAGATGCAACTTCTGCAACCGGATGGATTGACTCTCCTACTGGTGTCTCCACAGAAGTGGGATGAGGTACACCAGTAGTTGACACAGGCACAGAGTCTCTAGTGAAAACTAGTGGAACCTCTGTGTTTGTGATGGTGTCATTAGGAGATGCACCAGCATGCATTCCCTCACCATCTAAATGTGGGTCCTGGGTGGTGAGCAAAGTGTCATGCACTAAGTCACTTGAGTCCATTGGCTCACCAAGAGAAAAGGATTCTTGGTGATCAATGCCTTGCTCTTCAATTTCTTGAATTATAGGCTCCAAAGAAATTTGAGATGAAGATTCTGGAAGAGTAGTGTGTTGTAGAGTAGATTTTGGCAACTCCCCCTGAGAGATAGAGGGAGTTTCAAGTGTGATGTGCTCTTCACTCAGTGTAGTGCCAGCCTTATCACTCCCATGTGTTGACTCAATACAAGAAGGTGCATTGGGGAGGATGCTTGATTCTATAGATGCACCCTGTTGAGAGGACACATCTAGTGAGCTGTTTGCCCCTGATTTTACAACTTCAGCCATTTGTGTGACTGAAGAGGTGGTCTTAGTTTTCTTCTTCTTCTTTGGTCTTAGTAAGGGTGACTCTGTTTCCTCACTTTCTAGACCTAGTTCAACAGCTAATGATGCTTCAGATAGAATATTTAAGGGTGCAGACATTACTTTCTTTCTCTTCTTTTTACTAACATCACCCTTTTGAGAGGATGGTGCAGTTGGCTCAGTGATTGGTAGAGTGTTTGGTTGAGAGGGTTGGTTAGCTAGCCCTGGATTAGCATTTTGTTCTACTTGCTTGGGCTTAGCTAACTCAGACTTAGAGGCAAATGTTGGCATGTTGTGGGGGTAAGTTCTAAACAAACTCTCCATATGAGGAGTTATGTTAAGTCTTACATCCACATCATTCCTAGTCTCCAAATTACCAAAAATGAGTTTGGTCATGGATTTAGGATAGCCTATTCTATTTTTATTCATCCCATCTAATTCAATCAATTTATCATCTAAGAAATTAAGGACAGATTGAATAAAACGAGGGAAGAAAATTTCATTACCTCTCTTGGCTGAATTCTTACCAAGTCTCCCATACAGCTCCTGCAGAATGATGAGACCAACATCTATCTTCTTTCCATAAGCTAAGGCATAGCCTATTTACTGTGCAGGAGTACTGATTTGGTCATAGCTAGATTTTCTTGCAGTGAAGACTTGAAGAAGTGTATCAAACACATAACTCCATTCCTTCCTCAAATGCTTCCTGTTCAAGTGCCCAAGACTGATTCTGTCTGCATATTTGATGAAATCAAAGAAGTCTTCCAATTCAGCATTTGTAGCAAGTGGGTCATACACCTCTCCTTTGGTACCCATCCCAAGTGCCTCATTCATATCCTCTGTGGTGATAGTGAGATTTTTGTCTTGAATCTTGCAGTAGATGATGTACGAGGATATTGCAGAGTCAAGAGCCACCACTTCCACTGTAGCAGACTACCAAAACTGTTCTAGAATGTCGAGATACAGAGTTGGGTTAACAGATAAAGCATTCTTGATGTACGATTCAGACATCCACTTCACAAAGCACTTGAAATTGGCGTTGGGTGCTTCAACATCACTAGTTAGAGCAATGAAATTGGTGTTGAACTTTACTGTTGCCATTTGTGTGTGAGAGAGAGAGAGAAGAAATCGAAGGTAGAAGAAGAAATTTAGCTTTTGCAGTTAGGGTTTCAGAGGTTTTGGGAGTTTGGATGCTTGAGAAATCGAATGAAATGAATCGAATAGATGTGAAGTTGTAAGAGTATGAAGTACTTGAATTGTCGATTAGATGTATGTTCTGTATCGACAAGTCAGGCATTCGAGAAGTAGAAAACAACTATTCGAGAAGTCAAGAAAGGCTTATTCGATAACTCAAGCAGGGTGTAACTCACAGCTGGCAGTTATCTAACTTAGAAGTAAATCTAAATTAGGTAAAATATGTTTTTATGAGTAATTCTGAATTCTGAATAAAAATCAAAAATCGGTTAAAATTCAGCGAGAAATCAGCCTTTTCAAATGATTCGAGAACTCAAATATAGTATTCGAGAACTCAGTCAATCGAGAACTAAAACACTCTATTCGAGAAGACAAGAAAACCTCTATTCGAGAACTCTAAAAGACTCTATTTGAGAACTCGAGAGTGCTCTAATGAGACTTGTTAGAGATGTCGAATAGTGAATCACTTGAGAAGTCTGACTTGTCGAATTATACTCATAGAAACTCAATTTTCACTATCTTTTTAAAATTTACCAGCCATATTCATTCACGAATATTCTAGCAAATTAAACAGTAATTTTCTCAAAATTTCATAGAAATTTCAAGTTAACAAGAGAATATGATTTTCCAAATATGCAACAGATTTGAAATATTTATAAATCATATTTCAGCCAACACTTACTCCAAAAATATTGAGAATTTAGATAAAGTAAGTGTTTACTGCTGCAACAATCTATATGATGTATTCAGCTAGCCAGAATCTGAAGAATTCAGCATTCCAATCTCACTAACCAACCTTGTGAAGGTGGCTTCATCTAATGGCTTAGTGAATATATCAGCTAGTTGTTTATCTGTAGAAACATAGTGCAACTCAATAGTTCCATTAGTTGCATGTTCCCTTATGAAATGATATCTGATGTCAATGTGCTTTGTCCTAGAATGATTGACAGGATTGGCAACTATAGAGATTGCACTTGTGTTGTCACACATGATTGGAATTCTTTCCAACACAAGTCCATAATCTCTAAGTTGATTTCTAATCCAAAGCACTTGAGCACAACAACTTCCAGCAGCTATGTATTCAGCCTCGGCTGTAGAAGTTGACACAGATTGTTGTTTCTTGCTATACCAAGAGACTAACCTTTGTCTAAGAAACTGGCAGCTACCTGAGGTGCTTTTTCTATCCACTCTGCATCCAGCATAATCAACATCAGAATAACCAACCAGATTGAACCCTGTGTCCTTAGGATACCATAGTCCCAAGTTTGGAGTGCCCTTCAGATATCTAAAGATCCTTTTTATAGCAATCAAATGTGATTCTTTTGGATTTGATTGAAACCTTGCACACAAACATGTAGCAAACATGATGTCTGGCCTACTTGCAGTGATATAGAGTAGAGAACCAACCATGCCTCTGTAGACTGAGATATCTACTTTCTTGCCTTTAGCATCTTCATCCAATTTAGTGGCAGTGGCCATGGGTGTCTTTGCAGGTGAGCAATCTTCCAAGTCGAACTTCTTCAATAAATCCTTGATGTACTTGGTCTGACTGATAAAGATACCATCCTTCCTTTGACTGACTTGCGACCCAAGAAAGAATGTCAACTCTCCCATCATACTCATCTCATATCTGCTCTGCATGAGTTTAGAAAATTTCTCACACAGCTTCTCATTTGTAGAACCAAAAATGATATCATCCACATAGATCTGGACTAGGATAAGATCATCACCATGCTTTTTGTAAAACAGTGTCTTGTCCAGTGTGCCTCTAGTGAATTGATTCTCAAGAAGAAATTGTGATAAAGTATCATACCATGCCCTTGGAGCCTGCTTAAGTCCATACAGTGCCTTAAGCAGTCTGTAAACAAATTCTGGGAAGTGTGGATCCTCAAAACCAGGTGGTTGTTGCACATAAACTTCTTCTTCCAACTCTCCATTCAGAAATGCACTTTTGACATCCATTTGATATACTTTAAAGTTTGAATGAGCAGCAAATGCCAAGAATATTTTGATGGCTTCCAATCTAGCAACAGGAGCAAGTGTCTCATCATAATCAATGCCTTCCTGTTGAGAGTATCCTTTTGCAACCAACCTTGCTTTGTTCCTTATAATTACATCATCTTCATCCATCTTATTCTTTAGAACCCATTTTGTTCCAACAATGGTTCTCTTCTTTGGTGCAGGCACAAGTTCCCATACTTTGTTCCTTTCAAATTAATTCAGCTCCTCTTGCATAGCAATAATCCAATCTGGATCCAACAGTGCATCATCAAGTCTCTTAGGCTCAACTTGTGATAGAAAATAGCCATAGAGGCACTCATTCTGAGTTGCTCTCCTAGTCCTTACTCCTGCATTAGGATCTCCAATGATTTGCTCTGCAGTGTGTGATCTATCCCATTTCCTTGAGTGCTCAGCCTGATTTCTCATTCTTGATGTTGCTTCATCATCCACATCATGGTCATTCTCATTTCCCCCCCCCTGTGAAGTTGCAACTACTCACAGGTGTGTCTTGGATGCTTTGTTTCTTCACTATTGATTGGCACAAATTCTTCTCTTGTATCATCATTCACTTGAGTTTGTTGAACTCGAGTTTCAACTTCAGTTTCAGTCTCTTCATCAGAATCATCTAGATTATCAAACTTCAATGGATCTTTATCTTCATCATTGGCTTCTTCTAGTCCAGGTAGTTTGCTGTCATCAAATGTCACATCTGTGCTTTCCATAACTTTCTTTTGACTGATGACATAAACCTTGTATGCAATTCTTTCCATAGAGTAGCCAAGAAAAATTCCTTCAAATGCTTTTGCATCAAATTTTCCAACATATTCAGAATTATCCTTCAATACAAAGCATTTGCTTCCAAAAGTATGAACATACTTTAGAGTAGGCTTCTTTCCAGTCATCAAGTTATAAGGTGTCTTTCCAGTGTTTTTGTTGATGAGGGTTCTGTTCTGGATATAGCATGCAGTGCTCACAGCCTCAGCCCAAAAACATGTAGGCATTTTTGCATCAAGTAACATTGTTCTAGCAGCCTCAATTAGAGTTCTATTCTTCCTCTTAACAACTCCATTTTGTTGTGGAGTCCTTGGAGCTGAGAATTGCTGAGAAATACCATTCTCTTTACAGAATGCTTCAAGTATGGCATTTCTGAATTCTGTTCCATTATCACTTCTCAGTGCAATCACACTTGCATTGTTGGCCTTTGCTTCCTTGTCAACTTTCTTTATATGCTCAATGATTACTTGTGGAGCCTCATCTTTTGATGCCAGAAATTCCACCCATGTATACCTTGTAAAATCATCAACCATCACCAAGGCATACTTCTTTCTTCCTAGTGACATAATATTGACAGGCCCAAACAAATCCATATGAATGAGTTGTAGGGGCTTGGTTATAGATGTCACTGTCTTTGTCTTGTGGCTTGATCTTTTCATCTTTCCTTTTTGACAAGCCTCACACACTCCTTCTTGACAGAATTCAAGTGTGGGCATGCCTCTCACTAACTCTCTTTTGACTAGTGTTTGCACTAAATCACGCAAGCGTACGTGGTCACAAGTAATACAGATATAAGTCAAGTTAGTTCCCACAGAGATCTGGTTATGGTTTTAATTCAGTAAACGCACCTATGCAACAGTGTATGGTTATTATGCACTGCTAAGACAAATAACAAATATGGGTTTTAACTATCTAAATTAACTAAAAAAGCAAATTAACAAAACTACAAATTAACTAACTAGCAAGAATTGAAATCTAATTACTTCTGCAAGAAAAACCATGGAATCCTAACTTCATTAAATACTTTGCTTAGATCTGACGCCTTTAATCACTATATGCAGTGGTTATGATATCTGATCGAATAACACGAAACAAGTATACGCTACTTCTCAGTATACGAATACCAAACTAAACATACATCCACAAAAGAGATAGAAGATGAATAGACACCAATTATACTTAGACCCTATATCTCTATAGAATTTGAAAACATAACGGTTGAAGAGCAAGTTATCCATAATGATCACATAGGGCAATATAAGTATTCTCATCTCATACTACGAATCATGTTGATAAACAATCATGAACCTATGCTAGCATGGCAAGTTCTAAATCTCAAGATCCACTCTCGCTTCACAAGAGATTAACAAATTAGATGTTCATGACGCATCTATCAAGTAAGCATAACCATACGAGGATATCAGATATAAATCACACACAGATCTGTAAAGCAATCAAGATACTAAAGCTCCATAAATAAATCCATTAGAATCCCATGACAACGATTAGTTCATAATCGAACCTCTCGTCATCATGGGATCAAGTGAAACCATGATAAAAACAAAGTATGAAAAGATACAAATAAACTAAGTAATTGATATGTAATTGTTCTACTCCTAATGATGATAATGATCTAATTTTACAAGGGTTGGATGTGTTTATATAGGCTCTAGACATCTTGCCCAACAAGAAAATACCAAATCAGAATTATAATAGAAGTACGTTTCCTAAACTGATTCTGATTTAAAGGGAAATTCGTAGCTGACTTTTCTTCAGATTTTCTGGAACTTTCCAGCTGCAATTTGGCCTCTGGACCACTTTAGAATTGGTAGAGAATCTCGTTATCTTCGCGTGGACAGTAAGATCGCCCAAAACTGACTTCTAGAACTCAAGATATGGCCCAAACAGTGAATCTCACGCGTGTAGCCCAATAAATCCGAATTTTAATAAATTAAATCTCCAAAAACGACAAAAACATCCACCATAATCAACATCCTTGTAAATCTGCACAACTAAACAAAACACATCAAAACTACAAGAAACTTGAGCCCAAGACAATCAATTTAAGCCATTATAGAATGTTCCAAGTGGATATAAACTCCACTTATCACACCCCCAAACTTAAACCGATGCTTGTCCTCAAGCATTAACAATTACAACTAATTAACTAACTAGTACCACTTCCGTAGGTGATCACGGTTGCATTTGGCATATGCAACAAGCCCTTTAAACCCCTAGGCAGCCCTAGTGGACGAGTAAGGTCTCGTGAGGGCCTATATCGAATGTACCCACAAAATCCAATTAACCTAATGCAATGCAATGCATGAATGCAACTAATATGCAAATGCAATTAATCTAGTACTAATATCCTACCATACCTTCAAATCCTCTCATGCCATATCAACTTAAGAATCAAAGTAAATACGCAATGTCTTGGTGTCGAAAGTGCAAGTATTCACATAGTCTACTCAATGAACATGCATAAGTTCTCACAAGCCCATGTCAAATGTAAGAATAAGTTAGTAACCTTGCTAAGCCTACAAGAGTACATCTTTGAGACAAAACTCGGGATCTCATACGCAAAAACAAGCAAACACTCACAATCCACTCACAAAAGAATATTCACTCAAGAACAAGGGTAAGTGTATCACTCAATTCCAACAAAATCATAAGCATGCTTGACATTTGGTATCAATCTAACTCTTAACACAACATACATCAATGACAATAATCAAAAGGTCTTTATTTGGGTTGTAACGGGGCTTGGGACAAGGTATGTCAAATAAGCCAAATCAGGTGAAGTGTCAAAAGCTAGTAAGTACCATAATAAATCATACACAACACCCTATTTCCCCCCCACATAATTTTTACTCAAAACAAACACTCGACTAGTCGACTGAAATAGGATCACAACAACACAAATATGCTCTCATAATATATATATTTTTTATTTTTTTTCTCTTTTTTTCTTTTTTTCTTTTTGTCTTTTTTTCTTTTTTTTTCTTTTTTTTTTTCGAGAGCTAAATATAACACAAACAATAATATAAACAATAACAATGATCCCACAATTTTATTACAAATGCCGACTATCAAGTAAACAACCCAATTTTCAATATTTCCCCCAAAAGTACGACCAACAATAAACCCCTCCTTACACACGTTATTACTCCCTTAAACACTCTACTAGCCTTTGACAATGTAGGTTCAAATTAATGTAAGGCCAATACAAGAAAAAGGTCTAGGCAAGTAATGTGGTATGTCACCGAAAAAATAGGATTAAGCTCAATGGGTTAACTAATTGATCATGTAAATATGGTGTGGTAATATGGGAAAATATGTGGTTATTCCTAATGCCTTTATCATTTTAATCGTCAAATAATGTCATGCATTTCAAGAAAGACCTCAAACAACTGCTAGCAATGCAAACAATCCGTGGACACTCAAGCAAACGAATAAATTGCAAATATGCAATAAGGCTCAAAAACTCACTTGGTGGAAAAACATACTCAATCCCAAGCAAAAATCTCTCTAATGCACCGACTTGTATTCAAAGCATGCAAACTAAATCATCTTGCACATATTCATGTCCTTCTAATCACTTACATCATTCAATAAGTTTACTAGCTTCAACTTACTAGTGTATGTGTGTGCACAAGAACAAAGCATATCACTTCTCAAACAAAAGCATCAACAACACAAAATTCCTATCAAGCATGGGTGCAAATGCAAACTACTATGAACTCACATGAAATACGAAAATAAAAATAGAATGTCCTATATGAAACAAACGTAGATAACACGAACATAAATGCATAATTTACTACTACTAATATGCAAACATGAAATCCTACATGAACACAATGACTCACAATCATAAATAACTACCTATACACTACTCATCCCCCAAACCACCCCCAAACTTAGAATATTCAATGTCCGCATTGAATGGAAGTAAATACAAGGGATAGCAGAAAACATACCTGAATACCGAAGCATACCCAACAATTTTTTTTCTCGCAAAAATCCCCTTTCCGTAGCAATTGGCCTCAAAACAACCGATTAAATTTAACCTCCGCCGTCGAAATCAAAAATTTCCCAACATTAGCACTATCTCTCCCATGCTTACGAGCCAAAAGAATCAATACCCAACTCACAAGAAACTCCACCAAAAATTACCAAGCAATAACACACCAAAAATACCCCAATATATCAAGAATAATACAAATCCCAATCTACAAGAACACAAATTCGTAATAAAAATAAAATTTGAGAAGAAATTAACCCACTACGAATTGGAGAGGTGAACTTGCAATTAATTCCTCTTTAGAATTGAATTTTTAGATATTTAAATAAATAGAAGAGGAATTGGATTTGTATGTATAGGTGTGTGTATATATATAAGATGATGGATAGATGAGATTTAAAAATTTAGAGTGTAGGAGAGATTTGGAGAGGTTAGATTTGATGTAGGATAGATATAGGAATTTAGAATTAAAGAAATTTGAGTTAGGATAGAATTTGGGGGAATTTTAGAGGTGAAAAACACTAATTTTCGGGGAAAAAACTGGGCAGAAGGGGGTATAACGCAGCCTCATGCTGCGTTTCAGGGCATCAGGCGCGGAACAGTAAGACACGCATACTGCTCATGCGTGTTAGGGGACTACGGGGGCCTGTAACGCCGGCACAACCTGCGTTACCCAGGCGCAAACTGCGCTGAATGCAGTGACACAGGCGCAGATTGCGTTATAGGGGCGCAAATTGCTCGAACTGTTCATTTTTTTATTTTTTTATTTTTTTTTTTTTTTGCACAGATTTTTTTTTTTTTCACTACACTCATTCTTTTTTTTTTCTTTCTACAACACCCAAATTTTTTTTCCCCTATACTAATGCGGGTTGCCTCTCACCAAGCGCTTCTTTAACGTCAATAGCTTGACGTTACTTCCAAGCCTCCACTAAGGATGATAATAGTTCGCCTGGTCCTCTCTTCGCGATACTTCATCATCATCTCGGCGGCACACTTTCTGCCCCTTAACCTTGCTTGGCCTATTCGTATAACAACTATGTCCTCTTCCAATGTCTTCATCTGTTGACCCAAAATCTTACAATTTGTAGAACAACACACATTCGCGGGCTTCGCTTGAATATAATGGTGGAGGGTAAATGTAAATTGCTGAAGCCTTTGGTTCCTCAACGAGAACTTCCTCCATTGGCTCTAATGCGCTACCTCCATCTTTATACTCTGAGACAAGTAGAAGACCTGCATCTTTCCCATGATCATCAGCCTCTTGGTTCGCACATACCAATTCTTGAAATTTGCGTAGCTCATCAGTGTCTGTCCCAAATAGTGCCCTTTCCACATCTTCCACCATCCTAACATGATCAAATTCCTCACATGGCTTACGAATGCTCACCTCACCTTGGAATTTGTCTTCATCAATTACGCATGCAGTACCTCGCTCCAAGTCATCGTTATTCTCTGGAATTGCCTCTAGCATGAATTGTTGATTCTCTTGTTCCAAGACACTACAAACTTGAGCAACAAGTGTCCCCATAGATTTGATAAGCTTCTCATTATTCTCTGCAAGCATCCTAATCTCCTTCCTAATTTCCTTCAAATCATCAACCTCGTCTGACTGAAAAGTAGGAATAGATTGCTGATGTTGAAACTCTTCACTACCAAAGAAATATGACATATCTGGAAAATCTTGCTGGTACTGTTGAGGATGATATTGAAAATATGGTTTCTCCTCATAAGTGACATATGGATCAACTCCTTCGTAGTAACAATATTGTGAGGGATCATGAACGCCAAAACACCGCTCACATTATTGAGGCTGTTGAATACCACCTTGGTTGCTCCAGCACTGATACGTCTCATGTGCGCCCGCACATAGCTCACAAACACTATCCACCTGCTGAACTCCATAGTAAGTTCGAAAATCCATCTTCAATGGCAATGCTCTCTGACAAGTACCTGAAACACCAACGAACTATACAAGAATAGATGAGAAAAAGAAATTCGAGTCAGTGAACGCTAATGACCACTATTGACAAGCACATAAACCAAAAATAAAACACCGATGATCCCCGACAATTAATGGCTTTGAAGTTCAGGTGTGATAGTTTCTTGTGCCACAGCCAACAATCTTCATTTGATGCTTTTGAGTAGAAGCAACAAATTTTGTCCTTGTTTGCAGAATCCATATTAGCTACAAACAGGCTTCCCTTCCTTACTCCAGATAGAGCAAAATCACCAGTCTTCTTGTGGGTGATCAAACATTCATCTTTGTCAAAATCCACCTTGAATCCCCTATCAGTAAACTGACCAACACTTAGTAGATTATGCTTGAGCCCCTTGACTAGTGCTACATCTTCAATGATGACATTACCAACTTTCAACTTGCCATATCCCAATGTGTTACCCATGCTGTCATCTCCAAAAGCAACCATTGGGCCAGCCTTTTCCTCATATTGTGATAGCAGGGCCATATCACCAGTCATATGATTTGAGCATCCACTGTCCAAAATCCACATGACCTTCTTTTCATTTTCTTTGCCCTGCAAACACAAAGGTATTACTTCTCCTTTGGTACCCAAACAAGTTTGGGTCCATGTGACTTAGAAACAGTTTTATCATAAACAACATGCTTGTCAACTTTCTTGGCATTAGTCTTCTTGTCACTGTTAGAAGCCTTAGAACCTGAGGTTTCAGACTTAGGTGACAGAGGTACCTTCCTAGCTTTAGGAGGACTCGAAGACTTTGACCTGGTGTAGTGTGTGTGAGAATTGTGACTGATACAACCATTAATGAATTGCCTTCTCAGATTGAAACAACTAGTCATAACATTCATATTGCATGGCATACAGTCAAATTTATCACAAAATGGTGCATCTCTATGTCTTAGAGGCATAGAACAATCATAGAAAGGTTTGGACACACTACCAACAGGTTTCTTGCATGCATGAGTTAAATGATTGGTACTGAAACAGTTCTGACAAGTTTTCCTAGGGGCATTAGGCATATAAGCATAGTTGTTATCCTTGTTAATCCCTAACTTGCCATTTCTGTTCTGTTTCTTCTTAGTCACTTTCTTTTCTGATTCACTCTTCCCAGCTGAAACAAACTTAACAAACTTCTTAGGTCTTGGCCTATCAACTACTGGTTCCTTGGCTTTTGACTTGACACTCTCACTCTTGGAAGATGCTTGTTGTTCATTTGATTGTGCCTCATCCTCATCATTCAACATTTGTTTGATGAGTAAGGCATCCTCATCAATTTCAAATGTTGGTTCCTTAAAAATTGGATTTTCAGTCTTTTTCAAAATGTGAGGCACTTCCTCATGAACAACTGTGTCATCTTCAATGACAGGATAGCCTTTTCTCTGTTTAAGAGTGTCATAATCAAGTCCAATAGCAGCCTTGGGTTTTGCTTCAATTTTCTCACAGTAGGAAATCACTAGACCAGATGATTTCTTGAAAGTTTTTAGTTTGAATTCATTTTCAGCTAATTCATCCCTAAGAGCCTTTTCAACTTGACTAGCACATAAAACCTTGTTCTGCAAATATTAAACTTCTTTCTTAAGGTTTTCTACCTGCTTAGCAGTTAGCTCAAGTTCCTCATTCTTTTTGGTTAACATTTCATTTCTAGTAGACAGTTTAGCAATCTCTTCATTAGCAGCAGTCATACTAGTATGAATGTTAAACATTTCAACAGATAGTTGTTCAATCATGCATTTATACTCTGAAACAGACATGTCTATAGTAGTGAGAGATGGTACCTGAGGGTCTGATGGAGATGTGTCATCCTTGGAATTGGCCATCAAGGCATAATTGCAGAATTCTTGCTCCTCTCCATCACTGTCAGAATCATCCCAACACTTCCCTTCAGCTATGTAGGCCTTACCTTGTGTCTGCTTTTTCAGAAGGGCCTCATACTTAGCTTCAAGCTCAAGATAATCTCTATCCTTCTTTTTAGGCTTCTTGCATTCACTTGCAAAATGCCCTAGGTCATTGCATCTATAGCACCTTACAGATGACCTATCCACATGGCTGGTTTTAAACTTATTCTTGTTTGGTTTCACAGGTGCCTTGCTTTTGTTAAATGAATGGTTTTGGGTTTTGGGTTTGAAGGGTTGATTCCTTTTGAATCTGATGTTTGGAATTTTTCTGGCCATGAAAGCATATGAAGTGTTTTCCATCCCATCTAGTTCTTCAAGAGTGTAAAACTCTTCTTCCTCCTTCTCCTCAACAGGTTCACTTACCTCAGGTTTAGTTTCTTCCTCTTCTACTACCTCCTCTATCCTTAACTGGCTTGTAGATGCTTCTAGGTCTTGAATAGATTTGTTGACAATCAAGGCACATGATGTGTTTACCATTCTGCCTTGATTGGCTTGGATAGCCCTTTTCTGAATCAACTCAAGCTCATGAGTTTTTAAAACCCCATAGAGCACATCATATGTAACTTTGTTTAAATCTCTTTCCCTTAGAGAAATGACCCTTTGCTCTAGATGGTTTGGTGAGGATAGCAGAAACTTCATGTTTAACTCCTTGGTACTGTAAACCTTGCCATTCATCTGCAACTCAGTAACTAGCTTGTGAAATCTCTCAAACATCTCAGTAATACTTTTCTTGGGCTGTGCCATGAAAGCTTCATACTGTGTGACCAGTATCTGTTTCTTGTTTTCCTTAACCTCATCAGTTCCTTCACACAACACCTCAATGTGATCCCACATTTCTTTGGCAGACGTACATGATGCAATGTTTGTAAACATTGACATGTCCATGGAATCAATGATAAGCAACATGAGGTGGCTGTCAAGAGCAACCTTCTCCCTTTCTGATTCTGTCCATTTTGATGGATCCTTGGCCTCATAAGATCTTGGGATAGTTGTGGTTCCAACAGTCTTCTCTGGTATCTCTTGTTAAGGAACAAAAGGACCATTCTTGAGAATCTCAGGATACAAAGGATGAGAGGCTTTGATGAACAACATCATCTTTATCTTCCAGAGGTTGTAATTCTCTTTGTCAAACTTAGGGACCTTCACCGTTCCTGTAGTCTTTGGTGTATTCGAACTCATGATCGTTTTTCTGTTTTTGAATAAACAGCCCTCTCTGATACCACTTGTTGAGTATTGAATAGGGTAAAAGAATATAGGGGGGTGAATGGATTCTTGAACTTTTCTTGTTCGAGTCTATGTAGCAAATAAGTGTTTGTGTGTGCAAGAGTGAAGGTGCGGATAAAGAACAACACAAGACACAATATCACTTTAATCTTATGTATTATTAGATAAAGGTTGCTACAATCTGTGAATACAAATGATAGTATTCTCAGCTTCGTTTTTCTCAGAGAGATACAGCTTGTAGTGTATGAAAAACTTGACTCAAAAAGTTACAAAGTTAATAACTAAGGGAGTGAGGCTGTATCCTTATAGAACATGGATACACCCTACTTACTACAAATAAGGTAGCTGAACAAATTACTTTCTAGTCTGTCTATCCTTTTTGAGTAAGTGTCCAAACGGTTACAGATTTGACTTTGTAAAGCCTGTTCAGATCCACTTCTTTAGCCTTTTGTCTCTTCTATATCTCTCCAAGCTTCCTTGTAGGCTTTCCAGAGCACGTTACAGATTGTGGTCCATAAAGTGCATTGGCTTGTTGCAGGTTTCTGACTTATACAATTTCTTCAGTATTTTGTCTCCAAGAATGTATTCGAGAAGTGACTAAGTAGGTGATTCGAGAACTTGAATTGACTTGATCGATAACTCTGAGTTCTCGAACACTATTATATTGACATATCGAATTACTTCTCGAATAGCTCTTTTCTTCAGGATTCCTTGAGTTGTCGAATAGAACACTTGACTTGTCGAATCCTTGAGATATCGAATATCTTTCTGAGTCCTTGAGATATCGAATGGAACTTTGACTTGCTGACTCCTTGAGAACTCGAATACTACTTTGACTTGTTGACTTCCTGAGTTCTCGAATAGAGTACATAGACATATCGAATCTCTGAGATATCGAACAGTGTATTCAGAGATTTCGAATAGTGTCTTGAGATATCGAATCTCTGACTTCTCGAATGCTGGACTTCTCGAATAGACAAATATACTTCTCGAATTGGTACTTAGGCAAATTCTTCATTTCTTCAAATCCAAACTGTGATTATTTGACAGTCTTTATCTTCTTACTTGAGGCATGAACCTTGGAACTTCTTTCAAGCATTATTCTAGACTCTATAAGTACAGTTACTTAACTAGGATTTGATGCCTACTACAAGTACAATACAAACAGAAACTCTACAACTAGAGGTTCCCTCAGTTAAGAGGTCATGTAAGTAATGCAAAGCATTACAAACAATTAGGGTTGTTATTAGATGTATACAGGCATGCCTCTGTAACTAACAGTATTTAAAAAAAAATTGATGTGTTAACATAACAAAATGATATTCACATGTGGAAGCTACAAATAAATGCAGGAATATCTATGATATACAAAAAAAGTAAGATGTATTTTCATTTTTTAAAACTCCATAAACATTAATGTTTTTAAGATAAGTGTTATCAATAAAATGTATTGAAGTTAGAATTTCGATTCAAAATAAGAGCGGTTCGAAACGTGATTAACGGTAAGACGGCTCACTAGAAAAGATTGTATTAGCTATTACAATTTGATACAATTGTTTTGATTTTTTAAAATATTTTTAGGGTTCAATTTTTATGGATAAAATTTATCATAGAAGTCTTCATAATAAATGCTAAAATTGCAATTTCGGTTTTAGCAAGAGAGCGGCTCAATCGAAAAAATCGTGTTTAACAAGAAATCGATTCATTAGAAAAAATTATGTAACTATTAAAATTTAATATTAATAATATAATGTAACGTAAATATGTATTGAATTTTTAAAAAAATTATAACGCCGCCGCGAAGCGCGGCTTTAGCGACTAGTATGTAATAAAGTTGGAATTTTCATCCCAACAAGAGCGGCTCGAAACGTGTTTAACAGGAATACGACTCACTAGAAAAGATTGTATCAGATATTGGAATTTGATATTGAAAATTTTACTTCATTTTTAGAATTCAATTTTTATGGATAAATATTGTTATACAAGTAATATATGTAAAAGTTAGGATTTTGATTTTAGCGAGCGAGCGGCTCAATAGAAGTAACCATGTTTAACGAGAAAACGTTCATTAAAAAAAAACCTTTATTATATATATATATATATATATATATATATATATATATATATATATATATATATATATATAATAAAGAATATATATATATATATAAAGAATATATATAATAAAATATTTTATTGGAAGTAGAGTACGAGAACGGTGGAGACGACTTATACAATTTTTAAAAACTACATATATTTTCCTAGAAATCCTTTATTTTAATTTTTTTATACAAATTAATTATACTTGCATTAGAAAAGTATGTCTATAAATTCAATATTATTCCCATAATGAAAAGTATTCGCATTCAAAAAAATTGATGTGTTAACATAACAGAAAAATATTTCCATGCGAAAGCTGTAAATTAATACAGGAATATCTATAACATACAGAAAATATAAGATGTATTTTCATCTTTTAAAACTCCATAAATATTAGAAAATTTAAAAAATGTAAAAATTGGAATTAAGGTTTTAATTTTTAAGAAAAAAAGTTATTTTACAAGATAAGTGCCATCAATAATATGTAGTGAAGTTAAATGTTTTAACGGGAAGACGGTTCACTAGAAAAGATTGTATTATCTATTAGAATTTGATATTGATGTCATAATTTTTTTTTTTAGGGACAAGTCTTTATAATATATGTTAAAATTGAGATTCTGGTTTTAACGAGAAAGTGCCTCAATCGAAAAAATCGTGTTTAACAAGAAATCAGTTCATTGGAAAAGATTATGTAACTATTAAAATTTAATATTAAAAATATAATATAATGTAAATATGTATTAAAATTTTTTAGAAAAATTATAATGCTGCCGCGAAGCGCGGCTTTATCGACTAGTTAAAAATTAATGAGTAATACGGAAAGTACTATAACAAATTTACTCAACGATCTGTTTTTAGTTCGACACAGATTAAAATTAATCTAACATTAATTTGATTTATTTTTATTTTTTATTTTTTTTTAGATGAGCCAGGCTTCCACTAATTTGGAAAATACAGGCCAAACTTGCCCCCCATGTATTGGAGTGTCTGCTCTGAGCAGTAGAGATGCAAACAGAAGTAGAGTACAGACGATGCTTCCTATTTAAAATCAGAAATATTTGAAAAAATTTGAATTGAATTTAGTCTGATGTTAATTCAAAATTTATCTGATTTTAGTTTAAATTTGGCCCAAATGGAAGATCACTTTATTTAAATCGAAATTGATTATTAAATCGAGATTTGAATCAATAATTGTATTCTAAAAAACCTTAATACAAATTTTCAGAAAAAAGCAATTGTGATTTTAAAATAAAGTCTTGAAATGTATAGCTCTCTCACAAATTAAATATCACTTTGGAGACTTTTATGCACATGTTTAATGTGCATTGAAGATATAGTTCCGCACATTATTTTTCAATATTTTTTTTCAAAACAATAATTTAGTATCTAATTTTTTTACTATACAATTTCTCTTTTTAATTAAAAAATTCGTTATAATTTTTGAATTAATTTGCGGCGAGTAATGTACCTATTATTGGAAAGATCTCTACAAAATGGATCACAAACGTTCATATTTAGGATACTAATTTATCTTTCGTGACCAAAATAATTATTTGTTTTTGGGGCATAGAAATAAATATTCTTCAAACTAAAAATGATTACAATGATTTCTCGAAAAATCCAACCTACACCATCCTTAATAGCATCATAATTGACTTTCACATAATTAAATTTGCATCAACTGAAATTAAAAGAACAGATGACTTCATAATATTAACAATCTTCCGTTTTTAAAGGTGAACTTTTGCGATTTTTACTACTGATCCAATCTCGATGTTGACTTTCACATCCCAAAACACCAATTGAATCATTCTTGATAAGATAAAACACCAAACAAAAAATACCAAAAACATATCAATCACTCTAAAAGAAGGATAAACAAAACATCTTTTTTTAGTTAGAAATAATTTGTTGTCTGCAGTTGAGACTCTTGATGCATATTAAAAATATAAAATATTTATATTTAAATCAACTTTTTGAAGTGATTCTTTCGATTCTCCTCAAGAACTTTCCTTTAACCATTTGGCATATACGCTAACTTCATAGGTGGCGATTCTGACTATGTTTACATAAAATTACATTCAAGTTCACAAAACCACATAAAATGCGTTGGTACAAGTTTTGTGTCAGGATTAGTAAACTAGCCCAGACTAAAAATTTGCTCTGCACTAGCATTTCATGTCAGGTACCAATCTTTGGCGCAGGGACTGCCACAGGCCCGCCATGTGAATACCTCCACTCATTACATGCCATACATTTCTCTAAATCAACACCATTTTCTAACGTACAAAACTTGCATGACCAGAATTTATACTTGTCTTTAACATCTTTAGGCTTTAGTGTACCACAGACTTCGCATACTGGAGCTAGTGGCTGTAACAATTAAATGTCAGTTCCACATGGACAAGACAACAATACAAATAAATAGCAAACATAAAACAGAATAGGTTAAACCCAAAACACTCGGTCAGTACCAGTTAGTAGATTCCCGATCAAATAATCAGAATCTTAACTTTAAAGTAAATGGTCTTTTGTCACTGGTGTTTATGTTCTCCTTTGATCTAAGGAGTCTATAATTTTTGTTTTTTTTCTATAGTGGTGTACTGGCCAGAAAATATAATAACACTACCATGTAACTGTAGTCATATTAACTATTACTCCCTCTGTCCCAACCATTTCTTTACACTTTCCTTTTTGGGCCGTCCCATCCATTTCTTTACATTTCAAAACTTTCCCAAAATAGTAAAGTTTTATAATATAAAAATCAACTACATCCATTACTTTCTTCCACTAACTCATTTTATACATTATATAGTGATGGGTCCCACCACTTTACTCATTTTTCCTCCTTCTCTCCTCTTTCTTTATATTTTCCCTTGGTCTCCGTGCCCAACCCAAATGTAAACATTTGGGTGGGACGGAGGGAGTAAGTGTTAGCCAGCTATGATGACATGAAGCTTCATATACAAATCATGACGAAGCTAACCAATTAAAGTTAGGAGTTTCAATCTTATTAATTATTACATTTATATATATATATATTCTTAATACTGGGAACCTGAAGCAAGACAAGTTAGTAGTACCCTAGCAAGTTCACTTTCCAATTCTATCAATACTTTACCAAAATATCAATTAATCATCATAATTAAATTTGTTCATGCATAGAAATATGAATTTTCACTGAACCATTTGAAAACTTTAATTATTGTTTTGGGCATGTTACTTCAGTAGTAGTGACTAGTGATCACTAACCAAATACTATTGGTATAAAGCAGAAACATACACCAACAACAATGTAATGTATTACAAACATTTCTCATCATATATATAACTAGGATCAGGATCAAATACAAACTTTTCTTAAATGCAAACTTACAAACTTTTTTTATTTAACATATTTATAACTTCGGTTCAACATCATTTATTAATTAATAATTAAAATTTTATTGAACACACATAATTTAATTATTCAAAATCCTTTTGGGATTCACCAATACCAAAATAGGGTATAGAAATACGAAATTTTATTAGTTTAATATGAGGTGTGTTGAACCAAAGTTCAAACTTTGTTGAACATGTATTACAAAATTCTAAACTATCCTTCCGGGGTTGCCAATACCCAATTAGGGTATAAAAATATGAAATATTATTAATTTAATACTTTTCTTAATTATACCAATGTAAAATTATTTTATTTCATATATTTGGATTCAACACAAGCATAACTATTAACTATTGTTCAACAAATGATGTTGAACTCAAATTATACATCTGTTGAACATCCATTATAAAAAAATTTCAATTTTTCGTAAAATGTTGCAAATATATTTTCAATAAATAATAAAATGCTATAAATATGTTCCCGATTTCAATTATGTGTATTTAATAAAATTTTAATTATTATTTTACAAATGATGTTGAACTGAAGTTATATATGTGTTGAATAAAAAAAGTTTGTAAGTTTGTATTTAAAAAAGTTTTTATTGGAATTCAGCCCTATATAACTATTATTTATTCATGCTTAGGCATTCCAATTTATGACCCCAGAAACTAAAGGCTTACTATCGAACATATGCAATCTTATATGGAAATCAAACTCGAACACCGGAAGCAACAGACTCTAGACTCCTCAGTTACTGTAAAAACTAAAAAGCAAATAATGATGGCGATGATCATTAATTATTAGGACTCATGGAGAGATGCAAGATAATTATCAAACAAAAGGGAAGATGGAATGAGGTGAAGATGTTAACAGAAACAAATATAACGAAAAAAAACACGAAAGGAGACTTCTTACTGGGTTTGCCAAAGTGCATACTCCACACTCCCAGGTTGAAGAATTTGCTGAATAGTTTGTTGCATCTTGATAATTGGTTGAGGCAGAAGTCGAAGAAGCACACGAAAGATCAATAAAATTAGGATACTGATTAAAATTGATGGATTTAGACTTTTTTCTCTGGTCACTTCCATTTTGAGATGTATGATCTTCATAAACCACTGATCCAGACACTATACTATCTTGTGTCAAGTCCAGAAAATCATGCTTCATAGGAATATCACGAGATAATGAATTAATATTATTACATATTTCACGGCTCCTTTTCCTAGGTACTGAATCTGACTTACTTACATCAGGACTATTAGAATTCCTTGAGCTTCCAGAACCTCGGTCCACCTGCTTCTGCAACAAATCATCAATAATTTCTCCTTCCTCTATATCACAAGATCCAGAGGCACACCAAATCTCATCTTGTAATCTCCTTTCTGCAGCCATTGCAGCAGCTTGGACAGGACTAAGAGCAGTCATCAAAGAACTATCACCGCCAAGACGCTTAGGTCCAGATGGTAGAAGAGATCCAAGGCGAGCCCTTTTTTCTGCAGCATTCAGGGCAGTATGTCGTAGAGATGAAATAACAGGTTGAGAGAAACCACCCAGACGCCGCCCTGGACGATCAAAGCCCTCCCCAGAACCGCTTATTCCTTTGTTTATGAGCTCCTCACATTCCTGAGAATATTAAAGTCATAAGTTAAACGGGAAATTGCCCCAAAAATTGGACAGGGTCATCTACCTTGTCATGACATCACCATGGTCAATGTAGTAAATAAGTATACCCATAATAAAGGTAACTATATGACTGCCTACACTGTTGATTCCTTAATAAGAAAAACACAGGGAAGGCTGGTCTGACACCTGGCAAAGTTAGATATCATTAGGTTTAACGAAATGATACCTATTAACATAAGAGATTTGAGAAATCAGTCAAAGTAGATGTAGAATATGCTAATACTAATTGGTTTGAGGAATTGAGTATAATATAAATTTCAGAAATAACTCAAATTGATGTTTGAGAGTTAGGATGTAGTCCCTGTTCAATGTTTCTATGCTTCACTTGGCATCCCACACAACACAAAGGAAGATAGTGTGCGAGGCAAAATCTAAGAGCATTAGAGCATGTGAGACATGAAACAGTTCATTGCCGCAGTTCCACAAACCCAAAATCCACTATGGAGTTGAATTACTCATAGTCATCTACTTTCAATTAACAATGAACATAAGCTCATATAATTGTAATCAATAAAACAACTGGATAGTGCAAGTTATCGACAATGTACCTAGTTCACGATCAATATTGAAATAAAAAACAAAACAAAATAAAAATGAAGGCAAGCAGGGAACAAAGGATGAAAAAGGGGAAGAGGCAACCTTCCGGAGATCATCCCAAAGCTTGTAGAAAACAGCATTGTGAGGACCATGTGCATTGTGGCAAAGCTCATGAAGCATTGTATCGAGAATTTGATGAAAAGGATAGAATTCGGAATCCCTGTTGGGTTTGCGAAGCCTCAACTTGACATGGACACCATGATTGACATTCAATCCTAAAAGAGCAGGATTCTTGGGACTAGAAACAAACAAACAAACTAATTTATTACATTTACACAAAAGAAACCAACATATGAAACAAAATGACAAGATTTAGAAATCACCAGAACTCGGAGAGGAGCTTGACACGCCAATTGTGTTTGCGCATGATGGGTTCAACTTGTTTAGCAATGCGATGGAGTAAGTTTGTGGCTTCATCATGTTTAACCTTGGTTTTTAGGGCTTTAATTTCCCATACTTTGTTTAAATCCCCCAAATTCATTTCGCCCCCCCAAACCCTAGTTTAATTATTTTTCACAGATTACAGCATTTGGGGCAACACACATGTGTGTATTTGTAGAGATTGGGTTCTGCTGGGGCGGGGATTTTGGCTGGGTTCTGTTGGGTCGGGGATTTTCATCTTCATCCTTCATATACGGATTAATTTTATGATGCATCACTCTTTGCTTTTTAAATTGTTTTTTTTTTCCTCACTCCTTCCCTCTTTGCATTATTATACTCATTATTTCAATTATTTTAACAAGAAAATCACGAGAGACGGAGTGAATATTCTTTAAGGGGCTTTCTTTTCGGAAATATCTAAGATTAGAATTTTTTTTAAAATTTATTTTATCTTTTTTAAAATTATATTGTCAATATTGATTTTTTTCAAATAAATACGATTTCCAATTTGCAATCGTAATTGTAATTAATATTAACTAAAATCAATCACAAATGTAATTTTAAATTTTAGTAATAGAAAATATTTTTTGTTGCATGGTTTAACAATTTGTACCAATTAAATTAAATACAATCAAAATTAAGCTCAAATGCAACCAAAAATAGTTTTAATTATGTTTCCAAAAAAAGAACAAAACAAGCTATATTTAATTATTTTGGTTGCAAATCATTTTTTTATAAATATTTTTAAAAAGTGATAAAATTGCAAAAACAAATTTTAAAAATAATAATTTTTTTAATAATTTTTCTAATTTAAATATAATTTTTCTTGTTTTGGAATTCAAAGCATCCTATGAAAATGGGGAAGAATAAGATCACAATTTGAACATTATAATATATCCTAAGGCGTAAAGAGGTTTCATCTGGTAAAAGGATAATTTAGATTAAAGTTTAAAATATAATTTAAAAAAAACCTTATCACAAAAATGAATTTCAAGAAAACCTAATTTTTACAAAAAGTCATAAAACAATTTTACTTTGGGCTTTTTTCATAAATATATTAAAAAAAGAAAAAATTGCATTTTTACTTTTATTCTTTTTTACTAATTGCAATTTTACTATACCTTAATATATAATTGCAAAAATACGGACTAAAATTGAAACCAAACATTGAAGACATTAGAATTGGTAGGAGAGTGCTCGTGAGATCCACCGAACACATAACTGATCATCGGAGAATGGAGTCGCCGATGAACGATCCGACCCGACTCCGGCGGATTTCATCGGCGCTGATTTTCCAGAAGATTTATAACCTAAATCGCGAGTAAATATTCCTAAATCATCCATTGATTGATCTTAATTCGATCAGATCTGGCCTCAATGGATCTTAAATATTGTTGTGGAATAAAAACTAGGTTACAAATTTGTATTTAATGCTAGGGTTCGGGAGCTTCGTGCTTTAATGGCTATTTCCGTGTTCGAGACTAATCGGTCCTCACAGAGTGCCTACGTATCTCGTATTGAGAATCAAGCCAAAACGTAGTTCTTGGTGATGCCCTCGGGGCTATGGCGACAAAGGCACACCAAGGACGTAGTGGTTTGTATGTCCTTATTCGAGGATTAAGCCTCCAACCTCCCTCTGAGAATGAGGGGTCAGGCCCTTTATGTAGGCTGAGAAGCCTTAGAATCGTAGTAGGGTTAGGTGACTTGGTGGACAAGTCACCGCCTAGAAGTAGGTTCTAGATCCTATTATGTAGGAATCAGTTTCCATGTTGAAGTATGTGCCTTAGAGGCTAAGTTTGACGAGGATCCTTATCTGACTCTTATTGCTGAGCTATTCGATACCCTTAATATTAATTACGAAATTAATATAAAAATAGGGTTTGGACCTTGTTGGTGGGTCCCACGTCTGGACCATGCCGGGTCTAATTAATGCCACATTAAATGTGTCTTTACGGCTTATTTTTAGCCCATATCATTTGCCCCCCAACTTCTAGGAAAACTGATCAGGTTTTCCTTGAAGTTTTAACGGCCTTTTCCGAGACTCGGGTCAGGGTTCATCTTTATACAATAGTGTTTCACGAGTATTGTCTTTATGCAAAGCGTGGAGCGACCAACGCGTTTACGACAATGTTAATTCGATGCTAATCGGCACTAATCAGCCTTAACGATGTTTAAACATTGTTTAAACGACGTTGAACGGCATAAAACGGCCTAAACGGCACTAACTAGCCTTAAACGACACTTAAACAACGTTAAGTGACGCCAACCGGCATTAAACGACACTGAACATTGCTAAAAGACACTATCGGTGCTAACGACATTATTGGTGCTACTGGCACTAACGGTGCTATTGTCACTAACGGTGCTATCGGCACTAACGGTACGAAACGGCGCTAGACGGCACTAAACGGCGCTAAACGGTGCTTAAATGATCGACCGACAGGAGATTCGGGGTAGTTAAATCCACCTCCGATTAGCTGGTCGGCTGACAGGAGGTCCTGGTCGGCTGCCAGGAGGTCCTGGTCGGCTGACAGGAGGTCCTATTTCTGACTCTTATTGCTGAGCTATTCGATACCCTTAATATTAATTACGAAATTAATATAAAAATAGGGTTTGGACCTTGTTGGTGGGTCCCACGTCTGGACCATGCCGGGTCTAATTAATGCCACATTAAATGTGTCTTTAGGGCCTATTTTTAGCCCATATCATTTGCCCCCCAACTTCTAGGAAAACTGATCAGGTTTTCCTTGAAGTTTTAACGGCCTTTTCCGAGACTCGGGTCAGGGTTCATCTTTATACACTAGTGTTTCACGAGTATTGTCTTTATGCAAAGCGTGGAGCGACCAACGCGTTTACGACAATGTTAATTCGATGCTAATCAGCACTAATCAGTCTTAACGATGTTTAAACATTGTTTAAACGACGTTGAACGGCATAAAACGGCACTAAACGGCACTAACTAGCCTTAAACGACACTTAAACAACGTTAAGTGACGCCAACCGACATTAAATGACACTGAACATTGCTAAAAGACACTATCGGTGCTAACGACATTATTGGTGCTACTGGCACTAACGGTGTTATTGTCATTAACGGTGCTATCGGCACTAACGGTGCAAAACGGCGCTAGACGGCACTAAACGGTGCTTAAATGATCGACCGAAAGGAGATTCGGGACAGTTAAATCCACCTCCGATTAGCTGGTCGGCTGACAGGAGGTCCTGGTCGGCTTTCAGGGGGTCCTGGTCGGCTGAAAGGAGGTCCTGGTCGACTGCCAGGAGGTTCTGGTCGGCTGACAGGAGCTCCTGGTCGGCCTGACCCCTTCCTGGGCAGCTGGTCGACTGCCAGGAGGTCCTGGTCGGCTGGGACCTTCCAAGGTTGTAGAAAAATCCATGAGCTTCGCGTGGACTATAAGATCATCCAAATCTGATACCCGGAGCTCAAGATATGACCCAAACAGCGTGAGGGCCTCTTGGGCGGCCACTTGGCTGACGCCTGCTCGGCTAAAGGCCTCTTGGGTGGCTGGTCAGCTACCACCTGCTCCTGGTTGGCCTTCCAAGGTTGTAGAAAACTCCGTGAGCTTCGTGTGGACTGTAAGATCGTCCAAATCTGATACCCGGAGCTCAAGATATGACGCAAACAGCATGAGGGCCTCTCGGGCGGCTACTTGGCTGACACCTGTTCGGCTAAAGGCCTCTTGGGTGGCTGGTCGGCTGCCACCTGCTCCTGGTCGGCCTTCCAAGGTTGTAGAAAACTCCGTGAGCTTCGCGTGAACTGTAAGATCGTCCAAATCTGATACTCGGAGCTCAAGATCGGCCCAAACAGCGTTGAAAGGTCCGGTTTCGGCTTTTGCCCCGGCCTAAGCTCCGGCTTCGTTTTCACCTTTCATCCATCAAGGTGAGGCTACGAACATCAACTTTAAGACTTGATAATCAAGCTCAGGACTCGATCATCAACTTCAGTCGGCCAATGGCCTCCTCGGGAGATTGGTTGGCCGGTTCTTGATTGAACATCACGTTTCGAACATCAACCTTAAAACCTGATCATCACCCTCACTCGGCCAAGGCTTCAAGAGTATCCTTAGTTGATTGTTATGGGTCTCAGACCTTCCATGAGGTAGCTTCAAACTCCTTTCAAGGGTTTTACGCTTGCCTGATCTTAAATAGAATTACTTCGAACTTTTCAATCACCATTTTGGAATGTTGATTGAGTGGCTCGCTCTTGAACTATGCTTGAATCTCTTGATCCAAGGTTGGATGACAAGTGGTTGGCTGACAAGTGCTCCTTGGTGGCTGCCAGGAGCTCCTAGTCAGCTGCTAGGTGCTCCTTGGTGGCTGACAAGTGTTCCGTGTTGAACCAAGTGGCTCTAGACGATGATTAAACGATGTTCAACGTATGTTAAACGACATTAAATGGCGTAAGACGGCACTAAACGGCGCTAAGTTTAGGAGTGTTCGAAGGTCGACGTTTGATCTGGAAACCAAAAACCTTCATCAGAACCATCAACCGGGCCAACCAACTGACGGGAGGTGTCAGGAGGTCGGCCAGACCCCTTCATAGGCAGCTGGTCGGCTGCCAGGAGCTCCTTGGCGGCTTCCAGGTGCTCCTGGTTGGCCGGGGCTGCCAGGTGGTCAGCCAGATCCCTTCTCGGGGGGCTAGGCGGCTGCTAGGAGATCCTTGGTGGCTTCCAGGTGCTCCTGGTCGGCTGACAGGAGCTCCTTGGTGGCTACCAGGTGCTCCCTGTTGACCAAAACGGCACTAAACGACGTTTAACCTATGTTAAATGACGCTAAATGGTGTAAGATGGCACTAAACGGTGCTAATCGATGCTAAACGGCGCTAAGTTTAAGAATCAGAACCATCAACCGGGCCAACCAACTGACGGGTGGTGTCAGGTGGTCGGCCAGACCCCTTCATGGGCAGCTAGTCGGCTGACAGGAGCTCCTTGGTGGCTGCCAGGTGCTCCTAGTCGACTGGGGCTGCCAGGTGGTCGGCCAGACCCCTTCCCGGGCAGCTGGTCGGCTGCCAGGAGGTCCTAGTCGCCTGCCAGGTGATCCTGGTCGGCTGACGGCTGCTGGGAGGTCGGCCAGACCCCTTCCCGGACAGCTAGTTGGCTGCCAGGAGGTTGGCGGTCCTTCCTCATGCGCCTTGTCATGCCTCTCGGAGCTCTCTCGCGATGTTTGAATTCTCGTTCTCAACCTTGAATCTCGATCTTGACTTTCGGCTGTTGAGTGCCACCTTTCATTAACCTTGAAACAAGGTCTTCTTTATCAACCATGTTCATCAACATTGAATCATGTTCTTCATACTTGGTCGTTGACTATCAACCCTTCTCTATTTTGAATCATGTGCTTCATGCTTGAAGTATTCTTGAATCTCTTGATAATCGAACGTATATGAACGTCGATATTTGGACCTCAACATCAATAATCGATCGTTGAATGTCATTATTTAAAGTCGATGACCAAACATACATCATTCACTTCAAATTGGCTTTCATAACTTCAGTGACCTTCTGGGCCTTAACTCGCTTGTTGAATCCTTGGTTTTAAACCTTGAGGTCATTCATGGTTGTTGGTTATCATCAACCCTTAACTCTCATTCTAAGATGTAAAAATGATGAAGTCCCTTAGTTCTTGCCCCCTTGCTACATATGGTGGAGGTCTTGCTTCTCGGTTGATCGTTCAAGAAGTTCCCTTGCCACTCGGCACTTGACTTCAAGTTTGGTGTGCCTTGGCTGGTTATCAACCCTTTATCTTGATTCTAGGTTTCCAACCTTCTTCTTATGCTCAAAGGACCTTACTTTGGTTTGAACTCAATTGACGGCTCTTGATTCAAATCCTTAAACTCAAACGACAAACTTGATTGGAGGCAGACAACCTTTTTGGCCATCAAGGCTAAGATTTTGTGTCGGGATTTGAGATTCAAGATTTTAAGTATGGAACGACAAATGACCTCTTATCTCAACACTCTCACTAATAGTTTCTGTGCCTTCAAGGCATTATCAGGGGGCCAACCAGTTTCAAGATGAGCTTTAAGAGGGTCTATCCTTCAGCTTACATCAACTGGTGCTACTAATTTCGAAATAATAGACGGGGCCTTCAAGACCTGAAAGTAAACACTTCCCACGTAGTTCTCTATCTCAGAAGAAGTAAACTTAGATTGGGCATCAGCCTTAACGTTCTGTTCTCTCGGAATGTGCTTCTCATACCATTCATCAAACTGAGTCATCACGGCCTTCACGAATCTCAAGTACTTTGCCGTAGTTTGAGATTCTTGACTCTCATGATTCTAGCCAAGCCCAATCCGGCTATTAAGGCTTTATACTCAGCTTCGTTGCTGGTTGTTGGGAAGTCCAACTTCAAAACATACTTAACTATGAACCCATCGGGGCTTTGCAAGACCAAAATTGCACCACTAGATTTTGTTTTTGATGCTCCATCAAAATAGAGCACCCAATATTCCTTCTGATCAGGTATAAGCTCCTCATCTTTATCCTTTCTTCCAGGGGTGGTTACTGTCTCCTTCCCCACGACTTCTTGGTTGCGAATGGCACATTCAACCATGAAGTCCGCCAGTGCCTGAGCCTTGATGGCTGTTCGAGGCTTATACGTGATGTCAAATTCTCCAAGCTTAATTGGCCACTTGATCAGCCTTCCACTGGCCTTCGGGCTATGCAATATGTTCCTCAATTGCTGGTCCGTCAGGACTTCAATCTTGTGCGCCTGGAAGTACGGTCGTAGCTTTCTCGAGGTGGTTACCAGTGCTAGAGCAAACTTCTCAATGGTAGAGTGATTCAACTCAGCTCCGTGCAAGACCTTGCTCACATAGTAGATAGGTCCTTGAACCTTATTCTCTTCTCGAATGAGAACAACACTCAATGCTTGTTCAGATACCGCCAGGTATAGATAAAGAGTCTCTCCAAGACTAGGTTTGGCCAACAACGGGGCTTCAGTCATGTATTTCTTTAGTTGTTCACAGGCCTCTTGGCTTCCAGGTGTCCACTTAAAATTCTTCACCTTCTTCAATGCTTGAAAGAAAGGTAAGCATTTGTCACCAGATTTGGAGATGAATCTTCCTAGGGCTGCAACTCGGCCCGTCAACTTTTGTACATCTCATATAAAGCGGGGTGGTTCTATGTCCAAGATCGCTTTGATCTTATCAGGATTGGCCTCAATGCCTCTCTTTGAAACCATCAGACCAAGAAACTTTTCTGATCCAATGCCAAAAGCACACTTGGCTGGATTCAACATCATCTTATGGTGCCTCAGCACTTCAAATGCCTCTCTAAGGTGCTTAACGTGGTCTGCCGTGAATAGGCTCTGACTAACATGTCATCAACATAGACCTCCATGGTTTTTCCAATCAGATGGGCGAATATCTTATTCACCAATTGTTGGTAAGTAGCTCCTGCATTCTTTAGACCAAAAGCCATAACATGATAGAAGAAAACACCAAAGTCAGTTATGAAAGATACCTTGTGGATGTCATCCTTGTGCATCTTAATCTGATTGTACGTAGCCGCTGAACCCATCCATGAAGCTCAACATCTCATGTCTAGCTGTGGCATCTATCAATGTATCTATCCTTGTTAGAGGAAAGCAATCCTTCGGACATGCGTTATTCCGATCAGTGAAATCTATACACATCCTCCATTTCCCATTCGCCTTTTTGACCATCACAGGGTTAGTCAACCATTCAGGGAACTGAATTTCCTCAATAAAACTAGCTTATAAGAGTTTGTCAACCTGTTGCTTGATGGCCTCTTGCCTTTCAGGAGCAAAATTCATCTTCTTCTATTTTATTGTCTTTCGCTCAGGATCGAGATTCAACCTATGAGTTATAAGTTGGGGATCAATCCCTGGCATATCAGCTGCTGTCCAAGCAAACACATTACTATTCTCTTGCAAGAATGCTATCAACTTGCCCTTCAAGGGTTCCTTCAGAGAAGTTCCTATATAAGTAACTTTCTCAGCTCGCTTGGCCGTCATGGCTTCAATGTTTGTCTTGGTCTTGGACTTCTCAGGCGGCCTCTCGGCTGGCATGCGTTCGGCCTTGAGTGTTGAACGTCAATGTTTGAAGGTTGAACGTCAATGTTTAAAATCAAGGGTTTTCAATCTCAAGGGTGTTTTAAATCACTGAAATATTTATCAGAGCTGCCAGTCCAAGGCCACGGGGTCTCTGATCAGCCCCGCGAGGTCTTGAACCTTCCCTAAGAGATTTTCAATCTTCATTTCAGGGTTAATATTCAAGTGTTGAACGCTGGTGTTCAGATATTCAACGTCGGCGTTCTGGATCGAGAATCCAAAATTACATGTTGGTTTTCAAGTTTCAACCTTTGGATCTTAATTGGAGGTTCATGACCCCCTCAATTTTGGCCTTCATAACTAATCTTGGCCTTCATGGCTAATCTTGGCCTTCATAGCTAATAACTTTTGTTTCTCAACCTAGGATTCGGGGTTGATTCCTCGATTTAGATTTTGATAAATGCAATCCCATGGGCTTCTTGCCTTTTAAACTTCTAAGACGAGAACTTGCTTGAACTTCTTAATCCTTGTTCAAGGACCCTTAATAATGCAATATTCTCTGTTAGTCTTCATCCTTGGATTCTCAACCCAAGTACTTAAGAAATATTGAAGAGTAGTCAGTCCTTAACATCCTCAGCATTGCATGGTTTTGATTATTGTGTGTGGCTTTTATCTGCTTGTCTTTTATCCATGGTCCTTCACGGACTTAAACTCTTACTTGGTCGTGTTGTAACCTAACTCTTGACCCTTCGGGATGCATTTGTTTGTTTTCCATCCGTGTATTTTTTATTTTCGATACTTGGTCATCGTTGACTTGCACTCATCAGGTGCTTGGCACATAAATAAAATCACACAATCAATGAATGGAAATCAAACTTGCATTAATAACTTGAAATGGGTTCAACCCTTACATAGAGTACTACTGTCCTACTCGGAGCAACATGCTCTGCAATGATTTTAATGAACCTTATTTCTAATTCTACTAGATAAATATGAAGCTAAGTCCTACTAGGATAACTTGAGCCCATCGGGGCTTTATCTCGATCATCGTCATCGGATGACGAGTCATCGGTATAAGGACCAGAGTAGTCGTAATAATCTCGATCTCGGATCTGCAAGGAATGGCCACTGGGTCCAGGACCTTGAGTAATTGGTGGGTAATTAGGCAGACCATACATCGGGTTGGTATTCATGGGGAGATCCGTAGTATGGATCTGTACCCCCGGTGGTAATGGGCGATTGGGATCAACCAAAGGAGAAACCAGCATCTGGAGAGAACTGGTTTCTTGACTTAGATGGATGACCATAGGCAATGTTCTCTCGGTATGGGGATTCGTCCCTGGAGGTTGAGAAGCTTGCATTTGAGAGATCACCCCTGTTGTTGGAGGTACCTGCTCAGTAGCAGGCGGAGCAGAGCTTAGAGGCAAGGCTTTAGTAGAGGTTGGTGCTGTTCTTCGCGTGGTCACCATGGTTGATGTCTTTTTCCACAGACGGCGCCAAATGTTGTGGAATAAAAACTAGGTTACGAATTTGTATTTAATGATAGGGTTCGGGAGCTTCGTGCTTTAATGGTTGTTTCCGTGTTCGAGACTAATCGGTCCTCACAGAGTGCCTATGTATCTCGTATTGAGAATCAAGCCAAAATGTAGTTCTTGGTGATGCCCTCGGGACTATGGCGGCAAGGGCACACCAATGACGTAGTGGCTTTTATGTCCTTATTCGAGGATTAAGCCTCCAACCTCCTTCTGAGAATGAGGGGTCGGGCGTCAGGCCCTTTATATAGGCTGAGAAGCCTTAGAATCGTAGTAGGGTTAGGTGACTTGGTGGACAAGTCACCGCCTAGAAGTAGGTTCTAGATCCTATTATGTAGGAATCAGTTTCCATGTTAAGTATGTGCCTTGGAGGCTAAGTCTGACGAGGATCCTTATCTGACTCTTATTGCTGAGCTGTTCGATACCCTTAAAATTAATTACGAAATTAATATAAAAATAGGGTTTGGACCTTGTTGGTGGGTCCCACATCTGGACCATGCCGGGTCTAATTAATGCCACATTAAATGTATCTTTAGGGCTTATTTTTAGCCCATATCAAATATGATTATCATTCTTTAGAGGAGGGAGGAGGAAGGAGGGAGGATGGGGAGGGCGGAGATGGGGTGGAGGAGGGCGGCGACGGCGGCGGCGGGGCTGGAGGGTGGGAGAGAGAGAGATAGGGATAGAGAGAGATTGCAATGGTGATGGTGGTCACCTGCGGTGCCGGTAAAGATGATGAGAAGGTCGGGGTTGATGAAGATGAAGTACTGTAAAATTGCAAAAAGATGGAGAAGTATTGTATAATTGCAAAGATTTGAGAAGTACCGTATTTTTGCAAAGAAAGATACAAATAACCGTATATTCTATAAATTCTCTTTTACTTTTAGATTTTACAGCAAGCATGTTTTTAAAATTCATACTATCAAAAGTCAACACAAATCAATAAAATTAACATATTATTATTTTGCAAAGATTATAGATTCGGTACTATAGTTTTAAATAAATTAAAAAGAATCCGAAAATCCAAAATAAAATAATTAATAGAGAATTTAAATACAATAAGTACAAAAAATCCTACAAGATAATTAAAACTAAAGTTTAAAATATTATTTTAAAAAAACCTTACCACAAAAGAAGAGTTTCAAGAAAATCTAATTTTTACAAAAAGTCATTAAAAAAATTTACCTATAGATTTTACAACAAACTTGTTTTTAAAATTCATACTAACAAAAGTCAACACAAATCAATAAATTAACATTTTATTATTTTGCAAAGATTCTAGATTCGGTACTATAGTTGTAAATAAATTAAAAAACAATCCGAAAATCCAAAATAAAATAATTAATAGAGAATTAAAATATAATAAGTACAAAAAATCCTATAATAATTAAATAATTTAAAAGTTACAAAAATATAAAATTTCATCAACAATAAAATTTAAAGTAAATTAATAAAGAATGAAACTAATAATAAATTCATCATCAACTTAATTAATTATTATTATAATAGAAAAAAAAGTTGTTGTAACACAAAACTTACACACAATTAACAAATCTATCTATACTATTATATAAAAGCCGGAACATTAATAGTTTGGTTGGTCGGTGCCTATTGATTTTACTTATTTACCCTTACACAATTACAAATAAAATTCACTCTACTAACTAATCAATTTTCTTTTTCAGGTTAAATATATTATCTTTTATATTTTTCAATAACTAAAAAATTTCTTTTCAAGTAAACCAAAAAAAAATTCTCTGGAACCGAATTTTTATTTTCCATGCTCTGGGAAACCAAACCATGACCTGAGTATTTCTTTTGCACATAAAGTGAAGCTGATTCACCAAAAATTGCATTTTCCTCTTCAGCAGCACCTGTAGAATAAATATATTGAGGTGAGCTTAGGAGAATGAATAAAGATACACACTGATAGCAATTTAGTACTTTCATAGACATAAAATTCAAAATAAAATTGAGATCTGAGAATCAAGTAATGTAAATGATAGAACAAGCAGCACTGCAAGGGCATAAGTACTTGGCACTACTTTCTATATTGATTAATTAATTAAATATTTGAGAAAATTACCAAAATAATCATTTCTGAGACTTAGTGGCCCAAAATACTGAAAAACGGAATTATGGTCCTATTTACCGACCTAACACGTTGAATCGTGTTACGTGTACGAGGGATATCACGTTGGACGGTGTTCCGTATCTGTGTATATCACGTTGGACGGTGCTCCGTATTGAGGGATATCACGGTGCTCCGTATTTGTGTATATCACGTTGGACGGTAAAACTTATGGAGCACTACCATAAGTTTTGGATAAAAACTTATGAAAACTAACTTATGGAGTAAAACTTATGGACCATAAAACTTATGGAGTGAAACTTATGGACCATAAGTTTTGAATAAAACTATCCAAAACTTATGGAAACTAACTTATGGAGTGAAACTTATGGACCATAAAACTTATGGAGTGAAACTTATGGACCATAAGTTTTGAATAAAACTTATGGAAGAAGATTTTTTTCTCCTGGAAGTAGAGTGACCAGCATGGACTGCGTCTTCATTCACTTGTGGTGTCGCCCACCCTTGCATATGAACGCCCAAGTTCCGAGCATTCATCTCATTGGTTATTTACTTTTGAAGGAAACACGATACTTCCGTTATTCTGTGACGGCCCCACAGGGGCACAAATCAAACAATCAGCTCATCTCCGTCATCGTCGCCGGAGTAAAGAACACAACCGGAAAACATCACGTTAGACGGTGCCACGTATCTGTGTATATCACGTTGGACGGTGCTCCGTATCTGTGTATATCACGTTTTACGGAGAAGCGTATCCTTGCAATAAGGAGCACGGAATAACGTATCCTTGCAATACAGAACACGAAACAACGTGTCCCGTCGGTATTTAAGGCCAAATATTTGGAGTTCAGTATTTTGGGCAAACAATATTTATTTTTGATTATTTAGGGCCTTCACCCTAAATATTTTGACTGCAAAATTATTGTAGGCAGCAAAAGACACTGTGATACTCTAATGCAAGCACCTAAATGATTTTTCTTTTCAGCTAAAATACAATATTTTTTATTTTTTTACTAACTCAAATTTCTCTTTTATTAATCAATTTCCTTTTTTAGGTTAAACGTATTACCTTTTCTATTTTTTAATAACTAAATAATTTCTTTTTTAAGGTAAAATACAATATCTTTTACATTTTATCTATTAAAATTTCTCCTTTTTTAAAAATAATACGCGAAATTTTGTTTAATAAAATAACAATTATTTTATAATTACTATTAACTAAGCAGTTACATTTTCAGCCATAACACGTTACCTTTTCTCTTTTCTCTAACTAAAATCTCTATTTTTCCAATTATATAATGGACTGTTAGGTCCCGTATGAGGGCTATATTAAGCTAGAAGGGGGGGTTGAATAGCTTAATTACCAATTAAAAATTATTATGGCGTTTTAAAAATATTTTTCCCTTTTTAAAATATTTTACCGAGTCGTTAGCAGTTTATAAGTGCGAAAATAAACGACAAGTAAAGAAAATACCACACAGGAGATTTTATCCTGGTTCGCGATGGCGCAACCCCTATTAGATTCGCTCACCCCTACTCCAGTCCCCGAGCTCCTATCCGGACTCGAGATTTTACATTAAAAATAAACTCGCTCCTTTAGTAGGCGGAGAAGCCTTTACAACCCTACAAGTATTTGTCTTGGTGCGTAACTACCCGTTACCATCTCAAAATAAATGTAAACAAATACAAGACTCGTCTTGGTGCGTAACTACCCGTCACCACCTCAAAGTCGTTGTAAAAACCTACATAACTTATCTTAGACAATAACTCCCCGCTATTTCTTCAAAGTTAATGTAGAACCTTTGGTGTAGACTATTGATTCTTGGCTTTTATCGGTCTTGGGTCTTAGATGAAAGGTCTTGGGTCTTTCCTCTTCTTCACAGTGCGAAGACTACTAACTCCCCGTTAGTACGTCTAGGACTTGGGTCTTAGAACGAGAATCACCTCACTACAAAAGTTAGACAAACGATATCTACGAAACAAATATGGGTTAAGCAAGATATATTATAAGATCGTGTAAAACTAGCGTGTTACGGCGCTAGCCACGAAGGACGCTTAATATGCGTTAAAATATTATTCAACTCACAAGTGTGAGGATGAGAAGAAAATTCAACTTGCAAGTACAAGGACGATAAAGAAAATTCAACTCGCAAGTGCGAGGACCGTGAAAGAATGCTATTACACATTAGCTATATGCGTAGTGCGGAAAATAGTAAATAACGGTAAGGGTTAAGTCACACGAGTGGACTTTACTCACAAGCGGTATTAGAACGTTAATATTCAATTAAGAATATTAAGTTATATCTTGATTTTAACTTCTTCACGAAGTTTATGTGATACGAAGTATTCCTGTAAAGAATGTCCCACGGAGCACTGTAGATGCTAGTTGGGAATCCGTAAAAATACTTAATCGTAGCACTTTGACGTGTGTCAAATATGCAAGTATTTTTAAGCTACTAGGCTTAAGACTTTTAATATGTATACTTGCTTTTGACTAGAGTCAATGTCAAAGTATAATCTTCTTTGTAACTTCTTGCCCTAAAAAAGTTTATGGCCATGTAAAATAAAACGTAAATAAAACAAGTGGCTAAACTCGTGCTTAAAGAAGCTTAAGTTGAACGAAGTATTCCTTAAAAGAATATCCCACGAAGCACTGTAGATGCTAGTTGGGAACCCGTAAGAATACTTAATCGTTACAACCTCGACGTTTGTCGGATAATCGTTCTCTTTTATAAAGAGACTTTGTGATCTTTAAAACAGATCCGAGAATAGAGATTAAGATGAAGTATAGAAGTTAAGCACAAATCTCAAATATAAACACAAAGACGAAGCTAAAAATTACCACTTTTAAAAGTCGCTGGAAAAATTCGCCGGCGGTTCGGCCGGATTTTGGCACGGTGGTCGAACTTTGGGCAGCCCTTCGGGAGGCCGGAAAGTGGTGATAGATGAACTAGCTTGGGTGAACAAAGCTTGGTTGGGTGGAACTAAGCTTGTTGAACAAAAACCTTGAGTATATGTATATATACATAAGAGAGAGAAGGTTTTTGAGATGAAGAGAGAAATTATGAACTTGAAAGTGTGTTCTACTTCTAAAATCCCAGCATGTATTTGGCTCTTAGCTTGTGTTTGAAATGAGTGGATGAGGGGGTTTATTTATAGAAGAAGTTGGGTGGAATGAATGGTGGAGATTTAGATGTAAGGGAGTGGTTGAGATTGAAAAGGTGTGGATTGGTGACATGGATTTCACTTGGATTGCCAACATGTAAAGTTTTTGTTTCTTTGCAAGTGGATGAGCCAAAATATCCCAGCACTCTTTTATTATATAATAAGCCATTCGTTATTAACGATTAAATACGAACCACATATCGTTAATTAAATACCCGATAACTCTGAAAATACCCAATAAATAAATATAAAATTATGAAGCACTTAGAAATATTATAAAATAATATTCTGAAAATTTTGGTCAATTTTGGTCAAGGTTGACTTGGTCAAACATGGTCAACTGTTGACTTACTGTCTCAATTTTCGTGCCGAATGAAAATTCCCGAAAAATTACGAAACTTTAACCATGCATAGAAAATAGTATTTAAATGATCAATATCAAGTTTCAAGTCATTCTAGCAGGTGGAAGTATTTTATTTAGATTTAAAACGATTAAATCAGCTTTCGGTTACGAATAAAATACGATTGGTCTTTCATTGAAATAGATAAATCTTTTTACCAATGTTTTGACTAGAATAAATACTGAGAATATATTTCCTAATATATAAAACATTTTGGGAGTGTAGGAAATATTTTTGAATGAATAAAGTAATTTTCTCCGAAATGTGAAATAATTATGAAACTGGAGAAAAATTACTTTAAATATTTCTGGAGCGAGAGGAAAATATTCTTGAGGATAAAAAGTCTTTTCTAGGATGATGAAATATTTTGAGTGCGAAGGCAAAATATTTTTCGAATAAAAATTGATCGTTTTTAAATTTAGCACGAGTTCTCTAAAGAACGTTAAATCTCGAATATTCTTTGTTCGAGCTTGTTGCCTTATTAATATCGCAGTGAAGATCTAAAAAATATCAAACCTCGATATTTATTTTTTGATCTTATTGCCTTGATGTAGAGATATATTCCGTAAGATATATTTTGAATTTTCAGCAAAAAATGGAATATCTCTTATATTTAAAATAGGATGATAAATTTTGCTAGAATTGACCATTTGACTTTTGACCGAATCAATTAAATAAATGACCTAGTGGAGAGGATTCTACGTGTATTTAAATTTTATGTTAAGTCGTACAAATACCAAAATAAATATTATATCGAAGATATCCTTTCAATCTTCCCCTTTTTGGTATTTGCCAAACAAACATAAAAATTAAATTTTAAAAGTGTGTGCTTCCCCTTAGTGTATGCATGATATTTGAAAAATAATTTTGCACATAATAAGTAAGGAGAATACTACTTATTGATTTCCTCTTTAAAGACATTAATGGATTCCTGCAAATTAAAACGATAGTCAGATGGTGAAAAGAGATATAATATAGCAAAATTTTAAATTTTAATTTTCGAATAGTATATACTATTCTCTCTTCCCCTTTTGTTTGGTATAGTACCAAAAAATAAATCTTCCCCCTTTTATTTAAATAAACTTTGTTCTTCCCCTTGGTGACTAATTAGTATCACGAAAAAAATTCTCTTCCCCTTATCAATATATAACACTTTTATCACATAATAAAATGGAGAGAAAAATATTGGAAGCAATTTTCATACATGGATAAAAAATTTAGGCATGAATACTAGCACTTTTATCATGCACGTGTGTCGTACTATTTTCTCTTGTCTTTAGCAATGTATTCGTGCATACATGTTGTAAGATCACATTAGTAGGCAGTTTTAAAAATTTTATCTCAGAAAAAGATATGGCAAATTATATAAATTAGGCATTCTTCTTTCATAGATGTATATACTTCTATTACTCATGAATTCAAAACAGGCTTTTATCTATTTATTTAAGAAATCGATTTAAATAGGTAATACGCATGCTGTTCTATTTTGAGAATAATTCTTGAAAGTTGTACTTTTAAACTATCATCGTTTTTGCACATGCATCAAGTTAACCAATCTTTCTGTAATCGAGTGCAACATAATACAGGTTATGAAATCCAGTTATTACAAACGCACACGACACATGATTAGTCAACATACTCCTATTACATTCTGCCTGAATATAGTTTACATCGACTAATCAATTGTAAAGTCTAAGTAGATTACAAGTTTTCTATAGACTAGAACAATTGCAATCCATGAACAAAACACATAAATCATTATTACATTAGTCAATGCTAATACAATCTAGATAAATAGATCATTATTACATCATTTTTACAGTCTTGAAAAATGTCGAAGCCTCAACTGCAATATCAAGGAGTCTTAGATAGGAGACTACGTTAGATGAGTTTTATAAGGACGACCAGTAATTACCTTATGAACTTGATTTCATCTTTGCAGAACTTACCAGATTGTGTGAAGAGCACAGAGGAAAATCAAGGAAATAAATTGCAGTATAGAAATAGATATATGTAAAGCAGTTCATAGTGATATGATGAGAAAGATAATAAGATCAACAAATGAGACAACTACATAGTTTACATTAATTCAAAATTGTTCTTTATCAATCAATGAACCACACTGATTAACTAGAACAAGGTTCTACAGCCATCTCACCCTACAAACCAACTTTCATGACTTAAAACAAGTCACACCAACTAATACAAGCACTTAACCTATAAGAGCAAGATTACAAACCAAAGTCACTTGTGAGACAGACATGCTCACAGTCATAAACAAACTTAACAAAGCATTACAAGCAGAGATTACAATTAAAACATCAAAAGTGGCTAGAACATCAAGAGAACAGAATACAAGCAAAACAACCAAAAACAGATCAGTTAACACACTTGAGCAGAAATTAGAAACATAAGCAGTCAATCAACAGCAAGCAAGACAATCAAGCAATAGCATCCTCCATAGCAGCCACATACCCAAATTCACCAACCATGTTAGGGAGACCATTAGAATCAAGCAATTCTACACCAGCACCAACTGTTTCTAATTCATTTATTAACTCAGCATCATTAACAGTTTGAACTTGAAAGGTACTTAGAATTTCCATGTCCCTAACTCTATTATTTCCTATAGTTATAGCAGCTAAACTCTCAATGAAACTTAACCTCCTTTTTATATCTTCATTTTCAGTTTTAAGCCTCCTAATATCTAAGTTTTGTTCTTCAAACATAACCCTAGCAGATTCAGTCTTATTCAAATAAATGTCCTCTTCCCTAATATTCCTAGGGAGATCAGTAGCAAATACATCTTGGGGTTGACATAAGACTAAGGGAACTTGAGGCCTAATATGCACAGGAGTGATTTGAGAATCAGCAACAAAAGAGTGATCAAGGTGTGTGTGAATGTGATAGATGTTAAAGATGGAGGAGATCATGAGCCCATAGGGCATATAAGCAACAAAGTTTGCATTTATCAGATTTAAGAGAATCACATAAGAGATGTTGAAATCAATCTTGTTCAGAGAAAGCAAAAACAGAATTTTCATGTCGAAGAAATCAAAGTACTTACTCTGATTTGGTTTAGGCAAAACATTTGCTCGAACAAACAAGGCCAAATGTTGAAAAACAGGAGTAAAATATTTGTAATGGACACCACAGTGTTTATCACAAAGACAAAGTGGTACATCAGAATCACACAAGAAAGACAACATGAGTTTAAATTCATCTTTATTGAACATGAAGTGTGAATAAATATCAATGCAAGGATGTTCAGAATCAATCAAACAAGCAGGTAGATGAAGTGCAATGTTGATGGTTTTATGGTCTACTAGGATGGTCTTCTTATTGACACAAGTAGTGAAATGCATGACTCCATCTAGACCCTTAACAATTCTCATGTTACAATAAAACTCTCCCATAAGTCTTGTGAAATACCTCTTTCCTAGGTGTGACCCTAAGCCTTCCCATCTTACCCTTTTAATGACATTTTCTACCTCACCCTTAAAATCTATGTTTATCCCAGGTTGGACATTTTTGATCATGTCCTTGTACTTCTTAGTATGTGAAAGGTTGATCAGCTTGGGAGGGGGTAGTGGTTTTGGAATGTTGTTAGGGTTAGGGATTTGAGACTTGTAAAGACTTTTGGCCAGTAGGGTTTCCTAGGTTTAGGGCTGTTAATGTTGGGCACTTGGTACTTGGAACTTTGGTAGAATGGGATTGATGGACTCTTGAAGTGAGTTTTCTGTTTCTTGAGGTTTCTAAGCTTTTGAATCCTAGGGGGTATGATCGTAAAATGTGAAGTTTTTGAGTGTATAAACTGATGTTGTTCCATATCTTCAAGAAGAAATGGACTGGAAGTGTTTGGCTTGGGTTTAGGGTTTGAAGGGAGTTTATGAAACTCCATGTTTTTGGATAAGTGTTTGGGCTGAAAGGGTGTAGGTAAGTGAGAGTGTTTGTGGACTGATGTGTGTGTGTGAATGAATGCATACAATGACATGCATTATATAGAGTTACACATAAATTTTGAATTCTGAAAATTTATACTATTCATGCACACATACAAATGTCAAAACAGTGTGGAATTCAAGTGAAATGTAGTGAATAAGGTTTTGAAATCCGGATATTTTTGTAATAGATCAAGATGCAGATTTTGAAAATCAATGTGGCAAGTAAGATATAACTGGTCAGATAGTGTAATGCATGCATATAGTTATAATAAGGGAATAAGGAATATATTTAAGAACGGATATAGCCAAAAAGTCTTCTTAAAACAGAACATAGTACACAACAAGCACTGTTTTGGAAAGCACATAAGACAAAAACTGTAGAAAAGGACATAAATAGGACGCATACCCCACTGTGATGTCATGCAAGTCTTTAAAACCAAATGCAGGTATTTTTAAATAAGCACTAAGCATTTAATGTTGTACATATAATTGATGTGAAGTTGACACTCTTTAAAAGTTGTGAGGTGCTTTGAAAAGTCAAAATATGATTTTATAATCTAGATGCCAACTGTGAATCATGTAACGCTTATCAACACACAATTTTATCTCACATAATGTACCAGTTAGCACATAATATAGTGCAGTGCACCATAAACAGTCCAGACAACATATAAGAATTGTAACACACAAAAGGTACATAGATTGTAACAATACATAATAAAATGTTCTTATGTCTAAGTGGCCATTTACACCAGTGATCCAGATACTGGGATTTTCTAAGGGATTCCCAGCCAGGTCTTAGTGCAAGGGCATTGTGTGTGAAGTGATATGCATGCTTTTAATTCTAAAAACTACAACTGAGTTTATTCAAGCCATTTTTATATCACACACAAGTTTACAGGAAAAAGTTCTGTAAATCCAAACCACACATAATGCAATTAGCAACAATAAATTACTGGACATAAACAAGTAATTATCACAAAAGAGTATATCACGTCTTACATAGGCAATTTTAGACATTCATGCGTATTTTAACTTATTTTACCACAAGATCTACTGAGTACATAATAAGGATAAATCATTCGAATGGAGAATGTGCATATAAAATATCAAAGTATATCTAATTTCAAATTATTCAAGATAACAGACATTTGTGGTATTTTAGAATGATTTACTTCATGAATAAAACAGAGCACATAGGACTCTTACATAATACTCAAATTATACAATCATTTGAAAAACTTATTTTATTAATGAAGAACACTCAGTTCAATAGAGCATCTCAAATGAATTCGAACCAAAACAAATTTTTCAAGCTCATAAATATCATTTGAAGAATTACTATTGCTAGATATCTGCACTCAAATCAAGAACTGAGACTCGATTAAACTTATCAGTAATCAACACAAACATGCAAGGCTCGACCAATCGAGTTCATAATGTTCAAATCAACACATAACACATAGTTTACAAGTTTAGACAGTTAACAGATTAGAGAAATAGATCATAACCTGAGCCCATGGACTTAACCAAATCGCAAGGGACTTACCTGGTTAACTCAGTCGCGGACTGAGTTAACATCCTAAGTCAACCCACTGAGTTGCAGCCGAGTTGCCCAAGTCGACTCAGTGAGTCGAGATAGATCGGCCGATTTTCAGCCGAGTTTGTGACGATCTATGAATGATAACACTTTGACATCATAACTTCAATCTCCTGCAATCACAATCTCAATAGATATCATTAGGGTTTTATAAATCAAGTATCAAAAAAAATTGTGAGTGTGTGTTCATGTGTGTATATCATATATATATGTCGAATCTAGAGTTTTTATCAACCGATTCATAAAGGGAATCGTTGATTTATTCTCCAAATCCATTTAGTTTTACCAATCCCAGCTCGATAGTATCGATTAAATTGATTAACAGATACATAGTGATACATACTATAGAGTATAGAGTGTTCAATCGTAGAAGAGATCTGAAAATTAGAGTTCTCCGGCGAGAAATGAACAGAAATGAGAGAGAGAGAGGCGAGGAGAGAGAACAGAGAGATTTAGGGTTAGAGAGACGAGAGAGGCTGTGTAAACAGTACTCAAATAAAATGAATGACTCGTGTATAAAGTTGTATATGTATTTTAGTGAACGAATGGCTGGGATTGATCCATCATTATAATCAACGGATGAGATCTTAGGGTTTTGAGAGATTGGCCGGGTTACTTGTATATAAGCTGGACTGGGCTTGATTTAAACGGACTGGGTCGATTTTGACCACAAAATAATCAGAAAATTATATATATTTTTAAAGAAAATACTTTTTGTAAAATCAAATATATATAATGAATAATAATATATAGATATTTGAAAATATTCTAATGTTTTGATTCTTTGTATGTGAATTTAAATATCATAATTAATATCTCAAAAATGTTTTTGAAATTAATTCAAAAATATTTATTCGAATAGTTTTATCTAATTGATAAAATAATAAGAATCTCAATAAAACCCGATCGATAAAGTTTCATATGTTATCGTTATCGATGAATCTGAGTTTTAGAGTCCCTTAGAATCCGATCAAGAAGATCTCTTTTTCTTGAGATAATTATGATAAATATTTTCACAAAATATATATATATAAATATAGATAATATTGATATGAATGTATAAACCATTATTTTGGTAATTCCAACATTCCTGAATCCAAACGGAGTTTAGCGAATCTTTCGGAATTTAATGGTTTTGTGAAAATGTCGGCGAGATTGTACTCAGTTTCGATATGAGTCATTTTTATATCGCCTTTATTGACATGATCACGCAAAAAATGATGTCTCACATCTATATGCTTGGATCTTGAATGTAACACGGGATTTTTGCTAAGGTCAATAACACTCGTGTTATCACATAAGATGGATATTACATCAAATTTAATATTATAGTTGGTTAGTGTTTGCTTCATCCATAATATTTGAGCACAACACTTTGCGGCCGCTATATATTCAGCTTCTGTTGTGGCAAAATTGACACCGAATTTTTTTCTTGGAAAACCAAGAGACCAAGCATCCTCCCAGAAACTGACATGTACCACTTGTACTTTTTCTGTCGACTAAGTGCCCGGCATAGTCCAAATCAGAAAAACATACTAATTCAAATGGTATTCCTTTTGGATACCAAAGACCTACTTCAGTGGTTCCTTTTAGATATCTCAAAATCCTTTTTACCGCGGATAAATGAGATTCTTTAGGTGCTACTTGAAATCTAGCACACTTACATACACTATATTGTATATCGGGATGACTTGCAGTTATATAAAGCAAGCTACCGATCATACCATGATATTTCTTAGTGTCTACAGGAATCCCGTTGGGATCTTCTGTTAATTTCTCAGAAGTAGACATTGGAGTAGATATGGGTTTGGCATTATCCATTTCGAATTTCTTTAACATCTCTTTACAATACTTGGATTGAGAGATATGGATGCCTTCGTCAGATTGCCTTATTTGCAATCCTAGAAAGAAATTTAATTCTCCCATCATACTCATTTCGAATTCTTTGCTCATATTGTCAGAGAATTCTTTACATAGTGCATCATTTTTTGAACCAAAAATGATATCATCCACGTATATTTGTACGAGTAAGATATCATCTTTTCCTTGTCTCGTAAATAAGGTTTTATCGGCAGTTCCCATTTTGAAATTATTCACTAATAGGAACTTGCTTAACCTTTCATACCAAGCTCTTGGAGCTTGTTTCAAACCATATAGAGCTTTGTATAATTTATATACATACTCCGGATGTGTGGCATCTTCGAAACCGGGAGGTTGTTAAACATAAACTTCTTCTTCTAATATCCCGTTTAAGAAGGTCGATTTGACATCCATTTGGTATACTTTGAAATCTTTATGACATGCGTAAGCTAACAACATTCGAATCGATTCAATTCGAGCTACGGGTGCATAAGTTTCATCGAAGTCAATACCTTCCATTTGGGTATAGCCTTGAGCGACTAATCTTGCTTTATTTCGAACAACAGTTTCATTTTCATCTAACTTATTTCTAAAAACCCACTTCGTTCCAATTATGGAAGTATCTTCGGGTTTTGGAACAAGTTTCCAAACTTTGCTACGAGTGAATTGTAATAATTCATCTTGCATAGCCGAGATCCAATCTTCGTCTAGCAAAGCTTCTTTAGCGGTCTTAGGTTCTATTTGAGATAGAAAACCAAGATGGTTCATAACGTTTTGTACTTGTGACCTTGTTTGAACTCCTTTATGTAAGTCTCCAAGAACATTGTCCAAGGGATGACTTCTAATTATAGGAATTTCTTTTGGGAGTTCAATTTCCTTTTCGACTAATTCTAGTGGGTTTCTTGGAACAGGGGTCCCGAGATCGATATTTTCAAATTGTCGAATCATATTTTCTACATCATCTTGTTCGACATCGTCTTTTTCAACAAGATCTTTATACTTTGGTGGAGGTTTACTTTCATCAAAAGCTACATTCATTGATTCTTCCACCACAAGTGTTTTGAGATTGAATACTCGATAGGCTTTACTATTTGTAGAGTATCCAAGAAATATACCTTCACTTGACTTAGGGTCAAATTTAGTAAGGTAATCTTTCGAGTTTAATATGAAGCACTTACTTCCAAATACTCGAAAATAGCTTAGTTTTGGTGTTTTGCCAAAGTAAAGCTCGTATGGAGTCTTTTACTTTATAGGCCTTAACAAAACCCGATTAAGAATATGGCAAGCGGTAGACATAGCTTCGGCCCAAAAATATTTAGGTCGACGATATTCATTAAGCATTGTGCTAGCCATTTCTTGTAAAGTTCTATTTTTCCTTTCAACAACTCCGTTTGATTGTGGAGTATACGGAGCGAAAAAATTATGTGTAATACCATTTTCATCACAAAAATTGGTAAAACTGGAATTCTCAAATTCTTTACCATGGTCAGTCCTTATATAGACTATGGTACTATTTTGTTGATTTTGAATCTTTTTACATAGGGAAGAGAAAGATTCAAAAGCATCACTTTTATTTTTGAGAAATTCCGTCCACGTGTATCGTGAATAATCATCAACGATTACTAACATGTATGAGCAACCTCCGAGGCTTTGAATAGGAACCGGACCTATTAGATCCATATGTAAAAGCTCAAGAGGTCTAGAGGTAGATATCATAAACTTTGCTTTATGAGAGGCTCGAATTTGTTTTCCAATTTCGCAAGCTTCGCAAGTATAATCTTTTAAATAATTTAATTTCGGTATACCTCGAATATGATCTTTTGTTGATATATTTTTGATCAACTTCGTATTAGCATGTCGTAATCTTCGATGCCAAAGCCAAGGGTCATCGTTTGTAGTGATTAGGCATACATTCTCATGTTTGCTCATGTCACATGTATAGACATTTTTGTTTCGGGGACAAGTAAGAACTAATTTCCAATCTTTATCTAAAATACAACAATGAGTAGTATAGAAAATTACCTTGTAATCATTGTCGCAAAGTTGACTAATTGAGAGTAGATTGTACCTTAGTCCCGAGACTAGTTGTACGTTTGAGATCTTGAATCGATTATTCCCGATGTCTCCAATTTCGATAATAATTCCTTTACTACTATCTCCGAATGTAACACTTTCCGCGGTTACCTTTTTAATGTTGCTCAAAAGTGACTTATTACCAGTCATATGTCTTGAACATCCACTATCAAGGTGCCACATGTCTTGTTTCGCGGCAAGACACACCTCTTGATTTGAAGTGGAGGCTTGTGTTGATGTAGCTTCGTCTCCGATAGCCATTAAGCATAGGTTGACAACTTCTTCACTAGCTTCCGAAGATTCTTCATCTTCACTTAAATCCCAACCGTTTTCGGCCACGAGAATTCGTCCTTTAGAAAGCTTAGGACATTCCCTTTTAAAATGACCCGGTTGCTTACATTCGAAGCACACTTCTTGATTTTCTTCCAGATTTTGTTCCTTGTGCTTTGGAGGAGTGTAAGTTGGATTGTTATTGACATTGGCATTATTATAGGCATTATTATTTTGAGTGCTTTTGCCTTTGTTATAGCTCGTTGTAGGAAAATTACTCTTATACTTAGGAGTATAATTTTGAGAGTAGTTTGGTCTTCCGATAGAGTTAAAAACTCTTTGTTGATTATTGGATTTTAGGAAACCTTTTCCGTATCTTTGAACTTTGCTTTGAAGCACACGACGAAGTTGTCTCGTTAGTAAAGCAATTTCGCTTTCATCGAGATCTTGGAGTTCTTCGTTTAACTCCTCGTCGTTTTCATTTTCATCGATTAATATAGCTTTTAGTGCCATATTTTTCTTTTTGTCTTCCACTTTGGGAATGACCTTATCCGGTATATTATCCTCTTCGTATGCACGAAGGATCCGAATAAACTATCAATGTCATAATCATTTAGATTATGCATTTCTTTAATAGTTGTAACTTTAACCTTCCAACTAGGAGGTAAAGATTTAAGAACTCGTCGGTTCTTTTCATTTCGAGAATACTTCTTTCCGAGTTGAGATAATTCATCGATAATACGAGTAAATCTTGTTTCCATATCGATGATATTTTCTCCTTCTTGGAGTTTAAAGTTCTCGTATTCATGGATTAAAGTATCCATTCGAGAATCTTTTATATCAATGGTTCCTTCGTAGGTTACCACTAATTTGTTCCACATTTCTTGTGCCGACTTGCAATTGTTTACTCGTTTATACTCTTTTTCGGCAAGTGCACTTGTGAGAACCATTTCCGCCTTTGCGGCAGTATTCATCATATTTTCTTCGGCGAGAGTATATTCGCTAACCTTCTTTTCAACAATGACACCGTCGATAGTTTCGGTAGGAATAATGACTCTGTCTTCTATGGCCATCCAAACTTTGACTCCTTGAGATCTAGCATAGATGCGAAACCTCGTTTTCCATGTTGCAAAGTTTGTGCCATCAAATAGAGGAGGGCGAGAGCTAGATAGGCCTTCACCACAACCGATGGTATTTAGATACGCCATGTAGGATCACTTTTTGTTGTGCCTGTATATCTGCAAATCACTCAACAAACACGTTAAAAATCACCGCTCTGATACCAATTGTTAGGTCCCATATGAGGGCTATATTAAGCTAGAAGGGGGGTTTAATAGCTTAATTACCAATTAAAAATTATTATGGCGTTTTAAAAATATTTTTCCCTTTTTAAAATATTTTACCGAGTCGTTAGCAGTTTATAAGTGCGGAAATAAACGACAAGTAAAGAAAATACCACACAGGAGATTTTATCCTGGTTCGCGATGGCGCAACCCCTATTGGATTCGCTCACCCCTACTCCAGTCCCCGAGCTCCTCTCCGGACTCGAGATTTTACCTTAAAAATAAACTCGCTCCTTTAGTAGGCGGAGAAGCCTTTACAACCCTACAAGTATTTGTCTTGGTGCGTAACTACCCGTTACCACCTCAAAATAAATGTAAACAAATACAAGACTCGTCTTTGTGCGTAACTACCCGTCACCACCTCAAAGTCATTGTAAAAACCTACACAACTTATCTTAGACAATAACTCCCCGCTATTTCTTCAAAGTTGATGTAGAACCTTTGGTGTAGACTATTGATTCTTGGCTTTTGTCGGTCTTGGGTCTTAGATGAAAGGTCTTGGGTCTTTCCTCTTCTTCACGGTGCGAAGACTACTAACTCCCCGTTAGTACGTCTAGGACTTGGGTCTTAGAACGAGAATCACCTCACTTCAACTTCACCTCACTACAAAAGTTAGACAAACAATATCTACGAAACAAATATGGGTTAAGCAAGATATATTATAAGATCGTGCAAAACTAGCGTGTTACGGTGCTAGCCACGAAGGACGCTTAATATGCGTTAAAATATTATTCAACTCACAAGTGTGAGGATGAGAAGAAAATTCAACTTGCAAGTGCAAGGACGATAAAGAAAATTCAACTCGCAAGTGCGAGGACCGTGAAGGAACGCTATTACACGTTAGCTATATGCGTAGTGCGGAAAATAGTAAATAACGGCAAGGGTTAAGTCACACGAGTGGACTTTACTCACAAGCGGTATTAGAACGTTAATATTCAATTAAGAATATTAAGTTATATCTTGATTTTAACTTCTTCACGAAGTTTATGTGATACGAAGTATTCCTGTAAAGAATGTCCCACGGAGCACTGTAGATGCTAGTTGGGAATCCGTAAGAATACTTAATCGTAGGACTTTGACGTGTGTCAAATATGCAAGTCTTTTTAAGCTACTAGGCTTAAGACTTTTAAGATGTATACTTGCTTTTGACTACAGTGAATGTCAAAGTATAATCTTCTTTGTAACTTCTTGACTAAAAAAGTTTATGGCCACGTAAAATAAAACGTAAATAAAACAAGTGGCTAAACTCGTGCTTAAAGAAGCTTAAGTTGAACGAAGTATTTCTTAAAAGAATATCCCACGGAGCACTTTAGATGCTAGTTGGGAACCCGTAAGAATACTTAATCGTTACAACCTTGACGTTTGTCGGATAATCGTTCTCTTTTATAAAGACACTTTGGGATCTTTAAAATAGATCCGAGAATAGATATTAAGATGAAGTATAGAAGTTAAGCACAAATCTCAAATATAAATACAAAGACGAAGCTAAAAATTACCACTTTTAAAAGTCGTCGGAAAAAGTTCGCCGAAAAAATTCGCTGGAGGTTCGGCCGGATTTTGGCACGGTGGTCGAACTTTGGGCAGCCCTTCGGGAGGCCGGAAAGTGGTGATAGATGAGCTAGCTTGGGTGAACAAATCTTGGTTGGGTGGAACTAAGCTTGTTGAACAAAAACTTTGAGTATATGTATATATATATATAAGAGATAGAAGGTTTTTGAGATGAAGTAGATGAAGAGAGAAATTATGAACTTGAAAGTGTGTTCTACTTCTAAAATCCCAGCATGTATTTGGCTCTTGGCTTGTGTTTGAAATGGGTGGATGAGGGGGTTTATTTATAGAAGAAGTTGGGTGGAATGAATGGTGGAGATTTAGATGTAAGGGAGTGGTTGATATTGAAAAGGTGTGGATTGGTGACATGGCTTTCACTTGGATTGCCAACATGTAAAGTTTGTGTTTCTTTGCAAGTGGATGAGCCAAAATATCCCAGCACTCTTTTATTATATAATAAGCAATTCGTTATTAACGATTAAATACGAACCACGTATCGTTAATTAAATACCCGATAACTCTGAAAATACCCAATAAATAAATCTAAAATTATGAAGCACTTAGAAATATTATAAAATAATATTCTGAAAAATTTGGTCAATTTTGGTCATTGTTGACTTGGTCAAACATGGTCAACTGTTGACTTACTGTATCGATTTTCGTGCCCGGATGAAAATTCACGAAAAATTACGAAACTTTAACCATGCATAGAAAATAGTATTTAAATGATCAATCTCAAGTTTCAAGTCATTCTAGAATGTGGAAGTATTTTATTTGGATTTAAAACGATTAAATCAGCTTTCGGTTCTGAATAAAATACGATTGGTCTTTCATTGAAATAGATAAATGTTTTTACCAATGTTTTGACTAGAATAAATACTGAGAATATATTTCCTAATATATAAAACATTTTGGGAGTGTAGGAAATATTTTTGAATGAATAATTAATTTTCTCCGAAATGTGAAATAATTATGAAACGGGAGAAAAATTACTTTAAATATTTCTGGAGCTAGAGGAAAATATTCTTGAGGATAAAAAGTCTTTTCTAGGATGATGAAATATTTTAAGTGCGAAGACAGAATATTTTTCGAATAAAAACTGATCATTTTTAAATTTAGCACGGGTTCTCTAAAGAACGTTAAATCTCGAATATTTTTTGTTCGAGCTTGTTGCCTTATTAATATCGCAGTGAAGATATAAAAAATATCAAACCTCGATATTTCTTTTTCGATCTTATTGCCTTGATGTAGAGATATATTCCGTAAGATATATTTTGAATTTTCAGCGAAAAATGGAATATCTCTTATATTTAAAATAGGATGATAAATTTTGCTAGAATTGACCATTTGACTTTTGACCGAATCAATTAAATAAATGACCTAGTGGGGAGGATTCTACGTGTATTTAAATTTTATGTTAAGTCGTACAAATACCAAAATAAATATTATATCGAAGATATCCTTTCATGGACGGTTACCTTTTTCAGCCAAAACACGTTACCTTTTTTCTTTTGTCTTACTAAAACCTCTCTTTTTTCCAATTATATCACGGACGTTTCTATTTAATAAAAATAAAATAAAAATATTATAATACTAATAATTAACCGATTGCCTTTTCAGCTAAAACGTATCAACTTTTCTATTTTTCTAATTAAATTCCATTTTTTCCTAGAAATATCATGAACAACATTAATTTCTCATTTGTTTCAAAAAACAAAACATTAATTTCTCATTTTCTAAAAACTTTGAGCAATTTTTTTTAGTAAAATAACATAATTAAATTATAATTACTAGAAACTAATCAATTACATTTTTCACATAAATCATGTAATTTTTTTAATTTTAACGTTACCTTTTTTATTTTCTCTAACTAAAATAACTCTTTTTCCAATTATATCACGAGCGGTTCTATTTAATACAATAAACTAATAACATTATAACATTAATAATTAACTGATTACCTTTTTGAGGTAAAACGTATCATTTTTTCTATATTTTCTAACTAAAATCCCTCTTTTAATAGAACTATCACGGAGAATATTAATTTCTCCTTTTCTAAAAATATTACGAGCAATTGTATTTAGTAAAATAACGTAATTAAATTATAATTACTATAAATTAATCAGTTATCTTTTTCACCTAGAATATGTTACCTTTTTAATTTTCTCAATACCTTTCTTTTTCTAATCGTATCACGGGAATTCTATTTAATAAAATAGATTAATAATTGTATAATTACTAATAATTAACCGATTACCTTTTTTAACTAAAGCTTATCACCTTTTCTATATTTTCCAACTAAAATCCCTCTTTTTTTAGAAAAATATCACGGATAACATTTATATAATTATTATCAAATTATCTCATATAAAAATTTAAGGCTCCAAAAATCATGTTTTAAAAAAAAGTAAATTAATGAAAAAAATTCATATAATATTAAAATAAATCCGTGATTCGCACGGGTTTTAAGCTAGTAAGGATAAAATAGCAAAAAACAAAAAAAAATTAAATCACAAATTCATTCTTTATATAAAATAAACAAGTATACAAAGCATACCATCATAATTTCAATTTAAAAAAAAAAATTAAAACACAAGAATTTACGTTTAATTACAAAACAAAAAATTTTAAAAAGAAAATATATGGTAAAACAAGATATTAAAAAAGTTATCAAAAAATATGTTATAATTGGAAATGACACCAAAATTCAACAAAAAATAATTTACATGCTAATTCAAAAAAAAAATTCTAAATTTAGAAAATAAAATCAACAATAAAATTTAATATAATACACTTAAAATAAATATAAACCAACACAAAAATATAAAAGATAGTACAAACTTTATTTAAAAAAAGTACAAATGTATGTGTGTTCAATGTATGTTAAATTACAATAAAGTATATTATAAATATTCTAATAAATAGAAGAAAAAATGCCAGAAATATGAAACATTAAAATATATGTTAGACTAACATTGAAATATAATTTTCAAAAAAATCATTTACCAAATAAAAGAGTTTTAAGAAAAACATTACTTTAATAAAAATCATTAAAGATTATTGTTGGTATTTATGGGTGATAGCATAGAGACAACTTAACTATATTTTCCTGTACTTAGTTTTTACTAAGTAGAACATACTGTCACAACCAGAGTATGTTCTTGTAATCAAATAATTGTTGTTGTTGTAGGGAGAATTTCGTTACAACACGAAATTGGAGGTTGCCGGAATCACGGAGCAAAATACGGATATTTTGCTAAGAACACGAAGAACACGGGAGGAGATTGGTGTTTGTTTGTGGCTGATCTTGTTGATAGATAGTCAGGGGTGAGCTGAGGCGTATCCAAACAAGGTGCCTACGTACCCTATTTATAGGGATCAAGCCTGACGTAGTTCTTGGAGAACAAGTTACCTAGGCGGGCTAGGGTTTTAAGAGATAAGCCAAAGTCCAAGCCCACTTGTTTAGGGCTGATGTGGCAGTGAGTCATCAACCCTATCCGTGATCCATGGCCCAGCTGTGGAAGCCTATGGTCTCACACGAACAGAGTTGGCTAGTAGAGAAGTAACAAGGGCATTGCATGCGACCTCGAGGGATCTGGCCATGCGAAGCGAACCCTAGTGTCCAGCTACTCATGCGACCTCGAGGGATCAGGCCATGAGCCTTCCAGAAAAGAGTGAGATAGCGATCCCGTGACGGGAGCCAAACGAAGCGATCCCCGGGTTGCGACCCAGGTAGATGCGACCCCGAGGCTGAGCTAGTATGATAGCGTAAATGCGATCCCGAGTCCGAGCTAGCATGAGAGGCGCAGAGGCCTAGCGTGAGAGGCGCAGAGGCCTAGCATGAGAGGCGCAGAGGCCTAGCGTGAGAGAATAGACACCTGTAGCGAGGTGGCCTTGTTGCTAGAGGTGGCCCTGTAGCGAGGTGGCCCCGTAGCGAGGTGGCCTTGTAGCGAGGTGGCCTTGTAGCGAGGAGGCCTTGTAGCGAGGCGGCCCTGTAGCGAGGCGGCCCTGTAGCGAGGCGGCCTTGTAGCGAGGCGGCCCTGTAGCGAGGCGGCCCTGTAGCGAGGCGGCCCTGTAGATGCGACCTCGAGGCCGGGCTAGCATGAGACGCCTAGAGGCCTAGCGTGAGACGCCTAGAGGCCTTGCGTGAGAGGACGCCTTGAGTAGCAGCAGGAGGTCATAGTGAGGCGACCCCTAGGGTGGGATCATGTCTTCGAGAGATTGTCTTCAAATAATATGATGAGATAGAGGTGAGGCGATCCCTGATCGGGACTCATGCCTTGTTGATCCTTCTTCCATATTTAAGCCCATTAGTAGATAATTGAGCCCATTAAGAGAGGTGGTTGAGCCCATTAAGAGAGGTGGTTGAGCCCATTAAGAGAGGTGGTTGAGCCCATTAAGAGAGGTGGGCCCCTTGTATAGGATCTATGCCGAGATTCGGGCATAACAACTACCCCCCGATTCCATATTGCCATTATGAATGCGATGTGGAATCAAGTAAAGTGGTGTCTTCCAATTGATGCAAAGCCAAGTACATGTAAGTGATTGTGACCTCGAGGGGTCCTTCCAAGCGCGATGTGATCCCATAGAGACTTTGAGAGGCGGCCCCATAGGGCCTTGCAGTCATGAATTGTTAAATATGTCTTCTGTTTAGCTAATATATGAGCTCATGCTTTCACTTGTGTCTTTAAGTTCTTCTTAGAATATGATGAGAGGACTCTCCTCCGAGCTTACTCCTTGTTATTATGATGAGAGGACTCCTTATATGATGAAAAGACTCCCTTTATGTTGAGGACTCCGCATAAGTTGAGAGGACTCCCCATATGTGGAGAGGTATTCTCTTTCTGATATAATGAGAGGACTCCTCATAGCCTCTTATGTTGCGAGGCCTCCTTGCAACCTCATATGTTGAGAGGCCTCCTCCACGCAGCCTCATATGTTGAGAGGCCTCCTCCTCGCAGCCTCACATGTTGAGAGGCCTCCTCCTCGTAGCCTCACATGTTGAGAAGCCTCCTCCTAGAAGCCTCATATGTTGAGAGGCCTCCTCCTCGCAGCCTCATATGTTGAGAGGCCTCGCATCACAAGATGTCGCGTTGCTAGAGGCTGGACTTGTAATTTTTTAAATGTCTTGTTGGAAGAGATGTTATGTAATACCACTACCCCCGAGTCCTCATTCTCATTATAGATGTGATGAGGAATCAACATGTTTCAGCATCCTTCTTGTATTATTTGAGGTTGACACCATTTGTAATGAAGAGAATTATGTGTGATTCCGCTATAAGCATACTTGACTTTTTCAACGCTATCCCAGAGCACTTGTATTCTTCGTTGTTGTGCCAAGGCACTTGGCCTCACCATCGCTATCCCGGGGCCCTTGGCCTCGTCATGTTATCCCGATGCCCTTGGTCTCATCATGCTATACCGAGGCCCTTGGCCTCATCATGCTATCCCGGGGCACTTGGCCTCATCATCGCTATTCCGGGGCCCTTGGACTCTTCAACGCTAAGCGAGAGCACTTAGCTTTTTCAATGTCATAACAGGCTTCCCTTTATTGCACATGTAATAAAATATTGAGGTCTTGAGCTCATTTTGATCTTCCAACACTTTGACTTCTCTCCTTTCATCTCTTATGCGAGCTTGAGGCTAATTGAGGAGAGCCTCAGGCTCAGCCTCGTTATTTGTTGATTGCTCTTCCCAGTGTCTTGAGATAGTCGATGACCTCCTCTTTGCCGGCGAGGATCAGGGGCGTCCCCCCTCTCCCCGGCAAGGATCAGGGGCGTCCCCCCTCTCCTCGACTTAGAGGTATTTCACCAAGAAAAAGCATCTCATGTAGAGGTATCTCATTAATAGGTATCTCGCTAGAAGGCATCTCGCTAGGAGGCATCTCGCTAGGAGGCATCTCAAGATCTCGATTGTTACTCCATATTGGGGCCTCTCGATCTCGACGAGGAGATGGGGGTCTGTCGTCATGACGATGGGACCACTCACGATCTTCACAAGGAGAGGGGGTCTGTCATCATGACGATGGGACCGCTCACGATCTCGATAAAGAGATGGAGGTCACTTAGAACCTTGACCCTTGCCTTGGCCTCTATCATTTATCCTTCTCGAACCCGGCCTCGCTATGCTAGGTGCAAACATGGCCTCGCTCCTATGGGGTCGCAGTCCGGGGTCATGTGCAACCCCGGGGTCTCGCTCCTTGCAACCCGGGGTCTCGCTCCTTGGGGGTCGCAGCCCGGGGTCATATGCTACCCCGGGGTCTCGCGCATTGGCCTCTCCGTTCTTCTTGTTCGAGTTAGTCATTGTTCTCCCAAATTAATGACTACCCCTCCTTCTAGTGCCAAATGTTGTAGGGAGAATTTCGTTACAACACGAAATTGGAGGTTGCCGGAATCACGGAGCAAAATACGGATATTTTGCTAAGAACACGAAGAACACGGGAGGAGATTGGTATTTGTTTGTGGCTGATCTTGTTGATAGATAGTCAGGGGTGAGCTGAGGCGTATCCAAACAAGGTGCCTACGTACCCTATTTATAGGGATCAAGCCTGACGTAGTTCTTGGAGAACAAGTTACCTAGGCGGGCTAGGGTTTTAAGAGATAAGCCAAAGTCCAAGCCCACTTGTTTAGGGCTGATGTGGCAGTGAGTCATCAACCCTATCCGTGATCCATGGCCCAGCTGTGGAAGCCTATGGTCTCGCACGAACAGAGTTGGCTAGTAGAGAAGTAACAAGGGCATTGCATGCGACCTCGAGGGATCTGGCCATGCGAAGCGAACCCTAGTGTCCAGCTACTCATGCGACCTCGAGGGATCAGGCCATGAGCCTTCCAGAAAAGAGTGAAATAGCGATCCCGTGACGGGAGCCAAACGAAGCGATCCCCGGGTTGCGACCCCGATAGATGCAACCCCGAGGCTGAGCTAGTATGATAGCGTAAATGCGATCCCGAGTCCGAGCTAGCATGAGAGGCGCAGAGGCCTAGCGTGAGAGAATAGACAAGGTGCTCCTGTAGCGAGGTGGCCTTGTTGCTAGAGGTGGCCCTGTAGCGAGGTGGCCCCGTAGCGAGGCGGCCTTGTAGCGAGGTGGCCTTGTAACGAGGCGGCCCTGTAGCGAGGCGGCCTTGTAGTGAGGCGGCCCTGTAGCGAGGCGGCCTTGTAGCGAGGCGGCCCTGTAGCGAGGCGGCCCTGTAGCGAGGTGGCCCTGTAGATGCGACCTCGAGGCCGGGCTAGCATGAGACGCCTAGAGGCCTTGCGTGAGAGGACGCCTTGAGTAGCAGCAGGAGGTCATAGTGAGGCGACCCCTAGGGCGGGATCATGTCTTCCAGAGATTGTCTTCAAATAATATGATGAGATAAAGGTGAGGCGATCCCTGATCGGGACTCACGCCTTGTTGATCCTTCTTCCATATTTAAGCCCATTAGTAGATAATTGAGCCCATTAAGAGAGGTGGTTGAGCCCATTAAGAGAGGTGGTTGAGCCCATTAAGAGAGGTGGTTAAGCCCATTAAGAGAGGTGGGCCCCTTGTATAGTCGTTTGAGCCTGTTTAGGATCTATGCCGAGATTCGGGCATAACAGCTGTCATGTAATAATTATATGTCTTGGGAGAAGTTCATACATTTGTTCAAACCTCAAGGAATACATCCAGAAGACAGCAAGAATAAAAGTTACTGTCACACTCTTGACAGTAAGATTACAAGAAGACAAATGTTGCAAAGTTACGACAAGGCTACATCTGACAGCAACATTGGCTGAAGCATGGGACAGCAACATTCTCGCACTTGACAGCAAGTCTGGAGTTCTGACAGCAACTTTGGCGGCAACTCGTACTGTCAATATCTAAATATTCCTTCGACAGCAGACTCGGCGGTTAAGGTTACTGTCTCAGTGAATTATTTGATTTGGGGATTTTTCTCAGTCAAACCCGTGACAGGTTATATGTTCAAGAAACAGATTTGCTGCAACACTCCATCGATTGTAGCAGACCTGCAAAGACTACGACAGAAGCTTGAGAGATCACAATACAAGGCTGGTCAATTCAAAGAGTATGATATATCCACATCTACTAGAATTGTATTAGCTAGAAATAGAAAGAATCTAGGTTGCTTTACTTGTATTGTTTACAATGTCTGTATAGCAATTTAGGAAATTCACATGGGTGTGCAAATTGTAATGAGCTGCCACTTGAAAACGACAGCAACTCAACACCCCATGCGAAAGGGACAACAGAGTGTCTTAGTCTACTTAGATACATGCATGTCTCTGATTCTTTCTGTATGCAACAACAACGAAAGAATCTTGTATCTCTCGAGATACCGAAGCTGGAGAAATATTTTCTCTAGGTTGTAGCACCACTTCACAAGATAAATAAAACATTTATTTTGTGAGAAATCTTGATTCACTTGCGTTTGCATTTATCTACTGATAACTTGTAATCTTTATTATTGTTGTTGATTTTAAAGATTGAATTTTATCAGTATTGCATTCAACCCCTCTTCTGCAATACTCCAGGACCAACAATTATATTTTTAGGTTTGTCAACAAATATATTTATAATATTAACAAACAAGGATAAAATAGCAAAAAATCATAATTAAAATAAGTCGCAAATTCATTCTTTTTATATAATAAACAAGTAAACAAAACATATCATCATAATTTCAATACAAAAATTAATTTTTTTAGAAACAAGAATGTACATTTAATTACAAAACAAAAAGAAATTTTTAAGAAAATATTTGGTCAAATAATATAATAAAATGTAATGAAAAAACATGTCATAATTAGAAATGACACCAAAATTCAACAAAATATAATCTACAAAACAAAGGCCAATTAAAAAAAAGATCTAAATGTAGAAAACTAAAATCTACAATATACTTTAATATAATGCACTTAAAACAAATATATACAAACATAAAAAGATAGTACAAACGTTTTTAAAAAAAAAAAACAAATGTACGTGTGTTCACAATTTATAAATTTACTTATTTTAAACAACAAAATTTACCAGTAAGATTATTAACACCTTTCTAAAAATAACAAGTTGTCGACTCAGGATTAAAAAGTAACTTCATTAAAAATTAGAAATTAATGGGCCGGAGAACACGGACCAGAGTATTAGTTTAAAAGCTAAAACTATGGTATCAACTAACTAAGGGTATTTTTATTTTAACAAACAAAACAAGATCAAAAAAGAACGCACTAAAATAAATAACATATGATAAAACAGAAAAAATTAAAGTTGAGAAAATTATTGTTAACTAAATTAATACAAAGATAATTTAGATTAAAACTTAAAATATAATTTTAAAAAAACCTTACCATAAAAAAAGAGTTTCAAGAAAACCTAATTTTTAAAAAAAGTCATAAAACAATTTTATTTTTAGATTTTACAACAAACATGCTTTTAAAATTCATACTAACGAAAGACAACACAAATCAATAAATAATGACATATACATATATAAAGAACAGTTAATCCAAAAAATTTCCACATGGATAAAGTATAATATATATATTCTAATAAAATTGAAGGAAACTTCCCAAAAAATATGAAATATTAAAATACATGTTACGCTAAACCTTAAAATATAATTTTCAAAAACAATTGTTTACCAAATAAAAGTGGTTTAAGAAAAAATAATTTTAATAAAAATCATTAAAGTTTCCATTTTTAGGTTTGACAACAAATATATTTCTAAAATTTAAATTAAACAAATGTGAGCACAAATCAACAAATAAACAAATTCTTACTTTAAAAAGAAAAAATTTAAATTAAAAAAAGTGAACACAAATCAATAAATGAACATAATTTAAATTAGAAAGCAATCTAAACACCCACAAAATAATTTTATATTAAAATCTAAATATAATATAACAAAACCCCTAAGATTACTTTAAACAAAAACACATAATAAGCAACACACATGGCAAAAATATAAAATTAACATGAAAAAATTATCAATATTGAAATAAATAAAAAAATTTAATACCACGCATATTTCCAGAAAAGTAAAAAAAATGCTTTTAAAAATTATAAAAATACTATAACAAAAGATCTAAAATTTTTAAGATAACCATTAAATTACATAATAAAAAATATAATAAATTATTACAAGAACATAGTACCTATATGTTTCAAGTATATCATATGTAATATAATAAAATAAAAAAACAAAAATAATTATGAAATACTAAAAAATATGTTAGCCTGAATTTTGAAATTTAAATTATAGAAAAACTATTTACAAGAAAAAAATAAATGTATACTTACAAAACATATAACATATGTATTATTATTATTAAAAGTAAAAACAATTATTTAAATTAGCAAAAAAAAACAAATTATTTAAAATGCTATAAAACTAATTTTTCAAGAGAAAAAATTATAATCAAAATTGTACTACAAAATATTAATAAGTATAAAACTAGTAAAAATATAATTTAATATCTTAGGCAAGAGTGGCGATCTCACTGGCCTAACTAATTTTTTTTTTTGCCATAAAAAGAAGATTACATTAAGACTTCAAATCGTTCAAAATTACATGAGACAAATCTGGGTGGGCACAGCTATGGAACTAGATTGTCTCGCTATAAAGTGAGCGATCTTGTTCGCAGATCGTTTTACAAAATTTAACGTTATTTGATGTTCTTTTAGTTGAAATAACAAGCCTTTGCACTCATCAATCACTCTACCCAAGTAAGGTAGATTGATTGAGGAGCATCGAAGTGCTTGTATCAAAGCTAAACAATCTGTTTCCATTTCAACTGCTTGTCATCCCTTCTCTTTCACCCAACTCAAAGCCTCACGAACACCAATGGCTTTTGCAAATTAAAGGTCCATAGTGCCTTGTTTACAGCTTGATACAGCTTCTACCAGGTAATCACAATGATTTCGAGCAATGAAAGCATAACTGTTACTGAACCGACTAGATTCATCAAAGATTGCAGCATCAGTGTTAATTTTAACCTTACCTTCGGTTTGGAGTTCCCAGTGCTCCTTTCCATTCGCTTGAGTCATGAAACCAAGATAGTTATCGAATGTTTTGTCTTGTGCATTCTTCCACTGGTTAAAATAGAGATTTTCTGATACTAACTCCTCTGAAGATTCCATTCCTTTCTGGTTCCATATGACATCGTTACGATTTTTCCATATTACCCATATTAACATAAGCACCTTCTGAACCTCCTCTTTTGGACATTTTTGCATAAATGCAGCTAGCCACTGTTGAAGGTTTGTTGTCTCCCTAGCATCCCTCGTGAAACCCAGCTGATTCCAGCAAATAGTGGCAAACGGACATAGCACCAATGCATGTAATATATCCTCTTGTGCACCATTACATATGGGACACATACTACTTACTTCCACCATTATCTTCCTCAATTGGTATTTAGTTGGTAATGCATCTGTTAAAGCTCTCCACACACAAATCTTAACTTTCGCTGGAATTTTCAAAATCCATAACTTCCGCCATAGACCAGAATTGTCACTCAACCCATTGTCATTAGCTCTATCTTGAAGTGTTGTGTAAGCACTTTTGACCATATACATACCCAGCTTCTCCATACTCCAATACCAAGAATTAGATTCAGAGCCTCTAATAGAAATAACAGCTATTATATTTATAACGACCTAGAAAATCGCGTATTTAAAAATTTCTTATTTAATATTAAATGTGGATTATATGATGTGAATATTTTTAAGAAGGTCAATATGTGTGATATCGTGTTTATATGTTTATATGATGATATATTGGTGTCGTGTAAGCTCATGGATTTTTTTATTTGTGTTTTTGATTATTTAAATCTATTTAAATCATGCATTATTGATCTTTTTAAGATTTTTATAAAATCATCGGAGTTTTTAAAAATCGTGAAATTTTTTATGTTATCATATTTATGATATTAGTTGATTTTTAAAATTTCCGGGAGAATTATTTTGGGTGTTTAAGTATTTTAAAATAATTTTAAGAGCTTTGTTGCATTTAAAGGATCAAAATTTGTAAGATTCATATTTAATTCATTTTTTATCCTAAAAATATTTTAAAAATATGTGGATGTTCATAATTTTAAACTCTTTATTCTAAAAATGAAAGGTTTATTTTCCACCTATTTTTCTATTTCATATCGATTTTTAAAAGGCTAATTAGATTGTTTTTTTTATATTTTAGAAGGGTGAAGTTACTTTTTTTTCCATCTCTTCTTTTAATCAGAAAGCTCAGTTCTTCACCCCCATTTTTTCCAATCTCGGTTTTGGTCAATCCCTCTAGAACTCTCTTGAGTTCTCTCTTAATCTCTCTAAGAATCTCTCTTTTATCTCTCATCTCTTTTACTTTTTTCTCACGACCACTCCCTTTCTCCACCGCCTTCTTTACTTTTCCTTCCGTCTGTTGCCATCAACACCACCAGTCCACCTTGTTTTGAAACCCAGCTACAAGGAATAAGCCGACCCAACCTCCCTCCTCTGCAGCCAAGCCGAACCGGTAACCCTTAATTCGTTATGAATTGGGTCTTTCTTAATTCAGCTGATTTTGATTTGTTATAGCTTTGATTGCGTACTTAATCTTCAGTTCTTCATGGTTACTAGTGTTTACTGCTTGTGTATGCCTATATCCAAGTTTTATGAATTTTGACTTCGTTGGAAATCTCCGGGTGGCCGGAAAACAATTTATAATGTTTGTTTGTTAGCTTTAGTTCCATCACTGTATAGCTTGAATTCTGTGGATCCTTGTTCGCGTGTTTTTCTGATTTCCTGGTTCGATTCCGAGTTCACTGGAAGAATGGCGCTGTTGTGGATTATATGTAGTTTGGGCTTGTTTTTGGTCAAGTTTTACTGGGTAATGGATGTAGAATGAAGTGAATTTAGTGTAGGAGTTGAAACGGAGGAGCTGTGGTGATGGGTTCAAAGTAGTGTAAGTAAGATTGTAAGATTGAGGAAGGTACACAGGGGAAACGGATGGGAGCACTGGGAAGTAGTGTATGTGCCATGCGAGAGGGTGTTGTATGTGAAGAGCAAGGAAATCGGTTGGGAAGGAGGAGGGAACTGAGAGAGATTGAAATATGGTGAGTAAAGGAGAAGAAAGAAACAGGGGTTGTGGGGAGTGTAAATGTGTAAGGGCTGGTGTGCTGTGTGTTCGTATATATTATGATTGAGGGAGTGCGAATGTAGCTGTGTGTACGTTTGTGGCATGAAGTCAAGGAAGGAAGGAGACAGGGGTGTATGTGTGTGGTATACATGGTATGTGTGTGACATGGTATGGAGATGTCAAGAGAAGAGAAAATATGAGAGGTGGTGAAGAGAAGGTTAATGAGTACATTTAAGTTGTGTATTGTGAATATGTATGTGCTGGTCTTTTATGTGTGGTTTTGTTTTATTAAAGTAATTTTGGGTTCTAAATTCAAAGATTATGGATTCTTGGGTCTAGATAATTGAATCCAGAGATATTAATGGGACTGATTCATATTAAAAGTTGTAGTTCGAATTATATGATTTGTTTTGCTAAATAATGGTTGTACTAAACTATGTTACTAGTATAACCAATATGTGCTATGTATGTTAAGTTGTAAAGTGCGATAGGAAACATGTGGGTATATTAGAATGATAAGTAAGGTTTTGATTGGTTTATACTAAAGTGGCGCGTTACCTTTATATTGGTATGAATAGGCGGCCCGGCCAAGAGCAGTGCACGCATAGATGGAATTTTGAGAAGGAAATTGTTACCGGAATAGACGGATGTACGAGTAGGGGACAGTGTATAGAGAAGTAGAGACAGACGCAAAGTTGAATAACGAGTCGAGATGTTGGATACGAGAAGTGATATATTGAGGCAAGTGTTATCGCTCCTCACTTATTGTTCAAGTGATGCAATTCTATGCTATTTATATATCAAACGTGTCGATCAAATTATGTTTACAAAGTGACGTCCTTCTTCAAATGACGTGCAAATGTTTATATTTCCACTTTTAGCTCAAGTCCAAATCTTCGAATGATCTTACAAATGCCTTTTTCCTCAAAGATATTTTAAAAACGTGGTATGTTATTGGATTCCTCCGGAGAGTACCATTTATTTTATTTTATTTTCTTCAAAAATGTTTAAAAGACATTCTAATAGAGGAATCCAAGATTTTAAAATCTTATAAAAATCTTTTAACACGAATCCTGATTATGACATATTTTCACCGATGGACCCTCTTTAGGGGATGTTTTCTTCAAACTGACCTACAATTTAATTATTGTTAGGTCGAATACACAATATATATAATCAAGTACTGTATGAGTAAATAACAAGAACACACGTTTTAGATCTTAAAAATGTTTGGAATTAATAATTCCTCTCTCAGTGATGTAAAATACCACAGAGAGCTGCTTAGGTTACAATGAATGATATTCGTTCACGATGGATACCCTTCTAGGGTTAACCTAACTGTATTTATAAGATATACAGCTACGTACAATCGTTAATTGATTCTCCTAAAATTAAGCTATACAATTGATATCAATTACGATTGCTACACGTCTTCTAAGTCAACTCAATCTCTTTGACAGCTATCCAATCTTCAAAGATATCGCTTCCATATTAATATTAAATTAATCTTCAAACTCTGTTGACTTGTAGACGCTTCCAGTAGACAGACTTTAGCAAACTCTGTTGCTCTCCTAGCTAACAGTGTTTGCGCTTCCATGTGTTCAGCTAGCAGTGTTTACGCTTTCCTCTGTCAGCGTTTGCGCTTCCAGCTATCAGCGTATACTCAAACTCTGTTACAACCGCTTTCAACTAACAAGTTAAACTCTTTTTACCTGCAACACTTAAACACTGACATTAAATCACATCAATTATATCTAACAATCTCCCCCAACTTGTTCATTTAGAAAAATGTACAAGTTCACAGTAATTGATGATGTCAAAACGAATAAATAAAAACACAGTGTTTAACATATAATCAGAGTTTAAACTTGACTTAGTAAAATTTACAGAAAATTCAAATTACTTACAAATTCTGTCTACCTAACCTCCTCAAGATCTGGAGTTGTTCTGAGATAATCAATCAACAATCTCCTCTCAGCATTTTCAAGTTCAATCTGCATAGCTTCCTTGATCTCTCTTAAATCTGGATCATTCTCATCAGTTTGAAAGATAGCAGCTCTGAGATCGTAGATCTTGTTTCTTCTCATTTCATTTCCCAACCTGATATACTTCACTTCTTCAGACTTCACATTAAAATCCAGAACAGTAATTCCAAGATCAGTCTTCAGCTTTGTAGTCCCCTTTTCCATTTCTATCAGATTCCCATTCCAATCTCTGTACTTCGGAACATACTTGCTGTTGTATTTCATATTTCTTCTTGCAAGATTCTGAATCATCTTCTGTCTGAGCACATTTGCAACTGACTGAGCTCTTTGATTTCTTACTCTGAAAAGATACAGAACATACTCTAGTTCTTCCCAGTATTTTAAATCAATATCATTCTCAGCAATCTTGAACACTGTTCCATCAGCCATGAAATATAGCAGAAAATCCTTCCCTAAACTCTTCTGATAGACAAGCTGTACTGACTCCAGTCTGTCTAAACTTTCTTGAGTGACACCACGACCTGGAACAGCCAGTGAAGAAGGATCTCTGGGAACAACATGTTGTCTTTTATCCCTATGTGAGCCTATGCCTCCTTTGTTGTATCTGATTTTACCAGATAAGGCTCTACCATCAGTGAAATCCATTGGAGCTGGAGCTGGAGCTGTAGCTGCTAGACTTGAATCATGAAGAACTCCTTTTCCAAACTTTGATTTCAACTGAGAAGACAATAGTGGTGTGGTCACAACTTGTGCAGCAACAGAGGTTGTGTCTTCATTCTTCTATACAACATGTGTATCAACAGAGGTTGTAACTATCATCTTACTCTTGCTCTCTTCACCCATCACACCTTTTAACTTCAGCTTGGCATCAAGAGAAGACTTTCTAATCAACTTTCATTTATCTTCTTCTTCTTCTTCTTCTTCCTGAATACCAGATAATTTTTCTTTGATCTCAATTCCTTTCATTACAGGCCTTGAAGGCTTTGAAGCTCTGACAGTTTTCTTCCCTTTCTTGGACTTTTGTGCTTTTAAATGCTCTTTCTGCAACAGCTTTTCTTCAGCTTGTATGTCCTCAAGTGTAGCTTCAGCATTTTCTTCACGAAAGAGTTTTGCAGCCAATTCTTCATCTGTCTGTGGATTGTCAGTGAATGACAAATCCTTTGGCTTTGAACCAGAAGTACTCTGAATATTTGTATCTATCACCAAATTTGGCTTTGACCTTGAAGACCTTCCATGTCCTTGTCTAGGATTTGCATTTCTTAAACCCTTATCAGCATTGGCACCTTCATCATCCAAATGATCTTTCTTTAACAGAGTTTGAGTTTGCTTACACTTGGTTTTAGCAATTCTCTCCCCCTTTTTGACATCATCACCATCTTGAATCAGAATTGAGGTGATTAACTCAAGAGAGTTTGCAATGGAATCAACCTTCTCAGTCAGTAAAAGCTGATTCTTTTCAACTGTGCTCAGTCTGTCATTAAGATTTGCTTGAGCTCTGGAGAATTGTTGAAAAAGCTTAGAATTAGCTAGTTGAGATTTCTCCTCATGAGTAGCAACCTCTATTCGAAGATCAACAATAGCTTTCTGATTCTCATCAAATCTATGATTCAAGGTCTTGATCTGAATCACTGTTCCTTGCAAACAAGTGAAAATATCTGGATTTGTAATCTTCGAAGAATTTGCCTGGAGAAACATAGCTGCCCTTCCAGGAGGAAAAATACACTCTGACTTGTACCAATCAGCAGTTTGTTGGGTCAAATAATTATCATCAATCTCATTAACAGAAGGCCCAGCAAAATCTGGTTTTTCTCCTGTTTTCTGACCATCAGCTTGAGCTTGTGCTTTTTCAGCTCCTATACTCTTGTCTTCAATTGAATCACTCATTGACTCATTAGTAGGTGCAACTGAAGCAATGTCTTCATCTTAGCAGCAACAGGTTCTTGAGCAACCTATTTTCCTTTATCAATTTGAACATGCTCTGAAGAAATAACCTTCTCTGGTTTATCAATCTCCTCACCATGATCAGAAACATGATGGGCATCAGAGTTTAATTCAGTTTGTGATGTAACCTCAGTGTCTTCAAGAACAACAGTAGGCTCATCAGCAACACCAGTATCCACAGAGTGTGTAACCTCCATGAGTGTTGGAGTAGATGCTTCATTATTAAAAGAAAATGGAGTTTCATCAAACTCTTCCATTATAGGCAATTCATCTCTAACAGCTTCATTTTCTTGAACCTTAGCAGGTTCTGGTTCAGTAATCTTGGCTCCTGATTCTGTTATAGGAGTTTCTATGATAACCTCTTTCTCACCAGTAGGAATATCAGTAGAAATTTTCTCTTGAGCCTCATCAACATGCTCATCATCAGAATCAGTAAGAATGAGCCTTCTCCTCTTTTCTTGAGGCACTGCAATCAGTTCTGCATCTTCACTAGAACTTTCCTCAGCTGGTGGTGTTGAAGGTCTATTTGCCCTTTTGATGAATCTTCTGGAATAAACAGCCTTTGGAGATGTCTGTTTAGCCTTAGAATGTTTTGTGTTGATAGTAGTATGCTTCTTCCTTTTTGGTTTTGATGTTGTTTGAGGATGTGTAGTGGTGACATAGTTTGTTGGCTCAGAGTTTATCAGTTCAGGTTGTTTTTGTGGTGATGTAGGAGGTACAGTTTTTGTTGGTGTTGGCTCAGGTGATTGTACAGGATGAGAGTGTATGGTTTCAGTGTGATCAGTGGCTAAAGGTTCAGGCATAGGTTGTGTTTCTGGTTTTTGTGTTTGATGTGGTTCATGTTGTGGTGATTGGGGATCTTGTGGTTGGTTGACAAAGTTCTGTAAGGCAAGTGGCAAGACAAAAGCAGGTATGTCTTTACCAACATCTTTGTTAGTCATATCAGAGAATATTCTCTTATTGACTCTAAAGGGTTGAATCTCATCAGCTTCATCAACTTCTAACCCAGGTACACATGCATTAAACAAAAGTTGACAAAATCTAGCAAAATAAACTGTAGTAGACTCTGACAACTTATCACCCAAATTCATTAACACATAACGACCATAATCAAAATTACTGCCATAGAGTAGAGAATACCCAATTTGCAGACTGTCCATCGGAATAGCATCCCAGTTAGTGACTTTCTTCTGGAATGTCCTGGTGATACAGTCAAAGAAGAAATTCCATTCTTTTCTAAGATTCGGCCTCCTCACACTGCCCAGCTTTGCAAGAGATTCCATATACCCAATCTCTGTTAACATCTCTCTCAGATTTTGCTCAGAGACAACAGCATACGAAGTATGTGTGTCGAAATCCATGGTCTCGCGAACAGTTTGTGGAGTAATCACAAACTCTTGTTCTTCATGAGAGAAGATGATAGACGGGGTTCCATTTTCCCCTCCTTCTATATACCTTGAGTTTTGCCAGAAGGTGACAACCTGAGAAGCAGATAGAGTAGCAGGTTCAACCAACGCTTGCCCAATCTCAGAGTCGCGAAGAAAGTTTTGCATTAGATGAAACGCTTCCGGAGCACGGTCGTTCTCAAGTAGAGCTACATAATTGTTAGGCACAAAACGTAGACCAAACGAAGTGAAAGGTTTTGTTGCCATTAGATCAAGAAATAAGCAAAAATCGACTGTGAAAATGATATGCAAGAAAGGTGTTTGTGAAAATGCCAAAGTGAAAAACAAGAAGTTCTCTGTTTTGGTAAAGTGAATATGAGTGGGTGAGTAGTGATTGTAACAAAAAGTAATTTGAGTGGTAATTAAAAATTAAACTCAAACGTTTTTACTTGAAAACACGCCACTGTTCCCTTGAGAAGTGTGAAATTGGTACATAATGATGAGTGAGTGGGTGAAAGTGGGACACGTGTCAAACATGCAGCGATTCACTTAATTCACGCGTAGTAAAAGCCATTATTACTGCTGTCTTTCCGAGTATCAAGACACTTTACCACTAAATACACTAATTAACAGTTGTCAACCACTCCATTTACTCCAAAATTTTCAAATTATCTTAATGAAAATTTACATTAGAGTACGTAACACAATCCATCAGTGTTTGTCAAATTTTCAAACTTTATCACTAAAACCCTTTCAAAAATGCACAGTCGTGATTAATTTTGTGTGTGAGTAGCAGAGTTTACCAAATCAATTTTTATAGCATCTAATATTTCATAAAATCCATAAATCAAATCAATAAACACTGAATGCACAAACTCTCATATGAAACACGGAGTATATGATGAATGCTAAACTCTGTAGTTCCTTAATTACAGAAATCTGAATATCCCTGTTCCCATTGATGTTCATGATTATCCAAGTAAGCACACAGTCATTATAGACAAAAAGATCAGGAGATAGACATCAAAGCATCATTCAGTGAGTTACATGTCAAGGATTTCCTCACAAACTCTCACAGCACACAAGTGTTTAGGTGAAATGTTTTCGCTCAAATTCAATCAGTAAAAGCAGATACTACCATAGGCTTGAATTTCCACCAGATCTACACTACTTCGATTACATGTATGCACAAATCAAAAGGACTTTATTCAGGGTTGTAATGTAGTAAGATCAAACAGGTGAGAAGAGATGTTTTTAACATGAGTGAATTTCGAACTGAACAAGTTAACAGACCAAATTGTTCAGTCACACTGTTAGTACATATTTGTACAAGATGATCAGTATATATACCCCTTTTTTATTATTATTATATATACCGAGTAAGCTTTTCTTTTCTTGAGAAACACTCACCTGCTTGCATTTGATTTATCAAAAGAATATAACTGCTCTTAATACTTCAGAGTTTAAGAAAAATGAGCAGTTAATTAGGCTCAAAGGGGTTTACTAAGGGTAGTGTTTATGAACAGTGTTTATGAACAGTATTCAAAGAAGTTTTGAACAGTATTCAAAGAAGTTTTGAACAGTGTTTGAAGAAAGATGGTAAATCCTAGTGCCTTTATCATTTTCATGCACACACATATCATGTAGTCTCAAAATGGTTTAATGCAAGTTCTAGAGCAACATACTTACTGATGAACATCACACAGCAATAAAATCTGATTGATATAAAATGTATCAATCACTTATTTGGCTCAAAATCTCACAGGGTGCAGACATGAACTGTTTCTCACCAAACTAAACAATGACACATCTCAAGTTTTAAAATTTTTCACAAGTGCAAACAAGGAATCATCAAGAACTATGTATGTCTTGGAAACAGAGTGTTACTAATCAGAGTTTAGAGTTCATCAATATCAGAAGTTATTCATGAGAGACAATGCACACAGTATTCATAGATTCAGAGTTTAGGATCAAATAAACTAAGAGATGCTCTAAATATGAAACAGTATCATGCTATGTTAACTTACTGCACAATTTCTGATTAGATCACAATGACTCAGAAGGAATCTTGATTTATTCACTGAGAATCATGCTTCATACATTTTTTTTCATTGGTATTTTCATTCAGACAAAGATCAACTCAGAATTCACAGAGTTTATCAAACATATTAACAGTGTATGACCAACAATCATGCTGACAGAGTTTACCAGTGTGAGAATAGAAACATGTGAACAGAGTATGCATAACAGAGTTTAATTAACAAGGTTCGCAATAGCACTTTAGCAATTCACAGAAATATGAGCAGCACATTTTATAAAAAAAAATTTGAGTCTAACCAACATGTTTAGTCAAAACCAGATACCATCCCTAGTTCATTGACCAGTCTTGTAAATGCTGATTCACTTAGAGGCTTGGTGAAGACATCTGCAAGTTGTTGATCTGTAGGCACAAAGTGAAGCTCAATATTGCCTTCCTCTACATGCTCTCTGATAAAGTGATACCTTATGCTGATGTGCTTGGTCATTGAGTGTTGTACTGGATTACCTGTCATTGCAATAGCACTTTGATTATCACAGAAAATAGGTATTTTGCTATACCTCAACCCATAATCCAGCAATTGATTCTTCATCCATAGAATCTGCGCACAGCAACTACCAGCAGCAATATACTCTGCTTCAGCTGTAGATGTTGATATTGATTTTTGCTTCTTGCTGTACCAAGACACAAGTCTGTCACCAAGAAATTGACAACTTCCACTTGTGCTTTTTCTGTCAATCTTACAGCCTGCAAAATCTGCATCAGAGTAACCAAGTAGCTTAAAATCTGATTCTCTTGGGTACCACAGCCCTAAAGTTACAGTGCCCTTGAGATACTTGAAAATCCTCTTCACAGCTGTTAAATGTGGTTCCCTTGGATCTGCCTGAAACCTTGCACATAGACATGTTGCATACATGATATCAGGTCTACTTGCTGTTAGATAGAGAAGAGAGCCAATCATTCCTCTGTAGCTTGTCATATCTACTGATGACCCTGTATTTTTGTCCAATTTTGTTGCAGTTGCCATGGGAGTTGTTGCAGATGAACAGTCAAGCATGCCAAATTTCTTGAGAAGATTTCTGGTATATTTTGCTTGATTGATAAAAATTCCATCATCTGTTTGCTTCACCTGTAAGCCTAGAAAATAGGTTAGCTCTCCCATCATACTCATTTGATATCTTGACTGCATGAGCTTGGCAAACTTCTTACAGAGTTTATCATTAGTAGATCCAAAAATGATGTCATCAACATATATTTGAACTAAGAGCAAGTCACTACCAGATTGAAAGTAAAACAGAGTTTTGTCAATAGTACCTCTGTGAAACCCACTTTCTAGTAGAAATTTAGCAAGAGTTTCATACCATGCCCTTGGTGCCTGCTTAAGTCCATAGAGTGCCTTGTCTAACCTGTAGACATGGTCTGGATATTTTGGATCTATAAAACCTGGTGGTTGTTCCACAAACACTTCTTCTTCAAGTTTTCCATTTAAAAATGCACTCTTCACATCCATCTGAAACACTTTGAATTTCTTATGTGAAGCATAAGCAAGAAACATCCTTATTGCCTCCAATCTGGCAACTGGTGCAAAAGTCTCATCATAATCTATTCCTTCCTGCTGTGAATAGCCTTTAGCTACCAGTCTTGCTTTGTTCCTTGTGATAACACCATCACTGTCAGTTTTATTTCTGAAAACCCATTTAGTACCAACAATGGATCTGTTCTTTGGCCTTGGTACAAGGGTCCACACTTCATTTCTCTCAAATTCATTTAGCTCTTCTTGCATTGTTGTTATCCAGTCAGCATCTTTAAGAGCTTCTTCTACTTTCTTTGGCTCAGTTTGTGACAAGAATGCATGAAACAGACATTCATTTGTTGTTGCACTTCTTGTCCTTACTCTTGCATCTGGATCACCAATAATCAAATCAGGTGTGTGTGACTTAGTCCATTTTCTTGCAGAAGGAAGATTGCTTCTGTCATCATGTGATCCTCCCCCTTGATCCATGCTCTCCTGATTTTCTTGGTGCCTTTCTTCATTTTCTGATGCTCCCTCTGAATGTGTCTGTTCATAATTTGAACGATCAGAGTTTGAATCAACAGAGTTTGATTCCGAGTTATCAACTGAGTCACTATCAGTATTTGAATTTTCACTTTGATGTGATTCTTCATGCTCCCCCTCAACTGGTTCTTCCCTTGTTTCTGATTGAAGAGTCTCTTCAGTATTTACCAGTAGAGGTTCAGAATTTACCTCAACAGAGTTTGTCAGATCTGTCTCATCAGAGTTTACTTTGTCATTGAATAGATCTTCATTTTCAAAGTGCAGTTGATCATGTTCATTAACATCTTCAAGTCCAGTTATTTTCTTGTCATCAAATGACACATGAATAGACTCCATGATCACTCTTGTTCTCAGATTATAAACTCTGAATGCTTTAGTTGACAGTGGATAGCCAACAAAAATTCCTTCATCTGCCTTTAGGTCAAATTTGGTCAACTGTTCAGGATGAGTCTTCAACACAAAGCACTTGCATCCAAAAATATGAAAATATTTTAGATTTGGCTTTTTCTTTTTCATCATTTCATATGGTGTTTTACCATGCTTGTTGATCAGTGTTGCATTTTGAGTAAAACAAGCAGTTTGAACTGCTTCTGCCCAGAAATATGTTGGCAATTTTGCTTCATCTAGCATGGTTCTGGCAGCTTCTATCAAGGTTCTGTTCTTCCTCTCCACTACACCATTTTGTTGTGGAGTGCCAGGTGCAGAAAACTCTTGTTTGATTCCTTTACTCTTGCAAAATTCTTCCATTGTTGAATTCCTGAACTCAGTTCCATTGTCACTTCTGATAATCTTCACTTGATTCTCTGACCCTTTGTCCAGTTGTATTATATGTTCTGCCAGTGTTAATGCAGTTTCATCCTTCTTTGCTAGAAAATACACCCATGTGTATCTGGTGTATTCATCAACAATGACTAGAGCATATTTCTTCTTTCCAAGTGACATGACATTCACTGGTCCAAAAAGATCAACATGTAGAAGATGATAAGAATCAATAATTGAAGACTTAGATTTGCTTTTGAAAGAGACTTTTCTCTGTTTGGCCTTTTGACAAGAATCACACAGGCCTTCTACATTCAACAAAGACTTTGGTAGTCCTCTTACAAGATCATTCTTTATTAGCTCATTGATGTTGTTCAGATTTAAATGAGAGAGTTTCTTATGCCACTTCCAACTCTCTTCACTGGACATTCTTGTTGACAGACACACTGCTTTGCCATCAGAGTTTGTTGACAATTTTATTTCATAGATGTTATTGTGTCTGTTTCCAACTAGAGCAACTTTCCCTGTAGATTTACTGATGACTTGACAATATTCAGGCTGAAAATCTACATGATATCCTCTGTCACAGATTTGACTCACAGAAAGCAGATCATGCTTGAGTCCTGGAACCAGAGCTACATTTGTGATGATGACACTTCCAAGATTAATATTGCCATATCCCAGAGTATGTCCTATGTTGCCATCTCCATAGGAAACTTTTGGGCCAGCCTTCTCCTCATACTCTGATAGCAGGGCTTTATTTCCAGTCATGTGTCCTGAACATCCACTGTCCACGACTAGGATACTTACCCTGGTGCCCTGCAATCACAAACAATCACTGATTGTTAGTTTTAAGGATCCAGACTTGCTTGGATCCTTTTGCTTTATTGAATCTGTTAGTTTTTGCAGCGGATTTAGCATTATCAGAGTTTAAACTAACATTTTCATTCTTAGTACTTGCAGAATCAACTTTAACCCATTTCAAATTAGGTTTCAGTTCATAATAATTATGATAAATAGCATGATAATTCTTGCAAGTATAAATTGAGTGTCAACTACTTCCACAATGTTTGCACAGAGTTTGTGGTCTTGGTTTGACATTTTCCTTTTTCACTCCAGATTTGGAGGGTAAAGAATTAATGTCTTTGTTCTTCCTGCAAAAGCTAGCAAGATGATTAGTGCTACCACAATTATAACATGTTTTTCTAGGTGCAAATGTAGCAAGCATTGGCTTAATTCCTGATGTTATGCCTACCTTACCATTTCTGTTTTTCCTAGGCATTCTCTGTTTGTTGACAGATTTAATTTCTTTAAGCTTATGCTTAAGTTGTTTATCTGTCATTGAACCAATATTAACCTGTTTTACACAGGTTTTTACTGGCTCATGTTCAACAGTTCCATGTTCAGTTTTAACAGTACCATGAACAAATGTTCCAAATTTCTTAGAAGAAAGAGGTGGTCTAATCTTGACTGTATTCTGAAACCTAAGCACATCATCCTCAGAATAACCTAGACCTACTGTGTCTGATTGAAAGACCTCTTGAGTGTCTTTTCCAGAATGTGTCCAAGTTTTAATAATGTGCTTTGCATCCTCCAATTCAGATTCTAGTTGCTTATACTTACCTAGCAACTCCTGTTCTATAAACACAGCATCATCTCTTTCTTTCTGAATTTTATTCATGTTTTCAAGTTGTTCCTCAACAAGTTTATTTCTTTCTTTGAGTTGAGAACACTCATTTTTTATTCTCTCATTTTCTAAAGTCTGATCCCTATAACTGATGTGTAATGCCTTAAGATAAATTCTCAATTCAGTTATATTATCTGTATTATAAGCATAGGTAGTTGGAGGTACCTTTAGTTCAAAATCTTCATTCTGAGTAGAGGCCATGAGTGCATAGTTCACCTCCTCATCTGAATCTGAGGTGTCTGCCCAATCTCTGCCTTTGGTGTAGAGTGCCTTTTCAGTTTTACCCTTTTTTCACTCAGGAGCATAGTGACCCATCTCCTTACACTTGTAGCATTGAATCTCAGACTTATCTTTCTTACCAGATTTGAAGTCCTTTCCCTCAGATTTCTTGAAATTTTTCTTGTCAGACTTTGAATAATCCTTGGAGAATCTCTTTCCCTTCTTGAAGTTCTTGAATCCCATCTTCTTGAAGGTCTTTACCATCAATGCAGCCATTTGCATCATCTCCTCATCATCTTCAGAATCAGATGTTCCATATGTGTTTGAGTCGACATCAGTGTTTGATGACTCACTTTCTGAATGAATGACCAAGGCCTTTCCTTTTGCCTTCTTCCTTGATGCTTCTTTCTTTGAAGATTTTTCTTCAACTTTCAGTGCAACAGTCTTTGACTTCCTGCTTGATCTTCTGTTTCTCTGCTCCATTTCCAATTCATGAGTCTTGAGCAGTCCATAGATTTCATCAATCTCAGTGTCAGCAAGATCATAGTTGTCTCTTATGGTGGTTGTTTTCACATCCCACTTTTCAGGAAGAGAAAGAAGAAACTTGAGATTTGAATCTTCCAGATCATATTCTTTATTAACCAATGATAGATCATTGAGCAGTTTACAGAATCTATCAAATGTTTCTGTCATGGTTTCTTCAGACTTTGCCTCAAAGTGCTCATACTCCTGTGTGAGTATGTTCCTTCTATTCTTCTTAATTGCAGCAGTTCCTTGACATCTAACCTCAAGTGCATCCCATATATCCTTTGCAGTTGTGCAGTTAATCACTTTGTTAGACATAACATTGTCAAGAGCACTGTGAAGTAAATGCCTTACTTTGGCATCCTTAGCAATAGATGAAAGATCCTCAGCAGTTAGATCTTTCTTTTCCTTAGGAACCACCTTTGATTCCTCACCAGCAGCAGCAGCAGTTAACTTAGTAGGTTTATGAGGACCTTCATAAATTCTATCAAGATATTCTGGATCTGTGGCTTCCAGAAACATGGTCATCTTTACCTTCCAGATTGCATATTCTGATGGTTTGAGTATTGGAACCCTAATTGTCTCATACCTACTAACAGTAGTAGGTGCTTTTTCAGAACCTGATGGAGGAGGAATCTCTGCCATTGATTACTATTGTGTTTGGATCTTAAACTGTAATAAAGTAACAGATTGGCTCTGATACCACTTGTTAGGTCGAATACACAATATATATAATCAAGTACTGTATGAGTAAATAACAAGAACACACGTTTTAGCTCTTAAAACTGTTTGGAATTAATGATTCCTCTCTCAGTGATGTAAAATACCACAGAGAGCTGCTTAGGTTACAATGAATGATATTCGTTCACGATGGATACCCTTCTAGGGTTAACCTAACTGTATTTATAAGATATACAGCTACGTACAATCGTTAATTGATTCTCCTAAAATTAAGCTATACAATTGATATCAATTACGATTGCTACACGTCTTCTAAGTCAACTCAATCTCTTTGACAGCTATCCAATCTTCAAAGATATCGCTTCCATATTAATATTAAATTAATCTTCAAACTCTGTTGACTTGTAGACGCTTCCAGTAGACAGACTTTAGCAAACTCTGTTGCTCTCCTAGCTAACAGTGTTTGCGCTTCCATGTGTTCATCTAGCAGTGTTTACGCTTTCCTCTGTCAGCGTTTGCGCTTCCAGCTATCAGCGTATACTCAAACTCTGTTACAACCGCTTTCAACTAACAAGTTAAACTCTTTTTACCTGCAACACTTAAACACTGACATTAAATCACATCAATTATATCTAACAATTATCTTGGAGTTATTTTACAAAGGATCATTTTTTTTACTATTTAATTCACGTATGTTGATTCAAACTTGACAAGGTGTTGGTAAATTTTATTAAATGCTTAGCACTTGACTAAATCCTTGCTTTATCTTATAATTACAATTGTTAATCATGTTGCAAGTATTTTTCCTTCACTTCTTGTTCAAGTGAAATTCACTTTTAATTATTTCTGATTATGATGTCACCCCCTTTATTGTCGATCTCGTCGATATTTATTGTTGTTGTTGTTCCATCAATTGTTACCCCAATTATTGTCGATCTCATCGACATTTATTGTTACTGTTGATATTCTATTATCACCCTAATTATTATATCGAACTTGTCGATATCGAGGATAGAACTATTGATTCCTTTTATTCTACCAGTTGAGTGAACGTGAGTTTTCCAGATTGTTTGATTGACAGAGGTTGTCGATTGTTCCGACACCTAGTACGTTGGATGTGAGATTGGAATTTTTTTTTGATGTCCCTTCGGGGAGAACATATTATGGTCAAGAGGAGTCCCTTCGGGGAGACAAGATTTATGGTCAGATGTTAAGGCCAATGTGTGCCGTGGATCCATTAAAGGATATTGTTGTGTGCGTTTGTCCGGGGTTAGTGCGTGACTGATCAGCAGCCTAACCATATTGTTTTTAAAATATATAAAAATCCAATTCTAATCCATGCATTGAGGTTGAGTTGCTTCAAAGCCTGATTCCCTTGAAGCCTATTATGATTATCTTTAATTATCAAAACTTTAATCAGTTCTCATTGTTGATGCATTTTATTTTAACGGAGTCCTGTTGGCTCATCTGGGAGTTACAATATTTAATTTCTTCAGCCGATTTCTTTCGTACCGTAGGATGATTATTCTTGTTGATCAGAACCTATATTGTTCTTGATATTGCTATCACTATTTACACTTGCTGAGCATTGCTGGCTCACTCTTGCTTGTTTATTTTTCTTCAGTTAATACAGGTTATGGTCATTGAAACAAGTTAGGATTGGTGGGTATGCGTGTGTGAGACAGGCAGTTGGTAGAACGATTTAGGATAAGGTTCGCCTTAGGTTATTACGACGAATATTGTAACATTGTACGGTCTTTCGATATATCGCGCGAATAGGAGTTCGATTCGTTTGAAGACTAGTGGACGAGCGAGATAGATAATCTAGAGCCACTTGAGCTAAGTGAGCAGTTGGAGTACCAGTTTGGAGGACATTATCTCGAGACTTTTACGTACCTTTTAGAACTTTTCTATGACTCCAGGTACGATGTGAACGTTATAGAGAGAGTACGAGAAGATTAGGAATAAGATGTGGGAAGCGATTATTGACATGAGTTAGAAGTGAGGGCATAGCGGCACGCTACTAGCCGTTAATCTCGGTTGAATTCTTAATTGGTTCCCCATTTGGGCAGTTGAATTGATTCTTGTTCTTGCTCTGAATTGTTGTAAATAAATTCATGATTTACATCGTCGCTGAGGCATTTGTTGCATAGTGACGGTTAAATCGAGAAAGAATTGAGATCTTCTTATTTATTCAACTCATTATTGTCAGGCCGGTTTTGGCAGCTAGGTATATTATTGCTTAGCCGACAAGAGTGAGATTATGAATAATTATGAATTTCTTGAATGTTTGTTTAATCGATAGTTGATGCATACCTTTGGTGATCAACTGTACTTCAATTGATGATGAGCTTTGTATATCAGATTCACTTGAATTTAATCTTATTCCTTCAGAAGTATCCTTATTTCATGGGACACTTGGTCCAGTTCTATACATGAGAATTTTTAAGACTCGTGAATTCTTTCTATTTTTCCCTGAATGCTTAATCTTCTTTATTCAAACCGAGATGAACAACCTATGTATGTAGGGGATTCAGGGACATTTTATCTATATGATAGAAGTCTGGTGGGATGCCACTGATTGTGTTTGTCATGAAAGTACTAAAGACTGGCCATCTTTTTGTACAAGGTTTGTTGACCTAAGTGACAAACACAACCTGAATTTCTTGAATGTTTGTTAATCGATAGTTGATGCATACCTTTGGTGATCAACTGTACTTCAATTGATGATGAGCTTTGTATATCAGATTCACTTGAATTTAATCTTATTCCTTCAGAAGTATCCTTATTTAATGGGACACTTGGTCCAGTTCTATACATGAGAATTTTTAAGACTCGTGAATTCTTTCTATTTTTCCCTGAATGGTTAATCTTCTCTATTCAAACCGAGATGAACAACCTATGTATGTAGGGGATTCAGGGACATTTTATCTCTGTGATAGAAGTCTGGTGGGACGCCACTGATTGTGTTTGTCATGAAAGTACTAAAGACTGGCCATCTTTTTGTACAAGGTTTGTTGACCTAAGTGACAAACACAACCTGATAACAGTTCGAAGATCATATGGATCTCTCGATTAAATTCTTTCACAAAAAAAAAAGTTTTATCAAACAAAATTCAATGTACATTCATACCTGATACCTATTCATTCTATTGACTTTCTTTGTCAGAAACTCGCATTTTTTTAGATTACCAGTGATGAAAAGCCGCGAAGATAAACGCGATGACATCCTAAGTGGTCAAAGTTACGATTAAGTTGACGAAGAATTGGTTGAGCAAGATTGAGAAGTTGATGTGAAAATAGAGATGACATATCAAATTGGATTATGTATTGGATCGACAAACACATGTACAAGATTCGAGATTACTGAAAATTGAGAAAAAGAAAGGAGCAGGTATCAAGAGCACAAGATTACAGATTTTATTAAAGGTTGAAAAGAGAATTATGATGAAGATATTTGGTATGTGATGTTATTGTAGATAAAATATTGTTTTGGGCACATGTTTAATTACGAGGGTAGTAAATGGATTATCATAAGATTTTGAATGTTTTGAAACCCATTGTTAGGTATAAGATTCTAGAACCGAAGAAGATAACTTAAGTAAAGCAGAATGAAGCAAGACAGATTTGTAAGAACTATTAGGAGGAAGTGAAATTTGAATAAGAAGTAAGATGATTGTGTTGGAGTTAATGACTTGTGTGAACTCAATTTGAAGGGTCGTGATTATTAAGAATACAAGAGAGTTGACCAAAGTAGAACAAGATGATAAGAAGGAGAAGACAGTGAACCAGGAAGTTTTCAGAAGTATTTTAACGAAAGACATGTAATTCAGTTAAGGGGAGAAGGTAGGATTTAGTAGATCTAGAGCCAGAAGAGTGAGGGCACAGTAGTTGCCCATAAGATGAGAAGTGACAGAATCAGAGATCAAAAGTTGTGGGCTGTATGCGGGGGAAGATAAGACGTGTTACCAGAGATTGTATCATGTCAGTGCTAGTGGACCCTATGATGAGAGTCTAGGAAACTAAAAATTCATTATGACTATGAATGATGTTATCAAGAGTTTGAATGTGATGGTAGTGAAAAGAGTTAAGTGCGATTCAGGATTGGATTGATTAGCTAACTACGAAGTACAAACAAGTTGTGAGGGCAAGAAAGTGAGATTATGATTTTCAAGGGATGTAAAGTGGTGTTTTGAGGCCGAAAGCAGATAAAGAAGTCGTAATGAGCATGTAGACCAAAAGATTGTTATACCAAGATTATGGAGTTTTTTTGCACAGAAAAAAAATCAGAAAGAAAACAGTTAAATCGAAGCAGATTTCAGTGATTAAAATTTTCGAATGCATAATTTGATGGATTACCCGGATTGTTACCAGGTAAGGATGAAGAGTTTGTTTGTTATTTATTTCCAAAAATAGAAATTAGTTTCAAGGAGTTTAATATTGAATGACATCAATGGAAATGTTGGAGTCAACAATTTGATTAAAGGATGTTCGCAAGAGAAGGAGTAGTAATACTCATCGTATCTCAAGAGGAAAATTATGCGCAAGATTTTTAAGTATGAGTTTAAGATGGAAAGGAATCAAATTTTAAACATGTGGTTGGTAATGAAAGAATCAAATTGGATTTTGTGAAGAAGGAGTAGTAATGAATTGAGAAAGGCCCATAATGCTAGCAGAGGTCGGAAGTTTTAAAGAATGAGCCAGGAACTCCAAAGGGTTATTGAAGGCTTTTATCCAGATAGCCTCAGCATTAGGTAAGTTTACCAGTAAAAAAAAAGTGAATAAACAGATAGACGTGAAGAGAGCTTCTAAGAGCTATAGAGGATTAATAATCACTCCAGTGATAGTGAACCTAAATGAGCAAGGAGACTTTGTAAATTACTGTGATGGTTCGTAAAAAAGGATGAAGTTGATTATTGTCATAACATAAAAAGTACATGTTGATATTCATAAGCAAAAGTATTGGCACATGAGTTGAAATTGACCGTGATGGTTTTCGTCTAGAGTTGAGAAGTCGGATGTGGAAGTTCGAACGCCTAGTCTACACAAAGGTGATCGATACTGTGGCATTTCAGCTTGAATTATTAGAGAATTAAGAGGTACCGAGATGTAGTGACGAACCAGAATGGGAATGAATTGATGGAAAAGAATTAATTAGTCAGGAGGGCAAGTGGTGAACATGTATTTGTTCGGAATAGTTCAAAATGCAAGCGAGGGATGAATGTTATAATTTTGCGGTTAATTTGAGTAGTGTTAAACATTAAAGTTTTAATGCGCAGAGTCGAATTGAGGACTTATTGATTATGCAGAGCTATGTTTCGGAAGTTGATCTCATAGGACGCGGGATAGTGAAGTTTAAACGATTTTCGAGGATCACGAATTAATTGTTGAAGACGTATGACTGATGTGATGTATGTCAAATCGAATTTTTCTTGTTAATGAAAGTCAGAGTTTATTGAAAAGTGTTGAACTGAAAGTTGTTTCGTGGTCAGTATTGAGGGGGCTGTGACCCCGGGATGGTTGGTATTACAAACCGAGTATTTCAATATTTTGTTTTTGTGGTAGATTATGTCGAAGCCGAGGTTATGGAGTTTATTAGTTTTCAAGGACTGCAAATGTCGAGGATAAAATGATTTTTGATTTTTTTTAAACCAAGAAAATATTCGAGATTGTATTTCAAAAGTTTTAACCGACCAAAACATTTTTATAAGAGTGAGAATTGAGTTATAAACCGAATTGTGTTTGATGTGTATGTAATGACGTATGTGTTTTATTGTAGTATTCGATTTCAAGGACGCGATCGAGAATAGGTGATATGAGACTTGGTCGACAGGTTGGAATCAAGGTATCATGGATTTATTTATTTACCTGTTTACTGCAAGTCAAGGAAGATTTCTTTACTTATATGGTTACTGCAAGTCAGGGCAGATTTATTTATTTACATGTTTACTGCAGGTCAAGGCAGGATTAGCATGGTATATAATTAAATTGAGATTGTGAATGAGTGGAGTACATAGATGAATTGGTTATGAATGATTGGGTTGGTATTTGAAATTATTACGCAGGACATAGTCCATTATACGAAAAGGTCATGCCCAATTTTCTGTAGATCAGGCATTCGTTTAAGAGTAATAAATGTCTCGAATTAACGAAATTTGTAAGGGTAAGGTTTAAGTTTATTTTGGAGTTTGAGGGCTTACAGGATAAACCTATCGATGTATGAGTTATTATGAGGAGTCCTAGAGTTGAAGATACAACCTGGGAAATTGAAAGCGAATGTTTGAGAAGTACTGTTACTTATGTTCTTAGGATTGATTCTGAGGACAGAATCCTTTTAAGGGGGGAAGGATATAACGACCTAGAAAATCGCGTATTTAAAAATTTCTTATTTAATATTAAATGTGGATTATTTGATTTGAATATTTTTAAGAAGGTCAATATGTGTGATATCGTGTTTATATGTTTATATGATGATATATGGGTGTCGTGTAAGCTCGTGGATTTTTTTATTTGTGTTTTTTATTATTTAAATCTATTTAAATCATGCATTATTGATCTTCTGAGATTTTTATAAAATCATCGGAGTTTTTAAAAATCGTGAAATCTTTTATGTTATCATCTTTATGATATTAGTTGATTTTTAAAATTTCCGGGAGAATTATTTTGGGTGTTTAAGTATTTTAAAATAATTTTAAGAGCTTTGTTGCATTTAAAGGATCAAAATTTGTAAGATTCATATTTAATTCATTTTTTATCCTAAAAATATTTTAAAAATATGTGGATGTTCATAATTTTAAACTCTTTATTCTAAAAATGAAAGGTTTATTTTCCACCTATTTTTCTATTTCATATCGATTTTTAAAAGGCTAATTAGACTGTTTTTTTATATTTTAGAAGGGTGAAGTTACTTTTTTTCCATCTCTTCTTTTAATCAGAAAGCTCAGTTCTTCACCCCCATTTTTTCCAATCTCGGTTTTGGTCAATCCCTCTAGAACTCTCTTGAGTTCTCTCTTAATCTCTCTAAGAATCTCTCTTTTATCTCTCATCTCTTTTACTCTTTTCTCACGACCACTCCCTTTCTCCACCGCCTTCTTTACTTTTCCTTCCGTCTGTTGCCATCAACACCACCAGTCCACCTTGTTTTGAAACCCAGCTGCAAGGAATAAGCCGACCCAACCTCCCTCCTCTGCAGCCAAGCCGAACCGGTAACCCTTAATTCATTATGAATTGGGTCTTTCTTAATTCAGCTGATTTTGATTTGTTATAGCTTTGATTGCGTACTTAATCTTCAGTTCTTCATGGTTACTAGTGTTTACTGCTTGTGTATGCCTATATCCAAGTTTTATGAATTTTGACTTCGTTGGAAATCTCCGGGTGGCCGGAAAACAATTTATAATGTTTGTTTGTTAGCTTTAGTTCCATCACTATATAGCTTGAATTCTGTGGATCCTTGTTCGCGTGTTTTTCTGATTTCCTGGTTCGATTTCGAGTTCACTGGAAGAATGGCGCTGTTGTGGATTATATGCAGTTTGGGCTTGTTTTTTGTCGAGTTTTACTGGGTAATGGATGTAGAATGAAGTGAATTTAATGTAGGAGTTGAAACGGAGGAGCTGTGCTGATGGGTTCAAAGGAGTGTAAGTAAGATTGTAAGATTGAGGAAGGTACACAGGGGAGACGGATGGGAGCACTGGGAAGTAGTGTATGTGCCATGCGAGAGGGTGTTGTATGTGAAGAGCAAGGAAATCAGTTGGGAAGGAGGAGGGAACTGAGAGACATTGAAATATGGTGAGTAAAGGAGAAAAAAGAAACAGGGGTTGTGGGGAGTGTAAATGTGTAAGGGCCGGTGTACTGTGTGTTCGTATATATTATGATTGAGGGAGTGCGAATGTAGCCGTGTGTACGTCTGTGGCATGAAGTCGAGGAAGGAAGGAGACAGGTGTGTGTGTGGTATACATGGTATGTGTGTGACATGGTATGGAGATGTCAAGAGAAGAGAAAATATGAGAGGTGGTGAAGAGAAGGTTAATGAGTACATTTAAGTTGTGTATTGTGAATATGTATGTGCTGGTCTTTTATGTGTGGTTTTGTTTTATTAAAGTAATTTTGGGTTCTAAATTCAAAGATTATGGATTCTTGGGTCTAGATAATTGAATCCAGAGATATTAATGGGACTGATTCATATTAAAAGTTGTAGTTCGAATTATATGATTGGTTTTGCTAAATAATGGTTGTACTAAACTATGTTACTAGTATAACCAATATGTGCTATGTATGTTAAGTTGTAAAGTGCGATAGGAAACATGTGGGTATATTAGAATGATAAGTAAGATTTTGATTGGTTTATAATAAAGTGGCGCGTTACCTTAATATAGGTACGAGTAGGCGGTCCGGCCAAGAGCAGTGCACGCATAGATGGAATTTTGAGAAGGCAATAGTTACCGGAATATACGGATGTACGAGTAGGGGACAGTGTATAGAGAAGTAGAGATGGACGCAAAGTTGAATAACGAGTCGAGATGTTGGATACGGGAAGTGATATATTGAGGCAAGTGTTATCGCTCCTCACTTATTGTTCAAGTGATGCAATTCTATGCTATTTATATATCAAACGTGTCGATCAAATTATGTTTACAAAGTGACGTCCTTCTTCAAATGACGTGCAAATGTTTATATTTCCACCTTTATCTCAAGTCCAAATCTTCGAATGATCTTACAAATACCTTTTTCCTCAAAGATATTTTAAAAACGTGGTATGTTATTGGATTTCTCCGGAGAGTACCATTTATTTTATTTTATTTTCTTCAAAAATGTTTAAAAGTACGTTCTAATAGAGGAATCCAAGATTTTAAAATCTTATAAAAATCTTTTAACACGAATCCTGATTATGACATATTTTCACCGATGGACCCTCTTTAGGGGATGTTTTCTTCAAACTGACCTACAATTTAATTATCTTGGAGTTATTTTACAAATGATCATTTTTTTTACTATTTAATTCACGTATGTTGATTCAAACTTGACAAGGTGTTGGTAAATTTTATTAAATGCTTAGCACTTGACTAAATCCTTGCTTTATCTTATAATTACAGTTGTTAATCATGTTGCAAGTATTTTTCCTTCACTTCTTGTTCAAGTGAAATTCACTTTTAATTATTTCTGATTATGATGTCACCCCCTTTATTGTCGATCTCGTCGATATTTATTGTTATTGTTGTTCCTTCAATTGTTACCCCAATTATTGTCGATCTCATCGACATTTATTGTTACTGTTGATATTCTATTGTCACCCTAATTATTATATCGAACTTGTCGATATCGAGGATAGAACTGTTGATTCCTTTTATTCTACCAGTTGAGTGAACGTGAGTTTTCCAGATTGTTTGATTGACAGAGGTAGTCGATTGTTCCGACACCTAGTACGTTGGATGTGGAATTGGAATTTTTTTTTATGTCCCTTCGGGGAGACCATATTATGGTCAAGAGGAGTCCCTTCGGGGAGACCAGATTTGTGGTCAGATGTTAAGGCCAATGTGTGTCGTGGATCCATTAAAGGACATTGTTGTGTGCGTTTGTCCGGGGTTAGTGCGTGACTGATCAGCAGCCTAACCTTATTGTTTTTAAAATATATAAAAATCCAATTCTAATCCATACATTGAGGTTGAGTTGCTTCAAAGCCTGATTCCCTTGAAGCCTATTATGATTATCTTTAATTATCAGAACTTTAATCAGTTCTCATTGTTGATGCATTTTATTTTAGCGGAGTCCTGTTAGCTCATCTGGGAGTTACAATATTTAATTTCTTCAGCCGATTTCCTTCGTACCGTAGGATGATTATTCTTGTTGATCAGAACCTATATTGTTCTTGATATTGCTATCACTGTTTACACTTGCTGAGCATTGCTGGCTCACTCTTGCTTGTTTATTTTTCTTCAGTTAATAGAGGAGATTAGGGGACCTTGTATGGATGAGTTTTCCTGTTCCAGCAACGAGAGGTGACGTTCGAGTTGTTGGTTTCGCCGGGTAGTGATTTGAGCTTGTCAGAGGTTGGTTTACTAGTTCGGTAGACGAACTTAGTGGTTATCAATTTGTATAATAATGTTATACTGAAATTGGATTGTAATAATTAAATTTGGTAGTTTGTTTCATACCATAACCTGTAAGCGGTCTTGGATCAGGGGTATTTTATTATTATATTATGTTTATATCCAGGTTTGTGTTGTGTAGATTGTGGTTAGTGGTCCCAATCTGTACCCCGGATTATGGGATGCCACAATATTTGCTTATCTCTCATCAAAAATATCAACTAACACCTCCTTATCCCAATTACTTTGACCTATGAGCAACAAAGAAGACACCATATTCCCTCTTAAAGATTGATGTGCAGAGTGCACGAAATGATCTTCCTGATTAGGTAGCCATGTATCATTCAAAATGTCAATACTGGATCCATCTCCTATTCTACGAACAGCTCATGATTTCAACAACACATGCGCTACTAAAATGCTCCTCTAAACATACGAATGATTATTTCTAATTTTTGCATTTAGAAAAGAGCAGTGTAGATAATACCGAGCTTTATACAATTTGCTAACTAGAGCTTCCTGATTAGTGACAAGGCGCCAAGCTTGCTTACCCAGCAAAGCTATATTAAAATCATGCAGTTTGCGAAAGCCTAAACCACCTTGCGATTTTCTCTTACACATTGAGTCCCAGCTTTTCCAAATAACTCCTCTATCCTTATTACTAGCTTTCCAGAAAACCTGGACATTAACTCTTCCAGTTCCATGCACATTTTCTGAGGCTCATAGCATAATTAGGGACCGCTTGTGCCACTGACTTGATCAAAATTTCCTTCCCTCCTTTTGATAAGAGTTTCTGATCCCAACCTTGAATACGATCCCTCATGCGATCCTTTAAGTAACTAAAAATAGCCGATTTATTTCTATTAATGGTATTTGCAAGACCCAAATATTTGGTGTGCTCATCTGCCTCATGAAAGCTTAATAAGTTGCAATAGCTTGCCTTACCTCCTGGTGAGTATTTCGACTGAAAAACACAGATGACTTCTCAACATTAATTTTTTGCCTTGACGCCTTCTCCAACATTACCAGTAAGTTATTAATCTGAACAGCTTCATCGCATTTTCCTTTGCAGAAAATGTATGTATCGTCAGCAAAAAACATAGAAGAAATAATATGAGCACCTCTTGCTATTTGAATACCAATAATTAGCTTTCTCCTTTCGAAATCATCAAGCACAACTATAAGCCCCTCCATACAAACAAGAAACAAGTATGAGGAGAGTGGATCTCCCTGTCGAATGCCCCTCTCTGGAATAATACTACCAAACTCTTTTCCTCCATGACTAATTTGGTATCTATCCGATGTTACACTTTCCATGAGCAAATTCACCAGGACTGTTGAGAACCCCATTTTAGAGAGCATTGCCTTTAAGAATCCCCATTCGACACGATCGTGAGCCTTGCTCATGTCTAGCTTAAGAGCCATTAAACCTGCCTTTCCTTTTGTTTTTCGCTTCATAAAATGCATAACCTCATGAGCAATCATTGTGTTATCTGTAATGAATCGCCTTGGTATAAAAGCACTTTGATTAAAAGATATGATGTCATTTAGCACTATCTTGAGACGGTTGACAAGCACTTTAGAAGCTACTTTATAACATACATTACACAAGGAAATCGGTCTAAGATCGGTCATATTTACAAGCACTTGATTCTTAGGGATCAGAACAATAATAGCATCTGGAATGCACTGTTCAAACTAACCAGTTGTAAAAAACTGTGTCACAAGATCAACTAAGTCCGCACCAACAACTTTCCAGTACTTTTGGTAGAAACCAGGGCTCATACCATCAGGCCCTAGAGATTTATTGTTTGCACTAAATCACGCAAGCGTACGTGGTCACAAGTAATATATGAATAAGTCAAGTTCGTTCCCACAGAGATCAGGTTTAGGTTTCAATTTAGTTAATGCACCTATGCAACAATGTATGGTTTTTATTCACTGCTAAGACAATTAACAAATTTGGGTTTTGATTAACTAAAATTAACTAAGAAGGAAATCAACAAACTAAGAATTAATTAACTAACGAGAAATTAAATCGAATTACTTATGCAAGAGAAAACATGGGATCCTACCTTCATTAAATACTTCGCTTAGAGTTGATGCCTTTAATCAAAGTATGTGATGGTTATGATATCTGATCAGACAACACAAAACAAGTATAGGCTACCTCTCAGTATACGAATACCAAACTACTTATACATCCACAAAAGAGATAGAAGATGGGTAGACACCAATTATGTTTAGACCCTATATCTCTATAAGATTTGAAAACATAACGATTTAAGCACAAGTTGCCCATTAAGATCACACAGGGCAGCATAAGATAGTTCAAATTACGCTATAAATCATGATGTCAAACATACATAATCCTATGCTAGCATGGCAAGTTCTAAATCTCAAGATCCACTCTCGCTTTACAAGAGATTAACAAACAACTTAGATGTTAGCTACGCATCCAAGAAGAATAAGCACAACCATACAAGGATATCAAGAATTCATCACACACATATCTTTAAAGAAAACAAACTACTAAACTACATAGATAAATTCGTTACAATCCCATGAAAACGATTAGTTCATAATCGAACCGTTCGTCACCATGGGATCTGATGAAAACATGATAAATAACAAAGTATTAAAGATTACAAATAAATTAAAGTATGAGTTTAAGAAAACAAATCTGAAATCCAGAGTATCGCCTAATTTAGAAGAAAACAAAAGTAGATCTAGATCTCCGAATGTTGTCACGCCCTTCCGGGAATCTTTCTCCAAGTCTGTCTCTCTATCTCTGGCTCTCTCTGTGTTATTTTAAGTAATGGTTTTGTTTGATGATGATAGGATGTGTTTATATAGGCCACGGGAGTCTTGTCCAGCAAGAAACTACCAAAACAGAATTAAAATAGAATTTCTGCAGTTCGGCACAAAATACGTTTCCTAAACTGATTCTATTTTGAAGGAAAATTCGTAACTGAATTTTCTTCAGTATTTCTGGGCCGTTCCAGTTGTATTTGGACATCTAAACCACTTTAGAATGAAAGAGAATTCCGTTATCTTCATGTGGACTGTAAGATCGTCCAAAACGGACTTGTAGAACTCAAGATATGACCCAAACAGTGAATCAGGATTTTCTTGCAGATGATTGCAGCGCCCCTGCGCCACTCCACGGCGCCCCTGCGCTCCAGGACTCTCTCCAGGCACCCCTGCGCCATCAACAAGCGCAGCCGCGCTCCTGTAGTCTGCCGAAATGCTGATTTTGCTTATTTTGCTTCGTTTCTCCTCCGTTTCTTTTACCACTTCACATTCTTTAGTTCTTAAGCTCAAATCCACCCTAAAAGATGCTAAAAGTACCATCCCGCTTCAAGATAGTAGCCCTGCACACTCTCACTAAAATCAAATAAAAAACACAACATACTTGAGGCCAAGTTAATCAATTTAAGCCGAAACGAAGCGTTCCAAGTGGATATAAAATCCACTTATCATTTATCCGGATGCATGCTAAAAAGAGCTTTCTTAACCTTATTCACTTCAATTGGAGCTGTTAAATGCTGATTTTCTGAACTCGTAATCCTCTCACTAACACAGTTAATAACTTCTTCCCATTCTGTCTGAGATGCTTTGAAAAGATCACTGAAATAACCTTCCATAACCTCCTGCAAACCCGAATCCCAACCCACCTCATTACCACTACTATCTTGCAGAGTCGTTATCTGATTTTTCCTCCTTCGAACTTTTGTTGCAGCATGAAAAAACTTGCTGTTTTGATCACCCTCTCTTAACCAAAGCTGCTTAGAGCATTGCCTCCAAAAGATTTCTTGCTTGCTATAAATCTCAGTCAACTTCTTTGATTCCTCCTGATATAATTTGATCGAACTTGCATCTCTTATTGACTTTACTGACTTCATGACTCGTTTACACTCACTTTTTCTTGTTCTAAAACTTCCCATAATTTCTTTGCCCCACTTCGTTAGCAAACCAGAACATATATCAATCTTCTCCTTGAGTGTTTTACCTTGATGTGAGCTCCATACTTCCTTCACAATTTCACCACACATAGGATCACGCAACCATGTGTTCTCAAACCTAAAACGTTTGACAACAAGCATTATAGAAGTAACAACTGGTTCAAGAAACAGAGGACTATGATCTGACGTTGACACTTCCAAATTTGATAACTTGGCCTCTTTGAAGACTTGTAGAAAACTACTCGAAGCTAAAGCTCTGTCCAACCTGATTTCAATCCATTTATCTGTCCCATGACCCATTTCCCAAGTATATCTATAGCCTTGTAACTCCATATCATTCAAATTGCAATCATCTAACACTGACTGGAAACCTCTAAGCAGCCATGTTAGGTACGAACATCCACCTTTCTTATCTTCCTGATGCATAATATTATTCATGTCACCTATCAAACACCAAGGCACTACACTTTGAGTATTTAAACTTCTTATTAGATCCCAAGTTTCCGTTCTTTTTACTCGATCCTGCTCGCCATAGATTCCTGATAGACGATACTTATGTATTCCCATCATATCAATCATCACATCAATATGATTCTTACTTAAAGACAAAAGAGTAACCTCTTCCTTATTTCTTCAAAGAAAAGCGAGACCCCCACTGTGCCCTTGAGAGTCAACAACAATAGCACCATCAAAACCTAGCATACTTCTGACTTTATCTACCTTATCCTGCTTGCAAAGAATTTTACAAAGAAATACGAAATTGGGTTTCTTTTGGAGTACAGACTCCTTAAGGAATTGTAAAGCCCATGGGGTCCCAAGCCCACGGCAATTCCAGCTAAAGGTACTCATTTTGATAGGCGGACTTCCGGTCCGAAGCCTGCTTTTTGCACATTTTTTGGATCGTTACCACTTTTAGAGTTTGTTTCTGAGTCCATGATAGAGTATATTTTTATATATATTTTAGATGATTTTATTCTCATATTTATTGTGTTTTGCATTGATTTGGATTTTTATTTAATAGATTTTATTGTTTTATTGTAGGAAATAAAGAATTCATGACTTGGAAGGATTTGGAGCAAAAAGAGCTATTTTGGAGATAAAATAGGAGAAAATTCGTAATATTGGGCTATACGGGCTGTTCTGCACTGTTTGGGCCATATCTTCAGTTCCAGAAGTCAGAATTTGACGATCTTACTGTCCACGCGAAGCTTGTGGAATTATCTTTAATTCAGAGGTGGTCCAGTAAGCAAAATCCAACTGGAAGAGCCCAGAAACAAAGGAGAAAAAGAAGTGACGAATTTTACAAGAAAATCCTATTCAATTATGGATATCTTTTTGTAAATTGATTAGGATATTAAAAATACTTTTATTAGGAGATAGATATCAGATTTTATTAAGGAGTTTTATTATAAAAGGAAGAGAAAACGTGAGATAGAGGGAGAGAGACATATACATACGTATTTTTACATAAGTTAGGGTTTTGGTTTTTCTCTCTTCATCTCTCTTTTTTTGTAAGCACTTGGTTTAATTTGGATCTTCATTGTTCTTCATTAATACAAAGTTTGAGGTATTCTTTATTCTCTTGTTTTATTATTATATGTTTTACATGGCTTCTTTCAATATTATTATTGCTTTTAATCCTAGAATGAGTGAGTAGTTTAATTCTAGGGTATTAAGGGGAGCCATGTTTGCACCAGTTCCATATCATCACTTGCATTCTCTTCTAGGCCCATTTGATTTTCAATATTAACCTTCCTCCCCGTAACCAGGTCAGGCCCATATCCAGTCCTACATTTTTTATTTTCACCAACTATAACTCTTTCAATTTCGGTGTCTAATATATCTTCCCCCTCATATAAAGTATTTGAATTTGAAAAAACAAGATTTGCGCCTTTTGCACTGTTTTGATAAGGAATGAGACCTTGATTAACTCCCGTTTTACCAACTTCATGATTTTTAGGCGAGATTTTCTCCTTTGCAATTCCCTCATTGTCATCTCCTTCAACTGAATTCCAGCTACCTTCCTTGCTGTTATTCACAGAGGCATGCCTGTTTACATCTAATAACAAGCCTAATTGTCTATAATGTTTTGCATTACTTACATGACCTCTTAACTGAGGGAACCTCTAGTTTTAGAGTTTCTATTTGTTTTGTACTTGCAATAGGCATCAAATCCTAGTTGTGTAACTTTACTTATATAGTCAAGAATAATGCTTGAAAGAAGTTCCAAGGTTCATGCCTCAAGCAAGAAGATAAAGACTGTCAAATAATCATAGTTGGGATTTGAAGAAATGAAGAATTTGCCTAAGTACCAATTCGAGAAGTACTTTTGTCTATTCGAGAAGTCTAGCGTTCGAGAAGTCAGAGATTCGATATCTAAGAAGACACCTCTCGATATCTCTGAATGCACTATTCGATATCTCAGAGATTCGACATGTCTAAATGCTCTATTCGTGAACTCAAGAAGTCAACAAGTCAAAATGGTATTCGAGTTCTCAAAGAGTCAACAAGTCAAAGTTCCATTCGATATCTCAAGGACTCTGAATGAACTATTCGATATCTCAGGGATTCGACAAGTCAAGTGTTCTGTTCGACAACTCAAGGAACCCTGGAGAAAAGTACTATTCGAGAAGTGATTCGATATGTAAATCATACATTATTCGAGAACTCAGAGTTATCTAATCCTAGTTCTCGAATCAATCACTTAGTCACGTCTCGAATACATTCTTAGAGACAAAATACTAAAGAAATTGTACAAGTCTGAAACCTGCAACAAGCCAATGCACTTTATGGACCACAATCTGTAACGTGCTCTGGAAAGCCTACAAGGAAGCTTGGAGAGATATAGAAGAGACAAAGAGCTAAAGAAGTGGATCTGAACAGAACTTTGCAAAGTCAAATTTGTAGCCGTTTGGACACTTACTCAAAAAGGATAGACATACCAGAAAGTAATTTGTTTTAGCTACATTATTTGTAGTAAGTAGGTTGTATTCATGTTCTATAAGAATACAGCCTCACTTCTTGAGTAGTAATCTTTGTAGAGGAAAAGTTTTTCATACACGCTTAAGACATATCTCTCTGAGAAAAACGAAGCTGAGAATACTATCATTTGTATTCACAGATTGTAGCAACCTTTATCTAATAATATATTAGATTAAAGTGATATTGTGTCTTGTGTTATCTTTATCCGCACCTATACATTTGCACACACAAACAGTTATCTGCTACACATATTCAAGAACTAAGAAAAGTTCAGGAATCCATTCACCTCCCCCTCTGTATTCTTTTACTGTATTCAATACTCAACAAGTGGTATCAGAGTGGGCTGTTTATTCAAAAACAGAAAAATGATCATGAGTTCGAATACACCAAAGACTACAGGAACGGTGAAAGTCCCTAAGTTTGACAAAGAGAATTACAACCTCTGGAAGATAAAAATGATGTTGTTCATCAAAGCCTCTCATCCTTTATATCCTGAGATTCTCAAGAATGGTCCCTTTGTTCCACAACAAGAGATACCTGAGAAGACTGTTGGAACCATAACTGTTCCAAGATCTTATGTGGCCAAGGAACCATCTAAATGGACAGAATCAGAAGAGGAGATGGTTGCTCTTGACAGTCACCTCATGTTGCTAATCATTGATTCCATGGACATGTCAATGTTTTCAAACATTGCATCATGCACATCTGCCAAAGAAATGTGGGATCACATTGAGGTTTTATGTGAAGGAACGGATGAGGTCAAGGAAAACAAGAAACAGATACTGGTCACACAGTATGAAGCCTTCATGGCACAGTCCAAGGAAAGCATCACTGAGATGTTTGAGAGATTTCACAAGCTAGTTACTGAGTTGCAGATGAATGGCAAGGTTTACAGCACAAAGGAGTTGAACATGAAGTTTCTGCTATCTTCACCAAATCATCTAGAGCAAAGGGTGAAAGGCATATGATGTAGCCTATTTGTATTTCGAGGATTCAACTCAACTTAAACAAGATTGTAATAGTAAATAGTATATAGACTGTCACAAGGAATCTCAGATTGTATTATCTGTCAGAAGAAAAAGATCAAGGTCAATCTACAGACTTGGGGAATTACTACATTGAAAGAAGTTCAGTCAACTGTTCAAGCCTCAGTGGAGTATTAGTCAAGAAGTGGATTCGTTTAAAGTGATAGAGATTTCTGCAGTGATAGAGACAGTACAGAAGAATTAAAGAGAGAGAGGAGAAAAGAAAAGGAACCAGCTATTAAAGTCAATATATGAAGAACAGTCATTGCGGTTAGTCACTCATGAACCAGACAGTACATCGAGTGTCAACATTTAACAGTGGTTGTTCATCATTAACTTCAGTGGTTCAAGCTATCAAGACTGGTAAGAGAGAAAATCATTGTGCAAGCAACATAAGGGTTAAATTATTTGACCACAAGGATTTTATTATCAAGTGGACTGGTTACGAGGAAAAAGGATTATCACAAAGAAATTCTAAGTGATATATTCTTAATGCTGAAACCCCGGTTAGAATTGTTGTATTTTTTGCTAAGCAAAAGGAGTCCGGTTTCACATCCTCAAGAGACCGCAGCTTACACCTGGACGGGTTATGAGAAAATAGAATTATCACAAGAATATTGAAAGTGATATATTCTTAAAGCTGGAACCCCGATTGGAATTGATATATTTTTTGTTAAGCAAAAGGAGTCCGGTTCCAGACGCTCAGGTAACCGCAGCTTAGGACTTAAGGATTTATTTATATTAATAAATATTTTATTTATTTGGAAAATTATATTTATAAATATCTAATAATATTAGATATTTATTTTATAATTTCTGGATTAAAATAATTATTTATTAATTAAAGATTATAAGTTGTGGGGGTTAAAAATCATTTGGACGAACCAAATTCTTTTAATTTAGAAAATGGTGGCACATTGTTGTATTAAGAATTGTTTAGAAACAAAAGTTAAGTTGCTGTCGACAGAGGCATTTTCAATGAAATGAATTGCAAACAAAAGGAAAGTAGAAAAGATGCTCTCTGTCAAACCACATGCAGTTGTCGGCAGCAGGCTTCACTCACCTGCATAGCGCGTGTTTCACACGCACCCGAGAAGTCAGGCAGAAAAGGCGCGCGTGTTCTTCACTCTGGCCTCCTGCATCTGGTCTTCGTCAAGGCAGCCAATTCAGTTGTTTACAAAAGAATTAAATCAGTAGTCTACCGTGTTTATTTAATTCATGTACAGACTATCTTGATAGTCACACCGGTAGTCTGGATTTTAAGTTGATAGTCATACCGACAGTCTGCAAGAGTAATTGATAGTCTGTATTATTAAATGGATAGTCTACAAGCCATTTAATAGTCTATCAATGATAGTCACACTGGTAGTCTGCAGCTCAACTGGATAGTCTGCAAGTCATTTGATAGTCTCTGGATAGTCTGATTAAGTGTTAAAAAGAGGCAGAAGACATAAAAGAGCAAGGCGGCTCAACAAACAAAAACAACTACAACATTACATCCAACAACAAACCCAGCAGCCTTCTTCTCTCTCAAAAAACTCAAGAACACACCAAGAACAAATTAATTTCTGTAAAATCAAGTTCATCTCCTTTGTAATATTTTATCTGGTGGAACTTGATTATTTGTGATTCTTGTACTAATAGCGAATTAAGTTTCCTAGTTCTTATCTTGATTTTTATTAACTAAATTAGAAAAGTTCATGTCGAATTTTCTAATTAGTTTTTATCATCTTGATAATTAATCTGTACTGAAATTGTAACACCCATCAAGTTAATATATTGTTATATTCAACTTGAAAATTGTTTCAATTTATTCCGCTCAAATTTGTCTAAACTAAATTTTATTTAAAGGACAAATTTCGATAAATTGGTATAGATTGTATTCAACCCCCCCTTCTACAATCTTATCGGACCTAACAATTGGTATCAGAGCCTATTGATTGATACACAAATCAAGATCCTATTTTTATTCAATCAAAAATTTATCTCGAATTTTTAACTCACTTAAAAATTCATCATGTCTTCCGAAGGCATTGTTAAAATTCCTATCTTTAATAAAGATAACTATGACATGTGGAAAAATAAAATGGAATTGTTTCTTGATGTTACAAATCCAAATTATTTGTGGGTTTTGAAAAATGGACCAAAAACTCCTATGCAACATGATGATGAAATCCTTACAAATGGAGTAGTAACAACACCTGCAAAATTCTATCCAAAGGACCCTAAGAACTTTACTGCTGAAGATAAAGAGGAAGCTGGACTGGATAAAAATTTGAGACTCATTCTATTAGATTCCCTAGATGCTGTAATGTATAGTCATGTAATGAATTGTAAAACTGCTAAGCACATCTGGGAAACTGTTGAGACTATTAATGAAGGGACTGATGAAGTCAAGGAAAATAGACTTCAAATTTTGACCTCTGAATATGAACACTTTAGAGCTGGCCCTAACGAAGGCATTCAGGAAGTGTTCGAAAGGTATAATAAAATAATCAACAACTTGCAAGTTCATGGCAAGCAATATACCCAGAAGGAGATCAACATGAAGTTTTTACTGACTATGCCTACTCACCTGGAGCATAGAATAACTGCCATCAGAGAATCCAGAGATTTAAATAAGATTGCTCTTGACAGGCTGTTTGGTGTTCTGAAGACCTATGAGTTGGAACAAGAACAGCAGAAAGAGATTTCTGGCAAAGGCAGAGTGGCAAGTTCTTCTACAGCTCTAGTAGTTGAGGTTCCTAAGGAAGTGGAAGCTAAAGTTGTTCAACCTAACAGCTCCAACAAGGAACAAATTGAAGTGGAACATGGACAGACACCAGCCACTCAGGATGGTGGAGAATTCTATTCACTGGAAGAGCTAGATCAATTGGAAGATGAATCCATGGCAATGATGGTGAGGCAATTCAGTAATTTCAGATTCAGGCGAAATCCAAAGTTCAGGTTTAAGTCTAATAGCAGATTTCAGAGAGGAGATTCTTCATCCTCTAGTAACAGAGGAGGTTACAAAACTGGTACAGTTGACAGAAGCAAGATCCGTTGCTTCAACTGTAATGAGTTGGGACACTTTGCTACTGAGTGTCAAAAACCCAAGCAAGCACAGAAAAAGGACTATGCTTCTGAAAAGAAGAAAACTGGAAGAGCTTATGTAGCTGCCGGTAAAAGCTGGGATGACACAGACAGCGAAGATGAAGAATATGGAAACTTTGCGCTGGTGGCAAATGCTGAGTCATCAACTTATTACACCACACTGGTAATTCTTACTAATGAAGAGTTAATTCGTAGCTTACGTAATTCCTTGAGTAATGCACAAAAGGGATACGAGAGAATAAGTCTTGTAAACACTAAACTTGAAAATGAAGTGTTAGATTTAAAAAAGGTGCAGATTAATCAAGATAAGAATATAGAAGAAATAGCTCGACTTAACCGCAGAGATAAGTCATTAGGAGAATACATGGTAAAACAAGTTGATAGGATTGCTGAACAAGACATCAGGATTAAAGAACTTGAAACACAGATTAGAGCTTGTTATAATAATGTTAAAGTTTCTAAAGAGTTCTTCAACAAACAAGCGGTCGAACGAACTGTAGGAATAGGGTTTGATTACAGTCAAGCTGTTGGTTCCTTGAGCAATCATTCTCCTAATCTTATTCCTGTTAAAGAAAGAGGTATACCACACATTCTTAAGAATGTTGAAAAACCTATGTTTAAAAAGTCTGTTGTTGAACCACCTAATATGCTTTCTCTTGTCATTCATGAAGAAATGAAAAATGAGGACAGTGCTAATGGTATAGTCCTTGATAATGACAAATCTGCTAAGGAACAAGTTAAGGTTGTTGAGTTAACTAGTTCTTCTCAAATTGGGTTAAGTGACAACAAGTTGAAAAAGAACAATAACAAGTCTGACATGCATGCTATGCCTATTATTGATTCTTCTCATAAAGCATGTGGTGTTGTCAATTGTATGTCTTGTGCTTTTAATATCATCTCTGCTTACTTTTCTGGTAATCATGCATGTGCTGATAAGACTGCCCCTAGACAACATATGAACAGAAACAAAAATGTCAGATCAATGACTGCTAGTCCTCCTTATGTTAGGAGAGAAACATTTGTACCTAAGCCTAAACAAAGTTCTACTAAGGCTGTTTACAAGGTCAAATGTTCAGTCAATGAAAAAAATGTTATTGTTGCTAAACAAACATGGATACCCAAAATGAAACAAAATATTGTCAAATCTGTTTATAGGGTAAAATGTTTGTTGACTAATGGTAAAATTGGTGTTAAGGTGAAAAATGTTGTTTTGCCTGACAAAGGCCAATTCTTTAAGTATTCTGGACCCAATCAAATTTGGGTTCCGAAGAAGGTTTAATCCGTTTGTCATTGCAGGGTGTTGAACAGGTTGAACGAGTAACCTGGATCTTGGACAGTGGATGTTCAAGGCATATGACTGGTGACAGAACCCTGCTGACAAATGTGGTGGAGAAGGCCGGCCCAGTAGTTACCTTTGGAGATAACTGCAAAGGTAGAACTGATGGATATGGCAGACTTGAAGCTGGAAATGTTATCATTGATGAAGTTTCTTTTGTGAAAGGACTTGAGCACAATTTGCTCAGTGTTAGTCAATTCTGTGATAAAGGATATGAAGTTCATTTCAACAAGAAGAATTGTCTAATTTCACACAAGAGAAATGAAAAGCCACAACTGACAGGAGTTAGAAAAGGCAATCTGTACGTAACCAATATGAACTCAGGAAGCACTGCAGAAATTACTTGCTTCTACACTAAAGCATCTAATGACGAGAGTTGGCTATGGCACAAGAAACTTTCTCATCTTAATTTCAAAACAATGAATTCTCTAGTTAAAAGAGAATTGGTGAGAGGTTTGCCTTCAATGGAATTCACTCAAGAAGGACTGTGTGATGCATGTCAAAAAGGCAAGCTAAAAAGGGCAAGTCACAGGAGCACTGATACATCTTCAATAACTGAACCATTACAATTACTTCATATGGATTTGTTTGGTCCAGTTAATGTGATGTCTATGTCAAGGAAGAGATATGCTCTAGTGATCGTTGATGATTTTTCAAAATACACATGGGTCATATTTTTGAATTCTAAAGACGAGACTCCACAACTGGTGATTGATCACATCAAATTAATTGAGCGAGATTCTACATATCCAGTGAGAGCTATAAGATCAGACAATGGAACTGAATTCAAGAATGCAGTTCTAAATGACTTCTGCACTGAGAAGGGTATAACTAGACAATACTCAGCTCCAAGAACTCCTCAGCAAAATGGGGTAGTGGAAAGAAAGAATAGAACCTTGATTGAAGCTGCACGTACTATGTTAAGTGAATCAAGGCTTCCATTGTACTTTTGGGATGAAGCTGTCAACACTGCTTGCTATACCCAGAATCGAACTCTAATCAATAAAGACCATATGAAGACACCCTATGAAATTATGGCTGATAAGAAACCATCACTCAAATACTTTCATGTATTTGGGGCAAAATGCTTTGTGCTTAAAGAAGGTGATGATCAAGGTGGTAAATTCGATACCAAAGCATTTGAAGCAATTTTTATTAGTTATTCAATGAGGGCATACAGGGTGTATGTGATTGATGAACAGAAGATGATGGAAAGTGTCAATGTAACATTTGATGACACTAAACTCCCTAGTATCCAAACTGAGGATTCATCTGAAAAGCTATCTTTTGATGATATGACAGATCCAGATTCAGATGATGATAATCCACCTGATGTTTTTGCTGATGCTAATGACAATAATGAAAATGGTGATGATGATGATCAGGGCATGGTGATGAAAACAATGAGAATAATGAAGATATCCCTGACACTCCTGAACAATCATCTAGTCAACCTGGCAACAACTCAGGGGGAGATAATGAAGGATCAACTAGTCATACACAACATCACAATGAAGAACAAGGCGAATCATCAAGATCTAATCTTCCCAGACAGACTGTTTGGAATAGAGCTCATCCTTTTGAGCTGATTATTGGTGATCCAGATGTTGGTGTCAAAACTAGAAGTGCTACTCAAAATCAATGTAACTATTCAGGGTTTCTATCTGAAATGGAACCTAAGAAAACTGAGGAAGCTCTTTCTGATCCTGATTGGGTGATTGCTATGCAAGATGAACTCAATCAATTCAAACAACAAGAAGTATGGAAGCTGGTACCCAGACCCAAAGACAGGAAAGTGGTTGACACAAGGTGGGTATTCAGAAACAAACTTGATGAAGATGGCATAGTGACGAGAAATAAAGCAAGACTGGTAGCAAAAGGTTATTCACAAGCTGAAGGCATTGATTATGATGAAACCTACGCTCCAGTGGAAAGACTTGAGGCTATCAGAATATTCTTGGCATTCGCAGCATTCTCAAACTTTAAGGTTTATCAAATGGATGTTAAGAGTGCTTTTCTGAATGGTAAGCTAGATGAAGAGGTATATGTAGAACAGCCCCTGGCTTTGAAGATCCAGAATTCATGGACTATGTCTACTTTCTCTTCAAGGCTATTTATGGTCTTAAGCAAGCACCAAGGAAATGGTATGACACTCTCTCTGAATTTTTACTTGAAAATGGTTTTGTTAGAGGTGTCATAGACAAAACTCTCTTCACAAAGAAACATAAGAATGATACAATATTAGTCCAAATCTATGTGGATGATATAATATTCAGGTCTACTAATGATCTTCTTTGCAAGAAATTTGCTAAGTTAATGCAGGGTAAGTTTGAAATGAGCATGATGGGTGAGCTGAAGTTCTTTCTTGGATTGCAAGTAAGTCAAAGGACAGATGGGATATTTATCTGTCAATCCAAGTATGTCAGAGAGCTCCTCAAGAAATATCAAATGGAGGACTCATCTTCAGCAAGAACACCATCATCTACAGCTGTCAAATTTGGAGCATGTGAAAATTCTGCTAAGGTAGATATCACAAGCTACAGAGGTATGATAGGCTCATTACTTTACCTTACTGCAAGTAGACCAGATATTATGCATGCTACATGTTTGTGTGCAAGGTTCCAATCGGATCCTAGAGATGTTCATCTCATTGCTGTAAAACGAATCTTGAGATATCTTAAGGGTACGCCTAACTTAGGCATCTGGTACCCTAAAGATTCTGGTTTTAATCTTGTTGGATATACAGATTCAGATTATGCAGGAAGTGTTGTAGATAGGAAAAGCACCTCTGGGAGTTGTCAATTCCTAGGTGGCAGGTTGGTTTCCTGGTACAGCAAGAAACATCAAACAGTTTCCAACTCAACAGCTGAAGCTGAATACATAGCTGCTGGAAGCTGTTGTGCACAGATTTTGTGGATTAGGAATCAGCTAAGGGACTATGGCTTTGTACTTGACAAAATTCCTATCTTGTGTGACAATACAAGTGCCATAGCAATCTCCAACAATCCTGTGCAGCATACGAGGACAAAGCACATTGATATCAGGTATCATTTCATTAGAGGGCATGTCATGAATGGTACCGTGGAGTTACATTTTGTACCCACGGAAGAACAAACAGCAGATATTTTTACTAAGTCTCTTGATGAATCCACATTCACCAGAATTGTTGGTGAATTGGGTATGTTAAATAGTCCTAGTAATTAAACTAGTTAATATCTGAGGTTTGCTCTTTAATAATTTTCAAGTGATTATCTTTGTAAATATTTGTTATTAAAATCACTTGTGTAATTATTTTATCAACTTAAAATCTTGCTTGTTAATTCTTAAATCATTGTCATTATCTTTTTAATATATTCCTACTTACTTCTTTTAATTTTAGAATATTTTAATTTTCTCTAAAAATATTTTTCTCAAATTTTACAAGTTGAAATTAGTGAGAAATCTATTTTTGTTGAAAATTACTTTTGAATATTTGTGGTGATTTAATAAGTCATATTTTTCTCTTTAAATGATTTTCTATAAGAAAGTTATTTTATTAAGAAAATATTTAGATTTATTAATTTACTACAAATATTTTTGTAAATAGTTAATAGTTTATTAAATGGTTTGTAGTGTTTGTCCTTTTGTTATTAATGTTTGATTTCGTAAAAAGGATAACCTATGGTGTTTTTAGCTTTTTCTATTTTCTATTTAGCTATTGTTAAGTAGTTATATTGTTGTAAATATTTTTGTAAATTATTTTCTTTTATTTCTAATATTCTGTAAATATTATTAATACAGTTATTTTTTAATAATAAAATAAATAAAAAAATAAAATAAAAAAAATCGTATTTTTCTTTTCTTTTTAGTTTTTATTTAATATTATTTTTATGTATATTATTTCTTATTTTTGTATATTATTTTTCATGTGTTTATAAATAGTTTGTATAGTTTTTCAGTTTAGTCACTATACTTTCAAAACTTACAAACAGGTCCCTGTACTTGGTTCTTTTGTAGTTCTTCTGTTTAACACACACATATCATGCTGTTTTAATTTCTAATCTTTGTTGTGTTGTTGTTATTAACAGAATTTCTTATATAGGAACATTGTTGGTATCAAAATGGTATATGTCAATTCAATTGTTTAGGAACCAACGTTTGATTTTCAGGTTCTAACAATTGGAAGACAAGACCTAACAAGTGTTAACAAGTGGTAACAGTTGGTATCTAACATACAGGATCTAAAACATGATAAAATAGTTTTGTTTGTATTGGTTTAAACATTAACATTCATTAATTTGATTAATATTTATTGTTAATTGGATTTTTGTTTATGTTTTCGTTTAGTAAAACCGGCTCAAGATCTATATCTTTCCCATAACTCAAAATCTCTTTCTATAGTTGTGATTTCTTATATTGTAAACCTTTTGAAATCACAACTGTATATCATTCTATCTCTATTGTTCATATTCTGTGATGCAGGTTCATCTAAATGGAATTTTGTTTTCTCACATGATTAGTTATAAGGTTGTAAACCCAACAACTTTTATCCCAGACTACAGTCAAACTCAAACACATTCTATCTTACACCCTAAAAGGAAGTAACCTATCAGACTAGAGGTCACCAGGGAGTAACTGCACGTGATGCAGCAAATAAGGATGTGTGGGATATTCAGTTGGAGAGTCACTATCTTATACACTAACCAAAATATTTCATATGCACAAAGTGAGAATGCACACACTAAGGATGAATTGACGGAAACCTGTAATCCAACCATTTGACGGTTAGGATTATAACTTAAAGGTTCTTTAATGAACCAAGTGTCTTCACAGACATAAGAAGAAAATCTTGATCTCAATGCTAAATTTCTAGATCATTGTTTACCTTCTCAGAATTCAAATCTGAAAACCTTTAAAAGGGAAATTAGCAACTTGTAGATTATGACTCAGATTCGTCTGACGAGTCTAACAAGGATTTGGGATTTGCGAACTCCATTGCACCACCACTGACCTCTCTTAAAGGGGCTAGGGTAATTTTTCCTTGCAGGTACACTAATGGATGTTGAAGCTATGAGTGATATGAGTGATACACTAGTGAGCAAGAGTGTAAACACAAAGAGATGTGAGACACTCAACACAAATGAGTGGAGAGAAGAGTGAAACGCTTGTGAGGTACACTAAACACTATCACACACTCACAGTGAGGAAGAAAATGAAACTTCCTTTCTAACAAAGAACTCTATAATTGGTACAACTACTTTGGCAACTAGTTGATTGGAGGATTCCTCAACTAAGGGGGAGAAGTAAAGGGGGTACAAGAAAAAGAAGAGTAGGTTAGAAAGAGGGAGCATTTACAGACTGTGCTTTGGAAGAGAAGCAAGTCAACTTACTAAGGGGGAGCCTTAGATGGAGAAGTAAGGGGAGATTTAGTTGAGAAGAAAGGGGAGATATAAGGAGAAGCTTACATCACAATACTATTCTATTAGTCTTTCAATGTACTATGTATAGAGGCTAAGTGGAGGAGTAGTAGATTTCCAGAAGTTATAGAAATGGTATTGATTCACCATTGTCTATTTATTAGGAGCAGTTATTTTTCTTAAATGAGAAAAGCTGTGTCAGAGAAGGGAAGTGATTGTAAATCAAGAACTGCTGATAATCATACATGTAAGATGTGAAGGATTATCAGGCAGAGATATGAAGAATCAGAAATGAAGATGAGTTATCTATTGAAGATCAGTTCAGTGCTAGAGGAACAGTCAACTATCATTTCATCAACTGAGGATTCTGGAATTGTTAAATTCAAACCAGAGAATTTTTAAATATACTATTTGCTAAGCTCCTAATTGCTTAATCTTTTTCTTGTTTAAGTGAGTTAGTGGAGTTATCCTCTAGGTATTTGCTTGTTATTGTCTAACAAACAAATAGGGGGAGATTGAAAGGCATATGATGTAGCCTATTTGTATTTCGAGGATTCAACTCAACTTAAACAAGATTGTAATAGTAAATAGTATATAGACTGTCACAAGGAATCTCAGATTGTATTATCTGTCAGAAGAAAAAGATCAAGGTCAATCTACAGACTTGGGGAATTACTACATTGAAAGAAGTTCAGTCAACTGTTCAAGCCTCAGTGGAGTATTAGTCAAGAAGTGGATTCGTTTAAAGTGATAGAGATTTCTGCAGTGACAGAGACAGTACAGAAGAATTAAAGAGAGAGAGGAGAAAAGAAAAGGAACCAGCTATTAAAGTCAATATATGAAGAACAGTCATTGCGATTAGTCACTCATGAACCAGACAGTACATCGAGTGTCAACATTTAACAGTGGTTGTTCATCATTAACTTCAGTGGTTCAAGCTATCAAGACTGGTAAGAGAGAAAATCATTGTGCAAGCAACAGAAGGGTTAAATTATTTGACCACAAGGATTTTATTATCAAGTGGACTGGTTACGAGGAAAAAGGATTATCACAAAGAAATTCTAAGTGATATATTCTTAATGCTGAAACCCCGGTTAGAATTGTTGTATTTTTTGCTAAGCAAAAGGAGTCCGGTTTCACATCCTCAAGAGACCGCAGCTTACACCTGGACGGGTTATGAGAAAATAGAATTATCACAAGAATATTGAAAGTGATATATTCTTAAAGCTGGAACCCCGATTGGAATTGATATATTTTTTGTTAAGCAAAAGGAGTCCGGTTCCAGACGCTCAGGTAACCGCAGCTTAGGACTTAAGGATTTATTTATATTAATAAATATTTTATTTATTTGGAAAATTATATTTATAAATATCTAATAATATTAGATATTTATTTTATAATTTCTGGATTAAAATAATTATTTATTAATTAAAGATTATAAGTTGTGGGGGTTAAAAATCATTTGGACGAACCAAATTCTTTTAATTTAGAAAATGGTGGCACATTGTTGTATTAAGAATTGTTTTGAAACAAAAGTTAAGTTGCTGTCGACAGAGGCATTTTCAATGAAATGAATTGCAAACAAAAGGAAAGTAGAAAAGATGCTCTCTGTCAAACCACATGCAGTTGTCGGCAGCAGGCTTCACTCACCTGCATAGCGCGTGTTTCACACGCGCCCGAGAAGTCAGGCAGAAAAGGCGCGCGTGTTTTCAATCTGGCCTCCTGCATCTGGTCTTCGTCAAGGCAGCCAATTCAGTTGTTTACAAAAGAATTAAATCAGTAGTCTACCGTGTTTATTTAATTCATGTACAGACTATCTTGATAGTCACACCGGTAGTCTGGATTTTAAGTTGATAGTCATACCGACAGTCTGCAAGAGTAATTGATAGTCTGTATTATTAAATGGATAGTCTACAAGCCATTTAATAGTCTATCAATGATAGTCACACCGGTAGTCTGCAGCTCAACTGGATAGTCTGCAAGTCATTTGATAGTCTCTGGATAGTCTGATTAAGTGTTAAAAAGAGGCAGAAGACATAAAAGAGCAAGGCGGCTCAACAAACAAAAACAACTACAACATTACATCCAACAACAAACCCAGCAGCCTTCTTCTCTCTCAAAAAGCTCAAGAACACACCAAGAACAAATTAATTTCTGTAAAATCAAGTTCATCTCCTTTGTAATATTTTATCCGATGGAACTTAATTATTTGTGATTCTTGTACTACTAGCGAATTAAGTTTCCTAGTTCTTATCTTGATTTTTATTAACTAAATTAGAAAAGTTCATGTCGAATTTTCTAATTAGTTTTTATCATCTTGATAATTAATATGTACTGAAATTGTAACACCCATCAAGTTAATATATTGTTATATTCAACTTGAAAATTGTTTCAATTTATTCCGCTCAAATTTGTCTAAACTAAATTTTATTTAAAGGACAAATTTCGATAAATTGGTATAGATTGTATTCAACCCCCCCTTCTACAATCTTATCGGACCTAACAAAGGGTCATTTCTCTAAGGGAAAGAGATTTGAACAAAGTTACATATGATGTGCTCTATGGGGTTTTAAAAACTCATGAGCTTGAGTTGCTTCAGAAAAGGGCTATCCAAGCCAACCAAGGCCAAATGATAAACACATCATGTGCCTTAATTGTCAACAAATTTATTCAAGACCTAGAAGCATCTACAAGCCAACTGAGGATAGAGGAGATAGTAGATGATGAAGAAACTGAAGCTGAGGTTAGTGAACCTGTTGAGGAGAAGGAGGAAGAAGAGTTTTACACTCTTAAAGAACTAGATGGGATGGAAAACACTTCATATGCTTTCATGGCCAGAAAATTTCCAAACATCAGATTCAAGAGTAATCAACCCTTCAAACCTAAAACCCAAAACCATTCATTCAACAAGAGCAAGGCACCTGTGAAACCAAACAAGAATAAGTTCAAAACCAGCCATGTGGATAGGTCATCTGTAAGGTGTTATAGATGCAATGACCTAGGGCATTTTGCCAGTGAATGCAAGAAGCCTAAAAAGAAGGATAAAGAGTATCTTGAGCTCGAACCTAAGTATGAGGCCCTTCTGAAAAAGCAGACACAAGGTAAGGCCTACATAACTGAAGGGAAGTGCTGGGATGATTCTGACAGTGATGGAGAAGAGCGGGAATTTTGTAACTATGCCTTGATGGCCAATTCCAAGGATGACACATCTTCATCAGACTCTCAGGTACCACATCTCACTACTATAGACATGTCTGTTTCTGAGTATAAATGCATGATTGAACAACTATCTGTTGAAATGTTTAATATTCATACTAGTATGACTGTTGTTAATGAAGAAATTGCTAAATTGTCTACTAGAAATGAAATATTAACCAAAAAGAATGAGGAACTTGAGCTAACCGCTATGCATGTAGAAAACCTTAAGAAAGAAGTTGAATATCCGCAGAATAAGGTTCTATGTGCTAGTCAAGTTGAAAAGGCCCTTAGGGATGAACTAGCTGAAAATGAATTCAAACTGAAAACTTTTAAGAAATCATCTGGTCTAGTACAATCCTACCGTGAGAAGATTCAAGCTAAACCCAAGGCTGCAATTGGACTTGACTATGACACTCTTAAATAGAGGAAAGGCTATGCTGTCATTGAAGATGACATTGTTGTTCAGATGGAAGTGCCTCAGATTTTGAAAAAGGCTCAGACTCCAATTTTTAAAGAATCAACATTTGAAATTGATGAGGATGCCTTACTCATCAAGCAAATGTTGAATGATGAGGATGAGGCACAATCCAGTGAACAACAAGCATCCTCTAAGAGTGAGAGTGTCAAGTCAAAAGCCAAGGAGCCAGTAGGTGATAGGTCAAGACCTAAGAAGTTTGTTAAGTTTGTTTCAGCTGGGAATAGTAAATCTGAGAAGAAAGTGACTAAGAAGAAACAGAACAGAAATGGCAAGTTAGGGATTAACAAAGATAACAACTATGCTTATATGCCTAATGCTCCTAGGAAAACTTGTCAAAATTGTTTCAGTACCAATCATTTAACTCATGCATGCAAGAAACCTGTTGGTAGTGTGCTCAAACCTTTCTATGATTGTTTTGTGCCTCTAAGACATAGAGATGCTCCATTCTGTGATACATTTGACTGTATGCCATGCAACATGAATGTTGTGACTAGTTGTTTTAATTTGAGAAAGACAATTCATTGATGGTTGTATCAGTCACAATTCTCACACACACTACACAAGGTCAAAGTCTTCGAGTCCTCCTAAAGCTAGGAAGGTACCTCTGTCACCTAAGTCTGAAACCTCAGGTTCTAAGACTTCTAACAGTGACAAGAAGACTAACACCAAGAAAGTTGATAAGCATGTTGTTTATGATAAAACTGTTTCTAAGTCACATGGACCCAAACTTGTTTGGGTACCAAAGGAGAAGTAATACCTTTGTGTTTGCAGGGCAAAGAAAGTGAAAAGAAAGTCATGTGGATTTTGGACAGTGGATGCTCAAATCATATGACTGGTGATATGGCCCAGCTATCACAGTATGAGGAGAAGGCTGGCCCAATGGTTGCTTTTGGAGATGATAGCATGGGTGACACATTGGGATATGGCAAGTTGAAAGTTGGAAATGTCATCATTGAAGATGTATCACTGGTCAAGGGACTCAAGCATAATCTGCTAAGTGTTGGTCAGTTTACTGATAGGGGATTCAAGGTGGATTTTGACAAAGATGAATGTTTGATCACCCACAAGAAGACTGGTGATTTTGCTCTATCTGGAGTAAGGAAAGGAAGCCTGTTTGTAGCCAATATGGACTCTGCAAACAAGGACAAAATTTGTTGCTTCTACTCAAAAGCATCAAATGAAGATTGTTGGCTGTGACACAAGAAATTATCACACCTGAACTTCAAAGCCATTAATTCTCTAGTCAAAAGAGAGTTAGTGAGAGGCATGCCCACACTTGAATTCTTTCAAGAAGGAGTGTGTGAGGCTTGTCAAAGAGGAAAAATGAAAAGATCAAGCCACAAGTCAAAGACAGTGACATCAATAACCAAGCCCCTACAACTCATTCATATGGACTTGTTTGGGCTTGTCAATATTATGTCACTAGGAAAAAAGAAGTATGCCTTAGTGATGGTTGATGACTTTACAAGGTATACATAGGTGGAATTTCTGGCATAAAAAGATGAGGCTCCACAAGTAATCATTGAGCACATAAAGAGAGTTGACAAGGAAGCAAAGGCCAACAATGCAAGTGTGATTGCATTAAGAAGTGATAATGGAACAGAGTTCAGAAATGCCATACTTGAAGCATTCTGCAAAGAGAATAGAATTTCTCAGCAATTCTCTGCTCCAAGGACTCCACAACAAAATGGAGTTGTTGAGAGAAAGAATAGAACTCTAATTTAGGCTGCTAGAACAATGTTGCTTGATGCAAAGATGCCTACATGTTTTTGGGCTGAGGCTGTGAGCACTGCATGCTATATCCAGAACAGAACCCTCATCAACAAAAACACTGGAAAGACACCTTACAATTTGATGACTGGAAAGAAGCCTAGTCTAAAGTATATATGTTCATACTTTTGGAAGCAAATGCTTTGTATTGAAGGATAATTCAGAATATGTTGGAAAATTCGATGCAAAGGCATTTGAAGGAATTTTTCTTGGCTACTCTATGGAAAGAATTGCATACAAAGTTTATGTCATCAGTCAAAAGAAAATTATGGAAAGCACATATGTGACATTTGATGATAGCAAACTACATGGATTAGAAGAAGCCAATGATGAAGATAAAGATCCATTAAAGTTTGATAATCTAGATGATTCTGATGAAGAGGTTGAAACTGGAGTTGAAACTCAAGTTCAACAAACTCAAGTGAATGATGATACAAGAAGAGAATTTGTGCCAATCAATAGTGGAGAAACAAGCATCCAAGACACACATGTGAATAGTGGCAACATCACAGGGGGAGGAAATGAGAATGATCAGGACTTGGATGATGAAGCAACATCAAGAATGAGAAATCAGACTGAGCATTCAAGGAAATGGGATAGATCACACACTGCAGAGCAAATTATTGGAGATCCTAATGCAGGAGTAAGGACTAGGAGAGCAACTCAGAATGAGTGTCTCTATGGTTATTTTCTATCTCAGGTTGAGCCTAAGAAACTTGATGATGCACTGTTGGATCCAGATTGGATTATTGCCATGCAAGAGGAGTTGAATCAATTTGAAAGAAACAAAGTATGGGAACTTGTGCCTGCACCAAAGAATAGAACCATTGCTGGAACAAAATGGGTTCTGAAGAATAAGATGGATGAAGATGGTGTAATAGTAAGAAACAAAGCAAGGTTGGTTGCAAAAGGATACTCTCAACAGGAAGGCATTGATTATGATGAGACATTTGCCTCTGTTGCTAGATTGGAAGCCATCAGAATATTCTTGGCATTTGCTGCTCATTCAAACTTTAAAGTTTATCAAATGGATGTCAAGAGTGCATTTCTGAATGGAGAGTTGGAAGAAGTTTATGTGCAACAACCACCTGGCTTTGAGGATCCACACTTCCCAAAATTTGTCTACAGATTGCTTAAGGCATTGTATGGACTTAAGCAGGCTCCAAGGGCATGGTATGATACTCTATCACAATTTCTCCTTGAAAATCAATTCACTAGAGGCACATTGGACAAAACACTGTTTTACAAGAAGCATGGTGATGATATTATCCTAGTTCAGATCTATGTGGATGATATCATATTTGGGTCTACATATGTGAAGCTATGTGAGAAATTCTCTAAACTCATGCAGAGCATATATAAGATGAGTATGATGGGAGAGTTGACATTCTTTCTTGGGTTGCAAGTCAGTCAAAGGAAGGATGGTATCTTTATCAGTCAAACCAAGTACATCAAGGATTTATTGAAGAAGTTTGACTTAGAAGACTGCTCACCTGCAAAGACACCCATGGCCACTGCCACTAAATTAGATGAAGATGCTAAAGGCAAGAAAGTAGATATCTCAGTCTACAGAGGCATGGTTGGTTCTCTACTCTACCTCACTGTAAGTAGGCCAGACATCATGTTTGCTACATGTTTGTGTGCAAGGTTTCAATCAAATCCAAAAGAATCACATTTGATTGCTATAAAAAGGATCTTTAGATATCTGAAGGGCACTCCAAACTTGGGTTTATGGTATCCTAAGGACACAGGGTTCAATCTGGTTGGTTATTCTGATGCTGATTATGCTGGATGCAGAGTGGATAGGAAAAGCACCTCAGGTAGCTGCCAGTTTCTTGGATAAAGGTTAGTCTCTTGGTATAGCAAGAAACAACAATCTGTATCAACTTCTACAGCTGAGGTTGAATACATAGCTGCTGGAAGTTGCTGTGCTCAAGTGCTTTGGATTAGAAATCAACTTAGAGATTATGGACTTGTGTTGGAAAGAATTCCAATCATGTGTGACAACACAAGTGCAATCTCTATAGTTGCCAATCCTGTCAATCATTCTAGAACAAAGCACATTGACAGCAGATATCATTTCATTAGAGAACATGCAACTAATGGTACATTGAGTTGCATTATGTCTCTACAGATAAACAACTAGCTGACATATTCACTAAGCCATTAGATGAAGCCACCTTCACAAGGTTGGTTAGTGAGATTGGAATGCTGAATTCTTCAGATTCTGGCTAAGTGACTATATCATCTAGATTGTTGCAGCAGTAAACACTTACTTTATCTAAATTCTCAATATTTTTGGAGTAAGTGTTGGCTGAAATATGATTTATAAATATTTCAAATCTGTTGCATATGTTAAAAAAACATATTTTATTAACTTGAAATTTCTATGAAATTTTGAGAAAATCACTGTTTAATTTACTAGAATATTCTTCATTGAATATGACTGGTAAATTTTAAAAGATAGTGAAAATTAATTTTTGTGAGTGGAGAGTATATTTCGATAAGTCAGACTTCTCGAATGGTTCACTATTCGACATCTCTCATAAGTCTCATTAGAGCACTCTCGAGTTCTCGAATAGAGTCTTTTAGAGATATCTAATAGAGGTATTCTTGACTTCTCGAATATGGTAATTGAGTTCTTTAATGACTGAGTTCTCGAATCATTTGAAAAGGCTGAATTCTCGCTGAATCTCAACCGATTTTTGATTTTTGTCTAAAATTTTAATTCACTCATAAAAACACATTTTATTTAATTTAGAATTATTTCTAAGTTAGATAAATGCCAGCTGTGAGTTACCATCTGCTTGAGTTATCGAATAAGCCTTTCTTGACTTATCGAATAGGTGTTTTCTACTTCTCGAATGCCGGACTTGTCGATACAAAACATATATCTAATCGATAATTCAAGTACTTCATACTTATACAATTCTACATCTATTCGGTTCATTTCATTCGATTTCTCAAGCATCTAAACTCCTAAAACCTCTGAAAACCCTAACTGCAAAAACTTAATTTCTTCTTCAATCTTCATTCTTTTTCTCTCTCTATACAAATGGCAAACACTCAACTCACCATACCTACTCAGACCAATTTCATTGCTATAACAAATGATGTGGAAGCACCAAATGCGAACTTCAAGTGCTTTGTTCGCTGGATGTCTGAATCATATATCAAGAATGCTCTATCAGCCAACCCAACTCTGTATCTGGACCTACTAGAACAGTTTTGGAGGACTGCCACCGTGGAAGTCATTGCTCTTGAGAATGCTATAACCTCATATGTAGTCTACTGCAAAATTCAAGGAAAGGATATCACTATCACTACATCTGACATGAATAAGGCACTGGATTTACAATAAGAGGAGTATGACATACTGGCCAAAAATGCACAGTTAGAAGATTTCTTTGAATTTATCAACTACTCAGATGCAATCAATCTTGGAAAGTTGAACAGAAAGAATCTAAGGAAATAGTGGAGCTATGTATTTGCCACTCTCCTTCAAGTCTTCACTGCCAGGAAGTCTAGTTTTGACCAAATCAGTGCACCTGCGCAGCAAATTGGCTATGCTTTGGCCTATCCTATGGGAGAAAGATTGATGTTGGACAGATCATTCTACAGGAACTATATAGGAGACTTGGTAAGAACACAACCAAGAGAGGTACTGAAATTTTCTTTCCTCGTTTTATTCAATCTGTACTCAATTTTGTAGATAATAAATTGATTGAATTGCCTGGATTAGATAAGACTAGAATAGGCTACCCTAGATCCATGACCAAACTCATTTTTGGTAACTTGGAAACTAGGAATGATGTGGATGTAAGACTCAAAATAACTCCTCATATGGAGAGTCTATTTAGGACTTACCCCCACAACATGCCAATATTTGATTCAAAATCTCAGTTAGCACAGCCCAAGCAAGTAGAACACAATGCTAACCCAGGGCTTGCTAACCAACCCTCTCAGCCAAACACTCTACCAAACATTGAGCCAACTGCATCATCCTCTCAAAAGGGTGATGTTAGTAAAAAGAAGAGAAATGAGATAGCTTCTGCACCATTAACCATATTATCTGAAGCAGCATTGGCTGTAGAATTAGAAAGTGAGGAACCTGAGTTACCCCTTGTCAGGCCAAAGAAGAAGAAAACTAAAACCACCTCTTCAGTCACACAAATGGCTGAAGTTGTAAAATCAAGGGCAAACAGTTCACTAGATGTATCCTCTCAACAGGGGGCATCTATAGAATCAAGCATCCTCCCCAATGCACCTACTTGTACAGAGTCAGCACCTGGGAGTGATAAGGCTGGCACTATACTGAGTGGAGAGCACATCACATTTGAAACTCCCTCTATTTCTCAGGGGGAGTTGCCAAAATCTATTCCACAAGACACTTCTCTTCCAGAATCTACAACTGAAATTGCTTTGCAGCCTGCAACTCAAGCAATTGAGGAGCAAGGACTTGATCATCAAGAATTCTTCTCTCTTGATGAGCCAACAACTTCAAGTGACATGGTGCTTGACACTGTGCTCACCACCCAGAAACCACATTCAGATGGTGAGGGAATGCTAGCTGGGGCATATCCTAATGACACCATCACAAACACAGAGGATTCACTAGTTTTTACTAGAGACTCTATGCCTGTGTCAACTACTGTTGTAACTCATCCCACTCATGTGGAGACAACAGTAGTAGAGTCATTCCATCCGGTTACAGAAGTTGCATCTGTAACTGAGGAGTCTAGTTTGCCTAGCTCTAGCTCTGACTTTATGTCACAATGGCTGAAGCCTGTGCAACATGACAGTGCTTCAGGATCAGGGTCTGTTCCACCACAATTGACGGTTGAAGCACTTCAAAGCTTAGTTGTGGATCAGATTCCTGAGTTTGTCAAGAGTGCTCAGAACTTGGTCACCTCCAACATGCCTAATCCAGACTATGAAGCCATTCTGCTATGCCATATGGATGATGCGGAGATGCAAAAGGCCAAGATAATTGATGATGCTGAGAGAGATGGCAATGTAGATGCCTGGCTGCAAGGAAAATATGATATTACTCTTGATGAAACTCTTCAATATCTCAGAGAGGAATACATCACTTCACTGGGTTCCAATGCAAAATCTCTGACTCCTGGTGAAGTGTATGAGGCTATGAATGATTCATATAAGGGATTCCTCAAGGCTGCACACTATCTGGGAAAAGGAGTCAAAACTGAGGTCAACAGAGTGTGTGATAAGACAGCCACTATAGTGGAAGAAATCAAGAGGGTCTTCGATGCCAAATTCCCTCAGTTGGACAGTGTTAGGGCTGTCAAACGGATATTTCGGATACGGATCTGCCAATATCCGAATCTGAAATCCGAAATCACCATCCGAATCTGAATCCGACGGATATTAAAAAATTATATCCGAATTCGAATCCGACGGATATTAATATCCGAATCCGAATATCCGAATTTTGAATTTTTTTTAAAAAAATCCAAATATATCTGAAAATCAAAAAATTCAAATATCTGAATATCCGAATCATTTTAAAAAAATTAAATAATAATAATTTTTTTCACATTCAAACATAGTAAAATAGAATAAATAATATATTTTATTATAAATATTAAATTATTAATTATAAATTATATATTCTAATATATATATATATATATATATATATATATATATTCTAATATATAATAATATTACATATATATATATTCGGATATTTCGAATATGGATGTGCCTATATCCGTATCCGCTATTTTCGGATACGAATTCGGATACGAATAATATCCATTTTTTTTTCGAATACGGATATTATCCGTTTTTTTCGGATTCGGTATCGGATTTTTCGGATTTTTTTGACAGCCCTAGACAGTGTATTCAAGGACCTCAAACACTGCAACACCACCTGTACCAAAATGGATAATGGACTAGCTCTACTCAAGGATACTGTCACAGGTCTGGGGCATAAATTTCAAGTTCTATCTGATCAGACAACAAATGCCAATTCCATGCCGAGGACTATGTTCAAAAATCTATATGGAGATAAACTAGTGACTGAGGTCCCTTTGCATGAAATGTCCAAGTATGAAGTGAAGAGACTGCAAGACCAATCCTTATCTGGTTTCAAGGCAAATGAGCTATTCACTAAAGTGGATACTCTTGAAAAGGAGGTGGTGTCTCTCAAAGAATCCAATGCTCATTTGATAGAAAAGGTTGCAACTCTAACTGAGCAGTTGAGCACTCAAGCCACCAACACAGCTGAGGTTCTTCTGCATCAACAATCAATGTTGTCTGCCATGATGAAGCACATGGTTCTCCCTCTACCTGAAGACTCTTCAAACCCAAAGGTCATTCCTATAGCCTCTGTGCCTGACAACAAGCCTAAGGGGGAGAAGAGGACATCAAGGCAATCAAATCCAAAGGGGGAGAAACCTCAAGCCAAAGGCATAAAGCTAAATGAGGGTGGTCACCAAAGGGCTTTTAAATCCATAACTCATGTGCCAGGAAAAGGGAAAGCTAAAGTGGATGAGCCTCCTACCTCTCTGCCAGTTTTTACTCTACCAACTGTGCATATCACTACACCAAGTGGCCAAAAGCAAACTTTCCTACTACAGTGGTGGCAGGTTCCATGCCAAGTGATCTAGTCCAAGCCACTAGACATGAAGATGACCCATTGGAAGCTAGTGTGATTATTGAGGCCAAGCTGATAGAAGTAGCAAATTCAGAGACTTATCATGATGCTGCATTTGAAGTTTCTGCAAGTCTCAAAGGCAAAGGTAGGAGGAGATACTTTGCAGTACAGAAGAAGCCTCAAAGACCAAATTAAATATCTAACAGTTATTCCAAGAAAGCTAAATCAAATCTTTCTCAAGGAAATCATGATGGTGACCAATGGCAAGATATGGCACCTATCTATTGACAAATTAAATGCCCTTAAATTCACTGAGATTGATGCCATCTTGGAACTAATTGATCAGAAAGGGGAGAACAACAAGAGTCTGTACACTGAACTGAGAAATGGTCAACAAGCTAGGCTTCTTGAAGTATGCATCAAACCAAGAACCATCTTCTATCAGTCTTGTACAAAAATTCAAGATGTTAATCAGTTATCCCCAGTGATCTCACCCCTCGAAACTATAGACTCATCATTGCTGTTACTGATCAGCTACAAAAGAAGGGTGGAGTCAGAACTGCTGAAGAGTTGGAAGCATTACACATCATAAGAACATTTATTGCTACTGGTACAATTCCAGAAATGGCTCAGCCTAGGAGGAATAAGGATGATGACAAGAGTGATGGGAGGAGAAGTCATCACAGGAGTGATAAGGGTGATAGAGATGAGAAGAAGAAGAAAGATAACAAAGACAAGAAAGATGGTGATGACCAGGGCAAAGTCTATGAGAGGAAGATTGGAAAACAGCAAGCCTTAGGCATTGCTAGCAGTAATCTCACCACAACATAAGACTCTAAGTCTAGGGTGAATACTGTTAGTAGTGACCTAGCAAAATCTACACCTATGGCTTCTGCAACTGTTTTGCCACCTTAAGAAGAGAAGAAGATTCAAGTCAAGAAACCATCTGTGTGTTTCAAAAAGCAAACTGCTAATGGAATACTACAATGGTCTACGAACAAAGGTCACATGCTACTACCAGGCAACCATGTAAAAAGGATCAAATTCAAACAAACTGCAAGGAAACCAAAGCTATCCAAATCAAGAACCCTAACTATCTATCCATGACTGAAACTCCAACCTCTTGATGAAGACTTTGACGAAGACCAATTGCAATATCTAAGAGCTCAGAGAATCTACTATGCTGCCATTGTGAATAACTGCCTTGAGATTAAATATATTGATGGAAGGGAGAAGAAATTCAAACAAGGACAGTGTCAAAATTGGGGCAAGCTATATGAAATAGAAAGGATCATTGCATTATTGGATTCTGAAGACAAAGTGGAGAAAGTATGGAAGCTGGAGTTGATTGATTTTGTGAAGATGAAGAGAGACTATGCTGAGAAGATAAGAAAGGGGTGCTTTGAGAAATGGCTAGAAAGGGAGAAGGAGATTGATAGGCTGGAAGTTGAAGCAGAAAAGCTAAGGGCAAAAGGATTGTGTAGAGTTCAATTTAATCCCTATGTGGTGAAGTATAGGAGGAGAAATGGAGATAATGTCAATATAAGAATGAACTTACTCAGTCATTATCCTGCCAACATTCTGAAACCAGTACTTTAAGATTTCAAAGACTCTATCATGCTTGAAGAATTGGATGCTTTGGCAGAGATCATAAAGGCCATGGATGAGAATGCAAGAAATGAGAAAGAAAGAAAACAGAAAGCATATGATGATCTACAAGCCAAAGCAATGGAGATGGAATCAAATGAGAATGGCTAGTATTTCATCATACTGTAAGATTATTCATCTTGAATTTCATTCATGTGCTCAATCAAATTTCATACCTGTACTTTTCAAGTTTTATCTTTATGTATGTTAAGCTTGTTATCAGACATGAAATTGTGACTAAGGGTCTCACTCACAATTTGGGGGAGATTGTTAGTCACAGAGGCATGCCTGTTTACATCTAATAACAAGCCTAATTGTCTGTAATGTTTTGCATTACTTATATGACCTCTTAACTGAGGGAACCTCTAGTTGTAGAGTTTCTATTTATTTTGTACTTGCAATAGGCATCAAATCCTAGTTGTGTAACTGTACTTATATAGTCAATAATAATGCTTGAAAGAAGTTCCAATGTTCATACCTCAAGCAAGAAGATAAAGACTGTCAAATAATCACAGTTGGGATTTGAAGAAATGAAGAATTTGCCTAAGTACCAATTCGAGAAGTACTTTTGTCTATTCGAGAAGTCTAGCGTTCGAGAAGTTAGAGATTCGATATCTAAGAAGACACTGCTCGATATCTCTGAATGCACTATTCGATATCTCATTCGATATCTCAGAGATTCGACATGTCTAAATGCTCTATTCGAGAACTCAAGAAGTCAACAAGTCAAAGTGGTATTCGAGTTCTAAAAGAGTCAACAAGTCAAAGTTCCATTCGATATCTCAAGGACTCTGAATAAACTATTCAATATCTCAGGGATTTGACAAGTCAAGTGTTCTATTCGACAACTCAAGGAACCCTGGAGAAAAGTACTATTCGAGAAGTGATTCGATATGTAAATCATACAGTATTCGAGAACTCAGAGTTATCTAATCCTAGTTCTCGAATCAATCACTTAGTCACTTCTCGAATACATTCTTGGAGACAAAATACTGAAGAAATTGTACAAGTCTGAAACCTGCAACAAGCCAATGCACTTTATGGACCACAATCTGTAACGTGCTCTGGAAAGCCTACAAGGAAGCTTGGAGAGATATAGAAGAGACAAAGAGCTAAAGAAGTGGATCTGAATAGAACTTTGCAAAGTCAAATCTGTAGCCTTTGGACACTTACTCAAAAAGGATAGACAGACCAGAAAGTAATTTGTTTTAGCTACCTTATTTGCAGTAAGTAGGTTGTATTCATGTTCTATAAGAATACAGCCTCACTTCCTGAGTAGTAATCTTTATAGAGGAAAAGTTTTTCATACACACTTAAGACATATCTCTCTGAGAAAAACGAAGCTGAGAATACTATCATTTGTATTCACAGATTGTAGCAACCTTTATCTAATAATATATTAGATTAAAGTGATATTGTGTCTTGTGTTATCTTAATCCGCACCTATACATTTGCACACACAAACACTTATCTGCTACACAGATTCAAGAACTAAGAAAAGTTCAAGAATCCATTCACCCCCTTGTATTCTTTTACTGTATTCAATACTCAACACTCGCTACCGTCACGTAACCATCGTGCCCCAATCATTTTCGCCTATCTTCGGAAAGGAGCTCGCATCCATACTCCATATGGTTTTACAATTTCAGCTTCCGGTGTATCAAATAAACGGTTGCAAAACTTTTCAGAATGCCCTGTCAATCCACAAATGAAACAGAAGGTTGGGACATTTTCGTATTTGAACACTATCCATATCCATTCCCCACCAGATTTTCTGATTTTCATCCTTCTCTTTAAGGTTTTGTTAAATCAATAGACACCCGCACCCTCATGAATTCCTTCCAACCAACATTGAAGTTTTTTGAGCATGATTCAACAAACTCTCCGACAAAATTTATTACAATCGTAGAAATTGTCTAGTTCATCAAGGGAGCAAATACAATTTCTTTGCAAGTTACGAAGGGGATGAAACTCAACTTGGAATGTTCTTCCTAATTACATGAAACATTTTGATTTGGATTAAATACATTTCCATCATGAATCATTTGTTTACATATTTGATAACAATTAACTTACTTAACCGATATTACCACCTCTTTCAACATGACAGTTATTACACAACAATTGTAACCAAGATTAACATCTTTGTTACAAGTCCACATCATAAACTAGGAAATTGTTTTTTTATAATAAACTCAGAATACAGACAATTGTGGGAGAACTTTTACACAATAAATTAGGAGATTGTTCCTCGAATAGTGTTAATAAAATCGGAACCTATTAATTACCCTAAAAGGTTCATATTTAGGATTTTAAGACCAACTATCCAAAAAAGCTCGCATCTAGGGTTACCGAAAAATACGAGATGTGATTTCTTGGTTGGTTAGACTGAATTTATGGGATTAGAGTTCAAGGACCGTGCATAATGATGTGATGGTCTACCAAAAAATCTAATAGAATGATGTCACATAATAGTATACGTGCTCTCAGTACCTCAAGGTGTAAAAGTGTCGAAGAGAATCCCGCAATCAGCTTACATACCTCTACTTATAGAGGATCAAGCCCGAAGGTAGTTCTGATCAATTTGTGATGATGAATTATCCAATTTGTGAAGGGATTAAGACTGTTATTTCTGTTATGATCGAGTATGATGTATAAATCAGGTTACCAAACTGCTTTAGGAGTATATAATGCTTATTTATTTGTAATTATCTTGATTATCAATGAATTATTATGTATTCATGACATATACACTCAAATAACTGAATAATTATCTGTTTAGAAGTTTTTTTTGGCTGTAGAGACGTGTTCCTAAAAGATAGGATGCCGTCTCTATGTGATTGGGTTAAATATCAAAATGGTCACTGAATTGAAACCCATATATCATTTTACTCACCGATCTTAATGGGGTATCATTTAAATCACTAAAGTCATAATAAATATCAAACATATAACTCTAAATATGTGTTCGAGAACTAAACATAGTGCCTGTTTGGCATTTCATTTGGTAGGAAACTTATGGCTTATAAGGCCATAAGTCCTTATGGGGGGTGTTTGTCAAAATAAGTTTTAGCTAAACTTATAACTTATAAGTTCATAAGTTGAATGTTAGGAATTCTTAACTTTCAACTTATAACTTATAACTTATTCTTGATATACGTAATATATAATATCCTTCAAATTTTCAAAACCATATATATCTCGATCCATTCACTAGAAAATTGATATGTATATATCAAATTTTCCTAATCATCGAGATCTATCCATTGATATCCATTGTTATATATATAAAAAAAATATTTTGAAAATTATATAAAAAAAGTTAACTTATAAGTTCTGATTTACCCAAACAGTCTACTGATTATAAGTTCTGATTTACCAAACACTCTAATTTCTACTCTACTTATCACTTATATGACATAAGTGCTTATAAGTCATAAGCCACTCATTTTAAGGTAAGCCAAACGGCTCCATAATCTTTTGTTGATTCTGCACATTTTTCTTAAATGCTATCGCTACCAAATGAAAAGTTGTTAAATTCTAGTATTTCAGATAAGATATTTAGATTTTTAAAAATTCATTTTCTATTTTTTTTGTCATTATCCTTGTTTTAATTAAAAATAAATAGTAAATAAACTTTTTAAATTTTAAAGATATTATCTAAAATACCAAAATTTAACAACTTTTCATTTGGTTGCGGTAGTATTAAAAAAAAGTGCAGAATCGATAAAAAATTACTTTTATTTTCCGAACACATATTTAGAGTTATCTGTTTAATATTTATTATGACTTTAGTGATTAAATGATATCTCGTCGAAATCGGTGAGTAAAATGATATATGAATTTTACTCCCGTTACCATTTTGATATTTAACCCCTATCTGATTCTGTGATTTTGTTGGGTTTCCCGGTAACCCTATTCCTGTAAGCCAATTACGAAAGCTATATCGGGAGCTTTATATGACGGTTGTCCTGATAGCTATACTATGGCGATTATGGGCTACGCTTTATCCACGGGGGATCATTCCTAGGATCTCAATCCTTATAATGTTTAGCATTCGCTCATGATAATTTCCTGTGAATTGACATAGATCTTTGGAAATCTGTCTATCCAATCAATCCGTGGATCTTTATTCTCATGATAGACCTAAATCTGATCCGTACCAAATTTTGAACACAACACGGATAATTAAAATATAAGCCTAAATAGTTAAAAGAAAAAAAGATGATCTTGAGTTTCGGATCATACTACACACAGGGATATTGCTCATTAATATTACATCCAAATCCAAATTTAGTGAGAAGACGACCTAACCATTAAGTCGAGACATATTTATTGATTCTTATTTCGCATAAAATAAAATAAACCCAAGATATTTCCATGTCAAAGTACCTTGTAATTTCTCAAAAAAAAAAAAAATTAACAATAAAAATTATCATCGGGTTCCATTTGTATTAACCCGACCTATTAGTAACAACTATAACCCGACCTACTGTATTAGTAACAACTAGAAGGCTACTAATATCAATACCTGTAATTCGAGTCGGGTAGCTTGCGAGTTTGCCGGGTAGCTCACGAGTTCGCCCGGCTCGAACTCGTTTAATAGGACTCGGCTAGGCCCGAGCTCGTTAACGAGCCGAATTCGAACACAAGATCGGGCTCGTTTAACTAAACGAGCCGGCTCGACTCGACTCGTGAAATTCAACGAGTCGAGTTCGGGTAGAAGATTAGGCTCGTTTAAGTGTAATTTTACACGAACCAGCTCGCCCTACTCGTTTAAATAAGCTCGTTTAGCTAAACGAGCCGGCTCGGATCGACTCGTGAAATTAAACGAGCCGAGTTCGGACTGAAGATTAGGCTCGTTTAGTTAAACGAACCGGCTCGGCTCGTAAAAAAAACTCAACTTGAATTAATACCTAGCTCGAACTCGGCCGACTCGACTCGAATTACAGCCCTAAATTCAATACAAAGTATCCAATAAATTATTTCCCTTGGCATCTTAGTAGATTAAAGCGGAAGATTGACCTAATTATTTTCCCAAACATCGTAGAGGTATTATTAAAGTTGATAAAGAAGATGTTTGGTGAACTTATTTTCTAAAATAAGCTAATTTATTTTAAGATAAAGTTAAAGATTTCTAATCTTTTTCTAAAAAAGTTCTTTTTTTTTTTGCAAATTATGAAATCTCAAACATATATTAAATATTTATATAAAAGAAATTATTAAAATATAAATTTTTTACCCGAAAATAGGTTCATAAAAATTTAAAATAAGTTGTAGTCAAAAAGGCCAAAAGATGATGCCATGTTTTGCTATGTCTCATTTTAAATCATAAGAAGTTCAGTCGGCCAACTGTACTTGAGTCATGAAGATGCCTAGAGGTCAGACGCCCAAAGTTAAAGCGGGTGTTTGGGGAACTTATTTTCCAGAATAAGTCAATTTATTTTAAGTTGAAAAGTTAAGATTCCTAACTTTTCAATTTATTTTTGCAACTTATTGAATCTCAAACATACATTAAATATTTGTATATAAAAAATTATCAAAATATAAAATTTTTACCCCGAAAATAAGTTCATAAGTCCTTCAAATAAGTTGTGCCAAACAGGCATTGTGATGAACTTATAAGTTACTTATTTCGGAAAAATTTCGTATTTACATATTTTTTTTAGAGAAAAATGTGTATGGAGAGTTTGTTGGTCCCAGAGTATTGCAGAAGGAGGGTTGAATGCAATACTGATAAAATTCACGTGTTAGCTGTTTAATTCATGTGTTTTACATATTTTGCTACTCCCTCCGTCCCGACGATTTCTTTACATTGCCTTTTTGCACGGAGACCAAGAAATATTGTTAAGATAAATGAAGTAGTGGGTGTAATAGTGATTTTATTGTTAAAATAAGTGAAGTAGTGGGTGTAATAGTGATTTTATTGTTAAAATAAGTGAAGTAGTGGGTGTAATAGTGTAAAGTGTTGAAAAAGTGGGGTGAAGTAGTGGATGTAATAATGTATTTTATTGTTAAAAGTTACTATTTTTAGTAATGTAAAGAATTGGTGGGACGTTCCAAAAAGGAAATTGTAAAGAAATGGATGGGACAGGGGAGTAAAACTTTTAGCCATATCTAGGATTTATGTGTTAGCTGTTTAATTCACGTGTTTTACATATTTTACTCACATACTTTTCATTTAATATGTATTTTTCTATATTATTATTTATTTTCTATTTACATATTTTTCATTTAATTTATAGTTGTTTATTTCATTTTATTTAATTTTATTTGAATATACATATTGTATTTATATATTTTTCATACAATTTATAATTTTCAATTTTATTAAAACTAATTTTAATTTTAAATTAAGTTGATTTTCTTACATTTTCTAGATCTAAATCTTTTTCCAACAATTTTAAAATATTAAATATAATATTTGAGACTAGTAGGAAAAGAAAAATAATTAATTTTTTTGTTGCTAGGTAAAGAAAGTAAATTATGATATTTATAACAAAAAAAATATTATTTCAAAAAATAGTAGCAACCAAATCAACTTTCATATTTTTTTGGGTTTTTTTCAAAACTATCAAAGTTGCAACAGATTGTTTTTCAAAAATACGACTTGTAATTTTTGAAACATTTTTTTCAAATGCGTGCAACCTTTTTTTGCCTACGTTTTAAGCTCATTTGCAACCTTTGTCACCTGGCATGCCAGTTTTGCAACCTTTACAACCAAAAAATCGTATTTTGTAAATAATTTCAAAAAATTAAATAGTATTATAAATATGCCTATTTTTTTTTTGGTAAACACAAAATTTCATTGAAAACTTGAAAGACCCTACATCACCCAACAAAACCATTAAAAGTAAAAGAAAACCAACAAATACCTCCCCAACCATAATAGCTAAGACCAAAACTACTTAAAACAATTCTTCAACATATCGGTCATAAACATTACATATTCAATAAAAAAAAGTAATAAAGAAGTTATTTAATATTATTCTTTTAATAAAGAACATGATCAAACTCTTACATTTGATATTTTTCAAAATTTAAATCTAAAAGTTATCGAAAAACAAAAATAAAATGTAGAAAAATTAAAAAAACCAATTTTAGCTTGAAAAAATAAAATAAAAATTACAAAATTGAATACTATAAATTGAATGAAAAATATAAGAATACAATATATAAATTAAAAAGACACTACAAATTAAATGAAAAATATATGGTGAAAGTATGTGAATAGAAAAATAAAACTAATATGATAAAAGATAAAAAAATACATATTAAATAAAAGGAAAATGTTAACCACAGCCCTTAGAGCTATGGTTAAGTTGTTATGTGGTACACCCTCCGTCCCAATTTACATGTTCCTTTTGAAAAAAATACGTATATTAAGAAAAAGGTTGGTTGGATAAGGTTTTTCAATAAATAACCTTAATAAATGCATTGAAAAATGAGAATAGAGTTAAGTTTTAAAGAAATCAAGCATTGAAAATACAAATATAGGGGTAATTTTGGAAAATTAGACTTAAATTTGTATAGAAAGAAGATATATTTGCATGGAAAGAAGAGGGGGACATGTAATTTGGGACAAATTTTTTTTACAAAAGGAACATGTATTTTGAGACGGAGGGAGTAGTTTTTAATTGGCTCAAGATTGTGTCCCACTTGCAAAAAAATATGTGCCCCATATATTCACATAAATTATCCAATAAAAATCCACCACATGACAAAAAATAATCATTAAACATAGCCACAGAACCCTAAATAAAAAGCATGTGATAGTAAAATATGTAAAACATGTAAATCAAGTAAACAGTTGAGACATAAATTCTAGGTACCAAGGTACCATTGAAAGTTTTAGCTGTACGTGTTAAAAAATTTTAGGCATCATGAAAATTTTTTGCAATACATTTCAATTTCTTTTAAAATTATAACCATTCATTTTTTATCTAACAGTGTTAAAATCATTTATTGGTTAAATCATCCCGTATATGTTTGGCGAGGGGTGAAGAACACAAGTAACAGTTTTTTCAATCAACATTAACGAAACTAGCCATTTTTGTGTGGGTGGATAACTCTAACTGATGGATTACGCAAGTGATGTGCTACTTGCTGGAGTATTGATGTGTATATGCAAGTCAGATTGGAGTATTCTTCAATTATATATATACATATCTTTTGTGCATCGGGAAGATGGGTGTAGTGTATGCACACATGAGAGATAGATTACGAGAGAGGGAGGGAGGTGATGCACCTGCGGAATGTTCATAAAGGTTGTCGGAAAAAATGGAGATCCATTACTATCGATATGGCGATGAGAAATATGTAAAGAGAGGACGTCTGCAGCGTCGATTCTGAGAGAGATAAGATAAATGAAAGAGAGAGATAAATGAGATGAGAGAGAGATGATACAAACACAGAGAATCGAGAGATATGTAAGCAATGTTTTTATGAAGAACTAGCTTCGTAGCCCGTGCAAGGCACGGGCATGCTCTAGATTACAAATATTTATGTATTATGCATAATCACGTAGGATTGAATTGTTGATATCTTCGATTGTTCATATCTTCGCAACAATTGTTTCAATTGTTATGAGTAAATAGAATTTATGCAATACCCGATCGTGACATGCAAATTATAATTCTGGTTAAATTAAATCTATTTTATATTTTACGCTATATTTTGTTTTGTTCAAAAAAACTTGAACGATATGTAATAAATTGGTCAATGATATAATCAAAACCGTACTTCGAAATATAAATATATAGAGTTAACATGGATGGATACAGAGATACATACAAATATTAATTACATAATAATAAATACATATTAGTCTATATCAGTTATTATTATGTAATAAATATGTTGGTGTTGCAATACCCTCGGAAATATAACATAGATATAATTAGTAGGGGGTAAATATGACTTTTTATATGAATAAATTTGCTCATGGAACCACCCATTTATATGTGTGTGTGTGTGTGTGTTATATTGTTTTGTGCGTTTACGTATTAAAGGTGTGATTGAAGAGTTTTATGATAGTTAATGTTAATACAAGTTTCTATTATACTTATATACGGATGAAGGTTTTTTTTTTGTATTGGGATATTTTTTATAATATTTAATTCGTAAATAATTACAATAGATCTAAAATGATTAATAAGATATGGTATATGTTAGTGATTAGTGAATATTATAGTAATTATAACATATCCACATAAATTTATATATGTATTTATGTTTGTACAAGTGTATGTATATATAAATATGAATATTAATTATACAATAATTAATATATTACAAATAATGAAATATTAATAGATTATACAACAAAAATGTATGTATGTATGTATGCTATATAGTATGTATGTATCTATGTATATAATATTATAGTATATGTATGTATGTATGTATGTTTAAATATGCATATTAAATGTACAATAATTAATAGATTACAAATAATGAAATATTAATAGATTATACAACATAAATGTATGTATATATTATATGTATGTATGTATGCATGCATGCATGTATGTATGTACGTATGCATGTATAATTAATAGTTATGTTGTATGTATATATGTATGTATGTATGTATGTATATATGTATGTATGTATGTATGTATGTATGCATACATGCATGTATGTATGTTATATAGTATGTATGTATGTATATAATATTATATTATATTATTATGTATCCACATAAATTTAAATATGTATGTATTTATGTTTGTACATGTGTATGTATATATAAATATGCATATTAATTATACAACAATTAATATATTACAAATAATGAAATCTATTATTATATATATAATAGACCAACATAAGAAGAAAATGTGAGATTTTTTAATGCACATGAAAAGACCAATTTGCCCTCAGATTTAATATTTATTAAAAAATGTAATGTTCATGGGAATCGAACTTAAGTCTATCAAGTAACTTAGACATGCTCTTACCACTACACTACAATGTCACATGTATTTTCAAACCATACACTTAATAAGTGAATGTCATTTAAGAGTAATAGATTTGTAAATAACGATGGAGCTAAATTAAACTTAGGTATTTTTTAATGCACATGAAAAGACCAATTTGCCCTCATGTTTAATATTTATTTAAAAAATGTGTTGTTCATGGGAATCGAACTTGAGTCTATCAAATAACTTAGACATGCTCTTACCACTATGCTACAATGTCACATGTGTTTTCAAATCATACACATAATAAGTGAATGTCATTTAAGAGTAATAGATTTGTAAATAACTATGGAGCTAAATTAAACTTAGGTAAAATACCAATACATTTTTATTAAAAAAAAGTGTTGTTCATGGGAATCTATAAAGTAACTTATGCATGCTATTGCCACTATGCCACAATGTCACATGTGTTTATAAATCATACAAGTAATATGTGAATGTCTTCACAGTAATACATTTGTAAATAACTTTGGAGCTAAATTAAACTTTAAAATAATAATAATAATAATCAACATAATAGCCAACATAAGAAGAAAATGTGAGATTTTTTAATGCACATGAAAAGACCAATTTGCCCTCATGTTTAATATTTATTAAAAAATGTGTTGTTCATGGGAATCGAACTTGAGTCTATCAAATAACTTAGACATGCTCTTACCACTACGCTACAATGTCACATGTCTTTTCAAACCATACACATAATAAGCGAATGTCATTTAATAGTAATAGATTTGTAAATAACTATGAAGCTAAATTAAACTTAGGTAAAATACCAATACATTTTTATTAAAAAAGTGTTGTTCATGGGAATCTATCAAATAACTTATGCATGCTCTTGCCACTACGCCACAATGTCACATGTGTTTATAAATCATACAAGTAATATGTGAATGTCTTAACAGTAATACATTTGTAAATAACTTTGGAACTAAATTAAACTTTAAAATAATAATAATAATAATAATAATAATAATAATAATAATAATAATCAACATAATATTCATAGGGTCACCGATTTAATTCACACATCTTTCTATCACTAAATCATAGTGAAAAGTAAAATTTTTAAGTCAATATCTATTTGACTAATTTTATATTATGAGTGACTTATGAATAGTTAAAAATGTAAACATAAAAATAAATTTGATAAATTATCTATTTGAATGATGATATTAATTTTAATCAAATAAAATTCTAAAAACAAAATAAGTCATTCAAAAAAGTACCTCCTACCAACTTTTGACTTTAAGCTATTTTTTGAACTTTAAGTCAATTTCTGACTTATTACACAAGCAGACATTTTTTGATTTAAAGTAAATAATAACTTTAAGCTCTGACTTAAAGCCGTTGCCAAACGGGTCTTAGTCTCATGTGTTTTAAATCATACACATTATAGATGTGTGTGCATGCATTACTTGAGTGAAACAAATTTTGATATTTTTATTATTGTAACATATTAACAATTTTTGGCGATATTTTATTTTTACATTTATTGATTCGGATTATAGTATATTATCTTATATCATTTACTAATATTATTCTCTATCGATGTCAATATATAGAACTATACAAATTATTTATTTGACGAATTTATTGATTTATCAAATATTTATTTACCAAGACACAATTGATTAAAGGTAATTTTTTTTAATTTTTTTAAATAATTAAAATATCAATTAAAAAATTATAATAAATTTTAGAAAATAAGTAAAGCTAGCTAGAGGCTCGTAATTCGCTAAGATAAACAACAAACTCATTTAAGTCTTTGGTCTATCTATTCACTCCAATTAGGATCTTTGGATGAAACTGTATTTGAAAAAAGAAATGATTAATTCATTGTTAAAGCACGAACATAAGGCATATGAGCAACTTCAACTTATGATGATAAAAGTATGAAAAAATATTCTAGAGTGTGATAAGCTTGTAGTTACACAAGATATATTTACTCAGTCAATTAGAATTATATGGTGTTTTAAAAGTCTAGCGGACAGAGGAATAGTAAAGGGCAAAGGATGCTTAAAATGAAGAAATTAGAAGAAAATGGATGAAAGAGTTGGAAAGATAGTTTTAAAAAGTGAAAGCGCAAGGCCTGAGTAGAATATTTGAAGATTTACGAAGTTTTTGATTAATATCAAGAGTAAAACCTATATTCGCATAATGCAATATCTTAAAGCCTATTTAGTTTGTATCTTGAATATTATTGGAGATCGAATTAAATGGATGTATCATTTTCAAAGAAGTGGAAGAACAGTTTAGTATTGTAAGTGTTCTGAAAAATTCTCTTAATTAGACGATGCCCATAAAACACTCGAATTCTATTATATGACTCATAAAAATAAAAACTAACATGACTACTATCAATATTACTCATATTAATTTTCAGATTACAAACTTGAACATACTTAAATAAGTACACAATAATCACATATGTGTCATTAACAAGCAAAATTCCATTAAAATCAATCACATGGAGTACTTTGAAAGACATTAATCATATACAATTTAATTTAAAATAGCGACCCGTGCCTCGCACAGGTTTTTATGCTAGTATTAATAGATTGTACAACATAAATATATGTATGTATGTATGTATGTATGTATGTATGTATGTATGTATATAGTAGGTATGCACGTATAATTAATAATTATGTATGTATGTATGTATGTATGCATGTATGTATGTGTGTGTGTATGTATATATGCATGTATAATTATTTATGTATGTGTATGTATAATTAATAATTATGTATGTAATGTATGTATGTATATATGTATGTATGTATGTATGTATGTGTGTATGCATGTATAATTATTTATGTATTTGTATGTATAATTAATAATTATGTACGTATGTATGTATGTATGTATGTGTTTATGTATGTATAATTATTGGGATTATACATTATACAAATATTTATGTATGTAGTTAATGATTTTTAATATAGACTCAAATGTTAAGATAGATCAATTGGTTATGGTAGTGTATTAGAATTGGAATTAGGTTCGGAGTGAGTTTCGGAGGAACCGATAAATTTGCTCAGGGAAACCTGTTAGTGTATTAAATATATAATAGATAATAGATAATAGATAAGTATATTGAAATGTGGTATTAAGTGAATACGAAAATGGAGAATGCGTAACTAAAGTAGATTTAAAAAATAAATATTATAAAAGATACGCATTATGCGTATTCCAGATACCCATTTCGTAAATACATATTCAAACGAGTATTTTTGATCATTTTTCCAAAATCAATTATTTTCATCAATTTTTTACAAAAATAAATTATTTTTGTCATTTTTTTTCCGAGACCGGATCCAATGATTAGTATTATGTTATTTGAAACGGGTGATGGTAGTTTTGGGCTTATAAATAGTTAAACGAATTTCATTATTAATAATGATGAACCTGCATTCACATAAAGGCCATTGTTGCATGGAGAACCATCTTACGTGGAGAACCGTGGAGAACCACTTAACATACATTATAATTGCTTTATATATAAGGGGCCCGCAGGGGCATCTTCACAAAAAAGTCTTATAATTCTATACTCTATCTATTTATAAAAAAAAATTACAAAAAAATTTTTTTATTTAAAAATTTTCAAAAAATGATGATGTGGCAACATTTTTAAAATTTTTTTTAAAAGTCTTAAATTTTTTTTTTTTTTTGATGAATGGATAGAGGGTAGAATTATAAGACTTTTATGTGAAGGGGCCCCGCCAGAGGCCTTATATAAAGGACTATTTAAATGCATTTTAAGTGGTTCTCCACGATTCTCCACGTAAGATGGTTCTACCTAGAGTGGGACTCTTCACATAAATATTCATCAATCAAAATTTGACTCATCAAATACGAATACGGATTATTAACGTGTATAATTGGCCACACACTAGAAAAACCAAAGCAAACCCATCTATATATATTATAATGCCAGGAGATCGGAAATGCACCAGAAACGTTTTAAATATTTTTCTTGAATTTTCAATTTTTTGATTTTTTATTAAAAATATGTTCTTGCATTAAATAACTCTTAATGACCTTTTAATTAGTCATTAATTACACCGATTAAATCTATATAAAATTTACTTTATTTCACATTTTTAAAAATTTAGAAAACTTTGTTTGAGCATATAACTATTATTTCAACATTATATATATATAATTATAATTAAGTGTATTTTTAGGTAAAATAATGACCGAAAATTGTTTATATCACATTCTTTTTCATTCCCTCTATGACTACATTAATTTCTTTTTGAACGATCGTAAGTAGTAAATATGATCTTAACTTCTCAAACAATTTTGATTATAACTCATTTAGAAATCGTAATAAATTATGAAAATATATAGATCTTCGCTTAACATTTGAAATTTGTATAAAAAAAATACAAACTATTATTATTTTTGCACATTAATAAATTATACATGGAGTATGACCAAACCGATTAAATTGAACCAACCAAACTATTTTTTCAGCGGATTAATGGATAAAAAAAGTTACGCCTGTTGTTCATTATATTGTGTCGAAATAAATTAATATTCTAATTAAATAAATTCTTACTCTAATATTGAATATTTTTGTGATGGGAGGGGTGTCGGCTTTAAAAAAATTTATTCTATTTAATATTTATAATTTTAATCGGAAAGATTACGTTCGTATTGTCATTGCTAATTTTTATGCTTATTCTATTTTTAAGATTATCAAAATTTTATTTATACGATGAGAGTAGTTTTCTAATTAATAATTTATATAAATTGTTTTAAATCAATTTTTGAGGAAATTCTTAAGAGATCAATAAATTTTTAAAAATAATAAAAATTATTTTATCTAACTTCAATATTTTCAAATATAAGTTTATAAACCGCGCGAAGCACGGAGATCGGAAAGTTAATAGAAGCGTTCAAAATGGCTTTCTTGAATTTTGGTTTTTTTAATTTTTTATATTAAAATTATTTTCCTGCATTAAACAGCTCTTAATGATATATTAATTAGTAATTAATTATACCTAATAAATATATAATTATTTTATTTTATTTAATTAAACAATTATAAAATTTTATTTGAGCATTATATTTATTATTTTAATAGTAAAAGTAATTACATTTATAATTAAGTTTATTTTTAGGTAAAATGACGACTGAAAATTATTTACATTGCGTCTTTTTTATTTTCTGTCAAATAAAACTCCAATTTTTTTTCCGAATAATTGTAATACAGATGGCCCTTAACTTCTCAAGCAATCTTCAATATTAGTAATTATGATCGTAATAAATTATAGAAGTATATAAATTTTCGCTTAACACCTATAATAAAAATAATACAAAGAGTTTTTATTTTTACACATGAATAAATTACACATGGGTTATGACAAAAGCAATTTAATTGAAAACCCAACTTTATTGATAGATTAAATAGTTAAAAAAGTTATATACCCGATGTTCATTATGTTGTGTTGAAATAAATTAATATTCTATTTAAATAAATTCTTACACTACTATTGAACATGTATGTTATGAGAGGGGCGTCGGCTTTAAAAAGTATTATTATATATAATATTTTTAACTTTTGGTTACGTTTGTATTATAATTGTTACTTTTTATGTTTATGATATTTTTGAAATTTTGAAAATTTTAGATATATAAAGAGAGTATTTTCAAACTTATAATTTAATTAAATTGTTTTGATTCAATTTTTTGTAAAAAAATTTAAGAGACCAATAAATTTTTAAATATAAATAATATATTTTTAATATTTTAAAATAAAATTTATGAACCGCGCGAAGCGCGGATAAGTTTCCTAGTTTACGTAAGACCGGGGGTTGGACGCTGTGACAAGCCTATTAATGTGGGTGTGGGGGGCATAAGCCCCTTTAGAGAGAGGGGCGACTTTCTTGTGGTAGTCATTGCGAATGAGCAAGTAGGGGTGTGCAACTAAAGAGGTAGCGAGACTGACCGCGGGTGTGGGTGTGAAACTGTCATCTCCTGTTATGAAAATGATGACAAGTACTAGTGCGGCGGTAACAGCAACAGCCTCCATAACCCTGCTCGCTTGCTTTGTCTTGTGCAAATTATACTACAACAATTCTTCTTCGAAAGTTAAAAATGGAATAATCCAAGCAATTGGAAATACCCCTCTTATCAGAATCCACAGTCTTTCTCAAGCCACAGGTTGTGAGGTCATCTCTCTCTCTCTCTCTCTCTCTCTGTATCTCTCTCTCCCTCTCTATCTCTCTCTCTCTTGCAGTTTCTTATTAATATTATTTGTTTGATTATCATTATTATTAGCTTATTATTATTATTATTATCATCATCAGATTCTTGGGAAAGCAGAGTTTTTGAATCCAGGAGGAAGTGTCAAAGACAGGGTTGCTCTCAAAATCATCCAGGAGGTTCTCCCCCCCGCCCCCTTTACATCTTCCCTTGCATTTTATCAACACTCAGTACTTGCGAGTTGCAACCGCTATTATAAAACAAACTACTCTATAACAAATGTTTTATCACTGGGCAAATTTACCAATACCAGGGAAACAAATGTAACAAGAGATTAAACTTCTCGCTTTTGTCCCTATATCTCAAATCTCAATCCCCCTCCACTCCAGGAATAGGTCTCTCTTCTGTAAAAACCTTTAGTTCCGCTGTTTCAATAGCACCACAATGTTTCAACTTGACATTAATGAGTAACGATCCACTGCTGTAATGAACACGCTCCCTATGTCTTATCATTGATAAATTAATGTGGTTGATTATTTTTTCTTCAAATTATGAGATTCTTTTCAGCCTAAAAACTCGAGACGTACAAAGGATTTATTCAGTACTCATTAAGTTGGATAGGTACAACTAATATTTTATTCTAAAGTTGCTGGAATACTGCACTTCTCCACTTACTTTCAGAGCAGCATTTAGCAACCTTACCTCTTTTGCTAATGCGAGTTGTTTAGCAGTTGATGTAATATTTTTTTTGAACTATTGTAATATTATGTTAGATGTCAACCAATCTATCACACATTTACATTAATTATTTTTACAGCAATATACATTTCAATCAGCCTTACCCTTGTCTAATTTCTCACGTCTCCTCTAGTCAAATTTGTTTGCATTCAATAAATTCCTTTTGATGCTCATGCTAGTGATTGAAAAGAAAGTTGATGGCATCAAATTACATGAGCAAGGTATCAAATAGACATGACAATTTGTATCTAAAATAACTATTTATTTTTAATTAAAACAAAGAAAATAACTATATAAATTTTTTATAATTTAAATATATTATCTAAAATACTAGAATTCACAACTTTTCATTTGGTTGTGGTAGCATTTAAGAAAAATGTATGTAACTCAATAAAAGATTATTTTATTTCTCGAGCATATATTTAGAGGTATCTGTTTAATATTTATTATAACTTTAGTGATTCAAATGATATCCCGTTGAGATCGGTGAACAAAGTGATATATGGTCTCTACTTGAGTGACCAATTTGATATTTAACTTTAGTATGCTCATGATGTTTATCAGTATCGACCATAGTATATGCCGAGTACAAATGTGGTAATTGTTTGAGTGAATGTTGAGCTGCAAATTGCTAACAGTTGTTTCTCCAGCTATACATTTTAACCTAATCAGTGTATTAAATTGTGCATCAATTTTTCTGCATTGGCCTGGATTTTTCTAATGTCTTTCACTGTATAGGCTCTAGAACTTGGTCTTCTAGCTAAAGGTGGGATAGTTACAGAAGGAAGTGCTGGGAGCACTGCTATTAGTCTTGCAACAGTTGCTCCTGCTTATGGATGTCAATGTCATGTTGTTATCCCAGATGATGCTGCTATTGAGAAAGTATGTATAGATGCTCTTAACCTTTATTTTCAGTCAAATAATTTCTGGTCTACATCATCATTGTATTGAAATTTCTAATATTGTATTTGTCACTTGGCTCAGTCTCAAATACTGGAGGCCCTTGGAGCTACGGTTGAAAGGGTAAGGCCAGTAGCAATTACGCACAAAGACCACTATGTCAATATTGCAAAGAGAAGGGCATTGGAAGCAAATGATGTTGCCTTGGAGCAAGAAAATTTGAAACAAACAAATGGCGAAGATGTAGCACAAATAAATGGTGATATACGTAAGCGAGAGAAACAGTATACTTTTTTCTCGGGAGACTGCAAAGGTGGGTTCTTCGCTGATCAATTTGAGAATCTTGCAAACTTTAGGGCCCATTATGAGGGTACGGGGCCTGAAATTTGGAAACAGACTGGAGGGAACTTGCATTCCTTTGTTGCAGCTGCAGGCACAGGTGGCACGCTAGCCGGTGTTTCACGATTTCTAAAGGTTTGTTGGATTCATAGTTACCAGTTCTTCGTATTTGTTTGGTGGTGCTAGTTTTGTGATATAAACTTTTAACATTTTCAACAGGAAAAAGATCCAAATATCAAGTGCTTCCTTATTGATCCTCCTGGTTCCGGACTGTTTAACAAGGTAACAAGGGGAGTAATGTACACAAGAGAGGAGGCTGAAGGACGGAGACTGAAGAACCCATTTGACACCATAACTGAAGGAATTGGGATCAATCGATTAACCGAGAATTTCAAAATGGCAGAACTTGATGGGGCTTTCCGTGGTACTGATATGGAAGCAGTTGAAATGTCCAGGTTAGTGCTTGGTCTTTAAATATCCTCTCTTTATAGAAAATTATAGATACTTCCAACCTTATTGGTAACTTCAAAACTATCATTTATGGTATTATGTCCAGTGACCACTTTGTTTATCATTTCTTTCAAATGCCAAGTATGTCAATCTCTTGCCATCACTAATGAAACTAGAATGACTTGTTAATTGTTGTTTTATTAGGTAATGTTATAATTACTTCCTCAAACACTCTTTGCTGATTACTATTACAAACCTAATAGTAAAGAACACAAATATGAGCTTGGAAAACCCTTGAGGGTGGGTAATAAGTGACAATCCTGGATCCCTTATGTTGGTTGTACAACGAGAATGGAGTTGGTCTATCAGTCGACACTTTTAAATACGAATGCTCTCTCAATACGCAAGTCTCTAGTTCTGACAAACTTGTTATGGTGTTAATATTGTGCACACAAATCTCCACACACCTTACAGACAACTATTCTTGTCTATATAGAAGCCGCAAATTAGTAAACTAGACCATACTTGTTGCCCAACACCAACTTGGTAGACAAGATTTACCATATTCCGTCCTAAGAATTACTTAAACCTTATGACTAAGACTTTGCCAAGTGATATAACATTGATACAGAAACAGAAGAATGGTTATAATATTGAAATATGAGACCAATTGTTATTTTCTACCAGGTAAAAGCAGTTATATATTTGTTTTTATTTTTGGATCTTCCGGTCTAATGCTGCTCCTCTTGACATTTAGGTTTCTGTTAAAAAACGATGGGCTCTTTGTCGGTAGCTCTTCAGCTATGAACTGTGTTGGAGCAGTAAGAGTAGCACAATCCCTTGGTCCAGGCCACGTTATTGTTACGATTTTGTGTGACAATGGGATGAGACATCTAAGTAAGTTTCACAATGCTCAATATTTATCTCAGCATTGCCTGACACCCACAGCTACTGGGTTGGAATTTCTTGGTCTCAGAAGTTGACATGATCATCAGATCCAATTGCCATATCCTAATTATTCATTAAAACATCTAAATGTTGCTAATAGTCACAAGTAACTTTTTTTTTTATACCCTTCATAGTGTGATTGTTAGAGGAACGAAGTGTCGAGTAAACATGGGAAGTATTCGAAGTTACTTCAAACAGAGGTGAATCGCCATTGACTCCATATCTCGAGTTGAGCTGATGTTTAAAACTACTACTTGCTAGAAGACCAGCATATATAGAACATTTGAAAGAAGACTTGCAACTCTTGTGGCACTGACCTAAGTGATATCAGTTATGGACTTCTGATAATTGACAACTGAATTTAAGTATCATATCTCAGGTTCATATTCTTTTAGCACTTGTCATTTTTTTTGAGTTCAATAGAGTATTTGGGCACAGTGAATGCCAAAAAAGCACGTTCCAATTTTTGAATATGTCTTTAATTTATTATTAGTACATCAACGGATGAATTGTATATTTCACCTATTAATCAAATGGATCCCTGATTGCCTTGCTTTCGGAGTGGAAAAATGATAAAGAAAAAAGTAACTTCTTTACAATGGCTCTAATGGCTGTAAATAGGTATCCCACGACGGAAATTCCTTTGTCAGCCGTGTATTTGTATGGGATAGTGCATGATGTGTATTGCATATTGGACACTACTTTGACAAATGTCCATTGTTGATTTGGTAATTGTATTCCAACTCTAAATAATATAATTTCTTTGGATATAATCATATAACTAATTAAATAACTTCAAAACAAAGCACCAAGCACATAATAGATAGTACTAGAGAATACAAAGAGTAAAAAATCAATAGAGTGAAAGGATGTTTAACAAACAATAAGCCTCGCAAGAACTGGGTAATCAAAAAACAATCAAGACATCACGGGCCACTCCATGCAGACAATTGATAGTCTGATGCAAACTATTACTTCTGACAAGAAAGGCATAACCTATGAATTGTCTGATGCAAACTATTACTTCTGACAAGAAAGGCATAACCTATGAAAAAAATAGCAACAATTTTTGAAGATAATTAAAGATAACCAATCAATTTTCCACCCAACATATAATTCAATCAGCTAGATGATTTACTCTATTATGTTACAACTGGACTAGAAAGAAACCTTATCTAACTTTCTCTACAGATGTGTTCATGATTATACAACACATCCTCCATGCCTAATTGCCAATTAGTTTCTACCATTTTCAGACTCTGCAAGCAGTCGGAAATTCCACCTGCAAATTACAGGTAGCTGTGCCTAGTCATACCTAAACAGCACAACAATAGAACTTAACTTAAAAAGGAAGGGGTTGAAATTGCAAGGATAACTCAATAACTATCCACCTATACTACTTTTAAAGAAGAACTTTTCATCTGCATGATCAGACTTCCAGCCCAGGGCCTGAAGCCTGTTTGTCATCTTTTAAGGCTTCAACGTCTTCGTCTTTCTCATCATCTTCCTCCTCGGCTAGTTTCATTAAAAATTCCTGGACCATCAACTTAATAGTCGACTTTCTCGGAACGAGATCTGTATTAAATCGCTTAACTGCAGATACATAGAGTTTTCGTCACCGAACTGACAAGGCACTCGAGATTTCAAAAAAAAAAAACCACAAGGCGCACAAGATTAAACGTGAAGCATATATATAAAAATAAAGCCTGCAAGTTAAAACTTAAAACATGGACGTAAACATATTAAAAAGCTTACCAAGTAGCTGAAGAATGTCTGTAAAGGTAGCCTGCAGTGCAACCAAGGGTCTAGATCAATATTCAGTTATTGTCGAGATGTAACAAACAAAATTCTATATTATGTAGGTATGCTATTTTGTCAGCTGCCTTTTAATGAACGATGAAGACAGATCTGTAGTAAAACTAATGGGGACTACAGAGTATTCAATTATTCATCTCGGGATTGTTAACCAACTCTCACCGTGTTGAAGTCCACCTCCTCGAGAATTTCACATGTTGCCTTATTAAGCTCAGCATTGCCGGGCTTTAACTCCTCTACTTTAGGTTTTTTCTCCTTCCCCTTCAGAACTTTTTTGCCTTGAAAATGAAGAAGAATATCAGAGCACGACGTAGCTGAATTGCTCATATAATTATCTATAACTTTGTTAAAAGCAACTTCTGAACTCTTAACATTTATCTGAGCAACATAATAAATTTTTTTAAAACTTGTTTGGGCAGGAAAGTAGCTAAAGTGTGTAGAAAGGGACAACATACTCTCACCAGCAATATCTTTGGAAGCAGACATTTTTGGTGTTGGTGACTTCTCCTTGACTGCTTCAGTCTTCTTCTTCCTCGTAAATGTCTTTGGACTCGTATCACTATCCTGAACCTTAGAATGACTAGAAGATGGTCTTGAAGCTGCTTTCTTCGGTGGCGGGCTCGACTTTTTAACTGTTGTCGCTTTTTTGGGTGTAGCTTTCTTAGGGGAATTCTTCTTTACAGATGATTTCTATGAGGAAACCCTTTTGCGCTTTTTAGTCTCTTCTTCGGACTCGGCACCAGTATCAGTTTGTTTCTCCTCACTCTTGGCACACTCAGTCTTTTCATCTTCAGATCCATCTGAACTACCATCCACATTTTCCTGTTCTCCGTGCACATCTTCATCTTCTTGTTCTTGATCATTGTCCTTTTCAGGTGACTCCTTTTTCTCCTCCCCTTTGGATGCATTCCTCTTCCGACTCTACAAATATTCAAAACACAGAAATGCCAACATAAGACGAGCAGCATAGATGAAAAAAGAGGCTTCCTGGGGTCCATGTAAGATGTAACACATACATGTTCAGCGTAAAAATAAGACTAAATACCTGCAACTGATTTGTTATAAATGACATGAACCGTTTCCTAACTCAGTAGCGACACATAAAAAGTTACATGAAAGAAATAGCACTGTGGCAATTATATAAAGAATGTATCAAATATGCACTTCCTCTTATAGATAATAAGAAAGAATGAAAAACATATACTACCTCCATCTCAAAATTCTATCCCCAAGAGAATGGCTAAATCAATTTTATGCAAGTAAATGTAAATCCCAAAGCTTTAAACTAGAGTGAAATTCGCAGTACTATTGTGTTCACGATATGCCTAGTAAAGAAATGTGATATTCTGAACAAGCTAATACCTTAGCCGAGCTTTTTGAAGGTGCACTCCCAGATGTTGATGTGATCTTTTTGCTCGATCTCTTGCGCTTGTAACCTTTGCTTGCCTGATAGCGATAGACATACATAATATGTATTCATATAACAAGTCGAGAGAAAATTTAAGGATACTTTGCACAATGATATAACCTTTTTCCTACATAACTAACCAGTTCTTCGTCAGCAAGTAATTTGCTGGTAGTGACCTGAGAAGCTTCCAAAAATTCAAACAACTTTGTAACAATATCTTCCTGTATCCACATAGAAGTTCTTATATATACGAATTACCAATATGATACACGGAAATAGATCAAATGCTTCGATATTGAACGAACATAAATTTAAATTAAACCAAGCATTGGAGTACAACTAACACATCTGGACTGTTCAAATGACGGGTTCATAAATCTCAAGTCACATTTTCATTCATTCCAATGACAAGTCAAATATTGGATTATTTTACCTAGTACATGTCAGTTGTCAAGAGCATGTACATTGAGGAAGTGGAATTGGAAAGTACTTGAACAGTAGTTGTTTTCTGGTCAGCCAATGAGCATATTGCCTCTTTACGATTAGGTACAGGATCCTTAAATCAATTGTAATAACTAAATCTCTAGCTTATCAACAAGTAGAATGCACTACAACTCAGCAGCAATCATCAACAGACCTTTTTAGTAGTAGCCCTGGATATTGGCAAATCAAGCACATCACAAAATTCCAACAATTTTTCTTTAACACACTTGTCGAGCTTTTCTTTAATTTTGTTTTTTTCGTTGTCCTGCAACGACAGACATGTCAAAAAACAAGACTAAGAATGGTCCTTCAAAACAATTTATTCACTTTGCCAAGGTAGGTAAACATCAACTAAACAGTCTGCAAATTACCACTGTTACCTCATTATCATGCCATACAAAGCCAGAAAACTGGGAGATGTTACTCTTGACCTGATCTGCCTGCAAAAGTCGAATATTGTACTCACGTCTGATTTGTGAAAGTGTTACATTGTATTGTTTTCGTAAACGGGAAGAAAAAATTATGATAAAGTCAAAATGGCCCAATTTGACTTTGAATAGCCAACAGACTCATTTTCAAACAGCAAAGTAACAACCTATAACTGATTCTGAGAAGCAAAGTTATAGATAATTTTATGATGTACTTGAACGTTCCACCTTGTCTAATTTCAAATGAAAAAAATACAATTATAAAGGCCAAATTGACTTTATAAGACAATATTGGTCATCTATTCTGGAAAGTGTTCTGAGAAGGCCGGAGTTAACAAAATGAAAACGTGAAGCTTTAATCAGCTCTTACAACTAGCTACATAGTTGCAGCACCTGAACTTATGAACTGTAATGGATAAAACAAATCCTATCATTTTCTAATAATTAGAGATAAGGAAAGCAGAATGCAACACAATATAACAATTATGGTCCCTCACCAGCGTTAATCAAAAAAACAAATATAATTTCAAGTGCATCACCTTTCCTCTTCTATTAAAGAGAATTGTATGAAGCAATTTGTAAGTCTCCTCGCTCTTCTTCCTTGATAATTTGTATGCCACTGTAACAGTAATTAGATCTGAGTTAATTTCCAACAGGTTTTGGTAGGCTAGGTTATTGGTGCAAAGTGAGTAATACAGAAATAAATTTTAAAAAGTTTAAAAGGCTTATAAGCAGTGTTGTAAAAAGAGGAAATCGGACTTAATCGGTAGAGGCACTGTCCAGGGATTAATCGGGTATTTGGAGATTAATCGGAATGATTAATTGAATAATCGGATTATTAATCAGTTCGGTAATCCATGGAACAAGGATTAATCGGTGATTAATCATTAATCACCGATTTTTAGAACAGAGCTTATAAGACGGAAAAAATGGTGAGTTACATTAAAAAAACATTTCAAAACCACAGTTCGATATAGAGCGGTCTGAAATCAGCACAACAGCCTAAAAGAGAATATTTTCAGAGGCAATGCTATTAAATAAATATTTAAGCATCTTTAAACAGGTTTACCACAATGTTCACACAGTTTCAACAACTTCACCACCAACATAAACTCGAAAGGGATCCATAATTAGCATGTGCTTATTACTCAAATTTTATAATACATATTTCAGTACTTTAGATACACAGCATCCGAGATATACACACACATACTATAATCCAAGAAATATAAATAATTTAACACTTCATATCTCTGGAAGTAGTATTCTTGTTGTCTAGTCATGTTGAAGACAACTCTGGACAAAAGAAAATTCAGGTTTACAAAAATAAGAAAAAACTAAATCCAAAAGTTTTAAAATTGTCTTGCACCAAATGTAGACAAGAATGTAGCTTTAACATGTGATGTTTTGTTTTTTCTTTCAGTAGGTAACTGCAAACTCAATATAGGCAAACCAAAATGAAGCTTGTTTCAATAGCTGATCAAGCTAGACTGTTTTTCCTACATAAAACACATTTTGAACAGCTGGAACAGAAGTAGTCTTGCGATATAAGCTTTGATTAATTATACAATCCTAAACCCGAGATTTGTCACTTTATGCAAGTAACAAATATCGAGCAAATATTTTAGAATGAAGTTTTAATTGGAAGATAAATGAACAAAGGTAAATCATATCGTAAAAACCCAACTTTTGGTTTTCAGTTTGGTTATCCTAATTATTAAAATAAATAATAAAATTATTATATTACAAAAACAACTAAAAAAACTAATTACTAATGTTAACGTAATTATATTCCGATTAAAATTCCTTCACCCACATTGAACTTTTACTTGGACTCTTTCTTCTGCTATACCCCAACAACTCAATTACCCATTTTCATACACGTGTCATGTCAAACATTAAATGACTACCAGTAGCAGTGACTAGATATACTCAGGCTCTTTTTGTTTGCCGGAAAATAACTTGATTTTGGAAATTATTTTTCCCGGAAATATTCTCCGGGCTCGGAAATGATTTTCGCGAAAATATTTTCTCAGAAAATAATCAGCAAATAAGATGAAGTACCATTAGGTATGTCTTTCAGTGCAGTACCACGGCCCTGCAATTTCCACATTAACCAAAAAAATTTATTAACAAAAAAAAAACATCAACCAACACTAGTACAAAACTGTCTTTTAGCATCGCACTTTTAGCGTCGGTTATATAGAGAGCCGTGGCCTATACATACTTTAGGCGTCGGTTGCTAGCTTAACCGACGCTTAAAGTCCTTTTTTATGGATCTTTTGCGTCGGTCATGAAATAACCGACGCCTAAAACAGACCCTTTAGCGTCGGTCTTTTATCAACCGACGCCTAAAACCGACCTTAGCGTCGGTTGTATATAACCGACGCCTAAAACTAACCCTTTAGCGTCGGTCTTTACTCAACCGACGCCTAAAACCGACCCTTTAGCGTCGGTCTTCTAAATGCCGACGCTATAAACATGTTTTAAGCATCGGTTTTTGTAATGCCGACGCTAGTGAGCCTGATTAAAAAAATAAAAAAACATATAATAATTAAAACAAAAACATATCCTGTCAAAACAAAATAACATATACTCCGACTTCAACTTAAACCTATCCTCACTCTCAAACCTTAACTCGCCGCGACCTGAACCTTCACGCAAACTGATGAACATATAATTCGACTTCAACTTAAACTGAATCTTCGACTTCAACTGTTCGATTACACTTCATTGTTGGATTGGGATTTGCTACTGGGTCTCTTAATTATATGTTTTGCTAATTTTTATATATCCCGATTTTTGTACTCAATCGGGATTTGCTGATTGTATGATTTGAAGATTTATAACTCCTACTGTTGGATTGGTACTCTCTCTCTCTCTCTCTCTCTCTTTCTCTCCCTCTCTCTCCCTCTCGCCGGCCTGTTGTACAGGTTAGTTGGTTTTCTGAACTTGCCCCCAACCTGTTTGATGATATGTGTCAACCATTTGTCAAGTACTGTTCTATCATCTTTTAAGTATTTTTAAGTCCATATTTATCTATATGTAAACCAATAATTGTCTACTTAATGTCATTATTTAAAGATTTATACATTCGTGTGTGTATTAGATGCTCCTTCGTTTATATATTTCTTCTGCTTCTTGTATTAGAAATTGTGGGGGTAATCATCATATATATCTAAAATAAATACTACTCTATCATCTTGTGATGATGATGTGTGACAGGTGATTTGCAGAACTTGTTTCTAAAGAAAGCATTGCATACTAAAGTCCGGTATATTCAATGCATCCTTTAAAGCAGTGTTCTTTGAGATTAATTCATCACTCGTCAGGAACTAGTTAAGGGGGAACATGCTGCCTGGATGTATGGTTCATACTTTCAGATAAACATAATATAGTGAAAAATCCAAGAAATTAGACAAAGGAGATGTTCTGTTTTTTTTTTCATTGCCTAAAGGATAGAACTGAGACATTTGGGAGAAGTAGATATAGAATCAGGGAGTTTGGGGTAAGATGCTCAGTTTGCTAGACGGAATCTAAGAGAAATTAGAGAGAAGAATTCAGAATCCAGAGGCTTAGAGAGAGAAATATATGTATAGGGCAACTGAGAAATAAGATAAAATGAAGTCTTGAGAGGAAACCTAAAGTGATAAACAAGGATTTTGGTCAATTTTTAGTAAATGCATATTTGGTTATCAATCAACCTACTGAAATACAATAACAAGATCCCACACTCTTAGTAACCATTAAAGTCTCTTCAGGGTTGAAAAAGGGTACTGTTTTGTAATGTTGGTGAGTGATAACCCTTTAGTGCATTGGTTATATGAAACTTTAGCTAGATCAATAATCATTTAAATGTATTTCTATTGCCCTTGCAAGGAAAGTTTCCCCAGTGGAATTATATTGCTTTGATTGTTAAGAGAAAAGTTAGTGGAATTTGGTTAGAAATATGGGTTGTTGTTTCTGTTCAAGACATCCTTATTTAAGAACTTGTTACTGTTTCTTTTACATTTGGAAAATTATAGTCAAGAACTTGAAGCCATGAATAATTTGACAAGGCAGGAGTATGTTGCTCACTTAAGAAGGTGCATTTTCACTTACTATTTTTGGACCTTCTTTATCATTGTCCATTATATTAATGTATTAGTTTATTTTGCAGGAAAAGCAGTGGCTTCTCTAGCGGAGCTTCTATGTACAGAGGAGTGACAATGTCTTAATGTTCTGCTTATTCCTAATAAACTTTGTAAAACAGTTGGTTCCTTCAGATGAATTCTATAATTCAGAACAGAAAAGTTTACTAAGGATTTCTTGCTGGAAGGGTCTTTCTTTGTGTTTAAATGGAACTACTACTGACGGAGAAGGTTATGTTTCTTATATTTAGAACTGCATGAAGGTGCTGTTTTGTTCAACATCTTCTAGTTTATATTCAGCAACAAGTGCAATAGTTGGTCAAGATCATCTGTTAGAGGAGTGGACTGTGGCAATTAATTGCATAACACAGGCTCGGCAAGCTTGGTTAGTTGATTTTCTTAAGGTTTGCATTATTACCATTTTTTATTTTATAGAAGCTCGCCCCCTAATTTATCTATTTTTAAGTTCAGAGATCATGTATATTGGTGTTTCTATTGGGAATATAAATTTGCCTCTGCATAATTTTTACTTGGATCGTGTCACTCGTTAGAAACTTAAAGATTCTAGAGGGTTCTGGCAATTAATGTTCGTTGCTATTGTTATTTATTAGCTTTTGAACTTTGGCTGTCCTAGTAACATTAATAGCCAGGGATACTCTGCAGGTCTCAGAGGTGGATTTCAGACCTGGAAATCTTACTTCCTAGAAGTAAAGAATAAAATTGAAGCTACATGCAGGCTAGTGCGGACTGGTTCCATTCCATTGATTCATATTTGAAGCCTAAAAGCATCCATGCTAAACACTAGATCACAAGGTAAGTAAATTGTAACCAGTTTGCCATAATAATGGAAAACTCTCTGCAGATGCATGATAGTTTAAATTAATTTGAATTGCTTATTTAAAGAGTAAAAAGTTTCACAAGACAGCAAAGAGGTTCTTTATAGTATAAGCCAGATAGTTTAAAATAAAGTTCTTCCAAAGAGGTATAATGGAAAACTCTCTGCAGATGCATGATAGTTTCAAATAATTTGAACTTTGTGTAGAATTCCTAATCATTAAAGCGCCATTGATTACCTAAGACCCTGCCTAGATTTTTAAATTAAAAATATGGAGACATTTGTGAAAAAACTTGTATGCTAAATCATAAATTCCCATAACAGGTTATGTAAAATCCCAATAATCTTGTAACACAATGAGCTTATTAAAAGCTTGTTAGATAGTTGCAAAAGAGTAACATACAGAATAAGTTAAATTCGAGGAAATGTGTTTGCTGCTATATGTGGTGCCTCTAGTATTAGTACTACGGTGGTAAATTGTACATGGATCTGATATATATGGACATAATTCCCTGCATTAATAGAAATCAATACATTTTCCATGCATTTTTTTTAATCTTTTTATAACTTAGCGATGCATATGCTAATTGCTACCTAGGCATTATATTTTATTATTTCAAAATTATATTTGCATCTACTAGCACTTGGATTTATAATCGTTTAATTATATTTTAGTTTAAAATTTAGCTGGATTTTAATTTCAGAAAACTATTACTTTTCTGCTTGCAAATCTTGTGCTTCAAAACATGAATTGTATAACCTTATTGGTCCAAAGAGTCACATTTGGTCTAGTATAACATGTCATTTCTGCTGTTGAACCTTAATCACAGTGTTTTGTTGGGTTTAGAAGATTATTGTAGCTGTGTATGACAATGTACTTCCACTGTTTCTTTCTGCTTTTGTAGTTAATTATCTACTTAGAAGCTCAAGAAACTGCAATTGTAGTTAATTTCTGTATGAGGCTACTTCAGCTTTACTCTTCTTACAACATCAAGAAGGTAATATGTTTCTTCATTCAACTAGTCATTTTTATATATAGGAAACTACTAGTTTTAAATTTTTATATAATTTAATTCTTTCATTCTTACCTAGTAAGATTTGCTACTGTATTGAAGCCGCAACTGCTGTTTCTAACTATCCTCTCTCATGTTCAACGTAGTAACCTTTTCAGCCTGATTGCTAAAGTGCAGTCACAAGGACAGAATTCCTAGCGGTTATTAATCTTTTATCAGTGTCGATCATAAAGTCAGTTTGTTTTGTTGATCCAAGGATTATGGTTACTTTTTGTTTTGATCTTTCATTAATCATTTAGAGTTAGTGTTTTGTCACACTTGCCTTGAAGAAATCCAGTAGAGCCTCTTTGAAACATGATTTTTAGTACCAAATTTTTTTCACTAAAATCATGTTTGACAAGATCTGTATTAAGTCATAAGGCTACGTACATGTACTGATAACTAATTTATTTTGTCTACATAATATCTTTTCCCATTTTTATGTATTCCTTATTAAAAATTGCAGGTTACAGTTGGCTGATTTATACATGTGATATTACTTAATATAACTTAATAAAATTCTAGGTGAATAGGTAACTCTATGTTGAATTTATAGATGTTTTGAGTAAGTGGAGACTAGCTGGTCTAATGATAAGGGTCCTATTAACTTATTACTGGACAATGTAATAGTAAAACTAAACAAGTAGTAATGAAGCTAAATTAACTTTTAAATATGAAACCAAATTAAGGGCCAGGTTCCACATAGAACCATACTTTAATATTAGAACCTTAGTTACCTAATGAATTATGTTTTATTATGTTGTAGAGCGTTGTACTAGTTTATACTAATTATTATCAAATTATTTTTGGCATAATTATTTTTTTAAAACATATTATAATGATGAAGTACAAGTTGTGTTGCAAGGAAAATAATTGATCCTTTAAAAAAATTATGTATTTTAGAAAAAAAATTTATTGTGTACTGCATAATTACATCATACTCTACACCACACAATAAATATTGCGTGCTGCAACAAAACTAAAGATAATCTGTATTGCAGCACTTAGGGAAGTTTTAGCAGGGGGGCCGCAATATGTTGGTATAGGTACATCTGACATGAGATTGGTTGGTGCTCTTAAAGAAGTTTTAGCAAGGGGGCATCTCGGGTATGATGAAGTTCAAGGTGTTCTGCGAGATGTTCTTCCACTGAACAATGAGAACACATCAGCAACTGTTATAGAGTCACTACTTTCAGCTTTCTTGATAGGTCAACGCATGAATAGGGAGTCTGATCGTGAGCTGAAAGCATACTGCCTTGCATTTGATAATGAACTTGGTAATGCTTCATTCGCTAAATAGTTTTGGAGTGCCTTTTGTCTGATATTTTAATGTATTGTTGTCATGATTCTCTTTATTGTGCCAACCATCAGGTCCAGTACCAATTGCGGATGTTAGGTCGTTGACCCATTATGGTGAACCATATGACGGAAATACCCGTTTCTTCCGGAGCACACTTTTTGTTGCTGCTGTTAGATCCTGTTATGATGAAGCATGTTTGCTTCATGGTGTAGATTGGATGCCACCAAAGGTATATTTTTTTGTGTTGTATTTCATTTATGGTGGCTTTTTTAGGAGATCAGTAGGGTGTGTGGGTCTGATAAAATCACAGAGGAGAGTGTTATGTGCATGAGCACACTCAACTTGGAGGCTACTTTGTTCCTTCCGGAAGCTAGGTTCCTCCCTTCCTCAAACAGTTTCCTAAGTTTTCCCTCCAACATTGGCATAATCTTAACGACAACACCATCATTGTTTTTTTAGGTTGCCATAAATATCTATGGGTGTAACATGGACAAGAATGTGTGGGAGAATCCTGAACAGTGGAATCTCGAGAGATTCATGAATGAAAAATCTGACACCACGGATTTGCAGAAGACAATGGCATTTGGTGGGGGTAAGAGAGTGTGTGCATGAGCTCTTGAGGCGATGACCATTTCTCGAATGGCAATCGGCAGATTTATACAAGAGTTTGAGTAGAGATTGATTGACGGTCAGGCAGATGATGTTGATATTGTATGGCTTACAGCTCGCAAACTCCATCCAATGCTCGCGATCTTAAAGCCAAGGATCAGATTGGCTGAATAAATAATTTCCTTACACCTAGCTCCTGAGGATAATATCTGTCAGTACTTTTGCTACTTTGTGCCTTAGTATGTAAGTGTGCTTCCCGCCACACTAGTTCTAAATCTTCAATCCTACATCAACGGGTTTTATATAGTTTCTGTATTCTAAGCATTGTTGTAATATATTATATTAATCACTGGTTTGTATAAATATTGTATTATTTTTGTTGGTTTGGATGAATGTTTATTAGAATTGCAATTTTTATTTTTTTTAAAAAAAAATTGACTTTTAGCGTCGGTTGTTTGAACGACCGACGCCTTTAACATGACTTTTAGCGTCGGTTGTTTGAACGACCGACGCCTTTAACATGACTTTTAGCGACGGTTATTTAAATGACCGACGCCTTTAACGTGACTTTTAGCGTCGGTTATTTGAATGACCGAGGCCTATAATAGACTTTTAGCGTCGGTTGTTTAAATGGCCGACACCTAAAATAGACTTTTAGCGTCGGTTGTTTAAATGACCATCGCCTATAATTGACTTTCAGCGTCACCATTTTGACCGACGCTATAGGCCTTTACCTATAGCGTCGCCTTCATATACTACGCCCAATAACCGACGCCTAAAGGATATTTTGACCGACGCTAAAAGCCTATTCTGTACTAGTGCAAAGCATTCAAGCATTCAGTAACTAAATTTTAAAATCACGAGTTTCAAAAAAACAGTTGTACAAACAGTAGTACCTTTTTCAATATGGAATTCTTTACCGGAATATTTCTCAATAGTCGCAACAAGCCTTTTTACGGACTTCCTCTCACGTACTGGGCGATCGCTTGCAGGAGCTATAGGGGTCTTTGGCTCCTCTTTTTTCTTTTCCACAGTCTTCTTATTTTTGGTTTTTTCCTCATCAACTTTTGTTTTATCTTTTCCACGTTTTCTCTTTGAGATGTTTTTCTCAGCATCCTTATTGGCATTATCCATGGATAATCCTGGAGCAGTCTCCACCTTATCTTTGTTCTCATCTTCCGAATTTGCCCCCTTCTCTTCTTCCACAGCTTCGCTCTTGGGCTCTTCATCTTCTTTCTTTTCCTTGGATTCAAAATTATCTTTCACATCATCTTTCTCGAGTTCCCCAGTTTCTTCTTTCACATCATCTTTCTTGAGTTCCCCAGTTCCTTCCTTGTCTACATCCATTTCGGTCTCGACTTTGTCCTCATCCTTGTTATCCTCTTCCATATCTTTTACTCCTTCTTTGGCAACATCCTTGTTCTTAACAACAGAATTACCTTCATTCTCCATCGAAACAACTCCATTCTCAAAAGCCTCCTTGACCTCACTCACCTCCTCTTCCTTATCACCCATAATGAATTGACAGTTGACACCTAAGCAAAAACTACCTCCTCAATCAAACCCACAAATTACCTGTCCCAAAACAGTAACAAATATTTAAACTATCATAAAATTAACTCCTCAAATAAAATTCTACTTGCATTAAATGACACACACACACACAGACAGAGAGAGAGAGAGAGATTATTTAATTTTAAAATGTATGAAATTGACAACTTGCAGCTGAAAACTGTCAGATTTATTATTACAGTACTGATAAGCTTCATAACAAATTAACAATGGAGGAATCAATGAAGAAGAAGGCATAAAAGTGTCTATCTATATTACTATCTATATTACTGAATATAATAGTTTGTTACAAGATAGTAAGAATCTGTTATAAGGCTACATTGTGAATAAGCTTGTTACAATAGGAGAGATTAAAGAGACTATATATAGACTAACTAACTAATAGCCCCATGACAGCTAGGCTTCATTTTATACTTGATAGCAAGGTAATATCTCAACATCCCCCCTCAAGTTGAAGGTGGGAATGCAAAGAAAACCTTCAACTTGAAATTAACAACTTGAACTCATGGCAGGTAATTAATGATCTTGACAGCAGCAGGGTAATTCTAGTTATGCATGGTAGACGCCGATTTTGATTGCATGATTGCTGGTTGCTAGACTCCGATTAAGCATTTTCTGAACAGTTACTTGGTGTTGACAAATCAGTCAACATTAACGGTAGTAGCAACAGTCAGCACTTGATTGAGCTTGACAAGGTAACATAAAGGTAGGTAAGCATCCATGTAGTGGAAGCTAGGTAACAATTGCACTAGCCAATACAGCAGCCAATAAGGGAAGTAGACCATCAGAACTTGTATTTTATCAGAACTGTAGGACATCCATCAGAACTTGGTAATGATAAGAGACCAATAAGGCAACTGGTATAACAAGTGAAGCAACCAGAGATCACACTGGAAGCATCAGGTAAACAGTTCAGTTGTAACACAAGAAGCAATCTGGAGCATCAGGGCAGCTGAGCTGGAACACAAGGTAATAAGAGCAACAATCCACATAGAAGTGAAAGCAACAAGTAACAAACCCCAGCTATCTACATGCTGGAACCCGGCTATAGACATGCCGAAAGTAATAACAAACGAACGCAGCAACAAGAGTACAAATTAACAGGAGCTCAACAAGGCACTCAGCAAGTAAGCTGTAATCTCAGGCAACGGACCAGGCAATACGCCATGATAATCGAGCAAGACAGCAGCATTAATAACCACAAAGTGGCAAATGAACGCAGTAGGCAGCAGTATGAAGATCACAACACACTTGCAAGAAGAGGCAGGTAGCAACAAGAGCTCATAAAGGAGCAACAAGTATCAATAAAATCTTAATGATCGTAGTTACACAGATCGTATCATATTCGAAGAAATATAGCTCCATCAGAATTTAGAAGAGCAACTTAGAACCTTGAGAAGCATCAACCACAGCAGTAGGAGCAATACTCTAATGCAGCACATAGAAAATACAAAAAAAAAATCTGGAGTTTCTGATAAGGATAACAACAATTTCTTGACAGTTAATCAGCCAATACGGCTAACACGAATATAGCAACAGCAGAGCACATTATGGAGCATCAACAGTAGAGCACCGTAAACAAACTTGAATGTATCATCAACACTGATTCACACTAGTAGCAGCATGTAAGGTGCATATCATGAAGATCACATCATGAATGAACCGATAGTAAGTGCCAATACGACAAACCATTACGGCAAGAGGCAAGGGAGATTCCAATTAATTATGGAACATAACAGAGCAATCAAGGTGCGGCAGTGTAGTTGTACTTGAGAGAAATCACAGCACTCGACCATAATTTCGAATCGAGAGATTACAGATTGGAAGGGATAAACATGTGAAATCATGAGGGCAAATAGACTAGGATGAACAAACACAGATTGATAAAGAATTGGAGTACAGAGTATGCAAAATTGACACAAAGTTGAGTGCGACAAATCGTCAAACACTTGATAGACAACAAACAAACAGAGATAAGAGCTCACAAATTGGTAGATGTGAGTCTAACACATCACACTTCGAGTATGAGTATAAGATGATATGATGTTTATGATGATTTGATGATGACGATTCACAAATATGAAACAGATTTAATAGAGCAACAATCGAGATAGATCGAAGCTAGAATACACAGGTCTGAAGACAAACAGAGACATACGAAAAATTTCATAAAATTGATGAACACAAACTCAATTCTAGATAGAATTGATGCAAATAACAATGAAACTCAACGAGTATAACAAATTTATTGGAGAGTTATGAATAAAAATTGGCTTACGACCGAAGAGATGAAGACAACAAACATGTTGTACCAGCGGAAGATAACAGATCGAGCACAAATCGAGGTGAGGCTCTGATACCATGTCAGATTTATTATTACAGTACTGATAAGCTTCATAACAAATTAACAATGGAGGAATCAATGAAGAAGAAGGCATAAAAGTGTCTATCTATATTACTGAATATAATAGTTTGTTACAAGATAGTAAGAATCTGTTATAAGGCTACATTGTGAATAAGAATCATGGTGAATCCGAATGCTGCACTGCAAGAAAGAGTGGGGCGTTTGGAGGAGTTCGTTGGTGTGCCTTTGTCGACGGATGATATTTCACTGGCGAATCATGTCCATAACCTTCATGAAGGTCTGGACGAAGTAAAGACTATGATTAAGAACATGACTAGAGTGTACGATGGCAAGTTTGCAGACTTGTTCGCTACAACTGCTGCATCTACGGAGTTGACTCGAGATCAGATGCAGAAGATGAGTGATGAGATCACCATCTTGAAGAGGGCTGTGGCTGGCGGTGCCTCGAGTGGTCCAAGTGAAGGGCACTCAAATTTTAAAGTTCCAGAACCAAAGGCGTTTGGGGGAAGTCGGAATACTAAGGAACTTGAAAACTTCTTGTGGGATATGGAACAGTACTTCAAGGCTGGCCACGTTGCAGAAAGTGAGAAGGTAACGATAACAAGTATGTATCTGATTGGGGATGCGAAATTATGGTGGCGTACACGGACAGATGATGATGATGATTCAGCTAGACCTCAAATTGATAGTTGGGAAACGTTGAAGAAAGAGTTGAAGAATCAATTCTTGCCCAATAATGCTGCATGGTTGGCTAGAGAGAGCATGAAAAATCTAAGGCAGACGGGTACGGTTCGTGACTACGTAAAGGAGTTCAGTTCTTTGTTGTTGGATATTAAGAATATGTCAGACGAGGACAAGTTGTTCAACTTTGTATCGGGACTAAAGCCATGGGCGTAGGCTGAGTTGAGAAGGCAAAACGTGAAAGATTTGACTAGTGCAATTGCTGCCGCTGATGGGCTGGTTGATTATAAAGTTGGAAACCCTTCAAGTGATACTGCTGGGAAAAATAAGGGTGTCGCTGGAAAGGGAAAGGGGCAGAAAGACAAGAAGAAGTTTAAAAAGAAAGATGGTGATGCCTAGAATAAACCCAAAAATGATGGCCAGTCTAAAACGTGGTGAAGTAACATATCTTGCAGGTTGAAGCTGGGTTAAAACGTGGTGAAGTAACATATCTTGCAGCCTTGGTTGAAGTTAAGCCGGATCATATGGTTGAGGTTCCAGATTCTGTCGCTGAAATACTAAGGGAATTTGATGATGTTATGCCCTCAGAGTTGCCTAAGTTCTTGCCGCCTAGACGTGCTGTTGATCATAAAATTGAGTTGGAGCCTGGTGCTAGGCCTCCTGCACAAGCCCCTTATAGAATGGGTCCATCTGAGTTAGCGGAGTTAAGGAAGCAGTTGGATGGTTTGTTGGAATTAGGGTTACTGCGTCCCTCTAAAGCTCCTTATGGTGCGCCGGTTTTGTTTCAAAAGAAGGCAGATGGGTCTTTGAGAATGTGTGTGGATTACCGGGCACTGAACAAAGTAACAATTAAGAATAAATATCCGGTTCCGAATGTGGTTGAGCTCTTTGACAGGCTTTCGCGGGCTAGTACTTCACAAAGTTGGATCTAAGGTTAGGCTATTGGCAAGTTCGGATTGCAGCAGGGGATGAACCTAAAACGACATGTGTGACGAGGTATGGTTCATTTGAATTTTTAGTGATGCCTTTTGGTTTAACAAATGCTCCTGCCACATTTTGCAATCTTATGAATGATGTGCTATATGACTACTTAGATAAATTTGTGGTAGTATATCTTGATGATATAGTCATATATAGTGAAAGTCTAGATGAGCATTTGGAACATTTAAGATGTATATTCTTGAAACTGCGTGAATATGAACTCTATGTGAAAAAGGAGAAGTGTGAATTCTGCAGTACAGAAATTATGTTCCTTGGGCATGTAATTAGCCAAGGGATTGTGAAAATGGATCCAAGAAAAGTTAAGGCCATTGTTGATTGGCCTGCCCCTACTAAAGTTGCTGAACTTAGATCGTTTCTTGGGTTGGCGAATTACTACAGAAAGTTCATTTTGGGGTATTCAAAAATCGTGCAAAGTCTCACTGATTTGTTGAAGAAAGATAGAAAATGGGAGTGGACTGGTAGTTGCATGAAATCTTTCGAGAAGTTGAAACAGATTGTGGCAACGGAGCCGGTTCTTAGACTTCCAGATTTTGAGAAGCCATTCGAAGTGCACACTGATGCCTCAGATAAAGCTATTGGTGGTGTGTTGGTTCAAGAGGGTCATCCGGTTGCGTATGAAAGTAGAAAGTTGAAAGATGCTGAGCAGAGGTATACTACTCATGAGAAAGAAATGACTGCAGTGATTCATTGCTTAGAAGTGTGGAGACATTATTTGCTGGGTACAAAGTTCGTATGTCACAGGGGTGGGTTTTCGAACCTGAATTCTCACCCTTGTACGGCCTGCCCTTGTAGCCCAACTTCAAGAACAGTCAGCCTTCTAGAGAGGTTGTCTCCAAGCAACCCGTTAAAACCTTGCACAGCGGAAAACTTAACCAAAAACACAACACAGGAACCAAGTGTGTGCAGGTGTGTCTAATTACCAAGCAAATTTAAACACACACACAATTTATAGGCACCAAGCCCAACCTTTATATTAATCACAATATAAGGATACAACCCAAATTTATGCTTACAGACTTTACCTACTGCCTAGCATAAAAATACAAGTGCAGAATACAATATGAACTTGTACAAAACCAACTTGAGAATACATATTAAATGTCTATCTCTATATATAAGCCAAGACCCATGCTCAGCACCCAACTACTTGGCAGTTACCAGCAGTTACCAATATTTGAAATGTCTTCAACTGCATTTCCCACCATCCCTTGAGCCACAACTGCAAGGTAGTTATCTCACCTACTTATTTTTGCATTTTCCCCAGCAATACACATATTATATATCACCAACATGTGCCCACGTTTTTTACTTTGCCTTAGTCATATTGAACTCCTAGCTCAGCTTCCAGCCTTGTGTTGCCCACATAAAACCACCCAGCAAGCCAACAAACTTAGCCAACCATGTTTTAACCAATCTGGCACCACTGCCCAAACGAACACCCATGCCGCCAACGTCAACCCATGAAGCCGCCCACACCAACCAATCGAGCCAACCCGACACCAAATATGTTTTCCAACCAAAGAGTCTTACAAACCCTCCCACACTTTGAGTTTGATGTCCTCATCAAAACATCAACAATTCTGAGAAACCATTTCTCCAAGTAGCAAACCAACACCTCAAAACCAAGGTTGCAATTCCGTCTGCGGTATGCCACTGCCCCAAAACCAACTACCATAAGCTGATTAATTAAACCTCCATAAACTAGCCCCCATTGCCACCATAACCTGATGACTTGTGTAGACGCCCAGCCGTCCACACACCAATTTCTATTCTGACTCAAGTTCCAGCAGCGCCCCCAACCTTTGGAGACATTGACTTAGGCCCAACCAGAAACCCATCAAGTTCGCCTCTATTAACAGAAGATTCGCTAGTCTTTGGCTCGATTCCACAAACCACACTGCCAACAACCACCTGTAGAGCCCCCAACTTTCTGACTTTCTTCTTGCCCTTATCAACTTGCATAGGAACAGCTTTAACAAAACATGGACATGCCTCATCCATGATCATAATCCCACCATAACGCACCATAACAGTACTACTAGTCATGATAAAGAAATCCATTCCTAGGATGCAATCAAAATCATCTAAGGCAACAACATGAAAAGTAAAGTTACCTTGCCATTCACCAATTTTCAAGTCCACACTTGAATAACCCCGAATTTTCTGCACCTCAGCATTAGCCATCTTAATCTGACTCGAACATGATTCCAACTTCAGTCCAAGTTCATCAGCACATTTACCCCCAATGAAACTATTAGTAGCACCCGTGTCCACCATAGCCATCACTGTTTTCCCACTCACTAAGGCCTTGACATACATTAACCCATCACCCTCAACAGATTTTTCAGTCCTTAGTGTAACCAAACGCATAGGATTCGCCCTTGCAAAACCCGCTTCATTTTCCTCATTATCTCCATCCTTCTCTTCTTCAACAGAAAGAGCATTCAGTCTCTCTTTCTTGGGACATTGTCTTGCAAAATGCGGCCCTCCACATATGAAACAACCTTTGTCACCAACACCTTGAGACTGCTTATCACCCTTGGCATCACCAGTACCATTTTTCCCATTGTTCTTCTTGTTCCTACCCTCATCCTTGTGATTCTTTCCACCGTTTTTGCCCTTCTCAGTTTCAGAACCAGCATGCTTGTAATCATGCCAAACCATCAGCAGCAGCCACGGCAGTCGGCAAGTCCTTCACAGCCTGCCTCCTCAATTCTGCCTGTGCCCAAGGTTTGAGTCCAGCCAAGAAATTGAACAACTTATCCTCATCCGACATGTTCTTTATATCCAACAACAAAGAACTAAATTCTTTCACATAATCTCGAACAGTTCCCGTTTGTTTGAGATTTCTTAAACTTTCTCTAGCAAGCCAAGAAGCATTAAGAGGCAGAAATTGCTCCTTAAGTTCCTTCTTCAATGCCTCAAATGTGGTTATTGCCGGCCTGTCCACACTCGCATCACCATCAGTACGAGTTCGCCACCACAATTTCGCATCGCCAACCAAATACATACTCATGATTGAAACTTGCTCCCTTTCATCAATATGAGCAGCCTTAAAATATTGCTCCATATCCCACAAGAAATTCTCCAGATCCTTTGCAACCCTTGCGCCACCATATGACTTCGGTTCTGGAATTTTCACATTCAAATGGCCCTCCCTGGAACCACCTGCTAAACTACTCGCCACAGCCCCCTTCATGATTGCAATTTCATTACCCATCGTTCGCAACTGATCCCCAACATTCTCAGATGAAGTAGCCGTTGTTGCAAACAAATCAGTGAATTTGCCATCACTTGTAGCCATGAACGCAGCAACCATTCCTTTGAATTCGTTCAAGTCATCCCTCAAAACTTGAATCTGATTTGCCAAACAAATCTCATCAGTCGACAAAGGCGTGCCCACAAATTCCTCAAGCCTTGCCAACCTTTCACCAGTAGAATTTCCTCCAACCATAATTCCGTCAAACCAACGAACTTACAACGAAGCTCTGATACCAGTTGTCACAGGGGTGGGTTTTCGAACCTGAATTCTCACCCTTGTGCGGCTTGCCCTTGTAGCCCAACTTCAAGAACAGTCAGCCTTCCAGAGAGGTTGTCTCCAAGCAACCCGTTAAAACCTTGCACAACGGAAAACTTAACCAAAAACACAACACAGGAACCAAGTGTGTCTAATTACCAAGCAAATTTAAACACACACACAATTTACAGGCACCAAGCCCAACCTTTATATTAATCACAATATAAGGATACAACCCAAATTTATGCTTACAGACTTTGCCTACTGCCTAGCATAAAAATACAAGTGCAGAATACAATATGAACTTGTACAAAACCAACTTGAGAATACATATTAAATGTCTATCTCTATATATAAGCCAAGACCCATGCTCAGCACCCAACTACTTGGCAGTTACCAGCAGTTACCAATATTTGAAATGTCTTCAACTGCATTTCCCACCATCCCTTGAGCCACAACTGCAAGGTAGTTATCTCACCCACTTATTTTTGCATTTTCCCCAGCAATACACATAATATATATCACATATATATGTCACCAACATGTGCCCACGTTTTTGACTTTGCCTTAGTCATATTGAACTCCTAGCTCAGCTTCCAGCCTTGTGTTGCCCACATAAAACCACCCAGCAAGCCAACAAACTTAGGCAACCATGTTTTAACCAATCTGGCACCACTGCCCAAACGGACACCCATGCCGCCAACGTCAACCCGTGAAGCCGCCCGCACCATCCAATCGAGCCAACCCGACACCAAATATGTTTTCCAACCAAAGAGTCTTACACCCTGACAATCGACCATTTATCCAACAATCAGTTTCCTGGCCGTTGACGGCCAGGATTTAAAAACAAAATTCGTCCATTCCGCACAAATTTTTCGCGGAACACTATTCATCCGCACAAATTTTCCGCGGAAGGCTCTACCCGTTCCGCGGAAAATTACCGCGGAACGCAATGCTCAATTCATTCTTGCCCTTTACAGAAAAATAGAAAGGGTTTTGTCTTTTCACAAAGTAGTGCTGTTTCACAAAGTAGTGTTGTGCCAAAGTAGTGCTGTGCCGTGGAAACATACTTATGTTACACGTTCCTCGCTTTTGTCGTTTTAAAGCTCATCCACATCCCAAAGCATTTGATTCTCTCTCTTTTCTTATTCATTCTTTAATCAAGGTCTCACCCCATTACAAGTTTACTGTATATTGCAAATTGCTTGCACCTAAAAAAAATTTGTGCACAATGACATGTTGATAATAAAAATTTTTATTTTCATTTACCGTATTTCAAATTTTTATATTATTTATTTTTTATATTTAATTATAATAAAAAATTTATTAATTCAAAATAGAGTAATTATACTTTTTAATTGCTTAAAAATATATTTTATTATAATTATATTTGTGTCAGTCAAGTAAGGTTGGTTTTCAAATGATGTAACTACTTTTTGCAAATTAATTTAGTCGTCTTTCTGTTTCAAATTAATTAATTGGGTAGACCTGCAACAACAGTTCTGTTTGTCGGTTGCTTTTCACTTTTTAATTGTTTTGATGTTAAAAATCCCGCCCGATCAGTTCCCCCACTCTGAAATTGAGCATTGCATTCCGCGGTAATTTTCCGCACTCTGAAATTGAGCATTGCGTTCCGCGGTAATTTTCCGCGGAACCGATAGAGCCTTTCGCGGAAAATTTGTGCGGATGAATAGTATTCCGCGGAAAATTTGTGCGAATTTTTTTTTAAATCATGACCGTTGGATCAACGATCAACTGCCAGGAAACTGATTGTTGGATAAATGGTCATCCAACGGCCAGGAAACTGATTGTTGGATAAATGGTCCCTGAGTTGTCAAGGACCAGGACCCTTGTGAATAAGCTTGTTGCAATAGGAGAGATTAAAGAGACTATATATAGACTAACTAACTAATAGCCCCATGACAGCTAGGCTTCATTTTATACTTGATAGCAAGGTAATATCTCAACAAAAACACAGAAGATAAACATGTAAAACTATCAAGATCTACAAAAGCATGTAACAAATACAAAGTAAAAAAACCTAACTTACATTTATAAAAAATCTAATCTATAATACAAGAACAAATCAAAATGCAGGCATTATTTAAGTAGACAGGTAACTGAGAGATAAAATTAAGTAGGAATCAGAAACGTACCGTCAATTTAGGGCGCAAATTGGGACGACTCCGACATACAATACAAGTAGTATGAGTATGAGTTTACGAGAATGAGACAAGAATACAATAAAAGTAGACCCCCGAAACCTACGTATGTATTTTCAGGAAGCGGACTTCAACTGCGGATTCTAAAACAATTTTACTGCCCTGTCGGATAACTAGTACCGACGGAATACCACTCAGGAACACGTGGACGCATGAGATTTTGTACTTTTTTTTTTGGAAAATCGATAAACAAATTCCAAATATTTTAATTAAATCATTAGTCATGTGATATATAGAAGGGATATTTATAAAATTACCTAACTTTTTAAAACTATTTACAAAAATACGGTTTTTTGGTTGCAAAACTGGCACTGCAAGTGGAAAAGTTGTAAAAAAATGTTGCAAAGGTTGCTAAAAAAAAAGGTTGCAAAGGTTGCAAGTCGTATTTTTGAAAAAATCTGTTGCAACTTGGGTAGTTTTGAAAAAAATTCTATATAGAACGCGTAATAAAATTACATATAAATTATTAGCAATAATGTAATACACATATGAAAATGGAATTTAAATATAAAATTTAGAACCCATTAAAATTATATATTAACCATGTGATACATATGATGTGATATATATGATGGGTGATAGAATTGCATATGAACTATGAGAAATGTTGATATATATATATAGAGTAAGAATCTAGGGAAAACCTCGTTTAATGGAAAACTTAGAAAACTAAATCGAAATATAGCATAGATGGTATGCAAACTAATCGTTGGGAGATGGAGAAAAATGTGGTGAAATTAGATTTAAAAAAAATATCACCGATTGACGGGAAAAATCAAATTAAAAATGGAGGGGATTAGGTGTGATTCTGTTTGTGAGGGTGTATTTGATTAGTGTGTGGGTGCCTCTGGCGGGGCCATTGATCTTAATACATCTAATGGCTAGGATTAGTACCCTCACTTATGGTGAGATATGAGATCTAATCCTAACCACATAATTTTAATATCTAAATTAAATCCTAACCCCAGAATTAATATTTAAAATTTTATTTTTTTTGTTATTCATTTAATTCACCACATCTTCCACCATCATCTTCTTCCCTGCTCCGGTCACCATCTCCGGCGACCAATTCCGGTCAACCCAGAAAATCACCACCTGTAAACAGAAAATCACCACGTTGCTGCCACCTCCGGCCACCACGCCGCCGCCACCACCAACAAAAATCACCACCGAAAAACAAAAAATCACCACCAAAAAAACATAAAACCACAAAAATTCACCACCACCGCAGGCCATCAACTGTTGGGTTCCGAGGCATAAAACGCAGCGGATAAACGTTAATAAAACAAAATTTTCGAAACCCAAACCAGGATCCATGTATAATTCCGGGCAGATAATGGTGAAATCGAATCATACCTTTATAAGATCTTGTTTCACGAACTCAACGGAGATCCTTGCTTGTAATCACCAAACACAGTCCTTGCGTCAAGATCCGTGTCTCTAAGGTAATCCACACGAACGTCCGACCGTCCAACGATCCGAGGAGCCAGGTACTAGCCCGCGAAGAACAGCCTCTCTCTCTCTAGCCTCTCAAAGATGGAGCTGCTAGGGTTTTGTCAAAAACGATTTAATGACTCTTGACCCTAAAGTAATACATCATTATGTATTTATATGAGAGAGATAATGGGCTAAAATCAAAAAACCGAATTGGGCTTCCTTAATCCCAATTCTATTTCAATTCTGATTTTATTATTGGACTTCCTTAAATCCAATTTTGTTCTTACTTTATTAAATTCGAATTTGCTTAGATAATTAATTAGGACCAGTCCAATTAATTAAATAGCCAATTCTCAATTTAATAATGATTTAATTTAAATTCTTAATTTAAACTAAAACTCCTTTTGAGACATTCTAAGTGTGTGACCCTATAGGTTATTATTACGTTGGCAATAATTTTAATATCTAATAAAATTATAAACAATGAGCGGTATCTAGTAATACATCATTGCTACCCAAGTAATAATAATAATCGGTGATTAATGTTTTTGTGTAATATAATCCCTTTAACCAAATATTATAGATTAAACTCGAGGCATGTGTTTAGTCATCCTCTTCAACATTTAATCCGGGTTTACTTGATCCATGAGTAGACTATTAAAACAAATCATTATTTGAGCACGACCATGCATTTTATAGTCTCACTCAATCAAGAGGCCAATAATATCACTCCTAATTCTAGGAGGGTTAAATCCTTTATCTATCATTCATATTTCTCATACGACTCATGATATACCCGATGTCCACTTTTATCATCACCCGGTCAAAGGTAACTTTTAATGTAGTCAAAGTATATTAATCTTCGTATAGAAATATAATGATCTCAAGTCAAAGGACCATTACACCATTATCACTGTGAGTCTTTCTTATGACTTTATTAAACATGAAGAATCTCACTGTGGGTCTATCCAGTACCATGTACCCCTACATGTACCTATGTTTTTGACTTTAGTATCTCTATACTTATAACCAATGAGATGTGGTTATCTGTCAAACAACATACTAGTCTATTTACGTATTATTATTGCCCTGTAATAATAATACTCGACTAGGGACCTTTAAGAATATGATATATTATATAATCTCAAGTTCAAGTCATGTACTTAAACTATACAATGTGTATCATGATTCTAAGGACATTTATTATGCTAACAAATATATCGCAGTAATTAAAGTCATAATAAATACGTTTAATGAATAATCAAATGACATAAGGTTTTTTTTAAAAGAAACAATGTATTGCCTCTAGGGCACCTACACTAAAAATCTCCCACTTGCACTAGAGCCAATCACCCATGTATCTAATACCCATGGAACTAGTGTGACCATCGTGCTTCTGCTGCGACAAGCCTTTGGTCAGTAGGTCTGCAATGTTATCATTTGTGTGCACTTTACATATGTGTATGTTACCTCCGTTTAGACAAAACACAAAACCAGACTGTGATACAGTATCATCCCTGTCTGTTTGGAAACTTGCATCGGTGTAACCTTTTACAACCAGTTTCTCCTCTCCTCCATACACCAAGAATGAATCTTTAATCCTGTTCAGGTACTTTAGAACATTCTTGACTGTCGTCCAGTGACCTTCACCTGGATTAGACTGGTATCTGCTCGTCATGCTCAAAGCATACGAAACATCTGGGCGAATACATACCATTGCATACATGATAGATCCAATTGTTGAGGCATATGGAACCTTACTCATGTGGTCCTTCTCATCCAATGATTTTAGACACTGGTCTTTAGAGATCGTTATCCCTTGAGACATGGGGACATATCCCTTTTTTGCATTTTGCATACCAAAACGATGCAAAACCTTATCAATGTATGTGCTCTGACTTAGACTGATCATCCTTCTAGATCTATCTCTATAGATCCTCATTCCTAGAATGTAGGTTGCCTCTCCTAAGTCTTTCATAGAGAAGTTGCTCCCTAACCAAGTCTTAACAGCCTTTAGAGAAGGTATGTCATTCCCCATTAGTAGTATATCATCAACATATAGTACTATGAATGCCACATGGCTCCCACTAACCTTCTTGTAAACACACGGTTCATCTTCGTTTTGAACAAAGCCATACTCTTTGACTATTTCATCAAAACGAATATTCCATCTTCTAGAGGCTTGCTTCAATCTATAAATGGATCGACGTAATTTACATATCTTGCCAACATTCCTTGGATCGACAAAACCTTCAGGTTGTGTCATGTACACATCCTCTTCAAGGCTTCCATTAAGGAAGGCTGTTTTGACATCCATTTGCCAGATTCCATAATCATGGAATGTTGCAATGGCAAGCAAAATCCTTATGGACTTGACCATAGCCACTGGTGAAAAAGTTTCATCATAGTCAATACCATGAATTTGTTTGAAACCTTTTACAACCATCCATGCTTTATAGGTCTGAACATTTCCATCCATGTCAGTTTTCTTCTTGAAAACCCATTTGCACCATACGGGTTTTACCCCTTCAGGTGGATCAACCAAAGTCCATACTTGGTTTTCGTACATGGAATCCATCTCGGATTTCATGGCTTCAAGCCATCTCTTAGAGTCTGGACTGTTCATAGCATCTTGGTATGTGAGAGGCTCATCTTCATCTATAAGCATCAAATCACCACATTGAGTCAAGAGAGTCCATATCTCTCTGGCTCATGGCGAATTCTACAAGTTCTACGAACAACCTGTGTTTGTTGAGCATTATCATTATCCTGCTCTTGTTCCACTTCAGGTTCAATGCTATTTTGTGGTTCTCAATCTTCATCGAGATCTATAGTTCTCCCACTGTTTCTTTTGGAAACAAAATCTCTTTCCATGAAGACAGCATCTCGAGCAATAAACACTTTCTGCTCAAAAGGACTATAAAATAATACGCATTTGTTTCATTAGGGTATCCCACAAATTGCACTCTTCGGATTTAGGTCCAATCTTGTCAGATACTTGACGTTTCACAAACGCCTTGCATCCCCAAACTTTCATAAAGTTCATGCCTGACCGTTTCTCCTTCCATATTTCACATGGAGTCTTTTGAACTTTCTTAGTAGGAACACGGTTAAGTGGGAAAGCCGCTGTTTCTAGAGCATAACCCCAGAAACTTATTGGAAGATCTGCATGACTCATCATCGATCGCACCATGTCCAACAAGGTGCGATTTTTCCTCTCTGAAACTCCATTCCATTGAGGTGTACCTGGCGGAGTAAGTTGTGATACAATACCACACTCTTTTAAATACTCTTTTAAATCGGTGCTTAAGTATTCACCCCCACGATCGGATCGTAAGATCTTAATACTTGCACCTCCGCCAATTTGCTTCTCTACTTCAGCCTTGTATTCTTTGAATTTTTCGAAAAAATTGGATTTGCTCATCATAAGATATACATATCCATATCTACTGAAATCATCAGTAAATGTTATGAAGTAGTAGTAGCCTCCTCTAGCCATCACACGCATTGGGCCACATACATCACTATGTATTAGCCCTAGACGTTCAGTGGCCCTTTGACCCTTACTAGTGAAAGGGGCTTTAGTCATCTTACCAAGCAAACAAGATTCGCATTCTTGGTATGATTCAAAATCAAACTTATCCAAGTATTCATCCTTATGTAATTTGGATATGCGTTTCTCATTTTTATATGGCCTAGACGACAATGCCAGAGGTATGTTTGATTTGAGTCATTGACTTTAAGTCGTTTGTTTTCTATATTATAGACAAGATTATCTAAATCAAGAACATATAAACCATTAAACAAATGCGCAACACCATAGGTTAAATCATTCAAAGCAAAAGAGCAACTGTTGTTCTTTATTGTAAACAAAAAACCTTTCTTATCCAAACAAGAAACAGAAATAATGTTTCTGTGAATCACAGGCACGTAAAAACAGGCTTCTAGTTCTAAAACAAGCCCAGAGGGCAAAGATAAATAATAAGTGTCTACAGCTAAAGCAGCAACTTTTGCTCCATTGCCAACTCGTAGGTCCACTTCTCCCTTAGCCAAAGTCCTACTTCTCTGCAGTTCCTCCACATTTATACAAATGTGAGAAGCACATCCGGTATCCAATACCCAAGATGTAGAAATAGACAAATTGACTTCTATAACATAAATACCTGATCTAGAAATCTGAACACCCTTCATTTTCTTCAGATCCTCCAAATAAACAGGACAGTTTCTCTTCCAGTGACCAGTTTTCTTACAATAGTGACATTCACCCTTAGCAACACCACCTTTAGGCTTTAAAGCCTGTTTGGGACCTGACTTTAGCTTGGGTGTAGAATCAGATCCAATCTTCTTCTTACCCTTCCACTTGCCTTTCCCCTTGGCCTTACCTTTATTGCCCACTATCAGTATGGGAGCAGGTTCAGCTGTCTTCATGTTGGTTTCATATGTCCTCAACATAGCCAACAATTCAGTAGGTGTTTTGTCAAATTCATTCATATTGTAGTTCACAACAAACTGAGTAAATTTGCTGTTCAAAGAATTCATGATTAGGTCAATACCAGTTTCCAGACCAATCGGGAAACCTAAAGTAGCAAGGTACTCAATGTAACCAATCATCTTCAGAACATGTGGGCCAACTGGTTCACTTGCCCCTTGTTTGCAATTAAAGAGTGACTTACTCGTGTTGAACCTTTCTTGACGAGTTTGGCTTGCAAACATGCTTTGCAAGTGCTCATTGATAGTATATGCATCCATATGCACATGCTGTCTTTGAAGCTCAGCACTCATAGTTGCCAACATGAGACATGCAACATCATTTGCATCATTCTCATCCCTTGTGCGGGCCGCTCATTCCTCAACAGTAGCGTTCTCAGGAAGGGAACCTGGCGAAGGGATATCAATGACATGAAGCTTGCGCTCCTGCTTGAGGACAATCCTCAAATTCCTCTGCCAGTCTAGGAAGTTGTTTCCTCCTGTCAGTTTGTCCTTTTCAAGGACTGATCGTACAGATAGTGTGTTTGTGTTGTTTGCCATTAGTATCTACAATGATAAATGCACAAAATAAACATTAGATTGTCTGGGTTATAAATTATTATGTTCAAATGATTATGATATATTCATAATATATCTCCCACTGTTTTTATCAAATTAATAGCCCTTACTATTAATTCGGAAAGCATATCCCATAAATCTTTCTAGTGAGCCAAGATCCATATTTCGTCATGTCCTAAGTCAACCACTGGTAGTCCTTAAAACATGATTATTTAGGTAGACAACAGTTGTCAATTATATCATACATAATTCTTGGATAGTTTGGTGAACAACAATTGATCTTATCTATCTAATAGATTTTTAACCAAACTCTACGCTTCTAAGTTCATAATAGTTGAATATAACCGTTTATTTTCACCTCATTATGACGACTCGGTTAAGTTAGACCCAATGATACAACGGCCGAATATAACCGTTTATATTCATCGCATCTCACCACGATAGACAGGAGTCCCCTGCCACTGGCAGTCATTCCCTTTGTCGATCTAGGATTCGATGAGTGTTCATTCATTGGAAAGCATCTGATTAAAACTTAATATTTTGTTAAGGGGTTTAGAAAATTTATAACGATCATGATCACATCATAAAGAGATCCTCAATTTTCCTTGAACCAAATATTTCAAGTTGACATCTTCAATTGTTCATTTCCCAGGTAGATGGAGGATCCCAATGGTCACACTTAATACCCATTAACCTTACGAATACGCATATCCGCTTTTGACAGAAAATCCCAATTTCATATATCAAAAATCCATATTTAATTCCGTGTTTTAAAAATCCATATTTCATAAACACAAGAATCTCATGATCGTTTGTTAATTTTAAAATCTTGAATCGTTACAGATTTTATCTTGTTTAAGCAGGCATGGCATGGGTGATGTATCTAATACATTCATTCATACATGATTAATCTAATTAAAGCATGCATCTCTATGTATCCTACACATACATTCATACATCATATGTAAAGTAAGTGCAGTATGTAAACGTGATTGGTTATGGCCTTTATCCTATATGATCCTCTCAAGCTAATGAAAGGATCAAGGTCAATCTATGGTGGAATAAACATAAATACAAATTACATGTCTTCATTCTTCTTGTCTTCTTGGTTGCTCCTTCTCTTGGACCATCCTTCAATCTTCAATTACATTACATTGAATAATTGAATACAATCTACACTAAATTACTTACATAATAAAACTCGAGTTACATTCGAGGTTCAACAATTACAAGAATGAATAAAACGACATGCAAGTCGTATTTATAAAACCAAAACCATTAATCTAAGGGTCTTAAGGTCATAACCATCACCATGCTCAAGTAACAATTAAATAACATGTCATATTATATAATCATGTTATACCATATCATATTTCAGATGATCCAATCAAAGAAATCATATACCGCAAAAATCAGAAAATCAGAATCAAATTCTGAAAACAATAAATCGTCTTTTTCATGCAATAAACGGCGTCAAACGCCTTACAGACGAATCGGTGATAGTTTTACTATCAGTTTTGTTCAGACGCTCATTTTCAGTCAGAAAACACATATCGTTTGCGAAAATCGGACACTGGACAGATTTCACCATATTTGCACAGCGTATACAGAAATCGTATCGTATACAATCCCCATATCAAGAACAAACATTAATCATATATATTTATATATACAGATCATATGATCATCTCAATCATCTTAAATCATAACAGAACCATATATATGCATCATAACATATTATAAACAACATATATAAGAACATAAACATGGCAGATTCGCAAAACATGCATACTCGCATCATATACAGTAAACACGTAACCAAATCAACCCCTTATACACGTAGCTCTGATGCCATTGTTGGGTTCCGAGGCATAAAACGCAGCGGATAAACGTAAATAAAACAAAATTTTCGAAACCCAAACTAGGATCCATGTATAATTCCGGGCAGATAATGGTGAAATCGAATCATACCTTTATAAGATCTTGTTTCATGAACTCAACGGAGATCCTTGTTTGTAATCACCACACACAGTCCTTGCGTCAAGATCCGTGTCTCTAAGGTAATCCACACGAACGTCCGACCGTCCAACGATCCGAGGAGCCAGGTACTAGCCCGCGAAGAACAGCCTCTCTCTCTCTAGCCTCTCGAAGATGGAGCTGCTAGGGTTTTGTCAAAAATGATTTAATGACTCTTGACCCTAAAGTAATACATCATTATGTATTTATATGAGAGAGATAATGGGCTAAAATCAAAAAACCGAATTGGGCTTCCTTAAACCCAATTCTATTTCTATTCTGATTTTATTATTGGACTTCCTTAAATCCAATTTTGTTCTTACTTTATTAAATTCGAATTTGCTTAGATAATTAATTAGGACCAGTCCAATTAATTAAATAGCCAATTCTCAATTTAATAATGATTTAATTTAAATTCTTAATTTAAACTAAAACTCCTTTTAAGACATTCTAAGTGTGTGACCCTATAGGTTATTATTACGTTGGCAATAATTTTAATATCTAATAAAATTATAAACAATGAGCGGTATCTAGTAATACATCATTGCTACCCAAGTAATAATAATAATCGGTGATCCAGTTTAAATTTTTTGTGATTAATGTTTCTGTGTAATATAATCTCTTTAACCAAATATTATAGATTAAACTCGAGGCATGTGTTTAGTCATCCTCTTCAACATTTAATCCGGGTTTACTTGATCCATGAGTAGACTATTAAAACAAATCATTATTTGAGCACGGCCATGCATTTTATAGTCTCACTCAATCAAGAGGCCAATAATATCTCTCCTAATTCTAGGAGGGTTAAATCCTTTATCTATCATTCATATTTCTCATACGACTCATGATATACCCGATGTCCACTTTTATCATCACCCGGTCAAAGGTAACTTTTAATGTAGTCAAAGTATATTAATCCTCGTATAGAAATATAATGATCTCAAGTCAAAGGACCATTACACCATTATCACTGTGAGTCTTTCTTATGACTTTATTAAACATGAAGAATCTCACTGTGGGTCTATCCAGTACCATGTATGTGACGCCCCCAAATCCGAGGTTAGAGATTCAGGTCGTCACAACACCATCCAACCATATCGTACCTGTATTAACTTTACAACTCAACAATACATCCATCCAGACCTCAATCTTACGCACATACAAGTTAGAGCCTCAGAAACGATAATCAAAAGTAACACTACATATTACAATTCATCTGTACAATCCAGAATCTTACGCACTTCCACTTATACCACTACACTTGAAGACAAGTCTTACGATTACAGTTGAAAACCTATCAGACTTACTCTGTAGTATTTATCAGGAACTAAATCCTCTCAGGGGTAACTCTTCTACTCCTCTTCTGCTGGTGCGGAGTTAACTGACCAAATTCTTCTCTTTCTGAAAAGTTTTTATAAAGCAAGAATGAGCTACATAATGCTCAGCAAGTTCACCATTTTGAAAAATAATAATGTGGTTTATTTCGAAAACATTCCCAACTGTATGGGTATATATCTCAGATTTCAAAATATAATACGACAATATATATGTCCGAATTTGAATAAAACATTTATACTCACTAAGGAGCTTTAAGAATAACATATGAATCCGTTATAAGGTTCCAATTTCAATATATCTCAAGTTTGAAAATACATATATATAAGCATATCATTTTCGGCAAAACACTCTACGGTTATCATACTGTACAAGGAATACATTATTTCAAAACCTCTTTGCTTCCATTAGCTTAGAAGGTTTCTCATTCAAAAACACTTCATTCTTTGAAATAATTGTAAGAGTGCACTAACACGTGCCAATCTTTATAGAAAATTTTGCAGTTCTAGATACTGCACGATGTCAATATTTTTCTTATCAAAAACCACACTATCGGCAACTTGGCACTTAGGCCCAAGAAGCAGTGTTTGAGTATTTTTCCAAAGTGGAGGATGGGACTTGAAGAAAACATGAAATCTGACATGGATTGACGATGATCAGTCGCCACATCCAAGTCCAATAATCCGCGGGTCTTCTCTACTAGTAGAAGGATAGAAACTACATCCGTAACTACCCTCGGGTGAAAACTACATCCGTAATCACCCTCGATGAAAACTACATCCGTAATCATCCTTCGGCAACACCTGGGCCGGAATAATAATTGATGGACCGCCTGGCTCACGGCCGCTTACACATCCCGGGAATTGTTCGTCAACGATTCCCACACCTGCCAGAGTCCCCTTTTTCTTTTATTTCCAAAATCATTTTGATAGAAAATTCGAGTAGTTGAAGTTCGACCTCAGTCGATCGATAATTCTTGAAAAACGTGCAAGGGAGTAAAACCTGACCGGGGGGTTTTTAAAAATGTTTTGGGTTCGAAAGAGTTCGAGTTTGAAAACGCTAAAGGTATCTTGGATTAGTTTTGTCTTTAAAATAATGAACAATAATTAATAAATGATATTTTGAGATTTAATATAAACAATTAATAAAATAATTATTTAATTAAAATAAACTTTTAATCCAAGATATATATTTTTTGAGTATTTTTAACAACGTAAAAATAATAATTACTTAAGTATACTATACTTCCCGAATGACTCTTCAGGTTTTCGCAATTTAATCACGATACCACTATATACCGCTCCCCGGTCAATAGTATATTTGGACCGCTACGACCTCTATTGCTAGAGTCGTTGTTCGAAGAAAATACTTTCGTTCTAAGTTCAAGGGTGTACAAACACATATGTATATATCTCAAACTTCAACATAATCTCATAAAGCGTAAGCATATAATACGTTTGGAAACTACAAACACAATAGTAAAAATCCTTATATAAGTTTTGAAAAGTAAACTTGCATAGGTAAAATTAAGAATATAATCTTTTGAAAATAAATACTTAGGGTTGGAAAACTTGCCTTGGTGAGGTTGGGGTGGTCGGGCTCGCGAAGTGGAACGAAAATCTATACATATCCAACATTCGTACGTTAGTACCTTAACAACACTACTTAATCGCAAGGTTTTAAAGGATGTAAGACCAACTTAACGACTCCAATTTGTGACCACTAACCCTCCCATATGACCATGTCATCACTTTATCACATTCGTTACCCATTCGACTCGAATCCATTCCTCAAACTTGAAACACAAGTGAGTACTCTTAAAACTACGTTAAACTAACCTCCTAGGTGATTTTTCACTCGCGCACACTTCGCTTTAACATTTTTATAAAATTGAAAAATACAAATTTTACTCCAATTCTTTTTGGACAGCCTTCACAACTGTATAATATGACTACCCTCAAATTTTCATAACACTAGCATAATTTTAAGGGGTCCTAACTCAGTTCACAAGTGGACAACACAGTGCAGTCCGAATTCCAGAACCACACTGCACTAATCCGGCCATAACTCAAGATCTACATATCTCCTGGGTATGAACCGTATATTTATAGAAACTACATTCAATTATATTTCTAACCATATAAATTAGGTCCTCGGGTGACAAGATTTAGGGGTTCAAAACCCTCTCACAAGACAGTACATGCTCCCAGGATTTAACACAGCACACATCTTGTCTTAAACATTCAAGAACTCACTTTATACATCACATCTACCATCAAAACCACCAAGACTTGCCTCTATAGCATAAATGGGGTTACATACTCTAAGTACAAGCCTTACAACCATCATAACAAGCACATAACTTCAAGATTTCATCATCTACAACTCAAATCACCAAGATTCACTCTAAAACTTATAGATCTAACAATATAAACTATAAACAAGTCATGCTAAGGGTTGAGAGAGTTTATACCTTCCTTGATGTGTGTAATAGCTTTCTAAACCTTGTATAATCCTTGTATAGCCTTGGGTAAGCTTGGATGATCAAAAGAAATGAAGAAAACAAAGTTAGTAATTCGGAGTTATTAGAACCCGACTGAAAGATCATGGAAAACGAGGCCCTTACCGAGCTTTTCTGATCGAGGCTTCTAAACGAAAGTTGTAGAGAATCTTAACAGCTTTCTAACCATATAAAGAACACGAAATTTCATTGAGTAATGAAGTCTCTAGGCCCATTTTACTGAGCTGCTATCTTGGTTGGCAGAATGGAGTGTTCTTGGTATTTTGTTTTGTTTTGTGTAATAATACATGTATAATAGCTTTTTAACTTGGATGCATCTTCTCCTTTAGTGTTGTCAACCTCTCATTGGTTCCCTTGGATTTCCCTTATCCATTCCATTTGCAACCAAGTCCCTAGCTTTTGTTTCTTGTACTTCAGTCCCTTTATTTGTTTTTCGTTTACACCGCTTTGATTTCTTTGTCGTTTCTTGAATAAAATTAATATGTTACAACTCATACGTTGCATTTTATTACTCCACCATGGTATAATCCTTAATCCATGATCCGTTCGCTTAATCGCTTAATGTCGTTTTAATATCTCAGCGGTTTCTAGAACGTCCATTTCACTGTCTCAGAGGTTTTCGTTCTAAATTCTCAAATAAATTATAATAAAATTCCAAAATATTAACTCCTCAATTCCTCAAATTAAATATCTCATTTCTTGAATATAATAATATATAATTCACTGCCCGGTCAAATATTACACCAGAATACAAATTGGAATTTCTGAATTCCGATCGTCTTTACATACACTTATTTGCTCCGTGAATCACTAATATGACTTCGAAATATCCATACCATGTCTTGTACATAGGGTGGCGTGAAAATTTTCTTGGTCCTCAAAATCACTATTCATCCATAAATATATTCACGCATGACAAACACTATTCACGTATATACTTATTCTTAATAAGAAAAGTTTTAATTCTACCAAAAATCTGGGTTCTTACAATGTACCCCTACATGTACCTATGTTTTTGACTTTAGTATCTCCATACTTATAACCAATGATATGTGGTTATCTGTCAAACAACATACTAATCTATTTACGTATTATTATTGCCCTGTAATAATAATACTCGACTAGGGACCTTTAAGAATATGATATATTATATAATCTCAAGTTCAAGTCATGTACTTAAACTATACAATGTGTATCATGATTCTAAGGACATTTATTATGCTAACAAATATATCACAGTAATTAAAGTCATAATAAATACATTTAATGAATAATCAAATGACATAAGGGTTTTTTTAAAAGAAACAATGTATTGCCTCTAGGGCACCTACACTAACATCAACAACCCACATTACAACCACATATCACCACCACTTCAATCATCCCGAAAATCACCAGAAAACCACTGCCATCACCACCATCACGACTAATCACTACCACCATGCCTCCACCATCATCACACTGCCATGACAAATACCACTACCAAAAACAAAATCACCAGATTCTAACACCCACTTCACTGTTGCCACTATTAATCACCACCGACACCACTAATCACCACTACTCACCGCCATTGCCTCCACCACCATCACACCACCACGAAAGCCACCACACCACCACCTCCATTCAGGTGAGTGAGATTTCCGGTCACGGAGCTCCATTGAGTTCCATTCCGGTGAGTGTGTGTGCGGTTGAGGCGGTTATTGTTTTGGATCTGGACGAAGAAGACGAGATCGCGCCTGGCGGCACCGGAGAGGAACGGAAAACATAGGTGTGTGATTTATTCTTTCAGAACAATTCTCCGTAGTAAATGATTGAAATTGAAATCCATGGAGGTAGTTGGAGATAGATAGACAGAAGAGGTGTGTGGACACGGGAGCTCGTCGGAAATTACAGTTGCGATCGGAGGTGGAAGAACAATTAAACAAGGTCTGAGCTTATTTTTTTCAGAATGGTGGGTGGGAGTTGGTGGGGCAGGGTATACGTAAGTGTGAGTGTGTACGTGTATGTGGTGTGTGTATCTGTGTGTAGGGTGTGTAAGTGTGTTGTGTTTAATTGGGTGTATTTTGTGGTTAGGATTTAATTAGAAATAAAGATTGTGGGGCTCAGATTAGATCTCAGTTCTCACCAATAGTATGGGTTCTCATTTGAGCAAGTCCCTATATATATATATATATATATATATATATATATATATATATATATATATATATATATATATATATATATATATATATATATATATATATATATATATTTTCAAATGAAAACTCCCACTATTGTGAGATATGAGATCTAATCCTATCCACCCATTTATATACATCATATTCATCTCTCACCATTCATTTAATATTTTAATATTTTATATTTGGGATTTCACCATCTTCTTTCTAATTCAACCACCCACCACCACTGGCGACCACCACCACCTCCGGCGATCACCATAAAATCACCACCGATAAACATAAAATCACCACCGCTAAACCAGAAATCACCACTCCGACCAACTGTAAACGAAAAATCACCACCTGAAAACGAAAAATCACCACCACAGACCACCCCATCGCCGATAACAACCCGAAAATCACCACAATTTAATAAAATCACCACCTTTTGTCATTACTGATCCCCAACAACAGAGGTTGTCACCACCACAATCACCAAACCACCACTGTATATCAAATCACCAGTTACAAGCCAAAAAGACCAGAAAAAAGCATCACAAATCAGCAAAAATATGGAAAAATTCACTGCCTATCTCCTTAGTGTGATATCTGAAATGTTTTTTCTAACCTATGTCCCTGTATTTTTTATCAATTACATCATCCCACATATATCTAGTCATCCTCGACCTTTTAAAGCTTTCAAAATCTCGAAAACCTAGAAATGGTGATCGGATTGATTGTCGGAATGGAAGCTGTAGGCGGCGGAAGAGAACCGTCGTTCTCGACGGCGATGGAGTAATCTATCATCCTCTATTTTGTTTTCATCACTCAGTAACAAAACCAATCACGAATCATAGATATACATACTTGTATGTATATATTCGTGATTGAAAAGGGGCTGGGGTGGGTAGAGGGAGGTGAGAGAGAGAGGAGGGAGGAGAGGGAGGGTGGGCGAGCGTGGGTGGGGTGGCGGTGGCGGGAGGAAATCGATGGTATGGAGGATGGGATTGGCGGTCAAACAGAGTTGTTGAATGAACAGAGCTGGTGAAAAGCAGTGTTTGTGTAATGTTTGATTTTTTTTAGTTAAATAAAATATGTGGATGTGATTTAAAGTTGGTTAAAAATTGTGGGGCTGAGATTAGATCTCAGTGCTCACAATAATATGGGGTTCTCACCTGAGCAAAACTCTATATATATATATAGGCTAGTGGTCAAATAGAAACCAATCTTAGAATAGAAACTAGAAACCAACACTAAATAAATTATATTTCATTTATTCTAATGGCCCCGCCAGGGGCACCTTCACAAAAAGTGTTTAAAATTATTGGCTCCATCCAGCAAAAAAAAAAAAATACTGTTCACGCTGACGTCACTGCCACGTCAGCAGTGAACAATATTTTTTTTTATTCTAATGGCCCCGCCAGGGGCACCTTAACAAAAAGTGTTTAAAATTATTGGCTCCATCCAGCAAAAAAAAAAAATATTGTTCACGCTGACGTCACTGCCACGTCAGCAGTGAACAATATTTTTTTTTTTTGCTGGATGGAGCCTAGAATATTATGAACTTTTTGTATTGGGGTACCCCTAATTTGGTCATTAAATTAGCTTGAAATATTTAATTTAGGTTTAGTTTCTAGTTTCTATTCTAATTTAGTTTCTATTAGAACAAGACCCTATATCTCAAATACAAACCAATCCTTAAATACAAACTACAAACTAACATTAAATATTTTATATTTCATTTATTCTAATGGCCCCATCAGGGGCACCTTCACAAAAAGTGTATAAAATTCTTGGCTCCATTCAGCAAAAAAAAAAAAAGACTGTTCACTCCTGACGTGGCAGTGACATCAACGCGCACAGTTTTTTTTTTTTTGCTGAATAGAGCCAAGAATTTTATACACTTTTTGTATAGGGGTACCCCTAGTTTGGTCATTAGATTAGCATGAAATGTTGGATTAGTGTTTAGTTTTTAGTTTGTAGTTAATTTTGGTTTGTAGTTGAGTAGGACTCCATATATATATACTAGCCTATAACCCGTGCGATGCACGGTTGCTTGTAAACTGTTTAATTATATTTCGTTAAAGTTTTAAGTCGTATATATGTTTTTATTATTAAAATATTTTTTGAATTTTATAAATTTCATGAATATAAATATTATTCTTATTATGTATTTTAATTATTACTTTCAAATACATATGTATATATAAAAATATTACATAAAAGTAGTTTATTTTTTAACTTTTATTTAGTAGAAAGAGTGAAATTTATCTAATCATGTAGACCTTTTTTCGATTTTTATACAAAATTTTTTATATCATAAATGTTTTCCAGATTTTTATACAAAATTTTGCTAATTATAACTCGTGTGATGCACATATGTCTTTTTTAATAATTTTTATCTTATTACTCATATTTTCATATATATATGTATATATATATATACATATATTATTTAGTAGGAAAAAAATTATTTACGTTAATAAAATATCATAATACATTTTTTATAGTATGTTAAATTGCTCAGCTTGTCATGCAATGCCAATTTTGTTCTCACGAATGCCACAAAGTACATGCCAATTGCGAGGAGCAAGGTCGGGGAAACATATGAGAGTGTTGGTTGTGTTTTTGGAAAATTACGCCGGTGGAACATGAATGAAAAACAAACACTTTCCTGTATTTATTGGAGTAGTTTATAATATAATATATAACGACCTAGAAAATCGCGTATTTAAAAATTTCTTATTTAATATTAAATGTGGATTATACGATGCGAATATTTTGAGAAGGTCAATTTGATGTGATATCATGTTTACATTCTTAAATGTTGATTTATGTAGGTCGTTTAAGTGTGTGTATTTTATCTGTATTTTTGATTATTAAAATCTATTTAAATCATGCATCATTGATCTATTGAGATTTTTATAAAATCATTGGAGTTGATAAAAATCATGAAATCTTTTGTGTTATTATCTTTGTGATATTAGTTAGTTTTAAAAATTAGCAGGAGAATTATTTTTGGTGTTTCAGTAGTTTTTTAAATTGATTTTACGAGTTATATTGCATTTAAAGCGTCAAAACTGGTAAAATTCATATTAAATTCATTTTTGAGCCTAAAAATATTTTAAAAATATGGGAGTGCTTGTAATTTCATAAACTTTATTTTATGATTTTTAAAATTATTTTTCTACCACTTTTTTATTTAATTTCGATTTTAAAATGGGTTAAGTCAGTTTGTTTTTATTATTATTGATTATTAGCTTATGTAAAGTTACTTAAAAGCCCCTGGATATTTTACATCACAGCAACCTCTTTTTGCTTCTTCAGTACGCTTAGAGCTCAGTTGGGTTACTTGATTCTCTAGAAACCTCTCACACTTTCTCCACAATCTCTCTTCAACCTCTCCTCCCTTCTCTCTCACGCCCCTTTCCTCTTTCCCTTTCTGCAAACAGAACCGGTGTGTGCGACTTTGGGCGATTATGTATTTGCTGGGTGCCACTAGATTGTGTTGGATTGTTTGACGCGAGCTGATGGTGTGTGTATGTACAGCGGTGCGTGTGTATATATGGGGCTTCTTGGCGATTTTACTACTGCAAGGTTCTGTTCCTTTTTGGGTAAGCTCGGTTTCGAGCTTAGTGATTTGGTTACAGCGCTACTTGGGCTTGTGGGCTGCTACGGTTGTGCGTGTGTGTGTAATTAAATCGCGGTGTGTGTGTGTTGTTAACAGTGGTGTGTAACTGGTGTTCGTGGGTGTTGCAGAGGCTGTGCCGCCGTGTGTGTGTGGGGTTGTGGCTGAGCGAGCAGTGAGCGTGCGTGTGTTCAATTTCTGAGTGTGGGTGTATGCTTTGTGAGTTTATTAATCGAGTTTTGTTGAATTATAGTTAGGGTCAAGGTTTGGTTGATGTTTAAATTCAGTTTCTGCGTGTTTGTGTGGTTTTAAGTGTTAGTCGTTAGATGATCTGAGCTGCTGGCATATGATTTGATTTTGGTTATAATTTTCGAGTTAATAGTTATATAAATTCGATATGTATGAATCGTTAAATGCTGATTTAGAGGAATTAATGAAAATATGCTGTTAATTGATACGATAGTGATATATATGTGATGTTGTTAGGTTGAATTTTCGAGAGTTAAGTTGTAAATGCTTTTATGATGTTAATTAGTAAGAGATTATATGTATATGTTAATTTAAAAGCTATATATGATTTTCAAATATCACTTGTAACTAGTTAATATGATTCGAGGAATAAAAGTGGTCATTCTCGTAAGCACTTGGTTATATGTACTAAGAGTTGTATGTTGGTTTTCGGATAATCAGTGTTATATTTTGGGTTTAAATTTGAGTAGTGATTATAAATCGTACGTATGACTTAAAGTTGATATTCAGTTTTGGAATTGATTGATTGATTGTTGATCAGGTCGATTGTATTCTGACAGGTTACGTGGAATTTTAAAGAAAGTGCTGTTGAATTTTTATTAAAGTACTATACGATTCTTATAGTATTTTGATAAGAAATATCTGTACATCTATGTCATATGTGCGTAGTAGTTTTAAGTATTAAATGGCAATCTATTTTATATGTTTATGTGACTTAGCTGGTTATACTAAAACTATGTAGTGAGTATCGGATATGTTCTGTATATGTTATATGTGTAAAGTGTTATAGGACGCGTATGGATAGAATAGAGCAATCAGTAGGTTTTTTGTTGGTTTGGTACTGAAGTAGTACTTTACCTTGTATAGGTACGAGTAAGAGACCTGGCCGAGAGAAGTGCACGGGTAAAAGGATATACGAACAGAAGGATAATTAGCGAAGTCGACGAGGGTATTGACGTGAATATTATCGAATTATGAAGTAAAGATGGAGGTAGGGCCGAGTAAGAAGCCCACATGTAAAGGGTAGAGACTGATGAGAAGCTGAGTTAAGGATCAATGTTTAAGATCGAGAACTTCGTGATTCGAGGCAAGTGTTATTGCTCTTCACTTATTGTTCAAGTGATGCAATTCAGTTCTTTTGTCGTATAAGATAATTTGGTCAAGTATATTTAGAAAATGATGTACTTCTTCAAATAGTGTGCAAATGTTGATTATCCCCACCCATAGTTCGAATACCAAATTTTTAAAGAATCTTACAAATAACCTTTTTCCACATAATACTCATGGTATGTTATTGGATTCCTCATTGGAATGCCATTTCTTTTGTTTTATTCGAAAATGTTTAAGGAACTCTCTAAATAGAGAAAATCTAAGTTTTAAACCCTATAAATACCTATTAGCGAAATTCTTGATTTATAGTATATTTTCACCAATGGATCCCGTTTTGAAATGTTTTCTTCAAACTGAAACACAATTAGTTATCCTGGATTTATTTTACAAATAATCGTTTAAACTACTTTATTCGCTTATGTTGATTCAAACCTCACAGTGTGTTGTAAAATTTTATTAAATGCGTAGTGATTGACCATGTCCTTGCTCTAACGTAGAATTTCAATTATTGATAATCTTGTTGCGATTTATATCTTTTGCTGTTGTCCATGTTGATTTTCCCTTTTATCACGTTAATGATGTTTATGTCCTCAATTACTCATATCTATCTTTTTAATACGTATTCAAAATATTGTTATTTATATTCTCCACCCCATTTATTATCAAACTCGTCGGTATTTATTGAAGATCTTGATTATTCGGTTATCATCCTGTTTTGTATCGAACTTATCGATACGAACTTGTTGATTGTCCCGACACCCAGTGCGTTTGATATAGAATTGGAATGTTTTGACCAAAAGGCCGAACCCTATTGTGGTCATGATTAAAATGTTTTTGGACCGTAAGGTCGGACCAGATTCGTGGTCGGAAGTTAATAAGGCTAATGTGTGTCGTGGATCCATTAAAGGACATTGATGTGTGCGTTTGTCCGGGGTTAGTGCGTGACTGATCAGCAGCCTAACCTTATCATTTTTTTTAAATAAATAAATAAAAATCCAATTCTAATCTATACATTGGGATTGAGTTATTTTGATACCTGATTCCCTTGAAGCTTATTTCGATTATATTTTGATATCAGAACTTTTATCAGTTCTCATCGTTGATGCACCTTATTCTAGTGGTGCAATGTTGGTTCCTCGTGGTAATAAGATAATTGACTTGGTTGATTCTTTTCGAAGCATGAGATAATTCTTCTTGTTTTCATAACTTGTAGTTGTAATTGATATTGCTATCACTATTTGCACTTGCTGAGCATTGTTGGCTCACTCTTGCTTTAATGTTTATTCTCTCCAGTTAATAGAGATGATTAGTGGGCCTTGTGGTTAGTCGATATTACTCTTCAAGCAGCGAGAGGAGACGTTCGGATTATGGATTTCGTCGGATAGTGGTTTGGGAATTTGTCAAGGTTGGGATATTTAATTAGGCAGTGATTTTATTTAGTCATAAAAATTGTATAACAGTTTTATTCTGAGATTGATTGTAATAATGTAATTTGATAGTTTGTTTCATACCATAACATGTTTGCGATCTTGGTTAAGGGGTTTCTATTATTATATCATGTTTTATCCAGGGTTGTGTGAGGTTGTTTGTGGTTAGTGGTCCTAGACCTGTACCCCGAATTATGGGATGCCACATAATATAAGTGTATAAAAAGTTTTTTTTTATTATTATATCCAGCGGTTCTCATTAATTTATCTATCTTAAAATCCAATGGTTGATATCATGTGTTAACTCGAATAACTTGTAGAAGGGGGGGTTGAATACAAGTTATATAATCGTGTCTGATTTTTGCTTGATCAGATAAACAAGAATAAATAAATGAATCAAATTCTGTTTGTATTAAATAAATCAATACAAACTCTACCAAAGGTGTACAAATACCTTTAGCAGCTGCTGACAAAATAAAACTCTCTCTCTGTTTGTTTCGAACTCTCGAATACAAACCTTATACAGAGCTACGCACATTCAAAACTCGAACTCACGTTTTTTACAATGATATAGTGAGTGTATTTATAATGCTACCTATCAACTAATCACAGAAAGATAATCTATACATGACAATATTCTGCCGTCCAGTTGATAGTTTCCATCAATAGAAAATTCTTTCCTTAAAAAATCTTCTTGCTTGTTCCTCAAACAAAGATCCTGTTTTATAGCACTTGCCAGTTTCTGTAGCATCCATAATGATATCATCAGTAACACGACTGATATCAGGATTCCATCTTGCATCAGGATCTGACCATCCCATCAGTACTTGATCAGTATTTGACTTGACATATCAGGATTCAATCTCAGTTCCTGACATGTAGTACTCGATGCACTGTTCATTCCTGACTAAACTTTACAGATAACTGTCTAACACATATTTCCTATTCAAAGTGCTAAATCCTTTATAAATCAGGATATACAAGAAGTATAAGTAAAATTCTATTCTTAACATCACAACTCATGAATTATTCCTAACAATCTCCCCTATTTATGCTTTAAGATCTAAAGCATAAATCTGAGTTGTTGATGTCAAAACATATAACAATACAATCAGAATAGAATTTATGAATTTAAAAATCATGAAGTTAATTACCTCCTTCTTCAGATGTAGACAAAGTATCCAGTACTTAGAAGAAAGAATTCAACTATTTGATGCTTCTTTTCCTTTACCACTTCCCTGATAAGATTCACCTCTGTCATCCTTAGTTCTTCTTTTATTTCTCCCAGTCTGTTTATCTCCTCCCCCAGTCTGTTGCCTTTGAACTGTTTTTATCTCCCCCTTTTTGACATCAGCAACATTAATTCCAAGAGATTCAGTAACAGAACAAATGAGATTCATCAGAACTGCTTAATTTTCCATAATAGTGACTTGGTTATCTTCAAGTGTTTGAAGTCTTGATTGAATTTCAACTTGAGATTTCTGAATGTCTTTTAGAACTTCAGAATTGACTTCAATGTTAGAAGTGTTTGGGATATCTTCAAATTCAAGTCTTGTAGAAGAAGTTGCCTGTGTAGAATGATATTCAAGTAATAAAACTCGATTAGAGTGACAAACATCTTCATCTTTCTGATCTGAAGCTGCAATAAGATCATCTTGTCCTTCACCAGTATTTTGTGTACTAACATCTACAAATCCTGACTCCTCCTTAGATTGATCAGATACTGTTGATGTCTCAATTCTTGCTGATATTGGTAGTACAAACAAAGGAATACTAAGATCATTAGGAATATCTTCTGGTACTGATGTTGTAGAAGTTTGTCATAGCCTTTCACCTCTTCTGTTGATAATTCCTGCAAGCCTTTCTTTTTGCTTCTGAGCTTTAACTTCTGGCTTTGAATTGTGCTTTGCTAAGTCATTCTTCTCATACATCTTGATAAAAGAATAAGTACCAGCATCCATACCAAGATTGTCAGACCAAGATTCAGGAAAAACCTGATCCCATAAATCAAACGATGGTGGTTTCCTAATTTTCTCTCCCTCACTATAGAGTTGATCATCCATACCCTCATTCTCACTTTGACTATCTAAAGTCAACACTCTTTTTACCTCTCCTCTTGCCTGGTCAGGAGCCAGCCTCTCTGATTGTGGATCAATATCCATCTTTTCAAGTGTATCACTCAAATTTGGAAAAGTGCTCTCATGACCTACAGAAAAATAGAGTTTAGAAGAAGTTTTTATACCTGAACTCACATGGAGAGAGGGTTCCTCATTTGGCATGGGGCTTGAGGTTTTCTCCAAGGAGTGAGCTGCTATAGTCTCTGAACCCTTACAAACATCTTCTTTCCTTTCAGAAACTACAGGCTCCAGTATACCACTTTCAGGTTCTCTACTAGACTCTGATGTCTTCAATAATACTTCATTAGACACCCTAGTTAGTATGTCACCGTCTTTAAGTGTTGTTTGCTGAGACACACCCTCAAGGTATATAGACTCTGACTGAATAATATTTGTTTGATCTTCAAGAAAATCAGTCAAAGTTATTCCTCCCATATCATAGGGTTTCTCACGTGCAATTTCAGTCATCACAGAAGACCTTTCAACATCAGCTATCACAGCTCCTGAGTCATCCAACCTCTGACTAGATGGTTCTTGTGTTGCAGTGACTGTGATCTGATCTTTCCTACTATCCACCACTGGTGCAATAGTATCTTCTGTTGACTGCATTCCTCTATCTACTTCCTCCTGTTGTTCACCTTGAGCTGAAGCATCTTCAATAATGACATCCTTGTCAAATAAATATGTATGTAGTGATTGAAATGCAACATGCTTCGAGAGTCCAAATTTCTTGACTAATTGTCTTCTGACAGATACATAGAAATACATCTTCATTAAGTGAAGTCTTTGATGTAGAAGTCCATATTCATCTGGAAATAAAATTTTTGGTACTCTTTCAACCAGAAAATCTAGAACAGGCCTTGACAACTTCACTTTGATAGAAATAACTCCCATAGCCAGTCTGTATGATAATGTAGTTTCCCATAAAGAATCAATATCCAGATCTCTATAGTCATTTGCTGACTTGATTGTAGCTTCATTTGTAGAGACCTGCATGATATTAGTTGGACTAGACTCTGTGTTTGTAGGTGACAAATGAATCTTTCTCCTTGTTCTCCTAGTATAGTGAGCAAAAGATTTATCCTGAGAAGACTCAAGAGGTGTAGACACAGAATTGATCTTGGGATGAGATCATTTTTCAATAGACACAGTCTTTTGAGAGACAGTATCCAGTAACTGTTTTCCCTTTTTAAGTACTACAGCCTTTTGAGAGACTGCAGCCTGGCTGTGACTAGGTGCTTCATCTCTTTGTCCTAGCTTAGAAAGTCGAATTGCAACCTTCAATTCTTCTCTCTCAGCAAGAGATATATTATCATCATCTTCACTAGAACTACTACTACTTGACACAACAAATCTTCTCTTCCTTGCAACTGATATTTTTTGAGAAACACCAGAGGTTGGTTTCTTTGAAACAATAGGCTGCGAATCAAAACTTGGTTCTTGAATTGTTTCAGAGACTATAATGTTTTGGGCTACTTGGGTAGACACAGGTGGGTTCTCCTCCAATTGAGATTCCTGAGCCATTTCACCACAAAAGAAAGAAGAATTGTAGAGAGTAGGAAGATGAGTTTTAAGAATTACCTGAACATGATGTGGATAATGAATTGCAGGTATTTCATCTAGATTCTTTTCATTGTCCTTCTTTATAATGTCAGAGAAAATTCTTTTTTGCTGTACATAAGAAGAAACACAATGTTCTCTACCAAATCTAGCTTCAACATCAGGAATAAAATGGTTAATAAACATTTGCATAAATCTATGATAATAAACCATTTTCCTATTTTGATCTCTTAACCCACGTTTAATACTCATCTGATTTAAGATAATGTGACCAATGTTAATTACTCTGTCATAAAGCAAACTATAAGCAATATGTAAAGTAACAGAAGTAATTTGCTGAAAAGAACTACATTTGCCAGTAAAACATTTAGCAATTTGATCAAAGAATAAAGATCATTCCTTCCTAAGAAAAGACCTATTTAACTGGCTCATGTTGTCGAGAGGTCCACTATAACCTAACGCAGACAACATAGTTCTTACATCATCATCAGATGGTTTACTTGCATAATTATCAGTAACAGGTAAGCGAAGTACTGAATTAACAACAGATTCAGTAATATAATAAGTATCTTGTTCTAAGTGTAGAATAATCTTACCTGATTGACTCTGAGTAGAATCAATTACCTCAGCATTCTCCCAAGCTTGTGAAACAACAGCTTGATTTATTTCTGGAGATGCTGTTAATGCATAATGCAAAGGTCCAATAGCCATAAAATACATCACAGGATGAAAATCAGCTGATACTCCTTTCTTGCTGGTGATTGCTGCAACATGATTGTTAGTCATAAAATCAAAGTCACCAAACTTGAAAGCTACTGATTTAGGTAGACTTCTTTGAGCTACCATTTTTGATCTGAAATGAACTTGAGAAATCTTGAAATTAATTAGAGATTTTGAGAACTTGAATGAATGTTTTTGCCTTAGGAAATACGAATTAGAAGTTAGCAATAAACAATCAGAGTCTCAAAATAAAGATATATTCAAAAATCCTTCAGACCCACTAACCCACGTTGACACATAGGTTGACAGGTGTTAGTCCCTGAAAAATGCAGTTTACCCACGATTTTTGGAAAATAAAATCCAAAATTGATTTCAATTAAATAAATCAGGGTAAAATCAAAATAAAATCAATATTGATCAGCTTCATTTTCTGATGTGATCTTTTTCACCAAGATAATCACAACTCTGAATGTGATTGAAAATAATAAAAATAATTATCAATCCTGATGAAATCACTTTCGCTTTCCTGATCACTATCATCCTGATTCCAAAGATTAAATGAAGTTCCACGTGGCAATTTTAGAATTTAACCTGAAAAGAACATCAATAAACAAAAAAATCTTGTTAGATTGTCAAAAATATCTTGGAAATATGAAAGAACCAGTCATACGCATAGATGTATACGCCGATACATTGAATATTTAAAATGACTGTTCAGCTTCTCACTCTTTCCTTTATAAACCCTTGATGTCTTTTGCCTTTCTTAACTCCATAAACACACAAAACCTCTCTGTAAATACAGAGCTTCCACAAAACACAATGACCTTCAACCCAATCTTTCGATTTCTCACAGATGATAAGCACCAAAGATTCAATATTCATCTCTTTGAAGAGATGACTTTTCTCATCGTTTTTGACATGGTTGGAGTAGATCCATATAATGTCCAGAACCTTCTCTTAGAACATCCATCTGTTGGATACAATCACCCTCTAACCTCCTCAAAACTTGAGGATGAAGAATTTGGTCGAGAGTCTGAGGTTGATCTTGATGGAGATGCTATACATTCAAGTCAACTACTCTCATTCAAGTCGCCCAGACAAGGAATCCAGGAGTAATCATAAAAGTGACTCTTGAGATGCTCCTTGTCCTGAAGTAGATCTTTGAAGACTAAGAACAGTAACAACTTTAGACAAGAATAGAATTATCAGTAGAAATTAGACAAAAAGATATTTGTATTTCATTTCCATGTATGTAATGCTTTCAATTAATGAAAATACAATTTCTTATTATCTACTTGTCTGTTGTTCTGATAGAGTATATTTTTATATATATTCTAGATGATTTTTATTCTCATATTTATTGTGTTTTGCATTGATTTGGATTTTTATTTAATAGATTTGATTGTTTTATTGTAGGAAATAAAGAATTCATGACTTGGAAGGATTTGGAGCAAAAAGAGCTATTTTGGAGATAAAATAGGAGAAAATTCGTATTATTGGGCTACACGGGATGTCTAACACTGTTTGGGCCATATCTTGAGTTCCAGAAGTCAGAATTTGACGATCTTACTGTCCACGCGAAGCTTGTGGAATTATCTACAATTCAGAGGTGGTCCAGTAAGCAAAATCCAGTTGGAAGAGCCCAGAAACAGAGGAGAAAAAGAAGTTACGAATTTTACAACCAAGCTTGGAAACTTGCCATCTTCTATTCCAACTCTAAGAAAGCAATTGCTTAGAGGCTAAATCAAGAGCCTATATAAACACATCTTGGGACACATTATTAGGGATGTAATATTAGATCAGATTATATAGTTTAGAGTAGATTAGTATTATTAATTGGAGATGTAGAGAAACACCATGACTCTTCTTTTGGGTGACAACATTGAAGTTTGAAGGTTTTGTTCTCTTAATCTTTTCTTTGTTCTTATTAGTTTAATTATGTTTTCTTGTTTTACTAGTTATTTTACTTGTTTAATTATTAGCGAGTAGTTATTTCTAGGGCTTAAAGGGAAGCCATGTTTGCACTAATATTGGCATGATTTTCATAGTGGTTTGATTGGTTATGGTTAATTCTGATTGATATGTTTTAATCATTAATTTGTGTAATCGGCCGATATCATGGATTAATTATATGCAAATAGGGGTATAGATCTAGAGATTTACTTACTAGAGGCACACATACAATTAGCAGAATTGAATTTGAGTGCTGAAGCATCATTGGATTTCTGAGAGCGTTAATGCTTGGAAGAGATTAACTTGACTCTAATTACCTGATTGATTGAATTACTAAAAGTGGTTAATTGTGTTGAATATTTCGAGAGTGTTAATGCTTGAAAGAGATTAACATACTCTAGTTATAGGATCACATTGATTGCTTTAGCTTAAGAGCCAATTGTGTAAGCATGGTGGACCTGATTGCCCTAGGTTTTAAATAATTTGTTTATCATCTGTTTAATTAGTGTTAATTTAGTTTAATTAGTTAATTAATAATTTCACATATTCGTATGACCCTTGAAACAATTAGCGATAACTGAAAAGGAATTAGTAGAACCTGTCTCCTTGTGGATTCGACCCGCTTGCCATTTGTACTAGCAATAGACACCGTGCGCTTGCGGTTAGGTATAATTTGACACATCATGTTCCCTGTTTATCAAATGATCTGACTAATGGTATAAATTATCAGTATGAATGAATTAAAGTTTGCTGGCATAGACTTATCAAAACTTAGAATTAGATTACTACACGAAGTAAATGTCAGGATTTGAAAAAAATTCACAATCCTGATACTGGCACAATACTGATGATGTCAGCATCCTGATAACAATTCTAATCTTGATGATTATTAACAAGTCTATCATATTGAAATTTATCAAGGCAAAGTGTTATAGCTAAAGCATTTAACAATCAAATATAGATCCTGACAAGAATATCAAGTCTATAAGCTAAAAACAACATACCTTGCTACTTTTGCAGATGTTGAAGATCTAGAAATTTAACATTCCTAACTCACTTACTAATCTACTAAATGTAGTCTCATCAAGTGGTTTAGTTAGAATATTTGCAAGCTGTTTGTCAGTAGGAACAAAATGAAGTTCCACAGTACCATTCTCAATATGTTCTCTAATAAAATGATACTTGACATCAATGTGCTTAGTCCTTGAATGTTGAACTGGATTTTCTGCAATTTTAATAGCACTAGTATTATCACAAAACATAGGAATATTACTAAGTGTCATACCATAATCCATCAACTGATTTCTTATCCAAAGGAATTGTGCACAACAACTGCCTGCTGCTATGTACTCAGCTTCTGCAGTTGAGGTTGAGACAGATTGTTGCTTCTTGCTTGCCCAAGAAATCAATATGTTTCCAAAGAATTGACATGTACTTGTAGTGCTTTTCCTGTCTATTTTACACCCTGCATAATCAGAGACAGAAGTCAGATTCTCTAGGATACCACAAACCAAGATTTGGAGTTCCTTTGAGATATCTAAAAATTCTCTTCACAACAATTAAATGATATTCCTTAGGATCACTTTGGAATCTAGCACATAAATAGGTAGAAAACATTATATCTGGTCTACTTGCAGTTAGATATAACAATGAGTCTATCATGCCTCTATAACTAGTATTATCCACACTTTTTCCCTTAGGATCAGAGTCTAGTTTAGTGGCTGTTGCCATGGGTGTTTTTGCAACTGCATAGTCTTGAAAGTCAAACCTTCTTAAAAGATCTTTGATATACTTTGACTGATTAATGAAAATACCAGTCTCAGTCTGTTTGACCTGCAAGCCTAAGAAATAATTTAATTCACCCATCATGCTCATCTGATACTTAGACTGCATAAGCTTGCTAAACTTAGCACACAACTTTTCATTAGTAGAGCCAAATATGATATCATCAACATAAACTTGAACTAAAAGCAATTCACCTTTTATCTTTCTAAAGAATAGAGTTTTGTCAATTGTACCTCTTGTGAAGCCATTTTCAAGAAGAAATTTAGACAAAGTCTCATACCATGCTCTTGGTGCCTACTTTAGTCCATAGAGTGCCTTGTCAAGTTTGTAGACATGATTTGGAAACTTTGGATCAACAAATCCAGGTGGCTGTTCCACATACACTTCCTCATCAAGTTTGCCATTTAGAAAAGCACTCTTTACATCCATCTGGTATACCTTGAATTTTGAATGAGCTGCAAATGCAAGAAACATTCTGATTGCTTCCAATCTTGCTACAGGAGCAAAGGTCTCATCATAATCAATGCCTTCTTCCTGAGAGTAACCCCTAGCCACCAGTCTTGCTTTGTTTCTTACAATCATACCAGATTCATCTAGCTTGTTTCTGAAAACCCATTTTGCACCAACAATCGATCTGTCTTTGGGTCTTGGTACCAGTTTCCAAACTTTGTTTCTCTCAAACTCATTTAATTCATCCTGCATTGCAATTACCCAATCAGGATCCTGTAAGGCTTCTTCAACCTTCTTATTTTCATTCTTTGAGAGAAAGCAACTATACAAGCATTCATTTTGAATTGATCTTCTAGTTCGAACACCACTATTTGGATCACCAATAATCAAATCTTCAGTATGATCCTTTATCCATTTTCTAACAGGTGGTAGATTGCCTCTGCTAGATTCTCCCCCTAAGTTAGTGGTATCTCTTGTAGAAGAAATCTCTCTGCCTTCAATAACTCCCCTTTGATCAATAGAATCAATAGATTCCATATTGCTGCTAGTTACTGATCTTTCCTCAGTAGAATCTGAAAGATCAGTTCCTGATGGAGTAGACTCTGAATAGCTAGTCTGCTCCTGATGATCACTGTGTTCTCCTTGATTTATTTGTTCCCCCTCAACAGTAGCATTCCTTTGAGAAGCAATAGAAATTCCTTCTGGAGAACCTTCATCATCACTGGAGAGTATCTCAGAATCCTTCAGATTTTCAAATTCCAATTTGTCATGGCTTTCATCAGTTTGCAGAATTCCAAATTTCTTATCATCAAATACAACATGAATTGATTCCATAACAATGTGAGTTCTGAGATTATAAACTTTGAAGGCTTTAGATGCTGAATATCCTAGAAAGATTGCTTCATCCGATTTGGCTTCAAATTTTCCAAGTTGTTCTGGATGAACTTTTAGAACATAGCATTTGCATCCAAAGATGTGAAAGTATTTCACACTTGGTTTCTTTCCTTTGATCATCTCATAGGGAGTTTTTCCATGACTATTTACCAAGGTACAATTTTGAGTGAAACATGCAGTGTTAATAGCTTCTGCCCAAAAATAGGTTGGAAGTTTTGCATCTGCAAGCATGGTTCTTGCTGCCTCTATGAGAGTCCTGTTCTTTCTTTCCACTACACCATTTTGCTGAGGTGTACCAGGTGCAGAAAACTGTTGAGTGATTCTATTGTCTGCACAAAAATTCTCCATTGTAGAATTCTTGAATTCTATACCATTGTCACTCCTAAGTACTTTTACTTTGTACTCAGAGTTATTCTGAATAATCTTGACAAGTTCAATGATTTGCTGAGGAGCTTCATCCTTCTTGTGTAGAAAGAACACCCATGTGAACCTTGTGAAATCATCCACTATCACTACAGCATATCTTTTCTTGCTGATAGACATAATGTTTACTGGACCAAACAGATCAAGATGTAGCATGTGAAATGGTTCAGTAATTGAATTTTCAGTCTTGCTCTTGAAAGTGGTTCTTCTTTGCTTTCCAAGCTGACATGCATCACAAAGTCCATCTTGCACATAATTTGCCTGAGGTAGGCCTCTCACCAGATTGTGCTTAACAAGTTGATTAAGCTTCTTGAAGTTGAGATGTGAGAGTTTCTTGTGCCAATTCCAGCTTTCATCACTTGTTGCTTTGCTGTAGAGACATCTAACAATTCCATTAGATGTATCACTTAAGCTGGCTTCATATATGTTACCATGTCTTTGACCAGTTAGAACAATGTCTCCATTCTGCATATTCAAGATTTTGCATCCTTCTCTGTCAAAGATTGATTTGTAACCTTTATCACCCAGTTGACTTATGCTTCAAAGAGTATGTTTCAAGCCTTCAACCAGTGCTACATTTTCTATGATGACATTCCCCAAAACAATTGAGCCATATCCCAGAGTTTCTCCTTTGTTGCCATCTCCAAAAGATATTACTGGGCCAGCTTTCCTCTCAAACTTTGTAAGCAGGGACTTCTTTCCAGTCATATGTCTAGAGCATCCACTGTCCAAGATAATTGAATTCTTCTTTCCTGTGCCCTGAAAACAAAAAGTAACTAGTTAGAATTTTTTAGGACCCAACTTTGATTGGATCCTTTCTTACTAGATTTAGAAACAACAGGCTTTGAAGATTTTGCCTTTACTTTACCTGTTGCAGAGTCAACCTTAGACTCTGATTTCACAAACTGTTTGTGACTAGGAGTTTCAGATTTCAGAGAATAATAGTCATAATACAGTTCATGATATTCTCTACACATGTAAATGGAATGAAGTAAACTACCACAATGATAACAAGCTTTTTGTGGTTGATATTGAATTTTCTGAGTCTTGGGGAATTTGGACTCAGTTTTCCAAGAAGGTTTTTGATTGCAGTCTAGGGCCAAATGATTATGATTTCCACACTTATAGCATTTTTTCCTAGGTGCATCAGGTACATTCTCGTAATTATTCTCTTTGTTAATACCTTCTTTTCCATTCCTATTTCTTTTGATCTTGCTAGACTCTGAAAGACCATCTAATCTCTATTTCAACTGAGACTTAGACAGAAACCCTATGTTTAGATTCTTAGGTTTCTCTAACACTTTCTCATCTGAATTACTATTGTTGATCCTTTTATGTACAACAGGGGTACCTTTTGAATCAACAAATTTAACATTATTAGGTTCAGAAACAATTTTCTTACCTTCAGATTTAGATGTGCTAGCTTCTACTTTACTATCATAATTGACAATAGCTATTTTTTCTTATCTAGCTTTATCAAAACCTAAACTATTAACTTTACCACGAATTCCACTTTCAAAGAGTTCTATAGTCTTTTTACCAGAATTGTTAATGGTCTTAATCACATCTCTCTCTTCCTCTAGTTCTTTTCTGACATAGTCATAAGCCTCAAGAATAACACTATAATCATGCTTAGCTTTATCAAAACTTAACTTGTATTCTTCCATTTGAATTAACTCAGATTCAAGAAAATTATTCCTATCAACTAATTTATCATTCTTAACCTTAAGTTCATCTCTTTCACAAGTAAGAATTCTAAAATAAGTCATAAGATTCTTAAACTCAGCATGGATAGATCTAATTTCATCAGAATTTAAGCTATCAAATGAATCAAGAGAGTGAAGTGATACCTTAACAGAGGATGGAGAAGTTTTCTTTGGAGATCCAGGTTTGTCTGAAACATTTGCCATCAGTGCAATGTTGTCATAATCTAATTCATCTTCAGAATCACTGGAATCAGCCCAATCCTTCTGTGTGACCATAAGTGCATTACCCTTTCCTGAATTCCTAGGCTTCTTACACTCACTAGCAAAGTGTCCAAGCTCACTGCAATTAAAGCACTTGATCTTGGCCTTATCAAGCTTGACAATTGTACTTTTGCCTTTGTCACTCTTCTTCTCCTCCTTCTTTTGAAAAGGTCCTTTGCAAAATCTTTTCTTGTTGAATCTTCCTTTCTTAAAAGCTTTAGCAAACATAGCAAAGAGTTTCTGCATTTCTGATTCAGAATCACTGTTGTCAGAGTCTATATCAGTAGTCTCTGACTCAGAATTTTCTTTGCTTTTCTTCTTCCTTGAGTTCTTTACAGCAGTCTCTTCATGTTGTTCTTCTGGAAGCTTCTTTAATTCAGATTGAGCAGTAAGTGCAACAGTTTTCATCTTTCCTTCACTCCTGCTCTTCTTCTGCTGCTTGTCAAGTTCATAAGCTCTCAGTTTTCCATACACTACCTCTAATGATATCTCATCCAGATCATTAGCTTCCTCAATCGCAGATATCTTCTCATTGTAGAAATCAGGCAAAGCTTTCATGAACTTTGTATTCATATCCTCCAAGTCATAATATTTACCATGCATGGCCATCTCATTGATGAGTTTTGTAAACCTATCAAAGGTATCAGTAAGTGACTCACCAGACTTGGATTCAAAGTACTCATACTGTTGTATAAGTAGTGTCCTCATATTCTTCCTAACAGGCTTAGTTCCTTCACAGTGAACCTTAAGATTGTCCCATATATCATTAGCAATTTTACAAGAGAGAACATAGCTAGTGAGAACAGAATCAAGACTGTTGAATAATATTTTTCTCACTTTAGCATCTTTAAGAACATTCTCCTTGTCCTTATCTGACCACTCAGATTTTGGCTTCTCTGCTGTATGTTCTGGAACAACTTGACCATCAACAGTTGCTTGTCCAACAACCTTCGTTAGGATAAAAGGTCCATCTCTGATTCTGTCAAGATAATCAGGATCTGTTGCTTCCAGATGATGCAACATCTTTACTTCTCATAGAGTATATTCATTTCTCTTGAGCATAGGAATCTTAGTATTTTCATCCTTGTAACCAGACATGATTGCAGATCTTTATGATTATTCGAAATCAACCTGCTTTGATACCAATTGTTAACTCGAATAACTTGTAGAAGGGGGGGTTGAATACAAGTTATATAATCGTGTCTGATTTTTGCTTGATCAGATAAATAAGAATAAACGAATGAATCAAATTCTATTTGTATTAAATAAATCAAATACAAACTCTACCAAAGGTGTACAAATACCTTTAGCAGCTACTGACAAAATAAAACTCTCTCTCTGTTTGTTTCGAACTCTCGAATACAAACCTTATACAGAGCTACGCACATTCACAACTCGAACTCACGTTTTTTACAATGATATAGAGGGAGTATTTATAATGCTACCTATCAACTAATCACAGAAAAATAATCTATACATGACAATGTTCTGCCGTCCAGTTGATAGTTTCCTTCAATAGAAAATTCTTTCCTTCATGAAATCTTCTTGCTTGTTCCTCAAACAAAGATCCTGTTTTATAGCACTTGCCAGTTTTTGTAGCATCCATAATGATATCATCAGTAACACGACTGATATCAGGATTCCATCTTGCATCAGGATCTGACCATCCCATCAGTACTTGATCAGTATTTGACTTGACATATCAGGATTCAATCTCAGTTCCTGACATGTAGTACTTGATGCACTGTTCATTCCTGACTAAAATTCTATCTCCTATACAAAGTGCTAAATCCTTTATAAGATCAGGATATACAAGAAGTATAAGTAAAATTCTATTCTTAACATCACAACTCATGAATTATTCCTAACATCATGTGTACCAAATAAGTGACCAAACTACCAACAAACCAAATAGAGGTTGTTTTGCTTATAATAGTATATATATATATGTCTTATTCTAATAGAAACTAACTTAGAATAGAAACTAGAAACTAAACCTAAATTAAATATTTCAACCTAATCTAATGACCAAACTAGGGGTACCCTAATACAAAAAACGTATAAAATTATTGGCTCTATTCAACCAAAAACAAATACTGTTCACGTGATCACATGGCAGTGACGTCAGCACGTGAACAGTAATTTTTTTTTGTTGAATAGTGCCAATAATTTTATACGTTTTTTGTGAAGGTGCCTGTTAGGAATATGTTGTACTTGATGATAACTTCACAATCAATCAAAATTGTGTAAGTCATGTTTTGTAACTATCAACGGATGAGACATTATAACTCTATCCGTTGACAGGTAGCTCATCAACGGATGAGGTTTTGTAGCATACTGCAATATCTCTATTTATCAGTTGATAGTATTTTTATTCAGAGTCATGTTGACAATCAACGGATAGGAAGAATAGGGTAGTCAATTGTAAATAAGCTATGCTATGCAATTCTGTCTAAGTGAAAGTGTATCAACGGATGAGAACGGGACTCTATCAACGGATACAACTCAAATCTACTCTATCAACGGATACAGCTCAAAGGGACTCTATCAACGGATACAACCCAAATCTACTCTATCAACGGTTACAGCTCAAACTACCTTCAACGGATGACTGTGTACAACATCAACGGATAATCATTGACACTTTCTTCTATGCTAGCTGGGAATTAGTAGTTGATAAGGACAGGTTTGACTGACAGATCACATGGGTTGATAGTAGGTATAAAAAGCAGTATGGCAGCCATACTTTGGAAACGCAGAAGAAAGAAGCATTCCATTTACACAGTACATACAAGAAAGGTGCAGGGGACATATCTGTTCACAAGGATAACCTTTCGGCTACATGTGGATTTGGAGTAGAGTAGCAAGTCAACTTGAATTAGATTAATATTATCTTATTCCTATAGTACTTGTAAACTTGGCATATATAACCAAGTGTAGCAACTCTTTAGAAACTAAGAAAACAGATACATTTGCTTAGGGTTTCTTGAATATCTTTAGAAGCAAAGAGTTATAAAAACAGAAGTTGTGTACATTTGTATCACAGAGTTTTCTTCGAATAAAAGTCGCAGGTGGTACATTTAACCACCTGAATTTTTATGTGTTTGTGAATCATTTCTCTCTCAGCAATTATCTCCTTATAGAGTTCTGTGGTTCTTATCAGAAATTTATAAATATCAAGAATTGTATTCAACCCCCCTTCTACAATTATACAGGTGTGTAATCTGGGAATAACAATTGGTATCAGAGCAAGCTTCTAACTTATTTGAAGTTTAAAGATCAACACACTTCCAACATGTCTAAGAAGGATTATGGAGTAAAGATACCGGTTCTTGATAGAGAAAATTACTTTCACTGGAAAGTAAAAATGCGTCTACATCTCATGTCTATTGATGAAGGTTTTGTAGATTGCATTGAGAAGAGTCCTCATGTTCCAATGAAGACTGCGTCAAGAGTTGGCCTTGCTGCAGATGCACCAGACACTTACATTCCCAAACCTGTTTCTGAGTGGAGTACTGAAGATGTTGCAGAAGTCCACAAAGATAAAAAGACCATGAATATTCTGTTTAATGGCTTAGAAACAGACATGGTTGACAATGTTATCAACTGTACTACCTCCAAGGAAGTATGGGACATTGTTCAAACCCTTTGTGAAGGTACAGAACATGTAAGGGAAAATAAGATGCAACTACTGATCCAACAGTATGAGCACTTCCATTTCAAGAATGGAGAGACATTGAATGACACATTTAGTAGATTTCAGAAGATACTGAATGGCTTGAAACTGTATGGAAGAATCTACCAAGTGAAAGAATCTAATCTCAAATTTCTGAGATCACTGCCCAAAGAGTGGAAGCCAGTGACTGTTTCTCTAAGAAACACTCAAGAGTACAAGACATTTACTCTTGAAAGGCTCTATGGAACTTTAAAGACATATGAACTAGAAATGGAGCAGGATGAAGAAATTGAGAAGGCCCAAAAGAAAAGTGGGTCAGTTGCACTTGTTGCCAACTTGGAGCAGAAGGAGGAGAAGAGGATTGAAGCTGCTAAATCTACACCAAATAGGGAGGTTTATGAAGGTAGAGCAGAATCAAGCAAAAGCAAGGAAAAAGTGTTTGAAGAAATGAGTGTCCTTCAGCAGGATGAATTGGATGAGATAGATGAGCATTTAGCCTTTCTATCTAGGAAATTCTCTAAGCTAAAATTCAGAAGAAACTCTGGGGTGGCTAAGCCATTTAACAAGGATTTTTTCACAAGCAACTATGTGGATAAATCCAAAATTAAATGCTACAATTGTGGAATTGCTGGTCACATGATAAGTGAATGCAGGAAGCCTAGATCTGAGAACAAAGGGAAAGCCAACTGAAAATGTTGACTGCAAGAAGAAATATTTTGATCTTCTCAGGCAGAAAGGAAAGGCATTCATGACCCAAGAGTATGACTGGGCTGCTGATGGAAATCATTCTGATAATGATGCTGAGTTTGTCAACCTTGCATTGATGGCTGATTCTGAGCAGGAAGCAAGTTCAGCTAGCAATCAGGTATTTTCTACTAATATCTCTGAGCTCATCAAAGAGGAATGCAATAGTGTTATAGATGAAATGTCTACTGAACTATATCACTTGAGTGTTACTCTTAAATCACTTACTAAAGAGAACAATAGGATTAAAGAGACTAATCTGTTTTTAAGTGATAGGAATGCTGCTCTAGAAATTCAATTTCTAGAATTTGAGAAAATGAGAGTTGATTGAAATGATGCTAAAATTGAACTTGAAGCTGTGTTAAAAAGAGAACTGATTTTAAGAGACCAGCTTAAAAAAGAACAAGGGATAATTGCTAATTTTCAAAGCTGTAGGAATATTTCACAAAACATAATAGAAGTCCAGGGAATAGAATCATTTGTGAAGAATACCTGGACTCAAAAGAAAAAGGAGCTAGAACCTTGCCTTGAGGATCTAGAGACTATTTGTGAATCAACGGATAGTGATCATCCGTTGATAGATGAACCATCAACGGATGAGAGGTATCCGTCAACTAACAAAAAGTCTGTTAGTAAGAAGGAACTCAAGAAACTGAATAATCAGTATGGTCCAGTAGCTAAGAACTTTGTTTCTGGTGAAAGTAGCCAAGCCAAATCTAGTGAGAAGGCTAAGGCAGGTGATTTACATAACAAAAAGGCTGTTGGTAAATCAGTTAATGAAAAGGTAGAGACTGAGGGTAAAAAGAAAAAGAACAGAAATGGTAAGATAGACATCAACAAGAAAAACAATTATTCTCCTAACAAGTTTGCTCCTAGGAAAACTTGTGGTAATTGTAATAGTCTCAATCACCTATCTTCTAATTGCAAGTCTGTTAAAAGGACTCCTGTTCATGTACCTCAATCTATGCCAAGTATGCATGCAATGCCTGGTTTGTATCAGAATGCTAGTTTTTCAAATCCATATGTGAACATGCCATATGTGTCTAATCCTTATTTTCAATATGTGAATATGCCACACATGTCATAGAGCATTCCTAGCATGAATAATATGTACGCCAATTTTCCACAAATGCATGCATCAGATATTTATGCAAATGAGCATCTGTCAAAACCTATCACTCAAGCATCTACACCTAAAGTGAAGATTGCTAAGAGTGCAAAACCAAAGGCTAACAAGAAAGGACCCAAGGGAACTTGGGTACCAAAATCAACTTGATTTGTGTTTTGGAATGTGTGTAGGGAAATAGAAGGAATCTATGTTACCTAGACAGTGGATGCTCTAGGCACATGACAGGAGATTCAACCCTGCTCACAGAGTTCAAGGTGGCAGCTGGCCCTAGAATTACCTTTGGAGATGACAGCAAAGGATATACTAAGGGATATGGCTTGATTTCAAAGGACAATGTCATCATTCAAGAAGTGGCTTTAGTTGAATGTTTGAAGCACAATTTGCTGAGTGTCAGCCAGATTTGTGACAAAGACTATGAAGTAAAGTTCATAAAAGAAGCTTGTGTTATTTCTGCCAAGGAAGACAACAATGTGGTATTGACAGGCTTTAGAAAAGGAAATGTTTACATAGCTGACTTCAATTCAGTATGCTCAGAATCCATCACTTGGCTATGGCATAAAAAGCTGTCACATTTGAATTTTAAAGTTGTGAATGATTTGGTAAGAAAGGATCTGGCTAGAGGAATCCCACAATTGGAGTTCATCAAGGATGGATTGTGTGATGCCTGCCAATTAAGGAAACAAAAGAAATCATCCTTCAAGAGCAAGACAGAGTCATCCATTGTTAAGCCACTTCAATTGCTGCATATGGACTTATTTGGTCCAGTAAATGTCATGTCCATTTCAAAGAAGAAATACTGTCTGGTGATTGTAGATGATTTTTCTAAGTTTACATGGACCTTCTTTCTGCACTCCAAAGATTGTGCAAGTGAAATCATCATCAATCATCTCAGACTAGTAAATAATGGCTCTGAAGTCAGAGTACAAAGAATCAGGAGTGACAATGGCACTGAATTCAAAAATTCCTCAATGAAGATTTTCTGTGAAGAGAATGGAATTGTCCATGAGTTTTCTGCAGCTAGAACACCTCAACAAAATGGGGTTGTTGAAAGGAAAAACAGAACTCTCATTGAAGCAGCTAGAACAATGCTAAGTGAATCAAGAATGCCAACATATTTCTGGGCTGAAGCTGTCAACACTGCCTGTTTCACTCAGAATATTTCCTTGGTCAATCAAGCTAGAGGAATGACTCCTTATCAGTTATTTACCAACAAGAAACCAACTTTAGTTTTTCTTCATGTCTTTGGATGTAAGTGTTTTGTGCTAAGGAATCATGGAGATAACTTGGGCAAATTTGAAGCAAAGGTAGATAAAGCTATCTTTGTTGGGTATGCAGCAGAGAAAGCCTATAGAGTCTATAATCTAAGAACTAACATTGTTATGGAATCTGTACATGTTGTGTTTGATGATCAAAAGATTCTATGTCTAAATGATGAAGGCTTCCATGCAAAGTTGAGATTTGAAAATGAGGTAGAAGGAAGAATATACATTGATGATGATGAGGAAAATGAAGATCATGACCATGAAAATTCATCTAGAGTTGTTGGTCCAACTAGAAGTGATGCTAACACTGGAAATGAAACATCCGTTGACAGTCATACTGGAGCATCAGATGCATCCGTTGACAGGCATTCTCATGCATCCGTCGACAGGCAAAATGGAGCATCCGTTGATAGACAAAAAGATGCATCCGTTGACAGTCAACTTCATAATTCCGCAAGGACAACAAACTCAAGGGGAGTTTCTCAAAGTCAACACTTAATGACCAATCAACAAGATCATGCTCATTTAGATGAAGCAACCTCATCTAGATCGAACCTTCCACCTTCAAGAAAATGGACCAGAGATCATCCTTTTGAGTTAATCATTGGTGACTCAAACTCAAGAGTCCAAACTAGGAGGGCCACACGAGAAGAATGCCTATACAGTAGTTTCCTGTCTCAAGAGGAACCTAAGAAAGTGGAAGATGCCCTTCTAGATCCAGATTGGGTATTAGCAATGCAAGAAGAGCTAAACCAATTTGAGAGAAATAAAGTATGGTAGCTTGTGCCCAAACCTGATGATAGAGGTGTCATAGGTACCAAATGGGTTCTCAAGAATAAGACTGATGAAAATGGCATAATTGTGAGAAATAAAGCTAGATTAGTGGCAAAGGGCTATTCTCAAGAAGAAGGGATAGATTTTGATGAAACTTTTGCTCCAGTGGCAAGACTTGAGGCAATTAGAATTTTCCTAGCCTATGCAGCACATGCCAATTTCAAAGTCTATCAGATGGATGTCAAAAGTGCCTTTCTAAATGGGGAACTGGAAGAAGAGGTATATGTCCATCAACCTCCTGGCTTTGAAGATCCAGATTTTCCAGAATATGTATATCTTCTCCTGAAAGCACTTTATGGTTTGAAGCAAGCACCAAGAGCCTGGTATGACACTTTATCTCAATTTCTTTTGGAGAATCACTTCACCAGAGGTACAGTAGATAAAACCTTGTTTCATAGAAATGTCAATGGTTCTTCAATACTTGTTCAAATCTATGTAGATGATATTATTTTTGGGTCTACAGATGAGAAGCTTTGCAAAAGGTTTGCCAAACTTATGCAAAGTAGGTATGAAATGAGCATGATGGGTGAATTAACTTACTTTCTTGGTTTACAAGTGAAGCAAGTTAATGAGGGAATTTTCATAAGTCAAACAAAATATATTTATGATCTTTTAAAGAAATTTGACTTAATGAATTGTGCCTCTGCAAAAACACCTATGGCCACTACAACTAAGCTTGAGTTGAATACTAAGGAAAAGTCTGTGGACATCTCAAGCTATAAAGGCATGGTAGGCTCAATTCTATATCTAACAGCTAGTAGACCTGATATAATGTTTTCCACAAGTCTTTGTGCTAGATTTCAAGCTGACCCTAGAGAGTCTCACTTGATTGCTATTAAGAGAATTTTCAGGTATCTCAAGGGAACACCAAATCTTGGCATTTGGTACCCAAGAGATTCTGGCTTTGATCTAATTGGCTATTCAGATGCAGACTATGTAGGTTGCAGAATTGATAGGAAAAGTACTACAGGCTCCTGTCAATTTCTAGAAAACAGGCTTGTGTCATGGTTCAGTAAGAAACAGAACTCAGTCTCCACTTCTACAGCTGAAGCTGAGTACATTGCTGCTGGAAGTTGTTGTGCACAGATTCTTTGGATGAAAAATCAACTTATTGACTATGGTCTAAAAGTTGAGAAAATTCCAATTTTCTGTGACAACACAAGTGCTATTGCCATCATAGAGAATCCAGTGCAACATTCGAGAACCAAGCATATTGACATCAAATACCACTTCATTAGAGAGCATGAGATGAATGGTACAGTAAAAATGCACTTTGTGCCAAGTGAAATGCAGCTTGTAGATATCTTCACCAAGCCTCTTGATGAATCTTCATTCACAAGATTGGTAGGTGAACTAGGTATGCTTAATTTTTCATAATTCCTAGTGATATCTAATCATACTGTATTGCAGCTAGAAATGTGTTTTGATTTACTTGAGAATTAAAAACTCTCAAGAAAAAAAAAATTCTGCAGAAATTTTGTCTAAGGCAAAATTTGCTTATCAACGGATATCCTTTTATCTGTTGGTAGTATAAACACATTACTAGATTTTCGTATGTCAACGAATAACAGGTTGTCCACGTCATCGATGGATAAACTATTTTCTCAACCGTCCATTCTATATCCGTTGATATATTTTTTTTCTTATAGCCGTTGATAAACGTGTATATTTAGTCACGGCTACACTTCTTTTCTTTTCATTTATTATCTGACAGTTACTTTTGTCCAATGGAGTAATTACTTTTAATTATTTCATTTTTAATTCTTGAAAAATATAAAAGGCTGTCTTGTGCTCTCACATCTCACTTTTATTCATTTTCAAGAATCTCATAAATTAACTACATCTTCTTCACTAAAACTCTCTACAACAAAAGTTCAAACACTTCAATGGCGCCTATTGTTAAGATGATGTCTTCCACTGGGTTTACTTATGAGAAGAACAATTTCGCGGCCTTTGTTGATACAGTGAACGCTCCAGAAGCCTATCACACCATGATGAATTTCGTGAAGAAATGCAAACTGTCATATGCTATGACTACCACCACTCCTCTAATCCACGAGGTAATTGAAGAGGTGTGGGCATCTGCTGAGTACATTGGCACAGACGGTACACTTGCTTTTTCTTTAAAGGGTAAAAACTATGTAGTTAATTCTGATGTGATAACTGCTTGTTTAAAATTGGCTGAGAATAACTGTCTGGAAGTACCCAGTAATGCTGAAATTGTTACCATGCTTAATTCCATAAATTATACCCTTAGTACTGAGAACTTAGGGAAAATTGTTAAGAAATGGATGGTTAAAGAATGAAGTTATTTTTGTGATGCCTTCATTAAAACTTTTTCTGGCAAAATTAGTAATTTTGATGCTGTTACCCATTCCATGCTAGTTATGTTGTGTATGCTTTTGACTGATAAATTCTATAATTTTGGCACACTAGTCATGTATAAGATATCAGCTAAATTAGGTAAAAAGGAAACTAGGAGCAAGAATATTTATTTTGCTAGATTTTTTATGCTCTTAGCACTGCATGTATCTGAGAATGAGCTATCCATTGCTAACCCGGATAGCAAGTTCAATTGTTTTGTTCAGGAGAAAAGAGTCTTAAGTGATTTGATTTGAATGAACCTAAATGCAGAAGTACAATTGGTATATCTACCAATTGTTCAGGTAACTGTTTCCAACCCTGAAACTCCTATCTCTAACCCCCAAATTTCTTTGCCTTCTAGTGTCACAATGAAGTCTGTAGCTGTGACCAAACAGGTTCCTACCAAAGTGACCAAATCCAAAGTTCCAAAACCACAATCTAAAAGACAAAGCTCAGGTGTCTCTCAAAAGGCACCTGTTGCAAAAACTACAAAAACTCTTGAGGGGAGTGTGAAGGTGGTAGTGAGTGGTGAGGGACAGGGTGAACATCAAAGAAGCCCTAAGGATAAGGAAGGTGAGGCAGGTGCAACCAACATTTTAGTCTCTCAAAAGACTGTTAATGAACCTTCAAGCCAAATTCTAGTTACATCCTCTCAACAAGGTGTGACTACTGATTTAAGTTCCACTCCAGGAACACTGCACAAAAGGGCAAGAGACACAGATAGCTCTCACTCAAAAACCTATGGTTGAAGAGTAAAATCCAAAACCATTGGGGAATCACAGGGTGCACACACAGTACAGCAAACTGTACCTTCTCAAATTCAGTTTGATGTGACTTCAATAAATGTGGAGTCACAGCCCCTTGATCTTAACCTTCAAATCGATACACATTTCAATCCACCATCACCAACTCCATCTCTGGATGTGGATATGATATCTACATCAATTCCTGATTCTCCATCTTTAAAATTCTTGGAGAAGCCCCACTCAACAATTGGTGGTCATCATCTTTTAGATGATTTGTTGGGCCATCAATCTTCCATTCCTGAATTCACAACACTATCTGTGGCCTTTTCCTTAAAATCAATTACCACAGATTCAGTGTTGGTTTTCACTTCAACGGATACTCTTTTTCCTTCATCAATGGATATCCTTCATCCGTTGACAAGTGTTTCTCCATCAACGGATGTGTCTATAACTAATCATCCGTTGACAGCAATAACTACTACATCAACGGATACACTTTATCCGTTGACAACTCTCTCTACCACTGTAAAATGTGACATTCCCATGTCAAATGTGGAGGAGTTTGTAGTAGTTGAAACACTTTTAGGAATGAGGGAAGGGAGTAAGAGGCTGCCTTGTGAGCAGGCAAAAGGAGAGCAAAATAATGAGAGGCTGACCATTTCTTCCGGTCAGGCAAAAGGAGAGCAAGAGAGTTCCACCTTAGTAGGTGAAGGTGAGGGTGTGAGAGGTGTGAGCCAGGGGGAGCCCCTGATGCAAGAAAAGAGAGATGAGAGGAGAGAAGGGACTACAGGAGAAATAAGGTAGGAAGATTCAGCCATTGCAAGTGAGTTAATGGATGTTAATGAAGCTTCTAAAGAGATGGAATTTCGACAAGAATCAGTCAATTATTGACTCCATCTCTTTGGATCCTAAAACCTTTACTCATTCTGTTTTTGCCTATCAAGTCATGGCACAACAGGGCAATGTGGAGACAGAGGAGGCAATGCACCTAGTGCACACCTCTCAATCTCTACAAAGAGCAAAGGAAGCTTTGACAGCTCTGCCTTCAGATGCTGACAGTGAAGAGTTTGGCAATAATGACAGTGCTAACACCTCAAATGATGAAGAAGTCAATATGGAGGATACTCCAGAATGGCTATTTTCTTCTACCACTGTGGTTGGTGACTTCAATGTGGAGATTATGAAGCAATATCAATCTGCTATGGCTGAGCACCAGAATGCAGATCCACAGAGGAAGGCTGTCCTTCAGCAAATACTGGCCTCCCTCAAACTTCACAAGATGCATATGGTTATTCAAAGAACCCAACAGGAGGAGGTGCAAACTGCAATAAGGGAAATAAAAGTGGAACTAGATGCCAGGATTGAGGCACTAGCCCCTACTACCACTCAGAAGGTGCTGACTAGCAAGTTATTGAAGGAAGATAGTCTGGCCAAATCAGTTCAGCATCTTTCCTCCAGAGTAGATAGTATGGAATCTCACATGCAGACAGTCATTGCCAACCAAGCTAAACAGACTGAGCTACTGGAAAGGCTACTTGCAGCCTCACCTCCAGCCCTTGATGCTAACAAAAAGGGGGAGAAAAAGGTAGAAGAGGTTGCAGCTACTTCTAGTCAAATTCCAGCATCCAGTAGCAAGATAGCACAAAGTGAGGAGGAGCAACAGCCAATTATAGTGGTCAATCCAACAGAGTTCTCTATAGAGGCTTCCCCTATGAAGAAGAAGAAAATGGTGTTGCCTGAGGTTCAAAGTATATCAGAAATCTCAGATGGTGAAAGGCAAGCTAGAATAGAAGCCTTAGAAAAGATCAACAAGGAGGCAAATGAAAGAATTCTGATGACAGAGAGAATGATCAATGAATCAATTTTATCAACTCTGTTCTCTACTCAGTCCTCAGCTCCAACAACATCAACTACAGTTCTGAAGGTGCTCACTCCAGAGATTGTGACCCCTACATTCTATGATGCTGAACCATCCTATGTCAGAGAATTTGAACCATGTATAAGAACCAGAGCCTTCTCTCCACCAAAGGCAAATGGGAAGAACAAGTTACAATTGGACTTTCCATTTCCCAAGGATGATGATGAAAAGCTAATGGGAAAGACAATCAAAGAGTTCAAGGAAAAGACAAATAAGAGTGTAAGAGATTGGATGGCTGTAATAATAAGGAATGGAAAAGTGTTAAATATATCCAACAGCCATCCTAGATTTGTTGAAGCAAAGAGAGAGGAGACCTCCAAACTTCTAAGGGAAGCTCATCCATGTGAAGAAAATCAATATGAAAACTTAGAAGAGAAGCAAGCCAGGCTGGCTCAGGAGTTAATGGATGAGGTAGAGGATGAAATGAGGGAACCTGAGGAAGTCCCCAAATCCAAAAGTAAAAGGAGAGTGAAATCAAAGGCAAGGAGGCCTGTCTCTCCAGAAATTGTAAGGAGAGAAACTGTTGGCTCATCACAATCTTTTTCTGCACAAGTATTCGACCCAGTTGTGAACTTCCATGGTGACCCTATAATCCCTAAAGAGGAACCAATGAACCTTGACTCCATTGAGGTTCCTTCATTCTTGCTGAAGCCTCAACAGAAGCCTAAACAGAAGAAAAGGATACCAAGGAAGCAACCTTCAAAGGAACCAATTCAGGTTGCTAGGGTACCTGCTATTGTCAAGCAGTCAATCTTGGAAAACAAGGATGATTTTATCTATCAGGCAGATATTGAAGAATACTCTGGCATGAATCTGTATCTGGATGAATTGTCAGAAGTAAGAGGAATTGACAAATATAAACATTTGCCTGAGAGATTGGTCTTTGTATACAAGGGAGGAATGGAAAGGACATGGCCACTACAGAGGGTTCTTGGAGAAAACTATCTAACCTTAACCAAAGTGTTCTCTGCAATCAAGAGATACACAGGGTTCTCCAGGATAGCAAAAGGGGAGATACTGGACAGAATAGAACAAATAAGGAGAGAATGGAACTCACCATCAAGACTACCAAGGAAAATGAAGATCCCATACAATGGACAGAAAATCCACCTTCAACCCTTCTGGATGTTGGAGTTCAGGGATGAAGATGGTAACAGGAGATTCTTCAGGTTAGAAGACCAACTATCAAAGGCTAGTTCTCAATACTTGAGATGGTTACAACAAAAGCTAAATCCAAAAGTTGTTGAAGAAGATGCCTTCTATAGGCAACTCCAAATGCAAATTGAGTCCAACTCTGCCAAAGAAGGAAAATCAAGGGTGATGCCAACCAGATAGAAGAAACAGTATTAATCTGCTCAGTCTAGAGGAGCACTTCTCTGTAAATTTCTCAAACTTGCTGTGTTTTAATTTTTGTAGCTTAATACAATTTTTGCATAGTTCTATATATATCCTTAGGAATGTTTTGTTATCATCAAGGTCCTAAATTTATGCTTTATTGCCATCAAGTATAAATTGGGGGAGATTGTTAGGAATATGTTGTACTTGATGATAACTTCACAATCATTCAAAATTGTATAAGTCATGTTTTGTAACTGTCAACGGATGAGACATTATAACTCTATCCGTTGACAGGTAGCTCATCAACGGATGAGGTTTTGTAGCATACTGCAATATCTCTATTTATCAGTTGATAGTGTTTTTATTCAGAGTCATGTTGACAATCAACGGATAGGCAGAATAGGGTAGTCAATTGTAAATAAGCTATGCTATGTAATTCTATCTAAGTGAAAGTGTATCAACGGATGAGAACGGGACTCTATCAACGGATACAACTCAAATCTACTCTATCAACGGATACAGCTCAAACTACCTTCAACGGATGACTGTGTACAACATCAACGGATAATCATTGACACTTTCTTCTATGCTAGCTGGGAATTAGCAGTTGATAAGGACAGGTTTGACTGACAGATCACATGGGTTGATAGTAGGTATAAAAAGCAGTATGGCAGCCATACTTTGGAAACGCAGAAGAATGAAGCATTCCATTTACACAGTACATACAAGAAAGGTGCAGGGGACATATCTGTTCACAAGGACAACCTTTCGGCTACATGTGGATTTGGAGTGGAGTAGCAAGTCAACTTGAATTAGATTAATATTATCTTATTCCTGTAGTACTTGTAAACTTGGGATATATAACCAAGTGTAGCAACTCTTTAGAAACTAAGAAAACAGATACATTTGCTTAGGGTTTCTTGAATATCTTTAGAAACAAAGAGTTGTAAAAATAGAAGTTGCGTACATTTGTATCATAGAGTTTTCTTCGAATAAAAGTCTCAGGTGTTACATTTAACCACCTGAATTTTTATGTGTTTGTGAATCATTTCTCTCTCAGCAATTATCTCCTTATAGATTTCTGTGGTTATTATCAGAAATTTATAAATATCAAGAATTGTATTCAACCCCCCCTTCTACAATTATACAGGTGTGTAATCTGGGAATAACAGTGCCTATAACGCCCTAGAAAATATCTTAATTATAAATATTATTATTTAATACTAAATGTGGAATATATGGTGTGAATTTTTTTTTCAAGTTAAATATATGTGACACCATGTTTACATGTTTATATGGTGATGTATATGCGATGTGTATGTCCGTGTATTTTATTTTGAATTTTTGACGATTAAAAATCTATTTAAATATGCATTATTGACCTTCTGAGATTTTTATAAAATAATTGGAATTGGTAAAAATCATTAAATCTTTTGTAAAATTGTCTTTGTATATTTATTTAGTTTTTAAAATTACTGGGAGAATTATTTTGAGTGTTTATGTATTTTAAAATGATTTTAAGAGTTTTATTGTATTCAATGGATCAAAAACTTGTAAAATTCATATTTAATTCATTTTTTATCCTAAAAATATTTTAAAAATATGTGAATGTTGGTAAATTTATATTCTTGATTTTAAAATTTAAATTTCAATTTTCCATTCATTTTCCCTTTAATTACAGTTTTATAAGGGATTTAATTGAATTTGTTTTTCTTTAGTTGATTTTCAGAAAGGTGAAATGTCGATTGTGCCCCTGTCTTTGTTCAGTAAAAGCCTCAACTTTTTCCCCCATTTTCTCGATTATTCTGCAGAGTTCTTGAAGCTCTCTCTCTTATCTCTAATCTCTCTCCATCACTCTCTCTCAATCTCTCTCAATATCTCTCTATTTCTCTCAAAAATCTCTCTCTCGGTTGTGTAGGCCGATTCTAAATCTATTGTTTATTTCTATTGCAATCCAACCATCCCTTCCTCCCCTCCATTACTGATTATATATATGTTCGGGTATGTGTTGCTGCATGCTGTCTTCACTGAGTGTGTATATATATTTACTGTTCGTCTGTGTGTGGTTCAGATTCTGTTTTGGTGATTCTTCTTGCAAGAATCGAAACCTTTTCCCTCCCCTGTTCCTGCCTCGAAGCTGTTTGTGTGTGTTATTGCGGGGCTGCGTTTTAAATTGCTGCGAGATAGTGGATGTAGGTGTGTTTGATTCGAGCTGTGCGTATCACTATTGCCTCTCCTTTGTTCATTTTCCCCTCCCCCTGTCTATACTTGCAGTCAAGGGTGTGTGGGTACATGGAGTGTGTGTGCGTGTGGGTGTACCAACCGTGTGTATGTGGTATGATGTGAGTTTGGGAGAGTTTTTTTGTGCTCCTGGTTCTCTTTTTTTGGAGTAAGCCGATTGTGAGTTTCTTGAACAGCTGGGTATGGTCCGAAATTGGGCTGTTAGTATGTGTAATTAGCAGTGTGGGCTTGTAACTATATGTGATGTGTGTGTATAGCCGAATTATGGTGTGGGTTTATGCGAGTTCTGGTGTCAAAGTTTTGGGTTTTTCAGGTTATATGGTTTGATTTATTAGAATTAATCCATTTGTTGCGGATTGTGGAATTAAATGCTATATTCATGTTCTTGGGTTATCAATGTGTAGCGTTGTTGCTGCAAATTGTCGAGTGTACAGAGCTGCGGTTTGTGTAAGCTGCGAGCCTGTGTGTGTACTTCGTGTGTGTGCGCGCTTCAGGTGTTGTGTGTACAAGAACTGGTGCGTGTTTGTGGACGTACACAGCTGTGGTAGTGGGTATAGGGTGTACGGTGGTGTGTGTATGTTAGACAATCTGTGAAAATATTATAAAACAATAGCAATCGTGTCTGTGAATAACAGAACAAATAAAACAAATAAAACAGAAAAACCCGAGTCCAGTGCGTGACTGTCTCCTTAAAGCGTATTTGCCCTCACCGTATGTGTAAGCAAAACACCTCCCAGGATAAAACGGATTGCAGCGAAGCTAAACAGCGTCACTCTCAGCGAGCTTGAAACCGAGCAAGAATATCACCGAAGAAGAAGAGGACGTATTTGAGAGAAGAAGATGTGTTTTTCGAATGAATAATCCTAGACCCTAAGGGGGGTATTTATAGGATAGACTAGACTTGTTCGTTACACAATTCCCTAACTTAATTAAACTCGTTAATTAAGATAAGACTGTAACGAAAAGATAATGATAAAACTTGTGCGCTACTCAATTACCCCAATTAAAAGTCGGTGGTAATTTTCCTTTATTAATTAACCGCGTTAATTAATTAAGGTAAGGCGGTGGCAAAAAATTCGTTATAAAAACGGAATTGATTTTACCACAATTAATTCCAAATTCGAATTAATTTAGTCAGATCTTTAAGCTCAAGCCCAGCGGAAATAATAATTAGCAAAACTAGTCCGGGTTTATTCGGCCCAAATTTCTGCTGCATTCGTGTCCGCAGGTCGCACACGCGGAAAGACCGAAGGCTTGCGAAGCCACGAATTCTCCCTCGAAATCCCATGATTTGCACCCCCCTGCGCGCACGTAGGAGATGGAGCAACACTCAACCAACACAAGTGAACACTCCACTTGTGTTATACTATATAAAGCAAAAGACACCCCTTTTCCTTATCAATGTGGGACTTCAAGTTCTACAACAAAATTTCCACTCTTAAGGGACCAACTTTGAGTAATCATAACTCATCCATCCCTTAGTCGTTTTGAATGTTTAAATATGCGTTGGAAAGCCCTCGCGGAGGAGAACACTCTCCAAGCACCACTTGTTGTAAACACGCACACAAGGCACACTCAAATTGGAGCTCAAAATGACTCGACAATGTGGGTCTAAAACCCACATTTTCTAACAGTGTAAACACCGTGTGTGTGTGTTTTGCGATGGTGAGTTCTTTCTCAAGTTTCTAACAGTGGAGGTTTGCTCTTTGAACTGTTCGACCGTTTGTGTAAGCGATGATATACTTATCACTATATCCTTTCTGACTCGTTCAGCTCTCATGATTATGTCCATTTTGGCCATGGAACATCGTCCTGGTTCTGCAGGAGTTTCTAAAGAATTGTGCCTCGCAATTCTCCTTTGAAGCGGCCCCACTTCTCTCCCACATAGGTGATCTTTATCTTATAGAGTAACCCGCGTTTACTCAACTGATTTCCATGTGTTCAAACCTTGAACTCCATGTAATCACCGAAAGATCATTAAAAGCTTAATAGCTTACCCTCGTACCTTACGGGTCTCACTGTTTCTCATCATAGGAATAGGCCAGGGGTTACCCCCACAGTGATTTGGTCATCATGATTTAGTTGGCCCATTGAACCAAGTTCTTGGGACCTCCAGTCAGCAATGGTTGGGTGTCCACCATGACGCCGTTAAGCAATAGGCTTAAGGCCCATCCCTCTCGATGATTTGTCAACCAATTCTCTTGATAACCCTTTGGTTAGCGGATCCGCGATATTAACCTTTGACGGTATAAAGTCAATAGTGATAATTCCGGTTGACATTAACTGTCTAATGGAACTATGTCGTCATCGAATGTGACGGGACTTTCCATTATACATTGTGCTCTGTGCTCTGTCAATAGCAGACTGACTATCGCAGTGCAGTCCTATTGCAGTCACAGGCTTTGGCCATCTCGGAATATCCTCCAGAAATTGGCGTAAGTATTCAGCCTCTTCGGCACATTTATCTAATGCCACAAACTCAGCTTCCATCGTGGAATGAGTTATTACCGTTTGTTTAGAGGATTTCCATGACACTGCTGCTCCAGCTAGTGTAAACACATAACCACTCGTAGACTTTAATGCCTTCTTACTAGATATCCAGTTTGCGTCAGTATAGCCCTCTAGTACTGCTGGATAACTGCCATAATGCAAACCATAGTCTCGAGTTCCCCTCAAGTACTTTAGTACTCGTATGATCGCTTTCCAGTGATCAGCTCCTAGATTACTCGTAAATCTACTCAACTTACTAATTGAGTATGCAATGTCTGGTCTTGTACAACTCATAAGGTACATCAGACTTCCAATTATCCGTGAGTATTCCAGCTGCGAGACTCCTACACCTTTATTCTTGGATAGATGCAAGGTCAAATCCACAGGTGTTCTCGCTGTCTCGACATCATCCTTGAGAAATTTCTCAAGAATCTTGTCAACATAATGTGGTTGACTTAAGGCAAGACCCTCCGAGATTCTAGAAATTTGAATTTCCAGAATTACATTTGCTAGACCCATGTCTTTCATGTCAAATCTTGCCCTTAACATGTCCTTAGTAGATTTGATCACTTTATCATTGCTACCGGCAATAAGTAGATCATCTACGTACAATGTCATCATAACATATCCGTTTTCGTTATCCTTGTAGTAGGCGCAACTATCACATTCATTGATCTTGAAACCACTGGCTAACACAACCTCATCAAATTTCTCATGCCATTTCATAGGCGCTTGCTTCAAGCCATACAATGATTTCACCAATCTACAGACTTTTATTTCTTGTCCAGGGACAACAAACCCTTCAGGTTGTTCCATATAGATTTCCTCATCTATATCCCCATTTAGAAAAGCTGTCTTCACATCCATTTGATGTACAGTCAACTTTCGCATTGCAGCGATAGCAAACATCATCCTTATATATGTTATTCTCGATACTGGAGAGTATGTATCAAAGTAATCAAGGCCATGTTGTTGCTTGTATCCTTTGATTACAAGTCTGGCCTTGTACTTATCGATGGTGCCATCAGGTTTCAATTTCTTTTTGAAAACCCACTTGCTACCGAGTGTTTTACTACCGGCTGGTAAGTCCACTAACTCCCAAGTATGATTCTGTAAGATAGAATCTACTTCACTTTTGATGGCCTCTTTCCACATAGGTCCATCAGGTGATGTTACCGCTTCCCTATAGGTTTTCGGATCACCTTCTTCGAGCAAATAAGTCAGAAACTCTGACCCATAGGATTTCTCCTTCCTTTGTCTTTTGATCCTTCTCACTACCCCCACATTTCCGTCTTCACTTTCATCATTCTCATTGTCATCTTCTAAAGATTCATGAGGTCGTTTAGACGTCATAGGGCGTTCGATTCCAGGATTACAAGGAAATACATTCTCAAAGAATGACGCATTCCTTGACTCCATAATCGTATTCTTTTGAATGTCAGAAATCTTCGATTCTTGAACAAGAAATCGATATGCAGTACTATGTGGTGGATATCCGATGAAAATACAATCCACAGTCTTTGGACCAATCTTCACCGTCTTAGGTGTAGGAATTAGTACCTTTGCAAGGCACCCCCACACTTTCAGATTTTGGTAACTTGGTTTCTTTTTCTTCCACATCTCATAAGGACTTTCATCCTTATTCTTGCGGATCATCATATTTAAAATATGAGTTGCACTTAAGATGGCTTCCCCCCACATCGACTACGGAAGTCCAGAGCTTAATAACATCGCATTCATCATCTCATTGAGAGTGCGATTCTTCCTCTCAGCCACTCCATTAGACTGAGGGGAATATGGTGCAGTGACCTAATGGATTATACCATGTTGTGAACAGAATTCCCCAAAAGGTTCAACATATTCACCTCCACGATCACTCCGTATCGTTTTGATTTTCTCATTTTGTTGTGTCTCAACTTCTTCCTTATAGATTTTAAATTTATCTATAGCTTCGTCTTTGCTTTTAAGCAAATATACATAGCAGTATTTTGTACAATCATCTATGAATGTAATAAAATACTTGTTTCCTCCTCTAGTTGGAGTGAATTTCAAATCACATATATCACTATGTATTAGGTCTAGCACCTTGGTGTTTCTTTGCACGTGTTTAAACGATGCTCTTGTTAATTTTGCCTCGACACAAGTTTCACACTTATGTTTTGAATCAATATTCAATTTTGGTATGTAATCTTTTGCACTTAAACGTCGTAAAGTGTCAAAATTAACATGTCCTAATCTAGCATGCCATAAATTAGGAGACTCAAGCAAGTAAGCAGAAGAATTCTTTATTTCATTATTGTCCTTAACGGACATCACATTGAGCTTAAAAAGCCCATCGGTTACATAGCCCTTGCCTACAAACATACCATTCTTAGACAAAATAACTTTATCTGACTCTATTACAATACAAAAGCCATGCTTATTCAACAATGAACCGGACACAAGGTTCTTGCGAATATCAGGCACATAAAGTACATTCTTCAAAGTCAGATCCTTTCCAGAAGTCATCTTCAGAATCACCGTGCCTTCCCCTTCAATGGTTGAAGTTGCTGAATTCCCCATGTAGAGCTTCTCACCAGCATCAGAAGCTTTAAGGCTAGAGAAAATCGCCTTGTCTGAACAAACATGCCTTGTAGCTCCCGTATCAATCCACCATTCCCTTGGATTAGAGCCAACCAGGTTCACCTCAGAGACCGTAGCACAGCGGTCTATGTCACCCATCTCCTTAGAGATATCATCGACCATGTTTGCTTCTTTCTTCTTGTTGGGCTTCTTAGGCTTCTTACACTCAGAAGACCTATGACCCACTTTGTCGCAGTTAAAGCACTTCCCTTGAAACTTCGTCTTCGAAATTCCTCCCTTGGGTGCCAACTTTGCCCCTTTACCAGAATTATTCTTCTTGGGCTTATGTTCCACCATGTTTGCCTTTTCAGTGGCAACATTCATCTTCTTCTCAGATCCCCTGTTGTCTTCTTCAATACGAAGTCTAACAATCAGATCCTCCATAGTCATCTCCTTTCGCTTATGCTTAAGGTAGTTCTTGAAATCTTTCCATCCAGGTGGCAGCTTCTCAATCACAGCAGCAACTTGGAAAGACTCACTTATGATCATCCCTTCAGCATGAATATCATGGATGATCACTTGCAGTTCTTGCACCTGACTGACCACAGTCTTTGAATCCGCCATCTTATAATCAAGAAAGCGGCCAACAATCCACTTCTTAGCCCCAGCATCCTCGGTTTTGTACTTATGGTCAAGTGACTCCCATAAGGCCTTAGATGTTGACTTTGTACAGTACACGTTATATAACGAGTCTGCCAAACCATTCAGCACGTAATTCCGACAGATATAATCGGCGTGCTTCCAAGCATCAACAGCAAAAACTGCTTGCGTGTTACTCTCAGCAGTGAGCAACGGTGGATCCTCCCTGAGGTAGCGATCCATATTCAACGTGGTCAGATAAAACAGCATCTTTTGCTGCCAGCGTTTGAAGTTCGTACCATTGAACTTCTCAGGTTTCTCAGCATGTGCAGCAGGCACTGTAGGAACCGTAGGCACAACAGGTGCAATATGTGTGCTAGGCACGATAGGTATGACAGGCATTTGTACTACCGATGTTTGCACACCAATAGGCACCGCATGTCCGTTCGTAGGAACGAAACCTGACGGAGTCGATCCGATCGGAACATTAATTTGTCCCACAGGCACATGTCCCAGAGGCACATGTCCAACCGGCGTTGCACCCACATCAGATGTTACAATCTGTGCGATAGGGTTTAACGGAGGCTGGTGATCCCCATCAGATGTTATAATCTGTGCGTTGGGATCAACCATCATGTTTGTGTTGTTCATGTTTTGGTTCTCCATTGATTCTGTCACTCAAACAAACAAGTAAATTCGTAAGTACAGATCACAGATGTAAATAAGATACGTTTTAAGATTGTTAGACAATCTGTGAAAATAGTACAAAACAATAGCAATCGTGTGTGTGAATAACAGAACAAATAAAACAAATAAGGAGGAGGCAGGAACAGAAAAACCCGAGTCCAGTGCGTGACTGTCTCCTTAAAGCGTATTTGCCCTCACCGTATGTGTAAGCAAAACACCTCCCAGGATAAAACGGATTGCAGCGAAGCTAAACAGCGTCACTCTCAGCGAGCTTGAAACCGAGCAAGAATATCACCGAAGAAGAAGAGGACGTATTTGAGAGAAGAAGATGTGTTTTTCGAATGAATAATCCTAGACCCTAAGGGGGGTATTTATAGGATAGACTAGACTTGTTCGTTACACAATTGCCTAACTTAATTAAACGCGTTAATTAAGATAAGACTGTAACGAAAAGATAATGATAAAACTTGTGCGCTACTCAATTACCCCAATTAAAAGTCGGTGGTAATTTTCCTTTATTAATTAACCGCGTTAATTAATTAAGGTAAGGCGGTGGCAAAAAATTCGTTATAAAAACGGAATTGATTTTACCACAATTAATTCCAAATTCGAATTAATTTAGTCAGATCTTTAACCTCAAGCCCAGCGGAAATAATAATTAGCAGAACTAGTCCGGGTTTATTCGGCCCAAATTTCTGCTGCATTCGTGTCCGCAGGTCGCACACGCGGAAAGACCGAAGGCTTGCGAAGCCACGAATTCTCCCTCGAAATCCCATGATTTGCACCCCCCCTGCGTGCACGTAGGAGATGGAGCAACACTCAACCAACACAAGTGAACACTCCACTTGTGTTATACTATATAAAGCAAAAGACACCCCTTTTCCTTATCAATGTGGGACTTCAAGTTCTACAACAAAATTTCCACTCTTAAGGGACCAACTTTGAGTAATCATAACTCATCCATCCCTTAGTCGTTTTGAATGTTTAAATATGCGTTGGAAAGCCCTCGCGGAGGAGAACACTCTCCAAGCACCACTTGTTGCAAACACGCACACAAGGCACACTCAAATTGGAGCTCAAAATGACTCGACAATGTGGGTCTAAAACCCACATTTTCTAACAGTGTAAACACCGTGTGTGTGTGTTTTGCGATGGTGAGTTCTTTCTCAAGTTTCGGTACAAACCAGCCTTGATTCTGGTGTTCTTGATGGTGTTGGTTGTTAATTAAACTTCCCCTCCCCTCTGTTTTGCTGCCTCTGTATTGTCCCATTCGTATTGCAGTACGATTGTACTTTGCTGCGTTTGTATGTATTGATTTTGTATAGTGGAAAAATCGAAATGGGTGCTTTGAAACTTTTAGTAATCTGAATTGTATTGAATTTTAATGATGATGGTTTAGGTTCGAGTTATTGCTTGTGTTAATCATCTAGTAATTGCTTGTTAGTAGTTGAACTAAGATTTTTAATAGTTAAATCATCGATTGGGTTAATGTATGTGGTAATTGTTGGGTGATGTCGATAGCAAAATTGTAAGATGTGATATGAATTATGATGGTGCTGTTAAGGATTTAAATTGTATTGATAGGGAGTAGTTGTCTATCTATATTTGTGTGTGGTTTTGTCTGTGTGTATGCCGAGTAGTGTGTGAGTGTATATATTATATGTTAAAGTGTGTGCCCCTGCGGAGGTGCTTGAGAATGTGAGTAACTAGGAAGCAGTAATTATATGTTCGAATTAATAAAACAAAAAGGAGGGAATCAATATTTAAAATTTTAGATCCTTGGTTGGCAAAATTTTAATATTTGTGAAGCTGTAAGTATTATTTGAGATTGTGATTTGGTTAGTAAATGAATTGTTATGATTATAATCAAGTATATGTACCAAATAGATGACATTGTTTGGTTAGGTTGATTGGAATCAGACAGGTTAGATCCTATTATAAAGGAGGTGATGTCCAATTTTTGTTAGAATTATTTTGTAATTATTGTAGTAATTTGATAAGAACTATTTGTAAATATATATGATATATGTGATAACAAGCATAAGTGTAATTTTTTTATTATTACGTGCTTATATGATTTTGTAACTATATGTTACTATTTCGAGAATATGATCTGTGTAAGTTATATAAGTTATATGTGATAAGTGGTAAAACGCATAGGACACGCTTGGGTAGAGCAGAATTAGATGATGTCGGTTTAAAGCGTACTGAAGTAGTACTTTACCTTTCTATAGGTACGAATAGGAGGCCAGCTAAGAGCCAGCGCAAATGTAGAGGGAATCCTGAGGATTGGAACAATTATCGGAGTTGATGTGTGTGCTCGCATAGCAGCTGATAAGTAATAAAAGAAAGACGAAAGTATGATCGAGTAAAGGCCAGTGAATAAGAATAGAGACAGATGTACAATGAGTAAAGAATTGAGATATGGAAATGGAAACTTCGTGTATTGAGGCAAGTATTCTACCCTCACTTATTGATCAAGTGATGTGAACCTTCTTGTATTGTTTATATGTTCTGGTGAATCCCTTCTTGCAATCATCTCTACTTTTCATATTAGTCTGAATGGTGCGAACATGTTCTGTTAATTGTAAGGTTGTCTTCTAAATCGTTTTGCTAGTATCTGTACCCCTTGATTTGGTTTAAGTAACATTTCCTTCAATTAATATGTAATTAATTATTCTTAGATTATTTTCAATTGTTATTCTCTCCACCTATTGTTCAGGTGTTGATTCTTTTGATTATTTTTCGCTATGAATTGTTATAAATTAATTCGAGGTTTAAATTGTCGTTGGAGTATGTGTTGCTCAATGATGGTTAAAACCGAGAATGACTTGAGATCTTCTTATTTACTCAACTCATTATTGTCAGGCCGGTTTTGGCAGCTAATGCATGTAAATGCTTAGTCGACAAGAGTGAGACTTGAGTAATTGAGAATTTCTTAAATCTTCTCTTGAATTCAGATTTTCCCTATTCCATGATTCCTTATAAATTGCTGTGAATTTATAAAATCTTGACAATTGTTTTGTTCCTAAAATTATTGATGTTTTCCTTATTGATATATAATTCTGTTATGTTGAGCTTCAGATTCCTTTATTGTAAGATTTCCTTATAAATTGTTGTTCAATTCTAGAATCTTAATGATAGTGCTGTTCCTTAATTTGTTAATTATGTCTTATTGAGTTATTATTCTGTCTTGCTTAACTGTGTCATGCTTAGTTCAATATTTTCGCCTTGCTGCTTGCTTTCTTACATCAATTGCTTCCATGACCCTCCATCATTTATCAATGCTCATAAAAGAAAAATGGTTTATTAATTAAAGATGATTTTAAAATTTCCTTTATACTGGGCTGGTCTTTTGCAAGTGAGTTTAAGGACTGAAAAATGTTTTAAAATGTTTTTAAAGGTTTTATAGATTGGAGAAGCGTAAGAGGCTAGGGTGGTCCTAGTCCAGCATTTTTATTTTAGCGTAAGAGGCTAGGGTGGTCCTAGTCCAGCAATTTAAAGGCCAATGTGTTGTCTAATTGGGAACCCAATTTCAAGGTCCGGAGGGACTTCGTGTCCAGTATGGGGACTTTACGTGGTTGATCACCCGTAATGTCCGTAGTCGTGAAAAAAAAAACTCCAATCAACTGAAATGATTTTTTTTAAAAAAAAGTGTTATGAAAAGTATGTTTCAAAGATGAAAGGGTTTTAAAGAAATAAATGTTTTGATGAGATGTATATGTTTCAAGGTAAATGGTCATTAGTTTCGAAATTGTGGATATTTGAGTCAGTTGTTTCCTATCTTGATCAAAATTAAGAACTCTATAAAACAATGAGATTAAGGATGAATAGAGGTTTTCCTAGTTATTCCCTTCTCGAGTAACATTGTACGTGAAAGGGGAGTAAGAATGATTGGGGGATTTTTTGATATTCTTTTTCTCAAAGTTTTATCTGAGGCAGTATGATTGAAAGAAATGAAAGTTTAATTCTATGATGGAAATCGAATTATTTTCCTTGAGATAAGTTGGTCATTGATATTGCTCATCAATTAATCATTGAAATATTGTTGTTTCACTATACTATATACTTGCTGAGCGTTTTTGGCTCACTCTTGTTTTATTTTTTTTCCTAACCTTTCAGTTAGGATTAAAGAAGGATGTCTACAGCGTGCAAATCATACGAGAGCTATGAGGCATTATATTCAGGGTAGAATTCGACGCCAGAGCGGGTAAGCACGGATTGAGATTAAGTTATAGATTAGATGGTATAGTAAATTTTATTCAAAGTAGTGATAGAAGTTGTAATAATTTGCATAATTTAGATTCTTGTTTCATACCATAACCTGGAATCGATCCTCGGTGAGGAATCGTTGGTGTATTAAGGTTTATTGTATTTTTCAAATTGGAATTTGGTTTGGGTTGAATTACAGGTGGATAGTCCGATTTACGAATACTTCATGCCGAAATTTTCTAAAATTCCCCTGTATCCAAGTCTATTTTATTATAAAAAGTATATTTTCAATGTTGGGAAGTTGGGGCGTTACAGTGCCCCTAGCGGGGCACTTAAAATAAATGAAATATAATTTATTTAGTGTAGGTTTCTAGTTTCTATCCTACTCCAATAGAAACCAAATTAAAATAGAAACTAGAAACTAAACCATAATCTAACATTTCAAGCTAATCTAATGACCAAAATAGGGGTACCCCAATATAAAAAGTGTTTCAAATTATTGGCTCCATTCAGAAAAAAAAACTGTTCACTGAAACCAAACCCAGTCCCCTGAGAAATCACTAAATTATATTATAGAAATCAGCCGTTTATATTACAAAAATCACTAAATTATACGGTGGAAATCACCGACTAGTTCAGCAGAAATTTCAGAACAAAACCCATTTCTTCTTCCATCACCCTACCCCCCACCACCACACCACCACCACCACACACCACCACCACCACCCCACTGCCATCACCACCAACACCACCAGATCTACAAATCGTTACCGGTTAACGGTGCTTCGCACCTTCTTATACGGCGCTTCGCGCTTTTGTCATTCTAAAGTTGTAAGGAATGACAATCAATTGGTCATCCGTTAACTGTCTTAAATGCTTCGCATTTCTATGGCAATTATGAAACTAAACCCTAATCTAACATTTCAAGCTAATCTAATGACCAAACTAGGGGTACCCCAATATAAAATATGTCTAAAATTTTAGGCTCCATTCAGCAAAAAATAAAAATCACTGTTCACTGCTGACGTGGCAGTGACGTCAGCATGAACATTATTTTTTTTCTTTTGCTGAATGTAGCCAATAATTTTAAACACTTTTTGTGAAGATGCCCCTGGCGGGGCCATTAGAATAAATGAAATATAATTTATTTAGTGTTAGTTTCTATTTAAGACTTGGTTTCTATTTGATAATTTGCCTATATATATATATATATATATATAACAAAGTTCTATGGAGACCTCTTTTTTCTTGGAGACCTGGAGACCAATATCCTGACCGTTCATCTTATTCTAATCACATAACTTTTCTCAATTGTCAACTGCTTAACCACCACGTATATTTCAATTATATTTACAAATTCTATACATACACAATCAACAGTTACTTATACACAACCAATAGTTACTCGTTTACATGAATCCACAGTACTTATTAACTCAAAATATCCTGCAATTTACTTATTAAAATGAAAATATATACGATAATACCAATCGAGGTGTGGCTTTGTCTTGGTGAGGTTGGCGTTCTATGGCTAACAGATCTGTTTAATGCACTCCTCTCGGGTTCTAAGATGCCAGAGGAGTGGCGGCGCAGTATTGTCGTCCATTTCTTCAAGAACAAAGGTGACGCCCAGAACTGTAGTAACTATCGAGGTATTAAACTACTCAGTCATACTATGAAACTTTGGGAGAGAGTGGTTGAATTTCGTATTAGAAGAGAGGTTGAAATCTTAGAGAACCAATTTGGTTTTATGCCGGGAAGATCGACGACCGAGGCCATTCACCTCGTCAGACGCCTTATGGAGAAGTTCAGAGAGCGGCGCAAAGACCTCCATATGGTGTTTATCGATCTTGAGAAGGCGTATGATAGCATCCCATGTGAAGCTATTTGGAAGAGTCTGGAGGAGAGGAGAGTGTCGTCGGAGTACGTCAGGGCGATTCAAGACATGTACTCTCAAGCTTATTCCTGCGTTCGGACCCCAGTCGGTGATGCTCGTTATTTCCCTGTGGAGATTGGGCTACACCAGGGGTCGGCCCTTAGCCCTCTTCTTTTCGCTCTGATCCTAGATGTCATGTCGCGAGGGATCCAAGACGCCATCCCTTGGTGTATGCTCTTCGCCGACGATATAGTGCTAGTGGCGGAATCGAGGGGGGAGGTGAATGAGAAGTTAGAGTTATGGAGATCCACTTTGGAGCCCCAAGGACTGCGTCTGAGCAGATCTAAAACCGAATACCTCTGGTGCAACTTCAGTGGTGACGCCAACGAGGAAGGGGTGGAGGTTAGGATTGAAGATCAGACCGTCCCCCGTACGGATAAGTTCAAGTATTTGGGTTCGATCATCCAGAAGGAAGGTGAGATTGAAGATGATGTCACTCACCGTATCAACGCGGGGTGGCTAAGGTGGAGGGCTGCGTCAGGTGTGATGTGCGATAAGAAAGTCCCGTTAAAGCTGAAAGGGAAGTTCTATAGAGCAGCTATCCGTCCTGCGATGTTATATGGTTCGGAGTGTTGGGCGGCGAAGAAGGCCCTTGAGTGCAAGTTGGAAGCAGCTGAAATGAGGATGTTGCGGTGGTCCTGTGGCCGCACGATGTTAGATAGAATCCCGAATGTAGTTTTCAGGAGCGAGTTGGAGGTGGCCCCTTTTTCTGCGAAAGTTAGGGAAGGGAGGTTGAGATGGTTCGGCCACGTTCGTAGGAGGCTTCCGGAAGCCCCGGTGAGGAGGGTTGAGAGTCTTACGGTTGCTGGGGTGAGGAGAAGAGGCAGACCGAGAAGGTCGTGGGAAGAACAGCTCAGGATGGATTTGAAGGCCTTAAACTTGGATGAGAACTCGATAGCGGATAGGAGTTGTTGGAGGCGCCGGATTAGAGTTGCTGATTCCCTTCTAGGGAGTGGTTCTGTGGTTGAGAGCCTCAGAGTTGGGCTCTCTCGGTTAGCATTAGCTTAGAAGCTTGGCTTTTCATCTTAATATTGTCTTCTGTCTTTTATTTATGCAGGAGCAGGGAGCTTGTCCGGAGGCCTTCCTAGATCAGGAGAGGAGTGCCCCTTGCCCGAGTAGGTAAGCCCCATGAGATCCAGGCCATGGGCCCAGGTTCGGTCGACTACTTTACTCACCATTATCATCTTTGTATATTACTCACTTTGTTATTCGGTGCACTAAGCCGGGGGTCTTCACGGAAACAGCCTCTCTACTGTAAAGTAGGGGTATGGTCTGCGTACATTTTACCCTCCCCAGACCCTGCTTCATGCGGGATATACTGGGTATGTTTGGTTTGGTTTGGTTTTTACCTAACAAAAAAAGGAAAAAAGATCATGCAATTTATCAATTAAATCAAAAATCGACACCATATTAAAAATAGATACTGATGATACTTTAAAACAAGAAGACCAAAACTTTCGAATCATCAAGAACTATAACTATGTTTAATAATGTGTGGACATGCAGAACAACAATTCATTCTAATAAAAAATGCAGAATGACTTTTACTTTTACTTAATAAAAATTGACCAAATTTTTTAATATTATTTGTAAGTAGAAATACAGAACTAATTCTATTTTTGATTGTTGCAGAATCAATTTTACTTTTCAATATTATTGTTCTTTATATTAAATATTACAAGATAGAACTAATTTCATATATAAATTAGGGTTTTTTTAAATTTGTAATAAATTAATAAATACTTTTAACAAGATTAAAAGCTGGTAAATATAACTTTAACACTAAAATAAATATTAGTAAAAAAAATTAGCTTTTAACCTGAATTTTTGTCCTTCACTACAATATTAAATTAGTAAACAATTATATAAATATTACAAAAAGTAGGTAATGCACACAAAAGAATTGTAATACACATAATTAATCACACAAATATAAATATTACTGAACAAAAAGTGCATTATCAAATTTACAGAACATAAAAGTAGAAAAAACTAAAGTAATACAATAATGCAACCGAAAAAAACTATACACATTAGAGATTCATCACCGAGACAAAAAAAATGGCAGAAAAAGTATGACAAAATTGTAGAACATAATTTTTCAACATAGTTAATTACAGTTTAATGTCCTGCAATGTAAAATTTACGGTGCCTTCACAAAGAATCCTGTATATTTTTTAAAAAAATTTACCAAGAATCATGCATGTTCCCAATTTAAACCTTCAATAGAAGAAATTAATTAAACTTTTCATGTCGAAGATTAGGGTCGGATTGTATGTTTTGATGTAAATGTACTTCACTGCCTTTTTTGACATTGAAATATTACACGATGATGTAGAACATGTCCTTAATATTTACTTAAATTACTACTTTGCCATTGAAAATACTTCAATCCTGGCCGTATGATCTAAGATGAATAGATGGTTGGATTAGTGGTCTCCAGAGTCTTCAAATTAGATGGGTCTCCATAGAACCCAACTCTATATATATATAGGGTCTTGTTCTAATAGAAACTAAATTAGAATAGAAACTAGAAACTAAACATAAATTAAATATTTCAAGCTAATCTAATGACCAAATTAGGGGTACCCCAATACAAAAAGTTCATAATATTCTTGGCTCCATCCAGCAAAAAAAAAAAAAAAAAAAAAAAAAAAAACTGTTCACTGCTGACGTGGCAGTGACGTCAGCGTGAACAGTAATTTTTTTTTTTTTTTTTTTTTTTTTTTTTGCTGGATGGAGCCAATAATTTTAAACACTTTTTGTGAAGGTGCCCCTGGCGGGGCCATTAGAATGAATGAAATATAATTTATTTAGTGTTGGTTTCTAGTTTCTATTCTAAGATTGGTTTCTATTTGACCACTAGCCTATATATATAGGGTTTTGGTCCCTGACAATCATTTGTCAGGGACCGGTTATTTAACAATCGGTTCCTAAACCGTTGGATCGTTGATCCAACGGCCCCCCTGGATTACAAAATTTTTTTACTGTCCGCTATAATTTTCCGCGGATAGGCAAATTGCCTGTCCGCGGAAATTTTCCGCGGATAGGCAAATTGCCTATCCGCGGAAAATTATAGCGGACAGTAAAATTTTTTTTTTTTAATCTCAGCCGTTGGATCAACGATCCAACGGCTGTGGAACCGATTGTTAAATAACCGGTCCCTGACAATCATTTGTCAGGGACCAGGACCCATATATATATAGGGTCTTGTTCTAATAGAAACTAACTTAGAATAGAAACTAGAAACTAAACCTAAATTAAATATTTCAAGCTAATCTAATGACCAAATTAGGGGTACTCCAATACAAAAAACGTTTAAAATTATTGGCTCTATTCAACAAAAATATAAAAAAAATTAAAAAAAAAATTTAAAAAGTTACTGTTCACGTGATGACGTGGCACGTGAACAGTAACTTTTTTTTTTATTTTTTTTTATTTTTTTTTATATTTTTTTTGAATAGAGCCAAGAATTTTATAAATTTTTTGTGAAGGTGCCCCTAGCGGGACCATTAAAATGAATGAAATATAATTTATTTAGTGTAGGTTTCTAGTTTCTATTCTAAGTTTGGTTTCTATTTGAACGCTAGCCTATATATATATAGGGGCTTGCTCAAATGAGACCCCTCTTATAATGAGACCCTCTCTTATAATGAGTCCCCCTCATATTTCTTTTATTCTAAAGGGCCCCGCCAGGGGCACCCAATACGAAAAAGTCTTATAACTATATCCTCTATCCATTCATCAAAAAAAAATTCTAAAAAGAAAAAAATTTTAAAAAATTTAAAAACTGCTGCCACGTCATCAATTTTTTTTGGAATTTTTTTTTATTTTTTTTAAATTTTTTTTTTTTGATGAATGAATAGAGGGTAGAATTATAAGACTTTTTTGTATTAGGTGCCCCTGGCGGGGCCCTTTAAAATAGATGAAATATGAGGGGGACTCATTATAAGAGAGGGTCTCATTATAAGAGGGGTCTCATTTGAGCACCTCCTTATATATATATATATATAGTCCCACTCTAGGAAGAACCATTTTACGTGGAGAAACGTGGAGAACCACTTAAAATGCATTAAAATAGTCCTTTATATAAGGCCCCTGGCGGGGCCCCTTCACATAAAAGTCTTATAATTCTACCCTCTATCCATTCATCAAAAAAAAAAATTTAAAAAAATTTAAAAAAATGTTGCCACGTCATCATTTTTTGAAAATTTTAAAAAAAAAAAAATTTTTTGTAATTTTTTTTTATAAATAGATAGAGTATAGAATTATAAGACTTTTTTGTGAAGATGCCCCTGCGGGACCCTTATATATAAAGCAATTATAATGTATTTTAAATGGTTCTCCACGGTTCTCCACGTAAGATGGTTCTCCATGGAACAATGGCCTATATATATATCTCCAGAGAGAACATCCTTAAAAAGAGAACGAGAGAACACATCATCTAACCATTGAATCTATTAGATCTAATGGTCCCGCCAACAACACTTAATACAAAAAAATCTTATAATTTTACCCTCTATCCATTCATTAAAAAAAAATATAATTTTTTTTTAAAAAATAATAATGATGATGATGTCACTGTGACGTCACAACAGGTTTTTAAAATTTTTTTAATTTTTTTTTTAATTTTTTTTTTATGAATGGATAGAGACTAGAATTATAAGACTTTTTTGTATTGGGTGCCCCTGGCGGGGCCGTTAGATTTAATATATTCAATGGTTAGATGATGTGTTCTCTCGTTCTCTTTTTAAGGGTGTTCTCTCTAGAATCTTGGCATATATATATATATATATATATATATATATATATATATATATATATATATATATATGTACTTAAATTATTTAATATAAATAAATTAATCGAAAGTAATGAATGTCTTCATGTTTGATGACATTAATCTATCTTAGAATCTTTTCAAAAAAAAAATTTAGAAGAAGAAAAGTTAATACTCCCTCTGTCCCCCTTGGTTCTTTACCTTGGGGGACGTAATTCTGGCACGGATTTTAAGGTGCAATTTACGGATAGTTTCATAACTTATTTTTTAAATTTTCTTTTTTTGTATAAAAATAGAATTGTTCTATTTTTATACAAAAAAAGAAAATTTTAAAAATAAGTTATGTAACTATACTTTTTAGGAACCTTAAAATGCGTGTCGAGTAGTGAAAAAGAAATGTAAAGAAATGGGAGGGACAGAGGGAGTAAAATTTAAACAAAGCTTCAAAATAGAAGAAGCTAACAATATGATTTTGGTGAAAAAGTTTAGTATGATGTCCAGGTAAGCTTTCCATTTGCTGACCTGGAAGTTCCATCCAAAAATGGTTTTTTAATATAACGAAAGCCAAGTCCAGGGTTGTAAATTATAGCAAACAATTAGTTGATGGACGAAATTGAAAATTTGAGACAAGTTCATCTGCCAAAGTGTTTTTCCTTAATTTTAAGATAAATGATCAATGTACCATGTTTTTAGTAACAAGGTCGGTAGAAGCGCGAGGCACTTGTTATATTGTACAAGTTGTGATCCCTGTTTTAATGTTTTCGAGTTGGATCTTGTTTAAGATTTATATTAGATTAATTATATAAAGAATTATTTGGTGTATTACATGATCATATTTAATTATAAATATTAGCATTATTCGCAACTCTGTGTGAATTTCGTGAATTATTATTTTATTTGGTTTAATTTGATTAAATTTTTAGAATTCTTTGTATTTAATTTATGGTTTTGAATCGACTTCGAGATAAGTAATTTTTGACTTACTTTTATTTTCCAAAAAGATATTGATATTGTAATTTCCGATTTTCATATAAGATATAAGATATTGTTTTGAACTATATAAAATATGAGATACGAGAATCTTCGAATCCCTCAGTTTCTATGTTTTGAACCCGTTCGTAATTTATGCTATATTTCTGGCTAACCTTAGCACCCACTATAGCACAAGTGTGCAACTTTAGATGCCTATTAAGAGCGCGTAATTATTGAATTTTAGATTCGGTCACTAGCAAAGTGTGGCGAAAGAATAAGAATATGATGTTGGCTGGCAAAATGTGGCCGTGGATCAAGACTTTGGTGTTTAAAAGAATTTCGTTTCTATTTTGAATTATGTTTTTCTTGTATAAACTGTGGGTTGGATTGATTTTCTTAAATGTTTTATAATCGATATTATTTTTGAAAGGAAATTTTGCTTTATTAAAACGGCCACTGATTTTGAGAATATTTGTATGTCAAATTGTTACTTGTTGAGCTGTGTACCTCATTCATTTCTAATATTTCAGGTTCGTTCATTGCGGTAGCTTATAGAGAATATGGATGTGAAATTGTGAATTTCGTGATAAGTGATTTGATGCAATTTATTGGATAAGATTTATTGTATTATTAGAATAACTTTTGTTATAATCGATAAAACTTATTACCACAAAATCTTTGGGTCCTGCAGGTTTTATAATGATAATTGTTTTGTAATTGCATCGGCGAGATGTTCTTTTCCTTTGTGCTCCCTCAACACCATTTTTATCTAGACGCTTGGATCTGCTTTGATAGGGGGGCCACCCCTATTACATTTGATAGGTCCGAAAGCGGGTAAAATAAGCTAGAAGGGGGGGTTGAATAGCTTATTACCTTTTTAAAATTTGAGCTTGGCGTTTTAAAATTTTCTTTCTCTTTTAAAATTAATTACTTATAAGAAAGTAATGTAAAGTGTGGAAAATAAAAGAGAGAAAAAGGGACACGATCGATTTATCCTGGTTCGCGATGCCGCAATCCCCTAACGGATTCGAACACCCCTACTCCAGTCCCCGAGCTCCTCCCCGGACTCGGGATTTCGTCAACTATAAGTAAACTCCTTATAGCAGGTGGAGAAACCTTTACACAATTACAACTATATATTTATCTTGAAGCGTAACTCCCCGTATATATTTATCTTAGAGCGTAACTCCCCGCTACCTCCTCAAAATATAGAGCAAACCACTAATTATTTATCTTGGAGCGTAACTCCCTGTTACCTCCTCAAAATAATTAGTAAACCACTAAAATATTTATCTTAGAGCGTAACTCCAAGTTACCTCTTCAAAATATTTTAGTAAACCCTACGCAGCCTTGATGCTACCTTTGTAGGTCTTGGATCTTAGGTCTTGGGTCTTTCCTCCTCCTCACGGTGCAAAGACACCCAACTCCCCGTCGGCGTGTCTAAGACTGGGGTCTTAGAGTGAAGATCACCTCACTTCACTTCACCTCACTACAAAGATACAACAACATGCTACAAACAAACAATTATGTGAAATATAATATAATAAGGGCCGTGCAAAACTAGTATGTTACGGTACTAGCCACGGGGACGTTATTACGCGTTAAAATAATTGATTTGTTATTAATTAAAGTCTAGCGAGTCAAGACGCCAATTGGACGAGCTACGGAACTTTAATGGTGTGTGCAAGAGTGCTTAATTATTCAACTCATAAGTGTGAGGACGAAATAAAAAATCAACTCGCAAGTGCGAGGACCGTTAAGAAAAACGCTTATATAACATTAGCGATTTGCGTAGTGCGGAAAATAGTAAATAACGGCACGGGATAAGTCACACGAGGGACTCGTCACACGAGCGGTGATGCAAGATAATAAATTAAACGTGCAACAATTATATCCATGAATGCAACACACACTACACACGCAACAGGCAACACGCACAACACATACAACAAAAATTTAACTAGTTTATGACCTTTGGCTTTATCCGACGGCTTGGTTGCATAAAGCAAAGAATTCTTAAATAAGAGGTATTCAGAAAGGATACGAACTAGGTTCCGGGACTAGTATGTGTAGATGTACAAACACTACACAAAAATTAACTAACTTAGAATCACTTGAAGTCTAGTAAGAAATCAAGTAAAACAAGCTAGGATCGAAGCCTAAACTTACCTCCAAACTAAGGCCGAAAGAGCACCAATTGATGGATATGCAAGGAGATATCAATGGTAACTCAAAGACACAAGAACGGACCACTTAAGGGCAGAAAAATTTGAGCTAAAGGGGCTGCCTAAAGGGTTTGGCCGAGAGGTATAAACAAGAGCAAGAAACACACCAAAAATCACCAAAAAGTGCAACCAAAACAAGGCCACCAAGATCAATCAATGAAAGACAATTTAAGGGGGACACAAGGATCCTTAAACCTCTTCCAAATCACTTCAAGAACCCACTTTAGTCGAGCTAAAGTTTTGTCTCGAAGTGGTCTTGGATAGAATTGTTTTAGAGCAAGAAATGGTGATAAAAACACTACCTAAGTGACCTGGTTTGAGCACCAAATGAAAGGTATGCAAGGAGGGATTAAAGGTGAATCAAGGACACTTGCAAGAGTACTTCAAAGGCTGATAAAAACGAGCTAAGAGGCTGCTAAGAAGAAGCTTGGCCGAAGGGTGTGTTTTGGTGAAGAAATGAGCTAAAAACAAGCTTAAAAGATGATATAAAAGGTGAAGATCAAAGCTTGTTTGTTAGATACTTTTGGGAGCAATTAAATTCTGGGATATGATGTGTATCTAGAGAGAAAATAGCAGCATTTCTTTGGCTCTTAGGCTTGTGAGAAATGGGTGGAATGGCTTGGCTATTTATAGGCATAAAAAGGAGTTAATAACCACTAAACAAGAGCAAGCAACCAATGAACAATTAGGAAAGGAGTTATTACCCAACTTGGTCCCCAAGTTGCTTAAAATATTCAGTAGCACATGTGGGAATAACAATAATAAAATATAGGAAGCTTCTTTTGGTACATAAATAGCCAATAAATACGATACTACGCGACAAACCCATTTCATTCGATTTTATTCAAAACAATTTGAAAAAATATGAGACCAATGCCAAAAGTCTTTAAATATTATATGAAAAATATGGACAAAGTCGACCATAATTTTCCATATATTTGGACGATTTTTAGTGAACCCTAAAATAAAAACCGAAGCGATTTTAGGGGGTTCCGGAAAACATTTCTCATAAAATCATGAAACTTTTTCTAAAATTCTTTTTAAATATTCTAGTGACATTCCCAAAGTTTCAAGTCAAAATAACATGTGGAGGTATTTTATTCAAAAATATTTTGCTTAAATGTCCTTACGCGACGGAATAAAATACATTAGCCTTTTGTCGTAACTTGTCGACATTTTGGCTAAAGTTTTGTCTTGAAATATATTCAAATATTATATTCCTCAAATAATAATGACCATGAAGTCCTCGGAATATTTATTTTGAATATTTTACGATTTTATCCATTTAAATGAAAACTGTTAGGGGTTCGGGATAAAATTTGTTTTTGATCTTTCGGCAAGTCAATAAATAAGGAACTTTTGAAAATAATCTTTTGGAAAATATATCAAATATACTTGAGTATGAAACATTTGAAATGAACACTGTTTTGAATAAAACTCTCGTTTTTAGTACGTAAAATCAGTGTTCGGGAATATATCGATATTTGTGCCGACTTGACTTTGCCTTTAAAATGTACCATATAAAATCTAGACTAGGATATATCATTGAACGGATATACCTTATCCAAATCAAATGATTAGGTATGAGAAAACGTTTTTGTCAAATTGACTCGTTATTCGGAAATGTCACATCGAATAATCCTAAGGGAGGAATTACTATGTTAGCTAGTAACTTCCTAGTCCTAATTTAATTTTCATTTTCGTACTTTGACAAATCACCAAAACCTACAAGGAAAAGGCCGTCTCACAAAATTATATATATTTAGTCGACAACTTTCCTTTCGTATTAGATTTTTCAGTTGACTAGCGCACATCAAAGTTGCAGATTTGCCCATATTTCCAATAAAAATCATATGCATCTTCCTTTAAGTTGTAAAGTATTGATTTGCATAAGGTTTCTGCTTCCCATAACATTTTGGTACCCAATGTTTTATACCATTCGTATCAAAAAAAGGTTGTAAACTCAAAATCATTTTCATTATTTAAATCCTTCGCATCGTCATCAGATTCTGAGCTTTCAATTTCTGATTCTGCGCTTCACTGTTCAGAATCCGAGCTCTCAACATGGGATAGGACTGTGAACCTAAAAATGAATCACACAAATTCAAATATTAAAACAAATTACAACATGAAAAAATTTCTACTATCACCTATAAGAATGGACTAATTTTATATAAAATAAAATCATGAACATTTAGATATCATGTAGAATCAAATTTGATTTTTTAAATGACTCGTACGATTCATATTCTTGCATCCAAATCACATATTAAGATTTACACGATTTTATCGATCAATGATGTACACCTAGAGATGACAATATACAGAGTTTGGGTCTGTTCATTTACAGCTCTAATATAAATTTATGTTAAATTCATTATACGTAAGTTACATTCATATTGATATAAGTTATCGATAAAAAATCATTATATGTAAGTAAAATTCCTCAAAAGTCAAGATAAAAAAATCTATACAAGTAATGATGAACTATACGAACTCTATGAAAGTCATTAAAAGTTTAATAAATCAGTAATAAGTAAAAGTAATTGACTTTTAAAATGTCAATAAAAATTATTTGAAATCCTAATAAAACACCACACCCTAACTGGCCTTCATAAAATGAACACTCTATATATTACCATAAATTTTTTATATATTTGATTGATTTTTTTTTCGAAACCTTAAAATCACACACACACTGCATGAATCAGTATAATGTGGCCATTGCTCCATGAAGAAAACCCTTATATAAAGAACAATAAAGAACATCATAGAATCTTACATAAAATTGCATTTAGATTCTAATTTTCACATCCAAAATGATGTTTTGTGAATAAATATAGATTCTAAAAAAAATTATGATCAAATATAACATGATTACACATAATATTATTGTTAAAAATATATATGTAAGATTCTATAGTGGATTCTAATATTCTATGTAACACCTTTGATTTTGAAATTTAGATGAGATTCTACGTTAGATTTGATATGTTAAGTTTTATTGTTGTTAAAATTTGTGATTCTTATCATAACAAATCAATTTTTATGAAAAATAAATTTTTATGATGGTGTTCTTTATTTTCTTTATATAAGATGTTCTTTCTGGAGTATAACTTAGTATAATGTTCCTACCGCGCATATATATATGGGTCATTCTATGTGGGTAACTAGCATAAATGGGTAACTTAGGAACTAAAATCCTAACCCTAGATGCATTAAACATAAGGATGATCTGATGAATTAGGATTTTATACGGAGACCACCCACGTGACAGGGCAAATGAAAAAAAACATGACAGTTACATTAAAAAAGTGCACACCAAAAAGATTTATAATTAATTTATTATACTTACAATTTTGTGAATATCATAATCTTTTATTGAATAATTTTTTAGATTCTATTCTATCATGTTTTTTTTGTGCTCTTAATTTTTTTTGTTATGTACATTTGTTAAGTTAGTATTTAGTATTTTTTTTCATGTTCCATATATTTATTATATATTTTGTAAGTTATATTGTTATTTGTTTTTCACACTAAGTGTATTTTTTTTCTAATTTTTATATGTTTTAAGCTTATTTCCTAAAAAAATTTTAAGTGGAATATTTTACTTTTACTATTTTATGTTATGTATTTTTCATTCATGTTCTGTACTTGTATTTTTGTTTTGTGTTCTTTATGTTTTGTGTTATGTATTTTTGTATTTTGGTTATGTATTTTTTATGTTTTCTGTTAAATTTGTATTATGTATTTTTACAGGTTTTGTAATTTAAATTTTTTATATTATAAAATTAATTTGTGTTCTGTATTTTTTCCTAAATATTATATTTCATGTTTTGTAAAATTTGAATTCAAATGTTCAATGAAAAAATACAGAACATGTGTGACGTATTATTTGATTAGCCAATTTTTTTTTGTAAAATTTTGTATTTTGTATTATTCTTATGTCCCGTAAAAAATACTAAATAAAAAAATACATTTTCTCTGAAAAATACTAACTGAATAAAAATACTAAATGGAAAAGAGTGGTTCTTATTTAGTATTTTCTGGGATCTTAATTGTATTATTTTGTCCCACCTTTTCCTTTAAATTTATAAAAAATATGAATGATAGGGTTTATTCTATATTAAAAATTTGTATGTGTGTATTCAAACTTTTTTACATGTTTTGTATTTTTTAAATTATTTTTTTCGTGTTCGGTATTTTCTATTAAGTGTTGTATATATTTGTTGAATTGCTACTATAATAATTTTAAGAAATTAATATTAATTGTGTTAGTCACAGAGGCATGTCTGTATACATCTAATAACAAGCCTAATTGTTTGTAATGCTTTGCATTACTTACATGACCTCTTAACTGAGGGAACCTCTAGATGTAGAGTTTCTACTTGTTTAGTACTTGTAAGAGGCATCAAATTCTAGCTGTGTAATTGTACTTAAAAGTCAGAGAATAATGTTTGAAAGAAGATCCAAGGATCATGCCTCATGCTTGAAGATAAAGACTATCAAATTATCACAATTGGAATTTGGAGAATGAAGATTTGCCTAAGTACCAATTCGAGAAGTGTAATATCCCGAATTTTTGGGATATTAATTCTAAATCCAAAACAATGATAAAATGAATTTATTTACTCAATAAATCCCAAATTTCCCAAAAGTCAAATCTGAAGTCAACTTAATGAACGTAAACAATAAATTTCGAGGCGCAGCTCTACAAATTCAATAATCAACATCTTGCAATTAAAAAAATTCGTCTAGCAACATAATAAATCCTATCCAATAAATTGCATCAATCACGTAGCACGAAATTCATAAGTTCACATCCACATTGATCTCAGTAAGCTTCCCCAATATACGAACCTGAAATATCGGAAGAGAGTGAGCTACACAGCTCAACAAGTAACAGATTGACTTACAAATATCCTTAAAATCAGTGGGCGTTTTAAAATCAGCTCAACAAGTAACAGTTTTGCTCTACGGCCACACTTTGCCAGTGACCGGCATCTTATTCTTATTCTTATTCTTTCGCCACACTTTGCCAGTGACCGGCATCTAAAGTTCAATAATCACGCGCCCATAATAGGTATCTAAAGTTGCACACTTGTGCGCCTACTAAGGGTATCTAAGACTAGTTCCGGAACTATAGCGTAAATTACGAACGGGTTCGAAACGTAGAGACTGGGTTCTAAAATCAAATACTTATATCTTATACAGTTTCAAAACAGAATTCTTATATCTTATACGAAATCGAAAATCGAAAAGCACAATATCAAAATATCTTTCGGAAATTAAAAGTAAATCAAAAAGTACTTATCTCAAAGTCGACACTTAAAAATCCGAAAATAATACGAACTGATCATATAATTTATTAAATCAAACCAAACAAAATCATTATTCATAAATTTCCACACAAAGTCGACATCAGATTAAATAATGAAAACATTTACAATTTATCATGATCACGTAAAACATCGAATTCACTACATAATTAATTCATTGTAAATCTTTAACAAGGACTACTTGGAACATTAGGACAATGATCATAACATAAATATTATAAAATAAAGAACATAATCTTAATCATCTCCTGGCATTACAAATAAAACATGACACCCAAATCATTATTCTTTTGTTTTTTTTAATCCACACTACAACATGCATGCATAACTACCAAGTTAAATATAAACTAATTCATATATCATAACTCCAGTAGCCAAATTTACAAACTTTGTATACTGTCTATAACAATTTTATTTACTAATTAACAAATCATGTTATCGCAGCAAACCACCGAATACATGTACTATGTACTGGTCCAATTTACTAAATAATGAGAGCACATAACAGTAAAATTCTAACACTAAATTACCACATTAAATTTATAAAATTACATAAATTATCCAATATCAAATGTCAAATTTTAACAAATATTAATATAAAATATTCAATTCAAGCTAAACCAGATATACATGTGAGCATGGAACCGCACGTAAAAATCAAATAACATAGTTTATTGTCTTGCTTTGAGCCAATCAATTCTACTCAAAACTCACGAATTTAAAACATGATTTATAACCAGGCATACCTATTGTCATGTATAACAAATAACTAGCTTTATAGCCCGTGCAAGGCACGGACAAGCTCTAGTACAATTTTTTAAAGTGATATTCTGTATATTCAAAAGTGTTGACAAACCACTTGATTATGTTACAATAGATCACCTCCAGGTTAGAATACTTTCCAGGTTACAGAGTTGGAAATAAGTTAAAGTCTAAGCTAAAACCTGTGATATCTTTTGTTGTATCACAGATACATTTGTGATATAACTTCGTGACCTAGACAAATAACATTAAGCATTATCTGTTTTACGACCATTTAATCAAAATACACACCAATGTTGTGTACATAGGAGACTGTAATTAGAACAAAATCAATTACAGTGGTTAACTAATCAATGGATGTTAGTATGAGCAAGTGTTCTTCAACTGGCCCAAGCTGTTATTAACCATACTATGTAAACCATTATTCTAAAAAACCCTTTGTAGAACAATATTAGCATGCACTATTATAGACATATGCACTATTATAGACATGAGAACTCACGTGTTCCGACAAAAGCATAAATAAGTAATTCTGAATATGTGGTTTCCAAATATAAATAGAATTAAATTCCTCAACTTACAATACTTGAAGATTACCCAAGTTCTTCTAGCTTTGTCAAAAAAAAGTAGGTGATTGCAACTGAAATTCCTGTAGATAGTACTTCATAAAAGAATCATATTAAATTCTATAACCGAAAAAATTTATGCAAGGTAAAAAATAAAGCATAATACCATTCAGGTTTGGCATATGTGATTTTGTTTTTCACGGTTACATATATATATATATATATATATCTTAATAACTAACTGTACATGCTAATACACATATATATTTATCTCAGAGAGTGTCTTTGTATCTTTTATAGATTTGTAGTTGCTTCCAGTGAGGCAAGGACTCTAATTACAATAGTAATCCTAAGCAACCCCTTCACAACATTTCAATTATCTTTCCATCAAGTTTGTGTTGCGTAGGATTTATTTTATCATATCTGCAAAGGTAAATAACTTGTTAGAAGAGGAGGAAAAAGATCGCTGAATGAGCAAGGACAACAATTGTACATATTGTTTGGTTTGTCCTGATTCCTAAATCTGAATCAAACCATTTGAAGATTGATACAGGAAAAGCATTACACGTAATAGAACTGCACACCTGCCCCCAATCAGTACTTTAAGATAACATAGTTCGTCTCTCGGACAAAACATTCTCGAAAGATTTAAAATGAGTGCTCGTTTTAACTTGCAGGAAATCCTCGTAATCATGGATAACATAATGTTGTGGTTGATTATTACACCACAAGTCACTGACCAAGCTTATAAGGTTTTAAAAAAATTACCAGGATTTATAAATTATTAAAGCATTCTAACACATCGAAGTTTAAACTTTGGGCTTAAAAATATGTAAAATAAATGTGTAGAAACATATATATATATATATATTTCGATGCTCCTATTAATGCTTAGGGATACATAGCTGCACAGGTCATGCTACAAAGTTTCCTCAAGTTCAATCAAAATAGTTATAAGATCATTCCATAACTGTAGAATGCTTACAATGTGCACCATTAAAATAAGATTACATGTAACATTGCAGATTATATAAAAAGTACATGGTCTGCCTTTTGTAAAGCATCCTCGAGGAACTTGATAGAACTGCCATTGTTAAAAATTTTCGATTATCAGCAATATTATCATATAATTACTTTTAACCAAATTGATCTACCTGATATACAACTAATTTCTTTTAGCAAGTGTAATGAAATAATGAAATATTTCAGCAAAAGATAAGCAGAAACTGTTGCATGAAAAACCTATCACCTTGCACCATTAAAACAGAGGCGATGTAATCTCTGGTCTAGTAAATACCATGCCTAAAACTATGCGCAATTAATGAAATTTCCTGCATTACACTAAACAAAGGTATCCGATGCCTAGACATTACATCACTAATTACATATATAAATATATACCTTAGTACATTATAGCATAATCCATAAGAGCTAACAATTGATTTTTCTATCCTGGTCCTCAAATGTCAGAGTTTCACAAAGATTGCCATCTTCATAATAATCTTTTTACAAACTTAAAAAAACACATGCATCAAAGGTTTATCAAGTCCATATTATTAAAACATTTATCAAAGATTTAGCACTGAGCTCCATTACTTAATGACTCCTCCTTATAAGAAGTAAAGATCAGAAGTTTTAAACCTGCAATTCCGTATTAACTCTGTTTCTAGTACTGAAACTGCCGTCCCGCATGCCGAACTATATAAAAAACTCCACCCAATCCGTCCCGCATTCCGCATTAACTCTGTTTCTAGCTCTGATCATTTTTTTACCATTGTGACAATTTCTTATTTTCCAGAATTCTGGTAGAGATCTAGTTAGCAGAGGAGACACTTAGTTAGAAAAGAGGACAAAAAGAGAACTGGCCTTCGAGCTTGTTAGCATCTTCCTTGTTCAACTCGGGGAAGAAAAGACCGGCAATATCCACAAAGAAGGCGATGAATCGGCTTTCACTATGTAACAAGGTTTGTGGATAAAAAACAAATAATTAGGAAATACATTTGTGAAGTGCCAATGCAATTTACCAGTCATGACATGTCAATATAAAAAGCTTCAAATCATAAAATGACATACCAGCCTATCCTTTTTAGCAGTTCAAAGCACCCCTTCACTGTACAATTGTCAGCTTCAACTTTCACTTCATAAACCTAGGTCAAACATGGTAAACATGATATATTTAGAACAAACACCCTCAATCACAAGACAGAGAAAGGAGGAAAATGCCAAATATTTGTAACAAACATGAAAAAGAATGACCAGGAACTCCCACCAAGTCATTAGAGAGCATAAATGAAGAATGAACATAGATGAGCGAATGCTAACATGAACAAGTATATCCACCTAATTGCAACATAGGGTCACCCCACCCCACCCCATAAAAAGCAACCTGGAAGAGTGAGAAAAAATAATGGTGGACCAAAACATAGCTTATAAATGTTTAATTTAAGTTTTTAAGTAATCTAGCTCTTTGATATATTAAAATCATATAATAATATATCACTGCAACTATTCAAAAACTCAAGACAACACCCTGAATTTTCTCCAAACATTACCATGTACATATTATTATTAACCAACTGGTGAATCATCATTACTTCAAAAAAAAAAAAGATAGAAGGACTTACAATTCCATCGCGGCGACGGGAGACCGTCGCATCTCCCGCACCACTCTAAAAGTTCAGCATCATCTTTAGGATACAGATAAAAATCATGGCCTTTTTCGACAGCATACCTGACAACTCCTCCTGATATTTCAACCTTTTGCTCTTGCAATGGCTCCATAATCTGTATAGAGAGAGAGAGAGAGAGAGAGAGAGAGAGAGAGCAATGGGAAAGAAAACAGTGTATGCATGGGTAAGGAAACAAAAGGAAGAGGAAAAATTGCATATACCTCCTCCTCCTCTAACAAGGAGGACCAAAGATTTGAATAATAATCCAACATTTTCTCCACCTGAATCTTTCTTCTCCTTTCAACGCAACTCTTCGTCCTAACACGTATTGATGATTACACTTCAAGTTGTTGAAATTAAATAATATTAACAATAATAATCGAAAACATTTATAAAAAACAACGATCATGTCGTATACAAACATGATTACACGCAATGGCACAATCAACACAATTTATAAACAAATTTGAAGAAACAAGGAATGTACATACAGAATGCATTAGCACATTAAAAAAAGTTGATTTAAATAAACATATTGCGAGGGAGATTCGAGGCTTTACCTTTTGCAGTTCAATTTGGGGGTAAGGGTTTGCTTTACTCTGCCACAGAACAGATTATCATGTTATTTATAACCTAGGGTCAAAGATAACACTAAAAGGCATGCTATATAAATACTCACAAACATAAAAAATACATACAAGGAACTGGTAGATGCCCACCCTAGCATCGATTGCAATTTCACGACTAAAATAGCTTTCAATTTTCAGTTTTTTCATGGGATTTGAAGCATTATCAGCGAGAAGCTTTGTTTAACCCTAAAAAACTAAGAATCAAAATTACAAAAAATCCCCTAAATCAAAAGAGCTATAATATAAATTTTTGCTCTTAATTGTAAAATACCTTGATACCCACCTGATAAATTCGTGAGAATCAGATGAATCCAAGAACTTCATGACCATGTCGGTATGTGGTCCGCGTTTAATTGCGCAAGAGGCGAGGTTTGGGAGATAACCGAATATTGTAGTGGAGGAGGTCAAAGTTGGATCAACAACGAACGTGAATTAGTGATGAGATTCTTGGCTGATGGGCTTTCGTGGTAATTAGTTATGTGAAAGGCGAAAGGTTAGAAGGAGCAGCACTAAACTAATACGTAAAACAGTATATAATAGGGTTAAATTAGTAATTTTACATGGAATAAAATCACTCACAAAGTAGTACGTTGCTGTATAAGATATATAATAGATGAAAAAGAAGAGTCCAGAAAACATGTACATTGATGGATGAACGTATACACATTGATGGATAAATTAATCTCTTTACACGAAATCAATTAACACACAAAAGATTCATAAAAGTATGAAAAATACAAGAATACGTACCTCCTTGGCGAAAGTTAATTACGACCTATTCATGATTCAGGGAGTATTTATATAGGCACACTAACCCTAAATTTAATTAAGTAATTTTAAAATTTATTTGTAAAATAATTGCAACATCTCCAAGTAATTCCTAAAATAAAATATTCTATTTACGATATCAATCTTCTAAAATATTCTCACACTTCTTTCCTATAACACTACGCCAAATAAGTCAATAGACATCAGTTCTGGACCGATGTTAAAAATTTTCAAAACCGATGTCTAGCTGTGTGAGGTTAAAAGTCTATGTGTTTTACATCGGTTCTGGGCCGATGTTAAAAACTACTTATTACATCAGTTTTTAACCGATGTGAATAGTTGTCAACAACATTAGTTTTAAAATCAGAACCGATGTCTCAATCCCTGTACTACATCGGTTTTGGTTAGAACCGATGTTGTAAAGTGTATACTACATCGGTTTTTAATAGAAAACCGATGTTGTAAATTGTATACCACATCGTTTTTTAACCGATGTAAAATAAATCCATGAAATTGCCAAATTAGACATCAGTTTTCAGGTGATGTGGTATAGGCTCAAATTGATGTCTATTTTTTGCAGTAACATCAGTTTCGCTTTAAAAAGTGATGTCTATGCCCAAAAATTTACCAAAATCAACATTGCATTCAAATACATTTATATACCACCAAAGTTAGTAATACTAAACATTCACCCAAAAGCATAATTCGTTAACAATCTACTACTACACCAAACTCCATATCCACAACTACCTCAACTACAAATATATTATTAAGTTCACAATAACAAACAAACTCCTCAACTACTAATAATTTGAAACTTAACAATACTATATAAACTTCACACAGCTAAAGCTAAAGCTAAAGAAAGAGATACTTTGACCACCAAAACGGTTCATCTTCTTCCGCCAGTTCCCACTCGTGGTTTGGCCTTCACCTCAGACTCCTGCACCGTAAACCAGCAAGGCACGAGACCATAAGGTAAATAAATGGCTAATGCATGCGAAAAGAAAAGGTTTCGTACTCTAATGAATATGTACATACCTGCGTTGCGTGTAGATAAATACGTACAGGTCTTTGCTGTGGATGGATCAGGATTTTCTACACCCTTGCTCTGTTAGGAATAATTCATGAGTTGTGATGTTAAGAATAGAATTCTACTTATACTTCTTGTATATCCTGATTTATAAAGGATTTAGCACTTTGTATAGGAAATATGTGTTAGATAGTTATCTGTAAAGTCTAGTCAGGAATGAACAGTGCATCGAGTACTACATGTCAGGAACTGAGATTGAATCCTGATACGTCAAGTCAAGTACTGATCAAGTACTGATGGGATGGTCAGATCCTGATGCAAGATGGAATCCTGATATCAGTCGTGTTACTGATGATGTCATTATGGATGCTACAGAAACTGACAAGTGCTACAAAACAGGATCTTTGTTTGAGGAACAAGCAAGAAGATTTTATGAAGGAAAGAATTTTCTATTGATGGAAACTATCAACTGGATGGCAGAACATTGTCATGTATAGATTATCTTTCTGTGATTAGTTGATAGGTAGCATTATAAATACTCTCTCTATGTCATTGTAAAAAGAGTTCGAAGTTCGTGTGCGTAGCTCTGTATAAGGTTTGTATTCGAGAGTTCGAAACAAATAGAGAAAGAGTTTTATTTTGTCAACAGCTGCTAAAGGTATTTGTACACCTTTGGTAGAGTTTGTATTTGATCTTATTAAAACAAACAGAGTTTGATTCATTCGTTTATTCTTGTTCATATAACCAAGCAAAAATCAGACACGATTATATAACTTGTATTCAACCCCCCCTTCTACAAGTTATTCGAGTTAACAATTGGTATCAGAGCAGGTTGATTTCAAATAATCATAAAGATCTGCAATCATGTCTGGTTACAAGGATGGGAATACTAAGATTCCTATGCACAAGAGAAACGAATATACTCTATGGGAAGTAAAGATGGTGCATCATCTGGAAGCAACAGATCCTGATTATCTTGACAGAATCAAAGATGGACCTTTTATCCCAACGAAGGTTGTTGGACAAGCAATTGTTGATGGTCAGGTTGTTCCAGAACATACCGTAGAGAAGCCTAAATCTGAGTGGTCAGATAAGGACAATGAGAATGTTCTTAAAGATGCTAAAGTGAGAAACATATTATTCAACAGTCTTGATTCTGTTCTCACTAACTATGTTCTCTCTTGTAAAACTGCTAAGGATATATGGGACAATCTTAAGGTTCACTGTGAAGGAACTAAGCCTGTCAGGAAGAATATGAGGACACTACTTATACAACAGTATGAGTACTTTGAATCCAAGTCTGGTGAGTCACTTACTGATACCTTTGATAGGTTTACAAAACTCATCAATGAGATGGCCATGCATGGTAAATATTATGACTTGGAGGATATGAATACAAAGTTCATGAAAGCTTTGCCTGATTTTTACAATGAGAAGATATCTACGATTGAGGAAGCTAATGATCTGGATGAGATATCATTAGAGGCAGTGTATGGAAAACTAAGAGCTTATGAACTTGACAAGCAGCAGAAGAAGAGCAGGAGTGAAGGAAAGATGAAGACTGTTGCACTTACTGCTCAATCTGAATTAAAGAAGCTTCCAGAGGAACAGCATGATGAGCCTGCTGTAAAAAACTCAAGGAAGAAGAAAAGCAAAGAAAGTTCTGAGTCAGAGACTACTGATATGGACTCTGACAACAATGATTCTGAATCTGAGATGCAGGAACTCTTTGCTATGTTTGCTAAAGCTTTCAAGAAAGGAAGATTCAACAGGAAAAGATTTAGCAAAGGACCTTTTCAAAAGAAGGAGGAGAAGAAGAGTGACAAAGGCAAAAGTACAATTGTCAAGCTTGATAAGGCCAAGATCAAGTGCTTTAACTGCAGCGAGCTTGGACACTTTGCTAGTGAGTGTAAAAAGCCTAGAAATTCAGGAAAGGGTAATGCAATTATGGTCACACAGAAGGATTGGGCTGATTCCAGTGATTCTGAAGATGAATTGGATTATGACAATATTGCACTGATGGCAAATGTTTGAGACAAACCTGGATCTCCAAAAAAAACTTCTCCATCCTCTGTTAAGGTATCACTTCACTCTCTTGATTCATTTGATAGCTTAAATTCTGATGAAATTAGATCTATCCATGCTGAGTTTAAGAATTTTATGACTAATTTTAGAATTCTTACTTGTGAAAGAGATGAACTTAAGGTTAAGAATGATAAATTAGTTGATAGAAATAATTTTCTTGAATCTGAGTTAATTCAAATGGAAGAATACAAGTTAAGTTCTGATAAAGCTAAGCATGATTACAGTGTTATTCTTGAGGCTTATGACTATGTCAGAAAAGAACTAGAGAAAGAGAGAGATGTGATTAAGACCATTAACATTTCTGGTAAAAAGACACAAGAAATCATCGAAAATGGAATTCGTGGTAAGGTTTGTGGTTTAGTTTTTGATAAGGCTAGACAAGAAGAAAAAGTAGCTATTGTCAATAATGATAGTAAAATAGAAGCTAGCACATCTAAATCTGAAGGTAAGAAAATTGTTTCTGAACCTAATCATGTTAAATTTATTGATTCAAAAGGTACCCCTGTTGTACACAAAAGGATTAACAATAGTAATTCAGATGAGATAGTGTTAGAGAAACCTAAGAATGTAAACATAGGGTTTCTATCTAAGTCTCAGTTGAAACAGAGATTAGATGGTCTTTCAGAGTCTAGCAAGATCAAGAGAAATAGGAATGGAAAAGAAGGTATTAACAAAGAGAATAATTACAAGAATGTACCTGAGGCACCTAGGAAAAAATGCTATAAGTGTGGAAATCATACTCATTTGGTCCTAGACTGCAATCAAAAACCTTCTTGGAAAACTGAGTCCAGATTCCCCAAGACTCAGAAAATTCAATACCAACCACAAAAAGCTTATTATCATTGTGGTAGTTTACTTCATTCCATTCATTGTGGTAGTTTACTGTATTATGACTATTATTCCCTGAAATCTGAAACTCCTAGTCACAAACACTTTGTGAAATCAGAGTCTAAGGTTGACTCTGCAACAGGTAAAGTAAAGGCAAAATCTTCAAAGCATGTTGTTTCTAAATCTAGTAAGAAAGGATCCAATCAAAGTTGGGTCCTAAAAAATTCTAACTAGTTATTTTTTGTTTGCAAGGTACAGGAAATAAGCATTCAATTATCTTGGACAGTGGATGCTCTGGACATATGACTGGAAAGAAGTCCCTGCTTACAAAGTTTGAGAGGAAAGCTGGCCCAGTAATATCCTTTGGAGATGGCAACAAAGGAGAAACTCTGGGATATGGCTCAATTGTTTTGGGGAATGTCATCATAGAAAATGTAGCACTGCTTGAAGGCTTGAAACATACTCTTTTAAGCATAAGTCAACTGGGTGATAAAGGTTACAAATCAATCTTTGACAGAGAAGGATGCAAAATCTTGAATATGCAGAATGGAGACATTGTTCTAACTTGTCAAAGACATGGTAACATATATGAAGCCAGCTTAAGTGATACATCTAAAGGAATTGTTAGATGTCTCTATAGCAAAGCAACAAGTAATGAAAGCTGGAATTGGCACAAGAAACTCTCACATCTCAACTTCAAGAAGCTTAATCAACTTGTTAAGCACAATCTGGTGAGAGGCCTACCTCAGGCAAATTATGTGCAAGATGGACTTTGTGATGCATGTCAGCTTGGAAAGCAAAGAAGAACCACTTTCAAGAGCAAGACTGAAAATTCAATTACTGAACCATTTCACATGCTACATCTTGATCTGTTTGGTCCAGTAAACATTATGTCTATCAACAAGAAAAGATTTGCTCTAGTGATAGTGGATGATTTCACAAGGTTCACATGGGTGTTCTTTCTACACAAGAAGGATGAAGCTCCTCAACAAATTATTGAACTTGTCAAGAATATTCAGAATAACTCTGAGTACAAAGTCAAAGTACTTAGGAGTGACAATGGTACAGAATTCAAGAATTCTACAATGGAGGATTTTTGTGCAGACAATGGAATCACTCAACAGTTTTCTGCACCTGGTACACCTCAGCAGAATGGTGTAGTGGAAAGAAAGAACAGGACTCTCATAGAGGCAGCAAGAACCATGCTTGCAGATGCAAAACTTCCAACCTATTTTTGGGCAAAAGCTTTTAACACTGCATGTTTCACTCAAAACTATACCTTGGTAAATAGTCATGGAAAAACTCCTTATGAGATGATCAAAGGAAAGAAACCAAGTGTGAAATACTTTCACATCTTTCGATGCAAATGCTATGTCCTAAAAGTTCATCCAGAACAACTTGGAAAATTTGAAGCCAAATCGGATGAAGCAATCTTTCTAGGATATTCAGCATCTAAGCCTTCAAAGTTTATAATCTCAGAACTCACATTGTTATGGAATCAATTCATGTTGCATTTGATGATAAGAAATTTGGAATTCTGCAAACTGATGAGAGCCATGAAAAATTGGAATTTGAAAATCTGAAGAATTCTGAGATACTCTCCAGTGATGATGAAGGTTCTCCAGAAGATATTTCTATTGCTTCTCAAAGGAATACTACTGTTGAGGGGGAGCAAATAAATCAAAGAGAACACAGTGATCATCAGGAGCAGACTAGCTATTCAGAGTCTACTCCATCAGGAACTGATCCTTCAAAGTCTACTGAGGAAAGATCAGTAACTAGCAGCAATATTGAATCTACTGATTCTATTGATCAAAGGAGAGTTATTGAAGGCAGAGAGATTTTTTCTACAAGAGATACCACTAACTTAGGGGGAGAATCTAGCAGAGGCAATCTACCACCTGTTAGAAAATGGACAAAGGATCATATTGAAGATTTAATTATTGGTGATCCAAATAGTGGTGTTCGAACTAGAAGATCAATTCAAAATGAATGCTTGTATAGTTGCTTTCTCTCAAAGAATGAACCTAAGAAGGTTGAAGAAGCCTTATAGGATCCTGATTGGGTAATTTCAATGCAGGAGGAGTTAAATGAGTTTGAGAGAAACAAAGTCTGGAAACTGGTACCAAGACCTAAAGATAGATCTATTGTTGGTGCAAAATGGGTTTTCAGAAACAAGCTAAATGAATTTGGTATGATTGTAAGAAATAAAGCAAAACTGGTGGCCAAGGGTTATTCTCAGGAAGAAGGCATTGATTATGATGAGACCTTTGCAACTGTAGCAAGATTGGAAGCAATCAGAATGTTTCTTGCATTTGCAGCTCATTCAAAATTCAAGGTATACCAGATGGATGTAAAGAGTGCTTTTCTAAATGGCAAAATTGATGAGGAAGTGTATGTGGAACAGCCACCTGGATTTGTTGATCCAAAGTTTCCAAATCATGTCTACAAACTTGACAAGGCACTCTATGGACTAAAGCAGGCACCAAGAGCATGGTATGAGACTTTGTCTAAATTTCTTCTTGAAAATGGCTTCACAAGAGGTATAATTAACAAAACTCTATTCTTTAGAAAGATAAAAGGTGAATTGCTTTTAGTTCAAGTTTATGTTGATGATATCATATTTGGCTCTACTAATGAAAAGTTGTGTGCTAAGTTTAGCAAGCTTATGCAGTCTAAGTATCAGATGAGCATGATGGGTGAATTAAATTATTTCTTAGGCTTGCAGGTCAAACAGACTGAGACTGGTATTTTCATTAATCAGTCAAAGTATATCAAAGATCATTTAAGAAGGTTTGACTTTCAAGACTGTGCAGTTGCAAAAACACCCATGGCAACAACCACTAAACTAGACTCTGATCCTAAGGGAAAGAGTGTGGATAATACTAGTTATAGAGGCATGATAGGCTCATTGTTATATCTAACTGCAAGTAGACCAGATATAATGTTTTCTACCTGTTTATGTGCTAGATTCCAAAGTGATCCTAAGGAATCTCATTTAATTGCTGTGAAGAGAATTTTTAGATATCTCAAAGGAACTCCAAATCTTGGTTTTTGGTATCCTAGAGAATTTGATTTCTTCCTAATTGGCTATTGAGACTCTGATTATGCAGGGTGTAAAATAGACATGAAAAGCACTACAGGTACATGTCAATTCTTGGGAAATAGATTGATTTCTTGGGCAAGCAAGAAGCAACAATCTGTTTCAACCTCAACTACAGAAGCTGAGTACATAGCAGCAGGCAGTTGTTGTGCACAGCTCCTTTGGATAAGAAATCAGTTGATGGATTATGGTATGACACTTAGTAATATTATTATGTTTTGTGATAATACTAGTGCTATCAAAATTGCAGAAAATCCAGTTCAACATTCAAGGACTAAGCACATTGATGTCAGGTATCATTTTATTAGAGAACATATTGAGAATGGTACTGTGGAACTTCATTTTGTTCCCACTGACAAACAGCTTGCAGATATTCTAACTAAACCACTTGATGAGGCTACATTTAGTAGATTAGTAAGTGAGTTAGGAATGTTAAATTTCTAGATCTTTAACATCTGCAAAAGTAGCAAGGTACGTTGTTTTTAGCTTATAGACTTGATATTCTTGTCAGGATCTATATTTGATTATTAAATGCTATTGCTATAACACTTTGCCTTGATAAATTTCAATATGATAGACTTGTCAATAATCATCAGGATTAGAATTGTTATCAGGATGCTGACGTCATCAGTATTATGTCAGTATTAGGATTGTGAAAATTGTTTCAGATCCTGACATTTACTTTGTGTAGTAATCTAATTATGAGATGTGTTAAGTCTAGGCAAGCAAGTTTTAATTCATTCATACTGATAGTTTATATTATCATTCAATTCAGTCAATAAAATCAATAGAGACAACTAGATAATAAGAAATTGTATTTTCATTAATTGAAAGCATTACATACATGGAAATGAAATACAACATCTTTTTGTCTAACTACTACAGATAATTTTAATCTTGTCTAGCTTCGCTTATTTTATTCATCTGAGATACAGGACAAAGAGCATCTCAAGAAATCCATTAGGGGATTTGAACAGCCTCGTCTGCTCTTGGATTCCTTGTCTGGGCGACTTGAATGAGAGTAGTTACTTGAATGAATAGCATCCCCATCAAGATCAACTTCAGACTCTCGGCCAAATTCTTCATCCTCAAGTTTTGAGGAGGTTAGGGGAAGATTGTATCCAACAGATGGATGTTCTAGGAGAAACCTCTGGATATTATCTAAAACTACTCCATCCATGACTAGTTCGATGAGAAAAGTCGTCTCTTCAAAGAGATGATCAAGAACAGGATGTTCATCGACTGTGAAAAACCTAAAGAATGGGTTCGAATGGAGTTTTGGTTTGAAAATCATTGTTGAGAAGAAAATAAATTGAAAGGTTTATAGAGAATGGCATAAGGCGTCTGTTTCTTTTATAGAAATGCGTGAGAAGCTGAACAGTCACTTGGAACTATCAATGGAGTCAGACGCTAATTATCACGTGTGACTGTATTTCTTGTATTTTCAAGAAATGTCAAATATATCTAACCAATTGATGTTGTTCAGATTAATTGTTTATTTCTTTTTAAGATAAAAGAAAAAAAAAATGCCACGTGGAAACTTCATTTAAGTCTCTGGAATCAGGATGATATTGATCAGGATTTCAAGTGTGACCATCAGGATTTGAGAATTATTATTTTTAAATCACATTGCATTTTGTGATTATTTTGATGGGAGGTCACAACAGGAAAAGGAAGGTGATCAGTATTGATTTTTTATCTTGATAATACCCTGATTTATTTCATGAAAATCAATTTTGTATTTTATTTTCCAAAAATCGTGGGTAACCGCACTTTTCAGGGACTGACACCTGTCAATCTACGTGTCGACGTGGGATAGTGGTCTGAAAGATTTGTGAAATATATTTGTTTTGAAACTCTAATCGTGTAATTGCTTTCTCTAATTTCACATTCTCTAAAGCAAAAACACTCTCGAGTTTTCAAAATCACTAATCCATTTTAAGAATTTTTCAAGTTCTTTTCAGATCAAAAATGGCAGCTCAAAGAAGATTACCTAAATCAGTAGCCTTCAAGTTTGGTGACTTTGATTTTATGACAAACAATCATGTAGCAGCTATCACCAACAAGGAAGGAGTGTCAACTGATTTTCACCCAATCATGGACTTTCTGGCGTATGGACCATTAAGTTATGCATTGACAGCATCTCTACAGATTAATCAAGCAGCTGTTACACAAGCTTGGGAGAATGCTGAGGTAATTGATTCTACTCAGAGTCAATCAGGTAAGATTGTTCTACACTTAGGACAAGATTCTTTTGATATTACTGAATCTGTTGTTAATTCAGTACTTCACTTACCTGTTAGTTTGAATTATGAGAATGTACCATCTGATGATGATGTTAGAACTATGTTATCTGCATTAGGTTATAATGGATCTTTAGATAACATGAGCCAGTTAAGAAGATCTTGTCTTAGGAAAGAGTGGTCTTTCTTCGTTGATCAATTAGCTAAATGCTTTACTGGTAAATGTAGTTCTTTTCAGCAAATTACTTCTGTTACTTAACATATTGCTTATGGTTTGATTTATGACAGAGTAATTAACATTGGTCACATTATCTTAAATCAGATGAGTATTAAACTTGGGTTAAGAGATCAAAACAGGAAAATGGTTTATTATCATAGATTTATGCAAATGTTTATTAACCATTTTATTCCTGATATTGAAGCTAGATTTGGTAGAGAACATTGTGTTTCTTTTTATGTACATCAAAAGAGAATTTTCTCTGACATTACAAAGAAGGACAATGAAAAGAATCTAGATGAAATACCTGCAATTCATTATCCACATCATGTTCAGGTAATTCTTAAAACTCATCTTCCTACTCTCTTCAATTCTTCAATTCTTCTTTCTTTTATGGTGAAATGGCTCAGGAATCTCATATGGAGGAGAACCCACCTGTGTCTACCCAAGTAGCCCAAAACATTATAGTCTCTGAAACAAATCAAGAACAACGTTTTAATCCACAGCCTATTATTTCAAAGAAACCAACCTCTGTTGTTTCTCAAAAGACATCAGTTGTAAGGAAGAGAAGATTTGTTGTGTCAAGTAGTAGTAGTTCTAGTGAAGATGATGATAATATATCTCTTGCTGAGAGAGAAGAATTGAAGGCTGCAGTTCGACTTTCTAAGCTAGGACAAAGAGATGAAGCACCTAGTCACAGCCAGGCTGCAGTTTCTCAAAAGACTGTAGTACTTAAAAAGGGAAAACAGTTACTGGATACTGTCTCTCAAAAGACTGTGTCTATTGAAAAAGGATCTCATCCCAAGATCAATTCTGTGTCTACACCTCTTGAGTCTTCACAGGATAAATCTTTTGCTCACTATACCAGGAGAACAAGGAGAAAGATTCAATTGTCACCTACACACACAGAGTCTAGTCCAACTAATATCGTGCAGGTCTCTACAAATGAACCTACAATCAAGTCAGCAAATGACTATAGAGATCTGGATATTGATTCTTCATGGGAAACTACATTATCATATAGACTGGCTATGGGACTAATTTCTCTCAAAGTGAAGTTGTCAAGGCATGTTCTAGATTTTCTGGTTGAAAGAGTACCAAAACTTTTATTTCCAGACGAATATGGACTTCTACATCAAAGACTTGACTTAATGAAGATATATTTCTATGTATCTGTCAGAAGACAATTAGTCAAGAAATTTGGACTCTCGAAGCATGTTGCACTTCAATCACTACATGCATATTTATTTGACAAGGATGTCATTATTGAAGATGCTTCAGCTCAAGGTGAACAACTGGAAGAAGTAGATAGTGGAATGTAGTCAACAGAAGATACTATTGCACCAGTGGTGGATAGTAGGATAGATCAGATCACAGTCACTGCAACACAAGAACCATCTAGTCAGAGGTTGGATGACTCAGGAGCTGTGATAGCTGATGTTGAAAGGTCTTCTGAGATGACTGAAATTGCAAGTGAGAAACCCTATGATATGGGAGGAATAACTTTGACTGGTTTTCTTGAAGATCAAACAAATATTGTTCAGTCAGAGTCTATCCACCTTGAGGGTGTGTCTCAGCAAACAACACTTAAAGACGGTGATGTACTAACTATGGTGTCTAATGAAGTATTACTGAAGACATCAGAGTCTAGTAAAGAACTTGAAAGTGGTATACTGGAGCCTGTAGTCTCTGAAAGGAAAGAAGATGATTGTAAGGATTCAGAGATTATAGCAGCTCACTCCTTCGAGAAAACCTCAAGCCCCTTGCCATATGAGGAACCCTCTCTCCATGTGAGTTCAGGTATAAAAACTTCTTCTAAACTCTATTATTCTGTAGGTCATGAGAGCACTTATCCAAATTTGAGTGATACACTTGAAAAGATGGATATTGATCCACAAATAGAGCGGCTGGCTCCTGACCAGGTAAAAGGAGAGGTAGAAAGAGTGTTGACTTTAGATAGTCAAAGTGAGATTGAGGGTATGGATGATCAACTCCATAGTGAGGGAGAGAAAATTAGGAAACCACCATCGTTTGATTTCTGGGATCAGGTTTTTCCTGAATCTTGGTCTGGTAATCTTGGTATGGATGTTGGTACTTATTCTTTTATCAAGATGTATGAGAAGAATGACTTAGCAAAGCACAACTCAAAGCCAGGAGTTAAAGCTCAGAAGCAAAAAGAAAGGCTTGCAGGAATTATAAACAGAATTGGTGAAAGGCTAAGACAAACTTCTATAACACCAATACCAGAAGATATTTCTAATGATCCAAGTATTCCTTTGTTTGTACTACCAATATCAGCACGAATTGAGACATCAACAGTATCTGCTCAATCTAAGAAGGAGTCAGGTTTTGTAGATGTTAGTACACAGAATACTGGTGATGGACAAGATGATCATATTGCAGCTTCAGATCAGAAAGATGAAGTTGTTTGTAACTCTAATCAAGTTTTATTACTTGAATATCATTCTACACAGGCAACTTCTTCTACAAGACTTGAATTTGAAGATATTCCAAACACTTCCAACATTGAAGTCAATTCTGAAGTTCTACAAGACATTCAGAAATCTCAAGTTGAAATTCAATCAAGACTTCAAACACTTGAAGATAACCAAGTCACTATTATGGAAAATCAAACAGTTCTGATGAATCTCATTTGTTCTGTTACTGAATCTCTTGGAATTAATGTTGCTGATGTCAAAAAGGGGGAGATAAAAACAGTTAAAAGGCAACATACAGGGGGAGGAGATAAACAGACTGGGAGAAATAAAAGAGGAACTGAGGATGACAGAGGTGAATCTTATCAGGGAAGTGGTAAAGGAAAAGAAGCATCAAATAGTTGAATTCTTTTTTCTATTATAAGTACTGGATACAATGTCTATATCTGAAGAAGGAGGTACTTAACTTCATGATTTTTAAATTCATAAATTCTATTCTGATTGTATTGTTATATGTTTTGACATCAACAACTCAGATTTATGCTTCAGATTTTAAAGCATAAATAGGGGGAGATTGTTAGGAATAATTCATGAGTTGTGATGTTAAGAATAGAATTTTACTTACACTTCTTGTATATCCTGATTTATAAAGGATTTAGCACTTTGTATAGGAAATATGTGTTAGACAGTTATCTGTAAAGTCTAGTCAGGAATGAATAGTGCATCGAGTACTACATGTCAGGAACTGAGATTGAATCTTGATACGTCAAGTCAAGTACTGATCAAGTACTGATAGGATGGTCAGATCCTGATGCAAGATGGAATCCTGATATCAGTCGTGTTAATGATGATGTCATTATGGATGCTACAGAAACTGAAAAGTGCTATAAAACAGGATCTTTGTTTGAGGAACAAGCAAGAAGATTTTATGAAGGAAAGAATTTTCTATTGATGGAAACTATCAACTGGACGGCAGAACATTGTCATGTATAGATTATCTTTCTGTGATTAGTTGATAGGTAGCATTATAAATACTCTCTCTATGTCATTGTAAAAAGAGTTCGAAGTTCGTGTGCATAGCTCTGTATAAGGTTTGTATTCGAGAGTTCGAAACAAACAGAGAAAGAGTTTTATTTTGTCAGCAGCTGCTAAAGGTATTTGTACACCTTTGGTAGAGTTTGTATTTGATCTTATTAATACAAACAGAGTTTGATTCATTCGTTTATTCTTGTTCATATAACCAAGCAAAAATCAGACACGATTATATAACTTGTATTCAACCCCCCCTTCTACAAGTTATTCGAGTTAACATGCTCCAATCATAACAAACCTGTAAACAGAAAGTACCATCAGAAAACTAGAAGCTTTGTGAATCCAACATTAACCAACTACTCGAACATATATTACATTAATAAATTTGTAAGGGTACATGGGCTGTAATATATATTACATTTTAGAGCAATTTTTCAAATCGAAGATGAACCAATGAATTTAACTCTTCAGTTTGCTATATAAAGTCAGATGTGCTATAGCCTATAAGATACATGTAACTTATACAACAATCAAGCATGTATGACCCAATGTATGACTCAAAACAGTAGATTATGCAGAACAAGGATTTACATGCCAATTTACACAAGCAACGGATATTATAATCTGTAATTAATTTTACATATAATAAGAAAAAATGAAATCAACACTCTCAAATAACCTAGCTACTAATCCATCTTTCTATTCACTCTGTATATAAACTTAAGAAGTAATCTTTACATAAAAGCATTGCGGTGCTGAAAAAAATCAACTATAGGGTCTGAAATATAAGATATGTTCATTCTCGTGACTTTAAGTTTAGAAAGCATTGTAGCATGTTGAACAGTGAACACCCTTATTCTCGAGTAACATGAATTTTTAGAACCGTGCCACACTAGAGTTGTGGATGTGAAATTTCTGCAATTTTCCGTAACAAAAAAATAAAGGAAAAAAGAGAGAAGGCATTGAGTGATTTACCTGTTGTGGATAGGATCAGAGCCATTAGGCACTCTTCTCTTACTAACATAATAAAAATGGGAAGCACCATGACCAGCACTCCTCTGTTCTCCTACGAGCTCGAAACTTTGACTTGATGGAACAGTAACTGTGGTCAATCTTCTTTGTTGATTGCTTATCATCCCAAAACACAATAAACAAAGAATCCCCATTATGAAAACAGCTCCCAACAAACCCCTCAAAATTCTATGGCTTCTAACCATGACTAAATCTCCTTGTTCTACTCCTTTATATATTCTCTGTAACACAAACTTGTGGGCCATTGAAAACTAGATATAAGAATAATGATAAGGTGAAAACAATCATGAGGGTGACCATATATATGCAGCAACTCCGGATAGAAGCAGAACAAAAGAATCAGCTTTAGTTAAGGATATGTTGAATGAAATTAGCTAAGGAATTGTTTTTATAAGAGGAACAACCAGAATCAAGATAGTTTTAAGAACTTAAGTTAGTGAGAATGACTGATAAAGATTGCCTAATAAACTTTTTCTTATACCTTGTTGCTTTAGATTAAGTTGGGGTCCACTGTAGAACCCAACCTTTGCTTTGGTGAGCACATTTTGATGCAGGCGTTCAAAGGAGACCTCACTATCACTTCCTGTTGTTTACTACGTACCCAAAACTTGGAAAAAGGATTTGATTTTCGTGTCAATGTCGATATTATAATGAAGACCAGTCACTTAATTTATGCAGATGGCATCGCCCATTTGCCCTACCATTAGTGTCTAGTTCACAAAAACATGTTGTATTACACTCTATAATTATACAGTTATAGTAAAAAACTTGCATAAATTAAGTTAAACTTAGTAACACAAGAGCATCCTTACATAAAATTTCCATCTTCAGAGTCTGATGCCATTCTTAATAAAAGAGGTGCTCTGCTGGGTTTACCGTTAGTTAGAAATAGTTGGCTACCTGTTCGGCCAACAAAAAGGGCAGCAACTAGTGCAACAATTTTCTCCAAGATAAGTACTTCCAAAAGAAATGGAAGCTGAACCATAAAAAATGTGAGGAGTTAACTTATATCAGATCCATCACTGGACAACACTGCAAAGTCATCTCTTAACATGAGTAATTCTAATAAAAATCAAGAAGAATGTTACCAATAATGGACTAGATAAAATTAGATCAAAAAGACTTATGAAATTAATGTAAGAACTTTTATTATCTACATTCAATGCTTGCAGTTGCATTCCAGTACAAACATTCAGGTTGACACAGAACGGTCGCTTATCAATTATTTTCAGTAATTGTCTTCCAGGTCCATGGTTTTAACCCTTTAGTATTTTCTGATATATGTTTGATCAATGTATCAGATATATGTGAATTTCAACCAGACGAGTAGTTACTACGACTTACTTGTATAACCAGTCAGACAACACCATAATTCAAACTAATCAAACAGCAGTACATGAAAAATAACAAAACAAGCGAATTCACATGACCAAAAAAGAAAATGCCAAAAACTAAAAAACTCAATACACAAAAAATCTCCCTTAAACTAACATTAACAAATCCAATAACAACACCACCCAATTAAACAACCAAAAAACCCAAAACAAGAAACGCACACAAACCTGTTCAACAAAATGCCTCACCTAAAAAAACATAAAAAATGAATTACCTTAGTACCAAGAGCATACTTATGAATCTCCAAGAACCAATCAAGCTCCAAATCCAAATATATGAAAATAAGAGATAATTAAAAAACAAAATTGAAAATATATAGTTTGAAAAATACTTACCAATTGCATAAAACTAAGCTAATTCGAGCTAAATATTTGAGAAAATAGCTAGGGTTCATCTTAATTTCGATTGAATATCGATTTCAATCTAGGGCTTCGATTGAATATCGATTTTCAATCTAGGGCTTTCATTACCAACCCTCGTTATGTGTATAAGTGAGTATGTGTTTTGAAAGAGATAGTGAGAAAGAGAGAGGCGAGGGAGAGAGATGCAGAGAAGAGAGAGTCAGGGAAAGATTTTGATAGTGAGAAAGAGAGAGGTGAGGGAGAGAGATGCAGAGAAAACGGGGAGTAGAAAGGGGGCTTGCTAGGGTTCTTGAGAAAGGGGGAAAAGTTGGGGGGTCTGAAGGGGGAAATGTTTCTAAGGGGAAACGTTTCTAAGCGGGCTGAATATTTGCATTATTAGAGGGAAAGCGGGTTGAAAAGGAACCGCGCTTGTTTTTTTAATTTTTTTAAAAAGTAGTTAAAACATCAGTTTAAAGGGCAATTGATGTCTAAAACCTACTTTAACATCAGTTTTAGTAAAACCGATGTAAAACACCCCTTTAACATCGGTCAGAAACGCAACCGATGTTAAAGGGGTGATGTCTATTAACAGTTTTGGCGTAGTGTAATAACAAATTTTATCTTTAATCTAAATAACTTGTACAAAAAGAAATTTTAGAATCCTCTAAATAAGAATTAATCAAATATATTTTTAAAACACTAATCCCAATTTTACTAATTATCCTAATTTTAGAATCTCATCCATATTTTAGACTCATATTTTCTATTTCAACTTTAATTCCTAACATTTAATAATTTTTATTCCTTTTTTATTCTATTATTCTTTTATTATTATTATCTAAAAATTACGGGACGTTACAAGAAGTGTTTTACTCTATTCGAGAAGTCTAGCATTCGAGAAGTCAGGGATTCGATATCTCAAAAGACACTATTCGATATCTCAAAGATTCGATATGTCTTCTACTCTATTCGAGAACTCAGGAAGTCAACAAGTCAATGCATCATTCGAGTTCTCTAAGAGTCAACAAGTCAAAGTTTCATTCGATATCTCAAGGACTCAGAAAGCTATTCGACATCTCAGGGATTCGACAAGTCAAGTGCTCTATTCGACAACTCAAGGATTCCTGGAGAAAAGAGCTATTCGAGAAGTGATTCGATATGTCAACCTTACAGTATTCGAGAACTCAGAGTTAGTTCTTGAATCAAACACTTAGCCACTTCTCGAATACATTCTTGGAGACAAAATACTGAAGGAATTGTACAAGTCAGAAACCTGCAACAAGCCAAGGTGCTTTATGGACCATAAGCTGTAAAGTACTTTGGAAAGCCTACAAAGAAGCTTAGAGAGATGTACAAGAGACAAAGAGCTAAAGAAGTGTATCTGAGCAGAACCTCAAGAAGTCAAACCTGTAACCGTTTGGATGCTTGCTCAAAAAGGATAGACATACTAGAAAGTAATTTATCCTGTAACCTTATTTGTAGTAAGCAGGTTGTATTCATGTTTTATAAGGATACAACCTCACTTCTTTAGAAGATAAGTTTTTCACATACATTCAAGAGTACATCTCTCTGAAAAAAACGAAGCTGAGAATACTACCATTTGTATTCACAGGTTGTAGCAAATCTTTATCTAATAAAATATTAGATTAAAGTGATATCATGTCTTGTGTTGTTCATAATCCGCACTTATATCTCTGCACACACACACATAACACATATCTTGCTACATAACATAATCAGATTCAAGAACAAGAAAAGTTCAAGAATCCATAATCAACAAATTGATAGTGTATTATTGTTTGATAAAGCAAAATCATATTAATAATGACTTAATGAGTGAGTTATGTGTTTAGAATTTGGAGTCAATTAGTTGTCAGGTGTTCACGTGATATCTATTTCAAATCCACTAATCAGTGTGAGTTACTTAGTTACCCAAACAAATTAGTTTCTAATTGAACCCAAGCCTATATATATATATATATATATATATATATATATTACAAGTCATCTAATAGACATATACTACATAATGTAAAAACTAAAAACATTCCGTTAAAATAATCAATTCAGTACATCACGAAGACACCAAGATACACAAAATAACAAAAAAGTACACAAAATAACAATTCGATTGTTATAAAAAAACAAAGGGTCAAGGAGCGAAAAAGCCCCTGTGATATAAGTGTGGGAGCAAATAAGCCCCTAAGATTTAAAAAAGTTCAAATAACCCCCTGTAATTTAAATTGAAGGTTCGACAAGACCCTTGTGATTAATTTTCTTAACTATGGTTAGAAAAATATTTAAAATAAAAATACTTAAAGCTTAACATTACATTAAATGTTTTATAAAATAATTAATATTGTAAATGTTATGATTTCACATATTATTAATTTTTTTATTAATTTAGAAAACTTGTAATGGAACATCTATTATCTTTCTTGATAATATTAATTTAGAACATGATAATTTCAATTTCAATTTTTATAATTTAAAATGAAATATCAAGTTTTCTCTCACTTTAAATTATATTTAAATTATAAAAATCGAAATGTGATTATCATTTTCTAGATTAATAATATTAATAGTATAATACATCTTCTATTGTTCACAGAAGTAAACTTTAATTTTTTGTTGGATTAAATAAATTTAATATTTTTTTGTAACCGAATAAATTAGAATTTTAAAACTAAAATTGAATAAAAAAAATTTATAAGTTAATGATTAAAATTAAAATATAATATGAATAACTAATAAAATCTACATAAATAATTTTTTACATTACACAAGTTATAAGATAGCCATTATAATATCATCAATAAACAAATTAATAACATGTGAAATCATATCATTTACAATATTAATTATTTTATAAAACATTTAATGTAATGTTAAGCTTTAAGTATTTTTATTTTAAATATATTTCTAACCATAGTTAAGAAAATTAATCATAGGGGTCTTGTCGAACCTTCAATTTAAATTACAGGGGGTTATTTGAACCTTTTTAAATCTTAGGGGCTTATTTGCTCCTACACCTATATCACAGGGGGGTTTCCGCTCCTTAATCCAAAAACAAAAACAACAATTCGATTACATACATATCTCTACTATTATATAAAAGCCGAAACATTAAAAGTTTGGTTGGTGGGTACCTGTTGATTTTACTTATTTACTCTTACTTAACTACTAACTAATTACATAATTTTCTTTTTCAGATTAAACATATTACCTTTTCTATTTTTCACTAACTAATTAATTTCCCTTTTCATGTAAAACACAATATCTTTTATATTGTCTCTAACTAAAATTTCTCCTTTCTTATAAACACTACGAGCAATTTTGTTTAATAAAATAACATAATTATATTATAATTACTATTAACTAACCAATTACCTTTTTCAGCCAAAACATGTTACCTTTTCTCTATTTCATAACAAAAATATCTCTTTTTCCAAATTTATCACGGGTGGTTCTATTTAATAAAATAATAATATTATAATACTAATAATTACCAATTACCTTTTTCAGCTAAAACGTATCATCTTTTCCATATTTCATAATTCAAATTCCCTTTTTCTAGAAATATCACGAGCAACATTAATTTCTCACTATCTAAAGACATTACGAACAATTTAATTTATTAAAATAACATAATTAAATTATAATTACTATAAACTAATCAATTACCTTTTTTACCTAAAACATGTCATCTTTTTAATTTAATTTCACATTACATTTTCTATTTTCTCTAACTAAAATCTATCTTTTTTCAATTGTATCACGGGTGGTTCTATTTAATAAAAAAATAACAATATTATAATATTAATAAGTAACCGATTAAGTTTAAGCTAAAATGTATCATTTTTTCTATATTTTCTAACTAAAATATCTCTTTTCTTAAAAATATCACGGGCAATACTAATTTTTCCTTTTCTTAAAACTTTACGAGCAATTTTATTTAGTAAAATAACATAATTGAATTATAATTACTACTCCCTCCGTCCCCCGTGGTTGTTTACATTGGGTTTTTTCACGGAGACCAAGAATTATAATTAAAATAAGTGATATAGTGGGTGTAATAGTGATTTTATTGTTGAAATAAGTGAAGTAGTGAGTGTAATAGTGATTTTATTGTTAAAATAAGTGAAGTAGTGGGTGCAATAGTGTTGAAAAGGTGTAGTGAAGTAGTGGATGTAATAATGCATTTTATTGTTAAAAGTTAATATTTATAGTATGTAAATAAATGAGAGGGACGTCCCAAAACAGAAACTATAAAGAAATGAGAGGGACAGAGGGAGTATAAACTAATCAATTACCTTTTTCACCTAAAACATGTTTTCTTTTTAATTTTCTCTAACTAACACCTCACTTTTTTCAGTTAAATCACGGCATTCTACTTAATAAAATTAAATTATAATTTTATAAGTACTTATAATTAACCGATTACCTTTTTGAACTAAGATGTATAATCTTTTCAATATTTTCTAACTAAAATCCCTCTTTTCATAAAAATATAACGGATAACATTTATATAATTATTATCAAATCATCTCATTTAAAAATTTAAACCTCCAAAATTCATATTTTAGAAAAAATAAATCGAATTAATAAAACAAATCATATAAATTAAAAGAAATCCGTGCATCGCACGGGTTTTAAGCTAGTATAGGTATAAAAAGGTAAAACTAATTTGAAACTAACAGCAAGACATGATGGTAATTAGAATAAAAAATTATTGGTATGGTTCGGTTCGGTTTTAAAAATATGATTTCGGTTTTAGTGGTTCGATTTCGATTTTAAAATCATTTTATAAATATTTATGGTATTTCATTTTTTATTCATTTAAGTGTACGTATTAATGATATATGATGTAAATAACGAATCACATTATTAAGTTTATTATTTGTTGTTTTAATGTTAATTTTTGTAAATATAATATGCTTACATATTACAAACTATATAGTTAGCACTAGCGCCTAATCGGGTAGGCGAGGATTAATTGGACGGATTAATCGGAGCATTAATCGGATATTATAATAATATTTAATATATTAGTCTAATTTACAATTAAACATATCATTTTAAATAAATTAACAGGATTAATCGGATTTCAAAAATCGAATCGGTTGGTTAACTTACAGAAGATTAAAAGGGGATTAATCGGTTAAATCGGGGATTTTTAGAACAGTGGTTAGCAGTTATCATCTTTGCCCGGGAGGTTTTGTAGTAGGCTCAAATTTCTTAATAGGCTTTTGATTGTTTAATCTTGTAACTTACTTTTCATTGTTTTAGTACTAAAAGGCAGAAAGGATGCGTTATTAAAAAGAAACAAGCAATTTAATCAAATTAAGTTGTACGAGACCTTAAATTCTATCCCACTTGTTACTCGTGTAGGTTTCCTCTCGGACACGTTTTCAGACTTGTGCTCCAAAGTCAGCTTCCCAGATACCGTGAGGTAGCTAGCTCTGCCACTGTCTGCAAGGGCTGAAATACATGACCATATTTGTATTATATTTTGACAAAGGCAAAAAAGGTTGACACATTTTACCTATACCTCTCTATTTTCCTTGCCTTAGGTTTCAAAAAGCAAAAAGAAAAATATAATTATTCAAAAATTATTAGGTTTCTACATTAAGCTGGTTATCATCTCACAATCTTTATACTTTGTGCTCATGTTGTCCATAATCATCCCTGATATGAGGATTTGTAAAAGAAATCATATTATAAGATAGATTATAATAAGATGTGAACAAATTTGTGTCGAACATAGTTTAAAAAAAATCTGAAATCTTATCCAAAAATCTATCGAACGACATTCTGAAATTTAGAATATGTGTACACATAGTGGAATTAAAATCTATAAATGTATGTACCTAATAGCAGTTCCTATACGGAATATATGAATGGAAGCATAACTTGTGATTCCTGAGAATGCATAACATACCGTTTATCACTGAAATCACAAAAGTTTTGCAAGACCATTTATTTACGTTATTAGAAATCATGTATGTTCCAAAGATTTACAGTACACTATGTGTTCCTTGGTTCAAGCTACATAAGCGATTTTTCTCAAGCAGTATCGAAGGAATACAAGGTAACTATTAATATTTTTTTAATTAAAGAGTTTCGCTCCATGGTACATGTCTTTTACATCATTTTGCAATGATTTCATATCATAAATAATAAACTCAATGACACCTATAATCGAAGTCTTTCACATTGGTTTCGACCATTTCATGACTAAGCAAGATGGTGTTAATAACTGGTTTTCAGGCATTAAAGGCTTGGACCATAAGCATATTGTCTCAATGAATTATTAAAGAGTGTTTAAATCAAGATAAACTTTATAAAGGGTGCAAAGATTACTTGCAATCCATCTCAAATTGGAACATGAACATCCATTGCACCTAGAAGAAACAATGTGGGAGCTTACCTACAAACATGAACAATTTAATATATTCGTGTAAATATATTCCATGCAAGTTTCACAACTATCTCTTCAGAATTTGTTAGTTGAACCCATTGGTCATTACTCATTACCAAAGTCCTGATTAATTTGGAAAAGTCTTATAAAACAAAACGTAGTGCTAGGCTACCATCATAGTACCATCCTAGTGTTAAATAGCATCACCTACAATAAATTAATAATTTATGTTTTGAATTGACTACCAACACCCTCATGAATCCCAAGATTTGTACTCCCAAAACAAAAAAAACTTGTCGCACAGACTTAAAAGTATATACTTTCTTCTTTCAGAACCCAGGTCTTCTAAAAAACTATGTAACCTTAATTCAACATGTATATAATATAATGATATATGGGGTGTGGCAGAAATATTTAAACAAAGCTACAGTAGTAGTCATCGTACCCCCTTTTCAATAAACCCGCTGTCATATATGAGTTATATACATCATGTTTTTGTGACCAAATGTTATCTCATTTTGGTTGTTACATTACTTTAACGTTTGCACCAGACTCAATGACCTTGTGATCTCCCCTTGGTAATATGCGAGTCCACAATTTCTATGTATAAGACTAAAATTCCCAACTATAAGTATGGATCATAATCACATTTAAAAGCACTTGATAATAAATTTTTATAAATCACAAGTATAGAAGATAATCGAGATACAAAGACGCTGATTTTAAAGACTGTTACCTGGTTGTATTCCGTTGGGCGGTTGAATTGTAATTGACATTGATGTGCTGCTCGAGTCAAACTTAAAATACATCATCAGGATAGCTACATGGCTTTAAAAAAAACAAAAGCAAATGAACAAAAAAGTTCTTTAATAACATGAAATTCATATGCCCAATCATCTATGTTTGGAGCCCATAAGTTCATTTCAGGGTACACCAACTCTTGCCTAGATCTATGATGCTTCATAAAGGCGCAGAAACATTTATTGATTAAGATTATTATAAATATGATATCATCAACAGGAAGAAAAACATGGTAGATGCTTGTATAGCACAATTATTACTATAAGTGGGACGGAAACACAACTTAGGAGTTGGCCCAAGACATTATTAGATGTGGCAAGGCTAAATGAGGAATTCATCATTAGAAATTAACCAAATTTCAAATGTTCAGAATTATGAAATAGTACATATAAAAGTATCCTTTCAGATGTTGAACTATAAAATAGTACTACATCAGAGTATGTAGCAACTTGTCTAGCTTAGCAACAAAAAACAATCTTGTTAAAGTTAATGGTTGCAGATATGGAACAGAAACTGCTCACTGAAAGACTACTTTTAATTTGGAAAATAAAAGTTAAAGACGGTAATCACATAAATTAAAGGGACCTCGCAAGCAATACAGTTCATTTTGAATAAGAGTCTAAATAGTATTGAACGGCCAACCTAAATTGAAGCATAACACAAGCACTGTAAGAGTTTGCCTTTAAAAGAAAGTATGCATGTTCATAAAAGTTGACCGATTTCATCAATTTTTCTAGGCATCACTAACGACACAAGCCGGTTCAAAAAATATGATTTTGAGCTAATAGTGTCCAAGGGTATTTATAATATTTTGTACTATATTCATGTTTATCACTGAGATGCAGTAGAGATAATAAAGTAGCCATATAACTTTTGACAAGATGGAGTCCTGTTTCTTGACACTGATAAATATATTTCATCTCTTAATTAATCATATCCAAAATTGAGACAAATATATTTTCTCCCATGAAGATTAACAGTATTAGAAAAATGCCAATGTTTATAGTATATTTAGTAAGAAGTTCTTACCTATACAATACAAGATTTTCTCTATTGAACTACAACTAAATTTAAACCTAGCATTATTTCCATATTTTCTATAACCCCTAACAATAATAAGGAGATCGTGTTCAAATTAGAAGCTGCCTTTTCTAACTAATGTAGCACTCTAATTTATTATTCAAATTGAAGATAATGCTAATGCACGATAAAAAAAATTGGAACTGAAATTATAAAAAACATTACCCATTTTGAGATATTTTTTCCAAAACATGCATATACATTTTAGTCTGGAATACATCAAGAAGAAATATGAGGTATGGGTCTGGGAATGCATGTTAGGAATAATTCATAAGTTGTGATGTTAAGAATAGAATTTACGCATTATACTTCTTGTAATCCTGATCTTATAAAGGATTTAGCACTATATATAGGATTTATGTGTAAGACAGTTATCTGTACAGTTTAGTCAGGAATGAACAGTGTATCGGAGACTACATGTCAGGAGCAAAGAGCAAATCCTGATGACGGTCTAATACTGATGATGATCAGATACTGATGCAAGATGAAATCCTGATATCAGTCGTGTTACTGATGATGTCATTATTGATGCTACAGAAACTGGCAAGTGCTATAAAACAGGATCGTTGTTTGAAGAACAAGCAAGAAGATATTATGAAGGAAAGAGGTTTCTATTGATGGAAACTATCGACTAGAAGGCAGAACATTGTCATGTATAGATTATATCTTTCTGTTAGTAGTTGATAGGTAGCATTATAAATACTCTCTCTATATCATTGTAAAAAGTGTTCATAAGGTTTGTAATCGTGAGTATATGAGAGTACAAACAGAGAGAGAGATTTGTATTATCAGCAGCTGCTAAAGGTATTGTACACCTTTGGTAGAGTTTGTATTTGATCTTATTAATACAAACAGAGTTTGATTCATTCGTTTATTCTTGTTCATATAATCAAGCAAAAATCAGACACGATTATATAACTTGTATTCAACCCCCCCTTCTACAAGTTATTCGAGTTAACAATTGGTATCAGAGCGGGTTGATTTCGAATAATCATAAAGATCTACAATCATGTCTGGTTACAAGGATGGGAATACTAAGATTCCTATGCTCAAGAGAAACGAATATACTCTATGGGAAGTAAAGATGTTGCATCATCTGGAAGCAATAGATCCTGATTATCTTGACAGAATCAGAGATGGACCTTTTGTTCCAACAAAAGTCGTTGGACAAGCAACTATTGATGGTGTGGTTGTTCCAGAACATACAGCAGAGAAGCCAAAATCTGAATGGTCAGATAAGGACACGGAGAATGTTCTTAAAGATGCTAAAGTGAGAAACATATTATTCAACAGTCTTGATTCTGTTCTCACTAACTATGTTCTCTCTTGTAAAACTGCTAAGGATATATGGGATAATCTTAAGGTTCACTTTGAAGGAACTAAGCCTGTCAGGAAGAATATGAGGACATTACTTATACAACAGTATGAGTACTTTGAATCCAAGTCTGGTGAGTCACTTACTGATACCTTTGATAGGTTTACAAAACTCATCAATGAGATGGCCATGCATGGTAAATATTATGACTTGGAGGATATGAATACAAAGTTCATGAAAGCTTTGCCTGATTTCTACAATGAGAAGATATCTGCGATTGAGGAAGCTAATGATCTGGATGAGATTTCATTAGAGGCAGTATATGGAAAATTGAGAGCTTATGAACTTGACAAGCAGCAGAAAAAGAGCAGGAGTGAAGGAAAGATGAAGACTATTGCACTTACTGCTCAATCTGAAGTAAAGAAACTTCCTGAAGAACAGCATGAAGAGATTGCTGTAAAGAATTCAAGGAAGAAGAAAAGCAAAGAAAGTTCTGAGTCAGAGACTATTGATATGGACTCTGACAACAATGATTCTGAATCTGAGATGCAGGAACTCTTTGCTATGTTTGCTAAAGCTTTCAAGAAAGGCAGATTTAACAGGAGAAGATTTAGCAAAGGACCTTTTCAAAAGAAGGAGGAGAAGAAGAGTGACAAAGGCAAAAGTACAATTGTCAAGCTTGATAAGGCCAAGATCAAGTGCTTTAACTGCAGCGAGCTTGGACACTTTGCTAGTAAGTGTAAGAAGCCTAGGAATTCAGGAAAGGGTAATGCACTTATGGTCACACAGAAGGATTGGGCTGATTCCAGTGATTCTGAAGATGAATTGGATTATGACAACATTGCATTGATGGCAAATAGTTCAGACAAACCTGGATCTCCAAAGAAAACTTCTCCATCCTCTGTTAAGGGCACAGGAAAGAAGCATTCAATTATCTTGGACAGTGGATGCTCTGGACATATGACTGGAAAGAAGTCCCTGCTTACAAAGTTTGAGAGGAAAGCTGGCCCAGTAATATCTTTTGGAGATGGCAACAAAGGAGAAACTCTGGGATATGGCTCAATTGTTTTGGGGAATGTCATCATAGAAAATGTAGCACTGGTTGAAGGCTTGAAACATACTCTTTTAAGCATAAGTCAACTGGGTGATAAAGGTTACAAATCAATCTTTGACAGAGAAGGATGCAAAATCTTGAATATGCAGAATGGAGACATTGTTCTAACTGGTCAAAGACATGGTAACATATATGAAGCCAGCTTAAGTGATACATCTAAAGAAATTGTTAGATGTCTCTACAGCAAAGCAACAAGTGATGAAAGCTGGAATTGGCACAAGAAGCTCTCACATCTTAATTTCAAGAAGCTTAATCAACTTGTTAAGCACAATTTGGTGAGAGGCCTACCTCAGGCAAATTTTGTGCAAGATGGACTTTGTGATGCATGTCAGCTTGGAAAGCAAAGAAGAACCACTTTCAAGAGCAAAACTGAAAATTCAATTACTGAACCATTTCACATGCTACATCTTGATCTGTTTGGTCTAGTAAACATTATGTCTATCAGCAAGAAAAGATATGCTCTAGTAATAGTGGATGATTTCACAAGGTTCACATGGGTGTTCTTTCTACACAAGAAGGATGAAGCTCCTCAGCAAATCATTGAACTTATCAAGAATATTCATAATAACTCTGAGTACAAAGTCAAAGTACTTAGAAGTGACAATGGTACAGAATTCAAGAATTCTACGATGGAGGGGTTTTGTGCAGACAATGGAATCACTCAACAGTTTTCTGCACCTGGTACACCTCAACAGAATGGTGTAGTGGAAAGAAAGAACAGGACTCTCATAGAGGCAACAAGAACCATGCTTGCAGATGCAAAACTTCCAACCTATTTTTGGGCAGAAGCCATTAACACTGCATGTTTCACTCAAAATTGTACCTTGCTAAATAGTCATGGAAAAACTCCCTATGAGATGATCAAAGGAAAGAAACCAAGTGTGAAATACTTTCACATCTTTGGATGCAAATGCTATGTCCTAAAAGTTCATCCAGAACAACTTGGAAAATTTGAAGCCAAATCGGATGAAGAAATTTTTCTAGGATATTCAGCATCTAAGGCCTTCAAAGTTTATAATTTTAGAACTCACATTGTTATGGAATCAATTCATGTTGCATTTGATGATAAGAAATTTGGAATTCTGCAAACTGATGAAAGCCATGACAAATTGGAATTTGAAAATCTGAAGAATTCTGAGATACTCTCCAGTGATGATGAAGGTTCTCCAGAAGGAATTTCTATTGCTTCTCAAAGGAATGCTACTGTTGAGGGGGAGCAAATAAATCAAAGAGAACACAGAGATCATCAGGAGCAGACTAGCCTTTCAGAGTCTACTCCATCAGGAACTGATCTTTCAGAGTCTACTGAGGAAATATCAGTAACTAGCAGCAATATGGAATCTAATGATTCTATTGATCAAAGGAGAGTTTTTGAAGGTAGAGAGAATTCTTCTACAAGAGATACCACTAACTTAGGAGGAGAGACTAGTAGAGTTAATCTACCACCTGTTAGAAAATGGACAAAGGATCATACTGAAGATTTGATTATTGGTGATCCTAACAGTGGTGTTCGAACTAGAAGATCAATTCAAAATGAATGCTTGTATAGTTGCTTTCTCTCAAAGAATGAACCTAAGAAGGTTGAAGAAGCCTTACAGGATCCTGATTGGGTAATTGCAATGCAGGAGGAGTTAAATGAGTTTGAGAGAAACAAAGTCTGGAAACTGGTACCAAGACCTAAAGATAGATCTATTGTTGGTGCAAGATGGGTTTTTAGAAACAAGGTAGATGAATCTGGTATGATTGTAAGAAACAAAGCAAGACTGGTGGCTAAGGGTTATTCTCAAGAAGAAGGCATTGATTATGATGAGACCTTTGCACCTGTAGCAAGATTAGAAGCAATCAGAATGTTTCTTGCATTTGCAGCTCATTCAAAATTCAAGGTATACCAGATAGATGTAAAGAGTGCTTTTCTAAATGGCAAACTTGATGAGGAAGTGTATGTGGAACAGCCACCTGGATTTGTTGATCCAAAGTTTCCAAATCATGTCTACAAACTTGACAAGGCACTCGATGGACTAAAGCAAGCACCAAGAGCATGGTATGAGACTTTGTCTAAATTTCTTCTTGAAAATGGCTTCACAAGAGGTACAATTGACAAAACTCTATTCTTTAGAAAGATAAAAGGTGAATTGCTTTTAGTTCAAGTTTATTTTGATGATATTATTTTTGGTTCTACTAATGAAAAGTTATGTGCTAAGTTTAGCAAGCTTATGCAGTCTAAGTATCAGATGAGCATGATGGGTGAATTAAATTATTTCTTAGGCTTGCAGGTCAAACGGACTGAGACAGGTATTTTCATTAATCAGTCAAAGTATATCAAAGATCTTTTAAGAAGGTTTGATTTTCAAGACTGTGCAGTTGCAAAAACACCCATGGCAACAGCCACTAAACTAGACTCTGATCCTAAGGGAAAGAGTGTGGATAATACTAGTTATAGAGGCATGATAGGCTCATTGTTGTATCTAACTGCAAGTAGGCCAGATATAATGTTTTCTACCTGTTTATGTGCTAGATTCCAAAGTGATCCTAAGGAATCTCATTTAATTGCTGTGAAGAGAATTTTTAGATATCTCAAAGGAACTCCAAATCTTGGCTTGTGGTATCCTAGAGAATCTGATTTCTTTCTAATTGGCTATTCAGACTCTGATTATGCAGGGTGTAAGATAGACAGGAAAAGCACTACAGGTACATGTCAATTTTTGGGAAACAGATTGATTTCTTGGGCAAGCAAGAAGCAACAATCTGTCTCAACCTCAACTGCAGAAGCTGAGTACATACAGCAGGCAGTTGTTGTGCACAGTTCCTTTGGATAAGAAATCAGTTGATGGATTATGGTATGACACTTAGTAATATTCCTATGTTTTGTGATAATACTAGTGCTATTAAAATTGCAGAAAATCCAGTTCAACATTCAAGGACTAAGCACATTGATGTTAGGTATCATTTTATTAGAGAACATATTGAGAATGGTACCGTGGAACTTCATTTTGTTCCTACTGACAAACAGCTTGCAGATATTCTAACTAAACCACTTGATGAGACTACATTCAGTAGATTAGTAAGTGAGTTAGGAATGTTAAATTTTTAGATCTTTAACATCTGCAAATGTAGCAAGGTATGTTGTTTTTAGCTTATAGACTTGATATTCTTGTCAGGATCTATATTTGATTGTTAAATGCTTTAGCTATAACACTTTGCCTTGATAAATTTCAGTATGATAGACTTGTTAATAATCATCAGGATTAGATTTGTTATCAGGATGCTGACGTCATCAGTATTGTGTCAGTATCAGGATTATGAAAATTGTTTCAGATCCTGACGTTTACTTTGTGTAGTAATCTAATTCTGTGATGTGTTAAGTCTATACCAGCAAGTTTTAATATTTGCATACTGATAATTTGTACATCATTCAATAATCAAAAGACAAGTAGATAACAAGAAATTGTATTTTCATTAATTGAAATCATTACATATATGGAAATGAAATACAACATCTTTTTGTCTAATTTCTACTGATAATTCTATACTTGTATATTGATATGAATTCTGAGGTACAGGACAAGGAGCATCTCAAGAAATCCATCAGGGGATTTGAACAGCTTCGTCTGCTCTTGGATCCCTTGTCTGGGCGATTTGAATGAGAGCAGCTAACTTAAATGAATAGCATCTCCATCAAGATCAACCTCAGACTCTCGGCCAAATTCTTCATCCTCAAGTTTTGAGGAGGTTAGGGGAAGATTGTATCCAACATATGGATGTTCTAGGAAAAACCTCTGGATATTATCGGAAACCAATCCATCCATGATTAGTTCGATGAGAAGAGTTGTCTTTTCAAAGAGATGATCAAGAACAGGATGTTCATCGATCAAGAGAGATCTAAAGAATGGGTTTGAAGGAAATTTTGGTTTGAGAAGCATTGTTGAGAAGAAAAGAAATTGAAAGGTTTATGGAGAATGGCATAAGGCGTCTGTTTCTTTTAAAGAAAGACGTGAGAAGCTGAATAGTCACTTGGAAGTTTAATGAAGTCAGATGCTAATTATTGCGTGTGACTGTATTTCTTGTTTTCAAGAAATATTGAATATATCTAACCAATTGATTTTTGTTCAGATTAATTGTTTATTTCTTTTTCAGATAAAAGAAAAATGCCACGTGGAAACTCCATATTAAGTCTCTGGAATCAGGATGATATTGATCAGGATTTCATGTGTGACCATCAGGATTTGAAAATTATATTTTTTAAATCACATTGCATTTTGTGACTATTTTGATGGGAGGTCAACAGGAAAAAGAAGCTGATCAGTATTGATGTTTATCTTGATAATACCCTGATTTATTTCATGAAAATCAATTTTGGATTTTATTTTCCAAAAATCGTGGGTAACCGCACTTTTCAGGGACTGACACCTGTCAATCTACGTGTCAACGTGGGATAGTGGTCTGAAAGATTTGTGAAATATATTTGTTTTGACACTCTAATCGTGTAATTGCTTTCTCTAATTTTACATTCTCTAAAGCAAAAACACTCTTGAGTTTTCAAAATCACTAATTCATTTCAAGAATTTTTCAAGTTCTTTTCAGATCAAAAATGGCAGCTCAAAGAAGATTACCTAATTCAGTAGCCTTCAAGTTTGGTGACTTCGATTTTATGACAAACAATCATGTAGCAGCTATCACCAACAAGGAAGGAGTGTCATCTGATTTTCATCCAATCATGGACTTTCTGGCAAATGGACCATTAAGTTATGCATTGACAGCATCTTCACAAATTAATCAAGCAGCTGTTACACAAGCTTGGGAGAATGCTGAGGTAATTGATTCTACTCAGAGTCAATCAGGTAAGATTGTTCTACATTTAGGACAAGACTCATTTGATATTACTGAATCTGTTGTTAATTCAGTACTTCACTTACCTGTTAGTTTGATTTATGAGAATGTACCATCTGATGATAATGTAAGAACTATGTTGTCTGAATTAGGTTATAGTGGACCTCTAAACAACATGAGCCAGTTGAATAGGTCTTTTCTTAGAAAGGAATGGTCTTTTTACTTTGATCAAATTGCTAAATGTTTTACTGGTAAATGTAGTTCTTTTCAGCAAATTACTTCTGTTACATCACATATTGCTTATAGTTTGCTTTATGACAGAGTAATTAACATTGGTCACATTATCTTAAGTCAGATGAGTATTAAACTTGGGTCAAGAGATCAAAACATGAAAATGGTTTATTATCATAGATTTATGCAAATGTTTATTAATCATTTTATTCCTGATGTTGAAGCTAGATTTGGTAGGGAATATTGTGTTCCTTCTTATGAACAGCAAAAGAGAATTTTCTCTGACATTACAAAGAAGGACAATGAAAAGAATCTAGATGAAATACCTGCAATTCATTATCCACATCATTTTCAGGTAATTCTTAAAACTCATCTTCCTACTTTCTACAATTCTTCTTTCTTTTGTGGTGAAATGGCTCAGGAGTCTCATTTGGAGGAGAACCCACCTGTGTCTACCCAAGTAGCCCAAAACATTATAGTCTCTGAAACAATTCAAGAACCAAATTTTGATCCACAGCCTATTGTTTCAAAGAAACCAACCTCTGGTGTTTCTCAAAAGACATCAGTTGTAAGGAAGAGAAGATTTGTTGTGTCAAGTAGTAGTAATTCTAGTGAAGATGATGATGATTTAACTCTTGCTGAGAGAGCAGAATTGAAGGCTGCAATTCAACTTTCTTTGTTAGCACATAGAGATGAAAAACCTAGCCACAGCCAGGCTGCAGTCTCTCAAAAGGCTGTAGTTCTTAAAAAAGGAAAACAGTTACTGGATACTGTCTCTCAAAAGACTTTGTCTATTGAACAAAGATCTCATCCCAAGATCAATTCTGTGTCTACACCTCTTGAGTCTTCTCAGGATAAATCTTTTGCTCACTATATCAGAAGAACAAGGAGAAAGATTCAATTGTCACCTACACACACAGAGTCTAGTCCAACTAACATTATGCAGGTTTCTACACATCCAGCTACATCTATGTCAGTATTTGATAAGAGAGATCTGGATATTGATTCTTCATGGGAAACTACATTATCATACAGACTGGCTATGGGACTAATTTCTCTCAAAGTGAAGTTGTCAAGGCCTGTTCTAGATTTTTTGGTTGAAAGAGTACCAAAACTTTTATTTCCAGATGAATATGGACTTCTACATCAAAGACTTGACTTAATGAAGATGTATTTCTATGTATCTGTCAGAAGACAATTAGTCAAGAAATTTGGACTCTCGAAGCATGTTGCACTTCAATCACTTCATGCATATTTATTTGACAAGGATGTCATTATTGAAGATGCTTCAGCTCAAGGTGAACAACTGGAGGAAGTAGATAGAGAGAAGCAGTCAACAGAAGATACTATTGCACCAGTGGTGAATAGTAGGAAAGATCAGATCACAGTCACTGTAACACAAGAACCATCTAGTCAGAGGTTGGATGACTCAGGAGCTATGATAGCTGATGTTGAAAGGTCTTCTGTGATGACTGAGAATGCAAGTGAGATACCCTATGATATGGGAGGAATGACTTTGGTTGATTTTTCTGAAGATCAAACAAATTTTGTTCGATCAGAGTCTATCCACCTTGAGGGTGTGTCTCAGCAAACAACACTTAAAGACGGTGATGTACTAACTATGGTGTCTAATGAAGTATTACTGAAGACATCAGAGTCTAGTAAAGAACCTGAAAGTGGTATACTGGAGCCTGTAGTCTCTGGAAAGAAAGAAGATGATTGTAAGGGTTCAGAGACTATAGCAGCTCACTCCTTGGAGAAAACCTCAAGATACATGCAATATGAGGAACCCTCTCTCCATGTGAGTTCAGGTATAAAAACTCCTTCTAGCCCCTATTTTTCTGTAGGTCATGAGAGCACTTATCCAAATTTGAGTGATACACTTGAAAAGATGGACTTAGATCCACAAACTGAGAGGCTGGCTCCTGACCAGGCAAAAGGTGAGGTAGAAAGAGTGTTGACTTTAGTAAGTCAAAGTGAGAATGAGGGTATGGATGATCAACTCCATAGTGAAGGAGAGAAAATTAGGAAACCATCATTTGATTTCTGGGATCAGGTTTTTCCTGAATCTTGGTCTGAAAATTTGGGTATGGATGCTGGTACTTATTCATTCATCAAAATGTATCAGAAGAATGACCTAGCACATCACAATGCAAAGCCAGAAGTTAAAGCTCAGAAGCAAAAGGAGAGGCTTGTAGGAATCATTAACAGAAGAGGTGCAAGGATAAAGCAATCTCTTGATACGTATGTACCAGATGAAGTTCCTAATGATCCTAGTGTTCCTTTGTATGTACTTCCAATATCAGCTAGAATTGAGACATCTACAGTCTCTGATCACTCTAAGGAGGAGTCAGGATTTGAAGATGTTAGTACACAGAATACTGGTGAAGGAGATGATGATCATGTTTCAGTTAGAGATCAGAAAGATGAAGATGTTGATACTTCTAATCAGGTTTTATTACTTGAATATCATACAACTCAAGCAACTTCTTCTACAAGACTTGAAGATACAGTTCTTTCTGATTCTGATTCTGAAGATACTAGAAGCACTTCCAACATTGAAGTTCATTCTGATGTTTTGAAAAATATTCAGAATTCTCAAATTGCTATGCAAACAAGACTTCAATCACTTGAAGATAACCAAATCGCAATAATGGAAAATCAAGCAGTTCTGATGAATATCATTTGTTCTGTTTCTGAATCTCTTGGAATTAATGTTGCTGATGTCAAAAAGGGGGAGATAAAGACAATTCAAAGACAACAACAACAACACCACCAGACTGGGGGAGATAAAGCTGGGGGAGATAAAGAGCAGACAAAGGGAAATAAAAAGAAGAACTAGGAGTGACAGTGGTGAATCTCAGCTAGGAAGTGGTAAAGGAAGAGCAGCATTAATAGTTAAAATTCTTTCTTCTAAGTACTAGATAAACGTCTACATCTGGGAAGGAGGTACTTAACTTCATAATTCTACAATTATAAATTCTATTCTGGTTGTATTGTTATATGTTTTGACATCCACAACTTAGATTTATGCTTCAGATTTTAAAGCATAAATAGGGGGAGATTGTTAGGAATAATTCATAAGTTGTGATGTTAAGAATAGAATTTACGCATTATACTTCTTGTAATCCTGATCTTATAAAGGATTTAGCACTATATATAGGATTTATGTGTAAGACAGTTATCTGTACAGTTTAGTCAGGAATGAACAGTGTATCGGAGACTACATGTCAGGAGCAAAGAGCAAATCCTGATGACGGTCTAATACTGATGATGATCAGATACTGATGCAAGATGAAATCCTGATATCAGTCGTGTTACTGATGATGTCATTATGGATGCTACAGAAACTGGCAAGTGATATAAAACAGGATCGTTGTTTGAAGAACAAGCAAGAAGATATTATGAAGGAAAGAGTTTTCTATTGATGGAAATTATCGACTAGAAGGCAAAACATTGTCATGTATAGATTATATCTTTCTGTTAGTAGTTGATAGGTAGCATTATAAATACTCTCTCTATATCATTGTAAAAAGTGTTCATAAGGTTTGTAATCGTGAGTATACGAGAGTACAAACAGAGAGAGAGATTTGTATTGTCAGCAGCTGCTAAAGGTATTGTACACCTTTGGTAGAGTTTGTATTTGATCATATTAATACAAACAGAGTTTGATTCATTCGTTTATTCTTGTTCATATAAGCAAGCAAAAATCAGACACGATTATATAACTTGTATTCAACCCCCCCCCCCTTCTACAAGTTATTCGAGTTAACAATGCAGTCAGTGGAGACTGCATGTGTAAGAGCTGCAAGAAGGTTAAACAACAAAGGTTTGAAAGTCAGAATAGTTGATATCAATATATAATATATAACATGTAATACATGACAACCAATAACAAATATTTGTAAACTCAGGAACAAATAACTCCCTGTAGTGTTTGTTCAAGTTCAACCAAACGGTTAGGGGAAAAGCAATATGCGACGTCAATTATCAATTCAAGCCTGCCAAAATTCATATAGTACCACTGGAAAGTGCTAGCTCATTTGTGTCCTTAAAGTTAAATACTTGTAGTCCACTTGAGCTCCTATAAAAGCTAGAGCCCCCAAGTCAAAGAACCCAAAATGACTAAGAAACATAAACCAGGAACAGACCTTCTTTGAGGCACAAGATGCAGTCTAACAAAATCTACACCACATAAGAAATTCCCTGAATATGCAGAAAGTCTATTCATCAACTACTTTAACAGTCACTTAATATATAAAACCTTTTATGTAAAATTTGTTAATACATGATTCTAGACTTTGAAAACTGTTAGTTAGCAAAACCTTGTAGAAGATATCAAAAACTCTTAATTACACACACACACACATACATATATTTATATATATATATGTGTGTGTGTGTGTGTGTGTAAATGTAATGGAAATACATATTGTACCTATTTAATTCAAGAAAAAAGGCCCTCTTAACTACTTAAAGTTAATTTAGAGCACAAACTACAAATTTTGATAACTAAAGTGGATTCAGATAAGTATTAAGAAGTTTGTGTCAAGCATCAGAAGTGATTATTTGAATTTAAAAAGGAGAGGTAGGTATTTAGCATGGCGCTCAAATCGGTGTACTGAATTGATAAAGATCCAGCAACCAAATAAACGAATATAAAACTGTCCTCTCCAAGACTGCATGTGTGTATGAGTGTGTTGCCTGCATGTTAATTAACGAACTACTAATAGCAAACTCGGAGATAGATGGGTACATCTTGGAATCTTGGACATGGGACCTTATGGATCTTGAAGGTATGTGTTGGGCCGTACTTCATATGAGGTAGGGTGCTGTTGTAATTCTTTATAAGAAGGGAATGTTGTTAGCACTTGTTCGCCCTACACCGTTTAAGAAGACTTTAAGATTAGAAAAGAACCCGGAGGCTATGTTAGAAGCATAGGATCAAGAAGCATTGAAGCATTATTAAGATAACAAAGTTGGAAAAAGTTGCAGAAAAAACAGCAAAGGATATGACAACATACCTTTTTTGGACGCGTGATGGTTGCCTTTAGCAGCTATTGTCATCTACAACTGAAACACCATTTTATTTGGCACCAACTACCTTTACCTTAAAATGATGATTAGAGAAAACCAAAAATTAGAGAAAAACAAATAAACAAAAATGAAGTCTAAAAAGCATGTAACTGCACTAAAAAGTTTATAATCAAATCCATGACTTTTTATAGAAGCCATTAAGCAAAAATAGAACACTTAAACGCGAACCACTAAGGCTCCAAGGTTTTCTTCTCGTCTCCTTCTGTATCTCCTTCTACACTAAAATAAGCTAAGCAACCACTGAAGCTCCAAGGTTTTATGCATTCTTTTTCTTCAGGACTTATTATTAAATCTCTAGCCATGACATTTTCGTTATTTTCTGATAAACAAGGGTATTTTAGTACTTTTGCAGCCAATTTTTTTGGCAAACTTCTCCCTTCTATCGCCGTATTATATATAGAAATATATTATAATCCTTTACATAGCGAAGCAGATTCATTTCTATGAGATACAACACATGACATCAACTTTAGAGCTGCTATAGAGTATAACACAATAGTAGAAAAAGAAACTTAATGGCTACCTGCTTCGTTTTTTTCTCTTTCGAGAGAACCAGTGTAGACTCTAAATCTTGTTTGTGCCTGAGGAACACTCAAAGTTGCCTTCTCGACCTACTTCCTCTTCTCAATGGCCTTCTGTTCCTCGTACTATTTTAATGTCTTCATCTGATGAGAGTAATCAAGAAATTGTTTATAGAAATTTATATATATGAAAACATAGAGCAAGTCCCAACAGACACTTTTTTGCATTTAAAAACACATAGAGCAATCACGTTGTACTTTCTTGTGCATGATAAAAGAAACTTAAATGAGAAATTTCTAACATATCTTTCAAGATGTTATCATATATGAAAGAAATTCAAAACAATAATAAGAAATTTGAAGCTTCCCGTCGTTTGAACTGTCGATGTATTATGTTGACAGATATATAAATGCAATGTGTATGCGCCTTTTATGAGGCCAAGAGATGGAAGCAGCATGATCCGCAATATTAGTTCAAATGTTATGCAGATTCTACATAAACCTAGTACTCCAGGAACTCTTTCTAAAACTAAGACAACATGCTTCCGATCCTGATCTATTTTGAAACAGTTGTACACACACACATGTACAGTAAAACCTCGTTAAATTAATACTCGATACCACGATAAATTAATATTTTAAATGTAGATTTTTGGTCCCAACATAATAGCAACAATATAAATTTTAACTCGATTAATTAATAATCTCTATAAATTAATAAAATTTACCGAAATATGCCGGTCCCAATATTATTAATTTATAGAGATTTTACTGTATGTGTTTTTACTTTTTATAATGAAAATTTAGGGTAATGGCGATGCTTATAATTAATAGATTGCCCTTTGCCCCACAGCTAGACACAAATATACAGGATTGCTACAAACTAATAGAAAGTATACTTGAAGATGTTTTGCAAAGAGGAAGTACCTGTCGGACATATGTCTTGGAGGTTATCACCATCGCCTGCAAACCACATTTTTGTGCAGAGGCATATTATGAAGGTGATACGAAAGAATATCGACAATTTCAATAGGATTTTTGTTATATGGTCCTCTAGGTTGTGGTAAAACTTTAATAGCGAAGGCTGCTGCTAATGAAGTATGAGCGAATTTCATACACATAAAGGTCTAAGATATGCTTTCTGACTCATAACTGCCTTTCAATTTAGCACTTCTACTCTTCATGGTTGCTAGGCCGTCTATATTATCCAAGCGACCTAATCTTAGGCAGATTCAAAAGACCAACTTCTTACAAATGCCCTGTACCACCTAATCTTACAAACTTATACATTTAACCTTATATATTCCTTTTATCATATTTTAGTAGGTACTATAACCAAGTAAAATCGACATTAACCACCAAACCATTCAAATCGCAAAAATAACCTTCCTAACAGAACTCAAGTCAGCCACTTACTAACTACTTAAATTAACCTTTTTTCTCCATATCAAACCATCAAATAAAATCAAACTAAACCCCAAAATCATCTTAAATCAAAAACTTAAAATTAACCCAATAAAAAACCCACAATTCTACCTTTGCTAATAAAGAATATCTCATATGCCCTTGGATGAGAATGTGGCATAACAAGGTCATTGATATTCAAGTCAATTCTAGCCATGGATAAGCCTAAGGTGTTAAGGCCAGGGAATTTTGAGGCAGTGACAATATTAGTTGATGACTGGAGAAAATTATCTATCTAGTGTCAAAAAGGTTGGATGTCTCAACCATGCACACCACAGGTTTCTCTTTTGCTTTTAAGTAACTTACTTTTTAGCCGGTTAGCTTACTGAACAACAGAGATTATTTCATTGTTTTTTGATAATCTTTAGAGGGATCTGTTTTCTTCATCCGAATTTTCTGCAGAAATGGATACATTGTATGCTGATGCTAAAACTTGGAGCTCACTAATTTACTATATATCATTTACCAGTTCAGAAGCCACTGATCAAACAAACAACGAATTCAAATTCATCACAATGCTTAAACAAAGATTAAATTTTTAAAAACAACCCATCACAACTAAAATCTAATAAAACCCAAAAAACATAAATTAACCGACTCAAAAACTCAGGAATGCACAAGAATTTAAAAAAAAGGTTTTCCATAATTTAACAAATAAACCCATCACTATCAACACGCATATACACACAGAAAGATATTATATAGCATATATGTAAATAACAAAAATCATACCGTAGAAAATCTGCCAAAAAATTGCGAAAGTGAGGAAGGAGAAAGGGAAGAGATTGAAAACAGCGGATATGATCGGCGAGTGGAGACAACACCGTTTTCGGGTATATGATCGAACCACCGCGAGGTAGAGTAAAGTGAAGCGGGAACTTTCGTTATTTTCAGCAATCTAAGGGCATTTTCGTAATTTCATAGGCAATAAAGTGGAACTTTTTACCCCTGTGTTACAATATAATATATAGTAATAGATAATAGATGGATAATGTGTTACTAAAACACGTGTTACTAAACATCATTTACATAAATGTATATTAATATTTTAATAATTAAAATAAATTTATTTTTAATAATTTGGTGTGGTTCGATTTTATCGATTCGGTTTCGGATCAAAATTAAAATTGAACCATATTAATGCGATTTCAAATTTTTTCGAAACCGTAACCAAACCAATAACCAATTATGTGGTTTTTGGTTCAATTTCGGTTTACAATTTTGTTTCTGCTTATCCCTATCGAATACTTACCGGATCAAATAATTCATCACAGATTAATTCAAAAATGCTTGCAAATTAATACACATTAGTTGTTAAATTATATCATAAAAATTTCAATTATTATTATTCTAATCGATGTTGGATGTTACAAACACCCCGCTTATCTTATAAGATCGATATCTTCATCGAACCTGTTAGGAATATGATGTACTTGATGATAACTTCACAATCAATCAAAATTGTATAAGTCAAGTTTTGTAACTATCAACGGATGAGACATTATAACTCTATCCGTTGACAGGTAGCTCATCAACGGATGAGGTTTTGTAGCATACTGCAGTACCTCTATGCAATCAGTTGATAGTGTTTCTATTCAGAGTCATGTTGACCATCATTGGATAGGCAGAATAGGGTAGCCAATTGTAAATAAACTATGCTATGTAATTCTGTCTAAGTGAAAGTGTATCAACAGATGAAGACAGGACTCTATCAACGGATACAACTCAAATCCTCTATCAACGGATACAGCTCAAACTACCATCAACGGATGACTGTGTACAACATCAACGGATAATCATTAACACTTTCTTTTATGCTAGTTGGGAATTAGCAGTTGATAAGGATAGGTTTGACTGACAGATCACATGGGTTGATAGTACGTATAAAAAGCAGTATGGCAGCCATACTTTGGAAACACAGAAGAAAGAAGCATTCCATTTACACAGTACATACAAGAAAGGTGCAGGGGACATATCTGTTCACAAGGACAACCTTTCGGCTACATGTGGATTTGGAGTGGAGTAGCAAGTCAACTTAAATTAGATTAATATTATCTTATTCCAGTAGTACTTGTAAACTTGGGATATATAACCAAGTGTAGCAACTCTTTAGAAACTAAGAAAACAGACATATTTGCTTAGGGTTTCTTGAATATCCTTAGAAGCAAAGAGTTGTAAAAATAGAAGCTTTGTACATTTGTATCACAGAGTTTTCTTCGAATAAAAGTCTCAGGTGGTACATTTAACCACCTGATTTTTATGTGTTTGTGAATCATTTCTCATTCAACAATTATCTCCTTATAGATTTATGTGGTTTTTATCAGAAATTATAATTATCAAGAATTGTATTCAACCCCCCCCCCCCCCGTCTACAATTATACAAGTGTGTAATCTGGGAATAACAATTAGTATCAGAGCTAGCTTCTAACATATTTGAAGTTTAAAGATCAACACACTTCCAACATGTCTAAGAAGGATAATGGAGTGAAGATACCGGTTCTTGATAGAGAAAATTACTTTCACTGGAAAGTAAAAATGCGTCTACATCTCATGTCTATTGATGAAGGTTTTGTAGATTGCATTGAGAAGGGTCCTCATGTTCCAATGAAGGCGACTTCAAGAGTTGGATTTGCTGCAGATGCACCAGACACTTACATTCCCAAACCTGTTTCTGAGTGGAGTACTGAGGACGTTGCAAAAGTCCACAAAGATAAAAAGACCATGAATATTCTGTTTAATGGCTTAGAAACAGATATGGTTGACAATGTTATCAACTGTACTACCTCCAAGGAAGTATGGGACATTGTTCAAACCCTTTATGAAGGTACAGAACAGGTAAGGGAAAATAAGATGCAACTACTGATCCAACAGTATGAGCACTTCCATTTCAAGAATGGAGAGACATTGAATGACACATTTAGTAGATTTCAGAAGATACTGAATGGCTTGAAACTGTATGGCAGAATCTACCAAGTGAAAGAATCTAATCTCAAATTTCTGAGATCACTGCCCAAAGAGTGGAAGCCAGTGACTGTTTCTCTAAGAAACACTCAAGAGTACAAGACATTTACTCTTGAAAGGCTCTATGGAACTTTAAAGACATATGAACTAGAAATGGAGCAGGATGAAGAAATTGAGAAGGCCCAAAAGAAAAGTGGGTCAGTTGCACTTGTTGCCAACTTGGAGCAGAAGGAGGAGAAGAGGATTGAAGCTGCTAAATCTACACCAAATAGGGAGGTTTATGAAGGTAGAGCAGAATCAAGCAAAAGCAAGGAAAAAGTGTTTGAAGAAATGAGTGTCCTTCAGCAGGATGAATTGGATGAGATAGATGAGCATTTAGCCTTTCTATCTAGGAGATTCTCTAAGCTAAAATTCAGAAGAAACTCTGGGGTGGCTAAGCCATTTAACAAGGATTTTTTCACAAGCAACTATGTGGATAAATCCAAAATTAAATGCTACAATTGTGGAATTGCTGGTCACATGATAAGTGAATGCAGGAAGCCTAGATCTGAGAACAAAGGGAAAGCCAACTGAAAATGTTGACTGCAAGAAGAAATATTTTGATCTTCTCAGGCAGAAAGGAAAGGCATTCATGACCCAAGAGTATGACTGGGCTGCTGATGGAAATCATTCTGATGATGATGCTGAGTTTGTCAACCTTGCATTGATGGCTGATTCTGAGCAGGAAGCAAGTTCAGCTAGCAATCAGGTATTTTCTACTAATATCTCTGAGCTCATCAAAGAGGAATGCAATAGTGTTATAGATGAAATGTCTACTGAACTATATCACTTGAGTGTTACTCTTAAATCACTTACTAAAGAGAACAATAGGATTAAAGAGACTAATCTGTTTTTAAGTGATAGGAATGCTGCTCTAGAAATTCAATTTCTAGAATTTGAGAAAATGAGAGTTGATTGAAATGATGCTAAAATTGAACTTGAAGCTGTGTTAAAAAGAGAACTGATTTTAAGAGACCAGCTTAAAAAAGAACAAGGGATAATTGCTAATTTTCAAAGCTGTAGGAATATTTCACAAAACATAATAGAAGTCCAGGGAATAGAATCATTTGTGAAGAATACCTGGACTCAAAAGAAAAAGGAGCTAGAACCTTCCCTTGAGGATCTAGAGACTATTTGTGAATCAACGGATAGTGATCATCCGTTGATAGATGAACCATCAACGGATGAGAGGTATCCGTCAACTAACAAAAAGTCTGTTAGTAAGAAGGAACTCAAGAAACTGAATAATCAGTATGGTCCAGTAGCTAAGAACTTTGTTTCTGGTGAAAGTAGCCAAGCCAAATCTAGTGAGAAGGCTAAGGCAGGTGATTTACATAACAAAAAGGCTGTTGGTAAATCAGTTAATGAAAAGGTAGAGACTGAGGGTAAAAAGAAAAAGAACAGAAATGGTAAGATAGACATCAACAAGAAAAACAATTATTGTCCTAACAAGTTTGCTCCTAGGAAAACTTGTGGTAATTGTAATAGTCTCAATCACCTATCTTCTAATTGCAAGTCTGTTAAAAGGACTCCTGTTCATGTACCTCAATCTATGCCAAGTATGCATGCAATGCCTGGTTTGTATTAGAATGCTAGTTTTTCAAATCCATATGTGAACATGCCATATGTGTCTAATCCTTATTTTCAATATGTGAATATGCCACACATGTCATGGAGCATTCCTAGCATGAATAATATGTACGCCAATTTTCCACAAATGCATGCATCAGATATTTATGCAAATGAGCATCTGTCAAAACCTATCACTCAAGCATCTACACCTAAAGTGAAGATTGCTAAGAGTGCAAAACCAAAGGCTAACAAGAAAGGACCCAAGGGAACTTGGGTACCAAAATCAACTTGATTTGTGTTTTGGAATGTGTGCAGGGAAATAGAAGGAATCTATGTTACCTAGACAGTGGATGCTCTAGGCACATGACAGGAGATTCAACCCTGCTCACAGAGTTCAAGGTGGCAGCTGGCCCTAGAATTACCTTTGGAGATGACAGCAAAGGATATACTAAGGGATATGGCTTGATTTCAAAGGACAATGTCATCATTCAAGAAGTGGCTTTAGTTGAATGTTTGAAGCACAATTTGCTGAGTGTCAGTCAGATTTGTGACAAAGACTATGAAGTAAAGTTCATAAAAGAAGCTTGTGTTATTTCTGTCAAGGAAGACAACAATGTGGTATTGACAGGCTTTAGAAAAGGAAATGTTTACATAGCTGACTTCAATTCAGTATGCTCAGAATCCATCACTTGGCTATGGCATAAAAAGCTGTCACATTTGAATTTTAAAGTTGTGAATGATTTGGTAAGAAAGGATCTGGCTAGAGGAATCCCACAATTGGAGTTCATCAAGGATGGATTGTGTGATGCCTGCCAATTAAGGAAACAAAAGAAATCATCCTTCAAGAGCAAGACAGAGTCATCCATTGTTAAGCCACTTCAATTGCTGCATATGGACTTATTTGGTCCAGTAAATGTCATGTCCATTTCAAAGAAGAAATACTGTCTGGTGATTGTAGATGATTTTTCTAAGTTTACATGGACCTTCTTTCTGCACTCCAAAGATTGTGCAAGTGAAATCATCATCAATCATCTCAGACTAGTAAATAATGGCTCTGAAGTCAGAGTACAAAGAATCAGGAGTGACAATGGCACTGAATTCAAAAATTCCTCAATGAAGATTTTCTGTGAAGAGAATGGAATTGTCCATGAGTTTTCTGCAGCTAGAACACCTCAACAAAATGGGGTTGTTGAAAGGAAAAACAGAACTCTCATTGAAGCAGCTAGAACAATGCTAAGTGAATCAAGATTGCCAACATATTTCTGGGCTGAAGCTGTCAACACTGCCTGTTTCACTCAGAATATTTCCTTGGTCAATCAAGCTAGAGGAATGACTCCTTATCAGTTATTTACCAACAAGAAACCAACTTTAGTTTTTCTTCATTTTCAAAAATGCTTGCAAATTAATACACATTAGTTGTTAAATTATATCATAAAAATTTCAATTATTATTATTCTAATCGATGTTGGATGTTACAAACACCCCTCTTATCTTATAAGATCGATATCTTCATCGAACCTGTTAGGAATATGATGTACTTGATGATAACTTCACAATCAATCAAAATTGTATAAGTCAAGTTTTGTAACTATCAACGGATGAGACATTATAACTCTATCCGTTGACAGGTAGCTCATCAACGGATGAGGTTTTGTAGCATACTGCAGTACCTCTATGCAATCAGTTGATAGTGTTTCTATTCAGAGTCATGTTGACCATCATTGGATAGGCAGAATAGGGTAGCCAATTGTAAATAAACTATGCTATGTAATTCTGTCTAAGTGAAAGTGTATCAACAGATGAAGACAGGACTCTATCAACGGATACAACTCAAATCTACTCTATCAACGGATACAGCTCAAACTACCATCAACGGATGACTGTGTACAACATCAACGGATAATCATTAACACTTTCTTTTATGCTAGTTGGGAATTAGCAGTTGATAAGGATAGGTTTGACTGACAGATCACATGGGTTGATAGTACGTATAAAAAGCAGTATGGCAGCCATACTTTGGAAACACAGAAGAAAGAAGCATTCCATTTACACAGTACATACAAGAAAGGTGCAGGGGACATATCTGTTCACAAGGACAACCTTTCGGCTACATGTGGATTTGGAGTGGAGTAGCAAGTCAACTTAAATTAGATTAATATTATCTTATTCCAGTAGTACTTGTAAACTTGGGATATATAACCAAGTGTAGCAACTCTTTAGAAACTAAGAAAACAGACATATTTGCTTAGGGTTTCTTGAATATCCTTAGAAGCAAAGAGTTGTAAAAATAGAAGCTGTGTACATTTGTATCACAGAGTTTTCTTCGAATAAAAGTCTCAGGTGGTACATTTAACCACCTGATTTTTATGTGTTTGTGAATCATTTCTCATTCAACAATTATCTCCTTATAGATTTATGTGGTTTTTATCAGAAATTATAATTATCAAGAATTGTATTCAACCCCCCCCCCCCCCCCGTCTACAATTATACAAGTGTGTAATCTGGGAATAACAATTAGTATCAGAGCTAGCTTCTAACATATTTGAAGTTTAAAGATCAACACACTTCCAACATGTCTAAGAAGGATAATGGAGTGAAGATACCGGTTCTTGATAGAGAAAATTACTTTCACTGGAAAGTAAAAATGCGTCTACATCTCATGTCTATTGATGAAGGTTTTGTAGATTGCATTGAGAAGGGTCCTCATGTTCCAATGAAGGCGACTTCAAGAGTTGGATTTGCTGCAGATGCACCAGACACTTACATTCCCAAACCTGTTTCTGAGTGGAGTACTGAGGACGTTGCAAAAGTCCACAAAGATAAAAAGACCATGAATATTCTGTTTAATGGCTTAGAAACAGACATGGTTGACAATGTTATCAACTGTACTACCTCCAAGGAAGTATGGGACATTGTTCAAACCCTTTGTGAAGGTACAGAACAGGTAAGGGAAAATAAGATGCAACTACTGATCCAACAGTATGAGCACTTCCATTTCAAGAATGGAGAGACATTGAATGACACATTTAGTAGATTTCAGAAGATACTGAATGGCTTGAAACTGTATGGCAGAATCTACCAAGTGAAAGATTATAATCTCAAATTTCTGAGATCACTACCCAAAGAGTGGAAGCCAATGACTGTTTCTCTAAGAAACACTCAAGAGTACAAGACATTTACTCTTGAAAGGCTCTATGGAACTTTAAAGACATATGAACTAGAAATGGAGCAGGATGAAGAAATTGAGAAGGCCCAAAAGAAAAGTGGGTCAGTTGCACTTGTTGCCAACTTGGAGCAGAAGGAGGAGAAGAGGACTGAAGCTGCTAAATCTACACCAAACAGGGAGGTTTGTGAAGGTAGAGCAGAATCAAGCAAAAGCAAGGAAAAAGTGTCTAAAGAAATGAGTGTCCTTCAGCAGGATGAATTGGATGAGATAGATGAGCATTTAGCCTTTCTATCTAGGAGATTCTCTAAGCTAAAATTCAGAAGAAACTCTGGGGTGGCTAAGCCATTTAACAAGGATTTTTCCACAAGCAACTATGTGGATAAATCCAAAATTAAATGCTACAATTGTGGAATTGCTGGTCACATGATAAGTGAATACAGGAAGCCTAGATCTGAGAACAAGGGAAAGCCAACTGAAACTGTTGACTATAAGAAGAAATATTTTGATCTTCTCAGACAGAAAGGAAAGGCATTCATGACCCAAGAGTATGACTGGGCTGCTGATGGAAATCATTCTGATGATGATGCTGAGTTTGTCAACCTTGCATTGATGGCTGATTCTGAGCAGGAAGCAAGTTCAGCTAGCAATCAGGTATTTTCTACTAATCTCTCTGAGCTCACCAAAGAGGAATGCAATAGTGTTATAGATGAAATGTCTACTGAACTATATCACTTGAGTGTTACTCTTAAATCACTTACTAAAGAGAACAATAGGATTAAAGAGACTAATCTATTTTTGAGTGATAGAAATGCTGATCTAGAAATTCAATTTCTAGAATTTGAGAAAATGAGAGTTGATTGCAATGATGCTAAAAGTGAACTTGAAGCTGTGTTAAAAAGAGAACTGATTTTAAGAAACCAGCTTGAAAAAGAACAAGGGATAATTGCTAAATTTCAAAGCTGTAGGAATATTTCTCAAAACATAATAGAAGTCCAGGGAATAGAATCATTTATGAGGGATACCTGGACTAAAAAGAAAAAGGAGCTAGAACCTTGCCTTGAGGATCTAGAGACTATTTGTGAATCAACGGATAGTGATCATCCATTGACAGATGAACCATCAACGGATGAGAGGTATCCGTCGACTAACAAAAAGTCTGTTAGTAAGAAGGAACTCAAGAAACTGAATAATCAGTATGGTCCAGTAGCCAAGAACTTTGTTTCTGGTGAAAGTAGCCAAGCCAAATCAAGTGAGAAGGCTAAGGCAGGTGATTTACTTAACAAAAAGGCTGTTGGTAAATCAGTTAATGAAAAGGTAGAGACTGAGGGTAAAAAGAAAAAGAACAGAAATGGTAAGATAGGCATTAACAAGAAAAACAATTATTCTCCTGACAAGTTTGCTCCTAGGAAAACTTATGGTAATTGTAATAGTGTCAATCACCTATCTTCTAATTGCAAGTCTATTAAAAGGACTCCTGTTCATGTACCTCAATCTATGCCAAGTATGCCTGCAATGCCTGGTTTGTATCAGAATGCTAGTTTTTCAAATCCAAATGTGAACATGCCATATGTGTCTAATCCTTATTTTCAATCTGTGAATATGCCACAAATGTCATGGAGCATTCCTAGCATGAATAATATGTATGCCAATTTTCCACAAATGCATGCATCAAATATTTATGCAAATGAGCATCTATCAAAACCTATCACTCAAGCATCTACACCTAAAGTGAAGATTGCTAAGAGTGCAAAACCAAAGGCTAACAAGAAAGGACCCAAGGAAACTTGGGTACCAAAATCAACTTGATTTGTATTTTGGAATGTGTGCAGGGAAATAGAAGGAATCTATGGTACCTAGACAGTGGATGCTCTAGGCATATGACAGGAGATTCAACCCTGCTCACAGAGTTCAAGGAGGTAGCTGGCCCTAGAATTACCTTTGGAGATGACAGCAAAGGATATACTAAGGGATATGGCTTGATTTCAAAGGACAATGTCATCATTGAAGAAGTGGCTTTAGTTGAAGGTTTGAAGCACAATTTGCTGAGTGTCAGTCAGATTTGTGACAAAGACTATGAAGTAAAGTTCAATAAAGAAGCCTGTGTTGTTTCTGCCAAGGAAAACAACAATGTGGTATTGACAGGCTTTAGAAAAGGAAATGTTTACATAGCTGACTTCAACTCAGTATGCTCAGAATCCATTACTTGTCTCTTCAGCAAAGCAAGCAAGGATGAGAGTTGGATATGGCATAAAAAGCTGTCACATTTGAATTTTAAAGTTATGAATGACTTGGTAAGAAAGGATCTTGCTAGAAGAATCCCTCAATTGGAGTTCATCAAGGATGGATTGTGTGATGCCTGCCAATTAAGGAAACAAAAGAAATCATCCTTCAAGAGCAAGACAGAGTCATCCATTGTTAAGCCGCTTCAATTGCTGCATATGGACTTATTTGGCCCAGTAAATGTCATGTCAATTTCAAAGAAGAAATACTGTCTGGTGATTGTAGATGATTTTTCTAAGCATGGACCTTCTTTCTGCACTCCAAAGATTGTGCAAGTGAAATCATCATCAATCATCTCAGACTAGTAAACAATGGTTCTGAAGTAAAAGTACAAAGAATCAAGAGTGACAATGGTACTGAATTCAAAAATTCAACAATGAAGATATTCTGTGAAGAGAATGGAATTGTCCATGAGTTTTCTGATGCTAGAACACCTCAACAAAATGGGGTTGTTGAAAGGAAAAACAGAACTCTCATTGAAGCAGCTAGAACAATGCTAAGTGAATCAAGATTGCCAACATATTTCTGGGCTGAAGCTGTCAACACTGCCTATTTCACTCAGAATATTTCCTTGGTCAATCAAGCTAGAGGAATGACTCCTTATCAGTTATTCACCAACAAGAAACCAACGTTAGCTTTTCTTCATGTCTTTGGATGTAAGTGTTTTGTGCTAAGAAATCATGGAGATAACTTGGGCAAATTTGAAGCAAAGGCAGATGAAGCTATCTTTGTTGGATATGCAGCAGGGAAAGCCTATAGAGTCTACAATCTAAGAATCAACATTGTTATGGAATCTGTACATGTTGTGTTTGATGATCAAAAGATTCTAGGTCTAAATGATGAAGGCTGTTGATGGAGGATTTTCGTAATCAACGTGAATTTCGGAGGCCCACTGGAATTTACAAGTGTAACACATGTAATTGGTTATTTTTGGTGATTTGGGTGTGATTTGATGGTGGGGGTGAGCTGAGCTTGAGAGGTTACGAGAATCATCGCAGGTTCCATTAGCGAGATCTGTGTCCATTTTCCCAAGGTGCCTACGTACCCTTGTTTATATAGGGATCAAGCTCACGTAGTTCTAATGCGAAGCTGATTCTGCTTGACCAGCTGTATTCGGTTGTCTAATTCGTGTAGGATTCAGGTTCCTTTAGAGCCTTTCACGAACTAGTTGGCTAAGTAGAGTAGAACTCGAGTTCGTACCCTACTATAATTCTCATGTCTATTAGAGGCATTCTAGGATCAACTGCGCCCTAGAATTACACTCTAATAATAATTCGGTCTCTTTCTGATTGGTTACGCTCAGGAACCTGGTGCTCAGGAACCTATGTCTCAGGAACCTGGTGCTCAGGAACCTATGTCTCAGGAACCTGGTGCTCAGGAACCTATATTTCGGAACCTGGTTCTCAGGAACCTCTGTCTAGGAACCTGTTTCTCAGGAACTTCCTTATTTCGAGACACATTGCTTAGGGACCTCTTTATAGGTACCTGTACCTGCACAAATAACAAACTGGTTAGACTGGATAGCTCTTCATATGCTCTTGGCATCTCTATGGCTGTTGCTATGCTAACTCGAACTCTTCTGCTGGGAGGAACCTGGTCTTCTAATACTCAGCCCAGCTTCCTGACCATTGGAAACCTCCTGATACTCATACATCCTTAGTCATTTCTTCTATCTGATCTTCATAACTCGTACTGGATCTATCTCCTGGCTCATATGGATTGGACCCTATAGCTTATTTGGCCTAAATCTAGCCCATGGAGATTTTGGGCACAACAAAGGCTTCCATGAAGAATTGAGATTTGAAAATGAGGTAGAAGGAAGAATGTACATTGATGATGATGGGAAAATGAAGATCATGGCCATGGAAATTCACCTAGAGTTGTTGGTCCAACTAGAAGTGATGCTAACACTGGAAATGAAGCATCCGTTGACAGTCATATTTGAGCATCAGATGCATCCGTTGACAGGCATTCTCATGCATCCGTCGACTGGAAAAATGGAGCATCCGTTGATAGACAAAATGATGCATCCGTTGACAGTCAACTTCATAATTCCGCAAGGACAAAAACTCAGGGGGAGTTTCTCAAAGTCAAAACTCAATGACCAATCAACAAGATCATGCTCATTTAGATGAAGCAACCTCATCTAGATCAAACCTTCCACCTTCAAGAAAATGGACCAGAGATCATCCTTTTGAGTTAATCATTAGTGACTCAAACTCAAGAGTCCAAACTAGGAGGGCCACACAAGAAGAATGTCTATACAGTAGTTTCCTATCTCAAGAGGAACCTAAGAAAGTGGAAGATGCCCTTCTAGATCCAGATTGGGTCTTAGCAATGCAAGAAGAGCTAAACCAATTTGAGAAAAATAAAGTATGGAAGCTTGTGCCCAAACCTGATGATAGAGGTGTCATAGGTACCAAATGGGTTCTCAAGAATAAGACTGATGAAAATGGCATAATTGTGAGGAATAAAGCTAGATTAGTGGCAAAGGGCTATTCTCAAGAAGAAGGGATAGATTTTGATGAAACTTTTGCTCCAGTGGCAAGACTTGAGGCAATTAGAATTTTCCTAGCCTATGCAGTACATGCCAATTTCAAAGTCTATCAGATGGATGTCAAAAGTGCCTTTCTAAATGGGGAACTGGAAGAAGAGGTATATGTCCATCAACCTCCTAGCTTTGAAGATCCAGAATTTCCAGAATATGTATATCTTCTCTTGAAAGCACTTTATGGTTTGAAGCAAGCACCAAGAGCCTGGTATGACACTTTATCTCAATTTCTTTTGGAGAATAACTTCACTAGAGGTATAGTAGATAAAACCTTATTTCATAGAAATGTCAATGGTTCTTCAATACTTGTTCAAATCTATGTAGATGATATTATTTTTGGGTCTACATATGAGAAGCTTTGCAAAAGGTTTGCCAAACTTATGCAAAGTAGGTATGAAATGAGCATGATGGGTGAATTAACTTACTTTCTTGGTTTACAAGTAAAGCAAGTTAATGAGGGAATTTTCATAAGTCAAACAAAATATATTTATGATCTTTTAAAGAAATTTGACTTAATGGATTGTGCCTCTGCAAAAACACCTATGGCCACTACAACTAAGCTTGAGTTGAATACTAAGGAAAAATCTGTGGACATCTCAAGCTATAGAGGCATGGTAGGCTCACTTCTATATCTAACAGCTAGTAGACCTGATATAATGTTTTCCACTTGTCTTTGTGCTAGATTTCAAGCTGACCCTAGAGAGTCTCACTTGATTGCTATTAAGAGAATTTTCAGGTATCTCAAGGGAACACCAAACCTTGGCATTCGGTACCCAAGAGATTCTGGCTTTGATCTAATTGGCTATTCAGATGCAGACTATGCAGGTTGCAAAATTGATAGGAAAAGTACTACAGGCTCCGGTCAATTTTTAGGGAACAGCCTTGTGTCATGGTTCAGTAAGAAATAGAACTCAGTCTCCACTTCTACAGCTGAAGCTGAGTACATTGTTGCTGGAAGTTGTTGTGCACAGATTCTTTGGATGAAAAATCAACTTATTGACTATGGTCTAAAAGTTGAGAAGATTCCAATTTTCTGTGACAACACTAGTGTTATTGCCATCACAGAGAATCCAGTGCAACATTCGAGAACCAAGCATATTGACATCAAATACCACTTCATTAGAGAGCATGTGATGAGTGGTATAGTAGAAATGCACTTTGTGCCAAGTGAAATGCAGCTTGCAGATATCTTCACCAAGCCTCTTGATGAATCTTCATTCACAAGGTTGGTAGGTGAACTAGGTATGTTTAATTTTTTGTAATTCTTAGTGATATCTAATCATACTCTATAATTGCAGCTAGAAATGTGTTTTGATTTACTTGAGAATTAAAAACTCTTAAAAAAAATTTTAGCAGAAATTTTGTCTAAGGCAAAATTTGCTTATCAACGGATATCCTTTTATCCGCTGGTAGTATAAACACATTACTAGATTTTCGTATGTCAACGGATAACAGGTTGTCCACGTCATCGATGGATAAACTGTTTTCTCAACCATTCATTCTTTATCCGTTGATATACATATTTTTTTTATATAGTCGTTGGTAAACGTGTATATTTAGTCACAGCTGTACTTCTTTTCTTTTCATTTATTATATGACAGTTACTTTTGTCCAATGGAGTAATTACTTTTAATTATTTCATTTTTAATTCTTGAAAAATATAAAAGGCTGTCTTGTGCTCTCACATCTCACTTTTATTCCTTTTCAAGAATCTCATAAGTTAACTGCATCTTCTTCACTAAAACTCTCTGCAACAAAAGTTCAAACACTTCAATGGCGCCTATTGTTAAGATGATGTCTTCCACTGGGTTTATCTATGAGAAGAACAATTTCGCAGCCTTTGTTGATATAGTGAACGCTCCAGAAGCATATCACACCATGATGAATTTCGTGAAGAAATGCAAAATGTCATATGCTATGACTGCCACCACTCCTCTAATTCACGAGGTAATTGAATCGGTGTGGGCATCTGCTGAGTACATTGGCACAGACGGTACACTTGCTTTTTCTTTAAAGGGTAAAAACTATGTAGTTAACTCTAATGTGATAACTGCTTGTTTAAAATTGCCTGAGAATAACTGTTTGGAAATACCCAGTAATGCTGAAATTGTTACCATGCTAAATTCCATAAACTATACCCTCAGTACTGAGAACTTAGGGAAAATTATTAGGAAAGGTATGGTTAAAGAATGGAGTTATTTTTGTGATGCCTTCATTAAAACTTTTTCTGGCAAAATTAGTAATTTTGATGCTGTTACCAATTCCATGCTAGTTATGCTATGTATGCTCTTGACTGATAAATTTTATAATTTTGGCTCACTAGTCATGTATGAGATAACAGCTAAATTAGGTAAAAAGGAAACTAGGAGCAAGAATATTTATTTTGCTAGATTTTTTATGCTCCTAGCACTGCATGTATCTGAGAATGAGCTATCCATTGCTAACCCGGATAGCAAGTTCAATTGTTTTGTTCAGGAGAAGAGAGTCTTAAGTGATTTGATTCGAATGAACCTAAATGCAGAAGTACAATTGGTATATCTACCAATTGTTCATGTAATTGTTTCCAACCCTGAAACTCCTATCTCCAACCCCCAAATTTCTTTGCCTTCTAGTGTCACAATGGAGTCTGTGGCTATGACCAAACAGGCTCCTACCAAAGTGACCAAATCCAAAGTTCTAAAACCACAATCAAAAAGACAAACCTCAGGTGTATCTCAAAAGGCACCTGTTGCAAAAACTACCAAAACTCTTGAGGGGAGTGTGAAGGTGGTAGTGAGTGGTGAGGGACAGGGTGAACATCAAAGAAGCCCTAAGGATAAGGAAGGTGAGGCAGGTGCAACCAACATTTCAGTCTCTCAAAAGACTGTTAATGAACCTTCAAGCCAAATTCTAGTTGCATCCTCTCAACAGGGTGTGACTACTGATTTAAGTTCCACTCCAGGAACACTGCACAAAAGGGAAAGAGACACAGATAGCTCTCATTCAAAAACCTATGGTAGAAGAGTCAAATCCAAAACCATTGGGGAATCACAGGGTGCACACACAGTACAGCAAACTATACCTTCTTAAATTCATTTTGATGTGACTTCAATAAATATGGAGTCACAACCTCTTGATCTTAACCTTCAAATCGATACACATTTTAATCCACCATCACCAACTCCATCTCTGGATGTGGATATGATATCTACATCAATTCCTGATTCTCCATCTTTAAAATTCTTGGAGAAGCCCCACTCAACAATTGGTGGTCATCATCTTTTAGATGATTTGTTGGGCCATCAATTTTCCATTCCTGAATTCACAACACTATCTGTGGCCTCTTCCTTAAAATCAATCACCACAGATTCAATGTTGGTTTTCACTTCAACGGATACTGTTTTTCCTTCATCAACGGATATCCTTCATCCGTTGATAAGTGTTTCTCCATCAACGGATGTGTCTACAACTAATCATCCGTTGACAGCAATAACTACTACATCAATGGATACACTTTATCCGTTGACAACTCTCTCTACCACTGCAAAATGTGACATTCCCATGTCAACTATGGAGAAGTTTGTAGTAGTTGAAACACTTTTAGGAATGAGGGAAGGGAGTGAGAGGCTGCCTTGTGAGCAGGCGAAAGGAGAGAAAAATAATGAGAGGCTGACCATTTATTCCGGTCAGGCAAAAAGAGAGCAAGAGAGTTCCACCTTAGTAGGTGAAGGTGAGGGTGTGAGAGGTGTGAGCCAGGGGAGCCCCTTATGCAAGAAAAGAGAGATGAGAGGAGAGAAGGGACTACAGGAGAAATAAGGCAGGAAGATTCAGCCATTGCTAGTGAGTTAATGGAGGTTAATGAAGCCTCTAAGGAGATGGAATTTTGACAAGAATATCAGTCAATTATTGACTCCATCTCTTTGGATCCTGAAACCTTTACTCATCCTATTTCTGCCTATCAAGTCATGGCACAACGGGGCAATGTGGAGGCAGAGGAGGCAATGCACCTAGTGCACACCTCTCAATCTCTACAAAGAGCAAAGGAAGCTTTGACAACTCTGCCTTCAGATGCTGACAGTGAAGAGTTTGGCAATAATGACAGTGCTAGCACCTCATGTGATGAAGAAGTCAATATGGAAGATACTCCAGAATGGCTATTTTCTTCTACCACTGTGGTTGGTGACTTCAATGTGGAGATTATGAAGCAATATCAATCTGCTATGGCTGAGCACCAGAATGCAGATCCACAGAGGAAGGCTATCCTTCAGCAAATATTGGCCTCCCTCAAACTTCACAAGATGCATATGGTTATTCAAAGAACCCAACAGGAGGAGGTGCAAACTGCAATAAGGGAAATGAAAGTGGAACTAGATGCCAGGATTGAGGCACTAGCCCCTACTACCACTCAGAAGGTGCTGACTAGCAAGTTATTGAAGGAAGATAGTCTGGCCAAATCAGTTCAGCATCTTTCCTCCAGAGTGGATAGTATGGAATCTCAAATGCAGACAGTAATTGCCAATCAAGCCAAACAGACTGAGCTACTGGAAAAGCTACTTGCAGCCTCATCTCCAACCCTTGATGCTAACAAAAAGAAGGAGAAAAAGGTTACTGCAGCTAGTCAAATTCCAGCATCCAGTAGCAAGATAGCACAGAGTGAGGGGGAGCAACAGCCAATTATAGTGGTCAATCCAACAGAGTTCTCTATAGAGGCTTCCCCTGTGAAGAAGAAGAAAATGGTGTTGCCTGAGGTTCAAAGTATATCAGAAATCTCAGATGGTGAAAGGCAAGCCAGAATAGAAGCCTTAGAAAAGATCAATAAGGAGGCAAATGAAAGAATTCTGAGGATAGAGAGAATGATCAATGAATCAATTGTATCAACTCTGTTCTCTACTCAGTCCTCAGCCCCAACAATATCAACTACAATTCTGAAGGTGCTCACTCCAGAAATTGTGGCTCCTACATTCTATGATGCTGAACCATCCTATGTCAAAGAATTTGAACCATACATAAGAACCAGAGCCTACTCTCCACCAAAGGCAAATGGGAAGAACAAGTTACAATTGGACTTTCCATTTCCCAAGGATGATGATGAGAAGCTAATGGGAAATACAATCAAAGAGTTCAAGGAAAAGACAAATAAGAGTGTAAGAGATTGGATGGCTGTGCTAATAAGGAATGGAAAAGTGTTAAATATATCCAACAGCCATTCTAGATTTGTTGAAGCAAAAAGAGAGGAAACCTCCAAACTTCTAAGGGAAGCTCATCCAAGTGAAGAAAATCAATATGAAAACTCAGAAGAGAAGCAAGCCAGACTAGCTCAGGAGTTAATGGATGAGGTAGAGGATGAAATGAGGGAACCTGAGGAAGTCCCCGAATCCAAAACTAAAAGGAGAGTGAAATCAAAGGCAAGGAGGCCTGTCTCTCCAGAAATTGTAAGGAGAGAAACTGTTGGCTCATCACAATCTTTTTCTGCACAAGTATTCGACCTAGCTGTGAACTTCCATGGTGACCCTATACTCCCTAAAGAGGAACCAATGAACCTTGACTCCATTGAGGTTCCTTCATTCTTGTTGAAGCCTCAACAGAAGCCTAATCAGAAGCCTCAACATAACATAATGTTATGTTGGTGTTGGATGTCATTCCCTCTGGTGAAAATCCTGTCAAAGTTCCTCTGTTCTTTTTAAACTTTTGGGTATAGATACACGAAATGCCTTTGGGTTTTATGACGGAGACTGTAGGAAGGTAGTTGGGGAATTTCTTTGGAAAGTTCATTGAGTACGATCATAAAAACAACACTAGCCTTTAGAGGGAGTATATGCGATTGAAAGTAAGGATTGATGTGCGTAAACTGTTGAGAAGGAAGAAGAAAATTACAAGCAGGAATGGTAAAGATTTTGTTATTCATTACAAGTATGAAAGGCTTGGCGATAATTGTTTTATTTGTGGTTTGCTCTCGCATACAGAAAGGTTCTGTAGGAAGTTTCTTGACAACCGTAGTGTGGAGATTCAGAAGTAATGGGGTAACTGGCTGCATGCTCTACCACGACGGCCAACCGGATAAAACAAAAGCAAGTGGTTGCATCAAGATGGCAACGGTCACTACAAGAAATATGGGCTATTGCAAGCCCATTATATATTTGTGTTACATAAAGTGTTACAATAGACACAAAACTTGGTAGTCTATTGCAATACTTTAGAAAACGTTGCATTAAATATGAAAAGTGTTGCAAGCAAAAGGATAATTTGAATAATTGCAATACATTAGCAAAGCGTTACAATAGAGGATAAACTTTTTAGTCAACTTGCCAAAATTTGTAGGCGGGAACTCGGTTTCTTTGCTGGGCGGGATAAAAACGCGTACCAAAATATTTCTAACATACAATTATAACAAAAATACACTACATCTCTTACAAAAATATTCCCCCAAATTAAACACTCATCTCTCTCACTGTCTCTCTCATCTCTCTCCACCGTACTGTCTCTCTCGGCTCTCTACCGCTCATCTCTCTCCACCTTACCACTCTCTGCCTCTCTCCTCTCTCTCAGTCTCTCTCTCTCTATCTCTCTCTCACAAATATAGCGGATTCAACAAAAGCCCAAAACCCCAAGCCTAATTGAGCAAAGATTTGAGCAAAGATCCGAGTAAAGCTTCAATTAGAGGTATAATACCCATCTTTTACCGATTATTATGAATTATACATCTCTATATATGTATGCATGTGAATATTTTCGATTGTATTCTTCAGATCTGTTGGATATTTGTGTTAATTAGTTGGGTATATGTGTTAGTATTGTTTTAATTTTGTAAACAATTAATTATATGCTCATAGTTTGGAGGTTTTTCTCAAGCTGTGATTTTTTTGTTAATTAATTACATGCGTTAACTTTGTTGTTTTTTGAAGCTGTGTTAATTACATGGGTATATGGTTTTTCTCATCTTGTTGTTAAGGTTTAAAGGTTGAGCTGTGCATCTTTTAGTAGTGTATTAATATTTCATTTAGCTCAAATTTTATCTTTGTCTCTGAAATATATATGAAATATGTGCCCTGTTTTTCTTATGAAACATGTGCTCTGTCTCTAAATTCTAATGTACTGGTGAAATTTGAGTACCACAAGGTCGTTCATTTTTTTAAGTACAACAACAAGTTAATATTGTAATGAGGTGTTGTGTTCCTTATTGATGTGCTGTGTTCTTTTTTCAATTAATGTATGTAGAAAATGGATGTTGAAGGAGAGAAATGGATAAAGCTTCCTAAGTACAGTGATAAATATAGGAAGGGGGTGGAAGATTTTGTTACGAAAGCATTTTCTAAATATGCCGTAGGAACAGAAATCACGTGCCCCTGTAAAACATGTAGAAATCGTTTCTGGAGTGATGCCAAAGGTATAAATGAGCATCTCGTATGTAACGGTCCTTGTCCCCATTATGTTGAATGGATTTACGAGGTCTCAACCCTTAAGATAGATAGCATTGCTGATGAGATAGATGAGATGGATACTGATATAGGTTTGGGTTTAGGATCTGACTTCGAGGCGATGGTAAAAAATGCATTTGGAATTGGTAATTATGCCAGTGAACATGGAGTTAGAAAGGGATTGAATGATGATGCTAGGAATTTTTATAGGCATGTTAAGGAGGGTGGCCAGCCTTTATATCCCGAGTCTAAAAAATTTACTCGATTAAGTTTCATAGTTAGGCTTTACCAACTAAAGTGCATTCATGGATTTAGCGAGTCGGCATTTAGCGATTTACTTGGGTTAATAAAGGAGGTTTTTCCCAATGTAAATCTGCCATCAACTTTTAATGTGGCAAAGGGTATGATTAAAGACTTGGGTCTTGATTACCAAAAAATACATGCATGTCCAAATGACTGCATGCTATTTTCGCTGAAAATGAGAGCTTGGAAATTTGCAAAAAGTGTGGAGCATCAAGGTGGAAAGAAGTTGAAGATAAGAATAAGTCTAATGTGAACTTAAATTTGTCGAATGTACCTAAAATCGCAGCAAAAGTGATGAGATATTTTCCTTTAAAGCCAAGGCTGCAAAGGATGTTCTTGACCTCTGATTTTTCTAACTCAATGACATGGCATGCTTTAGCACGAAAGAAGGATGGCAAGTTGAGGCATCCTGCTGATGGCCAGGGTTGGAAGGCGATGGATACCAAATATCCGGAATTCGGGGCAGAAATGCGAAATGTTAGGTTAGGTTTAGCTGCCGACGGATTTAATCCTTATCGCACAATGAACATTTCTCACAGCACCTGGCCAGTTGTGCTAGTAAATTACAACCTTCCCCCTTGGTTAATCATGAAACAAGAAAATCTAATTCTTTCAACCTTAATCCCTGGCCCTGTTTATCCTGGTAACGAAATCGACGTATATATGCAACCGTTAATTGGGGAGTTAAAAGAATTATGGGATGTTGGGATAGAAACTTATGATGTAAGGGTAGACAACACATTTCATCTACACGCAAGTCTCTTATGGACGATAAGTGACTTTCCGGGATATGCACTTTTATCGGGTTGGAGCACGAAAGGTAAACTAGCCTGTCCGTCATGCCACTACGAGACCTCATCGACATATCTAAAACATAGTAAGAAGGTGGTCTATTTAAACCATAGAAAATTTCTTCCACCTGACCACAAGTGGAGGTCTGATAGGCGGAGATTTAATGGCGATGTGGAAATGCTAGGAGCTCCTGAAATGTTAACCGGAGAGGAGGTTAAGGAACTGTTGCGTGGCTATGAGAACGACTTCAGGAAGCAACAGACGAAGCAGAGGTGTTCTTCATCAGATTGCCCTTGGAAAAAGAAGTCCATCTTTTTCGAACTACCATATTGGAGTAGTAATATGGTTAGGCATAACCTTGATGTTATGCATATTGAGAAGAACATTTGCGATAAAATTTTGGGGACTTTGTTAAATATCGGGGGCAAGACAAAAGATCATCTTAGTGCTCGTAAAGATTTGGAAGAAATGGGGATTAGAAAAGTTCTTCATCCTGTCAAATGTGATGATAATAAACATGTTGAAATTAGAGCAGCTAGTTTTGATATGACCAAAAAAGAGAAAGAAATCTTTTGTTCAGTTCTGATGAATGTTAAGTTACCACATGGATCTGCCTCTAATATCAGCCGGTGTGTTCATATGAAGGAGCGGAAGATATCGGGTTACAAGAGTCATGACGCACATTTTATTCTTCAATTTCTGTTACAATATGCCGTGGTTAAAACTCTAAAACCGGAGGTAGCAATACCTTTGATGAGGTTGGCTGCATTTTTCAGGGGTATATGTGGAAAAGTCATTGAATTAGAAGATGTTGAGAAGTTGCAAAATGAAATAATCGAGATACTTTGTGAACTTGAAATGATCTTTCCACCTGCGTTTTTCGACATAATGGTTCACTTACCAATTCACTTGTGTAAGGAACTTGAATTCGGTGGACCAGTGCACTTAAGGTGGATGTTTGGAGTTGAAAGATATTTGTGCAAACTGAAATCTTATGTTCGAAATAGGAGTAAACCAGAAGGGTGCATAGCAGAAGGCTACCTGGTAGAAGAATGTTTGACATTCTGTTCTCGATTTTTTGATGAGCAGTGTAAAGACATAACTGATCCAAAGGACTGTAACAAAGATGCTGGATATCCTATTGGATCTAGTAAAAATAAAGGGAAGTCTATACATCTGGAAGAAAACATAAGGACCATGGCTCATCGTTACATATTATGCAATTGCGACAACGTGGAAATTGAGAAGCTTAAAGAGTAAGTTCTTCTATACACAAAAAATTTTGATACAAATTTTATAGAACTGTAAACCATCATAATTTTGTGCTATTATGATTGCAGTGAACACCGTATGTTGGTTGAAAAAGATGCAAAGGTAAAGAGATATAAACGAGAAAGAACGCATACAACTGAATTTCATAAGTGGTTAAAAGAGGTGGTTCGAAACAAAAATGACATTTCAGTGGAATTGTCCTCCTTGGCAAGAGGGCCTCAACGTGCAGCTAAGCAGTTTACGGGTTATGTTGTGAATGGATATAGATTTCACACCAAGCGCAGAGATAGTAGGTGTACTACACAAAATAGTGGTGTCTTCCTCACTGCCTTAACCACGAGTTTCGCGAGTGCAAAAGACCAAAATCCAGTAGTTGGGGATGTAGGTTACTATGGTGCAATTGAGGAAATCATTGAGGTTGACTACTGGGGTGCATTGGCTGTGGTATTATTCAGGTGTTGTTGGTACCAAAAAGAAAAGGATGTTCATGGGTTAACAAGAGTGAACTTTAATAGATTATGTCAAAGAGATGATCCGTTCGTTTTAGCTACACAAGTACAGCAAGTCTTCTATATAGAAGATCCTACTGAAAAACATGTGCATTTTGTTGTCAAGAAATTTTCGAAGGACCAGTATTCTGAAGTAGAAGACAGGAATGCAGTAGAAGATGTCAGTGCTACAGGTTTTGTGTCGCGAGGACAAATACCTGCTCATGATATCAACAGTTGGTGCAGAGATGACGTTCCGATAAAACAAATCCCCGTTACACCTGATGAAGAGCTGGATAATAATGAAATCTGACAAGCCACGAATTTATTTGCTTTTCATAGTTGTGCTAGTTTCCAGTTTTTATTTATGTAATTGGTTCTTGAAAAAGATGTTTTTATTGTATTTCTCTTAGTCGTATTTGTTTTTATGCAATTTAGTTCATTTAGTTCATTGTGTTGTAACTGCATATTTGGTTTATTTTTAATGCTTTTTTTTAATTTAGTTCATTTTTAGTGCTTTATTTATTTTTTGCTGACTTGAATGCATATTTTTCTTTATTACTGTGCACATTTCCATTGCTAACTTTTTTTTTCTTATTTGCTTTTTTTCAGGATGGCAGAAAAAGATTACATTATCAATTTTTTTCACAAGGGACAGTTCACAAAAACAAAATATGTGGGTGGGACATGTACTGAGATTCCGAAATATGTTGATTCTGACAAATTCTCGTACACGGTGGTGATGGAGTACGTGAAGGATGATCTGAAATACAAAGAAATAGGTGGCCTTTATGTGAAGAATGTGCCAAGTGGTTGGAAACTTATTGATAGTGATCAGTCTTTACAAGAGTTTGTAAAGACAATTGAAGGAGAGAAATTGGATTTTTATGTTGATGATGTAGTTGACAACTGTATAGAGCCAAAGGCACCGATGCAGCCACATGTGATCGTACGACCAAGAACTCAATTTTTTGAAGGTAATACATCAACAGTTGAGTTGCATTCATTATTTTTGTTTATTACTTGACATGTAGATAGTGGTGTTAAACTGATTTTACATCCAATGATTGCATCAACAGGTTTACAAGCAAAGCGTAAGTTTGTGACAATAGACGGGCTACAAAAGCAAAGAACAAATCGTCGATTGGTTCTTGAAAAGTCAGCTACTGATCATCCTGAAGCTGAGGCTAAACAGGCAAACTCAAAACAAGTGCTTCCAAAGGTAATTAATTCAAGTCTTTTGTGTTACACGTTTCTAATATGCCTTGGGTATCATTTAAGATTTTTGTCCATCTTTTTCATATCAGATAACAGAGTATGAGAAGCAAAAGTTAATGCGAGTATTAGAAAATAAACATAAGGTGAAAGAGTTGGGAATAAAAACTCTTGCTGATGGTCTTAATATGGGCATTGTCAAGGAAAAAGTTAATGCGGGTGATGAACTGGAATTTGATGGGGAGTACGTTCCTGGACAAGATAGCTGCGAAGAAGAAGACGAAGAGATCGATGCGAAAAAGAAACTAGAAAGAAACAAGTGCTCAAGCTGAAAGAAAAAAAGGTGAAGAAGGTGACCAATACCGTTCGCAGATCGATAACACGTTCAAGGGGCGTAGGTCCTTCATCTTCGCAGGTATAGGTATATTAATTTTGTTTGTGTTAATAACTGTTTAGCAACTCTGTTTGTACTAATTTTATTTGTGTTAATAATTGTAAGCAGTCTGAATACTCACCCCATCCTGAAACTCGGAAATCAACCCCTCTCGTAACTGAACCATCATCCCCTGTTTTAACACCTCCCCCTCCCTTGCCTAAAGTTATAACACCAACCTTTCCTGAGAGAGTGGCACCAGGTTTCTTTCCTGAGATAGTGGCACCATCCAAAAAGTTGACCAATCAAGGAATTCGTTCAATGGAGGCTTATTTGATAATGAAAGATCGTAATAAAACAGTACAAAAGGAAAAAAGCCAAGTGGATGATGGTGGTCAGACAGTTCATTCACAAACTCATGAGGAAACACAAATTCCAATTGGTAATTGTAGTTTTTACTGATATTGTCTTAAAGAGGAAATTGGGTTTGTGTAGTACTTGAGTTTTTTTTACTAATTTTAGGTACAGAAAAAAAAGGAAGCATAGAGGACCTACATTAATGAATGCTGTGTACACAAGGAGGGCTGATGAAAAGAAGATTATTAAGCTGAACATCGAGTTGCAGGCCGTGGCTGATGATGACAAGGTCTTGTCTGAATTCAAGGACTTTTTGGGGACATTGGGTAGGCAGTCTGTCCCACTTGATTGCATAAACTGGCCTAGATTTCCTCAACAACAAAAGGAGGAGCTATGGAGTTTTGTGAAGGTAAAACCAAAATCATATAGTCAATGACTTTAATTATAGACTGCAAGTTATATGTGTAGAATACTTATAGACTGCAAGTTTATAGTATATGTCTAATTAAAAGAAATTTGGTATGTCCATGAGATGTAAATTGCACCTAATAATTTTAACTAATTTAATTAGACTAAATATGAGATTCCCGAGGAAGGAAGAACGTACACATTGCGGACCATTGGTGCTGCGTGGAGGCAGCATAAAAGCCGGGTTAAGAACGATCATTATAAACCATATAATAATGATGAGGACAGGTTAAAAAATAAGCCCAATGTCATTCCAGTCGAAGAATTCAAGGTGCTGCTTAAATACTGGGGGGATGCAGAAGTTCAGGTATATACATTTTTATTAAGATCAATTAGCTAGAACTTCACCTTATTGCAATTTTTTTTTGAAAATTTGTTGGAAGTGATTTTATGTTCTTTGCACTTTATTGAATGGTCAGGAGCGAGCTAAGAAAAATGCAGAAAATCGTCAGTTGATTGTAGAGACACACACAGCGGGTCGTAAAAGTTTTGCACAAATTGGCGAGAAAATAGTATGTCCACACTTACATATTTTCTTGCATATTTTCTTTTGCTATGTGTTTATAAATCCACACTTACATATTTTCTTGCATTATATTGGTTTAACATTATCCCATTTCTTGCATTTTCTTCACAGAAAGCCGAAAAGAAAATCGATCCTGAAGAACTAGCTCCAAAAGATGATATTTATGCGAAAACCCGTAAACGGAAGCCAGGCCGACAATACAAGGTAATGATGAAATAAATTAAGTATTTCAGTCCTTTTCATTTTTAAAAGGTTATGTATTTCAGTTGGCAAAAAAAAGATTATGTATTTCTGTCCTTTTCAGTATTAATGTGTTTTTATTTTTGTTGAATCATGTTTATTGGTAGACTCCAAATGTTCAAGATGGCAGTGGTGAGCAAGTTAAAAAACCAAAACATGGTCCCAATTGGCTTTTGGGTAGATCAGGCAAATGTAGAAAAACAAAGCAAGATCAGCAACATAAACTTCTTAGCTCCAGTACTCCTACTGATATGAATGATTTGAAAAAGACGCTAAGGGAAGAAATCATGTCTGAGATGCAGGAGATGGTCGACAGAAAGGTGTCTGAAAAAATGACAAAGGTAATAGTCAAACTGGGAGAAATCAATCCAGATTTCAAAGACCTAGATGTTGAAGAATTATGTGCTAGCAGTGGTGATGAAAGTGAGGACAACAATGATCAAGAGGATGATGATAGTGAGGATGACAATCACGAGGACGATCTAAACGAAAATCATGATGATTGATGATCAGTACTTTTATTTTATATGCATGTGTGCGTACTTTTGGTAGCTTGGTACTTTAACAGTAAATTAGACCAAGTTTTATTTGGATATTTTGGTGTGTAAGTCGACTATGTGTTTCGACTTTGGATTTATGTACTTTCGACATATATTCTGTTGGATTTCCTATCTTATGGTATAAGCCGACTATGTTTGGGCTTTATGGTATATTTTGTTGAATGGGAAATGTGATTCTGGTGTGATATATTTTGTATTGGTTTATTGACAGTTCAAACAGGATATATATTTCAAATTGGACTAACAAAAAGTGTTGCAAGTAAATGTTGCAATAACTATAAAAATGGATTACAATAATGTTGCTAAAAAAACAAAAAGCATTACAATAGGGGATAAAATGTTACATAAAAAATGTTGCAATAAATTGACTGTGCAACACTTTTAACGAAAATATGTTACACAATTTTGTTGCAATAGTCTATTGCAACATCATAAAAGTGTCACTAAACATGACAAAAGTGTTGCACTAAAGGGGATATTGTAATACTTTAAAAATGTTGCAATAAGTAGGAAAAACGTTGCTATAGGGGTCTATTGCAACGGCAGCAGATGCAACGCTCAATTTTGGTAAAAACGTTGCAAAAACCTCTATTGTAACACATTTGGGGTCTAATATGACACTTTTTTGGCGTTGTAATAGCCCATATTTCTTGTAGTGGGTAATTGGGAGGAAAGATTTTGAAAGGATAACAGATTGCCAAAATTCAAGAAGTCGGTTGACGGGGAAAGTTCAAATGAGGTAATACAGGAGCGTAATCTCAGGAGAAAAGGATAAGGATAATGATCCAGGTAATCAGATTCAAATTTTCAATAACTTGGATCCAAAAGCAATCCAACTATCTATTGGTGGGCCGGATCAAGGAGAGTTAGACGAACTCAATATTTTAGAGAGGAAAAGATGCAGAGGTTAATTGGAGGCCCAGGTGGTTAGTCTAAATGGAGAGATAGTTCGAGTTATAGAAGATAAAAATGTTGCATTCACAAACACAGATGATGTGCTTTCTGAAATGGATTGTACTTCTTCAAAGGAACCAATTCAAGTTGCTAGGGTACCTGCTATTGTCAAGCAGTCAATCTTGGAAAACAAGGATGATTTTATCTATCAGGCAGATATTGAAGAATACTCTGGCATGAATCTGTATCTGGATGAATTGTCAGAAGTAAGAGGAATTGACAAATATAAACATTTGCCTGAGAGATTGGTCTTTGTATACAAGGGAGGAAAGGAAAGGACATGGCCACTACTGTGGGTTCTTGGAGAAAACTATCTGACCTTAACCAAAGTGTTCTCTGCAATCAAGAGATACACAGGGTTCTCCAGGATAGCAAAAGGGGAGATACTGGACAGAATAGAACAGATAAGGAGAGAATGGAACTCACCATCAAGACTACCAAGGAAGATGAAGATCCCATTCAATGGACAGAAAATTCATCTTCAACCCTTCTGGATGATGGAGTTCAGGGATGAAGATGGTAACAGGAGATTCTTCAGGTTAGAAGACCAACTATCAAAGGCTAGTTCTCAATACTTGAGATGGTTACAACAAAAGCTAAATCCAAAAGTTGTTGAAGAAGATGCCTTCTATAGGCAACTCCAAATGCAGATTGAGTCCAACTCTGCCAAAGAAGGAAAATCAAGGGTGATGCCAACCAGAGAGAAGAAACAGTATTAATCTGCTCAGTCTAGAGGAGCACCTCTTTGTAAATTTCTCAAACTTGCTGTATTTTAATTTTTGTAGCTTAATACAATTTTTGCATAGTTCTATATATATTCTTAGGAATATTTTGTTATCATCAAGGTCCTAAATTTATGCTTTATTGCCATCAAGTATAAATTGGGGGAGATTGTTAGGAATATGATGTACTTGATGATAACTTCACAATCATTCAAAATTGTATAAGTCAAGTTTTGTAACTATCAACGGATGAGACATTATGACTCTATCCGTTGACAGGTAGCTCATCAACGGATGAGGTTTTGTAGCATACTGCAGTACCTCTATGCTATCAGTTGATAGTGTTTCTATTCAGAGTCATGTTGACCATCATTGGATAGGCAGAATAGGGTAGCCAATTGTAAATAAGCTATGCTATGTAATTCTGTCTAAGTGAAAGTGTATTAACGGATGAAGACAGGACTCTATCAACGGATACAACTCAAATCTACTCTATCAACGGATACAGCTCAAACTACCATCAACGGATGACTGTGTACAACATCAACGGATAATCATTAACACTTTCTTCTATGCTAGCTGGGAATTAGTAGTTGATAAGGACAGGTTTGACTGACAGATCACATGGGTTGATAGTAGGTATAAAAAGCAGTATGGCAGCCATACTTTGGAAACGCAGAAGAAAGAAGCATTCCATTTACACAGTACATACAAGAAAGGTGCAGGGGACATATCTGTTCACAAGGACAACCTTTCGGCTACATGTGGATTTAGAGTGGAGTAGCAAGTCAACTTGAATTAGATTAATATTATCTTATTCCAGTAGTACTTGTAAACTTGGGATATATAACCAAGTGTAGCAACTCTTTAAAAACTAAGAAAACAGACATATTTGCTTAGGGTTTCTTGAATATCCTTAGAAACAAATAGTTGTAAAAACAGAAGCTGTGTACATTTGTATCACAGAGTTTTCTTCGAATAAAAGTCTCAGGTGGTACATTTAACCACCTGATTTTTATGTGTTTGTGAATCATTTCTCATTCAGCAATTATCTCCTTATAGATTTCTGTGGTTTTTATCAGAAATTATAATTATCAAGAATTGTATTCAACCCCCCCTTCTACAATTATACAAGTGTGTAATCTGGGAATAACAGAACCCACACATAAGCTTATCAAATTTGGGAAATGCTTCAGTGCTTCTACACTTCCGACTAGACGGAACTCTGATACTATTTATAGATCAACTCATCCAAAATGCCTAAACACTCTCTCTCTATATGTTTTTATTCAAAACAAAAAGTTTTAAAAATATTATTTAGACTAAATTGCACTTTGATTGCTTGTACTTTAATTTTTTTGCACTTAAATGGCCAACTTTTAAAATTGAACACTTTGATGGTTGTAGTTTAATTTTTTTGCACTTAGATGACCAACTTTTCAAAGTGAACACTTTGATGACTTACCTTTTTTGTTTTTTAGCACTTTGATGACCAAAATAGCGTCAAAATAAAAAAAACTTGGCCATCAAAGTGCTAAATAAAAAAAAACTAAGTCATCAAAGTGTTCACTTTTAAAAGTTGGCCACCTAAGTGCAAAAAAATGAAACTACAGCCATCAAAGTGTTCATTTTTAAAACTTATACAAAATGATGTGCAAAAAATTAAAGTACGAGCCATCAAATTGCAATTTACTCTATTATTTATAAATGATTATTGGTAATGAACCAAAAAATTCTTCCTAAAAACTTATACAAAATGATGTGGCAAATATGTGGAAGATTTTAGTTGGATGGTTAGTGTGAATGCAAGGGGGTCTCATCCCATTATTATTTTTATAAACAATAAAAATCTTACGCATGGCATTTGGGAAATTTTTTTAGAACATTTGTTTGGTTCCCTAGGAATTTTCTTTATAAATACCCATACAAGTATATTGAAATTCGTGTAAAAAGGTGGGTCAAAAGAAAATGAGACAGAATGAGTACTCATTCCGTCTCGTAATAAGTTTCCCGTTTCATATGTCGGGACTGTTCATAACAAGAAACAAATTACTATTTTACGTCTAATCTATAAGATAAAATATAGTCATGAGTGATCTTGTTTGATTCGTATTTGTGAGTACTTTAATACAGTGAAGTTTTTATATTTAATACTAATACGAAATTAAAGATATTAACGATTAAAAGTGTGCGTTGGCAAACGTGTCCAGTCAAAGTGGGAAGAGTTTTTTGGGACAGAGGGAGTACTATATATGAGTACTATATATTAATATAAAATAAAATATAAAATATTCAACAAAAAGATGCATATTCCACAAAAATAGTATTCCCTCCGTACTAAAATACATGTCCCTTTTGAAAAATGGATTTGTCCCATTTTACATGTCCCTTTTCTTTTTTCAGTATAAATTTAAGGCAATTTTCAAATTTAACGCTATTCTCATTTTCCAATGTATTAATTAAGGGTATTAATTGGAAAATATTATCCCAACTAACTTTTATCTTAATATGTGTATTTTTTAGAAAAGGAACATGTAAAATGGGACAGAAGAGTACAGTAAAACCTCGCTAAATTAATACTCGATATTAATAATCTCTCTAAGTTAATAATTTCTTCTGGTACCAACTAAGACCAGTTCAAAAAATGATCAATTTTGATAAGATAATAATTTTTTGAAAAACCATATATAAATATTTGGTCCCAATAATATTATAAATTAATAATTTCATTATAATCATAGAAATATATGACTTACACTTTTGTAAAATATGATTCTAGGGTTCTTAAAGTTTAAATCTACATGAAACTCATCCCTATTCTTTTTTGTTGCATCCAAAAGTTCGAATGTGACAGTTTCGTAAAGCATCACAAAGTTAACAATCAATATTTTTTATGTCTTTATTTCTTTTTTACGTGCAACAACTCCAAAAATGTTGTAATGTTTTTGATCATATAAATGTATATGAATCTCTACTTTAAATCTTACTAACATTCATTGAATTTATTAACTATCGTACATTGAATTAATTGAATCAAGTATAAACATAAATTGTTCAATTAATTCTTTTTAAATTTATATAATTAAAAATTAATTTTGTTTGATGTCGAAAATTCTCTATAAATTAATAATTACTCCCTCCGTCCCATCCATTTCTTTACATAAAAAACTGCGTATCTAACACGCATTTTAAGGTGTATTTTAAGGATAGTTCTATAACTTATTTTTGATATTTTCTTTTTTTTTTTTGTATAAAAATAGGATTGTTCTATTTTTATACAAAAAAGGAAAATATCAAAAATAAGTTATTGAACTATCCTTAAAATGCACCTTAAAATACGTGCCGAAAATTGATCCGCAAATATAAATAATTACATGGGACAGAGGAAGTAATAATTTATCGATTAATTAATACCTCTCTAAATTAATAAAATTCTCCGATCCCAGCTTTTTAGCAAAAATACTGAAAAAACCAAGTTTTTTTGCAAAAATACTATTTAAGTTTCTAAATTGCAAAAATACTAACTTTTGTATCGCATTAGGCCGCGCAGCGGACACATTAGGTAGGTTAAGTGTCGCATTAGATAGTTTAGAGTAAAAACGCAAAGATTTCAGTTTTCTAGTATATTTATAAAAATATATGCCATTTAACTGTTACATAACATATGGGTTCAAGACCGTTGGATGATTTAAAAAAAAAATTACACCGTACCGCTGAAACTTTCTGCGGTACGGGGTAATTACAAAAATGCCCCCCTGTTTTCACATCAAAAAACTACTGTTCACCATACCGCAGAAACTTTCCGCGGTACGTGAAAAGTAGGGGCATTTTTGTAATTTCTCCGTACCGCGGAAAGTTTCTGCGGTACGGTGTAATTTTTTTTTAAAATCAGGACCGTTGGATCAACCTGAAACCATATGTTATGTAACTGTTAAATGGCATATGTTTGCCGGTGAACGGGACCCTTATAAAAAAAAACCCTTCTATTTATTTAGGTTTGACTGTAAATCTTTTAAAAAATCCCTATGTACGTTACGGACCAGAGAGAGAGAGAGTGTTAAAATTTGTTTCCCATTTGTACCCCTGCTTAATTGTTGTATGTTAAAATGCCTAAATGGCATACAGATACAGTACCAAAAAAATACTATTGTATACACACACTAGTACACACACTTGGCTTCGTTCATAACCATGGCTTGGTTCTGTTCCTTCCCGAATTCATTATATGTGTGTGTTAATTAGTAGCTCTTTAAGCTCCGCATTTCTTTAAAAGCCTTCATCTTTCTTCTCTACTGCTGTTTTTCAAGTCAATCACCAGTGTTTACGAGGTATATGTGTTTTGGAATTTTTGTTTCTGCCCCCATGTATATTTTTGTATTTCAAAATGCCCATTTTGTTCTTATGTATGCTTTATTTTGCTTTCTAATAATTTTAATTAATTACTCCCTTTTGTTGTTAATATTTTTGCTTAAATGGGTTTGATTTTTGTGGGTATTTGCAGATCTTTAAAACCCCACCAGTTTGCAGGTTTATTCCCTTGTTTTGTTCTCTTTGAATTTGAATTTGTGGGGTTTCACTTGGCAAGATTATTTTCAAAGTTTTTAGATTGCTACTTGCAAAGTTTGTGTTTGTGTTTTTTTTTTTTTTTACTGAATTGTAGTTTGGTTTTAGCTTTTTAGGTAGTTAATTGAGGTGGCTGCTTTGTTGGTGATTATCCGTTTTTCGACTTCTGGTGGCCATCTTTCTTGGATGTAAAAGAGTTTATTCTGGCTGTTGATTTTATTGAAAGATGGCTGCTAATGATGTACGATGTTTTATCGAGTGGAAAGAGCTAGTTGTTATGAAACAGTGGGGCAAGCGTGTTGTGCATTATTACTTGAAGGATGCTGCGGGGGAATCTCTTCTTGCTGTTGTTGGAACCGAAAAGAGTATTAGGCACATGTTCTATGTTGTTTCTGAAGAGTTCTTGAGAGCTTATGGCGGGGAGAATTCAGCCTATGCCGGGTACAGATGGAAAGCAAGGAGAGACGTTGTGAATTGGCTTACTTCTATGTTATCAAAACAGCGTCAGCTTGGTAATTATTCCTTGCTTTGTGGACTTCCAAATCTTGCTTTGTTTTATCTGTAGCAACCAGTGACTCTCATGGTCTTTGCTTTGTTTCCAAATCTTGTTTTGCTTTGTAGAATAGCGAAATACATTAGATGTATCTCTATTATATTGTTGTTCATCGAGCATTAGTCTGTTGTTCATTTTGTCAATTTCTTCAAATGGAGGCTATGTTGCTCGGACTCGGTAGGAATGACACAAATCTGGGTGTTGGACTCAGAAGTTCTGAAAAATGGTGACACTGGACCTTGTCCTTTGTCGGACATCGGTATGGGGAAAGAACATTCTTCACTTATAAAAAAGAAGTTGACAATGTAATTTAATCTTTCTGATTTTTGCACTCATTTTTACTATTTACGAGTGTTCTGAACATCGGCAATACTCGAAAATCGGGTGCCAATCGCTCCGAGTAGTGATTATTGGGTAAAAAACTTGTGAGCACTCCGGTCAAATTAAGATTTTGGCTTAAATTTCTAAATTGTCTGAGTAAATTCCATGTATTCACTTCAATAATTCATTGCCAATTAGATTATCAAAAATAAAAGACTGAAATACCTCAACTACACCGGTGCTTGGCCCTGAAAGATACTAAAATATCCTGGCCCTTTTTGCTTCTTGTGTATACGCTTTCTCATAATGCATGTCCTATCTATCCCCTTCTCTTACCTTTGCCTATCTATCCCCTTATCTTTCCTTTCTTTTTCTTCTTCCTGTTTTTTTCTTTCCATTGTCATCTGTGAAATAGTCTATGCACTCTTCTATTGCTCTTTTTTTTAATACCAAACACCCGATCCAAACTCACAGTTGGGTCCAAACTCAGTATACCCAACAGACAATCCAATCGTAAGTCATTAGATGATAAACGCCTTGAATAATACAATTGCAACCAGTTTGATGGTTAGCACCATTGTTATGGCATAAGCAAAAAACAATGATGTGAGTTTAAAAGGAAGAATGAGGGAGAAATAATCTGTGAACAGAGATGTGATATTCGTTAATACGCATAGTAAATTTGCGTATCTGATTGATACACATAACTGTGATGCATATACAAAAGATACGTCTAATTTATTTGCGTAGTTTGAATTGGGTTTGTGAAATATATATGCATTATGTATATGTGTATAGCCTAGTACGCAAGAACGAAATGTGTCTTTGAAAGGCATTTTGGTCCTTTTCTCTGGATTGAGGCATTTTGGTCAAGCTTGGAATGAGCGAGAATAATCTATGAAACAGAGATGTGATATTCGTTAATACGCATAGTGAATATGCGCATCTAATTGATATGCATAATTGTGATGCGTATACTAAAGATAAGTATAATTTATTTGCGTAATTTGAATTGCATTTGTGACTTATACGCATTATGTATGTGTATACTGTATAGCCTAGTATGCAAGAACAAAATGCATAAACGAAAAGGCATTTTGGGTCTTTTCTCTGGATTGAGGGCAATTTGGTCAAGCTTGTGTAAGAAATAAGCATTTCGGACCAACACCCTATTGTCATATGTATAATGAAAATCTGACGTAGTAATGATTTAGTAACATATAGAAATATAAAGTAATTATGATTTAAATTAGAATGATATCTATAAATTGTACAGTATAACTTATTAAACGAGTAATATTTATATATTTTAGTCAGCATATCGGATTAATCGTATTTGGACCATGTAACACTTAGAAGACCTGATCGTATCCTCCTTATTTGTGCATGAAATATAACATTTACTTTTTTCTCATGCTGTAAAATACATCAAAAATTTTCTTACATGACAATGCTGAGCTGGAAATGACTATCAAATGTTAACAATTTTATCATTTTAATTGCAGAAATGCCAAAAGGAGATCCGATGTCTGCAATTCAACAGATCCGTATGCCAGTCTTTAAGGTAATATTATTTTTTGTTGAAGTTGCTGTTTTAAGTTGTAAAAGTAGGTTCTTATCTTTGATGCATTTACTAGGGTCAACATTCAAGGAATCTTAAAGTACATGCTTCAGGCATTGTGTGGTCAGGTGAATCATGGGCATGTGGAAAACAACTGAAACACTATCCGGCATTCTGCAGGAATGGAATAACCATTGCGGTAACATAAACATTTATGAACTTTAAATCTAATGGGTGGGCTGAGGACTCCTTCAAATGCTGAAAATCTTTAAAAAGAGTAATCTAAGTCATAGTAGCAAATGGGAAGGAAAAAAGTAAAAGCTTGACACAGCCCAATGTTAACTACTAAAATTGGCAACCAATTTTCTATTTCCTTTGTTTTCATTTCTCAATCTATTGCTAACTCATTTTTGATTTTGCATCTCTTTGCATGTGTTAGATACAATCGTTTGTCTTGGTAATGGCTGAAGAAGAAAGCCACCACCTTGCATATCTTGAAGATATGTATGAAGACAGAAAGGGCCAGAAGAAAATTAAAGTGAGGTGGTTCCACCTTAATCAAGAAGTCAAAAATGTTGTTTCTATACAAAATACTCACCCTAAAGAAGTTTTCATCACACCCTATGTTCAAGTTATCAACGTGGAATGTGTTGATGGTCCTGCCATCATCGTAACTCGTGAACACTATGATAAATTTCAAGCTGTACTTCCTCAAGATGTGCTAGATAGAGTACATATGTGCTTCAGGCAATTCAAAAGTAACCGTGTAAAGCCTTTCAAATTGGATAAATTGTGTGGCTATTTTGATCAACCAATTTTTTCGTACTTAGATCATGAATTGTTGGATGATAATGAATCTAAGCCCTCAGACATTGTAAAACTAGGAAGTAAGCGAACCGGGAGTTATAAAGATCGTCAAGCTTATTCATATAAATCATCATGCCAGAATTCGAGGTATGGCATGCGAAAGAAGTTGATCCGTTCAAAGCATGCTGAATGCTCACCTCTGGCAAGTACACTGTTCAAGGTTAACGACAAGATAGAGGTACTATGCCAAGATAGTGGAATTCGAGGCTGCTGGTTTAGGTGTACGGTTTTGAAGGTCTCCCGACATAAGATACGAGTTCAGTATGATGACCTGAAAGATGCTGATGATTGTAGCAATCTTGAGGTATGATATGGCACTTAAGCACAATCAGTGATCTACTCCATAGTTTCAAGGTTTTTAGGCTTGTCATTTGTGGTAATACTTATGGCATCCATGCGAATCACCTATCAAAAGTTTCTTGATTAGTCCCATCTTAACTTACGTACCTAGTATTTTCTGAGACTTGCTGTTTGGGAACTTGAAGTAGTCACCACTCACCATCCTTGAATATACAGCCAATCTATAATCAGCTTAGAATTTATCCAAACTTTACCTCTTTGATCAAAATTCTGAATTCTCTCTGTTTATATTAATGAGGGTAGTTCCATATTCATAGTTTCAGGCTGAAGAGGTTGTTATTCTGCTTGTTAAGTCTAACTGTCAATATTAACTCATAAAACGGCTTACATAGCAGTAACTTGCTTGTTTTTCTTTTGTCAGGAGCAGTAAGTTGCTTGTTGATTTGAAATAAAGTGATGATTTTTCTTGCACCAAAATGGCACAATGATACATATTAATAGCCCATCTAGAGTGCATTTTAGTTACCATATATCTTTAGTAGTCTTCATTGAGATTAAATATGTGGCCACATGCTATAAACTTGTATCAATCAATATTATTGTGTATTAAATGCATGTAACTTTCTTTTTTAATGCTATTTGTGGAACAACCTCTAGGAATGGATACCAGCATTCAGGCATGCTGTGCCCGATAAACATGGCATGAGGCATCGTGGGCGCCCAACAATCAGGCCTTCTCTTTCTCACTTCGAAAGGCACCTGGATCTGGTGGCTGGAGCTCCTGTAGATGCCTGGTGGAGTGATGGTTGGTGGGAAGGAGTTTTAATTGGAATTGGGAGCTCTGAAGATGGAATACTGCAAATTCTTGTTCCAAGTATGTTCATAGACATATTTATATCCTCTCAAGTATTTTTGATACCCACACTTTAGATATGAATCTCCTGTTTCATAATCTTTGTTCTTTGCTATCCGTCAGGCGAAAACTTAATCCTGAATGTACATGCAAGAAACCTGAGAGCGTCACAAGATTGGGTAGGCGATCGGTGGCTTGATGTTGAAGCAAGTAGTCACATCATCTCAGCTATTCCTGCTGCAATCATTTCGGATAACAATGACAAAAGGATAGCACCAGAAGCATCTGAAATCTCTGAGAGGAAATGTGAACCAGCATCAAGGGAAGTTGTGGATTACTTCCAAAGGGTGCCTCCTATGCTTATCGGAATGTAGCTGGAGTAGAGCTGTACATGCAAGGACGGACACATGACAGGTCTTGTGCATTTTTGTTGGAAAGAGGAGGTTGGGGGGAGGGTGGGGGGGGAGGGGAGGAGGGGGTTAGTTTTATGCAAGAGTGAGGTTAGCTCTGTCTGATGGGACTTCGTTATTTCCGAATTGTCTAGGACCATTGTAATGGAAATTTCTCTCCTGCGAGTTGGGTTTTTTCAAATTTTTATATACCTTTTAGTTGATTTGTCTGTGTTGGTGTTGTTTCCAACCGACAATGATGTTTTTTTTTCTAAAGAAATCTAAACTTAAAGTTGACCTGTGGCATAATTTTTTTTCCTCATATGATGGTTTCATTTCAGACAAGTCTGTACATGTACTGTGTGTGTATGTATGTACATTCTAGATTTTTTTTTCCCCGCTAACCTACATTCTAGATTTTTTCTTTTGTTGACCAGCTTTACTTGGTTGCATTGGCATCCTAATACTCTAGTTGAATCAAATGTAATGTTGTGGTACTAGGTTGTTTACCCTTCTGGTTCTGGATAATCCCTCGGTAGAAACTTTGGCATGCCGAATGCAACAGAATTGCAAGAACATAACTTACAGTCTTAACCACTTTGCTGCATATAAAAATTCTGGCCTTTTTCTTCGTAACGTAAGGATTTAGACCATGGCACTCGATACCTTCTATCTGCTCCTTTTCCGCTTAGACTTATGGTGCAGTTTGTAAAAGAGAACCCCGTATCCTTGTATGGCAAATCCCTATGATGGTGCTGCAATTGCTCCAAAAGTTTTAGTTGCCGAATGCACAATGCAGTCCTTTGGACAAGACAGTCAATATACAGATTCCTTGAATGTAATACTCCCTACGTCCCATTTTAATTCACCTTTTATTCAAAATCCACCTTTTATTCAATCATGTCAATTAAACTCATAGTTACCAAATAATTGTACTATTTTCTATAAAAGTTAACATAATTAACACATAATATACCTTATTAATAAAATGTGGACTATTATTTTGGGACAAGGAAAATAAGAAATACTGGACAATAAAAGTGGGACGGAAGGAGTATTGGTAAAAGTAGTGAGAGCCGGTGTCATCTAAAAGTGTGTACTGAGTAACCACAATCCCAACTCCATTAAATATGGCTTTATTACCAGCAATCCCCAATGCAACTGCTTGCATTCCGTCACTACCTACAACTGCCTTCACTGAATTCTGCAAAAATCAATCACATGTAGTCCTTAAATAAACATCATGTAATCCAGTTATGGCTTGTTTGGTAACTTGGAATTCATTTAAATTCCTAGATTGACCAAATTTAGTGTTTGGTAAGATTAAAAAAATTTGGAATTGGAATTGATGAATTCCATACCAATTCAATATTAACTATTTTTTTGTAATTTGAAATTACAAGTGAAAGATAGTCATTTGAAATTCTTCTCCACCAAAATACATGAGAATCACTTTTTTTTTTTTTGAATAAAGAATCACTTTTTTTTTTTGGAATTTTTTTAGAGAAATAGTTTTTCTCGGGAAATTTTTTCTTTGAAAAATTTTTTTCCGGGAAAATTTTCTGGAGAAATTTTTTCCCGAGAAATTTTTTCCGGGAAAATTTTCTGGAGAAATTTTTTTCCGGGAAAATTTTCTCGAGAAATTTTTTCCGAGAATTTTCTCGAGAAATTTTTTTCCGAGAAATTTTTCTCGAGAAAATTTTTTCCGGGAAAATTTTCTCGAGTAAATTTTCTCGAGAAATATTTTTCCGGGAAAATTTTCTCGAGAAAATTTTTTCCGAGAAAATTTTTCCGGGAAAATTTTCTAGAGAAATTTTTTTCCGGGAAAATTTTCTCGAGAAATTTTTTTCCGAGAAAATTTTTCCGGGAAAATTTCCTCGAGAAATATTTTTCGGGAAAATTTTTCTCGAGAAAATTTTTTCGGGAAAATTTTCTCCAGAAATTTTTTCCGGAATTTTTTTCTCGAGAAATTTTTTTCCGGGAAAATTTTCTCGAGAAATTTTTTTTCGGGGGAAATTTTTTCGAGATATTTTATTTCTGAAAAATTTTATCGATTAATTTTTTTCTGGTAAATTTTTTTCGAGATATTTTTTTTTTGGAAAAATTTTTTCGAGAAATTTTTTTCCAGGAAAAATTTCTCGAGAACAGAAATTTTTTAAGCAAAAAATTTTCAAATTTTAAAATTTCTTAATTTGAAATTCTCATATTTACCAAACAAAGAATTTGGAATTGAAATCATGGATTTCAAATTTTGGAATTGAAATCATGGATTTCAAATGAAATTGTAGTTCCCAAACGCCACCTTAGGAAAAATATAGGACTAAATAGTCACCTCGAAAGTGATGCCAAGCGGTAACTGCCACAGTTATTTATGTTATTTTCTTAATTTAAGTTGTACCGTTATACTTTAAGTCCGTACCATTATAGACTAAAACGGTGTAGTATTGAGCATAGGCAAGAGTATCATTCTGGGATCACGTGCATTATCATTCTGTTAAGTCACAACCTATTATATAGTGACAAGTGGCAAGGTAAAAGGAGATAAATGTAATTTCCCTACTAGAGAGAGGAATTGAGTGAATAAGAAGGAGGTTGTATTCACTTTTTGGTTTTTATCGAATGAAATGAAGTTTCTTCTTTTGTTGCTTAGTTAATTTTCTGCATATTCAATTATCTATTTCTATTTTCTATCTGAGACCCCCGGGAATTGAGACAGTTAAATTTTACTAAAATAGTTTCATTAGCTCCGGAGGTATTGTAAGGTCTTCTAAAATAAGATAATACCATTGGTTATAGTAAAGTATTTGAAAGAAAGAGATTAAGAAATATATTCAGAATTTTTAGTAGATTGTGTCTCACGCATATGCCCTTAATTTAAATTTAAATTCATAAATAAATAAGTAAAAAAAAACATGTTGATTATATCAAAATTGGGGAGCACCAAGAAATTTAATTCACCATGGGTAGGGATATTATTGCTGACATAATAACTTCTATACGAAATGCTGATATGGATAGAAAAAGGGTGGTTCGAATATCATATACTAATATCACTGAAAATATTGTTAAAATACTTTTACGAGACGGTTTTATTGAAAACGTGAGAAAACATAAAGAAACCAAAAAATATTTTTTGGTTTTAACCCTACGGCATAGAAGGAATAGGAAAAGGTCTTATATAAATTTTTTAAATTTAAAACGGATCAGCCGACTTGGTCTACGAATCTATTCGAACTACCAACAAATTCCTAGAATTTTAGGTGGGATGGGAATTGTAATTATTTCTACTTCTCGAGGTATAATGACAGACCGAGAGGCTCGACTAGAACGAATTGGTGGAGAAGTTTTGTGTTATATATGGTAATCCTTCTAATATACGAATTGGGTCCGAAACTTCTTATTAGTGAAAACAAAAAGAAAAGGGGCGGGTTGTCTAATATCGTTCCTCCTCCATCAATTGATACTTCAAGGAGGCTTTACCTGGAATGAAAGAACAAAAATGGATTCATGAAGGTTTAATTACTGAATCCCTTCCCAACGGTATGTTCCGGATTCGCTTAGATAATCAAGATATGATTCTAGGTTATGTTTCGGGAAAGATCCGACGTAGTTTTATACGGATACTACCAGGCGATAGAGTTAAAATTGAAGTAAGTCGTTATGATTCAACCAGAGGACGTATAATTTATCGACTTCGCAATAAGGATTCGAAAGATTAGGTGTTTTTATCAACTTCAACATTCCTTTCGTGAGAAGATGATTCGAGATAAAAAATTCCAAGAAACCTATTTTCTTCCAAAAAAATAGATTCAGAATTAAAATGAGGAATGCCAAATATGAAAATAAGAGCTTCTGTTCGTAAAATTTGTGAAAAATGTCGACTAATCCGTAGGCGGGGACGAATTATAGTAATTTGTTCCAACCCAAGACATAAACAAAGACAAGGATAATCAGACTTGTTAAAACACCCGATGTAAAAGTAAAAAGGGTAAAAAAGGGGAGGGGTCCTTTTTGACAAGAAATGGATATATCCATATATCTCTGACTCATATTTATGAGATGAAAAAATGGCAAAAACTATACCGAGAATTGGTTCACGTAAGAATGGACGTATTGGTTCACGTAAGAATACACGGAGAATACCAAAGGGGGTTATTCATGTTCAAGCAAGTTTCAATAATACTATTGTGACTGTTACAGATGTACGGGGTCGAGTGGTTTCTTGGTCCTCTGCCGGTACTTGTGGATTCAAGGGTACAAGAAGGGGGACGCCCTTTGCTGCTCAAACCGCAGCAGGAAATGCTATTTGTACAGTAGTGGATCAAGGTATGCAACGAGCAGAAGTCATGATAAAAGGACCGGGTCTCTGAAGAGACGCGGCATTACGCGCTATTCGCAGAAGTGGTATACTATTAACTTTTGTGCGGGATGTAACCCCTATGCCACATAATGGCTGTAGACCTCCGAAAAAGCGACGTGTGTAGAAATAAAAATCGAAGAGATTTCAAGATAAACAAGAGAAAAATGATTCAATTATTTGAATATTATTATGGTTCGAGACAAAGTAACAGTATCTACTCGGACACTACAGTGGAAGTGTGTTGAATCAAAAGCAGACAATAAGCGTCTTTATTATGGACGCTTTATTCTGTCTCTACTTATGAAAGGTCAAGCTGACACAATTGGCATCGCGATGCGCAGAGCTTTGCTTGGAGAAATAGAAGGAACATGTATCACACGTGCAAAATTTGATAAAATACCACACGAGTATTCTACCCTAGTGGGTATTCAAGAATCGGTACATGACATTTTAATGAATTTGAAAGAAATTGTATTGAGAAGTAATCTATACGGAACTTGTGACGCCTCTATTTGTGTCAGGGGTCCTGGATATGTAACTGCTCAAGATATAATCTTACCGCCTTATGTAGAAGTCGTTGACAATACACAGCATATAGCTAGCTTGACGGAATCCATTGAATTGCATATTGGATTACAAATAGAGAGGAGTCGCGGATATCTTATAAAAACGTCAAATAATAACTTTCAAGGCAGAAGTTATCCTATAGATGCTGTATTCATACCTGTTCGAAACGCGAATCATAGTATTCATTCTTATGGGAATGAGAATGATAAACAAGAAATACTCTTTCTTGAAATATGGACAAATGAAAATTTAACTCCTAAAGAAGCACTTCATGAAGCCTCCCGGAATTTGATTGATTTATTTATTCGTTTTTTACACACGGAAGAAGAAAACTTACATTTAGCGGACAATCAACACATGGTTCCTTTACCCCCTTTTACCTTTCATGATAACTTGGATAAACTAAGAAAAAAAAAAATTAGCATTGAAATCAATTTTTATTGACCAATCAGAACTACCTCCCAGGATCTATAATTACCTTAAAAGGTCCAATATATATACATTATTGGACCTTTTGAATAACAGTCAAGAAGACCTTATGAAAATTGAACATTTTCGCATAAACGATGTAAAACAGATATTGGGCATTCTAGAAAAGCATTTATCAATTGATTTACCGAAAAAGTCAAAAATGGGTTTTGAATCTTTAGCACAACTCATAGATTCGGAATCGGGATAGGTTCCCCAATTAAATTGAATAATAGATAAGAGTTGTGTATCTAGGGACAATTCACTTTGTTTGAAGCGATTATTCCCTAGATACACAGGTCGTGATATTTTAATTATATTTCACAATTTACTGAATTTAAAAATTAAAAAAGACCTAAAGTTAGGGATTTATCAATAGGTAATGTTGCACCAATACCCAACCAAAGGGCCACTGCGGTACCAATCAAAAAGACGGTTGTCGCTACTGGACGACGAAATGGGTTTTGGAATTTATTAACATTCTCTAAAAAAGGTACTGTTAATAATCCCGCAGGTATTGAAACCATTAAAAGGACACCCAATAATTTATTGGGTACTGTACGAAGTATTTGAAATACGGGAAAGAAATACCATTCGGGTAATATTTCCAAAGGGGTTGCAAATGGATCTGCTGGTTCACCAATCATTGATGGTTCTAGAACCGCTAAACCTACGTTACATGCAATAGTCCCTAGAATTACTACTGGAAAAATATATTAAAGATCATTGGGCCAAGCGGGCTCTCCGTAATAATTATGACCCATACCTTCAGCTAATTTAGCTCTTAATACAGGATCGTTTAAGTCAGGTTTTTTTGTTATTGGGATAGGTGAATTCTTATAGATACATCCCCCGAAGGAACCGAACATGATAATTTTTCATCATCCGGCTCGAGCAAGAATAAAAAGAACCAAATCTTAATCCATAAAAGATCAATATGTTATATGTTATCTAAATCCACATATATATATATGAATGTTTTTTTGTAAGAAACATATTACTGTATTTTTTACAGAGTTGCAATTATCCAGTGCAAAGAATAAAGTTCTTACAAGTAAATACTCAATACCCAAGTAGGCTTATACAAAGCTGATCGCGATATGATCAAGTTCTTTATGGGTTGTCTCAGACCTTACGATTTATGTTTATCCCCAAATAAAAATATTGGGAGACTTTTTACAGACACACAAAGGGTTTACTTGTTACTAATATAGCCCAGCTTCGTTCTTCTTTAGATCCCTTGTTTCACTCCGATAGTATCATAGATCATGTCAATGCAGAGGAAATGATTGCATTTCCATACTATTCAATTTTACATAAGTGAACTGATAAACCATAATTATGGTTTTCTCTAGTTCTACTGGATCTTACGGAGCCAGTTCATGTACGACATGATTCGGATTTGATCATAGAAATGATTTTCTTTAAGCGAACCAGCCTATCCTTTGTATGGAACTTATGCGATGGTTGGAGCAAAGACACATTTGATTGTGAATTCCAATGTAATGTGGCAGATGGATAAAGGCATATATCTACACAGACCAATCAACAGTTCAAGTCACACACTCCCATAATCCATTTTATCTTCGGAAAACTCCCTTCAACTATATTAATAATATTGCAGTGTTCAAGGGAAATATCTAAATACACGTCTTATTTTTTTCAATAATCCATACTTGTAGCAATGAAATATTATTTTTCTTCTCCCCAGTGATAAAGGATGGATTACAAATATCTATGATATATCTTCTCAGATACCAATGAAATGAAGTTTCTTCTTTTGTTGCTTAGTTAATTTTCTGCAAATTCAATTATCTATTTCTATTTTCTATCTGAGACCATTACAATTGGTATCAGAGCGTACGTTCCTTGGCTTGACAGTCGATTAGATGGCGGAAGGAACTCGTTTTAGGGGTTTAGATGAGCGGTTAGGAGCACAAGAAACCAAGGTCAAAGAGGTGATTGAGGAGGTTACAAGGGGACGGAGTGAGGCTCTGAACCACTCAAAAGAGTTAACAGGTCGTATGGAAGGGATGGAGACAAGGATTGGAGGAATGGATGACTCGTTGAAAGAGATAAGAGCATTATTGATGGGTCTTCATTTGCAGAAGAAGAACGAAGGCCCTCAGAAAATAGGGAGTAATCAACGTGATACTGGGCCTCCGATGCAATTTGGGAGTACTCGAGAAACTGGAGGCGTTTTTGCTCAGACTAATGCAACAGCTACACCTTCAGGTACACCTCAATCCCAGGTTACCCATGTTCATTCTGGTCCTTTCGACATAGCTATGCATACGCCTTTAACTGTTTCCCATACACCACCTAGTTTTAGTAGCACAGCATATGTTGCTTTACCTAACTTCAACACTAGCACCACTTATCAACCGATAACAACCAACTATGGCCCTGTTCCTGTAACAGCTTCCATACCTATGACAACTGCATATACATTTAACCCTTATGTTCTCCCTCCCTACCCTGGTGGGATTCCCTTTCAAAACTTCACTCCTGTGCTAAACAACACTTCTACTCCAGCCAACCACTCATCAACCAACACATCAACATTTACCCCTCACCCAAAAATCGAGTTTCCAAAATTCAATGGGGTTGACCCAAAAGGGTGGATTCTGAAGGCTAAACAGTACTTTGACTTTGTGCAAATTGAAGAGAGTAAGAAGGTCAAACTAGCAGTAATGCACTTTGAGGGTAAAGCAAATACTTGGTTTCGATATTACCAATCTGGGAAGCTCAATCTCCAATGGAAAACCCTTCAAGCTGATGTCATAATGAGGTTTGAAAACCCAGAGCAGTTAGATGTGCAAGATCAATTCAACAAACTCAAGCAAACTTCAACTGTGACTGAGTATGAAGATAGGTTCGAAGAATTAAGAGCAATGGTGGTGCATAAGAACATAGGGTTTGATGAGGATTACTTCCTGTCAAGTTTCATCAGTGGGCTTAAAGAATCAATTAAACTAGCTGTTAGGATGTTTAGACCTTCTTCTCTTGCTGATGCTGTCTTCTTAGCTAAACAAGAGGAATCCAGACTCTCTAAAACCACCTACTCATCTAGCAGAAGCTCATCCCTCAAGTCTACTTCCCTACCCCTCATTCCTCAGAAAAACAGCTAGAACCAACCACGATTGCAAGGGTTTAAGAATCCAGTCAAAGCTAGATCTACCTTGAGTAGTACAAAAATTCTTGACAGACGAGCCAAGGGCCAATGCTTTCACTGTGATGAACCCTATCACCCTGGTCAAGAATGCAAGTCCAAACTCTACAAGTTGTTGGGAGAGGAAATGGATGAAATGCTTGATGGATTTAAATGAACAGCATTGCCCAGGAGAGATTTCCCTCAATGCCCTAGCTGGTAATAAATCTTCTAGCACAATCAGACTGCAAGGATCTATTAAAGGGAGAAAGGTACATATCCTGGTGGATAGTGGTTCCACCCATAGTTTTGTGGATGTCAACTTGGTTAAACAGTTAAAGCTAACTTCTGAGATAGTCTCACCCTTGTTGGTCACTGTGGCTAATGGCAATAGCATGTTGGTGGATTCAATCTGTAAGAATCTTTCTTATGAAGTGCAAAAACAGAAGTTTATTAGAGACATGAGACCATTTCCACTGGGGGTTCAGATATTATACTACGGGTGGATTGGCTGAAACACCATAACCCTGTCACTTTTGATTATCATAAGATGAGTGTCACTATCCACAAGGAAGGAAAAAGGGTTACTCTGCAAGGGTCCATTCAGCAAGGTAGCCTGTAAACAATCAGCAGTAAGAGTTTGGATAAATTACTTCACTCAAAGAAAGGCATCACTCATGGATGCATCTACATGATGGAAACTACTGCTGTAACATCAGAAAATAACATAAATAACTGCAGCAGTTACACGCACAGAAGTAGTCAGATTGGACAGTGACAGAAGCTGATTCATAGGTACCAACTTCCGTGCCATCAATGTCAGTATCCGAATCTTTATCACCCCAAATGATAACAGTTTGATTAGTTTGGTTTATGGTTTCCAATCAAGGAAACAAATGGCTTAGATGCAGGAATCACAACTTTCTCCCTGCAAGATTATGAAAATTTATAAAATTGTCAAAGAATCTCAACATCGATGAAATAGTTATCCCGGTGCATAATAGCTGTCCTAGGATATGTGCAAGTAACGTGAGAGGTGAAAGAGGAGGTTATAGCTTAACAACAGCGTGTGAACACAACGCCCATATTCCAATTTCCAACTTGTGATTATTTCTCATCCTCATATTGCTCATCTTATGTTCATGACCCTGACCCATCTAGCTTCATATCATCCCAAGTAATCACATAATCCCAGCCCACTAGAGCAGCACAATAACGTTCACCCAAAATTAACTTAAAAAATATAGGTACCACCCAAGTGATCTTAAGTGCATAAGCACCCAGGGCTTCATATTCTAACTTCTAATTTCTATTTTAATTTTGGTTTTAATTTGATCTCAAATATGTATATATATATATATATATATATATATATATATATATATATATATATATATATATATATATATATATATATATAGGGGTATAGAGAAAAAAGCTCTTGAGGTTACCTCAGGAGAGTTACCTGAGGTTACAGTATAAACATATTATGGTATTTTTGTAAATATTGAAAATCTTCTAAAAAAAGTTTGTAATTAAAGTTATACCCTCGTGCATTCATATGGGAATCATAGTTACCTTTGGTAATTTTATTGAGGTAACCTCAGGAACATCAATCTTAAACTAGAAACTAAATAATTTTTTTTTTCTAAAATGCATGATATGCAAATTGATCCGGGGACCCGGGTCGTCACATCAGGTCTCAGCATCCTGCATCACACGTTAGCTCAATAATAATAAAATCTTTACTACAACGGAGCGGAGCAGTTCCACTCCACAGATCCAAGATCGGTCTCATACTTTATTACAGTACGATTATTACAACTCCGAATAATAAATTACACAAGTTCACAAGGTAGAAAGGATAGCAGGTTCCAACTTGATGGTTTAATCCCGATCTCCATAGCCCGGGGCTTTCTCCTTCCATTTGTTCCTCTGGCTGGACGTCTCGCCTTTCTCCATCTTGACAGCTGAGCAATTGTTGTAAAGCAAGAGTGAGCAACTATGGTGCTCAACAATTTCTCTCCTTTCTCGGTACATAAATATAATAATAAATACCGAAAGAATTACTCGAAATTTAAATAAACAGATAAGATATCTGAACTCTGAAAAAATTTGACTCAAGACTCGTCTCGAAAATAGAATACTCGAAATGACTCTTTTGTGAAACTCTGATGACTCATGATAAAAGAATAACTGGTCTTCCATCCTTTCGGTATCTCGGCGGGGCGATCAACTTTCCGACCGGGAATACCGTCCTCCAATGACACCGCACTTCGCCCGATCACGGCTACAATACGATATCAACGAATATATATATATATATATATATATATATATATATATATATATATATATATATATATGAATGCTAGCATCATAATGGGTGATTATATCAACCCTGGCATCATAGTGCCTAAATATTCTCGTGTCCTTAAAACGTTTCACGAGTCTCTCTTTCTCTATAATGGGCATCTTTCCCAAAATTGACCAGTAGAATACAGAATTCCCGAACATTTCATGATTTGATACTTTGAGATAAACTTCACAGAAAATATTTAATTGATCTGGCGGACTGCCAGTTTTACTCAATGTACCACCAATCCGAATAATGGACTGATGTAACTCTCAATGAACATATTTTAGTGGATTGACATGAACAAAGTGCCAACCCTTGACAAGAAAGGTAACTATCTCGAAATAATGAGAACAATCTCAAAATGAAACATGATGAGTCGTACTGTACAAGTAGTACTACTCGAATAATTATAATACTCACAATGGATGAACGTTAAATAGAATGCTTTCACTTGATCAATGAGTAACACTCTAACGATCCAAATTTTATAACTTCTATCGGTTGATTCGAAAGATGAATACACTAAAAGATAATCAATAAATTATTGTTGAATTTGTACAATAAATTCAACCGAAAAGAATAAATCTAACTGTCTCGAATGAATGAGATTAGTTTCACTGAATCAAATAATAGTCGTCTCGAATTAATGAGATCGACCCGATAGCAACGAATTTGCCTCTACGCTTATAAGGAGTGTAATTCGCAAGTAAACTAAATTAACAGTATCGTAATATTAAAGAGAAAATAATACTAAAAAGAATTATTGCATCATAAAGAGAATCAAATAAATCTCATAATTGATAGCTCGAAAATAATCAAGAATTGAAATAATATGAATAGAAATACAAAGTTTCCGAGAGTTAGGGTAGGAATGAACTTGCCTCTGTCTCGACGTTAAACATTTACCAAATAATTAAAAGAGTGCTAACCGCGAGCAAACGTCTCAATTCTCGAAAAAGAACCTCTATAATAATTATCAGAATAATTTTAGTACTCGGGTAAGAAATTGATCACGTAATGTCAAAATAACTTGGTAATCATGCTCTTGATAATCAAATAATTCTCGAACAAATAATTGGGAATATTCTCGTAAGTTTAAAATCTCATTAATGCCTTATTCGCAAAGTATAATAAATTAAATGGAGGCTCTAACTGATTTTCCTATTAATTTAATAAATCGGGTTTAGGGTATCGCGATGTCCAAAATAAGATTAAATGTGCAAGCATCGCTTTAATTAATCGTTGGGAAAATTTCTCAATTTAAAGGTCTCTAATTATTCTTAATAAATAATACTAATTGATTTATTTAACACACATCTCGAATAATAAAAAGTTTGTACAAGACCGCCAATAATTATCTATCTCTCTCATTTTATAACCAAATTCTCAATTTAAATAATTTATTTAATTCGTGACTTTAATCTAAAATTGCTCGTATTCAAGTCTCTATGATTTACACAAAAGATCACTAATTAGTCCTATTTATTTGCTAACAATTAATTAATAATTTAAAGTTGCACCTTTAAAATAAATTTGCTCTTATGAATTCTCTACGATTCTCTAAAATGTTCTAATTTAATTAAGTCCGTTTCGGAGAAACAATAATATTTATCCCTATTTTTAACGGAATATAAATCTTTCAATAAAATTCTATTTGAATTAACCTTATCGCTTAAATTTCCTTTACCCATTTTTAGTACTCAACTAAATAAAACAAACATTCCATTTTATTTCTCATTTTAAATAACCAATATTTTTATTCCCAATTTTAATCCAATCAAAATATTCACCCTCTAATTTTCACCAAAGTTAATACAATTTAGCAATTGAAAAGCACCCCTCCCCCATCTCATCTTCTCCCTCCCCGCTGCTCACCATCGCCGACTGCCGGCGATTCGCCGGACCACCACCACCGACGCCGCCTCTCTCTCTCTCTCTCTCTCTCTCTCCCTCGACTCCGTCTCTCTCCTTCTCGACCTCTCTCGATCTCTCGTTCTCTCTCAATCTCCCATCTCTCTGTCTCCGTCTCTCAACCTCTCCCGTCGTCCTCTCCCTTAATCTCTCACTCTGAACCCCTTTCTCTCTAATCTCCCCTCTCTCTCCCTCGCTCTCTCTCTCCGTCCATCTCTCCCTCTGCCCTATCTCTTCATCTCTCTCTTCGATCTCTCCCACCTCACTTAGCTCTTCTCTCACTCTCTCCTTGTTTCTTCCTCTCCCCCTCTTCGATTGCCAACCCCCGCCCCCTGCACAAACTCCGGCAACACCCACCACCGCCGGTCACCTCTACCGCCGCGGTGGTGGCCTCAAAACAGACATGCAACCACCCATATACCCCCCAATCACAAAACCAATTGCCAATGCTCCAAATTAATCATGATCCACACAAAAATAATTATGCAAAATATTAAACCCACCAAATTTAAACTACTTGCTTTAAACCTTAATTAAAACTTACAATATAACAACAACATCACATAATTATGATTACAAAAAGGTTTATAATGGTACAAGATCATACCCACTTATGAAAAATCAAAACTTTTAGAATTTGATTAAACCCCAAACTTCTCGGATCGTTGATTTTAATATATGAAATTGAAGAACCGACTACGATTTAGCTAAAAATCTAATTGCATGTAAATTTTGGGAAGAATCTATAAAGTTATGAGCTTTGGAAGTTTACTAATAATGGAGGATGAGTTTTGTGTTTTTCTCTCGGTAGATGATGAGAGACTAAAATGGGTTATGCTAGCTTCTCTTTTTGTTTCCAACTCTAATTTATACATGTAATAATGTCTTGGTTGGGTTGTAATGCAACAAATCAATTTTATTGGGCTTAAAGAGTTGGCCCTAATCCAACAAAATACTCTAATCCAACGCTCCATATACTCAACCCAAAGTCTATAATTAGGTATAATAATAATAGAAAATTCTAAATTCCTAACTATACTTATGGTTGAAATAAAAATAGGATTAGGTAGCGATAAATCATAAAATAATAGTAATAATGATAATAATAATAGCACATCCCAATTCATAAAACCAAATAGCATCACACTAACCAAATATTTCTGAGCATCCGTAAAACTAATAATATCGAGTTTACGAGAAAAAAAAATATTCAGTGAGGCTCGACGCGTAAATTATTAATAATATTCATGGTTATTACAGTTGTAATAACCCTAACTTTGGCAATGCTACAGTGATCCTATGAATAGTAAATTTCGAGAATTTAGAGAAATGGTATATAGGTACTTTATAATGGAAACATAAAATGAATAAACGGAAACCATATTAGTGTTGTACAATGAAAATAAGTGACTCGAAATGACGTTAGATTCCAGAAATTCCTGAAACATGGATTTTGAGGATTTTGATTTCGAATAAGCTTCTATTGGACATTAAGGAGCATGGAAACATTATAAGAATTATATATTGAGGGATTAGTGAATTTAGATTTGAGCCAGGGGATTATTAAGTTAAGAGAATACCAATGGAATTTGGATTGTTAAATGATTTCAAAACCACTGAGATAATGAGGTACATTCGAAACGAACCACAATTAGACGAATATGGAGATTAAGCAACCAAGATTTATAATATAACAAGGATACATACCCCATTATAATTACCAAGAGTACTAGCATTATAATTAGAAAAGAAAATCAAGAGAAAAGAGAATTATGAAATCATGTTAATGATGTCATCTTCCACTAAACCAAATTAAGGGTAGATTAGTCTTTTAACACCTAGATTTTTTACCAAGCTTCCAATACACTCTAAATTAAGTAAGATTAAGATTAGATGAGATCAAAACCAACACAAAACTCTCTCCCCTTCTTGTTTAACAACTTTCGGCCAAAAGAAGAAAAAGAAAGAAAATAAAAATCAAAACTCAAGTTCTAGCCAACTAAAAATCAAGAGGAAAATCATGGATGCTCTTGGAGGATAGAAAGAGAGATTCACAAAGTTTCATAGCCATCCACCATCATTTAGCAAGGTAATAAAATCATAGAAGTTGAAGATGAATAGTGATGAATAGTGTTTTTCAAGTTTTAATCTTTGTTTTAATGGTTCCTTTAGTTAATCCAAGCTAATTCAAGGTTGTTCAAGGTGTGTCCAAGGATTATTAAGGATTATTAAGTGTTCTTCAAGCTTCAAGGAGGTATAATAACCCTTGCCCTTTTGTATTTATAGTAGATATTGAAGTGATTAGTAGTTAAGTGTTGTTAATGTTAAGTTTATGATGAATATGTGTTATGAATGGTTGGATTTGATATGAGATTTGTGTTGTGAACTTGTAACCATGGCTGGAATGTAGTCCACATGGTGTAGGGTTTGGATTGAGTGTGGAATGATGGTTTTGGAGTGGTGAAATTTTGGAAAGTATGAAATTACAGCAGTTATAATGTCCGATTTTCGTTAGAACGAAAACTGCCCTGTTTTGTGACCCCTGTATTCATACGGTGCCTCACTTCCTAGGATACCAATTGGCCATAAAATGATAGAGCTTATTTCATAGATCGTTTTGATATAAGGTGCGTTAAAATCTGACGTACGGTTTAGGAGAAAAGTCAGTTTTAGTGAAAGACGTTCGATAACCGAGAAAACGTAATTGTATCAACTTTGAGGCTAAAGTTACCATACTTAGACATTTTTATAAGTCACGAAATTTTGGGATAGTGTAGTAGGGTGGTCAGAGGACCCTTGACAGTTGACCTTACATTAAAATTCTAAATCCATATTTTCTGAGAATTTTTACAGTTAAGTGTGGTCGTTAGGGAAAATGGTGAAAACCCCTGAAACTTCGATTTAGCTTATAAATGGTTAAGTTCTTGAACCTTTGGGGTAATAATAATACGTTAAACATATGTTGAAGTGTAAAGGGTTTTGTTATACAAGAGGGTAGTGAGTAAGAGATGTGGTATTCTAATGACGGTCCTTTTTGTGTTTATAGAAATTCCGGAGGAGGAACCAGCCATATTGTCAGGATACAGAAACCGAGGCAAGATCCTTCTATCCCTACTTTAAAAATTATTTATCTTCGGAATAATAATGATATCATGGCATATATTTATGTATATGTGATGCTTTTGTTGCTATATTGCAAAGAATATATTTTCTTGATTGTGGGAAGTTAAAGAGAGATGGATATGTTTTCTGAAATATGAATATAGAGATGATTACGAATGGAGCGAATATGCTCTAGAGTAAAAGAGATATGAAAGAGAATGGTATCAGTTATTATCTAGGGTTATATGGTTTATAATGCTATATTATAAACATTCTTTTAGTGTATGATATATACATATATTTTATAGAAATAATGTGCGAGAATGGAAATGTGAAATGGTGTTGATAAATTGAATAATGATCTTATAAAAAGGGGGATTAGCAACAAACTTGCATAAGAGGCTATGTCAGGGCTGTGTGCGACATAGTCTAACATTCATGATTCGGCACGAAGATGCCAAGGGAGGATGTTAGCAGGTGGCCTTCCTCCAGGAGGATGTTAGCAGGTGGCCTTCCTCCAGGGATGATGTTAGTAGGTGGCCTTCATTCCTTCTACTAGTAGTAAACAGAGAGCGGATACGGTCAGGCGACTGATCATCGTCCTACGTATCTGGCGCCAGTATATATCCCCAAAACTTGAAAGAAAGAATTGAAAATGGTTTTCAGATTTCTATAATTGAAAACAGAAAAGTGATATGAAGCGATGAAATTATTGTTATAGATGAAGAGAAACTGATTTTATATTAATTTATAAAATTGCTATATAGGAAGGAAATGAGAAGATGATAGTGAGAGATTTATTCAAGTATTCATGTTATTTTAAAATATTACACAAAAAGGGTATATTGGTTGTTATATTATTTAAGAAGAGAAACTGATACTGTATTATCTTAGATTTCTTTCTTATAATAGTAAGTGGATGATGTATTATTAAATAAGAGTTTTATTCTTCCTTAAAGTTTATTATTTGGTTACTGCTTACATATGTATATACATGTATACTTGGTTACATTTTAAATTCTAGTTTTCAATATTATCTTGCTGAGCTATTATAGCTCACTCTTGCTACTTATCTATATACAGCTAGGTATGCCAATACTACGCAGAACGCCCCGCAAGAGGGTAAGGGAAAGGCGACCTTCTGAGAGCTCGTTAGCATCAATCCCCGAGGTAGATGACCATCGCAAGGGGTTTAGTGGGCTTATGTATATTAAGTATGTAAGTGTGAAAGGTTGTAATAAATTTGGTTGTTGAAATGCTTCTTTTAGAAGCATCACTCAACAATGTACTTAAGTATGATTCTGGGTTTGTAATAACTTTCTAACTCTAAACTTTTATTATGGTGAATGTTGTTCTCTGAGCATATGACTGGTGTGTGTGTGTATTACTGTGGGGTCAACTGCATAAGTATTAAAAAAAAAAAACCCAAGAGATATTGATTTTGAATGGAAGTTGGTCCGTGATGGCCCAGATTCATGACCCCGGATTTGGGGCTGTCACAGTTGGTATCAGAGCTAAGAGTCATAATGCTCAGGAACAAGAGTGATAATAATATTGTATCATTTATAATATTAAATTTTGAACTTCCATCAAGTTCAGGGGTGGTATATCGCAGGTAGTATTTATTTTAAGTATTGTTTATAAATTTATAGACCGTTACTAATAGAATTTTATGTTTTATTATAGGGAGCAGAGATGGGTGAGCCGAGTCGAGACCCCCAGTGGCTAGGATTGTCCGAGCAGGAGCTTAGAGACTTGTTGCTGGTAGGTGTAGAGGTTCCAGAGTATGCTATTGATGACCTCAGGGAGAGACGACGGGCGAGTGCTAGAGAGAGATATGAGCAGAGACTGAGGGAGGAGGCTGAGGAGCGCAGGCAGAGGGATGCTGTGGCTATAGTGCCATATTCTGGTAGACCATATGTAGGACCTGATGGGGCCGGACCTTCCCGAGTGCGGACTGATATTCCTGAGGAGGAGATGCCCTTACGTAAGAGGCCTAGGCTATCTGTTATACCTGAGGAGCCGATTGAGTGGAGGGACATTCATGTGACTCCTACTCCTGTCCCACCTGTCCCAGTGCCATCACCAGTTCCATCTCCTCTACCTAGCCCCGACCCTTTTGAGGACCCAGTTGAGCAGTTCACTCCACCGGGACACTTTATCTTGTCAGAGGATGAGTTGGAGGATGACCCTTCCGAGGATGCGGACACAGAGCCTGTTCCCCCGTCTCCACAGGCAGTTCCATCCCCACCATTTGCACCACCACCACCTCCACCAGTGGATGCACCCCCACTTGTAGATATACCTCCCCCAGATGCTATGCCACCTCAGGAGGCACCTATGTTTCCAGCTGGTCAGTTGCCAGCTATTTTCTTGCCAGAGTACTTTGCTCTACAGGGACAGCTGGATGAGTCCCGTCGGACTATAGATACACTTGTGCAGAGGTTAGACAGGGCGAGAGGAGGAGGAGGTGTGATACCAGATGGGTTGACTTTGAGCATAGTTAGTATCGAGCTGCGGGCACTCGGTGATATTAGGACGATGTTAGGAGACAGAGGGGATCCAGTATGGAGGGCTAAGATAGTTGATACAGTCACCACTATGGTAGTGCAGATCAGAGATGTTATCAGGGCGTCGTTACCATGATTAGGAGTAGTAGTCTTGGATACTAATCAGACTAGTCATCTTATGGATGTCATTTTGGGGATTAGGTTAGTTGTTTACTGTCTTAATCCCAATCTGATTAGAGGACAGCTAGTAGTGCTTTTGTTATAGCGAGTTAGTATGTACAGTTAAGCTTTTGGGGTTTCGAACCTTGTACTTTATGATGTATGATATTAGTAGTAAAAGACGTTGTACCCAAGTTGTAAAATATCTATGTAAATTAATGAAGTTTATGTACTTTGCCTAATTTTATCGTATTTTGATATTAAATGTTGAGATTCAGAAATATTGATATATATGAGGTGATTGACTTAAATGAAAAGGTTATTGTGCTAAAGGTACTAAGCTTATTTGTCAAAGTTGTATTATGATTAAATATTACTTGTGTGAATTTAAAATACTGGGATGCATAAATAAGATTAACTAATGATATAGTTGTGCATATATGGAAATGATGTATATTGTACCCTAAATTTGGGTGATTAATGAAGAATATTATTATATACAGAATCATGCCGCCTAAGCGTAATAATAGAATGAATGCAAGGGAAAATGAGAGAGAGGAAGCAAGTCAGAATAGGCAGGATGAAAACGCTCATAATGAACAAGATCATGAGGAAGAAGAAGATGAATCAACTGGCCAACAGGGAAGTCAGGGTGGTAACCCTTTTAACCAATTTATGGAACTTTTGAGGCAGAATTTAGCTAATCCACAGAATCCGCCACAACCACCTGTTCTTCCCAACCAGGCAGCTAACTCTTTTCGTGCTTTTAAGTCACTAAAACCCCCAGAATTTGAGGGAACCACTAACCCAGTAGCAGCCAGGGCATGGCTGAAAGAAATGGAGAAGGCTTTTGAGATACTGAGGGTAGAGGAAGATCAGAAGACAGTCTTTGCAGCCTATCTCCTAAAGGGAGAGGCAAATTATTGGTGGGAAGCTAAGAAAAATCTCGAGGGAGCGGGAGTGATAACCTGGGAGCGTTTCACTAGGGTGTTTCTAGACAAATATTCCCCTAGGTACTTGGAGAACCAGATGGAAATAAAATTTTTGGAGCTAAAGCAGGAAAACCTATCAGTGGCAGAGTATGAAACTAAGTTTACAGAATTGTCTAGGTTTGTTCCAGAATTCGTGCGTACTGAAGAGCAACGAGCGAAAAGGTTCCAACAAGGATTGAAACCATGGCTACGTACTAGAGTGGCACCATTTGAGTTGACCGAGTATGCTGCGGTAGTTCATAAGGCATCTATTATCGAAGCTGAGAGTGAACAGACTCAAATAGGACGAGAGAGTAAGAAAAGGAAATTTGAGGGTCAGAAGGGAGGTTCAAGTGAGGGAAGCTACTTTAACAAATTTGGTAAGGGACAAAAACCCCAGTTTGGAGGAAAGTCAGGGAATAATAAGACTACCAGTGAGACTGTGAATCAGGGTGGCAGATCCACAGGAACTTTTCAATCTAGTCAATCTCGAACACCATTTCCAGACTGTAACACGTGTGGTAAGAAGCATACAGGAGTGTGTAGAGCGTTAGAAATAAACTGCTTTAACTGTGGACAAAAAGGACACTACCTTAGCCAGTGCCCATCGGCTAATACCAATCCTAAGAGGGACATCAAGTGTTACCAGTGTGGGAAACTAGGACACATTGCCAGAGATTGCCGTTCAGGGGGTATCATCTGTGCCAGAACAGAGTGTGACTGCTTCAAATAAACCTACTGCCAGGGTATACAATATGACTTTAGGAGAGGCATTGAGAAAGCCGGATACAGATGCAGGTGAACATTTTTTTTAGTATTTAAATTTTTAGTGTAAACGTTTGGTTAGGAATCAATGTGGTCAATGAATGGTATAGGTAGGTTGATAATCTAGATAAGGAAAATCAGTATCTGTTAGGGGTTAGAAATTCTATAAAAAGGAGAATAATAGTATTTTGGGGGTAAACCACAGACTTGTTTATATACGAACAGGAAATATATATTATAGGTAATATTTTCTTACAATTGTTTCAAAGAATCTTATTCTAGTCGGATTTCTGGAAGATTTTACAGAGAAAAGATATAATAAGAGCGAAATATGTATATTTTATGTCATGATAGAGATCAACATAGGGATAAACCATAAGTGAGATACACTACCATTCAGGAGAGGCCAATGTGGTGGCCGATACCCATAACTAAAAGAGGGATGTTGATGAATGACAAGCAAGTTATGTTGGTGTAATTTTGCGCAAACAAGATAGAGATATTATGAAGGAAAAAGTGATGGAGAAAGTGGTATAGAAGTTATGAGGTGTAGATGAAAAGGTATCTATGGACATTTCTGACGTGATTCCGGGACGGAATCCTTTTAAGGAGGGAAGGATGTAATAACCCTAACTTTGGCAATGCTACAGTGATCCTATGAATAGTAAATTTCGAGGATTTAGAGAAATGGTATATAGGTACTTTATAATGGAAACATAAAATGAATAAACGGAAACCATATTAGTGTTGTACAATGAAAATAAGTGACTCGAAATGACGTTAGATTCCAGAAATTCCTGAAACATGGATTTTGAGGATTTTGATTTCGAATAAGCTTCTATTGGACATTAAGGAGCATGGAAACATTATAAGAATTATATATTGAGGGATTAGTGAATTTAGATTTGAGCCAGGGGATTATTAAGTTAAGAGAATACCAATGGAATTTGGATTGTTAAATGATTTCAAAACCACTGAGATAATGAGGTACATTCGAAACGAACCACAATTAGACGAATATGGAGATTAAGCAACCAAGATTTATAATATAACAAGGATACATACCCCATTATAATTACCAAGAGTACTAGCATTATAATTAGAAAAGAAAATCAAGAGAAAAGAGAATTATGAAATCATGTTAATGATGTCATCTTCCACTAAACCAAATTAAGGGTAGATTAGTCTTTTAACACCTAGATTTTTTACCAAGCTTCCAATACACTCTAAATTAAGTAAGATTAAGATTAGATGAGATCAAAACCAACACAAAACTCTCTCCCCTTCTTGTTTAACAACTTTCGGCCAAAAGAAGAAAAAGAAAGAAAATAAAAATCAAAACTCAAGTTCTAGCCAACTAAAAATCAAGAGGAAAATCATGGATGCTCTTGGAGGATAGAAAGAGAGATTCACAAAGTTTCATAGCCATCCACCATCATTTAGCAAGGTAATAAAATCATAGAAGTTGAACATGAACAGTGATGAATAGTGTTTTTCAAGTTTTAATCTTTGTTTTAATGGTTCCTTTAGTTAATCCAAGCTAATTCAAGGTTGTTCAAGGTGTGTCCAAGGATTATTAAGGATTATTAAGTGTTCTTCAAGCTTCAAGGAGGTATAATAACCCTTGCCCTTTTGTATTTATAGTAGATATTGAAGTGATTAGTAGTTAAATGTTGTTAATGTTAAGTTTATGATGAATATGTGTTACGAATGGTTGGATTTGATATGAGATTTGTGTTGTGAACTTGGAACCATGGCTGGAATGTAGTCCACATGGTGTAGGGTTTGGATTGAGTGTGGAATGATGGTTTTGGAGTGGTGAAATTTTGGAAAGTATGAAATTACAGCAGTTATAATGTCCGATTTTCGTTAGAACGAAAACTGTCCTGTTTTGTGACCCCTGTATTCATACGGCGCCTCACTGCCTAGGATACCAATTGGCCATAAAATGATAGAGCTTAGTTCATAGATCGTTTTGATATAAGGTGCGTTAAAATCTGACGTACGGTTTAGGAGAAAAGTCAGTTTTAGTGAAAGACGTTCGATAACCGAGAAAACGTAATTGTATCAACTTTGAGGCTAAAGTTACCATACTTAGACATTTTTATAAGTCACGAAATTTTGGGATAGTGTAGTAGGGTGGTCAGAGGACCCTTGACAGTTGACCTTACATTAAAATTCGAAATCCATATTTTCTGAGAATTTTTACAGTTAAGTGTGGTCGTTAGGGAAAATGGTGAAAACCCCTGAAACTTCGATTTAGCTTATAAATGGTTAAGTTCTTGAACCTTTGGGGTAATAATAATACGTTAAACATATGTTGAAGTGTAAAGGGTTTTGTTATACAAGAGGGTAGTGAGTAAGAGATGTGGTATTCTAATGACGGTCCTTTTTGTGTTTATAGAAATTCCGGAGGAGGAACCAGCCATATTGTCAGGATATAGAAACCGAGGCAAGATCCTTCTATCCCTACTTTAAAAATTATTTATCTTCGGAATAATAATGATATCATGGCATATATTTATGTATATGTGATGCTTTTGTTGCTATATTGCAAAGAATATATTTTCTTGATTGTGGGAAGTTAAAGAGAGATGGATATGTTTTCTGAAATATGAATATAGAGATGATTACGAATGGAGCGAATATGCTCTAGAGTAAAAGAGATATGAAAGAGAATGGTATCAGTTGTTATCTAGGGTTATATGGTTTATAATGCTATATTATAAACATTCTTTTAGTGTATGATATATACATATATTTTATAGAAATAATGTGCGAGAATGGAAATGTGAAATGGTGTTGATAAATTGAATAATGATCTTATAAAAAGGGGGATTAGCAACAAACTTGCATAAGAGGCTATGTCAGGGCTGTGTGCGACATAGTCTAACATTCATGATTCGGCACGAAGATGCCAAGGGAGGATGTTAGCAGGTGGCCTTCCTCCAGGAGGATGTTAGCAGGTGGCCTTCCTCCAGGGATGATGTTAGTAGGTGGCCTTCATTCCTTCTACTAGTAGTAAACAGAGAGCGGATACGGTCAGGCGACTGATCATCGTCCTACGTATCTGGCGCCAGTATATATCCCCAAAACTTGAAAGAAAGAATTGAAAATGGTTTTCAGATTTCTATAACTGAAAACAGAAAAGTGATATGAAGCGATGAAATTATTGTTATAGATGAAGAGAAACTGATTTTATATTAATTTATAAAATTGCTGTATAGGAAGGAAATGAGAAGATGATAGTGAGAGATTTATTCAAGTATTCATGTTATTTTAAAATATTACACAAAAAGGGTATACTGGTTGTTATATTATTTAAGAAGAGAAACTGATACTGTATTATCTTAGATTTCTTTCTTATAATAGTAAGTGGATGATGTATTATTAAATAAGAGTTTTATTCTTCCTTAAAGTTTATTATTTGGTTACTGCTTACATATGTATATACATGTATACTTGGTTACATTTTAAATTCTAGTTTTCAATATTATCTTGCTGAGCTATTATAGCTCACTCTTGCTACTTATCTATATACAGCTAGGTATGCCAATACTACGCAGAACGCCCCGCAAGAGGGTAAGGGAAAGGCGACCTTCTGAGAGCTCGTTAGCATCAATCCCCGAGGTAGATGACCATCGCAAGGGGTTTAGTGGGCTTATGTATATTAAGTATGTAAGTGTGAAAGGTTGTAATAAATTTGGTTGTTGAAATGCTTCTTGTAGAAGCATCACTCAACAATGTACTTAAGTATGATTCTGGGTTTGTAATAACTTTCTAACTCTAAACTTTTATTATGGTGAATGTTGTTCTCTGAGCATATGACTGGTGTGTGTGTGTATTACTGTGGGGTCAACTGCATAAGTATTAAAAAAAAAAAAACCCAAGAGATATTGATTTTGAATGGAAGTTGGTCCGTGATGGCCCAGATTCATGACCCCGGATTTGGGGCTGTCACAACAGTCTCCCCCCCTTAAAAGGAATCCGTCCTCGGGATCAACATTAATGGCTAAACAACTAAGGGTATTTACTACGCATTTCATTCTCAAGTTCCCAAGTGGCTTCCTCAATTCGACGGTTTCTCCAAATCTCTTTTACTAAATTTATTTCCTTATTTCTCAGCTCATGCACTTTGAAATCTACAACCTCCACTGGTTGCTCTACGTAGGTCAGAACAGCTTTGACATCGATGGGTTCATACTCTAACACGTGACGATGATCAGGATGATAAGCTCTCAATATTGATACATGGAATACATCGTGAACATGCTGAAGATCCGTCGGTAAGGCCAATTGATATGACACGGCTTCAACCTTCTTAAGAATCTCAAAGGGTCCAATATACCTAGGACTCAGTTTCCCTTTCTTCCCGAATCTCATCACACCTTTCCACGGAGAAATTTTCAGCAATACTTTGTCTCCTACCTCAAATGATTTATACTTTCTCTTCAGATCTGCATATTTTCGCTGACGGTCTTGAGCAGCAACTAATCTCTTCCGAATCGTCTCTATGGATTGCTTTGTCTGATGGACAATATCTGGCCCGAGTAATCTTCCTTCATCGACTTCATCCCAACAAAGCGGAGATCTGCACTTCCTTCCATATAGAGCTTCATACGGGGCCATGCCAGTACTGGAGTGATAGCTATTGTTGTAAGCAAATTCTACTAACGGTAGATGATCATCCCAACTTCCTTTGAAATCTATAGCGCAAGCTCGCAGCATATCCTCTATCGTCTGAATTGTCCTTTCACTCTGTCAGTCTGTCTGCGGATGATAGGCAGTGCTCAGATTTAGCTTGGTGCCAAGGCATTCTTGAAAACTCTTCCAAAATCTAGAAGTAAAGCGGGCATCTCTGTCCGACACTATCGATACAGGCACTCCATGACGAACTACCACTTCCTTCAAATACAGACCTACTAGTCTTTCTACTGAATATCTTTCGCTGATCGGCAAAAAATGAGCGGACTTCGTAAGTCTATCAACTATAACCCAAATAGCATCGTGATTTGCTCTGGTTCGGGGTAAACCTACTACAAAGTCCATGGTGATGTGCTCCCATTTCCACTCTGGAATCTCTAAGGTTTGGAGTAATCCACTGGGTCGTTGATGTTCTGATTTCACTCTTTGACAGGTCAAACACTTGCTTACCCATTCTGCAATTTCTCTGCTTGATGTCTTGGTACATTTTCGTGCTCCCTGGGTGAATGGAATATCTCGAATTATGCGCTTCACTCATGATTTCTTCCTTCAATTCTGTAACATTAGGAACCCAAATTCTCGATGCAAATCGCTTAATCCCCCTATCATCTTTTGAACTAAAAAATTCTTCTCCTGTCAACTCTAATCTTCTTTCTTCCATTACTTGCTCCTGACAACGGTGAATCTTCTCTAACAGCTCTGGTTGAAAATGAATGGTATAAACTCTTTCATTGTTTTGGACTGGGTCCTTGACTTCTAACTCCATCTTTTCGAATTCTCTGACTAACTCTTCTGAGGTTGTCAACAAGTTGAGTCTTTCCTTTTTACTTAAAGCATCAGCTACAACATTAGCTTTTCCTGGGTGATAATTTATCGAGCAGTCGTAGTCTTTGATCAATTCTAACCATCTTCTTTGTCTCATGTTCAATTCCTTCTGGGTGAATATGTACTTTAAGCTTTTGTGGTCTGTGAATATCTCGCATTTCTCTCCATAAAGGTAATGTCTCCAAATCTTGAGTGCAAAAACAATGGCAGCAAGTTCTAAGTCGTGAGTAGGGTATCGGGATTCATATTCCTTCAACTAACGAGAAGCGTAAGCTATTACTTTCCCGTGCTGCATCAACACACATCCTAAACCTTTGTGAGAAACATCGCTGAAAATCACGAAATCACCATTTTCATCTGGTAAGGTCAAAACTGGAGCAGTTGTTAGACTCTTCTTCAATTCTTGAAAGCTGTCTTCACACTTAGGGGTCCATTCAAACTATTCACCTTTCCTGGTAAGTCTAGTCAGTGGCATAGCTATTTTTGAGAAATCTTTCACGAATCTGCGATAGTAACCAGCCAGTCCAAGGAAACTTCTAACCTCTGTTGGAGTCTTGGGTCTCTCCCAATCTGCTACAGCTTCTATCTTAGCGGGGTCTATAGAAATTCCTTCACCGCTCACAATATGTCCCAAAAACTGAACTTCTTTCAGCCAGAATTCGTACTTCGAAAATTTAGCATACAACTTTTCCTTCCTCAGTGCTTCCAAAACTAGACGGAGATGTTCTGCATGATCTTCAGGAGACTTCGAGTAAATCAGAAGGTCGTCAATAAATAAAATCACGAACTTGTCCAAGTATCTCTTGAACACACGATTCATTAAGTCCATAAAAGCAGCTGGAGCATTCGTCAATCCAAAAGACATCACTAGAAACTCATAATGGCCATATCGGGTCCTAAAGGCAGTCTTAGGAATATCCTCAGGCTTGATCTTCAGTTGATGATTGCCGGATCTCAAATCAATCTTCGAAAAATAAGTAGCTCCCTTAAGCTGATCAAACAGATCGTCGATTCTAGGCAGAGGGTATCTGTTCTTGATAGTCATCTTGTTCAGTTCGCGATAATCGATACATAGCCGCATAGATCCGTCGTTCTTCTTTATAAACAAAATTGGAGCTCCCCACGGGGATACACTAGGTTTGATTACACCTTTTTCAAGTAGCTCTTGCAGTTGTGTTGCCAATTCCTTCATTTCCATGGGTGCCATTCTGTAAGGCACTTTTGAGATAGGTGCAATACCTGGTGCTAGATCAATCGTGAATTCTATCTCTCGGTCTGGAGGCATTCCGGGCAAGTCATCGGGAAAAACATCTTTAAACTGATTGACTACCGGAATCTCATCAATGGTAGGGGTTTTCTTCTTGGTATCTATCACATGAGCCAGATAAGCTTGGCATCCTTGTCAAAGTAGTCTCTTAGCTTGAATTATTGTCAGAAAATCTTTAGCCGGTTTACGTCCGTAAAACGGGATTCTCATACCGTTAGGTCCACTTAAGCTAACCTTCTTCCGACGACAATCGATTTGGGCATCGTAACGTGCTAACCAATCCATCCCTAAGATTACGTCGAATTCCCCTAACTTAAAAGGAATGAGGTTTGCGTCAAAATGTTGACCCTTTATCTCTATAGAGCAGTTTGGGCAAAAACGGTTTACTGGAATGACTTCCTGATTTGCTACTTCTATGCTCAGAATTCCCTCTAAGGGTACAGACTCAAGATTAAGCTTATTCATGAAGTTCTTAGAAATAAAAGATTTGGTAGCGCCAGAATCAACTAGAACACATGCATCCTCATAATTTACTAGAAGCGTACCTACAATCACATCGCTATCATCAATAGCATCTCTCACTGTCATGTTGAAAGTTCTTGATGTTGGCTTGTTGCTGGGACGTGCTGTGAGTCGAGGCACTGGATTTTCCTTAGCAGTCTGTCGGCAATCTCGGGACACGTGACCTTTCTTTCCACAGTTGAAGCAGGTGACATATTTATCCTTGCAACTAGAAGGATAATGACCCTTCTGTCCGCAGTTGTAGCAACTCACAATAGCTTGCTGGTAGGGTCCAGGTTGTTTTCTCCCACATGTCTTGCACTCTGGCAATGGTGGTATTCCTTGCATCATGTTCACTGTCTGCTGAGGTTTGGTCCTCTGATTGCTTCTTCTAGTGTCATGGTTCCCAATCCTCCTATTATCTGAACTTCTATCCTCTCTCTTCATAAACGGCCTCTTGTGACTACGATTATTAGATCTCTTCACAAAACTGCTTCCACCACTCTGAAACTTCCGCTTCTTACCATCTCTGTCCTTTGGGTACAATTCACTTCAACTCTCAACTATAGCCGCTTTCTGAACCAAGGTTGCATAGTTGGTGATTTCAAATACGGCAACTCGATTCTAGATCTAGGGTTCAGCCCTTGCTGAAAACGCTTGGCTCTCTTCTCCTCAGTGTCCACATGATAGGGTACAAACCTTGAGAGTTCTGTAAACTTAGCTTCGTAGTCCGCAACAGTCATCGTCCCTTGCTTGAGTTCAAAGAATTTTATCTCCATTTGGTTCTCTAGATACTTGGGAAAATACCTCTCTAGAAACAAGGTCGTGAATCTGGTCCATGGAATAACCGCATTGCCCTCCAAAGTCCTCTTTGCTTCCCACCAGTAATTAGCTTCACCTTTTAACATGTACGCTGCAAACACTGTCTTCTTATCCTCCTCTACTCCCACAATCTCAAAAGTCTTCTCTATTTCTCGTAACCAAATTCTGGCCTCCACGGGTTAGTGGTACCCTTAAACTCAGGTGGGTTCAGGGATTTGAATGATTTGAAAGTCACTTTGGCATGAGTCAGTTGAGCTGGAGGTGGATTTCCTCCCACTGGGTTAGGGTTCTACTGAGGCTGAGGGTTCTGGGCATGTTGAAGAAGAAAGTCCAAAAGCAGGTTCATCGGGTTATTGTTTTGGTTTGGATTCTGAGCGGGTTCTGGTTCCGGATTTGGAACCGGGTTAGGAACTGGGTTCCGAGGTGGAACCTCATTCTCTGGATTCACTTCAGGTTGAGGACGAGGGTTTCTTGGGGGTCTTCCTCTCTTAGGTGGCATCTTTTTCTATAAGAGCGAAAACAATATGGTATGTTATATCACAGGTATGCAGTTATATAACACCATTGCTGGCACAGTTATGACAGGCATTCATAATTATTTATTTGGTCAAAATCTCTTGTTTCCCAAAATAAACCACACTCAAAATCATGATTTTCTCTTTGTCTCTTTATAAAACAGTTACTCTTTTTTTCCTTATTATAAAAAGGTTCAGGGTACTTGTGAAAAGAAACTAATTCAGGTTTTACTGGTAATTCTTATAAAAATCTTTAAATCCTAAACCTCAATCGTCGTTTTAAATCCTTGGTTTTCTAAAACTTTTTTTTTTTAAAACTCATTTTAAGTCGTAGTATCTAAAAAGAATTTACTATATCAGGAGTATCATGGGAAATAATCTAGCATGCTCTTTTAACATAATACAGTTCTACCACAGATAAGATAAGATAACAGTACTACTAGCAGATCATAATATATATATCACAAGGTACCATACTGGTATAGTACAGGTCATAATACTGAATACATCATCATAATAATACAAACCCATCATCAGAATATAAATACATCGTGGAACATCTACTGTCATGCTAGTACGGAAAGATAATAAGATAACTACCCAACAAGCTGGGCATAGAGTCAACTACGTCGAATACATTGATCAACAGAATATGTGCACCCTATACAGAAAGATCTATCATGACACCATACAAAAAGCGGGTCACCACTAGCTATAATATACATGCTAACCAAAAGATGGGAATGCGCAAGCGTAGATATATGTCATCCCCTAAAACCAAAAAGACTATGCTAAGTCAACAGCAACAGCAAGTCAAGTCGAACCATCACGGGCAAACATCTCGCCCACCCTCCTATGGAACTCTGCAATGATGTATGAGATCAGGGTAGAAACTCTGGTACGATCAATCTGTCCGGTACTAGATGACGGCAAGGCAGCTAAGTGTTTACACAAAATCACGCAAGCGCACGTGGTCACAAGTAATACAATTAAAGTTCGTTCCACAGAGATCTGGTTAAGTTTTACTCAGTAAATATGCCTATGCAACAATGTATGGTTTTAATTCACTGCTAAGAAAAGTAACAAATTAGGTTTGATTATCTAAATTAAACTAAGATGCAAATTATAAAACTAAGAATTAACTAAATGACAAGGATTAAAATAGAATTACTTATATGAGATTAAACATGGAATCCTAGTTTCATTATCTACTTCACTTAGAGTTGCAGCCTTTAATCAATACATGCGATGGTTTTGATATCTGATCGGATAACACGAAACAAGTATACACTACCTGTCAGCATACGCATACCAAACTAAACATACATCCACAAAAGAGATAGAAGATGAATAGACACCAATTATGCTTAGACCCTATATGTCTATAGAATTTGAAAACATAACGGATGAAGAACAGGTTATCCATTAAGATCACACAGGGCAGTATAAGTATTTTCATCTCACACCACGAATCATATTGATAAACAATTATGAACCTATGCTAGCATGGCAAGTTCTAAATCTCAAGATCCACTTTCACTTCACAAGAGATTAACAAATTAGATGTTCGCGACGCATCTATCTAATAAGCATAACCATACGAGGATATCAATTATTCACCACACATACATCTTTAAGGCATGCAAACTACTAAGCTACATAGATAAATCCACTAGGATCCCATGACAACGATTAGTTCATAATCGAACCTATCGTCACCATGGGATTATATGAAAGCATGGTATTAAACAAGATAATGAAGATGAATAAATCAATAATAGAATAAGGTTTAGCGAACTAATCCGGAAAAGTAACAAGCATCCAAAAGAAACGCCTAACAAAGGAATACAAGAAAACTATGTCTAGATCTTCTTGTCGTCACAATCCTCGCCTTGGCTTCTCTCCCTAGTGCTCTGAACGAATTATGGTGTGTAGATGTTGATTTTGATGTGCCCCAAGGTGTGTATTTATAGCCCCCAAGTGCCCTCTTGTCCAAGCAATTACCGTCTTTGAATTAGAATAGAATTCCGGTAATTTTCCTTTCTTGAATGGAATAAAATTGCAACTTCCATGTTTAAAACTGATTCTGGAACGTTCTGGTCATTCATAACAATTGCCATATTGAATAGGAGAAGAGAAACGACAATTTCCCATTAGAAATCAGATTCCAGGAAGTTTCAGCCGAGGTCCCGCGCGGCCGCGCCCAACCACAGTGTAACAGCCGCGCGCCCGCGCGCATCTGAATTTCTGGTTTTCCTCCCGCGCGCCCGTGCACATCTATAGCTCATCTTGGGCGCGCCCGCGCTCCAAGTACTGCTCATGTACACTGAATTTTTGCTTATGCTGTTTTTCTCTCCCATTTTAATTGCAACTCCCGGCACTTGTTCTCTTAACTTTAAATACATCATATACTCACTGAAAACTCTATATCTTCACCTAGAAATACACCCTGCACAATTCTCACAAAACGGATTAAAACACACCAATACTTGAGATACAAAACACCAATTTAAGCCGAAATAGAATGATCCAAGTGGATATAAATCCACTTATCACTAAGTCAGTCTGAAGCCCGGTCAACACAGTCAGGGCTATCTGATGCACAATCACCATAGGTATGTCTCTCACCAACAGACTACCTCCATGATGCACGGCAAGGGGATCTGGAATAGACAACAGTCGAAGAATACCATCCCTAGTGGCAAAGATCTCCTCATAACGAGACCATAACCAACGGTACTGCTGGAACAGGGTATGGTGAACGTGCCAAGGAACCGGCTCCCCAGCCACAACAGGATGCTCAGAGGGAGCAGGTGGCATAGCAGTAGTAGTAGCATCCACTGGAGACTGAGCAGGAACAGGTGCAGGTATGGTAGGTGCAGATGGAGTGGTATCACAAGTAGGAGTAGCACTGACAGGTGGAAACATGTAGTCTGGTATAGTAGGGACTATCGGAGCTGCAGCATACACCGGCACTGGAGTAGTAAACAAGTCAGCAAAAGCTGATACTCTGGTAGGTGTATCAACTCTGGACACTGGAGCAGATAAGCTGGGTAAGGTCTCAATACGGACGGGCGAAAGCTGGCCCTCATCAATCGGCTCAGAAGTAATAGGCTCGGTGTCTCAAATCTGAACATCTCGGGAGTATACAGAAGAGTAGTCTCTGCAGTCATGGTAGATACTGGAATCTGAGCTGGCTGCTCAATCTCTGAGGTAGGTGCCTCTAGGTCAATCACTGGTATCGGAGAATCAGCTACCTCTATGATCTGGTCAGGAGAATAAACCAAGTCAATCACATGAGGCGGAGAAGGTGTAAGAATCCGGATAGAAGAGTCCTCCGAGTTGCTGTCCATCGGTACAATCTCCTCAGATGGATCACTGTCTGACCCTGAACTGGGATCTAGAGGTCCCTGAGGGTAAGGTGTAGGATATCTGTCTCTAGCTGAGAGGAAATCATCAAGTCCTGGAGTAGTCATCTACAAAAGCACAAGGAACTTCGGTCACAACAGGTTCTAATCGATTAGATACTTATAAAGATACACTTATATAAGGGTGAAAGGCACTTAGTGCTAAAATCTCAACATCGTAATATATCTCTAAACTCTCACGTCGCGTTATAATTCTAGGCTCGTAAGATTCCTAAAATATAACTAACGCTCTGATACCAACGCTGTGATGACCCCAAATCCACCCTGTCCGGGGACCCGGGTCGTCACATCAGGTCTCAGCATCCTGCATCACACGTTAGCTCAATAATAATAAAATCTTTATTACAACGGAGCGGAGCAGTTCCACTCCACAGATCCAAGATCGGTCTCACACTTTATTATAGTATGATTATTACAACTCTGAATAATAAATTACACAAGTTCACAAGGTAGAAAGGATAGCAGGTTCCAACTTGATGGTTTAATCCCGATCTCCACAGCCCGGGGCTTTCTCCTTCCCTTTGTTCCTCTGGCTGGACGTCTCGCCTTTCTCCATCTTGACAGCTGAACAATTGTTGTAAAGCAAGAGTGAGCAACTATGGTGCTCAGCAATTTCTCTCCTTTCTCGGTACATAAATATAGTAATAAATACCGAAAGAATTACTCAAAATTTAAATAAACAGATAAGATATCAGAACTCTGAAAAAATTTGACTCAAGACTCGTCTCGAAAATAGAATACTCGAAATGACTCTTTTGTGAAACTCTGATGACTCATGATAAAAGAATAACTGGTCTTCCATCCTTTCGGTATCTCGGCGGGGCGATCAACTTTCCGACCGGGAATACCGTCCTCCAATGACACCGCACTTCGCCCGATCACGGCTACAATACGATATCAACGAATATATATATATATATATATATATATATATATATATATATATATATATATATATATATATATATATATATATGAATGCTAGCATCATAATGGGTGATTATATCAACCCTGGCATTATAGTGCCTAAATATTCTCGTGTCCTTGAAACGGTTCACGAGTCTCTCTTTCTCTATAATGGGCCTCTTTCCCAAAATTGACCAGTAGAATACAGAATTCCCGAACATTTCATGATTTGATACTTTGAGATAAACTTCACAGAAAATATTTAATTGATCTGGCGGACTGCCAGTTTTACTCAATGTACCACCAATCCGAACAATGGACTGATGTAACTCTCAATGAACATATTTTAGTGGATTGACATGAACAAAGTGCCAACCCTTGACAAGAAAGGTAACTATCTCGAAATAATGAGAATAGTCTCAAAATGAAACATAATGAGTCGTACTGTACAAGTAGTACTACTCGAATAATTATAATACTCACAATGGATGAACGTTAAATAGAATGCTTTCACTTGATCAATGAGTAACACTCTAACGATCCAAATTTTATAACTTCTATCGGTTGATTCGAAAGATGAATACACTAAAAGATAATCAATAAATTATTGTTGAATTTGTACAATAAATTCAACCGAAAAGAATAAATCTAACTGTCTCGAATGAATGAGATTAGTTTCACTGAATCAAATAATAGTCGTCTCGAATTAATGAGATCGACCCGATAGCAACGAATTTGCCTCTACGCTTATAAGGAGTGTAATTCGCAAGTAAACTAAATTAACAGTATCGTAATATTAAAGAGAAAATAATACTAAAAAGAATTATTGCATCATAAAGAGAATCAAATAAATCTCATAATTGATAGCTCGAAAATAATCAAGAATTGAAATAATATGAATAGAAATACAAAGTTTCCGAGAGTTAGGGTAGGAATGAACTTGCCTCTGTCTCGACGTTAAACATTTACCAAATAATTAAAAGAGTGCTAACCGCGAGCAAACGTCTCAATTCTCGAAAAAGAACCTCTATAATAATTATCAGAATAATTTTAGTACTCGGGTAAGAAATTGATCACGTAATGTCAAAATAACTTGGTAATCATGCTCTTGATAATCAAATAATTCTCGAACAAATAATTGGGAATATTCTCGTAAGTTTAAAATCTCATTAATGCCTTATTCGCAAAGTATAATAAATTAAATGGAGGCTCTAACTGATTTTCCTATTAATTTAATAAATCGGGTTTAGGGTATCGCGATGTCCAAAATAAGATTAAATGTGCAAGCATCGCTTTAATTAATCGTTGGGAAAATTTCTCAATTTAAAGGTCTCTAATTATTCTTAATAAATAATACTAATTGATATTTAACACACATCTCGAATAATAAAAAGTTTGTACAAGACCGCCAATAATTATCTATCTCTCTCATTTTATAACCAAATTCTCAATTTAAATAATTTATTTAATTCGTGACTTTAATCTAAAATTGCTCGTATTCAAGTCTCTATGATTTACACAAAAGATCACTAATTAGTCCTATTTATTTGCTAACAATTAATTAATAATTTAAAGTTGCACCTTTAAAATAAATTTGCTCTTATGAATTCTCTACGATTCTCTAAAATGTTCTAATTTAATTAAGTCCGTTTCGGAGAAACAATAATATTTATCCCTATTTTTAACGGAATATAAATCTTTCAATAAAATTCTATTTGAATTAACCTTATCGCTTAAATTTCCTTTACCCATTTTTAGTACTCAACTAAATAAAACAAACATTCCATTTTATTTCTCATTTTAAATAACCAATATTTTTATTCCCAATTTTAATCCAATCAAAATATTCACCCTCTAATTTTCACCAAAGTTAATACAATTTAGCAATTGAAAAGCACCCCTCCCCCATCTCATCTTCTCCCTCCCCGCTGCTCACCATCGCCGACTGCCGGCGATTCGCCGGACCACCACCACCACCGACGCCGCCTCTCTCTCTCTCTCTACCTCTCTCTCTCTCTCTCTCTCTCTCTCTCTTTCTCTCTCTCTCTTTCTCTCTCCCTCGACTCCGTCTCTCTCCTTCTCGACCTCTCTCGATCTCTCGTTCTCTCTCAATCTCCCATCTCTCTTTCTCCGTCTCTCAACCTCTCCCGTCGTCCTCTCCCTTAATCTCTCACTCTGAACCCCTTTCTCTCTAATCTCCCCTCTCTCTCCCTCGCTCTCTCTCTCCGTCCATCTCTCCCTCTGCCCTATCTCTTCATCTCTCTCTTCGATCTCTCCCACCTCTCTTAGCTCTTCTCTCACTCTCTCCTTGTTTCTCCCTCACCCCCTCTTCGATTGCCAACCCCCGCCCCCTGCACAAACTCCGGCAACACCCACCACCGCCGGTCACCTCTACCGCCGCGGTGGTGGCCTCAAAACAGACATGCAACCACCCATATACCCCCCAATCACAAAACCAATTGCCAATGCTCCAAATTAATCATGATCCACACAAAAATAATTATGCAAAATATTAAACCCACCAAATTTAAACTACTTGCTTTAAACCCTAATTAAAACTTACAATATAACAACAACATCACATAATTATGATTACAAAAAGGTTTATAATGGTACAAGATCATACCCACTTATGAAAAATCAAAACTTTTAGAATTTGATTAAACCCCAAACTTCTCGGATCGTTGATTTTAATATATGAAATTGAAGAACCGACTACGATTTAGCTAAAAATCTAATTGCATGTAAATTTTGGGAAGAATCTATAAAGTTATGAGCTTTGGAAGTTTACTAATAATGGAGGATGAGTTTTGTGTTTTTCTCTCGGTAGATGATGAGAGACTAAAATGGGTTATGCTAGCTTCTCTTTTTGTTTCCAACTCTAATTTATACATGTAATAATGTCTTGGTTGGGTTGTAATGCAACAAATCAATTTTATTGGGCTTAAAGAGTTGGCCCTAATCCAACAAAATACTCTAATCCAACGCTCCATATACTCAACCCAAAGTCTATAATTAGGTATAATAATAATAGAAAATTCTAAATTCCTAACTATACTTATGGTTGAAATAAAAATAGGATTAGGTAGCGATAAATCATAAAATAATAGTAATAATGATAATAATAATAGCACATCCCAATTCATAAAACCAAATAGCATCACACTAACCAAATATTTATGAGCATCCGTAAAACTAATAATATCGAGTTTACGAGAAAAAAAAAATATTCAGTGAGGCTCGACGCGTAAATTATTAATAATATTCATGGTTATTACAGTCTCCCCCCCTTAAAAGGAATCCGTCCTCGGGATCAACATTAATGGCTAAACAACTAAGGGTATTTACTACGCATTTCATTCTCAAGTTCCCAAGTGGCTTCCTCAATTCGACGGTTTCTCCAAATCACTTTTACTAAATTTATTTCCTTATTTCTCAGCTCATGCACTTTGAAATCTACAACCTCCACTGGTTGCTCTACGTAGGTCAGAACAGCTTTGACATCGATGGGTTCATACTCTAACACGTGACGATGATCAGGATGATAAGCTCTCAATATTGATACATGGAATACATCGTGAACATGCTGAAGATCCGTCGGTAAGGCCAATTGATATGACACGGCTCCAACCTTCTTAAGAATCTCAAAGGGTCCAATATACCTAGGACTCAGTTTCCCTTTCTTCCCGAATCTCATCACACCTTTCCACGGAGAAATTTTCAGCAATACTTTGTCTCCTACCTCAAATGATTTATCCTTTCTCTTCAGATCTGCATATTTTCGCTGACGGTCTTGAGCAGCAACTAATCTCTTCCGAATCGTCTCTATGGATTGCTTTGTCTGATGGACCATATCTGGCCCGAGTAATCTTCCTTCATCGACTTCATCCCAACAAAGCGGAGATCTGCACTTCCTTCCATATAGAGCTTCATACGGGGCCATGCCAGTACTGGAGTGATAGCTATTGTTGTAAGCAAATTCTACTAACGGTAGATGATCATCCCAACTTCCTTTGAAATCTATAGCGCAAGCTCGCAGCATATCCTCTATCGTCTGAATTGTCCTTTCACTCTGTCAGTCTGTCTGCGGATGATAGGCAGTGCTCAGATTTAGCTTGGTGCCAAGGCATTCTTGAAAACTCTTCCAAAATCTAGAAGTAAAGCGGGCATCTCTGTCCGACACTATCGATACAGGCACTCCATGACGAACTACCACTTCCTTCAAATACAGACCTACTAGTCTTTCTACTGAATATCTTTCGCTGATCGGCAAAAAATGAGCGGACTTCATAAGTCTATCAACTATAACCCAAATAGCATCGTGATTTGCTCTGGTTCGGGGTAAACCTACTACAAAGTCCATGGTGATGTGCTCCCATTTCCACTCTGGAATCTCTAAGGTTTGGAGTAATCCACTGGGTCGTTGATGTTCTGATTTCACTCTTTGACAGGTCAAACACTTGCTTACCCATTCTGCAATTTCTCTGCTTGATGTCTTGGTACATTTTCGTGCTCCCTGGGTGAATGGAATATCTCGAATTATGCGCTTCACTCATGATTTCTTCCTTCAATTCTGTAACATTAGGAACCCAAATTCTCGATGCAAATCGCTTAATCCCCCTATCATCTTTTGAACTAAAAAATTCTTCTCCTGTCAACTCTAATCTTCTTTCTTCCATTACTTGCTCCTGACAACGGTGAATCTTCTCTAACAACTCTGGTTGAAAATGAATGGTATAAACTCTTTCATTGTTTTGGACTGGGTCCTTGACTTCTAACTCCATCTTTTCGAATTCTCTGACTAACTCTTCTGAGGTTGTCAACAAGTTGAGTCTTTCCTTTTTACTTAAAGCATCAGCTACAACATTAGCTTTTCCTGGGTGATAATTTATCGAGCAGTCGTAGTCTTTGATCAATTCTAACCATCTTCTTTGTCTCATGTTCAATTCCTTCTGGGTGAATATGTACTTTAAGCTTTTGTGGTCTGTGAATATCTCGCATTTCTCTCCATAAAGGTAATGTCTCCAAATATTGAGTGCAAAAACAATGGCAGCAAGTTCTAAGTCGTGAGTAGGGTATCGGGATTCATATTCCTTCAACTGACGAGAAGCGTAAGCTATTACTTTCCCGTGCTGCATCAACACACATCCTAAACCTTTGTGAGAAACATCGCTGAAAATCACGAAATCGCCATTTTCATCTGGTAAGGTCAAAACTGGAGCAGTTGTTAGACTCTTCTTCAATTCTTGAAAGCTGTCTTCACACTTAGGGGTCCATTCAAACTTTTCACCTTTCCTGGTAAGTCTAGTCAGTGGAATAGCTATTTTTGAGAAATCTTTCACGAATCTGCGATAATAACCAGCCAGTCCAAGGAAACTTCTAACCTCTGTTGGAGTCTTGGGTCTCTCCCAATCTGCTACAGCTTCTATCTTAGCGGGGTCTATAGAAATTCCTTCACCGCTCACAATATGTCCCAAAAACTGAACTTCTTTCAGCCAGAATTCGTACTTCAAAAATTTAGCATACAACTTTTCCTTCCTCAGTGCTTCCAAAACTAGACGGAGATGTTCTACATGATCTTCAGGAGACTTCGAGTAAATCAGAAGGTCGTCAATAAATAAAATCACGAACTTGTCCAAGTATCTCTTGAACACACGATTCATTAAGTCCATAAAAGCAGCTGGAGCATTCGTCAATCCAAAAGACATCACTAGAAACTCATAATGGCCATATCGGGTCCTAAAGGCAGTCTTAGGAATATCCTCAGGCTTGATCTTCAGTTGATGATTGCCGGATCTCAAATCAATCTTCGAAAAATAAGTAGCTCCCTTAAGCTGATCAAACAGATCGTCGATTCTAGGCAGAGGGTATCTGTTCTTGATAGTCATCTTGTTCAGTTCGCGATAATCGATACATAGCCGCATAGATCCGTTGTTCTTCTTTATAAACAAAATTGGAGCTCCCCACGGGGATACACTAGGTTTGATTACACCTTTTTCAAGTAGCTCTTGCAGTTGTGTTGCCAATTCCTTCATTTCCATGGGTGCCATTCTGTAAGGCACTTTTGAGATAGGTGCAGTACCTGGTGCTAGATCAATCGTGAATTCTATCTCTCGGTCTGGAGGCATTCCGGGCAAGTCATCGGGAAAAACATCTTTAAACTGATTAACTACCGGAATCTCATCAATGGTAGGGGTTTTCTTCTTGGTATCTATCACATGAGCCAGATAAGCTTGGCATCCTTGTCAAAGTAGTCTCTTAGCTTGAATTATTGTCAGAAAATCTTTAGCCGGTTTACGTCCGCAAAACGGGATTCTCATACCGTTAGGTCCACTTAAGCTAACCTTCTTCCGACGACAATCGATTTGGGCATCGTAACGTGCTAACCAATCCATCCCTAAGATTACGTCGAATTCCCCTAACTTAAAAGGAATGAGGTTTGCGTCAAAATGTTGACCCTTTATCTCTATAGAGCAGTTTGGGCAAAAACAGTTTACTGGAATGACTTCCTGATTTGCTACTTCTATGCTCAGAATTCCCTCTAAGGGTACAGACTCAAGATTAAGCTTATTCATGAAGTTCTTAGAAATAAAAGATTTGGTAGCGCCAGAATCAACTAGAACACATGCATCCTCATAATTTACTAGAAGCGTACCTACAATCACATCGCTATCATCAATAGCATCTCTCACTGTCATGTTGAAAGTTCTTGATGTTGGCTTGTTGCTGGGACGTGCTGTGAGTCAAGGCACTGGATTTTCCTTAGCAGTCTGTCAGCAATCTCGGGACACGTGACCTTTCTTTCCACAGTTGAAGAAGGTGACATATTTATCCTTGCAACTAGAAGGATAATGACCCTTCTGTCCGCAGTTGTAGCAACTCACAATAGCTTGCTGGCAGGGTCCAGGTTGTTTTCTCCTACATGTCTTGCACTCTGGCAATGGTGGTATTCCTTGCATCATGTTCACTGTCTGCTGAGGTTTGGTCCTCTGATTGCTTCTTCTAGTGTCATGGTTCCCAATCCTCCTATTATCTGAACTTCTATCCTCTCTCTTCATAAACGGCCTCTTGTGACTAAGATTATTAGATCTCTTCACAAAACTGCTTCCACCACTCTGAAACTTCCGCTTCTTACCATCTCTTTCCTTTGGGTACAATTCACTTCCACTCTCAACTATAGCCGCTTTCTGAACCAAGGTTGCATAGTTGGTGATTTCAAATACGGCAACTCGATTCTAGATCTAGGGTTCAGCCCTTGCTAAAAACGCTTGGCTCTCTTCTCCTCAGTGTCCACATGATAGGGTACAAACCTTGAGAGTTCTGTAAACTTAGCTTCGTAGTCCGCAACAGTCATCGTCCCTTGCTTGAGTTCTAAGAATTTTATCTCCATTTGGTTCTCTAGATACTTGGGAAAATACCTCTCTAGAAACAAGGTCGTGAATCTGGTCCATGGAATAACCGCATTGCCCTCCAAAGTCCTCTTTGCTTCCCACCAGTAATTAGCTTCACCTTTTAACATGTACGCTGCAAACACTGTCTTCTTATCCTCCTCTACTCCCACAATCTCAAAAGTCTTCTCTATTTCTCGTAACCAAATTCTGGCCTCCACGGGTTAGTGGTACCCTTAAACTCAGGTGGGTTCAGGGATTTGAATGATTTGAAAGTCACTTTGGCATGAGTCAGTTGAGCTGGAGGTGGATTTCCTCCCACTGGGTTAGGGTTCTACTGAGGCTGAGGGTTCTGGGCATGTTGAAGAAGAAAGTCCAAAAGCAGGTTCATCGGGTTATTGTTTTGGTTTGGATTCTGAGCGGGTTCTGGTTCCGGATTTGGAACCGGGTTAGGAACTGGGTTCCGAGGTGGAACCTCATTCTCTGGATTCACTTCAGGTTGAGGACGAGGGTTTCTTGGGGGTCTTCCTCTCTTAGGTGGCATCTTTTTCTATAAGAGCGAAAACAATATGGTATGTTATATCACAGGTATGCAGTTATATAACACCATTGCTGGCACAGTTATGACAGGCATTCATAATTATTTATTTGGTCAAAATCTCTTGTTTCCCAAAATAAACCACACTCAAAATCATGCTTTTTCTTTGTCTCTTTATAAAACAGTTACTCTTTTTTTCCTTATTATAAAAAGGTTCAGGGTACTTGTGAAAAGAAACTAATTCAGGTTTTACTGGTAATTCTTATAAAAATCTTTAAATCCTAAACCTCAATCGTCGTTTTAAATCCTTGGTTTTCTAAAACTTTTTTTTTTTGAAACTCATTTTAAGTCGTAGTATCTAAAAAGAATTTACTATATCAGGAGTATCATGGGAAATAATCTAGCATGCTCTTTTAACATAATACAGTTCTACCACAGATAAGATAAGATAACAGTACTACTAGCAGATCATAATATATATATCACAAGGTACCATACTGGTATAGTACAGGTCATAATACTGAATACATCATCATAATAATACAAACCCATCATCAGAATATAAATACATCGTGGAACATCTACTGTCATGCTAGTACGGAAAGATCGGTCTCACACTTTATTATAGTATGATTATTACAACTCTGAATAATAAATTACACAAGTTCACAAGGTAGAAAGGATAGCAGGTTCCAACTTGATGGTTTAATCCCGATCTCCATAGCCCGGGGCTTTCTCCTTCCCTTTGTTCCTCTGGCTGGACGTCTCGCCTTTCTCCATCTTGACAGCTGAACAATTGTTGTAAAGCAAGAGTGAGCAACTATGGTGCTCAGCAATTTCTCTCCTTTCTCGGTACATAAATATAGTAATAAATATCGAAAGAATTACTCAAAATTTAAATAAACAGATAAGATATCAGAACTCTGAAAAAATTTGACTCAAGACTCGTCTCGAAAATAGAATACTCGAAATGACTCTTTTGTGAAACTCTGATGACTCATGATAAAAGAATAACTGGTCTTCCATCCTTTCGGTATCTCGGTGGGGCGATCAACTTTCCGACCGGGAATACCGTCCTCCAATGACACCGCACTTCGCCCGATCACGGCTACAATACGATATCAACGAATATATATATATATATATATATATATATATATATATATATATATATATATATATATATATATGAATGCTAGCATCATAATGGGTGATTATATCAACCCTGGCATTATAGTGCCTAAATATTCTCGTGTCCTTAAAACGGTTCACGAGTCTCTCTTTCTCTATAATGGGCCTCTTTCCCAAAATTGACCAGTAGAATACAGAATTCCCGAACATTTCATGATTTGATACTTTGAGATAAACTTCACAGAAAATATTTAATTGATCTGGCGGACTACCAGTTTTACTCAATGTACCACCAATCCGAACAATGGACTGATGTAACTCTCAATGAACATATTTTAGTGGATTGACATGAACAAAGTGCCAACCCTTGACAAGAAAGGTAACTATCTCGAAATAATGAGAATAGTCTCAAAATGAAACATAATGAGTCGTACTGTACAAGTAGTACTACTCGAATAATTATAATACTCACAATGGATGAACGTTAAATAGAATGCTTTCACTTGATCAATGAGTAACACTCTAACGATCCAAATTTTATAACTTCTATCGGTTGATTCGAAAGATGAATACACTAAAAGATAATCAATAAATTATTGTTGAATTTGTACAATAAATTCAACCGAAAAGAATAAATCTAACTATCTCGAATGAATGAGATTAGTTTCACTGAATCAAATAATAGTCATCTCGAATTAATGAGATCCACCCGATAGCAACGAATTTGCCTCTACGCTTATAGGGAGTGTAATTCGCAAGTAAACTAAATTAACTGTATCGTAATATTAAAGAGAAAATAATACTCAAAAGAATTATTGCATCATAAAGAGCAGCAAATAAATCTCATAATTGATAGCTAAAAAATAATCAAGAATTGAAATAATATGAGAAATACAAAGTTTCCGAGAGTTAGGGTAGGAATGAACTTGCCTCTGTCTCGACGTTAAACGTTTACCAAATAAATAAAAGAGTACTAACCGCGAGCAAACGTCTCAATTCTCGAAAAAGAACCTCTATAATAATTATCAGAATAATTTTAGTACTCGGGTAAGAAATTGATCACGTAATGTCAAAATAACTTGGTAATCATGCTCTTGATAATCAAATAATTCTCGAACAAATAATTGGGAATATTCTCGTAAGTTTAAAATCTCATTAATGCCTTATTCGCAAAGTATAATAAATTAAATGGAGGCTCTAACTGATTTTCCTATTAATTTAATAAATCGGGTTTAGGGTATCACGATGTCCGAAATAAGATTAAATGTGCAAGCCTCGCTTTAATTAATCGTAGGGAAAATTTCTCAATTTAAAGGTCTCTAATTATTCTTAATAAATAATACTAATTGATTTATTTAACACACATCTCGAATAATAAAAAGTTTGTACAAGACCGCCAATAATTATCTATCTCTCTCATTTTATAACCAAATTCTCAATTTAAATAATTTATTTAATTTGTGACTTTAATCTAAAATTGCTCGTATTCAAGTCTCTATGGTTTACACAAAAGATCACTAATTAGTCCTATTTATTTGCTAACAATTAATTAATAATTTAAAGTTGCACCTTTAAAATAAATTTGCTCTTATGAATTCTCTACGATTCTCTAAAATTTCTAATTTAATTAAGTCCGTTTCGGAGAAACAATAATATTTATCCCTATTTTTAACGGAATATAAAACTTTCAATAAAATTCTATTTGAATTAACCTTATCGCTTAAATTTCCTTTACCCATTTTTAGTACTCAACTAAATAAAACAAACATTCCATTTTATTTCTCATTTTAAATAACCAATATTTTTATTCCCAATTTTAATCCAATCAAAATATTCACCCTCTAATTTTCACCAAAGTTAATACAATTTAGCAATTGAAAAGCACCACTCCCCCATCTCATCTTCTCCCTCCCCGCTGCTCACCATCGCCGACTGCCGACGATTCGCTGGACCACCACCACCGACGCCGCCTCTCTCTCTCTCTACCCCTCTCTCTCTCTCTCTCTCTCTCTCTCTTTCTCTCTCCCTCGACTCCGTCTCTCTCCTTCTCGACCTCTCTCGATCTCTCGTTCTCTCTCAATCTCCCATCTCTCTGTCTCCGTCTCTCAACCTCTCCCGTCGTCCTCTCCCTTAATCTCTCACTCCGAACCCCTTTCTCTCTAATCTCCCCTCTCTCTCCCTCGCTCTCTCTCTCCGTCCATCTCTCCCTCCGCCCTATCTCTTCCTCTCTTTCTTCGATCTCTCCCGCCTCTCTTAACTCTTCTCTCACTCTCTCCTTGTTTCTCCCTCATCAATTACCCTCTCCCCCTCTTCGATTGCCAACCCCCGCCCCCTGCACAAACTCCGGCAACACCCACCACCGTCGGTCACCTCTACCGCCGCGGTGGTGGCCTCAAAACAGACATGCAACCACCCATATACCCCCCAATCCCAAAACCAATTGCCAATGCTCCAAATTAATCATGATCCACACAAAAAAAATTATGCAAAATATTAAACCCACAAAATTTAAACTACTTCCTTTAAACCCTAATTACAAAACTTACAATATAACAACAACATCACATAATTATGATTACAAAAAGGTTTATAAGGGTACAAGATCATACCCACTTGTGAAAAATCAAAACTTTTAGAATTTGATAAAACCCCAAACTTCTCGGATCGTTGATTTTAATATATAAAATTGAAGAACCGACTACGATTTAGCTAAAAATCTAATTGCATGTAAATTTTGGGAAGAATCTATGAAGTTATGAGCTTTGGAAGTTTACTAATAATGGAGGATGAGTTTTGTGTTTTTCTCTCGGTAGATGATGAGAGACTAAAATGGGTTATGCTAGCTTTTTTTTTTTCTAACTCTAATTTATACATGTAATATTGTCTTGGTTGGGTTGTAATGCAACAAATCAATTTTATTGGGCTTAAAGAGTTGGCCCTAATCCAACAAAATACTCTAATCCAACTAGAATTTACATACTAACTCATTGGGCTCCATATACTCAACCCAAAGTCTATAATTAGGTATAATAATATTAGAAAATTCTAAATTCCTAACTATACTTATGGTTGAAATAAAAATAGGATTGGGTAGCGATAAATCATAAAATAATAGTAATAATGATAATAATAATAGCACATCCCAATTCATAAAACCAAATAGCATCACACTAACCAAATATTTATGAGCATCCGTAAAACTAATAATATCGAGTTTACGAGAAAAAAAAATATTCAGAGAGGCTCGACGCGTAAATTATTAATAATATTCATGGTTATTACATCTTTAAAGAAGGATAAAGATTAGGAAGTACTTTTTATATTTGTCTCCAATATTTTCTGCCCACTTTTTGAAAGATTCGGAAAGAAGAAAAAATAAACCATTTTCCATTATTTTCTTTTCTTTATTAAATTCGGGAACACACATCGGTAAAGAATCGTAAAAATCCAATAAAAAGAAATATTTTTGGACTTATTTTATTGACAAAATCCAAAAACAATTGGGTGAATGAGTGGCATAGATTCTTTCGGATATTCAATTGTGTATTTTACATAATAATTAAATTTTTTAATATGTTCTTTCCTAAAATGTATTTTTTAATATGTTTAATTTTCGAAAACGAGATTCTTTAAAGTGTTCTCGAAGCAAAGCAAATTAAAAATCTTAGGTTGTAAAGAACACTTCGATTAGATTTAAAAAATCTTAAAATTCCAAGAAATAATAAATATTTTCCGGACTTCTTTTAAAATCTAAATTACATTCAATAAATTCAAAAAAAAAAGAATGAATAATCAAGGACAACACCCGGTTAAAATTTATAAATCACAAAAAATATGCACTAAGAAGAAGACCATTTTTCAAAATAAAATCTCCTGGAACATGCTCCAAAGAAAAAACAAAGATTAAACTGATTTGGTGGTAAGGAACGACAAATCACTGCTGTACTCCAAAATTCTTTATACATTGATATGCCACAACGCTAGTATGCCTTCTCCAAATCTCAATCAACAACATCTGATCATGACAACTCTACGGCACATACGGACAAAAGTCTATGAAGCCACAGAGGCACAGAACATAAAAAGTGACACTAGCCCAATCAACATGAGGAGTGCAGCTACACTTCACCCCACCCTCGATTAAAAAAATACTAAAATACCTTTGAAAAACACAACAACATTTCCGTCCAATTTAATCTCGAAAAAAAGTTGAATATATAATCCTAAAACACACACCTGGGAACAAGCCTATAACCTCATTAAATACAAGCCCACACATGCCTAACCAAGAAAAAACTCTCCACCAATATAACAATATAACACCTATATTATAATAGTTTTTTTTTTTTGCTAAATGTATATTATATTAGTTATTTTACAAAACTAGAAATCCTAAATTAAGAAGTCTGGTATAGCAAAGAAAACACAACTGAGAAAAAGCTCATAAGTAGATTACACACTTATTATGGAACCCCTTATCTACCGGGTCTTGAAAAAATAAAAATCCTGCAACAAGAACAAACCTAATAGAACCCTGCTTTATTGACCAATTTTTTTTATCTCCATTACCAGAAAATATTTGTTTCAAAATTATTATAAAATCCTTGATAAAGGCTAATAGAACACATGTCAGAAAATCTTACAATCACTCACTTACGTTGATTTTCTGAAAGCGAGATTACCACATAGATATCCGCATAGATATCCAATTAAAACTTCTCTGCAATGAAACACATGATAACGTATAAATAAAGAGAACACATATCAGAAACCCACACATTATGAAACACATAAGAAAATCTTGTTAGAACACATACCAGGAAAACACAGAATTTAGAAAAAAATTTGAAACAAATATTATGAATCATCTTCATAAATCTATCAACAAGAACTATTTTTTTTTGTCCAAACAAAATATACATTAATCCATACACACTATAGAATACATTAGAGAATCTCAAACACATGACCAAACACGTACCAGAATTTGAAACACATAACAAAATCTTGATAGAACACAAACGAAATAAAACACATAATGGAACTTTTAATACATTTTTCGAGCATGTAAATTCAAAGGAGACAAAGTTAAATTCAGAAAAAATTATCAACAAGAAAATCTTTTACGAAATTCAATCCATAAATGAATGCTTTCTCCTCTGTAATTTGATTTTTCCATTATTCTATAGCTTTCATGAAATACATAACAACCGAACACAATGATCATGAAAGTCTACAATACTGAGATCCATCTGAGATCATGGAATCTTTACAGAACACTTTGGCGACCATTGGTAATCAAGTTCCACAGTAGTTACCAGAACACTTAGGTGTCTCTATCAAAGAAGATACCACATCCATCGACATATGTGGTTTAAACCATACAATTGAATGCTTTTCTTCTTATTTTACGGCCAGTACTTCTTTGAATGATGAATCCATATTACTCCTACATCAGAAACATATGTTTTGTCAAAAGAAGATACCACATCTGTCAAGATTCATGGTTAAAACCTTAAAATATAACTTTTTCTTCTTCTTCTTCTTCTTCTTCTTTTATGGTCAGCACTTCGTTAATTGATGGTCGACTCCATAGCACACCTATAACAGAAAACTAGTGTTCTAGTCAGTGTTCTATAAAAATATAGTAGTTTAAATGTTTAACTCTATACGTACAGATGAAAAACGAATTACATGTATCGTCTTCTTCTTCCTCCGTTTTCTTCTTAAGTTATGCTTCTAGGTTTTCCAGTGTCGCAAAATTGATAAATTATATAGTCTAAATCATATAGACAACTATTACGTGATATTTGTGTCAAGATATTCTTTCCAAATTTAAAAAAGATTGTGTTCTATAATCAAATCTTAATTTAAAGATTCCTTCAATATTCTAAAAGAAATATTGTACGTATAATACTTGATCGTGAATTCTAAATGACCTTCATCAATCTATTTTATTACAATACTGCCATTGTGGCTTATATAATGAAATTAAAATGAAATTTAATTAATGGATGGTCTAGATTGAGGTTCTCTTGATAAGGAGGTTCTCCCTAGAACCTTACCCTATATATATATATATTTATATATATAGGCCTTGGTTCAATTAGGAACTTTTTTATTTGAGTAACTGGGTAACTAATTATCAGCCATTGATTAAAAGAAGAACATGTGGTTTAGATTATGAGAGAGGGGTGTGGAATTTCACGTCGTTACTCCTGATCCAAAACACACGCTGACAGTAACACACGCTAACATTGTTCTTTAAATATTAATATCATCACTTTTCATTATAATTTTTTAAACATGTTCTATAAATAACAAAATCTAAATTATAAATATTATTTTGTAATATAAAAATACAGAACACATGTGAAAAATTAAAAAGTACAGAACATAAGTAAGAAATTATGTTCTATATTAAGTAAACATATAATGTTTTGTATTATTTATTATTTATAAAAGAATAGTATTCTATATTATTTGTAAATTTAAAATAGTGTTCTGTATATAGTTTTTATTATCTATACATAAATAGTGTTCTGTATTATTTGTTATTTGAAAATTGAATATATGGACATGTAAATTTAAAGAATAAAAATATGTTCTGTAAAAATTAAAATTGTGTTCTGTATATAGTTTTTATTATCTATAAATAAATAGTGTTCTGTATTATTTATTATTTGAAAATTGAATATATGAACATGTAAATTTAAAGAATAAAAATATGTTCTGTAAAAATTAAAAAGAAAATAATAATTAAATGTTCTATATATTTATTATATTCTATAAAATTGTTACCTGTAAGTAACTTTATGTTCTCTAAAAGAATTATGTTTTTAAAGTATTATGTATTGAAATTTAATTTGATTATTTATAAATGAAAAAAGTATTACAATGATTTACAAACACCAGTGCCGTGACAATTAACCTAAATAAATAATGCATCACGTGACAGTTAACCTAAATAAAGACTTAACGGGAGTTACTAGTTACTCATATAAAGAGTTCCCCACAGAACCCCCTATATATATATATATATATATATGAGTTGCACTCCATAACAAACACCTTATATAACAAACAATAAAGAACACCTCATATTTAATACAAAAAGTTGTTATTTTTTTACCCTCTATCCATCCAGCAAAAGAAAAATTACTGTTAATGATGACGTCAGCAATGAGTGACCTGGCAAATCGGATAAATGAATCGGTTTCGGATCGGATCAATTTTCGGTTTTGATATATTTTGATACAATTCGGATCGGATCGGATCTAATTCGGTTCGGGTCTAGTATCGGTTTTACAAAATTCTAATCGGTTTCGGTTCGGATCTAGTTTCGGATCGGGTCGATTTTAGATTAAAATCGGATAAATTTCAGATTAAGATCAGAAAAAATTCGGTTCGGATCTTTTCGGACTGGATTTTGTCGGATCGAAAAAATTTGGTTTCAATTATGTTGCATCAATTTTGAATTATCATTGAAACTAAATAAATGTCATTAGTAAGTTTTAAAAGTATAGTTATAACGCGAAAATAAATACTCAATTGAGTAATATAAACCTTGATTGTTTTCTGAGTATTCAACATTTATTTAGTTAGAACTAAATTCAACTGAATTCGGTCAAATTTGTATTCGATCATTTTTGTGTGTTCGTTTTTAACTTTAAATATGACTAAATATTCAATTCGATCATATTTAATTCTGGTCGTATTTATATATTTGACTACATTCTGTCGAATTTATAAATTCAACCGATATAGGTTGAATTTGGGGTCGATTGAGATTAACCAATTTGGAGAGAAATATGCCGCCTATTTTTGGTCAAAATATTCAAATATTTTTTTCGACCGATTTTAGTTGTATTTTATAAATTTGACCGATTTCGGTTGAATTTATATTTTTCGAAAATTTTAAAATTAATAATTAATTATATAAAGATCTTTATACATAATCAAAAAATGTAAACAGACAAGTAAAACGTTTATTACAAGTTAAAATTTAATTTATTTAAAACTTATCAAGAAATGTTAAATATAATAAGAAAACATCGAATTTTCATTTGTTTAATAGTACTTTCGGAAATATAAAATAAATGTCTATTAATTTTTAAAAAATATAAAAACAATATGTGTGTTTTAGGATGACATATTACATATTTACATGTAATAAAAAATTTGGAAGAGTAATTATGATTAGAAAAAAATAATTATTCTCAACTTGGTACATAAACGAGAGAGTAAGGGAGAATATGAGTGGTTTATTTAAAAAATCATACAAGATTAATTTAAAATTTTATAAAAAAATATGCACATTACTAAAATCATTAAATATTATCATCTGTATGGTTGGATCTTCGAGAAATATTTTTTAAAAAAATAGAAACAACAATCTGGGACAAAGTACTAGTTAGTTGACTAATAATTTTACTATCCAAATTAATTTTTTATTTTTTAAACTTTTGGGATTATCACTAAATTAGATATATATTGACATCCATACAGTTGAATTGTAGATGAATATTTTTAAAAAATTGAAAAAACGATATGGGACAAAGTACTATTTAGTAGTACTAGTCAAATCAATAGTTGACTACTAATTTCATTATCCAAATTAATTTTTTTAATTTTTAAAATTTTGGGAATGTCGTTAAATTAGATATATATTGACATCCGAACAGTTGGATCGTCGATAAAGATTTTTTTAAAAATAGAAACAACAATCTGGGACAAAGTACTAGTTAGTAGTAATAGTTAAATCAATAGTTGACTACTAATTTCACTATCCAAATTGTTGGTCCCGGAGTATTGCAGAAGGGGGGAGGGGGTTGAATGCAATACTGATAAAATCAAATCTTTAAATCAACAACGAAGATAAAGATTATAGATTATCAGTAGATGTATGCAAGCAATAAGTGAAACAAGATTTCTCAGAAAATAAATGTTTTATTTATTTTGTGTGAAGTGTTGCTACAACCTGGAGAGAGAGAGTTTCTCCAGCTTCGATATCTCAAGAGATACAAATTGCTTCATGTGCGTACATGAATAGAAAAGAATCTAAGATGTATCTAAGTAGACTAAGATACTCTGTTGTCTCTATCGCATGGGGTGTTGAGCTGCTGTCGTTTTCAAGTGGCAGCTCATTACAATTTGCACACCCATGTGACTTTCCCAAATTGCTATACAAACAGGATAAACCTTATAAGTAAAGCAACCTAGATTCTTTCTATTTCTAGCTAATACAATTCTAGTAGATGTGGATATTACATACTCCTCGAATTGACCAGCCTTATCTTGTGAATCTCTTTAGCTTCTGTCGTAGTCTTGCAGGTCTGCTACAAACGATAGTGTGTTGCAGCAAATATGTTTCTTGAACATGTAACCTGTCACGGGCTTTGACTGAGAAAATATCAAATTCAAATAATTCAAGGTGAGAGTAACCTTAACCGCAGAGTCTGCTGTCAAAGGAATATTCAGTGGTTGACAGTACGAGCTCCCGCCAATGTTGCTGCCGGAACTCCAGACTTGATGTCAAGTGTGAGAATGTCACTGTATCTTGCTTCAGCCAGTGTTGCTGTCAGATGTAGCTTTGTCGTGACTTTGCAACATTTGTCTTCTTGTAAATTTACTATCAAGAACATGACAGTAACTTTTATTCTTGCTGTCTTCTGGATGTATTCCTTGAGGCTTGAACAAATGTATGAACTCCTCCCAAATCATACAATTATTACATGACAGCAATTATTCGAATACGAAGACATACTCTGGCTGTGACAATATGTTCAACTTAGTAAAAACTAAGTACAGGGAAATATAGTTAAGTTGTCTCTATGCTATCACCCATAAGTCCCAACAATCTCCCCCAATTTGTTTTTATGGACAATAACAACAAATTTACAATCAAAACGTGCTGACAACTTAACTAACATAGATCAGAATAGATGAAATACCATATCTGATAAATGTCAAAGAAAAATCTAGAACATGAAGCTTATTAATTAACTGCAAATCAATTGCTCGGATTGAATGAGCAAATCAGAGTTTAACTTAGCTTGATTTTGGCAGTCTCCAGTTGTTCAAATTTTTCCTCTCTTCTGAGAGCTTCATTTCTTGCTTTTCTGAGGTCTTCAACTAAAGCTTTTTCTTATGGTGATTTGGCATCATCTTCAATGTCTTCAATGTACCCTTGTATCACTCGAGAAGTAAATACTTCAACATATTTTAGATCAAACCAAGTTTCAAAATCATACGTGTATGTTCTGAACTTCAGAATTCATTGGATGAACTTGAACCTCCTTCCAGGAAAAGCATTTAAGGATTCTCTTCTTTTTCTATCTAGCTTTGGATCTTCATCTCTCCTTTGATCAAATATTACTTCTAGTTCCCAAGCAACTAGCATTTCGAGATTATGAACAGATCCAACAACTTTCCAGTAGAGATCCTTCAGTATACTAGTCCTCAATTTATGAAAACTATCAACATAGATTTCTTGCTTATCATCCTTGATTCTTAGAGGATTATCTAGTACACAGGGCTGATAACCTGCTTCCTCACTGAATAGCTTGTTGAGTTTCTTGTAGCTTTCCTTCAGTTGAGCTTCTAGATCTTCGGCACTTTGTTTGGCAGATGTGGCAGGTTTGGTAGGTTTGGTAGATTGGGATGATTTAGCTTTAGCAGCCTGATAAGCTTTGTAACAGGACGATGTGCTTCTGTAAGGTTCACATCAGGCATTGGTTCCCCATCAGAACTAACTTCAAGGTCTGCATCATCATGTGCTCTCCAGTCACCATACTTCTCATAAAATTCAGCATATCTTTGAGCATAGTATTCTTTGACATGCTCTAAGATACTGCTGGAAACATCTTGGTCTATTTCCATGAGAGTGATCATCCTTTCCAAAATGAAGAAATCAATTCTTCTCCTTACCTTTATCGTTTTGCATGAGAGATCACGCATGCCCACATGTGAAACTATCTCCATAGTGAAGTCTGGTTATACAGTTATACATGTAGTTCCACAGTCCTTGAGATCATACTTGCGTACGTTTTTGTTGACTGGGTCCAGTTCCACTGAGACAGATGTAATGCTCCCATCAATTGACTTTTTCAATAGTTCAAAACTATTTACTTTTCTCTTATCAATGGGATTCTCTGTCAAAACTGCTCCATGCTTCTTTTTCTTTGCTGCTGCAACTGTCTTCCCTTTTATCTTGGTTGTACGATAGCCTTGTGCTCTTGTCTTTCTTCTGTTAGATGAGAAATTCTTGACAAGCTTTCGTACCTTGACAGTTTCTTCAAGTTGACCCTTGACAGCATCTTTCATGACAACAACTTTGACAGCTTCGACTGTTTGGCTCTTGACAGTATCTTTCACTTGGGTGTCTTCAGCCAATCTGACAGTATCCTTGTTGATAGTATCTTTTTCAGCATTAAAGCATTAAACTACCAGTCTCAAGATACTTGCCTCCAAGGCTTCAAAAATTTCTAACTCCCCTTCATCATTGACAGCATCTTTCTTTTCAGTACTGGGAGTTTCTTGCTCTTCTTGGGTAGCATCCATCTGAGTTTGTGTAGTAACATTCTCAGATGCTTCTCTCCTAGAACTCCTGAATTTTCCAGGTCCACCACTTCCTCCAATTTCATCCTCATCATCATCTAGAGTATCATCATAGTTGCAGCTTCCTCCCATCTTGGCATTAGCATCAGAGATCAGCTTCTTTATGATTGAGCTAATTTCCTCATCTCTTTTTGCTAATAGCCTATGAATATCTTTGACAGCTTTAACTTTGTCACTGGTGATACTGGATTTGAGAAGTTTCTTCAGCACTGTCATGATTGTTTCAGTGCTTAGTCCTGAGACTCTATCCAATGGTAAGAAATCCAGCCTTCTTGCTCCTGTCTTTGTGATCCTTCTGAAACACACACCATAGGGATTTTGAATCACCTCAGGGAGTTTGTCTTCAACCATCCTTTTAATTTGTGCTATCAGACTATCATTGAAGGTTGTTGAATTTCTGACTACCATGGTTCCAAGGACTTGGAGTACTCTAGCATGCAAACTTTGTAAAAGTTGCATTGTGATGAATATGGTCAAACGGTTCTTCAAATAAACCTGAACAGCCCACCTTCTTTCCAAGTTGATTCTCACAGAGATACTTATTACTTTGCTCTTCAGTGTTGATGCCAATTTTGTAAAAGCTCCCCCTGCTTCACTAATTGATTCATCCACCAACTTACTGAAATCTTCATCTTTGTTGTTTAAAGTACTCTCCATGTGATCAACCATCATCAATTCTGCATCTTCAAGGGCATATTCACTTCCATCTGACCAAGTAGTTCCAGTAGACATGTTCACATACTCAGGCATTTTGCCTTTGCCTTTACCCAGAGCATTTTGAATTTCTTTTTCTCTCCATTCCTTCTGCAACTTCTGGAATGGAGCTTCGACTTCTGGCAATACTGTTCTGTTAGACTTTTGAGTCCCCTTTAATTGCTCCAACACTTCCTTGGATAACAATACTGCCTCACCATCTATTTCTCCTTCAAACAATTCACCATCTCCTGCTGCCTTTAGTTCTTCACCAAAGTTTCTTTCTTCTTTCTCTTGCTCCCCCTCACTTTCATCTCCATCTTCTTCTTCCAAATCTTGGTCCCCCTCACTTGTTGACTCCCCGTCACTTGTAGCTCCACCTTGTTTCTCCTTCTCTGCTAGGTTTGCTTCATTCTGATCTACCACTTTCTCTCCTTTACCTACATTCTGATCTACCACTTTCTCCCCCTTAGTTGAGTTGGCAGCACTAAGAATGACAGAGAATGAAAGAAGAGTTTGTTGAATATCAACAAAACCAGTAGCTACCATAGTGGACAGAGCTTCAAGTTTAGCTTCCATGGATGCACATCTGCCCTCAAGGGCTTTCAACCTTGATTCAACTTGTTTAGAAGGACCACCAGTTCTCAACCTTTTTGGATATAAAGGAAGAAACTGGGGCAAGGAGGCTATGGGGTTTCTCACACACTCATTGTTTTTCTGAGTGATCTCATCACTCCTCACAGAATGACTCTCAAGGCCTAGTGCCTTTGTGTGTGGGGTTCCCTCAAGTTCACTCTGGACATGCTCAAGTCCCTCACCTTTTGCCAACTCATTTGGCTACCTCTCATTTTTATGCTCACCTCTCTTTTCTTTTATCTCTCTTTTTATTTTCACTCCCTCACTCATCCTAGATGCATGGGTATGAGCAGTACTGGCATGCATTTTAGTTGAAGAAGTAGAAAGTTTAGATTGTACCTTCAAAGCAGAGATTGTTAGTTGATCATCATCTGAAGAATCTTCAACAATTACAGTATCATGATCAAGCTTTGTAGAGGTGACAACATCTTTACCCAAAATGTTACTGTCCATAGGTGGGTTGACAGCAACTTTTATGGTGTCTTTGATAGCAGCTGAGGTTGTGACAGCAACTTCCTGAAGGTCAGTTGCTCTTTGGAGTTTGACCAAGATGTTGGCTGTTTCATTTTCTGGCAGAGTACCATCTTGATCTAGCTCAGTGTTTGAGTGAGTGGTGTCCATTTCACTTTGAGAAATGGGTTCTTGTGGACCACTTGATGGGGGCTCATCCATGACTTAAGATGGATGATCAAAACCTGAAGGGATTGGACTGTCCCCTTCTCTAGGTTGTTGAGAAGAAACAATTGATGGATTAGAGAATAAAGAAGATGATGGTTTAGAAGAGATTTTTGGCTGTTCCATAGGGGTAACTTATGGAACATCAAGAGTAGAAGTTTCATGACCCTCACTGTGCCCTATCTCTGTGTGCATTTCTGCAAGTGTAGGCTCCTCATGAGTGAGTACATGAGGATGTGCTGACTTTTTACAGGATGTCTTGGGAGACATGCCAGTTTCAATAGATACTTCTTATTGAGAAGAAGCACCTAGGGATGTGTTTGATTCCCTTTTATCCTCCACAGCCTTTTGTGAGACTGTGGGGTGGCTGACAGTGGCTTTGGCCCTCTTAGCTCTCTTCTTCTTAGGCTCAAGAGGAACCACTGTGGGTTCACTTTCACTAACATCCTTATTTGCTGCATCATGTGCAGTTTCTCCCTCAACATTCTCAGAACTACTACCAATACCAGTTTCCAAGGGTCTTTTCTTGGATTCTTGCAAAGTTGTTTTTGTGGTATTTGGTTGTCTAGTGGATCTGATAGGAATGTATGAAGTAGAATGTGGGTTAACTGAATTTGGGTCTAATTTAGCTTCATTCTCAAGGGAGAAGACAACATACCCAGAGGGTAGTGCTACATCAAGATGAGGCTCTTGATCAGCCATGTGCTTGGTGAAACAGAGTGACATAAGTGCATTGGAATTTTGTGAATTGAGTGATGTGTGTGTATTTCTTTTCAAAACATTGCATTCTATAGTGAGAGATGCATTATCATCAATACCACATAACGAATTCAAACACATAGTAAGAAAGCGAGGATAAACATGTACCTTCCTGCTCAGAGCTGACTTGAGTTGACTCATAAGCAACTTTCCTACATCCACTTTGTATCCATGGACAAGAGAGTGAGTAAGCTTCTTGATATAGGAGGGAATTCCATTCCATCCAGAGGTTTTGGTTGAGAAAACCTTCACCATGACATCAAAAATCATGCTACATTCTTTCCTCAAATGCTTTCTATCCATTTGACCAGTCGAGTACCATTTTGATGTACCCTCTTCAAGAACAGGACCAGAATACCCAATTTTCAAGAAAAACTTCTTTAGTGTTTCATCACTTGCAAGTTCCTTATATGATTCTTTAGCTTGCAATCCAGTTCCCAAAGCTTCATTGATGCCTTTGATTGTGAGGATACAGGTAACTCCTTTAATTTTGCATTGAATGGAGTCTTTACCTGCACCTCCTGGAACATAGGCAGTGTTCCAGAATTCTTCAAGTCTTTCTAGGTTCAAGGATGGTGTAGATGTTATAGCATGACCCAGATAGGACTTGTTGATAAAGGATACGAGTCCTTTAAATCCTTCACCAGCATCTCCAGCAGTGAGAATACCAGCAAAGTTAGTGTGAGAAGAGGATTGTTTGGGTACCATTTCTTGTTTTGAGCTTTGGAGAGAGATTTTTGCCTTTTTAGAGAGAGAGGTTCTGTTGAAAGTTATGTGTTTGTGTGTTTGACAGTTGCTTACATGAAAACAGCAAATGTCTTACTGAGAAAGGGAAAGTAGCAATGTCTTAGCCCATTAATCAGTCACGTGGTGTCGTGGGTAGTTACTTTTTAGTGGCTGTAATGGAGGTAAAATCCCAATTAATTCGGTCCACTAATCTTGACAGTAACCTGTGCGCTGTAACAAATTCATTAGTAATTTTGAGAGGATGACAGCTGGTTTTGCTTGACAGTAACATCGTCGCAAGAACACACTGTCATCATTAAGCAATTTATACAATTTTCTTTAAATTTCATGACAGAGACTTTTTCCATTGTGTCGTCTAAGAAACTTGCTGTCAAGGCACATCGTGACAGCATCTTTACTTATTGACAACAACTTAAGCGGAAATAATTTATGTCATGAATTTTAATCGACTTTGCCTATTGCTTAAGAGAAAATTACCAAATAGCATTTTAATCAATTCAGGCACATATTTGTTAGTTTTAGCACACATCCACAAACATCCATACACACAAGCAATCAAACAGACAACTATTTGCAGATGGTTGATAGTAAAGGAGATGAACAGCATGCAAAATACTGGGAAGATGAAACGATGAACTTTTTATTAAAAAAATACTTAAAAGCAATACAAAAGTAGTTCTTAAGAACTAAACATCATTTCTTATTAAGCTCTCCAAGAGCTTCCACCAGCAGCTGCTCAACAACTTTTGCTATCTCCTCGTCCTTCGTGATCCCTTTAGCATCCAGATAAGCCTAAAGCTTATCGAAGAATGGATCAAGGGGGTGCTCAGCAGCAGCAGCCTCCTTTTATGGCTTCGACACACCGGATATTGACACATCTTCTGCCTTCCTCTTATTTATATTGACTCTAGAGTTCTTAGTGTGTTAAGTGAGAACAAAGGGTTTAGCCTTGGTCTTATTTATAACACAAAAAGTGAATCTACAACTCCCAACTGCCTCTTTTTAATGAAGTAATTAACTTTTAAATTAAAAAGAATGACAAATACCCGGGGTCATTTCAAATGACATGAATACTTATCACTAAGCAGACGTATGAAATAAGTTAATGTCACGTGATTACTCATTACAACAATTAAAACAGGCATGTGATTTGAATTTAGCATTGTCATAGCAAACATGCTGTCAAATAAACAAGTAGCACATAGGACAGTAACTTCTCATGACAGTAACATTGAAAGTTAAAGTCACAAGCTGCAATTTTTTAACCACATTAAAAATGCAAAAACTAGTAAGTTAACATACCAGATTTAGCATTCCCAATTCACTTACCAATCTGTTGAAGGTTGCTTCATCTAGTGGCTTCGTGAAAATATCTGCAAGTTGCTTTTCTGTTGGAACATAAATCAGCTTCACAGTTCTCTTTTCAACATGCTCTCTTAGGAAATGATGGCTGATATCAATGTGCTTTGCCCTGGAGTGTTGAACTGGATTGTCTGAGATAGCTATGGCACTAGTGTTATCACAATAAATAGGAATATTGGACAACTCTAAACCATAATCCATTAGCTGATTTTTCATCCAAAGAAATTGAGCACAGCAACTTCCAGCTACAATATATTCAGCTTCTGCAGTTGAAGTAGATACAGAATGCTGCTTCTTGCTAAACCATGACACTAATCTTTCACCAAGAAATTAACAGCTTCCTGTTGTACTTTTCCTGTCAATTTTGCATCCAGCGTAGTCTGAATCCGAATAACCAACCAAGTCAAATCCAGTATCTTTAGGATACCAAAGGCCTAGGTTTGGAGTACCTTTGAGATATCTAAAGATTCTCTTGATTGCTACTAAGTGTGATTCTTTTGGATCAGCTTGAAACCTTGCACAGAGACATGTAGCAAACATAATGTCTGGTCTGCTAGCAGTTAGGTATAGCAACGATCCCACCATGCCTCTGTAGGTACTAGAATCCACTTTCTTTCCTTTAGGATCCAAATCCAGTTTGGTTGCGGTAGAGATAGGTGTCTTGGCAGGAGATGCATCTTCCATGTTGAACTTCTTGAGAAGTTCTTTGACATATTTCGATTGGCTTATGAAGATACCATCATCCTTTTGATGAATTTATAGACCTAGGAAAAATGACAGTTCTCCCATCATGCTCATCTCATACTTGCTCTTCATAAGAGATGAAAACTTTTCACACAGCTTCTCATTTGTAGAACCAAAGATTATGTCATCAACATAAATCTGAACCAGAATGATGTCCTTACCATGGTGCTTGTAGAACATTGTCTTATCCACTACACCTCTTGTAAATTGATTCTCAATGAGAAAAGTAGAGAGAGTTTCATACCAAGCTCTAGGGGCTTGCTTCAATCCATAAAGTGCTTTGAACAGCTTGTAGACAAAGTCATACAACTCAGCATCCTCGAATCCAGTTGGCTGTTCAACATACACTTCCTCTTCTAGTTCTCCATTAAGAAAGGCACTTTTGACATCCATTTGGAACACTTTGAAGTTACAGTGTGCAACATAGGCTAAAAATATCCGAATAGCTTCAAGTCTGGCAACAGGTGCAAATGTTTCATCATAATCGATCCCTTCCTGTTGACAGTAACCTTTAGCTACTAGCCTTTCCTTGTTTCTTGTCATATTTCCACTTTCATCCAATTTGTTTCTGAAAACCCACTGATAGAGTATATTTTTATATATATTCTAGATGATTTTATTCTCATATTTATTGTGTTTTGCATTGATTTGGATTTTTATTTAATAGATTTTATTGTTTTATTGTAGGAAATAAAGAATTCATGACTTGGAAGGATTTGGAGCAAAAAGAGCTATTTTGGAGATAAAATAGGAGAAAATTCGTAATATTGGGCTATACGGGCTGCCTGCACTGTTTGGGCCATATCTTGAGTTCCAGAAGTCGGAATTTGACGATCTTACTGTTCACGCGAAGCTTAGGGAATTATCTTTAATTTAGAGGTGGTCCAGTAAGCAAAATCCAACTGGAAGAGCCCAGAAACAGAGGAGCAAAAGAAGTAACGAATTTTACAAGAAAATCCTATTTAATTATGGATATCTTTTTGTAAATTGATTAGGATATTAAAAATACTTTTATTAGGAGATAGAGATCAGATTTTATTAATGAGTTTTATTATAAAAGGAAGAGAAAAACGTGAGATTGATGGGGGGATAGAGAGAGATAGACATATACAGACGTTTTTACATAAATTAGGGTTTTGGTTTTTCTCTCTTCATCTCTTCCTTTGTAAGCACTTGGTTTAATTTGGATCTTTATTGTTCTTCGTTTATACAAAGTTTAAGGTACTCTTTATCTCATCTTGTTTATTAGTACATGTTTATTATGGCTTTCTTGATTATTATTATTAGTTTTTATTCTACCATGAGTGAGTAGTTTAATTCTAGGGTATTAAGGGGAGCCATGTTTGCACCATGATTTGGACTTAATTTGATTAGTAGATTGATGGGTAGAGAGTAATTCTGATTGATATGTTCTAATTCTTAATTTGTGTAATTGCGCAATATCACGGATTAATCGATTGCAATAGGAGTAATAGATCGAGAGATTTTACTACTAGAGGCTTACATACAATTAGCAGAATTGAAGGTGAGTGTGAGAACATCATTAGATATTCTGAGAGCGTTAATGCTTGAGAAAGATTAACCATTGCTTTAATTACTTAATCCCATTGAAAAGCTATACTTTTGTGATTTGTTTGGTGTAAACATGGTGAACCTGAATTGCCCTAGATCCCTTAATTAATTGATATAAAACTTTGTTAAATTTGTTTTAGTAGTTAATAAAATTCTCAAACAATCGTTGTGACTAGAAACAATTGATAGCAATTGAATTGAAACTGAAACTGTCTCCTTGAGGATTCGACCCGTATTTGCTAGTATCTACTACAATTGATACCGTGCGCTTGCGGTTAGGTATAATTTGACACATCAAGTTTTTGGCGCCGCTGCCGGGGAGACGCCTAGTTTCTATAATTTTAGTTTGATTGTTTTATATTGTTTCTCTTGTCTCTTTGGAACTCTTGTTCCAACTGAGACCGATCTTACTGCTTTTCCTTGTTTAGTTGTTGATGCCCAAGACCAGGTCTCAAACGAAAAAAGATCAAGCGAAAGAGGATACAACTCCTCTAAGTCCAGATTCTGGAATTACTTGTCAACAATACATAGATTTACAAAGGAAAGAGAAGCAGCAAAGGATACCTGAACCAAAGATTGAGATGGCGGACCTTCCTCCCAAATCTTTGAAGAATTACTCACAGCCCTCTCCGAGTGGGGTACCTACTGGCCTTGCTATGCCAGCAATTCAAGCAGCAAATTTCGAGATCAAGCCTGCTTTGCTCACTATGATCCAACAGAATCAATTTGCTGGTCTTGCCTCTGAAGACCCTACAAATCATCTGCAAAGGTTTCAACAGCTCTGTTCTAAAATTAAACATCAGGGAGTCACTCCAGACCAGTTGAAAGTCATGTTGTTCGGTTTCTCTCTTCGTGATAAAGCTCAAAAGTGGTTGAACGATATTGAATTGACCAAGTGGGATGAGATTGCTCAAGCCTTCTTAACTGAGTTCTTCCCTCCTAACAGAACCGACGATTTGATCGACAAGATGATGGGTTTTAAGCAAGATTATGGTGAATCTCTACGGGATGCTTGGGACAGATTCAAGGATTATCAACGTGCATGCCCTCACCATGGTCTTGAGAAGTGGTTTCTGCTTAAACGCTTCTACAATGGTCTTGATCCTGAGACAAAAGGTATGGTTGATAACGCTGCAGGTGGTGTATTTCTGGATAAAGGAGTTGATGATGCACATGCTTTTCTTTCAAATTTGGCTGCCAATCACTTCAGTAATCCGAGAGCAACCAAGAAAGGGGGTAAACTTGAAGTGGATGCATATTCTCTATTATCATCTCAACTCGCTGCACTGACTCAAGAGATCCACTCATTGAAGACATCTCAGCCCTCTACTCAACCTATGAGCATCAATGCATTGTCATCCATGGCTCCTATGAATAATCCTGTTTGTGAAGTCTGTGGCATCCAAGGCCACTATGGTAATGATTGCCAATACAATGCTCAAAATTCACAACATTTTCAGATGGAGCAAGCAAATGTTTTCCAACAGAGGCAGCAGTACAATCCGTACTCCAACACTTACAATCCTGGTTGGAAAGTTCATCCGAACTTCTCGTATAGGAACAATAACACTCAGAATTCAAATGTTCCTAATCAGCAGCAGCAATATCAGCAGTCGTACCAGCCTCCTCCACAGCAGCAGTATAGGCCTCCACAAGGACCTATAAATCCCCCTGGATTCCAAAGGCCTACTCAGAATTATGCTCCTCAAGCAAGTCATGCTGCACAGGCTGATAATCAAGGTGATATGATGAAGATATTGTTACAAATGCAAACAAAGATGAACCAGATGGAGATTCATAACAAGATGTTGGAAACTCAGATTGCTCAAATGGCTAGTTCTTCGTCTACAAGGCAACAAGGCTCTCTACCAGCACAATCAACTCAGCCAAAGGAAAATGTGAATGCCATTGCTCTTAGGAGTGGTCGTACATATGATGATCCTCCAATGCCTACTGACGATGTTCCTACTGAGCAAGAAAAAGAGGATTCTAAGAAAGACAAGGTAGAGAAAGTTGTTGAAGATACAAGCGAAAGTGAAATTGAGGAAAGCAAGAAAAAGGATAAAGAGAAGACTGCAGTTATTCCTCCACCATTTGTGCCAAAGCTCCCATTCCCTAGCAGGATGAACAGAACTAAGGTGGACCAGCAGTTTGGTAAGTTCATGACACTTGTCAAGAATCTTGAGGTAACAGTTCCTTTCACTGATTTAATTTCTCAAGTTCCATCATATGCAAAGTTTCTTAAGGATATTCTCACTAAGAAAAGGTCTTTTGGTGAGGTAGAGACAGTAGCTTTTACTGAAGAGTGTAGTGCTGTTTTACAGAATAAGTCTCCACCTAAGCTTAAAGATCCTGGTAGTTTTTCGATCCCGTGTCATTTAGGTGCATTGTTCATTGATAAAGCTTTATGTGATTTAGGCGCTAGCGTCTCAGTCATGCCTCTCTCGGTTTTCCAAAAACTAAATATGGGAGAATTAAAATGTACACAGATGACTTTGCAAATGGCAGACCGTTCGATAAAATATCCCCTTGGAATTTTAGAGGATGTGCATGTTAGGGTTGGAAAATTCTATATTCCTGTAGACTTTGTAGTTCTAGATATGGAAGAGGATAGTCAGATACCTATTATTTTAGGTAGACCATTTCTTTGTACTGCAGGTGCTATTATTGATGTTAAAAGTGGGACTCTCACATTGAGCGTTGGTGATGATAAAATTGCTTTTACTCTAACCTCTGCTCTTAAATCCCCTTTGCTTGAAAATACTTGTTGCAGTATTGATGTTGTAGATGAAATTGTCCAAGATTATACTCCTCAGATTCTATTGAATGATACATTGGAAGCAGTGCCCATGCTTGAAGCTACAGAAGGAGAAGGAGATGCTGAAGTCGATTCATTGATTCTTGAGTTGAATGATCACAACATTGATTCCGTTGACAGTTCTTCAGTTCGAGATCTCTCGAGTATTAAGCTTGGGAAACTTCCACCACATTTGAGGTATGTCCTTTTCAAGAATGAGCTAGTGATTTTTGAAGAGGGGCATGATAACGTGTTGCGAAGGTGGAAAACCAATGATAAGGAAGAAGAAAGTTTTGTTCAGCCGGTTGAGTCGAAGAAGCACTCTAGGGGTGTGAAGAAGAAAAAGAAGAAGATTTGGCCGTTGGGTAGTAAAATCAAGTTGAAGTCTGATGAAAGAGCTTTGTGGAAAGCAAACAATCAAGATGTCAACGTTCGTAGGAATGGTCTTTCTGTTGAGGATGGTTCAGTAATTCTTTTGAAACCGCCTTGAGTTGAGGAAGTAACGTCAAGCTATTGACGTTAAAGAAGCGCTTCGTGGGAGGCAACTCATGTATTAGTATAGGAAAAAAAATTTGTTCAAAAAAAAAAAAAAAGAAAAAAAAAAAGAAAAGAAAAAATTTTTGAGTGTTGTATGAAAGAAAAAAAAATGAGAGTAGAAAAAAAAAAAAAATAGGGAGTGTAGTAGTATTGAAAAAATCTGTGAAAGAAAAAAAAAAGAAGAAAAGAAAAAAAAAAAATCTGTGAGAAAAAAAGAGAAAAGGAGGCAGAATGGCAGGAGGTTGCAGCGCATCAGGCGCCATTCAGGGCGCAAAAGCGCAGTAGACACGCAGATACAGTCCGCGCATCAGGCGCCAGGCGGGCGCAGGAGGAGGTAGTCACGCAGGAGCTTGCTGCGCATCAGGCGGCGAACTGGCGCAAAAGCGCTAATGCGCGCTTCAGAACGGCGCAACAGGCATGTTCCAGCGCTTCAGGCGCTGGCAGCTACTGTTTAACCCAAAATTTTTTGTTCTAAACACCTATTCTCCATCTCTTTTCCCCTTTTATTTTATATTCAACCCCAAATTCAATCATAATCCAAATTCTTTCAATCCCTAATTCCTATATCTATTCCACATCAAATCCTAACCTCTCCAAATCTCTCCTACACAATTAAAATTTTTATAACCTCTCCATCATCTTATATATATATACACACCTATCCATACAAATCCAATTCCTCTTCTATTTTTTTTAAATCTCCAAAAATTCAATTCTAAAGAGGAATTAATTGCAAGTTCACCTCTTCAATTCGTAGTGGGTTTATTTATTCTCTCAAATTTTATTTTGATTACGAATTTGTGTTCTTGCAAATTGGGATTTATATTATTCTTGATATATTGGGGTATTTTTGGTGTGATATTGCTTGGTAATTTTTGGTGGAGCTTCTTGTGAGTTGGGTATTGATTCTTTTGGCTCGTAAGCATGGGAGAGATAGTGCTAATGTTGGGAAATTTTCGTTTTCGACGGTGGAGGTTAAATTTAATCGGTTGATGTGAGGCTAATTGCTAAGGAAAGGGGATTTTTGCGAGAAAAAAAAAATTGTTGGGTTGGTTCATATGATTGGTGAGTGGTTCAGGAGTTTTATTCCAACTGCAACCGTGATCACTTTCGGAAGTGGTGAGTGGATGGCTCCTAAGCAAATGAGGGATGGTTTTCACACCCGACATCTTGATTCCAGGGGAGTTTTCTTTCTTTTCTTTTTAGTGTAGTTTTATTTTGTTTTTAGTTGTAGTTTTTTTTTTTGAAATCATTTTTAGTTGTAGTTTTATATCTTGTTCATTAGTTCATTGGGGACAATGAACCGCTTAAGTGTGGGGAGGTGTTCTCAACGTAGTGTATTACTTGTTTAAAAAAAAAAAAATCCAAAAAAAAATCAAAAAAAATTAAAAATACCAAAAATAATTCTAGCCATGCAATTTGATTAGTTGTTGTATTTTTCTTGATACACCCATGCATGCGTAGAAATTTTGTGTTTATTGACGCTTTTGTATGAGAAGTGACGTGCTTTGTTCTTGTGCACACACTTACACTAGCAAGTTGAAGCTGGTAGACTTAATTGGATGTTGTAAGTGATTAGAATGACATGAATATGTGCAAGATGACTTGGTTTCCATGCTTTGAGTACAAGTAGGTGCGTTAGAGAGTCTTGTTACCTGGGATTGATTATGTTTTGTCACACCAAGTGAGTTTTGAGCCTATATGCATATCTTTTGCATGATTTTTCGTTTGCTTGAGTGTCCACATGTTGTTTACATTGCTAGCACTTACTTGAGATCTTTCTTGAAATGTATGACATTACTTGATGATGAGATGATAAAGGCACTTAGGTTTAACCTCGTATTTCCCATATTTCCACACCTTTTATACATGATCAATTAGTTACCCATTGAGCTTAATCCTATTCTTTCGGTGACACACCACATTACTTGCCATTATCCTTTTTATTCTATTGGCCTTACATTGAATTTGAACCTAAATTGTCAAGGGCTAGTATCGTGCTTAAGGGAGTAATAAGGTGTGTAAAAGGGGGGGTTTTATTGATGATCATACTTTCGGGGAATATTGATTTTGGTCGATGCTTGTTAGTCGAAATTCATAAAAATATCTATGGATCATTGTGTTTATTCCTTAGCTCTCAAAAGAAAAAAAAGAATAAAAAACAGAAAAAAATAGAAAAAAAATAAATTTGAGAGCATTCTTATGTTTATATGATCCTTCTTCATTCGACTAGTCAAGTTATTATGTAAGAGTTATTGAAAAATCTAAGTGTGGGGAAGTATTTGTTTTAATAGAAAGGGAATGGAATTATTTATATTGTTGGGTACTAGCTTTTGACATTTAACCTGTTTTAGCTTTACTTGACATACCTGGTCCCTAGCCCACACTACAACCAGAATAAAGACCTTTAGATTGTCATCAGTGATGTATGTTGTGTTGAGAGTGAGATTGATTGCGAGTGTCAAGTTGTGTTTATGATTTTGTTGGAATTGAGTGATACATTTAACCTTGTTCTTGAGTGAATATTCGTTTTTGAGTGAAAGGTGAGTTATTACTTGTTTTGGCATAGGAGATCCCGGGTTTAGACTTAAAGATGTATTTCTTGTGGGCTTAGCATGATTACCAACGATTTTTACACTTGACATGAATTTTTATGACCTTCTACATGTTGGTTGAGTAGACTACGTGAATACTTGCACTTTCGACACCAAGACATCGTATGTTTACTTTGATTCTTAAGTTGATGTGGCATGAGAGGACTTGTGTGTGTGGTGTTGTGTTAGCATTGATCTTTTGCATGGTTAGATGAATTTTGTGGGTACATTCACTATAAACCCTCACGAGACAACACTCGTCCTACTAGGGCTGCCTAGGGGTTTAACGGCTTGTTGCATATGCTCAATGCAATCGTGTCATCTACGAAAGTGATGTTTGTTAGGACTTAGTTTTTATTTCACTTATTTGCCCGAGGACGTGCAAATGCTAAGTGTGGGGATGTTTGATAGAGTATATTTTTATATATATTCTAGATGATTTTATTCTCATATTTATTGTGTTTTGCATTGATTTGGATTTTTATTTAATAGATTTTATTGTTTTATTGTAGGAAATAAAGAATTCATGACTTGGAAGGATTTGGAGCAAAAAGAGCTATTTTGGAGATAAAATAGGAGAAAATTCGTAATATTGGGCTATACGGGCTGCCTGCACTGTTTGGGCCATATCTTGAGTTCCAGAAGTCAGAATTTGACGATCTTACTATTCACGCGAAGCTTAGGGAATTATCTTTAATTCAGAGGTGGTCCAGTAAGCAAAATCCAACTGGAAGAGCCCAGAAACAGAGGAGCAAAAGAAGTGACGAATTTTACAAGAAAATCCTATTTAATTATGGATATCTTTTTGTAAATTGATTAGGATATTAAAAATACTTTTATTAGGAGATAGAGATCAGATTTTATTAATGAGTTTTATTATAAAAGGAAGAGAAAAACGTGAGATTGATGGGGGGATAGAGAGAGATAGACATATACATACGTTTTTACATAAATTAGGGTTTTGGTTTTTCTCTCTTCATCTCTTCCTTTGTAAGCACTTGGTTTAATTTGGATCTTTATTGTTCTTCGTTTATACAAAGTTTAAGGTACTCTTTATCTCATCTTGTTTATTAGTACATGTTTATTATGGCTTTCTTGATTATTATTATTAGTTTTTATTCTACCATGAGTGAGTAGTTTAATTCTAGGGTATTAAGGGGAGCCATGTTTGCACCATGATTTGGACTTAATTTGATTAGTAGATTGATGGGTAGAGAGTAATTCTGATTGATATGTTCAAATTCTTAATTTGTGTAATTGCGCAATATCACGGATTAATCGATTGCAATAGGAGTAATAGATCGAGAGATTTTACTACTAGAGGCTTACATACAATTAGCAGAATTGAAGGTGAGTGTGAGAACATCAATAGATATTCTGAGAGCGTTAATGCTTGAGAAAGATTAACCATTGCTTTAATTACTTAATCCCATTGAAAAGCTATACTTTTGTGATTTGTTTGGTGTAAACATGGTGAACCTGAATTGCCCTAGATCCCTTAATTAATTGATATAAAACTTTGTTAAATTTGTTTTAGTAGTTAATAAAATTCTCAAACAATCGTTGTGACTAGAAACAATTGATAGCAATTGAATTGAAACTGAAACTGTCTCCTTGAGGATTCGACCCGTATTTGCTAGTATCTACTACAATTGATACCGTGCGCTTGCGGTTAGGTATAATTTGACACATCACCCACTTTGTGTCAACTACTGACTTCCCTTTGGGTCTAGGGACCAGCTTCCATACATTGTTTCTCTCAAATTGGTTTAGCTCTTCTTGCATGGCTATCACCCAATCTGAATCCAACAATGCTTCATCAATTGACTTTGGCTCAGTTTGAGATATGAAACATGAAAACATGCTGTCAGCAGAAACATTTCTTCTCGTCCTTATACCAGTAGTGGGATCACCAATGATTAGATTGCTAGTGTGATCTCTGTTCCACTTAGTGGTTCTGGGCAAGCTCCTTTCTTGATCTGCTTGATCATTTCCTCTTTGAGGGGTTGACTCTCCTCCATTGATGTTTTCTCCTTCATGTTCTTCAACATCTCCAGAATCATTCTCATTCTGATGATTAGCTGATACAGTTTGAGATTGAGCTGGAGTTTGAGTAGCATCATTGGTGTTTACAACATTTCTTTCAAACTCAATATCCTGAGTACCAGTAGGTTCATCAGTAACAATTTCTTCTTCTTCCAAATACCCTTGATTTTCAAATCTAAGAGGCTCAATTTGACCATCCTCTTGCAGTCCTGGGAATTTGGTTTCATCAAATGTGACATTTACACTTTCTTCAATGACTTTGTGATCAATGACATAGACTCTGTAGGCAGTCCTTTCCAATCCATATCCCATGAAAATGTCTTCATAAGCTTTAGCATCGAACTTTCCTTTCCTTTCATGGTTGTCAATCATCATGAAACACTTGCTTCCAAATACATGAAAGTACTTGATAGTAGGTTTATTTCCTATTAACAGATAGTAAGGAGTGTTTCCATGAGTCTTGTTGATCAAGGTTCTGTTCTGTGTGTAACAAGCTGTATTAACAGCTTCTGCCCAGAAGTATGTTGGTAATTTAGAATCATTCAACATAGTTCTCGCAGCTTCGATGAGAGTTCTGTTCTTCCTTTCTACAACTCTATTTTGTTGTGGTGTCCTGGCAGTGGAGAATTGTTGGACAATGCCTTCTTCTTTGCAGAAGTTTCCTAATGTGGCATTTCTGAACTCAGTACCATTGTCACTTCTCAGATATTGAACTTGAGCATTGGGGGTTTTTTCAAGAACTCTTATGTGATCAATGATTTCTTGAGTAGCTTCGTCCTTTGTCTCTAAAAACTTCACCCAAGTGTACCTTGAGTAGTCATCCACCATTTCCAGGGCATATCTCTTTCTTGCAAGAGATTGAACATTTACTGGACCAAACAAATCCATGTGAATTAATTTGAGTGGCTCAGTGTTGGTATTCACTTGCTTTGATTTGTGCATAGATCTTTTCAATTTACCCATTTGACAATCCTCACATAGTCCTTCTTGACAAAATTCCTGTTGAGGTAGTCCTCTCACCAAATCCTTCTTCATTAGAATATTCATATTCTTGAAATTGAGGTGTGAGAGCTTCTTGTGCCAAAGCATGGTTTCACCAACTGATGCTTTATTGTAAAAACAGTAAGCCTTATCTTTATTGATAGAATTTAAGTCTGCAATAAACAAGCTTCCTTTCCTAACTCCTTTCAAAGAGAGGCTTCGATCTTTCTTGTGATAGATATTACAAACCATCTGTAACACCAGATCCGGGGTCAGAGATCTGGTCGTTACGGTCTCAGTATCCATCCACAAAACCAACATAATTTAAATTACAACCTTGTGACCCAAAACAACAACATAACACACCCGTTATAGTCCCAGAGATGAAATCAGAGTAACCATCAATATTATTAATCACAAGTTTGAGTTCTTACAACCCAAAGAATTACAATATAACCTTTACATACTCTTTGCCATACATTTGTGTATGTCATATAATAAATAACTTTGATATACAAAATCTAACAAATAGCCTACCAATAGCTTCTCCTCATCAATGGTAGCTAGGACCTCAACGGTTAATCCTCTGGCGGCTGTCACCTGCTCGTACCAAGTGCACCTTGTGCGGCCATCTGACTTAACTGTTGTTGTGATATAATAAATAAAGCAAGGGTGAGCAATAGCCCACCAAAGATAATATGTAACTGAACAATAATATATAACAGTTCTGAAATATCTTTGAAACCATATGCCATGCATTTACGAAGATTGTGCCAGTATAATGTAAAAGAAGAAGTTACCAAGTAACTCAAATCATATTCTCTGTGGAAATATCTGCTATGCCAAAGATAAGCAAGATAACATCATTTTCATGAAAGAGGAACTTGCAGAAAAATATTACAATTCTGGTTTTAAGCATTTTTTAACCCTGCCAACACATATAGTGTTGTAGAAAATCTCCAATATTGAAAGATGAACTAATACAGGAGAATTATCGTGCCAGATGCCCTAACGTTTACGATGATCAGTCGTATGTCATGCATCTCATCAGTCGTTCTCTACATGTAGAAGGTAGCTCCGACGAATTTACTTGTCTACCGCCCTCTGGAACTCCTAAGCCAACGGTTGGGCTATTGTTGGGTCGGCGCCACTCGACCACTTACGCGTCTCCTAGTTCAATTGACATCCATAACTCTGAAACATAATGTTTGTCCCCCTTTCCCCAAGTATAATACTTGTTGATAAGACTCCACAAAGTAGTCGTATCTAGTTGGAAAGGAAAATTCACCAATATTTCCCAAGCTGATGCTTGTTAATGGATATAAACTTGTTCCATCAATCTTACCCCTCGAGCGTTGAGGAGGTAACCAAAAGGCTCATATCGATGTTTGAACGAATCAAGATGTGAGAGACAAAATAGTTTAACAAGTATATGACCGGGCAGTCAAATAAATAACAGCTCTTAAGTGAGGTCCCCTTATATGATTCTGGAAGTTTGAGCGAGTATTTAAATCTTCTTATAAGATAGATTTAAATAAAATAGAGTTTTGGGGACCTCCCCTTGATAAAATAGTCATAGAAGACTCCGAAATACTTTACATAATATCTGAAGGGGAAAGATAATCTTTGAATAATATAAATCATTTTAAAAAGAATATAAAAGAATTAAATAAATATTCCAAGAATATTTGTTAAATCAATAATAATTACGGAATATTATTATATCATAATATTGCTCGTAAGTAATCCTCCAATGACTATATAGAATTATTTACTAAGTAATTCTCTTCCTAAATGAATATTCAAAATAATGTTCATTAAATAAATAAAACCTCAATGAATATTCAAGATGATCTTCATTAAATAAATAACTCAAATAAATATTTAAAATAATATTCCCTAAATAAATCCAACCTTAAATGAATATTTGAAAATAATATTCATTTAATAAATAATATTCTAAATGAATATTCAAATAATATTCTTTTGGTAATCAAAACTTTAAAGGAATATTCGAAATAATATTCCTTAAGTAAATAGAATTTCCAATGAATATTTTAAAATAATATTCATCGAGTACATAAAACCTTAAATGAATCTTCGAAAGTAATATTCATTTAATAAATAAATTTACAATGAATATCAGGGTAATTATTCATTAAGTAATCAAACCCTAGATGAATATTCAAAAATAATATTCATCTAATATTTCTCGTCTGAGATAATACTCAAACAATATTCCTCGAAATATTTCCAAGTAATTAATACTTTATGGAATATAAATAATATTTATAATTAACATTCCTCAAAATGAATACTAATCTGTCGCTGGAATCCCTCCGGGTTTCCACGACTATCTCTATATCTCAAAATACCGACTCCAGGTCTATATTTAAAGAATGAATATCATACGCCCTTCACTGAGGGTCTTAACAAAACAATCCGGCTTATAACTGATAATTCATATATAGTCTATAGGCCAATATCAGTTCAGGGAACAGTATTCCAATATACTTTGAAAACAAGCATGCATGCTATGGCATATGTAAACGGAATCATATATATATATATATATATATTATCACATCAACAGCTTCAAAGTTTTGAAGACTTGCCTGGTAATCCTGTAGGGGTAGTGTGCCTCAGTCAATCAGATGATCTATCAATAGTCACAATATCCGAGGTTAATCACTTATACTTTTAAAAAAGACTAAGTAAGTACTTTACTTAGATTAAATCGTGTTTTCGAGTTATCTCGTTATGCATCCCCTAGCATGACTTTCTATTCAAATCACTATAACCCGACACTCGTTCTTTATCAAGGCATATCATTAAGCTCACACTTGGTATATACTTATGTCACAAAAGTGCTAGGGTCGATTGTTTACGAACCAAGATTATACCTCGAGTTTTATCGCCCGCTTTTTAAGTTATAACCAGAGTTATACTTTTAAGGGGTTCGTTTGCGTTTAACCTCGATTTGAACTTTTTTATAAAATCGGAAAACGATCCGTTTGACTATGGTTTTCTTTCACACCTTCCTTTCTACCTCTAGTATTTAATTATCATGATTCGCCACTGAATAACATAGTTTACGAGGGTTCAATTTCAGTTACGAACTTTCGATTACGGTTTCGAACCACTTTTACGAATTTAATCATAATTCCTAAAACGTAATTCCGTTTGTTTTGATTCTTGCGCCAAAACGATCCATGACTCGAGATCTACAAGGATATGTCATCCATTCATCAAAGTCAGAGATTTATCTCAACTGTTAAGCTCGGTTTTTAAGGGTTATCGAAATTTCAACATTATGACGGCTATAAATCGAACGTTTCTAAAATGTTTTCAACACAAACAAGCCACACCGGGCATCCATACATCTTATACACATGTTATACATCTCAACAAGTCCAGGAATATTACTCTTCACCATCATAATCATCATATGGTTAAACCAACTACAAGATCATGCTCATGATAACAGTAATATCATAACTATGCTAAAATCCACCAAAAACATACATAATCTTAAAATAAGATCTAGGGTTCTTAAGGATTATACCTTCCTTGGAGAGTGTATATGAGTCTAACAAGCCTTGATCTAGTCCTTAGAACTCCTTGACAACCTTAAACTAGCAAGACACATCAAGAATATTCGTAGAATTTTTGGAACTTCTATACCTCAGTTGAAAGAACATGAAAAACGAGGGCCTTACCGAGGTTTTCTGGACAAGGCTTTTAAAGGAGAGTTGTAGAGCATCTAACCAGCTTTCCAACAAGCTAAATAACACCAAATTACATTGAGTAATGAAGGAGATATGGCCGTTTGAAAATCATCACAGAAACTGTCAACAATCTGGACAGTTTGCTTCTTCAACTTGGGGAGGTGATTTGCCTAGGCTATACTATTTGGATTGCTATGAACGTTGGAGAGAATATTGCCCATGGCGTGGAGAGGTTGTGGTTCAAATTTGGTGATTTTATCATGGATGGAAATGGAGATATTAATTTTCTTCTTGGAGGTATTTTGCTGTGCAGTTTAGAAGAATGGAGAGAAATGAAGTTGCTTGCTTGTTCTCTTGTTCTCATCCAATCTAAAGTGTATTATTGATGTATGAAAATAATATCCTAGCCATAAAGCTACTTTAATAAAGGCATGAGGTCATGGATGATGTTTTTGGAGTGGACAAGTGTTGATAATTTGTGGTGAGATGTGTGTTGTAAGCTAAGTGTTTGGTTGATCTCTAAATGTTCTAGTTAGTATTGCAACTAGCTTGGTTACTTGCTCTTATCCTCTTGCACATGCATGAACCTTGACTCTCTGCCTGCTCTTTTGTTCGGTTATCGCTCAATTCATTAATCGTTCGAGGGAATATTTCAAGGATTTCTAGTTAGGGTTTTATCGAAAACCTTCTTAATAATAATACTAACATTCTCAATCCTCCTTTATAAATCTTGAATATAAATTCCTTAAATCCTTTTAATAAATCTTTAAATCCTTCAGTGTCTAGGGAAAATCTTGAAGAAAATAAAAGTACTATTTTTCTGAATCCTATGTCGTTTACATACACTTATTTTGCCCCTGGATCATGAATACGAACTCAGAAATCCGTTTTGAATACTTCTATATAGCGTCGTCTAATAATATTCTCATTTCCACCAAAAACACTATTCATTGCTTATTCTCTTTTTATTCCTTATATTTATAAAAAATGTCTTTGTTCTCTTTCGGGCATTCCTTAACCCTTTCACGGAATCACTGGACTAATAACATATATCGATTTGGATGACATGAGAATATTTCCTCTACTTGGAATTTCCATATCTTATCTTTCTAGGAGATAGATTATTCTAATCTAGGTTGTCAATCCGTTGCATTTTTCTTAACATATAAACCTTGGAATCTATATCCATTCAACACTCATTCATTAGAACTGTTACTACCTTGGAGTCAGAATCATTGTTCCTCTTTTCTCAACACTTAATAAAAAGTTTTAATTCTACCGAAAATTTGGGTTCTTACACCATCATATCAAAATCAACCTTGAATCCCCTGTCACTGAACTGGCTGACACTGAGTAGGTTGTGCTTCAATCCATCAACAAGAGCAATATCTTCAATGACAACATTTCCAATTTCCAAACAGCCATATCCCATAGTGTAACCTTTGCTATTGTCTCCAAAAGTTATGATTGGGCCGGGTTTCTCCACAAAATGTGATAGCAGGGCTATATCACCAGTCATGTGCTTGGAGCATCCATTGTCGATGATCCACATGACCTGCTTCTGTTTTTGCCCTGCAAAACAGATGATTTTAATTTGCATCTGGTACCCAAACTCTGTTGGGTCCTACAGTTACAACATCATTGTTCATATCATTCTGCTTCACATTTAAATCAACACTAGAATCCTCCTGTTTGACTTCTTTTTCTGTCCACTTGGTTCTAGAGTTAGACTTGATCTTTCTCTTAGTGGAAGCTGCCTTTTTACCAACATAGGCAGGCACAGAAGTCTCAGCAGTTTATAAATAGGAGCATCTTTCAGTAGACAGAATAGGCAGATTGAAACAAGTACTCATAACAACAATTTTGCATGGCATACAGTCAATTTTATTACAGACATCCATACTTCTTTGCATAATGGGGGTTCTATGTAAGTTACCACTAACATTGGACGCATTAACCTTATCCTGTTTAGGTTTCATACAAATAAATGTGTTAAATGATGAGATGATCCACAATTATTGCAAAGCTTCCTAGGGGCATCCTTAACATGACTATATCCATTCTTCTTATCAATCCCTAACTTGCCATTCCTATTCTTAGGCTTGTAGACATTTGCCTTGACAGTATGTTCTGAAGTTGCTGTCGAGCCACCCTTGACAGTACCTTTCTTTGCCTCTATCTTGACAACAGGTTTGAAAGTTGTTGTCTTGGGTTCTCTCTTGACAGTATCTTTTGAAGTTTCTATCTCATCCTTGTTGTCAACTACTTTAGAACATTCTGTCTGATTGCTTGGTAGAGTTTCTGTCACGGGAGATTTGACAGTATCTTTTCCTTTGCTCAGTGTGCTGTCAATGCACTCATCTTCATCAAGTAGCTCTTGTTTGATGAACAAGGAAGTTTCATCAAAATCAGCTTGAAGATTTTTGAAAATTGGATTGGAAACTCTTTTGAGAATTTGAGGTTTGACAGCATCACTATCATCAAGAGCAATTGCCTTACCATGCCTTCTACCATACTCGAAACCTAATCCTACCTTCTGACTCTAAGTGTGATTATCATGATATTCCTGGACTAACTTAGAAGAGTTTCTAAAAGCTTTGAGTTTAAACTCATTTTCTGCAATTTGACTCCTGAGAAATTCTTCTATTTCCTTAGCACAGACAATATCATTTTTCAATCTAGCATTCTCTTGAGCCAATGAATCTAGGGGACTGGTTCTTAGCAACAACATTTCATTTTCAGATTTGAGAGTTTCATTCTGTTTAGTTGACTTAGCAATTTCTTCATGAGCAGCAGATAAACTAACATGAATGTTAAACATCTCAGCACTTAAATCCTCAATGGTATGCTTATACTCAGTTTTAGACATATCAAGTAAGACTAGAGATGGTACCTGATTTGATGAACTCGAAGCTTCTTCATCAGATTTAGCCATGAGGGCTAAGTTCACAAACTCCTCTTCTTCTTCTTCTTTAGAATCATCCCAGCATTTTCCTGTAGCCACATAGGCTTTCCCTTGATTTCTCTTAAACTGATTTCCAGATCCTTTTCCTTGATTCTTTCTTGGTCTTCTGCACTCAGTAGCAAAATGACCTAGCTCATTGCAGTTGTAACATCTGAACTTCGACCTATCCACCAACCCTGTCTTGTATCCTCCTTTTGTGGCTCCACCAGTGGCCTTTGAAAAACTTCCCTTGTTGAACTTAGATGATTGACCCTGTGGCTTGTATGACTTGTCCCTTCTGAACTTGATATTCTTGAATCTCTTTGCCATATAAGCCATGGTTGGATTATCCATGCTTTCAATCTCTTCTACTGTGTAGAAGTCTTCATCTTCAACATCTTTCAGCTACAGAACCACCTTCTCCTCGTCATCCAACACCTCCTCAATCTTCAAAGATGGCATCTGTGTTGGTTGTGAACTTTGTGATGGTTCACTTGGACAAGCTACTTGTGGTTCACGAGCTATGAGGGCTCCTGACATGTCCCTTTGGTTCCAGTTTGAATAGCTCTCTTTTGAAAAAGCTCGAGTTCGTATGATTTGAGCACACCATAGAGAGTTTCAAGAGAGACATCACTCAAGTTTCTTCCCTCTCTTATGGATGTTACTTTGTGCTCAAGATGCTCAGGGAGAGTGAGCAGAAATTTGATGTTAATCTCCTTTCTATCATAGAACTTCCCATGAATTTGTAACTCAGCTATTAGCTTACTGAACCTCTCAAACATGTGTGTAAGTTCTTCACCTGGTTTAGCCATAAAGGCTTCATATTGTTATACAAGGATTTGTCTTTGGTTCTCGCGAACTTCTTCACTTCCTTCACACAGCAACTCTATCTTGTTCCACATCAGATCTACATCCCATGACATTACCACACATGGATTTGTCTAATGTAAGTGAGTCGAGCAAGATGAGTTGTAAATAGTCATCCAAGACTACTTTCTCCTTTTCGGACTCTGTGTACTCTGAAGGCTTCTTTGCAACCCAATGGGCTGGAATGACTTCATCATTCACAGTAGCAGCAACTACTTCCTTCTGAGGTATGAAGGGGCCGTTCTCAAGAATTCCCAAATACAGTGGATGGGCAGCTTTGATAAATAACAAGATCTTTCTTTTCTAGAAATTGTAGTTCTCTTTATTAAAGACTGGAATTTTGATTCCACTTGACTTCTGAACACTCGTCATGATCTTCAGATTTGTGTATCAATTTGGACGCTCTGATACCAGTTGTTGGTCCCAGTGTATTGCAGAAAGGGGGGGGGTTGAATGCAATACTGATAAAATCGAATTTTTAAATCAACAAGGAAGATAAAGATTATAGATCATCAGTAGATGTATGCAAGCAATAAGTGAAACAAGATTTCTCATAAAATAAATGTTTTATTTATTTTGTGTGAAGTGTTGCTACAACCTGGAGAGAGAGTTTCTCCAGCTTCGATATCTCAAGAGATACAAATTGTTTCGTGTGCGTACATGAATAGAAAAGAATCTAAGATGTATCTAAGTAGACTAAGATACTCTATTATCTCTATCGCATGGGGTGTTGAGCTACTGTCGTATTCAAGTGGCAGCTCATTACAATTTGCACACCCATGTGACTTTCCCAAATTGCTATACAGACAGGATAAACCTTATAAGTAAAGCAACCTAGATTCTTTCTATTTCTAGCTAATACAATTCTAGTAAATGTGGATATTACATACTCCTCAAATTGACCAGCCTTGTCTAGTGAATCTCTTAAGCTTCTGTCGTAGTCTTGCAGGTCTGCTACAAACGATAGTGTGTTGCAGCAAATCTGTTTCTTGAACATGTAACCTGTCACGGGCTTTGATTGAGAAAATACCCAATTCAAATAATTCAAGGTGAAAGTAACCTTAACCGCAGAGTCTGCTGTCAAAGGAATATTCAGTGGTTGACAGTACGAGCTCCCGCCAATGTTGCTGTCGGAACTCCAGACTTGTTGTCAAGTGTAAGAATGTCACTATCTCTTGCTTCAGCCAATGTTGCTGTCAGATGTAGCTTTGTCGTGACTTTGCAACATTTGTCTTCTTGTAACTTTACTGTTAAGAACATGACAGTAACTTTTATTCTTGCTGTCTTCTGGATGTATTCCTTGAGGCTTGAACGTATGTATGAACTTCTCCCAATTCATACAATTATTTCATGACAGCAATTATTCGAATACGAAGACATACTCTGGCTGTGACAGTATGTTCAACTTAGTAAAAACTAAGTACAGGGAAATATAGTTAAGTTGTCTCTATGCTATCACCCATAAGTCCCAACACAAATTATTTTTTTATTTTTTAAAATTTTGAAAGTATCACTAAATTAGATATTGTTGTGGAATAAAAATTAAGGTTTGTGTGTAATTAATGCTAGGGTTGTTGAGCTTCGAGCTTTAATGGTTGTTTCCGTGTTTCGAGACTGATCGGTCCTCACAGAGTGCCTACGTATCTCGCATTGAGAATCAAGCCAAAAACGTAGTTCTGAGAATGAGGGGTCAGGCCCTTTATATAGGCTGAGAAGCCCTAGAATCGTAGTAGAATTAGGTGACTTGGTGGGCAAGTCACCGCCTTGAGGAAGGTTCTAGACTCCTTCCTTGTAGGAGTCAGTTCCCATATCGAATTCTGTGCCTTGGAGGCTAAGCTAGGTAGGAGTAATATCCTTATCTGACTCTTATTGCTGAGCTGCTTATTACCCTTAATATTAATTACGAAGTTAATATCATAAATAGGGTTTGGGCCCATATGGTGGGCCCCACATTTGGACCATATTAGGTCTAATTAATGCTACATTAAATGTGTCTTTAGGGCTTATTTTTAGCCCAACTTCTAGGAAAACTGATCAAGTTTTCCTGGATGTTTTAACAGTCCTTTCCAAGACTCGGCTCAGGGTTCATCTTCATACACTAGTGTTTCACGAGTATTGTCTTGATGTAAAGCATGGAGCGACCGACGCATTTACGACAATGTTAATTCAATGCTAATCGGCACTAATCAGCCTTAACGATGTTTAAACAATGTTTAAATAACGTTAAACGGCATAAAACGGCACTAAACGGCACTAAACGACACTAAACGATGCTAAACAACCTTAAACGACGTTTAAACGATGTTAAACGACATTGAACGCATAAAACGGCACTAAACGGCGCTGAACGATACTAAACGGTGCTAAACAGCCTTAAACAACGTTTAAACGATGTTAAACGACGTTAAACGGCAGAAAATGACACTAAACGGTGCTAAACGACATTAAACAGTGCTAAACAACCTTAAACGTCGTTTAAACGAAGTTAAACGACGTTAAACGGCAGAAAATGGCACTAAACGGTGCTAAACGACACTAAACAGCGCTAAACAGCCTTAAACGACGTTTAAACGATGTTAAATGACGTGAAACGGTAGAAAATGACACTAAACGGTGTTAATTTCAATTTCAGCCTTCGCTTGGTTATCTTGTTCAAAACAATCTCCATAGTGATCTTGGTCGTCAAGACGGAGAAACAAAAACAAAAATGTAAAAACTCGACTCGACCACCACTTTCAGTCAGCCGAACCGAAACCTCATACCGACAACCGATGTCGATCGGCCAAAATGCCCCCGGTGAGCCGGTTGGCCGAGACCCGGTCGGCCAAAATTTTTCTCATACCGACAACCGACGTCGGTCGGCCAAAACGCCCCCGGTGAGCTGGTCGGCCAAAATTTTTCTTATACCGACAACCAACGTCGATCGGCCAAAACGCCCCCCGGTGAGCCGGTCGGCCGAGACCCGGTTGGCCAAAATTTTTCTCATATCGGTAACTGACGTCAGTCGGTAATTTTTTTTTTTTTTTCAATCGATCGAAGCAAAATCTTGACGCGATGACCGATCTCGGTCGGCCGGAGCCTTCAGTTGGAGCCCGGTCGGTCGGTTCTCAGTCGGCTGGGCGAAACCTCGTGCTGACTATCAATGTTAGTCGGTCGGAGCCTTCCGTTGGAGCCCAGTCGGCCGGTTCTCGGTTGGTTGGGCGAAACTCGTGCTGACTATCAATATTAGTCGGCCGGAGTGCCCCCGATGCCTCAATCGGCCGTGTTTCGGTCGGCCGTCTTCGACATCAAATCTTGAAATCTCGTACCGATGATCGCCATCAGTCGGTCGAAGCTCCCCCGGGAGGTCAATCGGCCGGTGGTCGGCCGGAGGCCTCCTCGAGAGCTCGATCGTCCGGCCCTCGGAGCTTGGTCGGCCTTTTCTCGGTCCTTGAACTTCAACGTCAATGTTCGAATGTCGATATTTGGACCTCAATGTCAGTATTCGAACGTCGATATTTGGACCTTAACGTCAGTATTCGATCGTCGAATGTCATTATTTAAAGTCGATGACTAAACAAACAACCTTGACTTCAAATTGGCTTTCATAACTTTCGTGACCTTCTGGGCCTTAACTCGCTTGTTGAATCCTTGGTTTTAAACCTTGAATCCACTTATGGTTGTCGGTTATAACCAACCCTTCATTCTCATTCTAAGATGTGGATCTTGTGGTGAAGCTTTTTAGTTCTTGCCCCCCTTACTTCGTGTGGTGGAGGTTTTGCTTCTCGGTTGATCGTTCAAGAAGTTCATTTGCCACTCCGCACTTGACTTCAAGTCTGGTGTGCCTTGGCTAGTTGTCACTCCTCTATCTTGACTCTAGGATTCCAACCTTATTCTTATACTCATATAACCTTGCTTAGGTTTTAACTTGACTAATGACTCTTGATTCGAGCCCTTAAACTCAAACGACAAGCTCGATTGGAGGCAGACAACCTTGTTGGCCATCAAGGCTTAATTTTTGTGTCGAGATTTGAGACTCAAGATTTTAAGTATGGAATGACAAAGGACCTCTTATCTCAACACTCTCTCACTAACAGTTTCTGTGCCTTCAAGGCATTATCAGGGAGCCAACCAATCTCAAGATGAGCTTTGATAGGGTCTATCCTTCAACTTCCTTTATCAATCGGTACTACCAACTTAGAGTTGATGGTCGGGGCCTTCAAGACCTGGAAGTAACCATTCCAGCATAATTTTCTATCTCAGAAGAAGCGAATTTAAACAGGGCATCAACCTTAACATTCTCATTTCTTGGAATATGCTCCACATATCACTCATCAAACTAAGTCGTAACAGCTTTCACAACTCGCAAATACTTTGCCATAGTTTAATTGTAATATCCCCTAACTTTTAGAAATGCTACAGTGTTAAATGAATAGTAAATTTTGTGGATTTAAGGAAATAGTATGTAGGTACCCTATAATTGATACAGAAAATGAATAATCAGAAACCATATTAGTGTTGTATTATGAAAATGAGTGACTCGAAACGATGACGGATTTCAGAGATTCCTGAGTATGGATTTTAAGATGTTTGATTTCAATTGAGTACTATTGTATTGGGTATTAAAGAGTATGGAATATGAAAAGGGTGTATACTTTGAGGAACATGTGAAATTAGGTTAAACCAGGGAATTATTAAGTCAAGGGAATGCCAGAGGAATTTAGATTGTTAAACAATTGAGAACCACTTGGAAATGAGATATTAAATTTGAGGAATTGAGGATTTAATATTTTGGAATTTCATTTGATTTGAGAATTTAGAACGAAAATCGCTGAGACTTTGTAACGAGGTTAAGCGAACGAATAATGTATTGAGGATATTAAATGTTAGAAGTCCATTTAGCAAAAAAAAAATGTTAGAAGTCCAAGGGAGGATATATTATGAGAGGGAAAAAGAATTGAGAATATAATCCTAGAGTAAAGAGAATACAAACGAGTTAGTGAGCGAGTTAGAGAATGCTTGAGAAATCGGGAGAACGTTTTCTGAGATAAAGAGAAATAATCAAGGAATGTTGGAGTTAATATTCGTTCGAGGTATTGTGCCATATTAGGGCATTAATATGCAACGTATAAGTGGTAACGTATTTATTTTATTCAATAAATTACAAGGAAATCAAAGCGGTGGAAAAGAAAACAAAACCAAGGGACTTAAGTGCAAGAAACAAGAGATAAGGACTTAGGTGCAAAAGGAGGAAGGACTTGGATGCAAATAGTTGTGGATAAGAGCAATCCAAAAGGACCAATAGGAGCTTGCCACCTCACCTGGACTAGATGAGGATAAGAATTTATGAATAAATATCTTTGGTTAGCATTATTAGCATTATTATCAAAGCAACACAAAACAAAACATCACCACCACCATTCTGCCAAAACAGAGAACAACTCGGTAATTTGAGCGTAGAGCCTTCGTTTCTCAATGAAAGTTTGCGTTCTTTATATGGTTGGAAAGCTTGTGAGATGATCTAAAACTTTCCTTTAGAAGCCTCATTCAGAAAAGCTAAGTAAAGGGCCTCGTTTTTCATGATCGTTCAGTTCGGTTTTAGGGACTCCGAATTACTAACTTGATTTTCTTGATTTCTCTTGATGATCTAAGCTTGTCTAAGGCTAGTTGAGGGCTAATCAAGGCTTGTTAAGGTCATAAAAACATCAAGGAAGGTAATCCTCTTTTGATACCCTAGCTCTTAGTTTGAGTTTTGATGAATTAGATGAGTTATAAAGATTTGATGCATGTTTAGAGCATTAGTGTTAGGAGTGGGCTTTGTTAATTGTTAAAAGTGGTTCCATGGATGTTAAGGCAGTTCTTGAACTTATTTTAATGTTAAATAGCATGTTTGAGTTGTTTGGAGTGGATGGTATGATATTTGGAGTATTTGGATTTTTTGATTATTCGTTTTATAGCCGTCGTAATGACGAATTGTTGTTGATGCTTAAAACAGTAGGCACCCGAGACACATACCCTCTGTAAATGTTGAACCACTGCCTAGAACTTTTAGATCTTGTTTCATAGATCATTTTGATATAAAGTACGTCAAAATCCAATGAACGGTTTAGGAGAAAAGTGAGTTTTAGTGAAAGTCGTTCGGAAACCGAGGAAATGCAGTTATGTCAACTTTGAGGCTATAATTACCTTACTTAAACATTCTTAAAAGTTATGAAATTTTGGGAAAATATAGTAAGGTGAATAGAGAGTCAAGCCCCACTGACCTTGTATCAAAATTCAAAATTGATAATTTATGAGAAATTTTACAGTCGAGAGTGATTGTTAAGGAAATGGTGAAAAAAACTGAAACTTTGATGGAGTTTAAAAGTGGATAACTTCTTGGAACTTTTGGATCAATAATGATATGTTAAACATAGATATGTGTCAAGGGTGTTAGTATATATATATATATATATATATATAGGGGTTAAGTGGTTAAGTGGAATATATTCTGATGGTGATCCTTTTCGTTTCTATAGATACTCGAGACGAACACCGGATCATTCCTCTTGGGATTAGAGATCGAGGCAAGATTTCTTCTATCTTTACTTTGAAAAATTATTTATCTTCAAAGGAAAAATGATTTCATGGAATATATATATATGTGATTCTATTATTATTATAATGTTAAGGATTTGTTTTCCTGATTTTGGAAATTAAAGGAAGATGTATATGAATATGAGTATGGATATGGATTAAAGGGAGCAAGATTTCTTTTATCCTTATTTTGATAAACTGTTTATGTTCAAAGGAAATGGTTTTGGTGGATAATATATGAATCTTATATGATGAGATGATTAGGGTTATATACCCTGTTTACTGAGATTTTTGAATATGGATTGTGGATATGGATACGAATATGGATAGAGCGAATATACTTTATATTTTAAAGAGATATGAAAGAATGGTATCAGTTGTTATCTAGAGTTATATGTTTATAATGATATGTTAAAAATATTCTTTTTAAATAGTTGTGATTTAATAAATATAATTTGATTATTATTTAATACTTTTAAAATAGACGGAATATTATATATATATATATAAAAGCGTGTTTGATTTCATTGAATATAGATGAGTTGTCTGAGTCATAATCAAAGTATTATGACATATATATTTTTAAAGGTGATGATAAATGGAAATGGAAATGATATATGTGAATGGAAATGTGAATGGAAATGAAAACGGAAAAATGGAAAATATGGAATGGTGTGTTTATAAATGAAATAATGATTTGACAAAAATGGGGATTGCAACAGAAAGCGTAAGAGGCTGTGTGGGAGTGGCACAGTTCGGCACCCAATATGGGATTTCAACAATAAGCGTAAGAGGCTGTGTGCGGCACAGTCCAACATTCAATATTTATTACGGCCCAAGAGTTGCCGAAGGATAATGTAGTAGGTAGCCTTCCTCCAGGGGTGATTACCAGGTGGGATCATCCCTTCTACTAGTAGAAAACAGAGAGTAGGTACGGTAAGGCGACTGATCATCATCCTACGTATCTGGCGCTAGCAGATATCCCCAAAGTATTTAAAGAAAGAATTGAAAATGGTTACAATTTTATATACTGGAAAAGGAAAAAAAATGGTATGAAAAGTATGGAAATGTTTTATGGATTGAAGAAACTGATTTTATATTATTTTTTATATAATTGTTGTATAAAAGGAAATGGAAGGAATATATTGAAAGTTTTTACTCAAATGTTATATTACCTTGAGATATTATACTTAGATGATGTATTGATATTATATTATATTAGAAAAGAACTGATATTATATTGTTTTATATATTTTTTTTTCTTATAAAGGAAAAATGGATGGTGTATTGAATAATTATTGATTAATTATTTTCTTAATTTTTACAGTGGACTTTCCGTTTATAAATAAATATATATATATATATATATACATATATATATATATATATATATATATATATATATATATGTTTTAACTTTGATTTCTGGTTTACAAAATTTATCTTGCTGAGCAATTATAGCTCACTCTTGCTATTTATTTATATAACAGCTAGATCAGGTACCGAAACGTCGCAGTACAACCCGAAAGAGGGTAAAGGGGAAGTCTACCTTATGAGAAAGTATCGACACCTGTTCTCAAGGTAGTATATACTTATATATGGGTGTAATAGATGGTATTCTGGGATTGTAATAATAGTTTATCTTTAACTGCTATCATTAATGGATGTTGTTCTCTGAGCATATGACTAGTGTGTGTGATGATATTAGTGTGGGGTCATTTGTGTGAGTATTAAATAGTATAAAAAAAAGATCAAGAGATATTGTTAATAAATGGAAATTGGAGTATGATGGCCCGGATTCCTAACCCCGGATCTGGGGCTGTCACAGTTGGTATCAGAGCTAAGAGTCATAATGCTCAGGAACAAAAGTGATAATAATAAATATATCAGTAATAATATAAATTGGGAACTCCAATCGAGTTCAAGGGTGGTATATCGAATGTAGCATTTATTCTTAGTAGTGATTAAAATTTTATAGATTATTACTAATAAAGGTTTATGTTTTAGTATAGGGAGAGGAGATTGGTGAGCCAAAGTTAAGGGTATTTAAAGTCTTCTTGTGTTTAAGGGAGTTTGAAGAAATATTGTAAGTGGATTGGTGAACAGACACTAATTGTTTCGATTGTTTATAGAGGTGAAAGGGTGAAACTGAGGTTGGTCGGTAAAGCCAAGATATACCTTAAGGACCAAGACAGACTGAGACATTCCGAGATTGACTTAAATGAAAAGGTTATTATGCCAAAAATGTTAAGTTTATGTAGCATACGGGATTGATATGAGAAAGGGAATATTTGAGGTAACGGGAAGTGTACGTTAGAAAATATTGTGAGTATGTGTGGTATGTTAGAATATACAATTTAGAAGTATAATTTGAAGGGTCCTTGATACCGGAGCAGTGTCAGGCTAAGACGATCAATATTACGTAAGTATATCGATTAGAGGGTTGTGTTCTATTATGGATAAAGGCAGAAAGTATCGAGCCAAGTCAAGACTAGGTAAATGACGATAATTGGGAATATAAGACGATAGGTTAAGGCTAAAGGGTGAGTGCCAAATTTAAGAAATTTTGGAGAGTACGCAATCTAAGATATATATGGTATTTGAGGAAAACCTTCCATTATTGGGATTTTCAATTGGGCAGAGGCTATTAACAGTACCTATTTTCAAGCTCCTAAAGCCCTGCTAAATTATATTATTGAGTTTCAAATTTTCCTCCACTGGTGGGTAATTATTCATTAAGGGCCGGCAAATTTTTTAAAAACTTTCTGGTACGTTTGGAATGTGTTTCAAAATTGTATTTTATCTATTTTAGTCAAAAATATTTCCCTAAGATTATTTTCGGAAGATGGTATTTATCATCGTGATTTAAATTTCCCTCTATATTTCTTACTCCAACTAAGAGGAACGGCCCTATATGTATACACAAGGATGATCTGTCTGTGTGATAGAAAGTCGGAGGGGACGCCCTCACTTGTGTGACGTACGGGTTCTTCCATCATATTGATTTCCCAAATATTCTTTTGTTTCGAATAAGAGCTATTTAAAACTCTTAATCTTATAAATTGTTGTGGGACCCTTGCTTGTTTCTGGGTTCGTTTCAATTCAAAGTCTCTTAAATTCTATCAATTGTTTTGAATATAGAATATTTCATTAATGGATGGAAGCAATGTTTATAGTATACGTGATTACACAAGGAAACTTGAGATTCCAAGGGAAATTTCGATAAGAGATAATTAGAGCTAGAAGCGTTTTAATATAAGAGAGGAAGGAATTTCGTGAGAAGAAATAGGTATATTGATGATTAGTAAGAGAAAAAAAAAAGAATATGAGGAATTTAAGGCATAATTGAGATTTACTATTGAGAGTAAGGTGTATTTTGAGGATAGAGTCAGAATAAGGATAAACAAAGGAAGTGGGGATAATTAATGAAGGATTCGAGGTGCAATAACTATTAGTAAGGGAAGGCCAATATTGTGACTAATACCCTAAGTAGCAGAGAGAGATTAAAGATGTTAATTATTCAAAGGATTAATCCAAAAGGTGTGAATGAGTAAAACTTGAGATAAAGATTTTGATGAGAATAATATAGGGAAATTTCACTGGTGGAGTAGATAGTATATCATGAAGGAACTAAGGTGGATCAGTAATATGTAAAGAGCGTATAGTGAACAATAGACATATGGGATAAGGTATCCGGATGAAATTCTAGGTACGCTCTAACTTAACCTTTTAAGTGTAAATGTTTGGTAAGGGATCGACTAAGTCAATGAATGGTGTAGGTAGGTTGACAATCTAGATAAGGAAAATCAATATCTGTTAAGGGACAGAGAACTCAATAGAAAGGAGATTAAGAGTATGAGAGAAAGTGTGAGAATATATTTTTCAATGATAAAGGAAAAGTACATTCTTGTTTAAGTATGAACAAGGAATATATATTATAACCAATATTTTCTTACAATTGTTTTAAGAAATATTAGTGGAGCTTATTTTCTGGAAAATTTTACAGAGATGAGATATAGGAATATGGAGGTGTTAATATTTATGTCATGATAGAGATCAAAATATAGACAAACCATAGTGAGATACACTACCATTCAGGGGAGGCCAATATGGTGGCCGATACCCTTAGTCGAAAGAGGAAGGAGAAATGGGATAATATAGAATGACTGAATACAGGAGGAGATTTGCAAGGAAAAGATAGTGAAAGTGTTGCTATTGATAAGCTAAATGGCATGTTGATGAATGACAAGCAAGTTTATGTTGGTGTATTTTTGCGCAAACAAGATAGAGATGTTATGAAAGAGCAAAAAGGATAAAGGAAGTAGTGTAGAAGTTAGAAGGTGTCATGTGGGAAAGGTATTCATCGATATTTTCAACGTGATTCCGGGACGGAATCCTTTTAAGGGGGAAGACTGTAATATCCCCTAACTTTTAGAAATGCTACAGTGTAAAATGAATAGTAAATTTTGTGGATTTAAGGAAATAGTATGTAGGTACCCTATAATTGATACAGAAAATGAATAATCAGAAACCATATTAGTGTTGTATTATGAAAATGAGTGACTCGAAACGATGACGGATTTCAGAGATTCCTGAGTATGGATTTTAAGATGTTTGATTTCAATTGAGTACTATTGTATTGGGTATTAAAGAGTATGGAATATGAAAAGGGTGTATACTTTGAGGAACATATGAAATTAGGTTAAACCAAGGGATTATTAAGTCAAGGGAATGCCAGAGGAATTTAGATTGTTAAACAATTGAGAACCACTTGGAAATGAGATATTAAATTTGAGGAATTGAGGATTTAATATTTTGGAATTTTATTTGATTTGAGAATTTAGAACAAAAACCGCTGAGACTTTGTAACGAGATTAAGCGAACGAATCATGTATTGAGGATATTAAATGTTAGAAGTCCAACGGAGGATATATTATGAGAGGGAAAAAGAGTTGAGAATATAATCCTAGAGTAAAGAGAATACAAACGAGTTAGTGAGCGAGTTAGAGAATGCTTGAGAAATCGGGAGAACGTTTTCTGAGATAAAGAGAAATAATCAAGGAATGTTGGAGTTAATATTCGTTCGAGATATTGTGCCATATTAGGGCATTAATATGCAACGTATAAGTGGTAACGTATTTATTTTATTCAATAAATGACAAGGAAATCAAAGCGGTGGAAAAGAAAACAAAACCAAGGGACTTAAATGCAAGAAACAAGAGATAAGGACTTAGGTGCAAAAGGAGGAAGGACTTGGATGCAAATAGTTGTGGATAAGAGCAATCCAAAAGGACCAATGGGAGCTTGCCACCTCACCTGGACTAGATGAGGATAAGAATTTATGAATAAATATCTTTGGTTAGCATTATTAGCATTATTATCAAAGCAACATAAAACAAAACATCACCACCACCATTCTGCCAAAACAGAGAACATCTCGGTAATTTGAACGTTGAGCCTTCGTTTCTCAATGAAACTTTGCATTCTTTATATGATTGGAAAGCTGGTGAGATGCTCTACAACTTTCCTTTAGAAGCCTCGTTCAGAAAAGCTAAGTAAGGGCCTCATTTTTCATGATCTTTCAGTTTGGTTTTAGGGACTCCGAATTACTAACTTGATTTTCTTGATTTCTCTTGATGATCTAATCTTGTCTAAGGCTAGTTGAGGGCTAATCAAGGCTTGTTAAGGTCATAAAAACATCCAGGAAGGTAATCCTCTTTTGAAACCCTAGCTCTTAGTTTGAGTTTTGATGAATTAGATGAGTTATAAAGATTTGATGCATGTTTAGAGCATTAGTGTTAGGAGTGGGCTTTGTTAATTGTTAAAAGTGGTTCCATGGATGTTAAGGCAGTTCTTGACCTTAGTTTAATGTTAAATAACATGTTTGAGTTGTTTGGAGTGGATGGTATGATATTTGGAGTATTTGGATTATTCGATTTATAGCCGTCGTAATGACGAATTGTTGTTGATGCTTAAAACAGTAGGCACACGAGACACATACCCTATGTAAATGTTGAACCACTGCCTAGAACTTGTAGATCTTGTTTCATAGATCATTTTGATATAAAGTACGTCAAAATCCAATGAACGGTTTAGGAGAAAAGTGAGTTTTAGTGAAAGTCGTTCGGAAACCGAGGAAATGCAGTTATGTCAACTTTGAGGCTATAATTACCTTACTTAAACATTCTTAAAAGTTATGAAATTTTGGGAAAATATATTAAGGTGAATAGAGAGTCAAGCCCCACTGACCTTGTGTCAAAATTCGAAATTGATAATTTATGAGAAATTTTACAGTCGAGAGTGATTGTTAAGGAAATGGTGAAAAACACTGAAACTTTGATGGAGTTTAAAAGTGGATAAGTTCTTGGAACTTTTGGATCAATAATGATATGTTAAACATAGATATGTGTCAAGGGTGTTAGTATATATATATATATATATATATATATATATCTAGGGGTTAAGTGGTTAAGTGGAATATATTCTGATTGTGATCCTTTTCGTTTCTATAGATACTCGAGACGAACACCGGATCATTCCTCTTGGGATTAAAGATCGAGGCAAGATTTCTTCTATCTTTACTTTGAAAAATTATTTATCTTCAAATGAAAAATGATTTCATGGAATATATATATGTGATTCTATTATTATTATATTGTTAAGGATTTGTTTTCCTGATTTTGGAAATTATAGGGAGATGTATATGAATATGAGTATGGATATGGATTAAAGGGAGCAAGATTTCTTTTATCCTTATTTTGATAAATTGTTTATGTTCAAAGGAAATGGTTTTGGTGGATAATATATGAATCTTATATGATGAGATGATTAGGGATATATTCCCTGTTTACTGAGATTTTTGAATATGGATTATGGATATGGATACGAATATGGATAGAGCGAATATACTTTATATTTTAAAGGGATATGAAAGAATGGTATCGGTTGTTATCTAGAGTTATATGTTTATCATGTTATGTTAAAAATATTCTTTTTAAATAGTTGTGATTTAATAAATATAATTTGATTATTATTTAATACTTTTAAAATAGACGGAATACTATATATATATATATATAAAAGCGTATTTGATTTCATTGAATACAGAGGAGATGTCTGAGTCATAATCAAAGTATTATGACATATATATTTTTAAAGGTGATGATAAATGGAAATGGAAATGATATATGTGAATGGAAATGTGAATGGAAATCGAAACGGAAAAATGGAAAATGTGGAATGGTGTGTTTATAAATGAAATAATGATTTGACAAAAAGGGGGATTGCAACAGAAAGCGTAAGAGGCTGTGTGGGAGTGGCACAGTCCGGCACCCAATATGGGACTTCAACAATAAGCGTAAGAGGCTGTGTGAGGCACAGTCCAGCACTCAATATTTATTACGGCCCAAGAGTTGCCGAAGGAGGATGTAGCAGGTAGTCTTCCTCCAGGGTTGATTACCAGGTGGGATCATCCCTTCTACTAGTAGAAAACAGAGAGCAGGTACGGTCAGGCGACTGATCATCATCCTACGTATCTGGCGCTAGCAGATATCCCCCAAGTATTTAAAGAAAGAATTGAAAATGGTTACAGTTTTATATACTGGAAAAGGAAAAAAAATGGTATGAAAAGTATGGAAATGTTTTATGGATTGAAGAGAAACTGATTTTATATTATTTTTTATATAATTGTTGTATAAAAGGAAATGGAAGGAATATATTGAAAGTTTTTACTCAAATGTTATATTACCTTGAGATATTATACTGAGATGATGTATTGATATTATATTATATTAGAAGGAAACTGATATTATATTGTTTTATATTTTTTTTTCTTATAAAGGAAAAATGGATGGTGTATTGAATAATTATTGATTAATTATTTTCTTAATTCTTATAGTGGACTTTCCGTTTATAAATATATATATATATATATATATATATATATGTTTTAACTTTGATTACTGGTTTACAAAATTTATCTTGCTAAGCTATTATAGCTCACTCTTGCTATTTATTTATATAACAGCTAGATCAAGTGTCGAAACGTCGCAGTACAACCCGGAAGAGGGTAAAGTGGAAGTCTACCTTATGAGAAAGTTTCGACACCTGTTCTCAAGGTAGTATATACTTATATATAGGTGTAATAGATGGTATTCTGGGATTGTAATAATAGTTTATCTTTAACTGCTATCATTACTGTGTGTGATGATATTAGTGTGGGGTCATTTGTGTGAGTATTAAATAGTATAAAAAAAAGATCAAGAGATATTGTTAATAAATGGAAATTGGAGTATGATGGCCCGGATTCCTGACCCCGGATCTGGGGCTGTCACATTCATGCTTGGCCTCAAATTCACCATTCACTTGCGATACTACTAGTCTTGAATCCCCACAAACTTTGAGATTGTTGACCCTCATGATTCTGGCCAAGCCCAACCCGGCTATCAAGGCTTCATACTTAGCTTCTTTATTGGTTGTCGGAAAATCCAACTTCAAAGCAAACTCAACTGTGAACCCATCGGGGCTTTGCAAGACTAAACCTACACCGCTAGATTTTGTTTTTGATGCTCCATTAAAATAGAGCACCCAATATTCCTTCTGATCAGGTTGATATAAGTTAAGGCTGAAAGGCGCTTATATTAGTTTCGTGTTTCATGTAATTCATAATACACCATGCTAGTTTAATTTCATATAATTCATATTTTGCAAAAAAAATAATAATAATAATAAAAAATTGCATATTCATGATTAGTTGCATATCATATTTTCCTTGATCCCGTAGCGCTGAGTGGTTCCGTTTAGCAGCCAATGATGAATTTGAGTGTGATAATGATGAATAGAGGGCTGATTTAAATACTTATGAATTGACTTGCATGCTACAGAAACACATTCTTAACAGAGTCTCAACGATTGCTCTTGAACTAGTTCCGGAACATACTTGTTGTTTTGTTAAGAATAATCACTTGTTTATATTTAGAATGTTCTGTATTCCCTTAAAAGCATAAGAGCACTAAAATATAAGTTTGGGGGAAACCAAGGATTGCTTGCTAAAAGTGTAGTACCCTCATTGTTGTTTAGAATTGATGCCTTAATTCAAAGTGATTTTGATAATTATGAAAGCTAGCCGGGAACACGAAACTAATATAAGCGCCTTTCAGCCTTAACTTATATCAAACCACACGAACATCCACTTAAAAAGATAGAAGTTGTGTGGACACCGTTTATGCTTAGACCCTTTATGTCTATAAGATTTGAAAACATAATTGGTTTAAGATTAAATTCCTTTATTATGACTACATAGGGCAGTGTGATCCAAAACCCTACCACTTATCGTAAATGTACATGACAATTACGAACCTATGCTAACATGGCAAATTCTAAACTCCTAAATCCACTTTCGCATTCATTAGGAATTAATAATTTAGATGATAGCTACGCATCTTATAAATTAAGCGCAACCACATTAGGCAATCTAAAATTTTATCATAATACAAATTATTAAGGCATCGAATTACTAAATTACGTAAATAAATCCATCGATTAGTTCATAATCGAACAGATCGTCATCATGGGATTAAATGAAAACATGGCAGAAAATAGCATGAATTAAATATAAAATTACAAGAGTTTAGGAAGTAGAACCGAAATAGCTTCCAATGAAAGATAAGAGCACTCCAAGTAATCCCCTTACAATCTTCAACCAAAATAGAACTTATACTAAATTTGCAGAAAATTTAAGTGTATATAATACAACTGAAATTACAAAAGAAATGTTGCTCAAATTTTGAGAGACTACAAGAGAATGCAGTCGAGAGGTGTGTCTAATCCTACTACAAATGCTTCTATTTATAGGCCAAATTAGCACACCAGCAATAGAAAATTCCGTCGAAAGCAGTGATAAAATATCAACCAAGCCGCCCCTTACGACCCGCCAACTCTGTTTTCTTTTAACACATGATTAATACAGCTGAAAACCAGTTTTGGAACAGGGAGGTGCAACACACGTAGACGTTTTTCCCTGATTTCTTCGGGCGCGTGACGCCCACGCGCTAAGAGGCGAGCGGATCTGCAGCCAACAACGTACAGGAAGTGGCAGGCTAGGTAACTTTTGCTTTTTAGAAAAATCAATTCAAATTGAATACAGATTGTATCCTTTGTTTAAATAATCATGGCAAACATTGATTTGCCACGTGGCCTCCAAATCTTTTGAACGGGTTTCGTAAAAATGCTTTTTAATCCGCAAAGCTTATAATCTTTAATTAATAAATAATTATTTTAATCCAGAAATTATAAAAATAAATATCTAATATTATTAGATATTTATAAATATAATTTTCTAAATTAATAAAATTGTTTAATAATATAAATAAATCCTTATTGTCTAAGCTGCGGTCTTTGGGCGTCTGGAACCGGACTCCTTTTGCTTAACAAAAATTATATCAATTCCAACCGGGGTTCCAGATTTAAGAATATATCTCTTTCCATATTTTTGTGATAATTCTTATTTCTTCATTGCTCGTCCAGGTGTAAGCTACGGCCTATTGAGGATCTGAAATCGGACTCCTTTTGCTTAGAAAAAAATATAACAATTCCAACCGGGATTTCATTTAAGAATATATCACTCAGAATTTCTTTATGATAATTCTTTTTTTCCTCGTAGCCAGTTCACTTGATAATAAAATCCTTGTGATTAAATTCCGAATCGAGGCAAAAATCCGAATTGATGCAAAAATCCACCATTTTTAGTCTTTTATCGCCACGATACCTAAAGTTGTGAGTTCTGCACAACAAAGACTGAAACAACATAAACGAATTAAAAGACACAACATACTTAAAGATAAACCACCAATCTAGGTCCAATTAGCGCATAATAAGTGGATATAAAATCCACTTATCACAGGTACAAGCTCCTCATCTTTTTCTTCACTCCCAGGGGTGGTTACTATATCCTGCCCCCCGATTTCTTGGTTGTCAATGGTACATTCAACCACGAATTCAGCTAATTCCTGAGCCTTGATGGTTGTTCGAGGCTTATACGTGATGTCAAATTCTCCAATTTCAATTGCCCACTTAATCAACCTTCCACTGGCCTTTGGGCCATGTAATATGTTCCTCATTTACTGGGCTCGTAGCTTCTTCGAGGCTGTTATCTTTAATGGTTGAGTAATTCAACTCAGCCCCATGCAACACCTTGCTCACGTAGTAGATGGGTTTCTGAACCTTTTTTTTTTCTTGAACGAGGACGACACTCAATGGTTGTTCAGATACCTCCAGGTATAGATAAAGAATTTCCCCAGGACTAGGTTTGGCCAACAACGGGGCTTCAGCCATGTACTTCTTCAACTGTTCAAAGGCCTCTTGGCTCTCAGGAGTCCACTTAAAATTTTTCACCTTCTTCAGTGCCTGAAAGAAAGGCAAGCATTTGTCACCAGACTTGGAGATAAATCTCCCCAGGGCTACAACTTGGCCCGTTAACTTCTATACGTCCCGTATAGAGTGGGGCGGTTCCTTATCCAGAATCGTTTTAATCTTATCAGGGTTGGCCTCTATTGTGACAGCCCCCAAATCCGGGGTCAAGGATCCGGGCCGTCACGGTCCAATTTCCATTCAATATCAATACCTCTTTAACTTTTTTTTCCCATTTAATATTTATGCAGTTGACCCCGCATTAATACACACACACACCAGTCATATGCTCAGAGAACAACAACCACGATATTAAAAGTTTAACGTTAAAGGAGTTATAACAAACCAGGATCATACTTAAGTACATTGTTGAATAACACTTCGACATGAAGCATTCCAACAACCAAAAGTTTATTACATGTCTTCATACTTAATTATACATAAGTTCTCAGAACCCGTCTGCCTCTACGCTACCTCAGGAATCGATGCTAGCGTGCTCTCAGAAGGTCGCTTTCCCCCTACCCTCTTACGGGGCGTTCTGCGAAGTATTGGCATACCTAGCTGTATATATATAAGTAGCAAGGATGAGCTAAAATAGCTCAGCAAGATAATTTCTATCAACTATCAACACAGGAAAATAATCATCATGTATATATTTTAATAAACAATTTTCAGATATTATGTAAGGAAATTTTATTTCCGTTCAGGACATACTTTTCAATTATCTCTGTACGAAAAGAAATATATAATATTATAATCTCAGTCTCAATTCTAATATCATATAATAACTGGAAAACAATTATAGACTTTGAGAAAAAATGACATTCCTATTTAATAATACATCATCCACTTTCTATTATAAGAAAAGAAAGGCACAACAATATAATATCAATTGCTCTTCTGTATTCAGATAATAATTCACACTTCTTCTAAATATATTATCTCAAGATAACATAAAAATTTGAACCATATCTCTCATTATAATCCTTCAATTTCCTTTTTACACAGAAATTTTATACCATTGTATAAAATCAGTTTCTCTTCCATTTATAACACAATTCCTTCTTTTCATATCATTTTTCTGTTTTCAGTATAAAAATCTGAAAACCATTTTCAATTCTTTCTTTCAAGTTTTGGGGATATCTGCTGGCGCCAGATACGTAGGACGATGATCAGTCGCCTGACCATATCCGCTCTCTGTTTACTACTAGTAGAAGGGATGATCCCTACCTGGTAATCAACCCTGGAGGAAGGCTACCTGCTACATCCTCCCTTGGCATCTTCGTGCCGAAATAAAATATTGGATGCTGGACTGTGCCACTACCACACAGCCTCTTACGCTTACCGTTGCAATCCCCCTTTTTCAAATCATCAAATAGCATTTCACATTTTCCATTTCCATTCACATTTCCCTTCACATATATCATTTCCATTTCCATTTATCATCACCTTTAAAAATTTATATATGTCATAATACTTTGATTATGACTCAGACATTTCCTCTGTATTCAATGAAATCAATATGCTTTTATATACGTAGAGTATTCCATTTATCTCAAAAGTATTAAATACCATTCAATAATATTTATTAAATCACAATACTTAAAAAGAATATAATATTATAAATCATGTAACCCTAGATAATAACTGATACCATTCCTTTATATATCTTTAGATAACAACTGATACCATTCCTTTATATTCCCTTAATCATAAGGCATGTTCACTTCATGCATAATCATCTCTATGTATATTCATATCCATCTCATACTCATATCCATATTCATATCCATATCATATAGGGATGGCAAAAAAACCCGATCCGACGGATACCCGATCCGATCCGATCCGTTTGGGTCTACCCGAACCCGATTTTTTGGATTTGGATTTGGATTTGGATCTTATTTTTGGACCCGAAAGAGTTTGGATCTGGATCTGGATCTTAGGTAACCCGATCCGATACCCGACCCGAAACCCGAAACCCGATCCAAACCCGATCCGAACCCGATATATATACACAAACACACATTTACATACATTTAATATTCATTATTATTTAGTATATCATTTTATATATTTGAGATACATATCAAATAAATATACAAAATGATCACATATATATATATCCACAATTTTGATTTATTTATTCGAATCACAATCTTATTTTTTTATTGAAATTCTAATATATTTATATAAATACATATATATAATTTTTATTTTATTATCATTTTTAAATTTTATTTATAATATTCTATTTTTTTATGCAACTATAATATTTTTATATTTAAAATTTTAAATATATTTTTTCTTTTATGTTTTGCTTAATGTGATTATTTTAATTTTTGAATTTTGAATTAAAAACCCGATTTAGACCCGAATCCGATCCGAAACCCGATAAAACCCGAAGATTTGGATTTGGATCTTGATTTTCAAATCCGGATCCAGACCCGATCCGATCCGAAAACTTTGGATTTGGATTTGGATTTGACCAAACCCGATCCGACCCGACCCGTTGCCATCCCTAATATCATACTCATATACCTCTCCTTTTAATATCCATAATCACGGAAAACAAATTCTTAACAATATAGTAACAATAGCATCACATGTATATATTCCATGAAATCCAATTTCTTTAAAGATAAATAATTTCCAAGTAGGGATAGAAAAGATCTTGCCTCGATTTCGGTATCCTGACAGTATGGCTCGTCCCTCTTCCGGAACTTCTATAAACACAAAAGGACCGTCGTTAGAATACCACATCTCTTACTCACTACACTCTTGTATAACATTACCCTTCACACTTTAATATATGTTTAACGTATCACTATTACCCCAAAGGTTCGAGAACTTAACCACTTATAACCTCAATCGAAGTTTCAGGGGTTTTCACCATTTCCCCTAACGACCACACTTAACTGTAAAAATTCTCAGAAAATATGGATTTCGAATTTTACCATAAAGCCAACTGGTAATGCCTCTTTGACTACTCTACTACCATATACCAAAATTTTATAATTTTCAAGAATGTCTAAGTATGGTAGTTATAGCCTCAAAGTTAACAAAATTATGGTTTCTCGGTTTTCGAACGTCTTTCACTAAAACTGACTTTTCTCCTAAATCGTTCATCAGATTTTAGCGCACCTTATATCAAAACGATCTATGAACCAAGCTCTATCTCATCATGGTCATTTGGGGGTCTGGACAGTAGCCTACCGTATGGGTTCAGGGTCCAAAAATAGGGCAGATTCTTGGTCTAACGAAAATCGGACATTATAACGGCTATATTTTCATACTTTCCAAAATCAAACTCCTCCAAATCAATCATCCACCTTATACACCATCACCTACACCATGTGGTCATCTTACCAACCATGGTTACAAGCACATACTCCTTCCATATTCAACTTTAATCACTTACAAACACATATAACATCAAAATCTTAACATTTACACCACTAAATCACTAATTAACTCAATATCCATTATAAATATAAAAGGGCAAGCATGTTTATACCTTCTTGAATCTTTTACAACCCTTAATAATCCTTGATATATCCTTAATCAACCTTATACTAGCTTGAATCAACTAAAAGAACCATAAAAATCAAGTTAGTTTCTAAGGGTCACTATTCATCATCACTTTTGTAAAAATCATAACAAATCGAAAAATAAGAGTTTGGCTCTCAAATTTTTACCACATCTTGGCCTCTGTATAAGCTTTGATTGGAGCTATAGATCACCAAAAATAAAGCTTCCTAGCTATGGTTTTGAGCTCCATCTTTCCGCTGAACAGAAACTGGACAGATTGGGTTCTCCAACTTTGAGCATGGATTTGACTAGGCTATACTACTTTGTTGGCCATGAAATTTTTCACGAACCTTACACATGGAGTGGAGAAATTATGGTTAAAATTTGGTGATTTTATCATGGATAGAAATGGAGATATGAATTTTTCTTTGTGCTTGGTTCCTGTTTGGCAGATTGGAGAGATTGATGTTTTCTTGCTTTTTCTCTTGAATAATGACTTGAAAGGCTTGTTTTTATTCTTTTCATCAGCTGCCTTATCTCTTAATTAAGTGGGTTTGAAGTCCACCAATGAGAAAGAGCCAATTGTTGGCTCCTTGTTAATGCTTATCTTTGAATTTTGCAAGAAAGTCCTTAGCTTTATGTAAATTGCATCCAACATCCTTTAAGTCTTATAATTCTTCTACTTTGGTACTTCCCTTCTTAATCCACTTAAAATCATCCCTTGAATGTGATTGGGCCAATGTTAAGGCCCAAATCTTGTTATTGGTTTTATACTTGGGCCTTGTCCAAGAGTTTCTAGTTGTTGGATTCATCGAAGGATTTCTGTGATCGTCTCAGTGGTTTCTCCTTTGTAAATTCCTTGGATATATAATATCCTCTCCCACATAATATATTAGTGTGTTAGGGTGATTCTAATCCTCAAGTAGGTATTAGATCCAATATCCTTGGTATATTCTCTTTTTCTCAGAAGTTGCTCTCCCGGTTATCTCTCGGGTTCTCAAACTCGTTTAACAACCTAAATTCCCTTGGCATTTCCTTGACTTGATCACTCCTTGGTTTAATCTAATTTAACTAATTCCTCAATATATAATTTCCTTAAATATCTCCATGCTCCTTAATATCCAATAGAAGCTTATTCGAAATTAAAATCCTCAAAATCCATATTCAGGAATTTCTGAAATCTATCGTCATTTCGAGTCACTTATTTTCATGGTATATCCCTAACATGGTTTCTGCTTATTCATTTTCTGTTTCAAGTGTAGAGTACCTACATACCATTTCTCTAAATCCTCAAAATTTACTATTCATGGGGTCACTGTAGCTTTGCTAAAGTTAGGGTTATTACATCTATGCCTCTTTTTGAAACCATCAGACCCACAAACTTTCCCGATCCAATACCAAAAGCACACTTGGCTGGATTCAACATCATCTTGTGGTGCCTTAGCACTTCGAATGCCTCTCTAAGGTGCTTAATGTGGTCTACCGTGAATAGGCTCTTGACCAACATATCATCAACATAGACCTCCAGGGTTTTTTCCAATCAGATGGGCGAATATCTTTAGAATGTCATCCTTGTTCATCGTAATCTGATTGTAGCCACTGAACCCATCCATGAAGCTCAACATCTCATGTCCAGCTGTGGCATGTATCAATGTATCTATCCTTGGCAGAGGGAAACAATCCTTCGGACAGGCGTCATTCAAATCAGTGAAGTCTATACACATCCTCCACTTCCCATTAGCCTTCTTGACCATCACAGGGTTAGCCAACCATTCGAGGAACTGAATTTCTTCAATAAAACCAGCTTCCAAGAGCTTGTCAACTTCTTGCTTAATGGCCTCTCACCTCTCAGGAGCAAAATTCATCTTCTTCTGCTTTATTATCTTCGCTTGGGATCGACATTCAACCTATGAGTTATAAGTTGGGGATCAATTCCTGGCATATCAGCTACTGTCCATGCAAACACATCACTGTTCACTTGTAAGAATGTTGTCAACTTGCCCTTCAAGGGTTTTTATTTATGCATTTGTTTGTTTCCCTTCGCGTATTCTCTTATTTTTGGTACTTGGGTCATCTTGACTTACACACATCAGGTGCTTGGTACATAAATAAAATCACATAATCAAAGAATAGAAAACAAACTTGCATTAATAACTTGAAGTGGGTTCAACCCTTACATAGAGTACTACTATCCAACTCGGAGCAACATGCTCTGCAATTGTTTCAATGAACCTTATTTCTACTTCTACTAGATAAATATGAAGCTAAGTCCTACTAGGATAACTTGAGCCCATCGGGGCTTTGCAAGACTAGGCCTGCACCACTTGTTTTTGTTTTTGATGCTCTATCAAAATAGAGTGCCCGCCACTCCTTCTGGTTTCCTCATTCTTATTTTGAGGTTCACTTCCTGCTTGGGGTACTATCTCCTGCCCCCCGACTTCTTGGTTGCCAATGGTACATTCAACCACAAAGTCAGTTAACACCTTAGCCTCAATGGCTGTCCGAGGCTTCTGTGTGATGTCCTTTCCTGGCCTTTCTCGGTGTTCCTTACCACTACGGACATTCATGTCTTCAATTAGAAGGACCTACCCCCGACTCCATCAGGCCTTAACGATGATACATAACAACTTCGTGCCATCTTTGGATCACCTTTATGTTCTTCAACACCATTCCTAGTTGGGAACTTGATCTTCATATGATAAGTTGAGGCAATAGCCTTGAATGCATGAAGTCCAGTCCTTCCGAGGATAGCATTGTACGTTGAAACCGCCTTGATTACCATGAAGTTCAACATCTGAGTGGCCTCCTTGGGCTCCTGTCCAATAGTTATAGGCAACTGAATAGTCCCTTCAACTTTGGATTCTACTCCATTAAATCCATATATAGGCATGTTATTAGGGGTCAACTGAGAATCATTGTACCCCATCTTCAAAAATGCATCATGAAACAGAATGTCAACGGAAGCTCCATTGTCTATCAAGACTCGCTTCACCTCTGAGTTTCCAATCACAGAAGTTATGACCAACCAGTCGTCATGGGGGAACTTCACCCCTTCCAAGTCTGAGTCATCGAAACCAATCATTACTTCAGTTTTTGCACGCTTCGGGGCCTCTACCACGATGTGCATCACTTCTCTGGTATAAACTTTCCGAGAATTCCTTGTTGTGCCGATCGCAGTCGGGCCTCCTGAGATCATGTTGATTACTGGCCCTCGGGGCTGTGGGTTATGATCTTGATCGTCATCCCTTTTATAATCTCTAATTTGATTACCATGATCTTCACCCTTAGTGAAGTGGCTCAGTTTCCCTCTACGGATCAAAAACTCAATCTCATCTTTGAGTTGTTTGCAATCATCAGTGTCATGCCCCACATCTCTGTGGAATCTGCAATTATGATTCTTGTTTCTCTTTGCGGGATCACCCCTGGGTGACTTCGGCCATCGGAAATCCTTATCCTTCTCAATGTCCAACAAGATTCGACTCCTAGGAGTATTCAACATTGCATACTCAGTGAACCTTGGTCCTTGGTTCTTCTTAGGGGCAGAGTCGGAGTCCTCGCTAGTTCGGGGATACTTGTCCCTAGCATCATACTCCTAGTCTTGCTTTCGCTTCTTGGAGTCGTTGTTACCTCCTTCTCCACCACTATGGCTTCTTTCTTCATGCTATCCTCAGCTTTAATATACTTGTCAGCCCTTCGTTGGAGTTCAGCCATATTCTCAATAGGATGCTTTGCTAATGACCTTTTAAAGAATAGGTCAGTGGTTCCGTGTTCCAAGGCTACCATGGCCACCTTATTCTCCAAATCAGTGATGTTCAATGTCTCCTTATTAAACCTCTTGAGGTAGTCTCTCAAATTTTCATTCTTCCCTTGCACCACGTACATGAGGGATGTGGAGGTTTTCTCATGAACTCTTCCATTGATAAACTGACTAACAAAAGCAACACTTAACTCCTTAAAAGAGCCAATTGAGTTTGCAGGCAACCGGCTATACCATCTTTGAGCCATGCTCGATAGGGTTTGAGGGAATGCCCTACACTTTAAGGCATCACTTGCAAGCTGCAACAGCAGTGCGTTCAAAAACGTCCTGACATGATTTGCGGGATCACTCGTTCCATCATAAGCCATGATTGTCGGCATCTTAAACTTTCTAGAGATGTGAGCATTCATCACTTCCTCGATGAACGGGGGTGTGGGATCATCAGGATCCCCAAGTGGCATCAAATCCTTTGGATTGCTTCTGGGGGCTTCCACCCTTGTTGTTCTTTCGGTTGAGGTGTCAGCCCTTCTCTGTCTTCTTGAGGATCTCTCCAAGTCTATAATTGGAATCCTTCTTGAGGTTGGAGGAGGTTGAGTCTAATTCAACCTAGCTTGTTCCCTCGCCATATCGTCCTTCAACTTTAAGATCTCGGCCTCATGAGCCTTAATCCTTTCAGCAATTGTTAAGGGGGTCCATCATGGATAGTTTGAGTCCTTGTTCGAGGTTCTTTGCTAGCACGTCGCCTCCTCGGGGCTTCATCACGATCATCATCACCAGACGGTGAATCATCAGTATAGGGGCCGGAGTAGTCATCATACTCTCGATCTCGGATCTGCAAGGCATGACCACTTGGTCCAATATCTTGAGTAATTGGAGGGTAGTTAGGCAGACCATACACCGGGTTGGTATTCGTGGGGAGATCCATATTATGGATCTGTACCCCTGGTGGTAACCGGCGGTTAGGATTAACCAGAGGAGAAACCATCATCTGAAGAGAGTTGGTTTCTTGGCTTGGGTGGAGTACCACAGGTAATGTTCCCTCAACATGAGGATTCGTCCCTAGAGGTTGAGAAACTTGATGTTGAGTGATCGCCCCTGTTGTTGGGGGTAATTGTTCAGTGGCGGGTGGAGCAGAATTTAGAGGCAGGGCCTCAGTAGAGGTCGATACTGTTCTTCGTGTGGTTACCATGGTTGATGTTGATTCCAACAGATGGCGCCAAATGTTGTGAAATAAAAATTATGGTTTGTGTGTAATTAATGCTAGGGTTGTTGAGCTTCGAGCTTTAATGGTTGTTTCCGTGTTTCGAGACTGATCGGTCCTCATAGAGTGCCTACGTATCTCGTATTGAGAATCAAGCCAAAAACGTAGTTCTGAGAATGAGGGGTCAGGCCCTTTATATAGGTTGAGAAGCCCTAGAATCGTAGTAGAATTAGGTGACTTGGTGGGCAAATCACCGCCTTGAGGAAGGTTCTAGACTCCTTCCTTGTAGGAGTCAGTTCCCATATCGAATTCTGTGCCTTGGAGGCTAAGCTTGGTAGGAGTAATATCCTTATCTGACTCTTATTGCTGAGCTGGTTATTACCCTTAATATTAATTACGAAATTAATATCATAAATAGGGTTTGGGCCCATCAGGTGGGCCCCACGTTTGGACCATATTAGGTCTAATTAATGCTACATTAAATGTGTCTTTAGGACTTATTTTTACCCCATATCAGATATATATTGACATCTGTACAGTTGGATCATCGATAAATATTTTTAAAAAAATATAAACAATAATCTGGGACAAAATAGTAGTTTGTAGTACTAGTCAAATCAATAGTTGACTACTAATTTCACTATCCAAATTAATTTTTTATTTTTTAAAATTTTGGAAGTATCACTAAATTAGATATATAAATATTGACATCGTATGGTTGAATCGTCGATAAATATTTTTTAAAAAATAGAAACAACAATTCAGGACAAACCACCGGTTAGTAGTACTAGTCAAATATATAGTTGACTACTAATTTCTCTATTCAATCATCGAAAAATTACAATATTATTATCAATATGATTAAATCATCGAAAAAATGAAAAATACGAATGAATTCTACAAAATTTGATATTATTTTAAATATTTAAAGTCATTTAGAAATTCTAAAAAATTATTGTTTGGTAATAAATATTTAAGAAAATCATATTCTAGTAAAGAATATTTTTATGAATATTTGAGAATTTTCTGGGAATTTTTATATTATTTTATATATTTTTTAAGTATTTTTAACTATATTTTAAATACAATTAAGAAAATGTTTTTAAAATTATAATTGAATTTCTTAGTTAGCATCTGTGTGGTTGTCTCTCACTGATCCATTTAGTGTCACATGGATTGATGAGTCAATTATTCTGAATCCTTAAAAAACAAATATAAATCCTAGCTATTCATTTTAAAAAAACAAATATTTATAAATATATATATATATATATATATATATATATATATATATATATATATAATACAAATACATTACTAATACCTACCTTAACTACCCAATCCCCCCCTCCATGCCACCCCCACCCCCACGTTCCGCAGCTCACCCCAGCCAACCATCATTTTTATCTCTCTTCACGTATTACATAAAAATTTAATTTTTAAAAATTTATATCTCTCAATCTACTCATCCAAAATTAATGATTTAAATATGTACGTGTTCTACAAATCGAGCTCTATATATTGATATAATTTTTTTTATTTTGAACAAATATTTTTCTGGGTAATATTTGGAGTTTAATTCAATTTGAAGGTTTGATGGAATTTTTGATGATTTCGAGCCTGCAAGGTTTGTTGGGATTTATGGGTGATAGCATAGAGACAACTTAACTATATTTCCCTGTACTTAGTTTTTACTAAGTTCAACATATTGTCACAGCCAGAGTATGTCTTCGTATTCGAATAATTGCTATCATGTAATAATTGTATGATGTGGGAGAAGTTCATACATTTGTTCAAGCCTCAAAGAATACATCCAGAAGACAACAAGGATAAAAGTTACTGTCATGTTCTTGACAGTAAAGTTACAAGAAGACAAATGTTGCAAAGTCACGACAAAGCTACATCTGACAGCAACATTGGCTGAAGCAAGAGACATTGACATTCTCATACTTGACAGCAAGTCTGTAGTTCCGACAGCAACATTGGCGGGAGCACGTACTGTCAACCACTGATTATTCCTTTGATAGCAGACTCTGAGGTTAATGTTACTGTCACCTTGGATTATTTGAATTTGGTATTTTCTCAGTCAAAGCCCGTGACAGGTTACATGTTCAAGAAATAAATTTGCTGCAACACACTATCATTTGTAGCAGACCTGCAAGACTACGATAGAAGCTTAAGAGATTCACAAGACAAGGCTGGTCAATTCGAGGAGTATGTAATATCCACATCTACTAGAATTGTATTAAATAGAAATAGAAAGAATCTAGGTTACTTTACTTATAAGGTTTATCCTATCAATATAGCAATTTGGGAAAGTCACATGGATGTGCAAATTGTAATGAGCTGCCACTTGAATACGACAGTAGCTCAACACCCCATGCGATAGAGACAACAGAGTATCTTAGTCTACTTAGATACATCTTAGATTCTTTTCTATTCATGTACGCATACAAAGCAATTTGTATCTCTTGAGATATCGAAGCTGGAGAAACTCTCTCTCCAGGTTGTAGCAACACTTCACAAAAAAATAAATAAAACATTTATTTTGTGAGAAATCTTGTTTCACTTATTGCTTACATACATCTACTGATAATCTATAATCTTTATCTTCGTTGTTGATTTAAAGATTCGATTTTATAAGTATTGCATTCAACCCCCCCTTTTGCAATACTCCGGGACCAACAACTGGTATTAGAGCATCCAGATTGATACACAAATCTGAAGATCATGACGGGTGTTCAGAAGTCAAGTGGAATCAAGATTCCAGTCTTTGATAAAGAGAACTACAATTTCTGGAAAAGAAAGATCTTGTTATTTATCAAAGCTGCCCATCCACTGTATTTGGGAATTCTTGAGAACGGCCCCTTCATACCTCAGAAGGAAGTAGCTGCTGCTACTGAGAATGATGAAGTCATTCTAGCCCATTGGGTTGCAAAGAAGCCTTCAGAGTACATAGAGTCCGAAAAGGAGAAAGTAGTCTTGGATGACTATTTACAACTCATCTTGCTCGACTCACTTACATTAGACAAAGCCATGTGTGGTAATGTCATGGGATGTAGATCTGCAAAAGAGATGTGGAACAAGATAGAGTTGTTGTGTGAAGGAAGTGAAGAAGTTCGCGAGAACCAAAGACAAATCCTTGTATCACAATATGAAGCCTTTATGGCTAAACCAGGAGAAGAACTTACACACGTTTGAGAGGTTCAGTAAGCTAATAGCCGAGTTACAAATTCATGGGAAGTTCTATGATAGAAAGGAGATTAATATCAAATTTATGCTCACTCTCCCTGAGCATCTTGAGCACAAAGTAACAGCCATAAGAGAGGGAAGAAACTTGAGTGATGTCTCTCTTGAAACTCTTTATGGTGTGCTCAAATCATACGAACTTGAGCTTTTTCAAAAGAGAGCTATTCAAACTGGAACCAATGGGAAGTTAGCAAACATGTCAGGAGCCCTCATAGCTCATGAACCACAAGTAGCTTGTCCAAGTGAACCATCACAAAGTTCATAACCAACACAGATGCCATCTTTGAAGATTGAGGAGGTGTTGGATGATGAGGAGAAGGTGGTTCTGCAGCTGAAAGATGTTGAGGATGAAGACTTCTACACATTAGAAGAGATTGAAAGCATGGATAATCCAACCATGGCTTATATGGCTAAGAGATTCAAGAATATCAAGTTCAGAAGGGACAAGTCATACAAGCCACAGGGTCAATCATCTAAATTCAACAAGGGAAGTTTTTCAAAGGCCACTGGTGGAGCCACAAGAGGAGATTACAAGACAGGGTTGGTGGATAGGTCGAAGTTCAGATGTTACAACTGCAATGAGCTAGGTCATTTTGCTACTGAGTGCAGAAGACCAAGACATAATCAAGGAAAAGGATCTGGAAATCAGTTTAAGAGAAATCAAGGGAAAGCCTATGTGGCTGAAGGAAAATGCTGGGATGATTCTGAAGATGAAGAAGAAGATGAATTTGTGAACTTAGCCCTCATGGCTAAATCTGATGAAGAAGCTTCAAGTTCATCAAATCAGGTACCATCTCTAGTCTTACTTGATATGTCTAAAACTGAGTATAAGCATACCATTGAGGATTTAAGTGCTGAGATGTTTAACATTCATGTTAGTTTATCTGCTGCTCACGAAGAAATTGCTAAGTTAACTAAATAGAATGAAACTCTTAAATCTGAAAATGAAATGTTGTTGCTAAGAACCAGTCCCCTAGATTCATTAGCTCAAGAGAATGCTAGATTGAAAAATGATATTGTCTGTGCTAAGGAAATAGAAGAATTTCTCAGGAGTCAAATTGCAGAAAACGAGTTTAAACTCAAAGCTTTTAGAAACTCTTCTAAGTTAGTCCAGGAATATCATGATAATCACACTGAGAATCAGAAGGTAGGAATAGGTTTCGAGTATGGTAGAAAGCATGGTAAGGCAATTGCTTTTGATGATAGTGATGTTGTCAAACATCAAATTCTCAAAAGAGTTTCCAATCCGATTTTCAAAAATCTTCAAGCTGATTTTGATGAAACTTCCTTGTTCATCAAACAAGAGCTACTTGATGAAGATGAGTGCATTGACAGCACACTAAGCAAAGGAAAAGATACTGTCAAGTCTCCCGTGATAGAAACTCTACCAAGCAATCAGACAGAATGTTCTAAAGTAGCTGACAACAAGGATGAGACAGAAACTTCAAAAGATACTGTCAAGAGAGAACCCAAGACAGCAACTTTCAAACCTGCTGTCAAGATAGAGGCAAAGAAAGGTACTGTCAAGGGTGGCTCGACAGCAACTTCAGAACATACTGTCAAGGCAAATGTCTACAAGCCTAAGAATAGGAATGGCAAGTTAGGGATTGATAAGAAGAATGGATATAGTCATGTTAAGGATGCCCCTAGGAAGCTTTGCAATAATTGTGGATCATCTCATCATTTAACATTTGTTTGTAAGAAACCCAAACAGGAAAAGGTTAATGCATCCAATGTTAGTGGTAACTTACATAGAACCCCCATTATGCAAAGAAGTATGGATGTCTGTAATAACATTGACTGTATGCCATGCAAAATTGTTGTTATAAGTACTTGTTTCAATCTACCTATTCTGTCTACTGAAAGATGCTCCTATTTAGAAACTGCTGAGACTTCTGTGCCTGCCTATGTTGGTAAAAAGGTAGCTTCCACTAAGAGAAAGACCAAGTCTAACTCTAGAACCAAGTGGACAGGAAAAGAAGTCAAACAGGAGGATTCTAGTGTTGATTTAAATGTGAAGCAGAATGATATGAACAATGATGCTGTAACTGCAGGACCCAACAAAGTTTGGGTACCAGATGCAAATTAAAATCATCTGTTTTGCATGGCAAGAAACAGAAGCAGGTCATGTGGATCATCGACAGTGGATGCTCCAGGCACATGACTAGTGATATAGCCCTGCTATCACATTTTGTGGAGAAAGCCGCCCCAATCATAACTTTTGGAGACAACAGCAAAGGTTACTGTAACGCCCCCAAATCCGGGGTCAGGGATTTGGTCGTCACGCGGAAATCCTCAATATCACATCACCTGTTTAACAACATTGAACCACCTGTAATCATTTAATAACTGAATTACATCATCTGCAACCCCAACTAACAAGAATCTTTTAGGCTATAGGGATAGAAACAAGAACTAAAGTCCTTACATTACTCACTTCATTACATCCATTCAATTACATCACACTGTCTTGCAAATCTTATACTACTAGTATAGCTTCGTTGAGAAGTACACCAGCAACTAGTACTACTATGTACAAAGTAATATATATTACACATCAATATATATACATAACTTACTCCGGTCATAGTCTCTCTGGACCACATCATCTTCACAAGGGCACATTGCCTGCTTCTTTTGAGCTATGCATTTATGCCTCATCTGTCTACCTTTTTCTGAAAGGTTAAAATATGAAAACAAGCAAGTATGAGCGAAAGAATTGCTCAGCAAGTTATTACTAAAGCTTAAAATATCTCCCACCATACGCATGGGGTTTTCAGCAATCCACTGATACTTAAAATCATTCTTGACATATATAATCATGAAACTTCAATAGGGGAAGTATAACTTTTATAAATAACATCAAGTGAACAAATAAGTTCATAATAACCATAGTACTCTTCATACCTTAGCAAAATAACATTACAATATAATTTTTCTATCTTTTAGAAAGCTTCTCAAAATAGGCAGTTCAATATACTGCTAGGACGATTTCTTTTTATCATACCTATACTGAACCATTATAAGGTTCCCTTGATAGAATCTAACAATTCTATAAACACTTAATTCTCTAAAATAGAGATAAGGATCGTAACATCATATTCAATTATCGAGATTAAATCATTAAGTGGAAGCGTACCTGTATCCATGATTTTGTGATGATAGAGATGTCCTTAGGTGGTGTTATTGTCTTCCTCAATCAAGTACTCCTTAGTTTTTCCAGAGTAGTAATATTCTGATGGGTAGAAAATATGACTATCTATGTACTTGATATATCGGGGACTATAACCCTCTGTATTCTACCTGCTCAATAAAATCTCCCATTATAATTAAATTGGGCCAAGTAGTGGGTATTCACTCATTTAATCCATACAATAATTAAAATCTAATTGGGCTCTTTATTTGATCACTTTATTTAACCCAATAAAATAAATAGCTAAATATAATTGATTATTAATATGTAGCCCACATAAATTATTATTAAAATAATAATAATAACAATCTCCCACTTGGGCGGCATATTAATCCGAAATCAATTATACATTATCTTTAGTGCGCAACCTTATGCTATTCATTATCCTTTAGATTTTACAAAAAAACAATTCGGTCCGTCTACTATATCAGTATGAGATTCTGGCGGCATTCATCACTATTATAATGTGACTAAACCTTCCGTGGTCACCACACAAATATATTCAACGACATGAATCAAAGCATGGATGAGTGACATGGAAATTACATACAATGTGATTTATATAATGCCTATTTCCAACTAGTCCTTAGCCAATCTCTAATGAGATTGATTTCAATTTTCTGAACACAATGTTAAACCACAATAAGAAAATTGAACAAAAGCAGAGTGACATTTAATTAAATTAAATCCATCAACTGTATTCTGCAGAACATAAACAACTCAATGTTTATAACATAAAACACCAAAAATACAAACTCCCACTAAACCAAAGTATCACACAAGGTAACACCCATATGAGCAGTATGCTCGTGAAAAAGCTTAGGTGCTAAAGCCTTAGTGAGCGGATCCGCAATCATGGAGTTGGTCCCAATGTGTTCTATCGAAATCTGTCCACTCTGTATCTTTTCTTTAACAACTAGGAACTTTATATCTATATGTTTTGCTTCCGTAGTGCTCCTATTGTTATTTGAATATTCCACTGCCGATTTATTATCACAAAATATCTTTGATGGTCTTTCAACACCATCAAGAACACGCAAACCAGTGACAAAATTTCGCAGCCATAATGCTTGATTGGATGCCTCAAAACATGCTATATATTCTGCAGCCATGGTGGATGAAGCTATGAGCGTCTGTTTGGCAGACCTCCATGAAATCGCTCCACCAGCTAATAGATAAACATAGCCTGAAGTAGATTTTCTTTCATCAATGCATCCTCCAAAATCAGAATCTGAATATCCAATGACTTCAAGATGATCTAACTTCCTATATGTAAGCATATAGTCTTTTGTTTTCTTCAAATACCGTAGGACTCGCTTGACTGCTTTCCATTGTTCCATTCCCGGATTACTAAAATATCTTCCCAACATTCCAACAATAAATGCTATGTCAGGACGAGTACAAACTTGAGCATACATTAGACTTCCCACAGCCGAGGCATATGGTATCCTTTGCATTTCCTTTATCTCAAGTTCATTCTTGGGACACTGTTTGAGACTAAATTTGTCTCCCTTAGACACGGGTGTATCTATTCCTGCACAATCTTTCATGCCATACCTTTCCAGGATCTTTTCGATATAGCTCCTTTGTGATAATCCAATGATACCTCGAGAGCGGTCTCGATGTATTTGAATTCCTAATACAAAAGAGGCGTTACCAAGGTCCTTCATCTCAAACTGACTAGTGAGAAATTTCTTGGTATCGTGCAATAAGCCTATATCATTAGTGGCAAGTAAGATGTCATCAACGTATAAGAGAAGAAAGATAAATTTGCTCCCACTGAACTTGTGATATACACAATGTTCCACCAAGTTCACTTCGAAACCATATGATGTGATAACATGATGAAACTTGTGATACCATTCACGTGAAGCCTGCTTGAGACCATAGATAGACTTCTTTAACCTACAAACTATAGTCTTTGGATCTCCAGAGACAAAGTTTTCTGGTTGCACCATATAAATTGTCTCACCAATGTTACCATTGAGAAACGCCGTCTTTACGTCCATCTGATGCAGCTCTAGGTCATAATGAGCCACAAGTGCCATAAAAATTCTAAATGAGTCTTTCGAGGAAACCGGAAAGAAAGTCTCATTGTAATCGATACCTTTCTTTTGAGTGAATCCCTTTGTGACTAGACGAGCCTTATATATTTCGATGTTACCCTTCGAATCCCTTTTGGTTTTAAATACCCATTTGCAATCAATAGGTTTTGATCCTTTAGGTAACTCGACAAGATCCCAAACGTCATTGTCTTTCATAGATTGCATCTCTTCATTCATGGCATCAACCCACTTTTGAGAATTAGGACTCTGCATGGCTTGTTGAAGATTAATAGGATCATCTTCTCCAATGCCAATTCCATCTTCATGTTCTTGTAGAAAAACAATATAATCATCTGGAATTGCACTTTTCCGCTCTCTAGTGGATCTCCTTAATGGCACCTCTTGTGATTCAAGAGGTTGTTGATTTTGCTGAATTGGTTCCTCATGGGGAATGTCAGTGTTGTCTTGAACCGGAGGGCCTTGAGCAATGATAGGTACCATAATCTGATCATTGTTCTCAGCAGTATCATGAATAGATTCATGACTATCTTCTTCAAAGACAATACTTTTACCTATACCTTCCCTCCCAAAATCAACTTCCTCAAAAAATCTTGCATTATCAGTCTCAAAGAAGGATCTAGTAGTGGGATCATAAAACTTAAATCCGCGAGTACGCTCCGGATATCCAACAAAGTAGCAACTGACCGTCCTAGAGTCCAGTTTCTTTTCATTCGGCCTATATGGCCTTGCCTCAGCTGGACAACCCCAAACATGACAATGATTAATGCTAGGCATTTTCTTAGTCCAAAGTTTGTAAGGGGTTTCGGCCACTGCCTTTGTTGGAACCCTATTAAGGATATAAATTGCAGTCTTTAGTGCATCTCCCCAAAGTGCCTCAGGTAAAGAAGAATGACTTATCATACTTCTCACCATATCTTTAAGAGTACGGTTTCGCCTCTCAGCGACACCATTCATATTAGGTTTTCCTGGCATGGTGTACTGAGGGACAATTCCACACTTCTTTAGGAAGTTAGCAAAGGGTCCTGGACGTTGCTCACCTGATCCATCATATCTGCCGTAGTATTCACCACCACGATCAGACCTGACAGCTAGTATTTTACCCTTCAACTGAAGCTCAACTTCAGCTTTATATTCTTTAAACACGTCCAAAGCTTGGGACTTCTCATGTATCAAGTATAGGTAACCATACCTTGAGTAATCATCTATGAACGTGATAAAATACCGTTGACCGTTCCAAGAGGCCGTATGGAATGGTCCACAAATATCGGTATGAATCAGTTCTAAGACACCCGCTGCTCTATTGGCACCTAACTTTCTAGAGTTTGTTTGTTTTCCCTTAATGCATTCTATGCAAACCTGAAAATCACTTAAATCTAAGGGATCAAGAATTCTATCATCCACAAGCCTTTGAATTCTCTGTTTAGAGATGTGACCTAAACGCTTGTGCCACAACATGGCAGAATTCTCAGTTAACTTACGCTTCGTACCTCTTGCAGTAGAGTGCAAAATCTCATTATTAAAAGTAACAGTATCAAGCATATAAAGATTATCAATTAAAGAACCAGTGCCAACCAAATTTGAATTTAAAGAGAAACTGACTTTATTATTTCCAAAGGAACAAGTGTAGCCAAATTTGTCCAAACAGGAAATAGAAATAAGGTTCCGTCTAAAAGACGGTGCAACAAAAGTCTCAAATAAATCCAAATAAACACCAGTTTTAAACAATAATCTAAATGTTCCAACAGCTTCAACTGGAACTTTATTGCCATCGCCCACATAGATGAATCTTTCAGCATCAATTGGCGGTCGGCTCCACAGGCAACCCTGCATTGATACACTTATGTGAGTAGTAGCACCAGAATCTACCCACCAAGTATCCTTAGGTATAGAAGCTAAATTAACTTCAGAACAAACAAAGACAGAAGTCTTACCCTTTCTTCATGTGTCCAGCCTTCTTACAAAAGTAGCAGGTTGGTCCCTTATCCTGCTTCTCTTGGGACTGCTTGGGTTTTCCACTTGCATTATCCTTACCTCTCTTTCTCTTCTTATCATGAGGGCTAGATGCCAAGTGAGCACTTTCAGTCTTGTCTCGCAATACCCTCTCTTCCTCTTGCACACAGTGTGAAATGAGCTCATTAAGAGTCCATTTTTCCTTCTGAGTGTTATAACTCACCACAAAGTGACCAAACTGAGGAGGGAGTGAAATAAGAACCAAGTGAACAAGTAACTCATCCGAAAGTTCTAACTTGAGTTCCTTAAGTTTTCCAGCAAGATTAGACATCCCAATGATGTACTCCCTTATGTTCCCCTTTCCCTTATACTTCATGGTCACGAGTTTTGACAGAAGATTACTCGTTTCCGCTTTCTCATTCTTAGCAAAATATTGCTAAATTTCAGAGAGGAACTTCTTGGCATTTGTGCTCTCAACAATAGAGCCCCGAAAACCAGTTGGAATCGTTCGCTTCATGATCGCCAGACACATCCGATTAGAGCGTTCCCATTTCTCAACTTGATCCGTTTTCGGATCAGCCGTAGTAGGAACAGGTTGCTCTTTCCTTAGCGCAAGGTCAAGATCCATACACCCAAGAACGATTTCAACATTTTCTTTCCATGTGACATAGTTTGTCCCATTTAACATTGGAATCATACTCAATTGAGCAGAAGCAGAGTTAACATTAGCAGTAACTGAAATAGAAAACAAATATACAAAAATGCTCAAAACCAAATATATGTGAAAAATTAAATATTGGCAACACCATCACAAGATACCTAACGCAACACTGAATTTTAGTCTTTGGACAGAAAAATCAATTTGCAAGTGGTACTCTCAATGCAATAATCAAGTATTAACAATAAATTTCTGTCAAATAATATGCCTTTCTTTGGACCGACGTATTATTCATATGAAAAAACTCAATATTGCTACATACTTATTATCACAAGAACATTTAATTTTGGCCAAATTATACCTTCCTTTGGGCCGATAAAATTTGCATAAAATTAAATATTCAAACATCATAATAATATTATTTAAATTAATTAATCTACACAAAAGAGGTTACTTTGGCAACATATTGCTTCAATCAATTAAATTAAAAATATTAGACCACTTAAACAAATAAGTTTATATTAATTGCCAATAAATAAATTTAAATCACAAATTAAATATACTTTATTTTAGAACAAACTTATACAGTTCGTGTGTTTGACTATAATTACCGGGACTGTAATTCACAAAAGTCAACAATAAAATATAATGATTAACATGTCACAATATTCTAAATCCATAAGCTTACAATTTGACACTGGCAGGAGAATATAACATGACTGGATAAAATTACACACCACTGTGAATTTTGTCACCAAAAATTGAATTAATTATAAGTCAATAATCTCCCAGTAAACAAAATATGAACAGGACTAATGCAAACATAAGCTAATGATCATGATGTGACATTAAACCAGGTCTTTAGCCACCCAAAATAATACAAGACTATCATGTAAAATTAACAAACCAAATTCATTCCATAAAGAGAATTGGGATTCGTACTGGCTTGTATCAAAATCAAAAGTACGGCCAGTCCTATATTCAACTTAAGCGAGAAAAACAATTATGCTAAGTCACTTAAACAACACAAAACATGAACCCATAACACAAAACAGGAACCCATAGTACAGTTTGAATGAGTCAGGCACCAAAAAAAATGAGAATATATACGAATCAAGAACTTGAAATTGATGCCCAATAATCAAATATGAAGAGGCTCTGATACCAATTGATAGAATCTAACAATTCTATAAACACTTAATTCTCTAAAATAGAGATAAGGATCGCAACATCATATTCAATTATCGAGATTAAATCATTAAGTGGAAGCGTACCTGTATCCATGATTTTGTGATGATAGAGATGTCCTTAGGTGGTGCTATTGTCTTCCTCAATCAAGTACTCCTTAGTTTTTCCAGAGTAGTAATATTCTGATGGGTAGAAAATATGACTATCTATGTACTTGATATATCGGGGACTATAACCCTCTGTATTCTACCTGCTCAATAAAATCTCCCATTATAATTAAATTGGGCCAAGTAGTGGGTATTCACTCATTTAATCCATACAATAATTAAAATCTAATTGGGCTCTTTATTTGATCACTTTATTTAACCCAATAAAATAAATAGCTAAATATAATTGATTATTAATATGTAGCCCACATAAATTATTATTAAAATAATAATAACATCCATATCTCCATATTCCTCAAGTATGAAAATATATATACATATACGTACATCATTTTCAAATCTTTCCTTCATTTCTTTTAGAAATCTTGCAGTTCGAAAAATATCGAATAACTTTGAAAGTTCTTACCACTGTCAATACTATCGGTAATTGAGCACCTAGGCTTTCATTACAGTATTGCAGTACAATTCCAATTGGAAGAATGAGACTATGCTGGAGCCTCTTCCACGATACCTGGTGATCAGCCAATGTATCATGCCTCTGCTTCTCTACTAATAGAAGGACGACGTTCCCTTATCGGGTTGCACCCTGACCGCATATGGACCTTATAAATGGACTACGCTTTAAAAAGACGTAGCCCCCTCTTCCTTCAGTCCCTAGAAGAATACTATCCATTTCCGGAACAGAATTTAATTCCAGTTCCCCAAGCACAGGGCTTGTTGATAGTTCTGATAACATTTACATAACCTCTACTTCTATGAATATTTGAGGAAGAAATCTTGACATGTGGGTTGACCTTAGTCAACAGATTTTCTTTGACATTGAATTCATTTTGAAAACATACGAGGGAGGAAAAGAATCATTTATTCACTTTCTATACCGAGTTCCCAATTTTTGATGAGTCAAAGAACAATAGTTCTTAGTTAAAAGAATTGATGTGAATCCATGATATTTGGGAACCCCTCCTATTTTTAAATAGGTTTTTTGAGGATCAGAAAATATTTTAAATTACTATGAAAGTCCTTAAATAACTTTTAGAAACTATTTCATAACTTTTACATCATTCTAGAGAATTTAATAAATATTCAAATAATATCTATTAAACAATAAATATTTAATAATCCCTTTTTAACAGAATATTCAAGTAACAATCCTCGAATGAAATCACATCTCCTAATATTGCTCGAATGAGATAATATTCAAATAATATTTCTCCAAAGAGATAATACTCACATACTAATCCTTGAATGAGTTGACACTCAATAATGTTGCTCGTATGAGAAAATATTCAAATAATATTTTTCGAATGGGATAATACTCAAATAATAATCCTCGAATCATTTCCAATAAATCACTACTTTCTGGAATATAAATAATGCCTATTAAAAACATTCCTCAAAATAAATAATTATCTGTCGCAGGAATCCCTCCGGGTTTCCACGACTATCTCTATGTCTCAAAATACCGACTCCCGGTCAATAAGAAATTAACAATTAATGAATCTTTTTTAAATGAATATTATAATAATATTCATTGAATCAAATAAACATCCAAATAACATTTATCAATATCATTCCAGATATTTTTAACTGAAAAAAAATATCCTATTTATAACCATTGGAATATCTTTGTTATTTCTCTTGAACAAAGCGATTTTAAGAAAACGTTTTGAACATGATATTCATCTAATTAAATAAATTTAATTAGACGAATAAGGTTTATTTAATCAGTAAAATGTTTCTAGAAGTATCTACTAATTAAATAACCACTGGTTTATTGGTGATGTTGCCTTTAGGTTAATTATTGCGAAATTCTTTTTAAAAGCTTTGTCCGGATTTTCGACAATGTTCATAAAACAAATATAAAACCATCATTATTCCTTTTTAAACGAATATTCAAAATAATATTCATTTAAATCAAATAATTATTCATATGATATTTGTTAACATCTCTTAAACCTCAAAATATCCAAAGTATAATATTGGGAGTATTTTTAATCATCACTCAAATATTTCGTCTCCGGTACTCGTCCGGGTTTTCATCAATATTCAATATATAACAATAATCCCGACTCGCGGGCTAAGTTTGAAAACATAGTACTTGCTCTACCTCTAGAGCCTTTATCATAACTGGTTCATATCAACATTCTCATAACATATAGTCCGTACCCATAGTACGAAAGATTTATATATACACACAATATAAATCAAGACGTATAATCATTAAAACATCAACGCCCATTGACAGTATTATAAGTCATGGGGTTTTGACAATTTGCATAAGCAGAATTTACTATCATTAGCAAGCCCAGAATATAATGATTTTGAAAGTAAAGCAAGGACTGGAAACTTGAAATCATGGATTTAACTTAATCCGCATATTTCATATATTTTAAAATATATATACTCTGAACGATAGAGTATGCACAAATAAACTTGCCTCTGGTCCTGAGCAGAAGACAGAAACTCGCGATTAACTCCTTCGCACTTCGTCCAAGTAATTTCCATGTAGGTAATTTACCTTCCTTCGTACGACGTCCCTATCTTCCCTTTTTGGTGCACGTCGCTCCAACTTGATTACGCCCTAAAGGTACTGAAATGGTTACGAGTACGTGTCAGTCCTACCTCGTATTTCGAGTAGACACAACTCCAAGTTACCATTAAATTTCATAAAGTCAAACTATAGGTGTCCTCCCTCTAGTTAACTGTTCTAATACCACTTTCACTTAATCAAACTTCATCTAACACTTTCAACCATAATACTTTACTGACATCCTCTTGTCAAAACTAAATTAACAGATAATCCTCAAAACAAAATTAATCCTCGAGACACATTTAATCCTCGATTTATCACATAATCCCTCGAGACAACAATTAGCTCTCGAAATAATTTACTTAGTACAAATTCTCATAAACAATTAATATCCAATTCATGCCTCTTGACCATTGAAATTAAATTAGTTAAATAAATTCAAATACAGGGGATTTTTAGAAAATTTCGGCATGAAGTATTCGTTTATCGGACTATGGGCACAACCCCTCAAATACAATTCAACCCTGTTTTTGCAAAAATAAAGCTGCCTCAACTTGCAGCAAAGTAAACAAGTAAGAAAAGTAGCCGCCCAGACATGCGGCACCTAACACATAAGAAATTCTGCCTCGACATGCAGTAAACACATAATAACTTATATTAGCATTAACTACTACTTACGCTACATCAATAATCGTATCACTCACGCATTTTAATGATACACGTGACAATCAATTATTGATATTCGTAAGCCCTAGGGAACAACCCCTAGCATTAACTATTACTTACGCTATATCAATGATCATATCACTTGAGCATATTAATTATACTTATGACAATCAATCATTGATATTCGTAAGCCCGAGGATCTAGTCGAAGAGAATTACACAAGTCCTTAAACACTGACATTTAGAACTTATGATCTCTTTACGACTCCTCGCAGTTAAACTAAATAACATAAAACATCCATAATTAGTAAAGCCATCACTTACCCACATATAGACCATACCAAGTAATTGACAAGTATGCCATCCCACAAATGCTACGACTCAAATTATAGCACTTAGCACATACCATTTACCGGCACCATAAACAACTAGCAATTATCCACTAAAACACTTTAACTTTAATCACTAAGATCATTTAGCACGTAGACACTTACAAATTATCCCACTCATATAACCACACATTATGTGACAATACAATTAGCACTTTCACCATTAACAACTAACAATTAGCAATTTTACAATGACTAAATCCGAACAATTATAATTAACACATATCAACTCTCTGAATTAAATACGGAACTTCAACAATATTCACGAATTTACAATATCAATCTAACTACGATAATTAACACATTAAACTCACAATTTAAATCTAATTAAATCACAACAATAATCTCACAATTTAAACTACTTAATTTACAACAATTAAACTACATCGAAATGCACAACTAATTTAATACGAAAATTAAATAAATAAAACACGAAATTATACCATTTCGGTTCCGATTCGGCTCGCCCGAAAATCAAACTACCGAAAGTCAATCACCCCCATCTCTCTCTCTCTCTCTCTCTCTCTCTCTCTACCCCGCTGGTCTCTCTCTCCTTCACTGCTGTGCTTTCCTTGCCGCACCTTTTCACAGCCCCACAACTCGCGGCCACCACCAGCCTCCCGCCGCCGCTGCTATCTCCGGCGAGCTCCAGCCACCGCTGTCTTCCTCCTCCGCGCACAACTGCCTCATACCCACACACACACACTTACATACATATGATTATATACATATATATATATATGTATGTATATCTATCTAATTGAGTTGAAAAAATGAAACCCCAATCTCTCTCCATTGTTTCTCTCCCCCACCCCCGATTTGTTTTTCTGCGTGTGTGTATGTGCGGCTGTTGTGTGTGTTTTGTGTGTATATGTGATGCAATTGCTGTGTCTTTTTAACCTAATGGGCTTTTGGCCCAATACTATTTAAAACCACACATCAAATTTAAACCTGCAAAATAACACTCGGGAAAATAATATTTTAAACCAATAACTCTAATTTGTAAAAATAAAATTTCTAGCATAATTAAATACTAGAATATTTTTAAAGACTTTTTTAAATCTAAATTTTCTAAATTGATATGCATTTTACAAATATTAATAATTTGTAAGAACAATTCATAAAAATAATAATTGTAATTCATAATTCACAATTTACAGAGTTTTATAAAAATACTACAAACACTATTGTTTTAGTAAAATCAATTCTCGATATTATAAATTACTCGAGTAATTTCTGCAAATCCTCAAATAATTAAAATAATCACTTTCCAATGATTTAGAAAATATCCAAATTATTTAGTAATTTAAAATAAAATCTTTACTGAATAATTCCACACTCCAAAAATTAAATCTTTGCCCAAATAAACTATTGACTCGAGATATCTACTCGGTCAATAAAATTTTAAAAAGAGACCCGGTTCCACTTAACCGAAAATAATTAAATAATTAAAAAAAAAATTCTCCTCATTTTAGGAAAACATTATTATTATTGAAATAATAATAAAATCATTTCTTGAAAAAACCGGGTTATTACAGTCTACCCTCCTTAAAAGGATTCCGTCCACGGAATCAACTAAGGCCACTACTGGGATTCCTTAACTCCTTCATCATCAACACTTATTGTGCCAAACTAGAAATAGTGTCCATTCGTAAACAACTTTTCCATAATCTCCATTCAACTAGGGAGTTTCTATCTGACACTTTTATCACTGGAGTTTCACAACACATCATTATTTCTTTCAAATATAGCTTGACCAACTTTTCATTAACATCATGTCTTTGAGAGAGAGAATTCACTGCTTTCATTAACATAACATCCTTGAGAGAGAGAATACACTAATTCCATTAACATAATATCATTGAGAGAGAAAGAATTAACTAATTCTATTGATATGCCACTGATATTCTATTCGTTTTGGGATTCGCTCCTGCTCTTGGCGATTCCGTTGCGAATCTAGTTTCCATCAGCGAATTTTGACTTGTCCGACCTGGCTGGCATCCCCTTCAATTTATTAGAGATACAAGAATTATGGAGCTTTGAAAAGATAGCTGTCATATCAAGGCTATTGTCACACATTGATGATCATAAGGTTATGAGTGTTAAAGCAAACCTTATTTGAGATAAGAGAATTTACCGAGAGATCAATATGATCATAAGAACTCACGTTGCGTGTCTCAATTAAGACATTACTAAAGGTAATTAGCCTTCTTGTATTTCACAACTCACAAGTGATGGCGTCCCATCAGACTTCTATCACATAGACAGATAGTCCTTGTGGCCCCTATATGTATAGGGTTGTTCGTCTCAGTGGAAGTTGAGAAGTATGAAAGCAATTCAAAGTCAAGTTAATAATTATCGTATTTTGACACTTAATTCTCAAAGGGACACCTTGGAGTGAATTGAACGGATTCCAAAGGTGTGATTTCCAAGGAAAAAGGATAACCAGAAAGATACTGGTATTCAACAAGCAAGTGGTGCTATACCACCATAGAATCATCCACTATTGAAGGAAAATGGAAGTTTAAATAACATCATTCGACAGGGCTTCAGAAATCTGAAGATAGGTATCATGACAGCCTCTGGCACCATTGAAACACAGTACGGGTGAACACAAGTATGACAATATAACTTAGAAGAGGGAATACATTCTTTATCAAAATTCTCGCTTGGAGAGATGTCAAAATAATTATAGATTGGGGAGGCAATAAACATAATTTGCAAATGGGGAGGGTATTGCCAAGGTCTTTACGAATGCCTTTTATGTCGGCACCTCTGACGGATAATCATTCGATTCTAAAGTTTTCGTTCCCGTGTACACCCTAAGGTGCTTGATAACTTATGCCATCGTCAATTCTCAATAGTTGCTAAGGATTCAACCATCGACCTTTACAATCGCAAGGAGTTCTATTCGACTCGGAGCAATCATCTCACGCAAGCGTTCTATTCTTTGAGAAGACTTCGATACCGGTGTCATCCCTAGCAACGACAAATTCCACATGTCGAATGGACAATATTCCGGAACATTGTTAGAAATTCCATACTTAGATCCAGTCACCATTATAGCCATCTTTATACAACATATTCCTTTTCTCATGACAATTCCGTGTGCTACTTAAGCTTATCCCTTTTTGGCATAACAGCCTTCGTACTAGTCTCTCTCAGACTTTCTCAGTCCGTCTTGGTTCGTAAACATATCTCCTCTTTATTGACCAATCACCACTTCACCATTTTATCTATGTAATCATTAGAAACATTCGGTGTCTGACCACCAATCTATTTCTAATATCACCTCAAGCTCTCTTAAACTCGAGAAGATTTAAATACCCGCAACTTCGGCTGATACTCTTCCATAGTGATCTTGTTTTATTTCCCTTCCGGAATTTTAACAGCATGAGTTCGTTCTCAACACATCCTTTCCACAATACTAGATGCAAATTTTCTATCCTTCATCATCATATTGAAATTTCCTATAGTTCGGGGATTACATAACTCTTTCCATGAATCCCCTAAAGTCATCTTAAATTTAGGTCTCGGGCGATCCATGCCCTTTCCAACCAATACTTGTCTCTAAGAATCCTTTAGCAGACGTCCATCACCACAAAAAGTGAAGTCTATATCAACATGTTCCTCGACATAGGATTCCAATATTAACTTAATCATTGGTACTATATCCAATAGTCCAACATGAACTCTACATGAGTTCTGACGTTCTCACATAACTATACCCACTCCTACACACTCTCGTTTCTAGTTTACTATAATCTAATCTCTAATACCATTACTGTAACGCCCCCAAATCCGGGGTCAGGGATTTGGTCGTCACGCGGAAATCCTCAATATCACATCACCTGTTTAACAACATTGAACCACCTGTAATCATTTAATAACTGAATTACATCATCTGCAACCCCAACTAACAAGAATATTTTAGGCTATAGGGCTAGAAACAAGAACTAAAGTCCTTACATTACTCACTTCATTAAATCCATTCAATTACATCACACTGTCTTGCAAATCTTATACTACTAGTATAGCTTCGTTGAGAAGTACACCAGCAACTAGTACTACTATGTACAAAGTAATATATATTACACATCAATAGATATACATAACTTACTCCGGTCATAGTCTCTCTGGACCACATCATCTTCACAAGGGCACATTGCCTGCTTCTTCTGAGCTATGCATTTATGCCTCATCTGTCTACCTTTTTCTGAAAGGTTAAAATATGAAAACAAGCAAGTATGAGCGAAAGAATTGCTCAGCAAGTTATTACTAAAGCTTAAAATATCTCCCACCATACGCATGGGGTTTTCAGCAATCCACTGATACTTAAAATCATTCTTGACATCTATAATCATGAAACTTCAATAGGGGAAGTATAACTTTTATAAATAACATCAAGTGAACAAATAAGTTCATAATAACCATAGTACTCTTCATACCTTAGCAAAATAACATTACAATATAATTTTTCTATCTTTTAGAAAGCTTCTCAAAATACGCAGTTCAATATACTGCTAGGACGATTTCTTTTTATCATACCTATACTGAACCATTATAAGGTTCCCTATCTCCGTATTCCTCAAGTATGAAAATATATATACATATACGTACATCATTTTCAAATCTTTCATTCATTTCTTTTAGAAATCTTGCAGTTCGAAAAATATCGAATAACTTTGAAAGTTCTTACCACTGTCAATACTATCGGTAATTGAGCACCTAGGCTTTCATTACAGTATTGCAATACAATTCCAATTGGAAGAAAGGGACTATGCTGGAGCCTCTTCCATGATACCTGGTGATCAGCCAATGTATCATGTCTCTGCTTCTCTACTAGTAGAAGGACGACGTTCCCTTATCGGGTTGCACCCTGACCGCATACGGGCCTTATAAATGGACTACGCTTTAAAAAGACGTAGCCCCCTCTTTCTCCAGTCTCTAGAAGAATACTATCTATTTCCGGAACAAAATTTAATTCCAGTTCCCCAAGCACAGGGCTTGTTGATAGTTCTGATAACATTTACATAAACTCTACTTCTGTGAATATTTGAGGAAGAAATCTTGACATGTGGGTTGACCTTAGTCAACAGATTTTCTTTGACATTGAATTCATTTTGAAAACATACGAGGGAGGAAAAGAATCATTTATTCACTTTCTATACCGAGTTCCCAATTTTTGATGAGTCAAAGAACAATAGTTCTTAGTTAAAAGAATTGATGTGAATCCATGATATTTGGGAACCCCTCCTATTTTTAAATAGGTTTTTTGAGGATCAGAAAATATTTTAAATTACTATGAAAGTCCTTAAATAACTTTTAGAAACTATTTCATAACTTTTACATCATTCTAGAGAATTTAATAAATATTCAAATAATATCTATTAAACAATAAATATTTAATAATCCCTTTTTAACAGAATATTCAAGGAACAATCCTCGAATGAAATCACATCTCCTAATATTGCTCGAATGAGATAATATTCAAATAATATTTCTCCAAAGAGATAATACTCACATACTAATCCTTGAATGAGTTGACACTCAATAATGTTGCTCGTATGAGAAAATATTCAAATAATATTTTTCGAATGGGATAATACTCAAATAATAATCCTCGAATCATTTCCAATAAATCACTACTTTCTGGAATATAAATAATGCCTATTAAAAACATTCCTCAAAATAAATAATTATCTGTCGCAGGAATCCTTCCGGGTTTCCACGACTATCTCTATGTCTCAAAATACCGACTCCCGGTCAATAAGAAATTAAAAATCAATAAATCTTTTTTAAATGAATATTATAATAATTTTCATTGAATTGAATAAACATCCAAATAACATTTATCAATATCATTCCAGATATTTTTAACTGAAAAAAATATCCTATTTATAACCATTGGAATATCTTTGTTATTTCTCTGGAACAAAGCGATTTTAAGAAAATGTTTTGAACATGATATTCATCTAATTAAATAAATATAATTAGACGAATAGGGTTTATTTAATCAGTAAATGTTTCTAGAAGTATCTACTAATTAAATAACCACTGGTTTATTGGTGATGTTGCCTTTAGGTTAATTATTGCGAAATTCTTTTTAAAAGCTTTGTCCGGATTTTCGACAATGTTCATAAAACAAATATAAAACCATCATTATTCCTTTTTAAACGAATATTCAAAATAATATTCATTTAAATCAAATAATTATTCATATGATATTTGTTAACATCTCTTAAACCTCAAAATATCCAAAGTATAATATTGGGAGTATTTTTAATCATCACTCAAATATTTCGTCTCCGGTACTCGTCCGGGTTTTCATCAATATTCAATATATAACAATAATCCCGACTCACGGGCTAAGTTAAAAAACATAATACTTGCTCTACCTCTAGAGCCTTTATCATAACTGGTTCATATCAACATTCTCATAACATATAGTCCGTACCCATAGTACGAAAGATTTATATATACACACAATATAAATCAAGACGTATAATCATTAAAACATCAACGCCCATTGACAGTATTATAAGTCATGGGGTTTTGACAATTTGCATAAGCAGAATTTACTATCATTAGCAAGCCCAGAATATAATGATTTTGAAAGGAAAGCAAAGACTGGAAACTTGAAATCATGGATTTAACTTAATCCGCATATTTCATATATTTTAAAATATATATACTCTGAACAATAGAGTATGCATAAATAAACTTGCCTCTGGTCCTGAGCAGAAGACAGAAACTCGCGATTAACTCCTTCGCACTTCGTCCAAGTAATTTCCATGTAGGTAATTTACCTTCCTTCGTACGACGTCCCTATCTTCCCTTTTTGGTGCACGTCGCTCCAACTTGATTACGCCCTAAAGGTACTGAAATGGTTACGAGTACGTGTCAGTCCTACCTCGTATTTCGAGTAGACACAACTCCAAGTTACCATTAAATTTCATAAAGTCAAACTATAGGTGTCCTCCCTCTAGTTAACTGTTCTAATACCACTTTCACTTAATCAAACTTCATCTAACACTTTCAACCATAATACTTTTACTGACATCCTCTTGTCAAAACTAAATTAACAGATAATCCTCAAAACAAAATTAATCCTCGAGACACATTTAATCCTCGATTTATCACATAATCCCTCGAGACAACAATTAGCTCTCAAAATAATTTACTTAATACAAATTCTCATAAACAATTAATATCCAATTCATGCCTCTTGACCATTGAAATAAAATAAGTTAAATAAATTCAAATACAGGGGATTTTTAGAAAATTTCGGCATGAAGTATTCGTTTATCGGACTATGGGCACAGCCCCTCAAATACAATTCAACCCTGTTTTTGCAAAAATAAAGCTGCCTCAACTTGCAGCAAAGTAAACAAGTAAGAAAAGTACCCGCCTAGACATGCGGCACCTAGCACATAAGAAATTCTGCCTCGACATGCAGTCAACACATAATAACTTATATTAGCATTAACTACTACTTACGCTACATCAATAATCGTATCACTCACGCATTTTAATGATACACGTGACAATCAATTATTGATATTCGTAAGCCCTAGAGAACAACCCCTAGCATTAACTATTACTTACGCTATATCAATGATCATATCACGTGAGCACATTAATTATACTTGTGACAATCAATCATTGATATTCGTAAGCCCGAGGATCTAGTCGAAGAGAATTACACAAGTCCTTAAATACTGACATTTAGAACTTATGATCTCTTTACGACTCCTCGCAGTTAAACTAAATAACATAAAACATCCATAATTAGTAAAGCCATCACTTACCCACATATAGACCATACCAAGTAATTGACAAGTATGCCATCCCACAAATGCTACGACTCAAATTATAACACTTAGCACATACCATTTACCGACACCATAAACAACTAGCAATTATCCACTAAAACACTTTAACTTTAATCACTAAGATCATTTGGCACGTAGACACTTACAAATTAACACACTCATATAACCACACATTATGTGACAATACATTTAGCACTTTCACCATTAACAACTAACAATTAGCAATTTTACAATGACTAAATCCGAACAATTATAATTAACACATATCAACTCTCCGAATTAAATACGGAACTTCAACAATATTCACGAATTTACAATATCAATCTAACTACGACAATTAACACATTAAACTCACAATTTAAATCTAATTAAATCACAACAATAATCTCACAATTTAAACTAATTAATTTACAACAATTAAACTACATCGAAATGCACAACTAATTTAATACGAAAATTAAATAAATAAAACGCGAAATTATACCATTTCGGTTTCGATTCGGCTCGCCCGAAAATCAAACTACCGAAAGTCAATCTCCCCCATCTCTCTCTCTCTCTCACTTCTCTCTCTTTCTCTCTCTACCCCGCTGGTCTCTCTCTCCTTCACTGATGTGCTTTCCTCGCCGCACCTTTTCACAGCCCCACAACTCACGGCCACCACCAGCCTCCCGCCGCCGCTGCTATCTCCGGCGAGCTCCAGCCACCGTTGTCTTCCTCCTCCGCGCACAACTGCCTCATACCCACACACACACTTACGTACATACGATTATATACATATATATGTATGTATATCTATCTAATTGAGTTGAAAAAAATGAAACCCCAATCTCTCTCCGCTGTTTCTCTCCCCCACCCCCGATTTGTTTTTCTGCGTGTGTGTATGTGCGGCTGTTGTGTGTGTTTTGTGTGTATATGTGATGCAATTGCTGTGTCTTTTTAACCTAATGGGCTTTTGGCCCAATACTGTTTAAAACCACACATCAAATTTAAACCCGCAAAATAACACTCGGGAAAATAATATTTTAAACCAATAACTCTAATTTGTAAAAATAAAATTTCTAGCATAATTAAATATTAGAATATTTTTAAAGACTTTTGGCGAAAGAATTAGAATTAAATCTAAATTTTCTAAATTGATATGCATTTTACAAATATTAATAATTTGTAAGAACAATTCATAAAAATAATAATTGTAATTCATAATTCACAATTTACAGAGTTTTATAAAAATACTACAAACACTATTGTTTTAGTAAAATCTCAAATTCTCGATATTATAAATTACTCGAGTAATTTCTGCAAATCCTCAAATAATTAAAATAATCACTTTCCAATGATTTAGAAAATATCCAAATTATTCAGTAATTTAAAATAAAATCTTTTCTGAATAATTCCACACTCCAAAAATTAAATCTTTGCCCAAATAAACTATTGACTCGAGATATCTACTCGGTCAATAAAATTTTAAAAAGAGGCCCGGTTCCACTTAACTGAAAATAATTAAATAATAAAAAAATTCTCCTAATTTTAGGAAAACATTATTATTATTGAAATAATAATAAAATCATTTCTTGAAAAATCCGGGTTATTACAGTTACACTGTGGGATATGGCTGTTTAGAAATTGGAAATGTTGTCATTGAAGATATTGCTCTTGTTGATGGATTGAAGCACAACCTACTCAGTGTCAGCAAGTTCAGTGACAAGGGATTCAAGGTTGATTTTGATATGATGGTTTGTAATATCTATCACAAGAAAGATCGAAGCCTCTCTTTGAAAGGAGTCAGGAAGGGAAGCTTGTTTGTTGCAGACTTAAATTCTGTCAATAAAGACAAGGCTTACTATTTTTACAGTAAAGCATCAGTTGGTGAAAGCATGTTTTGGCACAAGAAGCTCTCACACCTCAATTTCAAGAATATGAATATTCTAATGAAGAAGGATTTGGTGAGAGGACTACCTCAACAGGAATTCTGTCAAGAAGGACTATGTGAGGATTGTCAAATGGGCAAATTGAAAAGATCTGTGCACAAATCAAAGCAAGTGAATACCAACACTGAGCCACTCAAATTAATTCACATGGATTTGTTCGGTCCAGTAAATGTTCAATCTCTTGCAAGGAAGAGATATGCCCTGGTAATGGTGGATGACTACTCAAGGTACACTTGGGTGAAGTTTTTAGAGACAAAGGATGAAGCTGCTCAAGAAATCATTGATCACATAAGAGTTCTTGAAAGAACCCCCAATGCTTAAGTTTAATATCTGAGAAGTGACAATGGTACTGAGTTCAGAAATGCCACATTAGGAAACTTCTGCAATGAAGAAGTCATTGTCCAATAATTCTCCACTGCCAGGACACCACAACAAAATGGAGTTGTAGAAAGGAAGAACAGAACTCTCATCAAAGCAGCGAGAACTATGTTGAATGATTCTAAATTACCAACATACTTCTGGGTAGAAGCTATTAATACAGCTTGCTACACACAGAACAGAACCTTGATCAACAAGACTCATGGAAACACTCCTTACTATCCGTTAATAGGAAAGAAACCTACTGTCAAGTACTTTCATGTATTTGGAAGCAAGTGTTTCATGATGATTGATAACCATGAAAGGAAAGGAAAGTTCGATGCTAAAGCTTATGAAGGCATTTTCATGGGATATGGATTGGAAAGGACTACCTACAGAGTCTATGTCATTGATCACAAAGTCATTGAAGAAAGTGTAAATGTCACATTTGATGAAACCAAATTCCCAGGACTGCAAGAGGATGGTCAAATGGAGCCTCTTAGATTTGAAAATCAAGGGTATTTGGAAGAAGAAGAAATTGTTACTGATGAACCTACTGGTACTCAGGATATTGAGTTTGAAAGAAATGCTGTAAACACCAATGATGCTACTCAAACTCCAGCTCAATCTCAAACTGTATCAGCTAATCATCAGAATGAGAATGATTCTGGAGATGTTGAAGAACATGAAGGAGAAAACATCAATGGTGGAGAGTCAACCCCTCAACGAGGAAATGATGAAGCAGATCAAGAAAGAAGCTTGCCCAGAACCACCAAGTGGAACAGAGATCACACTAGCAATCTAATCATTGGTGATCCCACTACTGGTATAAGGACGAGAAGAAATGTTTCTGCTGACAGCATGTTTTCATGTTTTCTATCTCAAACTGAGCCAAAGTCAATTGATGAAGCATTGTTGGATTCAGATTAGGTGATAGCCATGCAAGAAGAGCTAAACCAATTTGAGAGAAACAATGTATGGAAGCTGGTCCCTAGACCCAAAGGGAAGTCAGTAGTTGACACAAAGTGGGTTTTCAGAAACAAGTTGGATGAAAGTGGAAATGTGACAAGAAACAAGGCAAGGCTAGTAGCTAAAGGTTACTGTCAACAGGAAGGAATCGACTATGATGAAACATTTGCACCTGTTGCCAGACTTGAAGCTATTTGGATATTTTTAGCCTATGCTGCACACTATAACTTCAAAGTGTTCCAAATGGATGTCAAAAGTGCCTTTCTTAATGGAGAACTAGAAGAGGAAGTATATGTTGAACAGCCACCTGGATTCGAGGATGCTGAGTTGTATGACTTTGTCTACAAGCTGTTCAAAGCACTTTATGGATTTAAGCAAGCCCCTAGAGCTTGGTATGAAACTCTCTCTACTTTTCTCATTGAGAATCAATTTACAAGAGGTGTAGTGGATAAGACACTGTTCTACAAGCACCATGGCAAGGACATCATTCTGGTTCAGATTTATGTTGATGACGTAATTTTTGGTTCTACAAATGAGAAGCTGTGTGAAAAGTTTTCATCTCTTATGAAGAGCAAGTATGAGATGAGCATGATGGGAGAACTGTCATTTTTCCTAGGTCTACAAATTCATCAAAAGGATGATGGTATCTTCATAAGCCAATCGAAATATGTCAAAGAACTTCTCAAGAAGTTCAACATGGAAGATGCATCACCTGCCAAGACACCTATCTCTACCGCAACCAAACTGGATTTGGATCCTAAAGGAAAGAAAGTGGATTCTAGTACCTACAGAGGCATGGTGGGATCGTTGCTATACCTAACTGCTAGCAGACCAGACATTATGTTTGCTACATGTCTCTGTGCAAGGTTTCAAGCTGATCCAAAAGAATCACACTTAGTAGCAATCAAGAGAATCTTTAGATATCTCAAAGGTACTCCAAACATAGGCCTTTGGTATCCTAAAGATACTGGATTTTACTTGGTTGGTTATTCGGATTCAGACTACGCTGGATGCAAAATTGACAGAAAAAGTACAACAGGAAGCTGTCAATTTCTTGGTGGAAGATTAGTGTCATGGTTTAGCAAGAAGCAGCATTCTGTATCTACTTCAACTGCAGAAGCTGAATATATTGCAGCTGGAAGTTGCTGTGCTCAAATTCTTTGGATGAAAAATCAGCTAATGGATTATGGTTTAGAGTTGTCCAATACTCCTATTTATTGTGATAACACTAGTGCCATAGCTATCTCAGACAATCCAGTTCAACACTCCAGGACAAAGCACATTGATATCAGACATCATTTCCTAAGAGAGCATGTTGAAAAGGGAACTGTGAAGCTGATTTATGTTCCAACAGAAAAGCAACTTGCAGATATTTTTACGAAGCCACTAGATGAAGCAACCTTCAACAGGTTGGTAAGTGAATTAGGAATGCTAAATATGGTATGTTAACCTACTAGTTTTTACATTTTCAATGTGGTTAAAAAATTGCAGCTTGTGACTTTAACTTTCAATGTTACTATCATGAGAAGTTACTGTCCTATGTGCTACTTGTTTATTTGACAGCATGTTTGCTATGACTATGCTAAATTCAAATCACATGCCTGTTTTAATTGTTGTAATGAGTAGTCACGTGACATTAACTTATTTCATATGCGTGCTTAGTGATAAGTATTTGTGTCATTTGAAATGACCCCGGGTATTTGTCAGTCTTTTTAACTTAAAGTTTAATTACTTTATTAAAAAGAAGAGTTTGGAAACTGGAACGTCACCTAGGATCCTATAAAATGTGCACGAGACTAAATATCATTTCACACTCAATCACTCATGCCTTGAGAAATAAAATGAGGATATCTACAATGAAGAACAAGGATGCCATCTCTCAAAAGCCAAAAGTCTGGTGTGAACCAGGTCATGAAGAGGAAACAGAGGAGCTCTTCAAGGTAATGGATGAAGCGCTGGAAAAAGATTTGGCAGAGAAAGAGAAAGCTGCCAAGGACAAGGTCGAGAAGGATCTTGAAGACTGGTTGGAAATGCTAGTCTTCATCGAGGTTCTTCTTCAAGCAGAGGGGCTAACTGATGAAACAGTTCAAGTGGAACTGTATGAGCTTGCTTCTGATGATGAAGATGATGTATTTTATTTTTAATGTTTAATAAAAAGAATCTTTTCATCGTTTGCACTGTTCAAGCTTTTTCTGCTAGATTCCCCTACCTTGGTTATCTGTTGGGTAATGCATGTGTCTGTTTGATTGCTTGTGTGTATGGATGTTTGTGGATGTGTGCTAAAACTAACAAATATGTGCTTAAATTGATTAAAATTCTATTTGGTAATTTTCGCTTAAGCAATAGGCAAAGTTGATTAAAATTCATGACATAAATTATTTCCGCTTAACTTGTTGTCAATAAGTAAAGATGCTGTCACGATGTGCCTTGACAGCAAGTTTCTTAGACGACACAATGGAAAAAGTCTCTGTCATGAAATTTTAAGGAAATTGTATAAATTGCTTAATGATGACAGTATGTTCTTGCGACGATGTTACTATCAAGCAAAACCTGTTGTCATCCTCTCAAAATTACTAATGAATTTGTTACAGCGCACAGGTTACTGTCAAGATTAGTGGACCAAATTAATTGGGATTTTACCTCCATGATTTACAGCCACTAAAAAGTAACTACCTAAGACACCACATGACTGATTAATGGCCTAAGACATTGCTACTTTCCCTTTCTCAGTAAGACATTTGCTATTTTCATGTAAGCAACTATCAAACACACAAATACACAACTTTCAACAGAACCTCTCTCTCTCACAAAAGGCAAAAATCTCTCTCCAAAGCTCAAAGCAAGAAATGGCACCCAAACAATCATCTTCTCAAACTAACTTTGCTGGTATTCTCACTGCTGGAGATGCTGGTGAAGGATTTAAAGGACTCGTATCCTTTATCAACAAGTCCTATCTGGGTCATGCTATAACATCTACACCATCCTTGAACCTAGAAAGACTTGAAGAATTCTGGAACACTGCCTATGTTCCAGGAGGTGCAGGTAAAGACACCATTCAATGCAAAATTAAAGGAGTTACCTGTATCCTCACAATCAAAGGCATCAACGAAGCTTTGGGAACTGGACTACAAGCTAAAGAATCATACAAGGAACTTGCAAGTGATGAAACCCTAAAGAAGTTTTTCTTGAAAATTGGGTATTCTGGTTCTGTTCTTGAAAAGGGTACATCAAAATGGTACTCGACTGGTGAAATGGACAGAAAGCATTTGAGGAAAGAATGGAGCATGATTTTTGATGTCATGGTGAAGGTTTTCTCAACCAAAACCTCTGGATGGAATGGAATTCCCTCCTATATCAAGAAGCTTACTCACTCTCTTGTCCATGGATACAAAGTGGATGTAGGAAAGTTGCTTATGAGTCAACTCAAGTCAGCTCTGAGCAGGAAAGTACATGTTTTTCCTCGCTTTCTTACTATGTGTTTGAATTCATTATGTGGTATTGATGATAATGCATCTCTCACTATAGAATGCAATGTTTTGAAAAGAAATACACACACATCACTCAATTCACAAAATTCCAATGCACTTATTCCACTCTGTTTCATCAAGCACATGGCTGATCAAGAGCCTCATCTTGATGTAGCACTACCCTCTGGGTATGTTGTCTTCTTCCTTGAGAATGAAGCTGAATTAGACCCAAATTCAGTTAACCCACATTCTACTTCATACATTCCTATCAGATCCTCTAGACAACCAAAGACCACAAAAACAACTTTGCAAGAATCCAAGAAAAGACCCTTGGAAACTGATGTTGATAGTAGTTCTGAGAATGTTGAGGGAGAAACTGCACATGATGCAGCAAATAAGGATGTTAGTGAAAGTGAAGCCACAGTGGTTCCTCTTGAGCCTAAGAAGAAGAGAGCTAAGAGGGCCAAAGCCACTGTCAGCCACCCCACAGTCTCACAAAAGGCTGTGGAGGATAAAAGGGAATCAAACACATCCCTAGGTGCTTCTTCTCAACAAGAAGTATCTATTGAAACTGGCCTGTCTCCCAAGGCATCCTGTAAAGAGTCAGCACAACCTTATGTACTCACTCATGAGGAGCCTACACTTGCAGAAATGCACACAGAGTTAGGGCACAGTGAGGGTCATGAAACTTGCAGAAATGCAGAAATACACTTGCAGAGGAGCCTACACTTGCAGAGGGTCAGCACAACCTCATGTACGCACTCATGAGGAGCCTACACTTGCAGAAATGCACACAGAGATAGGGCACAGTGAGGGTCATGAAACTTCTACTCTTGATGTTCCACAAGTTACCCCTGTGGAACAGCCAAAAATCTCTTCTAAACCATCATCTTCTTTATTCTCTAATCCATCAATTATTTCTTCTCAACAACCTAGAGAAAGGGACAGTCCAATCCCTTCAGGTTTTGATCATCCATCTCAAGTCATGGATGAGCCCCCATCAAGTGGTCCACAAGAACCCATTTCTCAAAGTGAAATGGACACCACTCACTCAAACACTGAGCTAGATCAAGATGGTACTCTGCTAGAAGATGAAACAGCCAACATCTTGGTCGAACTCCAAAGAGCAACTGACCTTCAGGAAGTTGCTGTCACAGCCTTAGCTGTTGTCAAAGACACCACAAAAGTTGTTGTCAACCCACCTGTGGACAGTAACATTTTGGGTAAAGATGATGTCACCTCTACAAAGCTTGATCATGATATTGTAATTGTTGAAGATGCTTCAGATGATGACCAACTAACAATCTCTGCTTTGAAGGTACAATCTAAACTTTCTACTTCTTCAACTAAAATGCATGCCAGTATTGCTCATACCCATGCATCTAGGATAAGTGAGGGACTAAAAAGAAAAAGAGAGATAAAAGAAAAGAGAGGTGAGCATAAAAATGAGAGGCGGCCAAACGAGCTGGCAAAAGGTGAGGGACTTGAGCATGTCTAGAGTGAACTTGAGGGAACCCCACACACAAAGGCACTAGGCCTTGAGAGTCATTCTGTGAGGAGTGATGAGATTACTCAGAAAAACAATGAGTGTGTGAGAAACCCCATAGCCTCCTTGCCCCAATTTCTTTCTTTATATCCAAAAAGGTTGAGAACTGGTGGTCCTTCTAAACAAACTGAATCAAGGTTGAAAGCCCTTGAGGGTAGATGTGCATCCATGGAAGCTAAACTTGATGCTCTGTCCACTATGGTAGCTACTGGTTTTCCTGATATTCAACAAATTCTTCTTTCATTCTCTGCCATCCTTAGTGCTGCCAACTCAACTAAGGGGGAGAAATTGGTAGATCAGAATGAAGGTATGGGAGAGAAAGTGGTAAGTCAGAATGAAGCAAGCCTGGTAGAGAAGGAGAAACAAGGTGGAGCTACAAGTGAGGGGGAGTCAACAAGTGAGGGGGAGCAAGATTTGGAAGAAGAAGATGGAGATGAAAATGAGGGGGAGCAAGAGAAAGAAGAAAGAAACTTTGGTGAAGAACTAAAGGCAACAGGAGATGGTGAATTGTTTGAAGGAGAAATAGATGGTGAGGCAGTATTGTTATCCAAGGAAGTGTTGGAGCAATTAAAGGGGACTCAAAAGTCTAAAAGAACAGTATTGCCTCCACTAAAAATCAATGAGCCAAATCATGAGGAAGTCGAAGCTCCATTCTAGAAGTTGCAGAAGGAATGGAGAGAAAAAGAAATTCAAAATGCTATGGGTAAAGGCAAAGGCAAAATGCCTGAGTATGTGAACATGTCTACTGGAACTACTTGGTCAGATGGAAGTGAATATGCCCTTGAAGATGCAGAATTGATGATGGTTGATCACATGGAGAGTACTTTGAACAACAAAGATGAAGATTTCAGTAAGTTGGTGGATGAATCAATTAGTGAAGCAGGGGGAGCTTTTACAAAATTGGCATCAACACTGAAGAGCAAAGTAATAAGTATCTCTGTGAGAATCAACTTGGAAAGAAGGTGGGCTGTTCAGGTTTATTTGAAGAACCGTTTGACCATATTCATCACAATGCAACTTTTACAAAGTTTGCATGCTAGAGTACTCCAAGTCCTTGGAACCATGGTAGTCAGAAATTCAACAACCTTCAATGATAGTCTGATAGCACAAATTAAAAGGATGGTTGAAGACAAACTCCCTGAGGTGATTCAAAATCCCTATGGTGTGTGTTTCAGAAGGATCACAAAGACAGGAGCAAGAAGGCTGGATTTCTTACCATTGGATAGAGTCTCAGGACTAAGCACCGAAACAATCATGACAGTGCTGAAGAAACTTCTCAAATTTAGTATCACCAGTGACAAAGTTAAAGCTGTCAAAGATATTCATGGGATGTTAGCAAAAAGAGATGAGGAAATTAGCTCAATCATAAAGAAGCTGATCTCTGATGCTAATGCCAAGATGGGAGGAAGCTGCAACTATGATGATACTCTAGATGATGATGAGGATGAAATTGGAGGAAGTGGTGGACCTGGAAAATTCAGGAGTTCTAGGAGAGAAGCATCTGAGAATGTTACTACACAAACTCAGATGGATGCTACCCAAGAAGAGCAAGAAACTCCCAGTACTGAAAAGAAAGATGCTGTCAATGATGAAGGGGAGTTAGAAATTTTTGAAGCCTTGGAGGCAAGTATCTTGAGACTAGTAGTTGAATGCTTTAATCCTGAAAAAGATATTGTCAACAAGGATACTGTCAGATTGGCTGAAGACACCCAAGTGAAAGATGATGTCAAGAGCCAAACAATCGAAGCTGTCAAAGTTGCTATCATGAAATATGCTGTCAAGGGTCAACTTGAAGAAACTGTCAAGGTACAAAAGCTTGTCAAGAATTTCTCATCTAACAGAAGAAAGAAAAGAGCACAAGCCTATCGTACAACCAAGATAAAAGGTAAGACAGTTGCAGCAGCAAAGAAAAAGAAGCATGGAGCAGTTTTGACAGAGAAGCCCATTGATAAGAGAAAAGTAAATAGTTTTGAACTATTGAAAAAGTCAATTGATAGGAGCATTACATCTGTCTCAGTGGAACTGGACCCAGTCAACAAAAATGTACGCAAGTATGATCTCAAGGACTGTGGAACTACATGTATAACTGTAGAACCAGACTTCACTATATAGATAGCTTCACATGTGGTAGGCATGCGTGATCTCTCATGCAAAACGGTAAAGGTAAGGAGAAGAATTGATTTCTTCGTTTTGAAAAGGATGATCACTCTCATGGAAACAGACCAAGATGTTTCCAGCAGTATCTTAGAGCATGTCAAAGAATACTATGCTCAAAGATATGCTGAATTTTATGAGAAGTATGGTGACTGGAGAGCACATGATGATGCAGACCTTGAAGTTAGTTCTGATGGGGAACCAATGCCTGATGTGAACCTTACAAAAGCACATCGTCCTTTTACAAAGGCTGGCATGGCTGAATATGAAGCAGAACAAGCTTATCAGGCTGCTAAAGCTAAATCATCCTAACCTACCAAACCTGCCACATCTTCCAAATAAAGTGCTGAAGATTTAGAAGCTCAACTGAAGGAAAGCTACAAGAAACTCAACAAGCTATTCAGTGAGGAAGCAGGTTATCAGCCCTGTGTACTGGATAATCCTCTGAGAATCAAGGATGATAAGCAAGAAATCTATGTTGATAGTTTTCACAAACTGAGGACCAGTATACTGAAGGATCTCTACTGGAAAGTTGTTGGATCTGTTCATAAGCTCGAAATGCTAGTTGCTTGGGAACTAGAGGTAATATTTGATAAAAGGAGAGATGAAGATCCAAAGCTAGACAGAAAAAGAAGAGAATCCTTAAATGCTTTTCCTGGAAGGAGGTTCAAGTTCATCCAAGGAATTCTGAAGTTCAGAACATGCACGTATGATTTTGAAACTTGGTTTGATCTAAAAGATGCTGAAGTATTTACTTCTCGAGTGATACAAGGGTACATTGAAGACATTGAAGATGATGCCAGATCACCAGAAGAAAAAGCTTTAGTTGAAGACCTCAGAAAAGCAAGAAATGAAGCTCTCAGAAGAGAGGGAAAAATCTGAACAACTGGAGACTGCCAAAATCAAGCTAACTTAAACTCTGATTTCCTCATTCAATAGGAGCAATTGATTTGCAATTAATTCATAAGCTTCATGTTCTAGATTTTTCTTTAACATTTATCAGATATGGTATTTCATCTATTCTGATCTATGTTAGTTAAGTTGTCAGCATGTTTTGATTGTAAATTTGTTGTTATTGTCCATAAAAACAAATTGGGGGAGATTGTTGGGATTTATGGGTGATAGCATAGAGACAACTTAACTATATTTCCCTGTACTTAGTTTTTACTAAGTTGAACATACTATCACAGCCAGAGTATGTCTTCGTATTCGAATAATTGCTGTCATGTAATAATTGTATGATTTGGGAGAAGTTCATACATTTGTTCAAGCCTCAAGGAATACATCCAGAAGACAGCAAGAATAAAAGTTACTGTCATGTTCTTGACAGTAAAGTTACAAGCAGACAAATGTTGCAAAGTCACGACAAAGCTACATCTGACAGCAACATTGGCTGAAGCAAGAGACAGTGACATTCTCACACTTGACAGCAAGTCTGGAGTTCCGACAGCAACATTGGCGGGAGCTCGTACTGTCAACCACTGAATATTCCTTTGACAGCAGACTCTGCGGTTAAGGTTACTATCACCTTGGATTATTTGAATTGGGTATTTTCTCAGTCAAAGCCCGTGACAGGTTACATGTTCAAGAAACAGATTTGCTGTAACACACTATCGTTTGTAGCAGACCTGCAAGACTACGACAGAAGCTTAAGAGATTCACAAGACAAGGCTGGTCAATTCGAGGAGTATGTAATATCCACATCTACTAAAATTGTATTAGCTAGAAATAGAAAGAATCTAGGTTGCTTTACTTATAAGGTTTATCCTGTCTGTATAGCAATTTGGGAAAGTCACATGGGTGTGCAAATTGTAATGAGCTGTCACTTGAAAACGACAGCAACTCAACACCCCATGCGATAGAGACAACAGAGTATCTTAGATTCTTTTCTATTCATGTACGCACACGAAGCAATTTGTATCTCTTGAGATATCGAAGCTGGAGAAACTCTCTCTCCAGGTTGTAGCAATACTTCACACAAAATAAATAAAACATTTATTTTGTGAGAAATCTTGTTTCACTTATTGCTTGCATACATCTACTGGTAATCTATAATCTTTATCTTCGTTGTTGATTTAAAGATTCGATTTTATCAGTATTGCATTCAACCCCCCTTCTGCAATACTCCGGGACCAACAAGGTTGTATATCGATATTTGTTTATGTTTAGGTATTAATTTCATAATTTTTTATTTCGTCGTAAAATTCTTGAAGTCCTAAAATATAGAATATTTTGAGTCAGAGAGAGAAATAAAATATAATCTCAATAATATTTCATCACATAATTTTGACTAAATTGCACTGTAGTGGCCAAAATATTTTCAATTTTGCACGGAAGTGGCTAAATTTTAATTCATGCCAACGTGATGGCTAAATTTTAATATTTGACGCAAAAAAGGTGCTCAGACTCCATTCTGTTAAATTAACATTGACGGCGTTAGTTGATAATAATCCGGCGAGATTTTGCAGTTTCCGGTGAGCCACAACAGCTCCGGTGAGCTTCGTTAGCACACTAAATCGACACTAACATGTTCCACAGTCACTGGGCATCCTACAAAGTACTACAACCATAACAAACGATCAAATTTGAGCAAAACCCGGCGAGCTCGACATGGATTCCGGCCAACTACGATTTCAATCATTTCTAAATCAAACTCAGAGTTTTTAATGTCAAAACGAAGCTGATAACATGTATAATCCAACCATGGAACCAGTTTATACAAACAAGCAACAAAATTCATGAACAAATTGATTTTATGATCGGTTAAAACTCAAAGATCGAATTACACAATCCTCTGAAACAACGATGCAATTAAACACATACACATGCTCCTTAGGACCCCTAGAAGCTATATGAATCATCAAATCAATTGGAAAATTTCAGAATAAAAAAGTCCTAAATTGACTCAAGAACCCTAGAATTCGAATTAACAAAATTAACAATAGAACGGTGAAATTGAACATGAAATTGAACTCCTGGCATCAATATGAAGCTATACAAATAATCAATTCAACCGGAAAATCAATGAATCAAAAAGCCCCAAATTTCTTGAAGAACCCTAACTAACGCCGTCAATGTCGATTTAACGGAATGGAGTCTGAGCACCTTTTTTGTGTCAAATATTAAAATTTAGCCATCACGTTGGCATGAATTAAAATTTAGCCATCTCCGTGCAAAATTGAAAATATTTTGGCCACTACAGTGCAATTTTGTCCATAATTTTTGGTATATGTATTTTTAGTTTCCAATTTAGAACGGATATGGTACTTTGAGTCATGTTCTGTTCGGATAATATGCTTTTCGAATTTGATCGGTTTCGGATCATCATCGGATCAAGTATTTCGGATTTTATCGGTTAAATATTCGGTACGGGTAATTTTCGGATCGGATGAGATCGGTTTTCGGACAATAATTGGATTTGACTATATCGGATCGGATTTCGGTTCAGATCGAATTGTTTCGGATTTGGTTAAATTTCGGTTAATCTAATTCGGATATAAAATTGGATCTCTGTTCCATGAATTTCAGATCGGTTCTTCAGATCCAGACCCAATTTGCCAGGTCCAGTGACGTCATCATGAACAATATTATTTTTTTGCTGGATGGATAGAGGGTAAAAAAATAACAACTTTTTGTATTGGGTGCCCCTGGCGGGGCATTAGATCTATTAGATCTAAGGTGTTATTTATTGTTTGTTATATAAGGGTGTTCTGTATGGAGCAATGACCTATATATATATATATATCATAATATATATATATATATATATATATATATAATATTTTGGTAATAAATTATTTTAATACCCATGTCCCACACTGATTTTTATTTTAGTTATTCTGAATGTAGAATCGAGATATGATAACAATCCGTAATTTAGTGGGTCTTTCAGATAGTTTTAAAAAACTAACTTCAATTAGTAAATGGCAGCACAGGAGATTATGAGGCAGGGGGAGAAGGAGAATTGGGGATGGTATGACTACAAAGGTGTGGGGGAGTCCATGGTTACCGTGTATAGATAACGGGTATATGACAAGTGAGTGTTATCGTGAACTGGAAGATGTGATAGTGCAGGGATTGATGAAAAGTAATCACAGGGAATGGGATGACGAGGTTTTGCAGGATTTGTTTAATGAACAGGATAGGGAGGTGATACGGAGTATTCAAATTCCAAGTCGTATTAAAGCTGATTCATGGTACTGGATCCTTGATTGTAATGGGGATTTCACAGTTAAAAGTTGCTATAGAAAGTTACGTGGAGAGAATGATTGTTATGATCGAGTTTTCTGGAAGCGACTATGGAGTCTCAAATTACCAGGTAAGGTTCTAAATTTCTTATGGAGGGCCTGTCAAAATGTATTACATACAGCGTATGCTTTAAGTTTAAAGAAGGTCGATGTGTTACAAACGTGTGTGTGGTGCCATTTGCACGTTGAAAGTTCAGTCCATGTTTGTTTTACATGTTGCTTTGCAAGAGAAGTGTGGAATTATGTGGGGTTACAAGGAGTAGTGCCAGCAGAAGAGGATGTTTTTATATTGCAGATTCTGAAGAGGGTATTTAGTACGAGTAAGGGAGGCAAAAGCTTGGAGTTTGAAGGAAGCATTGAGCTGGGTGCGTGGCTAGAACGAATCGTTGCATTTTCGAAATAGATGCTAGACTTATGGTGAATGCAGTTCGAGAAAATGGAGGAAGATCAAATTTTCATGCTATAGTAGAGGAATGTATCGAGAGTCTTAAACACTTTGAGGAGGTGTTGGTCATGTTTGACTATAGATTTGCGAATAAAGTGGCTCATATGTTAGCACATGTCGATTATTCTACGTCAGGTATTATGGAGTGGTGTAATACTGCTCCAGAGTTTATTTGTAACCTTATTTAGGAAGTTTAATATATGCAAGTGCGATTTTTTTAAAAAAAAAATTAAAAAAAAGAAAAGAAAATGTGATAATAAGAGAATATATGATTTATCTAATAATTTTTTTTAATTTAACCAAAAATGATTGTAACACAATATCAAAGACCTGAATTTTGTAATAACACTATAAAATCACGATCATTTTATTATTGGTATATTTTATTCCTAGTTTTCTTTTAATACTCCATAGAAGGAGATTTTCTGTTCCTTCCTCTCTGATTATAGGTTAAGTTTGTATTCTTTTAATAAGTTTTAGATCTCTTTCAGGGCCGCCATTTTCAGAAGGTTTGAATATCATTGATGAGTGGACTGCTCTTCCAAAATTGAACTGCGGCTGCTTGAAGACTAAAATTTTGTAGATGTGAGATTGACTAGAGTTTGTTTGATATTTCGTGGTACTATGTTTTTTGTTTGATATTATATATACTTTTGTTACAGTAATATACAACAATATTAGAAATAAAATATTATTATATTCATTAATATATGTAATTAGCTCTCTATTTAATTAACCAATCAACCACGTACTCAGTATAGTTCTTAATTTAATTATTTTAATTAATTTTTGATCATTCAATTAATTGCTACAAGATCATGTCACTAATTGATTTTTACAACACCGCTTCTTTACAAAATTAAGTTACAGTCGATACAGATTTATTTATAATCTATATATAATGGACACAAGCAGAAGAAATTAACTTTTATCATAATCAATAAAAAACCATTTTAGAGAAAGAACTATCATTATTATTGTACAAAGGAATATAAAAGTATGATACTACCTAAATTCACAGGAGTGTATCCAATCCGAATTTTAAAGAATTTTTTCGGATTATTAAAATTATGATATATTCAATTTAAATTTTATTTTTTTTTTCAAAATCTGATAGTGATCAATATAGATTTTAAAAATCTAAGAGAATTCATTTCATATTTCAATAAGGCCACAAAATCGGTTGATAATGAGAGTGTTTGGTGGAACTTTTTTCGAGAATAAGTCAACTTATTTTAAGATAAAATTAGATATTCCTAACATTCCAACTTATTTTTCAACTTATTTTTATAACTTATTGAATCATTAAACATTTGTATAAAAAAAATTATCAAAATATAAAATTTTTACCCGAAAATAAGTCATAAACCAGCATAATTAAGCTATGCCAAACATGCCAAATATACTACGAAGGAAAGACTTTTCAAAGGCTCAATGCGTCATCTCAAACGTTAGCCTTCTTTCTCTTCTGTTGCACTTGTAGTTTAAAGTTTAGACTCACACTCAATCATAGACTCCCTCTTCTGTTGTTTAACTAAACAATGCTTCTTCCTAACTGGATAATGCTTCTTCGTTTCCTCCCCCTTCATAATTATTTACACTCTACTCTCGAGTAAAAAAAGGAAGGAAAACAAGTGAAAAAAGGAAAAATAACATAATTTATATCTGTATTTGTATTTTTGAATTTATTTTGGGAATGAAAGCAAGTGAAAAGTAAAGTAAATTTTGTTTACTTTTCTCCAAAAAATTTATCCGAAAATTTGGATGAAAAAGAAAGCAAATGAATTCAAGTTAATTAAAAAGTAAAAACACTTGATATTACAAATATATCCTTATCATTTAAATGAAAACATTTTATATCTAAGGATTGAATTATAATTTGACAATCATTTACATGATTTACTTCCAACTCGGGAACATGTTATTGAAATCAATTTCGCTCTACAATTTTTCAAACTCGGAAGCAAGTGAACGAAACATATTACTTCCCTTTTCACTTACTTCCTCTTTCATTCATTTACTTTCGCTCCTTAAAAAACTCGGGAGCAAGACCTTACTTTCACCCCTCTCATTTTCTTATAATTTTTTTATTATTAGTTGGCATTCAGTTTAAGGTATATATAAATTATAGTTTCATAACTTATTCTTAAAATTTTCTTTTTTTAAATAAAAATTAAATTATTAAATTTTTATTCAAAAAAAATTAAAATAATTTATGTAACTATATTTTATATGAGTATTAAAATACGTGTTAAACCCCTATCTCAAATGTAAATAATTGAGATGGACCAAGAGAATATAATTTGGATTCAACTGAACCGTCAGGTTTCAAATATCTAATAATCTTTCAATCTATGATTATTTATTAAACTTGAACACAAGGGCAAAGATTACCATTTTAATGGTTCTGAAGTTACGATTTTATTCCTATAATTTCAAAACTTACAAAAACTACCATACTTTAATAATTATGTAAAAAATAGTAAAATTATGTTAATGTTATGATTCAAACCACTAACCTTCTTCTATCAAACTCATGTCATAACCAACTATACTACACGTAATTTTGAGTTTTGTTTAAAAATCCTATAATATAACTACATCATCTCTTCTTGTCTCTTTGTTAGGTCCAATAAGATTGTAGAAGGGGGTTGAATACAATCTATACTATTTTGTCGAAATTTGTCAGGAAGATTTAAATTCAATTTAGACAAATTTGAGCGGAATTTAATGAAACAAATTCAAGTTAAATATAAACTATATTAAATTTGAGAGGTTGCTACAATCATAGTACAGAGTCATATCAAGTTAATAAAAACAAATTAGAAAAATCGACATGAACTTTTCTTAATTTGTTAGTAAAAATCAAGATATGAACTAAGAGTAAAAACTCGTTAATAATACAAGAACGATAAATAAACAAGTTCGAACGGATACAATATTAGAAACAAGGATCTTAAGTATTTATGGTGAATTAAATGTTGTTTCAGGTTCTTGACATAAATGAGAGAGAATGGAGTCTGTTTGCTGAATGTTATTCCCTCTGTCCTATCCATTTATTTACAATTTTTTGTCATTTTCTGGCACGCATTTTAAGGTGGATTTTAAGGATAGTTCCATAACTTATTTTTAAAATTTTCTGTTTTTGAATAAAAATAGGATTGTTCTATTTTTATACAAAAAAAAAGAAACTTTCAAAAATAAGTTATGGAACTATCCTTAAAATCCACCTTAAAATGCGTGTCGACACCCCATTTTGAAACGATAACAAATGGACGGGATAGAGGGAGTATGTTCTGTTGATAAAAATCTTGGCCGCCTATGACTTATACACCTTCTGTGTGACGCCCAAAATTCAGGGTCAGAATTTGGTGCCACAAACCCTTACAATTAAGTATAGCTTAATTATACAAACGATTCCTCACAGAGGATCGATCTCAGGTTATGGTATGAAACAAAAATTTAAATTATAACAATTATTACCATTATACCTTCTTATCTGTAGCATAGTCCAATACCGTATATGACCATTCTGACTCTGAAATCTATTCTTTATAGAATGACCCATCGCTCTCATTCGAGTAGTTGTAATATGTAGGTAGCCAATCCTTAACCCTAACTAAAAAGGGAAGGTAAAACATATCAAGAGTGAGCCAACAATGCTTAGCAAGTGAATAATATAGTGAAACAACAATATCTAACTAAAATATCTCATTTTCCAATTATATTTTGGGTGTTTTTATTTAATAAAATAAAATAAAAATATTATAATACTAATAATTAATCGATTACCTTTTTCAACTTAACATATCATTTTTTTCTATATTTTCTAACTAAAATTACTTTTTTTCTAGAAATATCACCAGTAACATTAATTTTTCTTTTTCTAAAAACATTACGAGCAATTTTATTTAATAAAATAACATAATTAAATTATAATTACTATAAACTAATCAATTACCCTTTTCACCTTTTTAACTTTCTCCGACTACGACCTCTCTTTTTCTAATTATATCATAGGCATTCTATTTAACAAAATAAAATAAAAATTTTATAATTACTAAAAATTAACCGATTACCTTTTTCAACTAAAACGAATCATCTTTTCTCTTTATGTAAATATTATCAAATCTTCTTATTTAAAAATTTAAGTTTCCAATATTCATGTTTTAAAAAACTTAATTCAAATTAATAAAAAAAAAATCATATAATATTAAAAAAAATCCGTGCATGGCACGGGTTTTAAGGATAGTACTGAAATAAAAAATAAAATGTTAGAGCATCTCCAACGGTATTGTTAAAAAATGGTTGGCTAAATTGGATAAAATATTGATTATGTAAAATTTGCTGAACCTGTAAGATGTTGTGCTCCAATGGTATATTAGCTATAATGTTAGGTTGTTATAAATGAAATATATTTTTATAAGGTAATAGATCATATAAAATATGTTAGGTTGTTATAAATGAAATATATTTTTATAAGGTAATAGATCATATAAAATATTCCTTACAAACCTCTAGAGGTTGGCCAAATATAGTCAACGAAAAGAGATTATCTATAATTTTTGCTAAGAGTAATGTTACATTGGAGTGAATATTTTTTTACAAAATCTTTATAAATTTTATTTATGGCATTATATTTTTGAATTTAGCTAAGGGGTCCTCTACATTGGAGATGCTCTTACGCCCTCCGTCTCAAAATGTTTTTTATGTTTGGACTAAATACGTCGCACACTTTTGATCGTTAATATATTTAATTTTATATTAGTATTAAATATATAAAATTTATTGTATTAAAGTAATTACAAATACGAATCAAACTATATAAAATTTATTGTATTAAAGTAATTACAAATACGAATCAAACAAAATTACTCATAATTATATTATATCTTATAGATTAGACGTAAATTAGTAATCAAATCAAACTCTTGAATAGTGCCAAAAATCAAAACACGAAACATATAAAGTGACGGAGGCTTGTGTCATTGCTGACCCTGAACTTAAAAAACATTAGAGACATTTTGATCTTGTCTTCAATTGCACAAGAAATATTCGTTTTCCATGAAAGTTCTTCTGTGCTAACCCTATCAACGTTTTCTCTCCTCTCCCTCCGCCCTTATATATATATACATATAAGGGTAGATATATTCTCAATTCTTCATCGATAGAAATCACAAACTCTTTGCTTCAATGGCAACTTGTATCCAAACAAAGCCCATTTCTCGCAATCCAAACAGGTCCCAAATCGATGACCATGTTTATAATTACATCAAATCATTCAGACCCATTTTCCAAGATTATGATTCTTGCTTGCCCATTTCATTGAATCCCCAAAAACAATCTGACGTTTGTTTTATTGAAAATAATCAAGATTTTGTATGGCAGAAAATGAAAGAAGAAGCAAAATCAGATATTGATCAAGAACCCATTTTGTCAGCTTACTATTACACCTCAATCTTGGCTTATGAATCTTTACCAAGAGCTTTAGCCAATCATTTATCAATGAAATTGAGTAATGCAAGTTTGAAAAGTGGGACCCTTTATGATCTTTTTCTGGGGGTGTTTACAGATGATCCAGAAATCTTGAAATGTGTTGTATATGATATAATGGCTGTGAGAGAAAGAGACCCTGCTTGTATAAGTTATGTTCACTGTTTCTTGAATTTTAAGGGCTTTTTAGCTTGTCAAGCTCACAGGGTGGCACATAAATTATGGTCACAAAATAGAAAAATATTGGCACTTTTGATACAAAATAGGGTGTCTGAGGTTTTTGCTGTGGATATTCATCCTGGAGCGAAGATCGGACGGGGGATATTGTTTGATCATGCTAGTGGAGTTGTTATTGGGGAAACTGCGGTAATTGGAGATAATGTGTCGATTTTACATAATGTGACATTGGGTGGTACTGGTAAGGCTTCTGGTGATAGGCATCCAAAGATTGGTGATGGAGTGTTGATTGGTGCAGGAACTTGTGTTTTAGGGAATGTTAAGATTGGCGATGGGGCTAAAATTGGTGCTGGTTCTGTAGTGTTAAAAGATGTACCTGCCAGAACTACTGCAGTTGGTAACCCTGCTAGGTTGATTGGAGGAAAGGAAAATCCATTTAGGCTTGATAAGATTCCTAGTCTTACTATGGACCATACTTCGCATATCTCTGAGTGGTCTAATTATGTTATTTAGACTGTACTTGGTTAATGTTTTTGTTTTCATGTGTACAAGTGAGAATTGAGGTTCTCCTGTTAGATATTCTGATAAAATGTATATTTGTTCTAGAGTGCTAGAACAGCTTGTAATTTTACTCACCATTCATCTATATGAATAAACTCTTTGGTCTTTGAACATATTTCTTCTTTGTATATGTATATATAGGGTCTTTGAACATATTTCTCACAATAATAGGGGGTTCTCACCTGAGCAAGACCCTATATATATATGTATGTTAAAATGTTCTTTTGCTGCCAACAAACTTTGTTTTTAAATAAGTCTGATCTAAGAAGCTTTGGGTTAGTCGATGCAACATTGTATCTATTTTGTAGAAATACATATTTGCTGGTCTCCCTTTTCAGTTTTTACATGTACGAGATCGGGCTTAGAGAATCTTTTGGACGGATGCACTTTGATGAACCACAACTCTGAATATGGATTTTATTTCTTCAACAGTTCAACTACAAAGATAAGTTTTTCTTTCTTGTGTTTAAACTAAAGTAATCCAAACATAACCTCAAGAGGGAAGTAGAGTCGCGTAAAGGTAATATGGAAGCAGAAATTACTCCAATCCTAACAAAAAGATGTTGTCCGTTCATATATAACTTTGTCCACATTAACTATTGTATGGCTACAAAGATGTAAACATTTGTCCCAAAAGAATATGATGGAATGTTGGCAGTTACTTGTTTACATCACAAAAATAATTTAAACCAAGTTGTTGTTTTGGGTTAAGTTAGCTGTGAGCTGTGTAGGGGTTAAAGAGGTTAGTTATAAGTCGCAGAGTTCCCTCTGCGTCTGTATCTGTACATACCTTTGCATCTGTATCATTACATAAAATGATACTCTTGAGTAAACTTAATTCAGTAATCTTCTGTTGAATCCTCATGGAGAACCAGATATCCCATTTATGTACTCCCTTTGCCTTGTTCCTCTGCCTATTCATTGTACTCAAATGTGCAAAAGTTTTTAGAAATGATAAATTAAAACTTCCTCCAGGGCCTAGGCAACTGCCTTTCATAGGAAATATCCACCAGATGGTTGGTTCACTACCACATCACATCCTCAAAGACTTAGCCAACAAGTATGGTCCCCTAATGTCTCTAAAGCTTGGTGAAATTTCTGTTTTTGTTGTTTCTTCTTCAGAAGTTGCCCATGACATGATGAAAACACATGATCTCAACTTTGTTCAAAGACCACATTCTCTCTCTACAAATATAATTTCTTACAACTCTTCAAACATTGCCTCTTCTCCATATGGTGATTACTGGAGACAGATGCGAAGAATCTGTACGCTAGAGATTTTCAGTTCTAAAAGTGTGCAGAAATTCCGATCCATCAGGGAAGAGGAGGTCTTGAAATTCATTAATATAATTTCTAGGAACAAGGAATTAACAATTAATCTTAGCAAAGAGCTTTTCTCACTAACGAGTGGAATTACAGCCAGAGCTGCTTTTGGTAAAAAAATCAACAACAAAGAAGTATTTGCTATAACCTTAAAGGAAATAATGAAGTTGTCATCAGGTTTTAGTGTTGCTGATATGTATCCTTGAATAAAATTTCTTCATGCTATTAGTGGAGTTGGAGGTAGACTAGAGAAGGTGCATAAAGAAATGGATAAAATACTTGGACGCGTTATAAGTGAACATAGAGACAGAATGAGTGATTCGGATCCTCAAGACTTAGTTGACGTTCTTCTAAAAACTCAAAAGGATGAATCCATTGACTGACAACAACATCAAAGCAGTCATCTCGGTAAGTAGCTATTCTATTGTTCTACTATTTCAGATGAAGATATTGTCTAAGGTTCAATGCATTTTTAAAAGTAATTTCATGCAATCCTTTTGTGGGGGATCTCCCGGATAGTAAAGTAAATGCATGGATTTGTAAGAAGATAACATAAGCTAAGTCGGTGTAGGCATTTGTGAGTGAGTAGCGAGTAAAGGGCCGGGATCATGTCAAAACCTGGTTGCCTTTAAACAAGGAAGAAATATGTAATTGGCTTTTATGTGTTTTAAGTTTTAACTCTTTTTTACTTCCAAATTCAGGATATTATTTCTGGTGGAAGTGAAACATCAGCAATAACTATAGATTGGGCAATGTCCGAAATGCTGAAGAATCCAAGAGTGATGGAAAGGGCACAGGCAGAAATAAGAAAAGTGTTTGAGGGGAGAGAAAATATCGATGAAACAATAATGCTTCAGGAACTAAGCTACTTAAAAGAGGTGATCAAAGAGACATTGAGATTACACCCAGCTGCACCCCTGTTAGTCGCAAGAGAATGCAGAGAGCAATGGCAACTTAATGGTTACCTGTGAAAACCAAGATTTGTGTCAACGCATGGGCGATTGGAAGAGATCCAAAATATTGGGCTGATCCTCATACATTTAATCCGGAAAGACCGGATTCCAAGATAGGTTAGTTGAATTTAAGGGAAAAGATTTTGAATATATACCATTCGGTGGTGGTAGAATTAAGAATGTGTCCAGGAATGTTGTTTGCGTTAGCAATGATAGAGTTGCCACTTGCGCAATTGTTGTACGTACCATTCTGATTGGAAACTCCCCGAGGGTCTAAAGAATGATGAACAACTCGACATGACTGAGGCCTATGGCATCACAGCTGGCAGAGAACAGGATCTGTATGTTATTCCTGTTGCTTATACTCCTCAGCAGCGGAAACTGCAATTTCATATTTACCACCAGTATAACATGTCTGGAGTGTAATTTCGGTCATGCTCATGCATTAATTTTAAATAATAAAATGTTCCCATTATTTCGACGGGATCATATAATTGTTGGGATTTCCAACACATTAAAAATTTGCTTTACGATTTTGTTAATTGACTTGAATAAATCATAAGTAATGCTGTCTTCTGCAGCTTATTTTTTAGGTCATTGCAGTACTTATGAATTGTTTGTTTAAACTATATTTGTTTGTTTAAACACCAATTCCATCCCTAAATTTTGCTGGAAAAACACGTACCGCGAAAATTAATTTCGACGTATAAATAACAGTGTTGTAAAAAGCGGGAATCAGACTTAATCGGTGGAGGTACTGTCCAGGGATTAATCGGATAATCGGGGATTAATCGGAACTAATTTAATATTATTTTTAAATATAATTATTATTAGTATATGTAATTATTTTATTATTTTGATTGTACATGAATAATTATCATATATTTATACAAATATATTTAAAACATATAGCATTATTAAAGTAAATATAAATTTTAAGATCTAATTTTTGAATTGGGGTCAATATGAGAGAAAAAATTGATAAAATTCATGATTTAACCGTTTAAAATATTAATTTCGTATATGAGAATAAGATTTTTCTTAAAATTTATTCAATTTTAAACTTTTTGAATTTTGATTTTTTTTTTAATATTTCTACAAATTTTTCAATTTTTTTTATCAATGAAGCCGATTTTTGACCGATTAATCCGATTTTTGACCGATTAATTCCGATTTTGACCGATTTTTGAAAAAACAATGTTTTAGCCGAACAACGATTAATCAGTACGGTGACTTACCGAATAGCGATTAATCGACAATTAATTCGATTAATGATTAATCGCCGACTTTTAGAAAAAAAATAAATAATGGACATAAAAAAAATCCTATCATACACTTTCCCCATTACATGCTACGCTTGTCCCTAATCGGATAAACGAGCACTATATGTTACAACCAAAACGTCTCCACGGTTGCATCAAGTAAGAGGCAGCCTTGAAAAGTGTGAAGTTACAACCACAAACTCATACTCCCTCTGTTTCTTTTTATGTTTCCTCTTTTGATTTTGGACACTGTTCATTATAAGCAGTTGACAATTGATTTACGCATAATTTGTAAAATAAAATATAGTCATGAGTGATCTTGTTGGATTCGTATTTATGAATACTTTAATACAGTAAAGTTTTTATATTTAATATTAATATGAAATTGAAGATATTAACGATTAAAAGTGTACGTTGGCAAACGTGTCCAGGGGAAAGAGGAAACTTATTATGAGACGGAGGAAGTACTACTAGTCAAAATCCCAGTTGTGTAGTGTGGACCTTATCTTCCTCCATAGTTCCGTTTTTCCAATGACTGAATTTAGATATTTTATCATACATAAGAAAAACGATAATTGACACGAGCATTTTTTTAATACTAGTAGTGTTTTTAATAGTGCATAAGCGTGTGGTTCAAGATTTATTCTTGCACAATTGAATTATATGAAATAAGGAAAAATATAATTTAGGAACATATTTATAAAAAAAACGAAAAAAAAAACATAAATTTGATTGATACAAATACAATGAGTGGAATTATGTGACGGAGGGAGTATGGGAGGAGATAAACTATACTCCCTCTGTCTCTAAAAACTTTTCTCATTTCTCTTATACATGTTTGCCAACACACACTTTTAATTGTTAATATCTTTAATTTTATATTAGTTTTAAATATAAAAATTTCACTGTATTAAAATACTCATAAATACGAATAACAAGATCACTCCTGACTATATTTGGTCTTATATATTAGACGTAAATTAATAATTTGTCTCATGTTATGAACAGTCCCGATATATCAAACCAGAGAGAAGCATAAGACGGAGGAAGTATTGATTTTTAACTTTTAACAAGGGTAGACGTAGCTCATAGAGTAGTAGTTATTAGTACTAGTGGAGTATTTTTTTTTGGCAGCAAATAGGAGATAGGATGGTCCTAAAATAACTTGGACAAAAAAAACAAAAATGCATTAGCTCTGACTTTTACGGGCACTGGTGAAGTTGCGTAACACAGTAGTACTATCTTGTTATGTAGACAAACATTTGTTGGCCGGGCTGGGCCCCTTAAATTGCTCGCTCTAGCGCTGATCTTCTCTCCCTTTTTTTACTCCCTCACTTCTGTCCTGACTTTGCACCTTCAAATTTCTATTTATAGACACACACACAGAGTTTTCCAACTAAATTTATAACCTCCTCACTCATCATTGCTCTTCTCTCTTATCTTGAACAAAAAATTTGCAGGTTCATTATCCTTGTTAAATAATGGTTTTTACAAGGGTTTTGTTGGTTAATCTCTTCTTTTTTTCATTACCAAGTGATGATCATCTCCTTAAACCCATAATTCTACATGGCTTTTCTGCTTTATTACATTTACTTTTCTTGCTTTTATTGTTTGTTTTAACTGTACACGATACATTTTGGAGGAGTAGTAGTAATGGAAGTGAAGAAGAAGGATTCAACAACTATGCTGTAAGAAGGTTGTCTTGTTACAGGCTAACTTTGTTTTCTAGTTTTGGTTTGTCACTTTTTAGTCTTGTTGTTTGTTTATTAAACAGCTTTTATTGGCATAAAAATGGTTGGTCTACAGCAACAGCACATATATTAGTGCTTTTGGATTCACTACTCAAAGCAATTGCTTGGTTAGCTAACTCTATTTACTTGCATACCCAAGTATCAAGTGTAGGTGAAGTTAGGTTTCCTTTAGTAATCAGAATCTGGTGGTGTGTTTTCTTTTTGGTATCTTGTTACTGTCTTGTTATAGACTATGTTTTCGACATGACGCCTCAGTTGGTAGTTTCTGATATCGTGTACTCAGTCACCGGGTTGTATTTCTGTTGTGTGAGTTTTTCGGGTAGAATTGGATCAACTGAGGATACCCTTTTACAAGAACCCCTTTTAAGTGCAAATTCAACAAATAGGTTAAGTCATGGTGAAGAGTGTAAGACGCGTGGTGCTGAAACTGTGACTCCTTATGCTACAGCTAATTTTTTTAGTATCCTGACTTTCTCTTGGCTTGGTTCTTTGGTTGCACTGGGTTATAAAAAGCCATTAGACCTTGAGGATGTGCCTCAACTTGGAGGTATTGACAGTGTACATGGTGCCTTTCCCCTTTTAAGATATAAGTTAGAGTTTGATCGTGGTGATAATATTAGTGTGACTACACTTGGGTTGATAAAAGCACTGATTTTTATTACGTGGAAGGAAATTTTGTTAACAGCATTCTTAGCAATTACTAACACAGTGGCTACATATGTTGGTCCATACCTGGTTGATGCGTTTGTCCAATACTTGAACGGACAGCGGGAGTTTAAGAATGATGGTTACGTCCTAGTTTCCGCGTTTGTACTTGCCAAGTTTATTGAGTGTTTGACTTTAAGGCACTGGTTCTTTACGCTGCAACAGGTAGGAATCAGAGCCAAGGCAGCTTTGATTGCCTTGATCTACCATAAAGGATTGACTTTGTCATGTCAATCCAAGCAGGGTCACACGAGTGGGGAGATCATCAATTTCATGACTGTGGATGCCGAGAGAATAGGTGACTTCAGTTGGTGCATGCATGATCCATGGGTAGTCTTCCTACAGGTTGGTCTGGCATTGGTGATCTTATATAAAACTCTGGGGGTAGCTTCCATTGCAACACTGTTTGCTACTGTAGCCGTGATGTTGGCAAATCTTCCATTGGGGAGATTACAGGAGAATTTTCAAACTAACCTAATGAAATCTAAAGATCAAAGGATGAAATCAACATCTGAAATCTTGAGAAACATGAGGATACTCAAGCTCCAGGGCTGGGAAATGAAATTTCTATCTAAAATCGAGGAGCTTAGAAATAGTGAGACAGGATGGTTGAGAAAGTATGTGTACACCAATGCAATGGTCAGTTTTGTATTTTGGGGTACTCCTACATTTGTGGCTGTAGTAACTTTTGGTACATGTATGCTTATAGGGATCCCACTTGAATCTGGAAAGATACTAACTGCTCTTGCAACATTCAGAATACTTCAAGAGCCTATTTATAATCTTCCGGATACAATTTCACTAACAATTCAGACTAAGGTATCGCTGGACAGGATTGCCTCATTCCTACGTCTCGTAGACATTCAGACAGATGTCATAAAGAGGCTTTCAAGAGGCAGTTCAGACACTGCAGTTGAGGTAGTAGATGGACTTTTTTCTTGGGATATATGCTCTCTTAATCCAACACTAAAAGATATCAATTTCAGAGTCTCTCATGGCATGAAGTTGGCTGTGTGTGGTATGGTTGGCTCGGGAAAGTCGAGTCTACTATCCTGTATCCTAGGGGAAGTGCCAAAACTTTCAGGTGTCATCGAGATGAGTGGGACAAAGGCCTATGTTGCGCAGACACCTTGGATACAAAGTGGAACTATAGAAGAGAATATACTGTTTGGTGAGGAGATGGATAAAGAAAGGTACGAGAAGATCCTTGAAGCATGCTGCCTTAGAAAAGATCTGGAAATTCTTTCCTTCGGAGATCAGACAGTAATAGGTGAGAGGGGAATCAATTTAAGCGGGGGTCAGAAGCAGAGAATACAAATTGCTCGTGCTCTCTACCAAGATGCAGATATATATCTATTTGATGATCCATTTAGTGCTGTGGATGTTCATACAGGATCGCATCTTTTCAAGGTAACTGTTTGTACTTTTTAAAATTCTTGATGAACTACATAGTGACCAAATGACAACATCCCTACGTAATTTTTGTGTTATTTGGTACATTATTCATCTGATGAGTTCCTAACCTTTTTGTTGAAAGGAACAATGTAAGCAACTCTGTTTTATGTATTGTTGTTGTTTATTATATTTGTTGAGAAAATAATTTGTTAATTACATCATTTGACAAGTTATGTGCGGCAGGAGTGCATACAGGGAATTCTGGAGTCAAAAACAGTGATATATGTCACTCATCAAGTAGAGTTTCTACCTGCAGCAGACCTCATACTTGTGAGATAGGATCTTACTCTATAACTTCTTTTATACTAATTAATGTAAATTTTATCAATAAATCGTTTCTAATTAGGTGATGAAAGATGGCTGTATTACACAATCTGGAAACTATGGTGAAGTTCTTAACTTGGGGAGCGAATTTATGGAACTTGTGGTTGCACATGAGAAGGCTTTATCTGCAATTGACCCCATAGAAGCCGGATTAGTCTCGAAAGATATGAATATCACTGTGGACGTGAAGACAAAGAATAATAAAAGTTCTGAACAAACCAGAGATGTTCAATGTGATAAACAACCCGAAGATATTATGGGCCCAAAAGGACAGCTTGTTCAAGAAGAAGAAAGAGAGAAAGGCAGAGTTGGTTTCTCTGTCTACTGGAAGTATATTACAACAGCATATGGGGGCGCACTTATGCCCGTTATATTATTGGCACAAGTTCTCTTTCAGGTACTTCAAATTGGAAGCAATTACTGGATGGCATGGGCAACTCCCATGTCGCAGGATGTAGCACCTCCTGTTCAAAGTTCTACTCTGATTGTAGTTTATGTGGTGTTGGCAATAGGAAGTTCTTTTTGCATTTTTTGTAGGGCAATGTCTCTTGCAACTGCCGGGTACAAGGCAGCCACAGTACTCTTTCGTAGAATGCATTTTCGAATTTTTCGTGCGCCCATGTCTTTCTTTGATTCTACACCAAGTGGACGTATCTTAAATAGAGTAAGTAAATTAACTTGATTCTTTAGTTCTATTATTAATTTTAATGATAATTAAGTAAAACAGTGGTTGTCGGAAATATTAGGAACTTCTATGATTCATAATTTACATTTGCATATCTGCAGGCATCTATGGACCAAAGCACAATTGATTTGAACATGCCTAATCAAGTTGGCCTTTTTGCCTTTTCCATTATACAACTCCTTGGAATTATTGTTGTGATGTCGCAAGTGGCATGGCAAGTTTTTGTAGTTATTGTTCCTGTCATTGCAATTTGCATTTGGTTACAGGTACTTTATGTAGTCCCTTCTCGGACCTTCAACTTTTGAACTTAAGAACCTGATTACTGTTATCAGAATATTATAATATAACAGGGCTTTACGCTTAACCCTTGCAATTGGTTGCGTTTAAAATTAACAGCTAACTTATTAATATGGTATATAGTTCGATAGCTTTAACTTCTGCAGTACAACATTTCTTTTTGTATCCTTCTTTTTTTTGTTCTCTATTTTTTGCATCACTCAATACAGGCTATATATATATATGTTAAGCGATGATAAATGTGTGCTTCTATCATATTTTCTTTCCGAAATTAAGAAAATTAAACTAGTAACATGAAGTGTCAACATCTACTATCTCATTTTGTTTCTCGGGCTCTTTCTGGAAACCCCCCAGTGCAATTTTGGTGGCCATTTTATTGACTTGCAGAAATCGTATAGATTCTAGACCAATAACAAAAGGGAGAATCTCGATTGTTATTTCTAGCATATTTTTATTAGAAAGGAATTGAAGTAGTTCGCAGGTGCATCCGATCACATAAAAATGGATGTAAAATGATTAATAACACACTAATACATGATAGGTGAGACTGAAATTTTATCTATTTAGTTTCTTTTTAATCTTAGCTCACATGCAATTTTCCTTGATATATTTCAGCAATATTACATACCTTCAGCACGCGAATTGGCGCGAATAATTGGAGTGTCTAAAGCTCCAGTTATCCAGCATTTTGCGGAAACAATTTCAGGATCAACGACAATCAGGAGCTTTGATCAGGAACGCAGATTTCAGGAAACAAGTATGAAGTTGATTGACGGAAACTCTCGGCCAAAGTTTCACAGTGCTGGCGTAATGGAGTGGCTATGCTTCCGTTTGGATATGTTGTCGAATCTCACCTTTGCCTTTACCTTAGTTTTCCTAATCTTTGTTCCAGTCGGAACAATTGACCCAAGTGAGTGAAAAAGATTTATTTTTATTATCGTATTATTTTTATTATCGTATTCTAAGTGCAGGCAATGCAAAAGAATCTACCATGCTTCTTCTTCTTGTTCTCGTATTCCAACCATTCTAATCCATATATGGCCATTTTAATTTGAAGGCATAGCAGGGTTAGCAGTTACGTATGGACTTAGTCTAAATATGTTACAATTTCGGGTGATATGGAACCTTTGCAATTTGGACAACAAAATTATATCAGTTGAAAGGATACTTCAGTACACGTCAATTCCCAGTGAACCTCCTCTAATTGTAGAAGTAAATAGGCCAGATGATCACTGGCCATCATGTGGTGAAGTTGACATATGTAATCTACAGGTACTCTTAACATGTTTTCAATCCGACTTTGTGGCTGCATTGTCCAAATGTCCATGAACATCCCCTTTCCTAATAGGGATTTTGTCGCTTTGGTTATAGGTTCGATATGCTCCTCATATGCCCCTGGTTTTGCGAGGTCTTACTTGCACCTTTAATGGAGGAAAAAAGACTGGAATTGTAGGAAGAACTGGAAGTGGTAAATCAACTCTTATACTAACCATATTTCGTATTGTGGAACCAACAGTTGGGATGATTTCAGTAGATGGTATCAATATATCCAAGATTGGATTGCATGATTTACGATCTAGATTAAGCATAATTCCACAAGATCCAACCATGTTTGACGGGACAGTTCGAAGCAACTTGGACCCTCTTGAAGAGTATACAGATGAGCAAATATGGGAGGTGCATTTGTGACAGTTTTTTTTTTTTTTTTTTTGCTAAATGCATTTGTGACAGTTTTAATACTGTGTTATTAAGATCAAATATATAATGTGAGTCCCACTCTATGGAGAACCATCTTACGTGGAGAACCGTGGAGAACCACTTAAAAAGCATTAAAATTGTCCTTTATATAAGGCCCCTGGCGGGGCCCCTTTACAAAAAAGTATTATAATTCTACCCTCTATCCATTCATCAAAAAAACAAATTTTAAAAAAAAATTTAAAATTTTTTTAAAAACTGTTGCCACGTCATCATTTTTTGAAAATTTTTAAAAAACTTTTTTTTGTAATTTTCTTTTTATAAATAGATAGAGGATAGAATTATAAGACTTTTTTGTGAAGGTGCCCCTGCGGGGCCGTTATATATAAAGCAATTTTAATGCATTTTAAGTGGTTCTCCACGGTTCTCCACGTAAGATGGTTCTCCATGGAACAATGGCCTATATAATGTATTGCACATTGATTTATCTGTACCATAAGTTGATCTTCATTATCATAACTGCCAGGTTCTTGACAAGTGTCAATTAGGCGATGAAGTTAAAAACAAGGAGGGTAGGCTTGATTCAGCAGGTTAGTTTCATCTACCTGGCCATACATCATTACATTTCTCGACTTGAAAAATAACTACAGATGTGTCACTTCATGTTGCAGTTTTAGAGAATGGGGAGAACTGGAGTGTTGGACAGAGGCAATTAGTATGCCTCGGTCGCGTGTTACTCAAGAAAAGCAAGGTATTAATTCTTGATGAGGCTACTGCATCAGTTGATACAGCAACTGATAACATGATTCAGCAAACCCTGAGGCAACACTTTCAGGATTCTACAGTCTTAACCATAGCACATAGAGTAACATCTGTGCTTGACAGTGATATGGTGCTTTTGTTGGATAATGGTTTGTCTTAAAACTCCCCCCCCCCCCCCCCCCCCCTCTTTCTCCCTTATTTGGATAAATTTCATTTCAAAAGACTAAAAATTAATCTGATATTGTATGTAGGGCTGGTCGAGGAATATGATATCCCTGCAAAATTGCTAGAAAATAAATCGTCCTCATTCTCCAAGCTAGTAGCAGAGTACAGTGTAAGATCGAATTCAAGATTTCAAAATGCATGAAAACATTGTGTATCAGAAATCTTATTAGACACAAGATGATAATGGAAGATGAGATTGAGCATTGCGTAGTAGTTCATGCTTGCTAATTTGAAGTAATCCTTACCTGATATTATTAGAACATTGTAGGAAATTTATGAAATGGCTGGTATGGTTGGATTTTCGTATTGTGTTTTTCAGGGAAACTAGAATTTTAGGCCTTTTGTATTAGGCATTTGAATTCACAATTTTTTGCGAGAAAAGGTTAAAAATAAAATATATGGTGATAAAGTGCAAAAGCTCAATATTCCTTCTTTCTTTCATTTTTGAAAATCTCGAAAAGCTTTTATTCTTGTTTTCCTATTTTTCAGCTCGTCCCTTAGTAAAAACTAGCATGAAAACCATACAAAATAAAATAATTTTGTCATAAATAATTTTCTAAATGAACCTAGTATTTCTAAATATATTTCTTTTTTTTTCTTTACTAATTTCTAAATATATTTCTTGTTGTAGCATAATTGTTGAACATTATTTCTTTCCAAAGAAATTGTGTATTTTCTGGCCAAATTCAAAATGGGTGAAGGCATCTACTTGACAAACTCGTAACAGCTAAATCAAAATCGATGCACATCTGTATTAGCCAAGAATACTGATCTAGATTGACTACGATATTTAGATCTCCGCTCTACTCGCCGGATAGCATTCCGTCAAACTTTATCGCACTCTGCTTTACTCGGTAGTTTGCATTCCATCAACTGTGACAGCCCCAAATCTGGGGTCAGGAATCCAGGTCGTCACGAACCAATTTCCACTTATTAATATTCTATTCTTGGCAGCTGGAATATAATTGCATAGTAAAACTCACACAGTAGACCCCACACTTAAATAATATTAATACACACCAGTCATATGCTCAGAGAACAACATCCACAATATTAAAAGTTTAGAGTTAAACAATTATTACAAACCCAGAATCTTACTAAATACATTGCTGAATAATACTTCTGCAGGAAACATCTCAACAACCAAAAGTTTAATACACGAGCTTACACACTTAATGAACATAATTCTACCAGGTCCCGCCTGTCTATACGCTACCTCAGGGATCGGTGTCAGCGTTCTCTCAATAGGTCGTCTTTCCCTTACCCTCTTGCGGGGTGTAGTGCGGAGTATCGGCATGCGACCTAGCTGTTGTATAAATAAATAGCAAGAGTGAGCTATAATAGCTCAGCAAGATAAATTTTATAAACTAACATCAAGGGAAAACATAAATATATCTGTATAATAAACAGAAGACAAATCATAATTATTATGAAAAGAATTTATTTTTATTCGATAAATACTCCTTCCAAATATTTTTATACTAAAAGACATATATAGCATTCTAATATCAGCATCTCTTCTTATATAATATAATATCAGTTTCTCTACTATAACAAGATAATCATCCAAACATCATCTAAATATAATGTCTCAAGATAATATAACATCTCAAATAAATCTATTAAAATAATCCTTCTATTTCCTTTTATACAACAATTATATAAAAATAATATAAAATCAGTTTCTCTTCTTACTGTAAAAAAAACAATTCCATCATTTCATACCATTTTCCTTTTTCAGCACACAACTCTGAAAACCATTATCAATTCTTTCTTTTAAGTTTTGGGGATATCTGCTAGCGCCAGATACGTAGGACGATGATCAATCGCCTGACCGTACCTGCTCTCTGTTTACTACTAGTAGAAGGGATGATCCTACCTGGTCATCAACCCTGGAGGAAGGCTACCTGCTACATCCTCCTTCGGCAACTCTTAAGGCGTAATAAATATTGAGTGCTGGACTGTGCCGCACACAACCTCTTATGCTTTTTGTTGCAATCCACCTTTGTCAATCAATATTACATTTATACCAATACCATTCCACATTTTTCCTTTAAATTTCCATTTCCATTTCTCATCACCTTTAAAAATATATATGTCATAATACCTTGATTATGACTCAGTCATATCCTCTGTATTTAATGAAATCAAATACGCTCTTATATACATAAAATATTCCATCTATTTCAAAAGTATTAAATAATAATCAAATATTACCTATTAAATCATAACTATTTAAAAGAATATTTTTAACATAATATTATAAATCATATAACCCTAGATAACAACTGATACCATTCCTTCATATACTTTTAAACATAAAGCATGTTCGCTCTATTCATAGTCATATCTATATATCCACATTCATAATTCATCTCTCTTTAATTCCCCAAAATCAGGAAATAAATTCTTAGCAATATAGTAACAATAGAATCACATATATATTCAATGAAATCATTTTTTTTTCTTTGAAGGTAAATACTTTTCCAAAGTAAAGATAGAAGAAATCTTGCCTCGATCTCTAAAGCCCAGAGGTATGACCCGACATTCGTCCTGAGTTTCTATAAACACGAAAAGGATCATTGTTAGAATATATTCCGCTTAACCTCCTAACCTTTATATAGTAATACCTTTGACACATAACATATGTTTAACATAGCCTTTTTGTACCAAAAGTTCCAAGGACTTAACCGTTTTTAACCTCAATCAAAGTTTTAGTGTATTCCACCATTTCCCTTAATAACCACACTTGATTGTAAAAATTCTTAGAAAATATAAATTCTGAATTTTAATGTAAGGTCAACTGGTAATGGCTCTCTGACCACCCTAATACCATATCCCAAAATTTTATAACTTTTAAAAATGGTTAAGTATGGTAATTATAGCCTCAAAGTTGACACAATTACGTTTTCTCGGTTTTCGAACGTCTTTCACTAAAACTGACTTTTCTCCTAAACCGTTTATCAGATTTCGACGTACTTTATATCAAAACGATCTATGAACCAAGCTCTATTCTTTCATGGTCAGTTGGTGCTCTGGACAGAACCCTACCGTACGAGTATGGGTGCCAAAAACAGGGTATCTTTTTGGTTTAACGAAAATCGGGCATTATAACGGTTATACTTTCATACTTTCCGAATTTTCTCATCTCCAAACTCATCCCCAACACATATATCAATCCATATACCATGTGGTCATCATACCAACCATGGATTCCAACACAAAACACTTCCATAATCCATATAAACACTTTTAAACACATATATAATCATGATTTCATCACTTATAACAACTTAACCTTAAAATCAACCATAAACTCAAAGATCAAGCTAAGGTTCCAAGTAGCATACCTTCTTTGAAGCTTTAACAACACTAAATAAGCATTAGCTAGCACTTAAACAACCTTATAATAGCTTGTATAGTCTAAAGAAACCATGAAACACAAGTTAGTTTCTTAAAGTTACTATTCACTACTATTAACCATCAAATTTCATGAATTTATTACCTTACTAAATGATTCTTGATGGCTATGAAACTTTGTGGATGTCTTAATCTATCCTCCAAGAACCTCCATGAATTATCTCTTGATTTCTTGTTGAATGTAACTAGGGTTTTTGATTTTATTTTTCTTCTTTTTTTCCTTGAAAGCCGAATGGAAGAATGAAGAAGGGGAGAGATTTTTGTGTTGGTTTTTGATCTTATCTTGGCTAATCTACTTTTGGTAGATATTTTACATGATTATGTAGATAATTATCAAGACATCTTGCTAGATAATCCTTAGAAATTGTTAGTGGAATGTGATGTAATGGATGAGGTAAGTTGGATGATCTAGAATCCTTATTTTCTTGATTTTCTAATTAAGATTTTAAATGGTCTTGGTTAATAATAATGTAGTGTATATCCTTGTAATGATATTAATCTTGGTTGTTTAATCTCCATGTTCGTCTAATTATGAGTCGTTTCGAATATACCTCATTTTCCAAGTGGTTCTTAAATCGTTTAACAATCCAAATTCCCTTGGCATTTCCTTAACTTAATCACTCCTTGGTTTAACCTAATTTTAGTATTTTCTCAAGATATAAACCCTTTAACATTTCCATACTCCTTAATATCATATTCCATAGAGCCTCAGTTGAAATCGAAAATCCTTAAAAATCCATACTCAGGAATTTCTGAAATCCGACATCGTTTCAAGTCACTTATTTTCATAATACATCACTAATATGGTTTCTGTTTACTCATTTTCTGTTTCACTTATAGTGTACCTACATACCATTTCCATAAATCCTCAAAATTTACTATTCATTTAATCACTGTAGCATTTCTAAGGTTAGGGTTATTATAGTCTTCCCCCCTTAAAAGGATTCCGTCCCGGAATCATGTTAAAAATATCCGTAAGTACCTTTTTCATCCACACCTTCTAACCTCTACACTACTTCCTTTGTCCTTTTGTCCTTTCATAATATCTCTATCTTGTTTGCGCAAAATACATCAACATGCCATTTAGCTTATCAATAACAGTCTTTTTCATTATCTTCCCTTGCCAATCTCTTCCTGTATTTAATCGTTCTATTTTTATCTCCTCCTTCTCCTTCATTTTTACTAGTACCTCGGCCACCACATTGGCCTTTCCTACATGGTAGTGTATCTCACTAGGGTTTGGCTATATTTTGATCTCTATCATGACATAAAATATGAACACTTCAATCTTATTATATCATGTCTCTGTAAAATCCTCCAGAAATTTGGCTATAACATTACTCCTTGAAACCATTGTAAGAAAATACTACTTATAATACATATTTCTTGTTCGTACCTAAACAAGTTTGTGTTTTTCCCCAAAATACTCTTACTTTCTCTCTCTGGATTAGCATATCTTACTTCCTGATCAGATAGATTATTCTTATCTATTTTATTAACTTATTTACACCATTCATTGACCAAGTTGATTCCTAACCAAACATTTACACTTAGAAGGTTAAATAATAAAATGAAAATTTTACCTGCATCTGTATCCGGCTTTTTCAACGCTTCTCCTAAAGTCATATTGTACACTCTGGCAGTAGGTCTATTTGAAGCAGTCGTACTCTGTCCTGTCGCAGACGACCCACCAGAACGGCAATCTCTAGCTATGTGTCCTAGTTTCCCACATTGATAACACTTGATATCAATCTTGTCAGTTGATGGGCACTGGTTATAATAGTGTCCTTTATGTTCGCACTTAAATCAAGTTATTTCCAACATCCTACACACTCCCGTATGCTTTCTACCACACGTGTTACAATCTGGTAATGGTGGTCGTGATCGATTGGACTGAAACGTTCCTGGGGATTTACCACCTTGATTTACAGTCTCACTAACAGCCCTATTAGTTCCCGACTTTCCCACGAACTGAAATTTTTGTCCTTTACCGACCTTGCTAAAGTAACTTCCTTCACTTGAACCTCCTTTCTGACCCTCAAATTTCCTTTTCTTATTCTCTCTACCTATTTGAGTTTGTTCACTCTCGGCTTCTATAATAGATGCTTTTTGAACCACTGCAGCATAATCAGTTAACTCAAATGGTGCCACTCTCGTCCGTAGCCATGGTTTCAATCCTTGTTGGAACCTTTTCGCTCGCTGTTCTTCAGTACGCACAAATTCTGGAACAAACCTTGACAGTTCAGTAAATTTAGTTTCATATTCTGCCACTGTTAGGTTATCTTGTTTTAACTCCAAAAATTTTATTTCCATTTGATTTTCCAGATACCTAGGGGAATATTTATCTAGAAACACCCTAGTTTGCTCCCAGATTATCACTCCCGCTCCTTCAAGATTCTTCTTAGCTTCCCACCAATAATTTGCCTCTCCCTTTAAGAGATAGGCTGCAAAGATTGTTTTCGGATCCTCTTCTATCCTAAATATCTCAAAAGCTTTCTCCATCTCTTTTAACCAGGCTCTGGCTACTACTGGGTTAGCAGTTCCCTCAAATTCCGGGTGTTTTACTGACTTAAAGGCACGAAAGGAGTTAGCTGCCTGATTGGGGAGAACATGTGGTTGTTGGGAATTCTGTGGATTAGCTAAATTCTGTCTTAATAGGTCCATGAATTGGTTAAAGGGATCACCCCCCCTGATTTCCTTACTGGCCAGTTGATTCATCTTCTTCTTCCTCATGATTTTGTTCATTATGAGCATTTTCATTCTGTCTATTCTGACTTCCTTCATCTCTCTTATTTCCCCTTGCATTCATTCTATTATTACGCTTAGGCGGCATGATTCTGTAAATAACAATACTCTCCATTAATTACCCAAATTTAGGGTACAATAAACATCATTTCTATATACACAATTCTATCATTAGTTAACTCATTTATACATCACAATATTTTTAACTCCACGCAGTTAGTATCTAGTTATATTACAACTTTAACAAATAAGCTTAGCACCTTTAGCACAATAACCTTTTCATTTAAGTCAATCACCTGACATACATTAATATTTTCGAATCCCAACATTTAGTATCAAAATACGATAAAATTAGGCAAAATACATAAACTTCATTAATTCACATAAATATTTTACAACTTGTGGATACATCCTTCACTACTAGCTAATATATACATCATAAAGTACAAGGTTCGAAACCCCAAAAGCATATTCATACATACTAATCCGCTATAACAAAAGTACTACTAATTACTGTCCTCTAATCAGACTGGGATTAAGACAGTAAACAACTAAACTAATCCCCCAAAATGACATCAACAAGATGACTAGTCTGATTAGTGACTAACACTACTACCCCGGCTCACGGTAGTGCTGCTCTAACAACATCCCTGATCTGAACCACCATAGATGTGACCACGTCTACTATCTCGGCTCTCCATGCTGGATCTCCCCTCTCTGCTAACAACCTCCTAATACTACCAAGTGCTCGTAGCTCAATACTAACCAATCCCAAGGATAAACCATCTGGCATAGTACCTCCTCTCCCTCTATCTAACCTCTGCAAGAGTGTATCTACCATCCTACGAGACTCCTCCAACTGACCCTGTAAGACAAAGTACTCTGACAATAAAATCGCTGGAAGCTGGTCACCTGTAGGTATAGCTGCCTCCTGTGGGGGTACAGTTGCTGGGGAGGGTGCAGCTACAGGTGAAGGTGCATCTACTGGTGGGGATGGAGGAACTGGCTCTGTATCTGAATCCTCAAAAGGGTCCTCCTCCTCCTCATCCTCTGGGAGAATAAAATGTCCTGGTGGAGTGAATTGCTCTGCTGGATCCTCTAAATGATCAGGGCTCGGTAGAGGGGATGGAACTGGTGATGGCACTGGGGCAGGTAGGACATGAGCAAGAATCATGTGAATATCCCTCCACTCAGTCTGCTCCTCAACTATAACCGATAACCTAGGCCTCTTACGCAATGGCATCTCCTCCTCTGGAATCTCTGACCGCACTCGGGAAGGACCTGCCTCATCAGATCCTACAGAGGGTCTACCGGTATATGGCACCATAGCCATGGCATCTCTCTATCTGCGCTCCTCTGCCTCCTCAACTCTCACTCTGTACTCATATCTCTCTATGGCCTCCGCGCGAACTCTCCTCCTAAGGTCAGTGACAGCATACTCTGGAACCTCTAAACCTGCTAGTTGTAAGTCTACAATCTCCTGCTCTGATAGTCCTAGCCACTGGGGGTCCTGACTCGGCTCACCCATCTCCGCTCCCTATAATAAAACATAAAATTCTATTAGTAATAATCTATAAAATTATAATCACTGCTTAAAATAAATGCTACATGCGATATACCACCCTTGACCGCGATGGGAGTTCACAATTTTATATTATTACTGATACATTTATTATTATCACTTGTGTTCCTGAGCATTATGACTCTTAGCTCTGATACCAAACTGTGACAGCCCCAAATCCGGGGTCAGGAATCCAGGCCGTCACGAACCAGTTTCCATTTATTAATATTCTACTATTGGCAGCTGGAATGTAATTGCATAGTAAAACTCACACAGTAGACCCCACACTTAAATAATATTAATACACACTAGTCATATGCTCAGAGAACAAGATCTACAATATTAAAAGTTTAGAGTTAAACAGTTATTACAAACCCAGAATCTTACTAAATACAATGCTGAATAATACTTCTGCAGGAAGCATCTCAACAACGAAAAGTTTAATACACGAGCTTACACACTTAATGTACATAATTCTACCAGGTCCCGCCTGTCTATACGCTACCTCAGGGATCGGTGCTTGCGTTCTCTCAATAGGTCGTCTTTCCCTTACCCTCTTGCGGGGTGTAGTGCGGAGTATCGGCATGCGACCTAGTTGTTGTATAAATAAATAGCAAAAGTGAGCTATAATAGCTCAGCAAGATAAATTTTATAAACTAACATCAAGGGAAAACATAAATATATCTGTATAATAGACAGAAGACAAATCATAATTATTATGAAAAGAATTTATTTTTATTCGATAAATACTCTTTCCAAATATTTTTATACTAAAAGACATATATAGCATTCTAATATCAGCTTCTCTTCTTATATAATATAATGTCAGTTTCTCTACTATAACAAGATAATCATCCAAACATCATCTAAATATAATGTCTCAAGATAATAAAACATCTCAAATAAATCTCTTAAAATAATCCTTCTATTTCCTTTTATACAACAATTATATAAAAATAATATAAAATCATATTCTCTTCTTACTATAAAAAAAAACAATTCCATCATTTCATACCATTTTCCTTTTTCAGTACACAACTCTGAAAACCATTATCAATTCTTTCTTTTAAGTTTTGGGGATATCTGCTAGCGCCAGATACGTAGGACGATGATCAGTCGCCTGACCGTACCTGCTCTCTGTTTACTACTAGTAGAAGGGATGATCCTACCTAGTCATCAACCCTGGAGGAAGTCTACCTGCTACATCCTCCTTCGGCAACTCTTGGGCCGTAATAAATATTGAGTGCTGGACTGTGCCGCACACAGCCTCTTACGCTTTTTGTTGCAATCCCCCTTTGTCAATCAATATTCCATTTATACCAATACCATTCCACATTTTTCCTTTAAATTTCCATTTCCATTTCTCATCACCTTTAAAAATATATATGTCATAATACCTTGATTATGACTCAGACATCTCCTCTGTATTTAATGAAATCAAATACGCTCTTATATACATAAAATATTCCATCTATTTCAAAAGTATTAAATAATAATCAAATATTACCTATTAAATCACAACTATTTAAAAGAATATTTTTAACATAATATTATAAATCATATAACCCTAGATAACAACTGATACCATTCCTTCATATACTTTTAAACATAAAGCATGTTCGCTCTATTCATAGTCATGTCTATATATCCACATTCATAATCCATCTCTCTTTAATTCCCCAAAATCAGGAAATAAATTCTTAGTAGTATAGTAACAATAGAATCACATATATATTCCATGAAATCATTTTTTTTCTTTGAAGGTAAGTACTTTTCCAAAGTAAAGATAGAAGAAATCTTGCCTCGATCTCTAAAGCCCAGAGGTATGACCCGGCGTTCGTCCTGAGTTTCTATAAACACGAAAATGATCATTGTTAGAATATATTCCGCTTAACCTCCTAACCTTTATATAGTAATACCTTTGACACATAACATATGTTTAACATAGCCTTTTTGTACCAAAAGTTCCAAGGACTTAACCATTTTTAACCTCAATCAAAGTTTTAGTGTATTCTACCATTTCCCTTAATAGCCACACTTGATTGTAAAAATTCTTAGAAAATATAAATTCCGAATTTTAATGTAAGGTCAATTGGTAATGGCTCTCTGACCACCCTACTACCATATCCCAAATGTTTATAACTTTTAAAAATGCTAAGTATGGTAATTATAGCCTCAAAGTTGACACAATTACGTTTTCTCGGTTTTCGAACGTCTTTCACTAAAACTGACTTTTCTCCTAAACCATTTATCAGATTTTGACGTACTTTATATCAAAACGATCTATGAACCAAGCTCTATCCTTTCATGGTCAGTTGGTGCTCTGGACAGAAACCTACCGTACGAGTATGGGTGCCAAAAATAGGGTATCTTTTTGGTTTAACGAAAATCGGGCATTATAACGGCTATACTTTCATACTTTCCAAATTTTCTGTTAGTCACAGAGGCATGCCTGTTTACATCAAATAACAAGCCTAATTGTCTGTAATGCTTTGCATTACTTACATGACCTCTTAACTGAGGGAACCTCTAGTTGTAGAGTCTCTACTTGTTCTGTACTTGTAATAGGCACCAAATCCTAGTTGTGTAACTGTACTTATGAAGTCAAGAATAATGCTTGAAAGAAGTTCGAAGGTTCATGCCTCAAGCAAGAAGATAAAGACTGTCAAATAATCACAGTTGGGATTTGAAGAAAGTGAAGAATTTGCCTAAGTACCAATTCGAGAAGTACATTTGTCTATTCGAGAAGTCTAGCATTCGAGAAGTCAGGGATTCGATATCTCAAGACACTATTCGATATCTCTGAATACACTGTTCGATATCTCATTCGATATCTCAGAGATTCGATATGTCTATTACTCTATTCGAGAACTCAAGAAGTCAACAAGTCAAAAGTAGTATTCGAGTTCTCAAGGAGTCAACAAGTCAAAGTTCCATTCGATATCTCAAGGACTCAGAAAGCTATTCGATATCTCGAGGATTCGATAAGTCAAATGTTCTATTCGACAACTCAAGGAATCCTGATGAAAAAGAACTAACAGTGTTCGAGAACTCAGAGTTATCGATCAAGTCAATTCTAGTTCTCGAATCACTTACTTAGTCACTTCTCGAATACACTCTTGGAGACAAAATACTGGAGAAATTGTACAAATCAGAAACCTGCAGCAAGCCAATGCACTTTATGGATCTCAATCTTTAAGTGCTTTGGAAAGCCTACAAAGAAGCTTGGAGAGATATAGAAGAGACAAAGGGCTAAAGAAGTGGATATGAACAGGCTTTGCAAAGTCAAATCTGTAACCGTTTGGACTCTTACTCAAATAGGATAGACAGACTAGAAAGTAATTTGTTTAGCTACCTTATTTATAGTAAGTAGGTTGTATCCATGCTCTATAAGGATACAGCCTCACTTCCTTAGTAATTAACTTTGTGAGTCAAGTTTCTCATATACATTGTAAGCTATATCTCTCTGAGAAAAACGAAGCTGAAAATACTATCATTTGTATTCACAGATTGTAGCAACCTTTATCTAATAATACATTAGATTAAAGTGATATTGTGACTTGTGTTGTTCTTTATCCGCACCTACATCTTTGCACACACAAACACTTATCTGCTACACAGACTCAACCAAGAAAAGTTCAAGAATCCATTCACCCCCCCCTCTGTATTCTTTTACTGTATTCCATACTCAACATTTTCTCATCTCCAAACTCATCCCCCAACACATATATCAATCCATATACCATGTGGTCATCATACCAACCATGGATTCCAACACAAAACACTTCCATAATCCATATAAACACTTTTAAACACATATATAATCATGATTTCATCACTTATAACAACTTAACCTTAAAATCAACCATAAACTCAAAGATCAAGCTAAGGTTCCAAGTAGCATACCTTCTTTGAAGCTTTAACAACACTAAATAAGCCTTAGCTTGTAATAACCCTAACTTTTAGAATGCTACAGTACCCAAATGAATAGTGATTTTGAGGATTTAGGGAAATGGTATGTAGGTACCCTATGAGTGAAACAGAAAATGAGTAAACAGAAACCATATTAGTGTTGTACAATGAAAATGAGTGACTCGAAATGATGACGGATTTTAGAAATTCCTAAAAATGGATTTGCAGAATTTTGAGTTTGATTGAGCACTATTGCAATTGGATATTAAGGAATATGGAGATTTAACAAGGATTATTTATAGAGAAAACTGGGCCTGAGGACAACCTCAGGTACCTCTCCTAAGGTTAGAACAAAATATAGCTATAAAATAAGGGGCCCCGCAGGGGCATTTTAGTAAATATAAATTGTTTTTCAGTAATTTACAAAAAAGCCCTTAAATTTGTATTGAAATTTGGTCTAACCTCAGGTAGAACCCTGAGGATGACCTCAGGCCCATGAAACCCTTATTTATATTGAGGAATTAAGTGAAATTAGATTAAACCAATGAAATGCCAAGGGAATTTAGATTGTTAAACGAGTTTGAGAATGCTTGAGTTCTGAGAAAAAGAAAACATACCAAGGATATTGGATCTAATACCTACTTGAGGATTAGAATCACCCTAACACACTAATATATGATGTGGGAGAGGATATTATATATCCAAGGAATTTACAAAGGAAAAAAAACCTTTGAGACGATCGCAGAAATCGTTCGATGAATCAGATGACGAGAGAACTTTGCACAAAACCCAAACAAAAGCCCAAGGACATGGGGAGAAGCCCAAATTCGGCCCAACCCAAGTATGGAGATGATATTAAGTGATATTAGAGTGTAAGGGAGGAATCCCATTGGTGCAAACATTAAAACCAAAGTGGAAGAGGAGTAAACTTGTCAAACTTGAGTACTAAGTAGCATTTTGCATGGTAAGGTGTTTAGATGACCAACAATTGGCTCTTTCTCATTGGTGGACTTCAAACCCACTTAATTAAGAGATAAGGGAGCTGATGTAAAGAATAGAAACAAGCCTTTCAAGTCATTATTCAAGAGATAAAGCAAGATAAACACAATCTCTCCAAACTGCCCAGCAGGACCAACAATGAAAGAAAAATTCATATCTCCATTTCTATCCATGATCAAATCACCAAATTTTAACCATAAAGTCTCCACTCCATGTATAAGGTTCGTTCAAAATTTCATGGCCAACAAAGTAGTATAGCCTAGTCAAATCCATGCTCAAAGTTGGAGAACCCAATCTGTCCAGTTTCTGTCCAGCGGAAAGATGGAGCTCAAAACCATAGCTAGGTATCTTTGTTTTTGGTGATCTATAGCTCAAATCAAAGCTTATGAAGAGGCCAAGATGTGGTAAAAATTTGAGAGCTAAACTCTTATATTTCGATTTTCTATGATTTTTACAAATTGATTGATAAATAGTAACCTTCAAGAACTAACTTTTGATTTTATGATTTCTTTAGTTGATCCAAGCTACTTTAAGGTTGTTTAAGGACTATCCAAGGCTTATTAAGTGTTGTTCACTCTACGAAGAAGGTATAAAGCTCAAGAACCCTTAGTATTACTTTGAGTTGATGATGGTTATGGTTGCACTACTACAAATATAGACAAAGGAACCGCTAATAAGAGACCACCTTATTCAAATAATTGATTACTTAAGAAAAGAAACCATACTTTTTCAAAAAATGGTCTCTTATAATATAAGTAAAGAGACCCTCTTATTTAAATAAGTGGTTATTTAATAAAAGAAACCTCACTTTTTAAAAAAGAGATCTCTTATAATAGATGAAAAGAGACATCTTTAATTAAAAAGGTGATTTCTTATCATTTTCTAATATTATTTATTTTCTATGGGCTCCGTTAATATTAGACATCTCATCTTTTCCTTCCGGCCTCTCTTCTCTCTTCTCTTATACAGTTATACTACTTAAGTACTTATCATAATCCTCCCCAATTTCTCTCGCTTGCCCTCTCTCTCTCTCGCCACACATCTCTCCCCTTTTTCCCTACAATTCGCGAATCTGTGCGTGTGAGTAAAGTCAGTGGGTGCGACAAATTAGGGGATTTCATGTGTTGTTGTTTCGTGGTACGGGTATGGCTGTATTACAGTGTATATATGTGTGTATATATGGTGTAAGCAGTCAGGGAAGGAATCAACAAGCAAACACAAGGGAAAACCACTTAAGAATTCTGGCAAGGGTAATGTGTCAGAGACAAAGCTTCCAACTATGAAGACTGACACTGCTAATGAGGGAAATGGAAGCGACCCAGAGACAAATAGTGATGAAAGTGACCCAGAGGCGAAGCCACTGGTGCAATCTGGTAAGGGGAAAAGAAGTAGACCCAGGGGAAAACCCCGAAAAAGTGTAGGCAGGGGTTCTATGTCAGGGACGAAGCTACCTAGTAAGAAGGAAGAAACAACTAGCATGGATGAAGATCTATCAAAAAAGAATAACGAAAGGCGTGTACATGGAAAGAATACAAAAGAGAGTTTTGTTGAAGTCGCAGGAAAAGGATGATGACCAAGTATGTTGGTTTGGATTTCAATTTTGATTAAATTTGTGAGTTACCAATTTTGTTCTAAACTGTTACTGGGAAAATGCAGGATATGATTGTTTCTCCAAAGTCTACATCACAACTAGTTAAAGACGATGATCAATTTGAAGATTCTAATACAAATTCCAAGAGGAAGAGAACACCCGGAAAGGTGAGGTCTTGGTATTTCCAAAAAATTAATATTTTACTTTTTTTTGTTCCCCCCTCCAAGTAGACTATAAGTTAGTTGACTTGACCTTATAAGGTTGTTCAAAATGCTCTTCTAACATTATTTTCACCTCTCCTGGGTTTCATTCAGGTTTCTGGTGATTTAGAATATGGTATGAACCTAGTTGGTTCCAGAATCAAAGTTTGGTGGCCGGATGATGAGTAGTGAGTGATGTAGTTATTTAAAAAATCAGATCAATCGAAAAACAATGCTAAATTATATCATGGTTTCTTTGTCATTTAAAGCATCACTCCTTTTGATTTTGATATATATTGTTTAAATGTCGCCCATTATATTATCTGTATGAAAGACTTTCCAGATTCTGGCACGCATGAATCCAGCCATTTTACAGATTTGTTCCTAACACATCGTACATCTTGAATCATATATCTAAAAGAAACCATCTATATGATTTTAATGATTTAGAATGCAAATGAATTTTAAATGACTACAGTTTCTGGAAAAATAAGAATATTATTATAATAATTAATAATAATAATCTCAATGACAATTAATAATATAAAAAATTATTAATTTGAGAAATTTAATCCTATTCAGAGCAAAGAGACCACCTTTTACAGACAACTGCTTTTTTTATTGAAATCAAACAGACCACTTATTGGCCTATGTAGTTTCTTTACTAGAACCAGAGAGACCATCTAATCTAAATAAGCGGTTTCTTTTCCTTCTATCTAAGAGACCACTTTTCTTAAATAGCTAGTCTCTTATTTCTATTTAAGAAACCCCTCAAAGAAGAGGTCTCTTATCCTAAGAGACCACTGACCTAGAGACCCCCTATTGAGGTGGTCACTAAGATGGTTTTTAGGTGATCTCTTTAGGCTATTTTGTAGTAGTGTTGGTTAAGTAGTTAAAGTTGTATAAAGTATGAAATCATGATGATATATGTGTTTATAAGTGATTTGATTGAGTATGGAAGTGAGTTGTGCTTGTAACCATGGCTGGTATGATGACCACATGTTGTAGGGAATAATATATGTGTTGGATGATGTATTGGGAGGAGTGATGATTTGGGAATTGTTAAGAATATAGCCGTTATAATGTCAGATTTTCGTTAAAACTAAAACTACTTTGTATTTGGGCAGAGGTCACGAACTGGTAAGGGTCAGTAGGGTGTGTTAAATGAATATGAGAGGATAGAGCTTAGTTCATAGATCGTTTCGATATAAGGTACGTCAAAATCTGATGAACAGTTTAGGAGAAAAGTGAGTTTTAGTGAAAGTAATTTGGAAACCGATCGAGAAAATGCAATTGTGTCAATTTTAAGGCTATAATTAACATACTTAATCATCTTTAAAAGTTATGAAATTTTGGAACAATATAGTAGGGTGAATAGAGAGGTAAACCCCACTGACCTTGTGTCAAAAATCGAAATTGATAATTTATGAAAATTTTTACAGTCATGTGTGGTTAATAAGGAAATGGTGAAAATTAAACACTGAAACTTTTATGGAGTCTAATAATGGATAAGTTCTTGGAACTTGTGGTCTATAAAGGGTATGTTAAACTTATATTATGTGTCAAGGGTGTTATTATATATATATTTAAGGGTTAAGTGGTTAAGTGAAATATATTCTGATGGTGGTCCTTTTCGTTTCTATAGATACTCGAGACGAACACCGGATCATTCATTTTGGGATTTAGAGATCGAGGCAAGATTTCTTCTATCTTTACTTTGGAAAAGTATTTACCTTCAAAGAAAAATGATTTCATGGAATATATATGTGATTCTATTGTTACTATATTGTTAAGAATTTATTTCCTGATTTTGGGAATTAAAGGGAGATGGATATGGATTATGGATTATGAATATGGATATATAGATATGATTATGAATAGAGCGAACATGCTTTATGTTTAAAAGGATATGAAGGAATGGTATCGGTTGTTATCTAGGGTTATATGATTTATAATATTATGTTAAAAATATTCTTTTTAAATATTGTGATTTAATAAATATTATTCGATTATTATTTAATACTTTTAAAATAGATGGAATATTTTATGTATATAAGAGTGTATTTGATTTCATTGAATACAGAGGAGATGTCTGAGTCATAATCAAAGTATTATGACATATATATTTTTAAAGGTGATGATAAATGGAAATGGAAATGATATATGTGAATGGAAATGGAAACGGAAAAATGGAAAATGTGGAATGGTGTTTTATAAATGGAATAATGATTTGACAAAAAGGGGGATTGCAACAGAAAGCGTAAGAGGTTGTGTGCGGCACAGTCCAGCACTCATTATTTTATTCCGGCCCATGTGTTTCCGATGGAGGATGTAGTGGAGAACCTTCCTCCAGGAGGATGTAGTGGAGAACCTTCCTACAGGGATGTTTGACATTCCTTCTACTAGTAGTAAACAGAGAGCAGGCACGGTCAGGCGACGGATCATCGTCCTACGTATCTGGCGCTAGTAGAATCCCCAAAACTTTAAAAGAAAGAATTGATAGTGGTTTTCAGATTGATATACTGAAAAAGGGAAAAAGGTATGAAAGTATGGAATTACTTTATGGACAAAAGAGAAACTGATTTTATAATATTTTTATATATGATTGTTGTATAAAAAGGAAATGAAAAGATTATATTGAAAGATTTTACTCAAATGTTATATTATCTGGGGTATTATACTGAGATGAAATATGGATTATTATTTTGTTTAGAAGAGAAACTGATATTATATTATTCTATATGTCTTTTTCTTATAAACGAAAATGAAAGGTTATGTGGAGTAATTAAGGATAAATTTTTCTCTTGATTTATTATAGTGAATTTTTAGTTTATATATATATATATATATATATATATATATATATAATATAGGCTCATGCTCAAAAGAGAACCCCCTTCAAAAGAAAACTTAGAGAACTCCCCATTTAACCTTTAGATTTATGATCTAATGGCCCCGCCAGGGGCCCCCTCACATAATAAACATAGACACTCACACACATTAACAAACCCCAAAAAAAAAACTTCAAAAAACAAAACTATGGAAATTGTATAAAAAATGTACAAAAAATGGTATATATATAAAATATATATATATATATATATATATATATATATATATATATATATATATATATATATATTCCTTTGATGCTAGTTTACAAAATTTATCTTGCTGAGCTATTATAGCTCACTCTTGCTATTTATTTATATAACAGCTAGAGCAGGTGCCGAAACGTCGCAGTACAACCCGGAAGAGGGTAAAGGGGAAGTCTACCTTATGAGAAAGTATCGACACCTATTCTCAAGGTAGTATATACTTATATATGGGTGTAATAGATGGTATTCTGGGATTGTAATAATAGTTTATCTTTAACTGCTATCATTAATGGATGTTGTTCTCTGAGCATATGACTGGTGTGTGTGATGATATTAGTGTGGGTCATTTGTGTGAGTATTAAATAGTATTAGAAAAAAGATCAAGAGATATTGTTAATAAATGGAAATTGGAGTATGATGGCCCGGATTCCCGACCCCGGATCTGGGGCTGTCACAGTTGGTATCAGAGCTAAGAGTCATAATGCTCAGGAGCAATAGTGATAATAATATACTCATATAGATATATATGTAATGATATAAAATATGAACTCACATCGAGTTCAAGGGTGGTTTATCGAACGAAGCGTTTATTCTAAGTAGTGATTATAATTTTATATTACTAATAAAAGTTTATATTTTAGTATAGGGAGAGGAGATTGGTGAGCCAAAGTTAAGGGTATTTAAAGTCTTCTTGTGTTTAAGGGAGTTTGAAGAAATATTGTAAGTGGATTGGTGAACAGACACTGATTGTTTTAATTGATTGTGGAGATGAAATGGTGATATTGAGATTTGTCGGTAAAGCCAAGATATACCTTAAGGACCAAGACAGACTGAGAAATTTTGAGATTGACTTACATGAAAAGGTTATTATGCTAAAAGTGTTAAGCTTATGTAGCATACGGGATTGATAAGAGAAATAAATGGTATTTAAGGAAAACCTTCCATTATTGGGTTTTGCAATTGGGTAGAGGCTATTAACGGTACCTATTTTCAAAATTTCCTAAAGCCCTGCCAAATTATATTATTGAGTTTCAAATTTTCCTCCACTGGTGAGTAATTCCAGGGTGATCTATCACCTCTTATTCAAAAAGGGCCTGTATCTTTTCAAAACTTTCTGGTACCTTTGGAATGTATTTCAAAATTTTATTCGATCTATCTCAGTCAAAATATTTCTCTAAGATTATTTTCGAAAGGTGGTATATATCATCATTATTTAAATTTTCCTTTATATTTCTTACTCCAACTAAGAGGAACAACTATATATGTATACACAAGGACGATCTGTCTGTGTGATTGAAAGTCAGGAAGGGACGCCCTCCCTTGTGCGACATACGATTCTTCCATAATATTGATTTCTCAGATATCCTTTTGTTTCAAATAAAAGTTATTTAAAACTCTTAATTTTATAAATTATTGTGGGACCCTTGCTTGTTTCTGGGTTCGTTTCAATTCAAAATTTCTTAAATTCTATAAATTGTTTCGAATATAGAAGATTTCATTAATGGATGGGATAATGGAAGCAAGGTCTAGAGTATACGTGATTATACAAGGGAACTGGAGATTCCAAGGGAAATTTTGATAAGAGATAATTAGAGCTAGAAGCGTTTCAATATAAGAGAGGAAGGAAATTCGTGAGAAGAAATAGGTATATTTGATGATTAGTAAGAAAAAAAATATGAGGAATTTTAAGGCATAATTGAGATTTACTATTGAGAGTAAGGTGTATTTTGAGGATATAGCCAGAATAAGGATAAACAAAGGAAGTGGGGATAATTAATGAAGGATTTCGAGGTGCAATAACTATTATTGGGGGAAGGCCAATATTGTGACTAATACCCTAAGTAGCAGAGAGAGATTAAAGATGTTAAGTATTCAAAGGATTAATCCAAAAGGTGTGAATGAGTAAAACTTGAGGTAAAGATTTTGATGAGAATAATAAAGGGAAATTTCAGAGGTGGAATAGATAGTATGTCATGAAGGAACCAAGGTGGATCAGCAAGATGTAAAGAGCGTATAGTGAACAATAGACATATGGGATAAGGTATCCGGAGGAAATTGCAGGTACGCTCTAATTTAACCTCTTAAGAGTAAATGTTTGGTTAGGGATCGATTAAGTCAATGAATGGTGTAAATGGACTGATAATATAGATAAGAATAATCTATCTGTGAGAAAGTAAACTATGGTGATATAAGAAAGTGAGTTATTCTCGTGTCATCCAAATCAATATCTGTTAAGGGTCAGAGAACTCTATAGAAAGGAGATTAAGAGTATGAGAGAAAGTGCGAGAATTTTTTTCAAGGATGAAATGAAAGTATATGTTTGTATAAGTACGAACAGGAAATATATATTATAACCAAAATTTTCTTACAATTGTTTCAAGGAATATTATTATAACTTATTTTCTGGAAAATTTAACAAAAGTGATATATACAAATGTTGGATTATTAATATTTTATGTCATGATAGAGATCGAAACATAGTTAAACAATAGTGAGATACACTAAGGGAAGGCCAACGTGGTGGCCGATACTCTTAGGCAAAAGAGGAAGGAGAGATGAGATAAGATAGAATGACTGAATATAGGAGGGGATTTGCAAGAAAAAGATAGTGAAAGTACTGCTATTGAAAAGCTAAATGGCATGTTGATGAAAGACAAGCAAGTTTATGTCGGTGTATTTCTGTACAAACAAGATAGAGATGTTTATGGAAGAACTAAAAGATGGACGAAGTAATGTGAGAATTTGAAGGTGTTATGTGGGAAAGGTAATTATCGATATTTTCAACGTGATTCCGGGACGGAATCCTTTTAAGGGGGGAAGACTGTAATAACCCTAACTTTTAGAATGCTACAGTACCTAAATGAATAGTGATTTTGAGGATTTAGGGAAATGGTATGTAGGTAACCTATGAGTGAAACAGAAAATGAGTAAACAGAAACCATATTAGTGTTGTACAATGAAAATGAGTGACTCGAAATGATGACGGATTTTAGAAATTCCTGAAAATGGATTTGTAGAATTTTGAGTTTGATTGAGCACTATTGCAATTGGATATTAAGGAATATGGAGATTTAACAAGGATTATTTATATTGAGGAAATAAGTGAAATTTATTAAACCAATGAAATGCCAAGGGAATTTAGATTGTTAAACGAGTTTGAGAATGCTTGAGTTCTGAGAAAAAGAAAACATACCAAGGATATTGGATCTAATGCCTACTTGAGGATTAGAATCACCCTAACACACTAATATATGATGTGGGAGAGGATATTATATATCCAAGGAATTTACAAAGGAAAAAAAATACTGAGACGATCGCTGAAATCGTTCGATGAATCAGATGACGAGAGAACTTTGCACAAAACCCAAACAAAAGCCCAAGGACATGGGGAGAAGGCCAAATTCGGCCCAACCCAAGTATGGAGATGATATTAAGTGATATTAGAGTGTAAGGGAAGGAATCACATTGGTGCAAACATTAAAACCAAAGTGGAAGAGGAGTAAACTTGTCAAACTTGAGTACTAAGTAGCATTTTGCATGGTAAGGTGTTTAGATGACCAACAATTGACTCTTTCTCATTGGTGGACTTCAAACCCACTTAATTAAGAGATAAGGGAGCTGATGTAAAGAATAGAAACAAGCCTTTCAAGTCATTATTCAGGAGAGAAAGCAAGATAAACACAATCTCTCCAAACTGCCCAGCAGGACCAACAATGAAAGCAAAATTCATATATCCATTTATATCCATGATCAAATCACCAAATTTTAACCATAACTTCTCCACTCCATGTGTAAGGTGAGTCCAAAATTTCATGGCCAACAAAGTTGTATAGCCTAGTCAAATCCATGCTCAAAGTTGGAGAACCCAATCTGTCCAGTTTCTGTCCAGCGGAAAGATGGAGCTCAAAACCATAGCTAGGAAGCTTTGTTTTTGGTGATCTATAGCTCAAATCAAAGCTTATGAAGAGACCAAGATGTGGTAAATATTTGAGAGCAAAACTCTTGTTTTTCGATTTTCTATGATTTTTACAAAGTGATTGATAAATAGTAACCTTCAAAAACTAACTTTTGGTTTTATGATTTCTTTAGTTGATCCAAGCTACTTTAAGGTTGTTTAAGGACTATCCAAGGCTTATTAAGTGTTTTTCACTCTACAAAGAAGGTATAAAGCTCAAGAACCCTTAGTATTACTTTGAGTTGATGATGGTTATGGTTGGTTAAGTAGTTAAAGTTGTATAAAGTATGAAATCATGATGATATATGTGTTTATAAGTGATTTGATTGAGTATGGAAGTGAGTTGTGCTTATAACCATGGCTGGTATGATGACCACATGGTGTAGGGAATAATATATGTGTTGGATGATGGATTGGGAGGAGTGATGATTTGGGAATTGTTAAGAATATAGCCGTTATAATGTCCGATTTTCGTTAAAACTAAAACTACCTTGTATTTGGGCAGAGGTCACGAACTGGTAAGGGTCAGTAGGGTGTGTTAAATGAATATGAGAGGATAGATCTTAGTTCATAGATCGTTTCGATATAAGGTACGTCAAAATCTGATGAACAGTTTAGGAGAAAAGTGAGTTTTAGTGAAAGTAATTTGGAAACCGATCGAGAAAATGCAATTGTGTCAACTTTGAGGCTATAATTAACATACTTAATCATCTTTAAAAGTTATGAAATTTTGGGACAATATAGTAGGGTGAATAGAGAGGTAAACCCCACTGACCTTGTGTCAAAATTCGAAACTGATAATTTATGAAAAATTTTACAGTCATGTGTGGTTAATAAGGAAATGGTGAAAAACACTGAAACTTTTATGCAGTCTAATCATGGATAAGTTCTTGGAACTTGTGGTCTATAAAGGGTATGTTAAACTTATATTATGTGTCAAGGGTGTTATTATAAATATATTTAAGGGTTTAGTGGTTAAGTGAAATATATTCTGATGGTGGTCCTTTTCGTTTCTATAGATACTCGAGACGAACACCGGATCATTCCTTTTGGGATTTAGAGATCGAGGCAATATTTCTTCTATCTTTACTTTGGAAAAGTATTTACCTTTAAAGAAAAATGATTTCATGGAATATATATGTGATTCTATTGTTACTATATTGTTAAGAATTTATTTCCTGATTTTGGGAATTAAAGGGAGATGGATATGGATTATGGATTATGAATATGGATATATAGATATGATTATGAATAGAGCGAACATGCTTTATGTTTAAAAGGATATGAAGGAATGGTATCAGTTGTTATCTAGGGTTATATGATTTATAATATTATGTTAAAATATTCTTTTTAAATATTGTGATTTAATAAATATTATTTGATTATTATTTAATACTTTTAAAATAGATGGAATATTTTATGTATATAAGAGTGTATTTGATTTCATTGAATACAGAGGAGATGTCTGAGTCATAATCAAAGTATTATGACATATATATTTTTAAAGGTGATGATAAATGGAAATGGAAATGATATATGTGAATGGAAATGTGAATGGAAATGGAAACGGAAAAATGGAAAATGTGGAATGGTGTTTTATAAATGGAATAATGATTTGACAAAAAGGGGGATTGCAACAGAAAGCGTAAGAGGCTATGTGCGGCACAGTCCAGCACTCATTATTTTATTCCGGCCCAAGTGTTGCCGATGGAGGATGTAGTGGAGAACCTTCCTCCAGGAGGATGTAGTGGAGAACCTTCCTCCAGGGATGTTTGACATTCCTTCTACTAGTAGTAAACAGAGAGCAGGTACGGTCAGGCGACTGATCATCGTCCTACGTATCTGGCGCTAGCAGAATCCCCAAAACTTTAAAAGAAAGAATTGATAGTGGTTTTCAGATTGATATACTGAAAAAGGGAATAAGGTATGAAAGTATGTAATTACTTTATGGACAAAAGAGAAACTGATTTTATAATATTTTTATATATGAGTGTTGTATAAAAAGGAAATGAAAAGATTATATTGAAAGATTTTACTCAAATGTTATATTATCTGGGGTATTATACTGAGATGAAGTATAGATTATTATTTTGTTTAGAAGAGAAACTGATATTATATTATTCTATATGTCTTTTTCTTATAAACGAAAATGAAAGGTTATGTGGAGTAATTAAGGATAAATTTTTCTCTTGAATTATTATAGTGAATTTTCAGTTTATATATATATATATATATATATATATATATATATATATATATATATATATATATATATATATATATATATATATATTCCTTTGATGCTAGTTTACAAAATTTATCTTGCTGAGCTATTATAGCTCACTCTTGCTATTTATTTATATAACAGCTAGAGCAGGTGCCGAAACGTCGCAGTATAACCCGGAAGAGGGTAAAGGGGAAGTCTACCTTATGAGAAAGTATCGACACCTGTTCTCAAGGTAGTATATACTTATATACGGGTGTAATAAATGGTATTCTGGGATTGTAATAATAGTTTATCTTTAACTGCTATCATTAATGGATGTTGTTCTCTGAGCATATGACTGGTGTGTGTGATGATATTAGTGTGGGTCATTTGTGTGAGTATTAAATAGTATTAAAAAAAGATCAAGAGATATTGTTAATAAATGGAAATTGGAGTATGATGGCCCAGATTCCCGACCCCGGATCTGGGGCTGTCACATAGCTAGCCCTTAAACAACCTTATAATAGCTTGTATAGTCTAAAGAAACCATGAAACACAAGTTAGTTTCTTAAAGTTACTATTCACTACTATTCACCATCAACTTTCATGAATTTATTACCTTACTAAATGATGCTTGATGGCTATGAAACTTTGTGGATGTCTTAATCTATCCTCCAAGAACCTCCATGAATTATCTCTTGATTTCTTGTTAAATGTAACTAGGGTTTTTGATTTTATTTTTCTTCTTTTTTTCCTTGAAAGCCGAATGGAAGAATGAAGAAGGGGAGAGATTTTTGTGTTTGTTTTTGATCTTATCTTGGCTAATCTAATTTTGGTACATATTTTACATGATTATGTAGATAATTATCAAGACATCTTGCTAGATAATCCTTAGAAATTGTTAGTGGAATGTGATGTAATGGATGAGGTAAGTTGGATGATCTAGAATCCTTATTTTCTTGATTTTCTAATTAAGATTTTAAATGGTCTTGGTTAATAATAATGTAGTGTATATCCTTGTAATGATATTAATCTTGGTTGCTTAATCTCCATGTTCGTCTAATTACGAGTCGTTTCGAATATGCCTCATTTTCCAAGTGGTTCTGAAATCGTTTAACAATCCAAATTCCCTTGGCATTTCCTTAACTTAATCACTCCTTGGTTTAACCTAATTTTAATATTTCCTCAAGATATAAACCCTTTAACATTTCCATACTCCTTAATATCATATTCCATAGAGCCTCAATTGAAATCGAAAATCCTTAAAAATCCATACTCAGGAATTTCTGAAATCCGACATCGTTTCAAGTCACTTATTTTCATAATACATCACTAATATGGTTTTTGTTTACTCATTTTCTGTTTCACTTATAGTGTACCTACATACCATTTCCATAAATCCTCAAAATTTACTATTTATTTAATCACTGTAGCATTTCTAAGGTTAGGGTTATTACATCAACAACTTTACAACATGAAAATTTTAGTCATTGTTGCAATCATAATGCTAGAATGCATTTGAGTATTTAGGGAAAAATGAATTCTCTTCAGATTTCCTTGTTAATTTTTTTTTTTAACGAATTAGCTTACAAAACCTCATTAACAAAAAAGAAAATAAAGAATTTAGAAATAGCTTACAATTTTTCTAGGACATTAATCAAATGAGAACCAGCTAAAAAAAATCAATGGTCTATGGGTCCGATGTACCTTCCCTCTAACTTGGTTCTACGAATCTCCTTTAATCTGTAAAAGGAGTGGTTTAAACCTTATTGGAAATGAGGCGGTCCGCCATATCCCCCTTCTCTCGTAATATTAAAGGTTTAGACCTGGTAAAAGATGAGTGTTTAGTTATTCAAAAAAATGACCAACTAAATAAACATAAAATGAGTTTCGGGCCAGGTACAACTACAAAAATTAAATAAGCATTTATTGAGTACTAGATGATAGCCCGTGCAAAGCATGGGTCGAAATAATTTATTAAAATTGATCATTTTTTATTAAATTTTATAGGAAATATTTTATTTATCATTAAAAAATAATATAAAAATGATAAAAGTATAAAAGAAAATTACGATATTTATGGAACTCAGTAGTTTATAAAAAAAGAATTGTAATTACATCAAAATTCCAATATTTCTAGGAGACACAAATTTAGAAGTAAGTATTATTAAAACGTGTTTCACTTACAAATAAGATATTAGATGATAAGGGCCCGAGAAATTTAATTAAACTGATCATTAATTTATTATAAAAAATTACGTTATATACAAAGAATTTGCTTATTAATAAGAGGTGGAAGTGGATTTATAACTATGAAGAACATGATTATGGTCGTGTTTGGGTTGGTTGGGATCCTTCAATATGGACGGTCACTGCTTATAGTAAATCGTCTCAACAAATCACCTGTTTTGTGAGTTTTTTGGAAAATCAAATAACTTTTTGTGTTACTTTTGTTTATGCTTTAAATAAACCGCATCAGAGGGTGCCTCTTTGGAGAGAGCTTGAAAGTTTAAGTCAGAATATCACAATGCCATGGTGTATTAGTGGTGACTTCAACTGTATGCTAGCTTTGAATGAAGTCAGGGGTGGCCGTGAGAGATGGACCAATGATATGCAGTCTTTCTCAGATTGCGTTTCAAATTCGGCTTTGGGTCACATTAAAACGGTGGGTTCTCTCTATACCTGGACTAACAAGAGAAGTGACAATTCTCTAATTCAGAAAAGATTGGATCGTATGCTAGCTAACAAGGATTGGTTCAATAACTTCCCAGAAGCTATTGTAATGGTTAAAAACAAAGGAATCATGGATCACTGTCCACTTCTTTGCTCTGTCCAAACTCAAACAAACAAGATTAATAAGTCATTCCAATTTCATAATTACATGACTGAAATTGATGGCTTCCTGGATATAGTCTCTAGAACTTGGAACAGTACCTGGTACGGAGACCCAATGGCGATTTTAGCTCGCAAACTGAAAGATATGAAGTATGCTTTGATCAAATTTAACAAACACCATGGAAATGTGCACAATAATGTTCATCTGGCGAGGACAGAGCTCTCGGATATTCAGGATTCTTTGAGGGATGATTGTGACAATTCTGATTTGCTTCGTCGAGAAATGCAGGCGGCACAGCACCTTGAAAATGCATTGTTAGTGGAAGAACGCCTGCTGATTCAAAAATCAAGGGTCAATTGGCTTACAGTTGGGGATGGTAACAACAGATACTTTTTCAATCGAATAAAAGCAAACTGGAATGTAAATAAACTTCTTGCTATTGAAGATAAAGACGGACAGATGGTCACAGGGCATGATAATGTTGCTAAAATAGCTGTGGACTTCTTCTCCAGTACCCTTGGAAACTCTTCACTTCTTCAGCCATGTGACTTCGAAAGCATAGATTGTGCTACAATTTCTACCTCTCAAACTTCGATGCTAATAGCACCAGTTTCGGATGATCTCATTCTGGCAACTTTAAAAAAAATGAAGAAAAACAAATCACCTGGTCCGGATGGTTTCACGGTGGAGTTTTTCCTGGCAGCTTGGGATATAGTTGGTGACACTTTTTGTCAGGCAATTAAAAGTTTCTTCTCTTCAGCCAACATGCACAAATCTATGAATGCCACGACTATTGCTCTAATTCCAAAGGTACCCACTCCTGTCAATATGTCTGAATTTCGTCCAATTTCTTTGTGCACCATTCCGTATAAATGCATTGCTAAAATCCTTGCTTCTCGTCTTAAACTGGTGATGCCATCAATTATAAACATGTCTCAATCTGCTTTTATTCCGGGACGTTGCATTTCTGACAATATTTTGATGGCTCAAGAGCTTTTCCGTGGGTACAACAAAGACACTGGTTTATCTAAGTGTGCATTAAAAATAGATCTTCACAAAGCGTTTGATTCGGTTAATTGGGAATTCATTATGGGGGCTCTTCACAAACTGAATTTCCCTAGAAGATTTATGGAGTGGATTCATGCTTGTATTACAAGCACTAATTTCACTGTGAAAGTAAATGGTTCTCTTTCTGGTTTTTTTGAAGGCAAAAAGGGGCTCAGGCAAGGGGATCCTATTTCCCCGTATCTTTTTTCTATTGATATGAATGTCCTATCTCTGATGCTTGACAAGGCCCCCAGTAATTTTAAATATCACTGGAAGTGCAAAGATCTAAAACTCACACATTTATTTTATGTGGATGATGTCTTGCTATTTTCGAATGGAAATGCAGAGTCTGTCACCCATATTATGAACTGTGTTTCTACTTTTGCTGCAGTTAGTGGCCTGTGTCCTAGTATTAACAAGAGTACGGTATTTTTTGGGAACTGCACTCAGGAATTCATTAACTGGTTTGATCACACATATGGCATTGCTCATGGGCAGCTTCCAGTCCGTTTTCTAGGTGTCCCTCTAATATCATCCAAGCTAAAGCACAATGACTGCTTTCCTCTGATTCAAAAACTCACTTCTAGGATATCTTGTTGGACCTCTTTGCTTCTCTCATTGGCTGGTAGAGTTCAGCTAATTCGCACAGTGTTGTTTGCAATTCAAGCATTTTGGACTAATCACTTTATGTTGCCGACTTCTATCCATAGTACTCTACAAACTATGTTCACCAGGTTCTTATGGAAAGGCAATATTGATTCTAAAGGCGGAGCTAAAATTGGCTGGGACACTATCTGCACACCTTTGGATGAGGGGGGCTTGGGATTCAAGAATTCGAAGGAATGTAACAGAGCTCAGATCTTAAATCATCTCTGCAAGATATTAAATAAAAGTAGAGCTTTATGGCCACTCTGGGTAAACACAACTGCTTTAAAAAGACATCACTTCTTGACTATTGCAATGCCTACTGATTGTTCCTGGATCCTTAGAAATGTTCTTAAGGTTCGTTCTTTAGCTCGACAGTTTATCACCATAAACATTGGGAATGGATTGGGAACTTCGCTTTGGTTTGATCCATGGTGGAACTCCACCTGTTTAGCTTCGCACAATAATGATACGATCATCTCTCAAGCCAATTTCACAAGCACTGCAACAGTCCATGATCTAATTTACACTGGGAATTGGGTCTTACCTAGACCTTCAAATAGAATCCACCATTTACATCCTGGTCTGATTTCATGGCTACAGCAATTCAACTTCCCTAACTTTGACCTTGGTGCTACAGATTGTATTAAATGGAATGATGTCCCACTGTGCAAACTCAGAACTTCGCACATTTGGAACTCCCTTCGATCAGTTCGCCCTCGAGTTGTTTGGGCTGATTACATATGGCATAGGTTTAAAATCATCAGATATGCCCATCACGAATGGATCCTTTGTCATGGAAGGCTGCCAACATTGCATAGGCTTGCCTTATTCGGTCTGGATGTCTCATTATTCTGTCATTTCTGTGTTGGTGGGATTGAAAACGACTCGCACCTGTTCGTGCTATGCCCTTATAGCGACTTCATTTTGACAAGGATAGCGGGTGTCTTGAAAATACATTTTGCAGGTTTAACTTGGGTTCAGGTTTTATCTAATCTTGACAGCATCCAGGACAATGACCTGCGAAATGTGGGGTTCCTTGCAGCCCAGATTTTTGCCTACCATTTGTGGCGTGAAAGGAATGCTAGACAACACGATAAAGGTGTGATTGCTCCCAGTATTCTGCTCAAAATTATCATGGTGGATCTTAAAGCTAAACTTCGAAGTACTAATTGGTTTCAAAGAAAGGCGAACATAGATTTGTATAGGTGGATTTCTATTTAATGGGTTGTTCTGCCCTATCTGGTTCTCTCTATTTCTAATCTTTGTCTAGATTATTCATAGATAGCTCTCTCTAGTTTGTCCTAGAGCAAGGGTCAACCCCTGTATTTTTTCTTTGTTTTATATAATACTAAATTTAGCAAAAAAAAATAAAAAAAAATAAAGGTCATTTTATATATTATTTATTTAAGTTTATTTAAGAAAATTGAGAAAAAAAACTAAATGATTCCGATATATACGTTAAAATGTACATGATTATGATAAATACGTTATTTGTGAACTGAATAGAGTTATAATAAAAATTACAATTATAATAGTATTAACAATTTATTATTTTAATAAAAAATAATATAGAATCCTTGGGGAAATAGGAATCTTATGGGTGGAACCAATTTTTGGTACCGAAGTACCATTAAAAATGTACTCCCTCCGTCCCTCATGGTTCTTTACATGGGGGATGGACACGGAGACCAAGAAATTGAGTAAAAAATGAGTAAAGTTAGATGAAAAGTGGGTAAAGTGGTGGGACCAATTAATATTTAATTATAGATTTGAGATAGTGGAGGAAAGTAGTGGGTGTAATAGTGGTTTTTATTGTTAAATATATGAGATAGTGGGTATAATAGTGGGAGAAACTTACTATTTTTGGAATGTAAAGAAATGAGAGGGACACCCCAAAATAGTAACTGTAAAGAAATGAGAGGGACAGAGGGAGTATTTCGTTTGTTATAGATAAGCATGTCATCGTAGATTAACATTTGTATTCGTAGTCTTTTTTTTATTAAGCTGTAATAAAAAATTATAATTGTAATATAATTTATTTATTTATTTTATAAAATAACATAGAATTCTAGAGAAAATAGGAGTCTTAAGGTGAAACCAAAATAAGGTACGAACCAAATTTGGTATAAAATAGTACATTAAAAGGGGTTTTGTTATTAATACACGTTATAGATATAGATTTATTTATTATTTATTTAAGATTATATTTTAAACAATCAAGAAAACATAGCATACAAGGTTCTGGTTCTAATATATACGTTATTTGTACAATTCAGTAATATTATAGTAAAAGAATTATAATTATAACAAAATTCCAAACAATTGTTTTAGAAAATAATATGAATTTTAGGGGAGTAGAAATCTGTGATGAAATAAAGGTGAAACCAAATTTGTTACGAAAATATCATTAAACAGAAATTTATTAATAAAGGTTAAAGATTCGTTAGTGTTTTATCAAATGTTATACGATATGGCTACGTATTCATTGGTGTTTTACCCTCTATTTGTTGGTGATTTTTGACCGTTGGTTTTTTCAAGTTAAAAAATTATAAACAAAAGATTTATAATCATCATAAGAACTCTATTTTTAACTCTTTTATAGGAACATAGTATTCTAGGGGAAATATGATTTTTTTTAAAACAAATAAAATAATTATAATTATAATAAGATAAAAATTACAAAAAGAATTATAATTATAATAGGATTTCTATTTTTATTCTATTTTTTTTTAAAAAAACAACATAGTATTCTAGGGAAAATAGGATTTTATGGGTGAAACCAAAATATAGTGCGAACCAAAAACGGGTGAAACCAAAATATAGTGCGAACCAAACTTTAGGTACCTTTAAAAGAGTGTTTCGCTTATTAATAAAGGTTATAGATGTGTCCTATGTACGTACTGGATTACAAAGACCGACTATAATAATATAGTAGACACCAAAGAATGTACAGTAGGTAAATATTAGATTTGACGAGAAAACTCGTATAACATGTCCGGATTCATTATAAACAACATCCTTACCCCAACCTCCTTTTTTTCAATGATGCAAATCATTTATTCTTTGTCCAGCAATATTTATCTTCTACAATAGTACAGCTCCTCTAGATTGTTGGTAAACAAAAAATCCAAGGATAACAACACAATCATAAGTACTGGTCATTTCACAAAGCCAATAGATTCCTATCTAATAAAGTTCAAGAAAATTCATTAAGCCCAAAATGGCTGTAGTTACTCTAATCTAAAATACCAACCACACCTTAAGTGCCTCAATTACATGTGATTCTCAAACCACATATATGGAATCAAGCTATTCCAGTGAAATTGACCATCGATCTTCTACCTGTTGTAGCTCCGAAAAAATGATTGGGTAGGGAGTGTTTGAACAACGTGTACATACAGCAGGAGATGACTGGGGTAAAAATGTCTTTCAACATAAAATATTATGTCTCACAAATTACTAGGGATAAAAAGGTCATTTAACATATAATAAAGGTCTATTGATTATTAAATGACATACTCTTAATAATATATACAAACTGACAAAAGTTAAATTATGAGTTTGGCTATAGATATATTACCGAGCCCAAGTAAAAGGTTTCTCTAGAGCTAACAACGAACCCCAACAAAAGGCAGTGTAGGCTACAGATATATTAGTGCATTATCTCGTGTTGTGTAACTATTCATTCTGTGCTTAGGTTTTTAAAATTGCATTTCTGTGCTTAGGTTTTTAAAATTGCATACTCATTATACAAGCTATCCAAGTACTGCGATTTATGAATAACAATTAGTATAGATAGCCTAGTTGATATCCTTATTGGTAAAATTAGGTTAAGTATAAGTGTTTTTTTTGCTAATTGAGTATATGTGTCTTGTTTTAGATAATATAAACATTCCAAAATTTCATAATTCTTTAATTTCATTATCTGCCAAGCATTGACAATGCCAGGGCCATTTGTGAGTTAATTTTCACCACCAAACTTTCTAAGGATCTGAAGACTGAATATCAACGGATCATTATACACATGCATTACATGTATCAAATCAACTTAAATCATCATGAGCTTACCAAATATGTAACAGATTAAAAAAAATTAAGCCATTCAATACCTGTTGATAACAACCAGTAGATGTCCTGAGTGTTCTTTAGGAGCTTTTGCAGATCAGTACTCTTTCCGACTTCAAAGGTGTCAGCTTTTTATCATCAACTGAAAGTGTTCCACTGGGTAGCTAAAATTTGATTGGTAACTGAAGCCGACTTGCCAAATGGTTCAGCATACAAGTACCTGCCAGACTTTGTGGGCTTGAGCTGCACTTGGTTTCTGTCCTACAAGCAAACATTTCAGCTTAAAATTACGATCCTCAAAATAATAAGGAAGTCTACTATAAGTGAAGATATCACAAAAAATTAGTAAATAATATAAAATAAATAATTAGGACAAGAAATGAATGTACAAAAGGTCAAGGTTGACGATGCCATGAAAGATCATGGAGCTTAATACGCCCATCTTCCAACGGCCAGCCATTCTCCAAGGTTAACTGTTTCAACAGGAACATCCTGAAAATAAGATACACTAAGCAACTACGTTAAAACAACACAAAGTTAAGGGAATTGCAATTATAATATGAGCCAGAGATGCATGTAAGCTAGTATTTCAGGGTTGCTACAATAAATCCACTTTACAACATTATTAGCTTTGACATCTATTTCAGCTCGTACATATCTAATACGTATTCAAAATTGCTCATACCTTCTTATATTGGTTTTTAATGTAAAATGAAAAATAGATTATATACATCATATTACAAGCACATGAAAACCCGGGGAGAGACTAACCGCAATTTACCTCGACCTTTTCTTCTTCTAAAGCATAGAATATTCTTTTGAAAAGAGCATGTTGATGCATGAAGATTGACAGGGAATAAAACCCTAAGCCCGTCAAAAGGACATGAATCCTGCACAACAATTCAGCAGTTTGTGCACTACTTAAGCAACAATTGGTTTGCGTCCTACAGGTACACATTGTAGCTTACAATCATGATCTTCAAAATAATAATGAAGTTTATCGTAAATGAAATCATCAAAAATCTTGATAATAAATAATGTAAAACAAATAATTAGGGGAGGACAATAATGTACCAAAAAGCAAACAATCTAGACATTATAGATTGACTATAAGCACAAAACCTTCAAGTATCAATTCATTCACGTTTAATGGTCAACTCACAAAGTCAACCGATTGCTATTTAATCAAGTTCAAGAAAATTCATAAAATCCTAAATATCATACATTATGCAATCCATAAATATCAGCCTCATACTAAGTGCCGCAATTACAAAGTGAAATTGTACGAGACAAGAAGAAAAAGAGGCTTAGATCTTGTAATTACTTGGAAAAAGACCAGAATTTAGTTTCTCAACCGCAGGAAGCATATGGCACCCAGAACCCTCAACTCTCAAATTATGATGATTCTCAAACCAACAAGATGAAATCAAGCTATGCTACAAATATTGATAATCCTTCCCAGCCTTGTCAAACCCTGGATATAGAATCATGATTGTTGAACCCTGAATATAGAATCACGGTATAGGCCGCTTGTATAAGGAGGGTTTGACAGTTCAGGCGGGGAAGCGTCAGGACAGTATTGACTCAATATTAGTCTTGGAATGGGCACAATTGTCTTATCATATCAGATTAAAATGTCTCACGATTTATTTGGGGAATCAAATGTGCAAGAAATTATTGACCTATGTTGGGCTATTAATAATATGATAGATAGAATATTTTAAATTTCAATAAGAAAATGCATAAGGATTGCTGCACGAAAGAACTATATTAAAAATTACCAATTTTATATCTACAAAAAGCCAAATTTAATATATGCAATTTAGCAACAAAAAAAACCCAAATATACAAAGATTCATGATCATGTTGCATACAATATTAACATGTTTACATTATCTAAACCTCGGGAACTTATAAGTCATTTTAACACCTCAAAATCTGCATGAAACTGAATAATACTTTGACCCTAAAATCCACCCCTCAGACCAGACACAATGCCAATTTAAAATGTCAAAATACTGGATGTGTATATGAATGCAGGCCAACATCTTTATTAGATTTATACCCGCATGAATATATCACAATTGCCGGGGAAAATTGCATAGTGGATGTTATATTCAAATAACCATGCCAGGAAACAACCATTGTTATATACAAATAACCAAACATACAAAGATTTATGACCATGTTGCGCACGATATTGACATGGTTAGCTTATCTAAATCACCGGAACTAATCAACTCTAAAATTTCACAATTAGTAAAGTGCAGGTGCATTCCCAATGAGTCTTTCACATTTATTTTTCTAATAAATATCACCTATCTATAATATTAAAGTAATCTTGCCTTCCCATTACAATTTCTTTAGCAAAGCAAAATCTCAATACACAACCGAAACAAATATATATGTGCACACATTCACAAAACCCCGGGAATCAGGCAATACATTGCTTCTATTTGAGTCTAAGCAAATTCATGGAACCCTAAATGACCAAAAACATGTAATCGATAAATACGGCCACACACACAACCAATGACCCAGAATTATAAATTGAAATCACTATAATATGTTTTATAAGAATAATCATGAATAATCACTATAATAGCGGCCACACACATAACCAAGGGCACAAGTAGAGTAGAATGAGAACAGGATGATACAATTACCTGGCACAAGGGAAGAATTGAACCATTCGGCTATACCCCATCCAGCCTACGCCACCCAATACCCAATGATCAATTCCTCATACCAAAAGACGCAGATAAAAACAAACTATCGTAACCTCCCAAAATCTCAAGTACAAAACAGTCAAGTGAGGGGGTGGACTGGCAAAGTAAACTAGAATGGGCAGGGACAAATTTGACTTTTCAAGTACATTAAAAAATCTCACAATTTTTTTCTTATGTTGGCGTATTATATATAGAATAGACGTCTATTATAATATCATCATATATATATATATATATATATATGTATATATATATATATAGTACTGTAACATCTTTCAGAATTTCTAAACACGTCAATGAAATGGCCTAATTCAATTACGAAAAATGCGAAAGGGACTCAAGTGACGGCAAATGTTGAGATAGATCAAAACATTTTCGGTCAAGTCAACCATTCTAACAGTAGTGTCATTACTTGTCATTATGGTGATGCAAATGTGTTAACATATATCATTATTATTATTAAAAGATATTTATATATTATATATTCTGGGATGTTGTTTTTATTTATATTATTGAGAATAAGGAATTTCCTTATGAGTGGTTGGAATTACTAGGTATGTCTTGTGCTCCAAGTCAATCTTTATGTATTTAAGTATTAGTTTGGTGAATGAAAAAAATATAACCTTGAGAGCATATTTTATCATGGTATCAGAGCCTAGGTTATCCCCGTAAGAGTTTGCGGGTACGAAGGAAATCAAACCTGCTAGAGTTAGTAGGTGTGAGAATACTTAAAACTACGAGAGTTCGTGGTGTGTGAAGAATCCCGTAATTTGTGAGTGAGAAAAATAACACTACGAGAGTTCGTGGTGTGAGGGTAAAAACTTGCGAGAGTTCGTGAGCGAAAAAAAATAAAAAAAATATGACAGAAAACACAACGACGATGATGATAGGTTTTTGTAAGAAATTGTCCCAAAACAACGATAACAAAAAAAAGGAATTTTGAGAAAATTGTGAAGCGATGAAAGATACGCGTTGGGAACAAAGATATGACGAGGACGAGAATAAAGAATGATCACGATGAAGAAGATGATTCAAGTGGGTTTGTTGATTGGAGCAAATTCGATTTTTTTTATTTTGGCAAACTCACAATTTTGAGTATCATGAGTTTGAGGGGGGATGTTAACATATATCATTATTATTATTAAAAGATATTTATATATTATATATTCTGGGATGTTGTTTTTATTTATATTATTGAGAATAAGGAATTTCCTTATGAGTGGTTGGGGTTACTTGGTATGCCTCGTGCTCCAAGTCAATCTTTATGTATTTAAGTATTAGTTTGGTGAATGAATAAAATATAACCTTGAGAGCATATTTTATCAAAATGAGTTCACAAAAATAAAATCAATTTTTTGATATATACCCTTCATCGTGTACTCCTAAATCATACTAATTTATAATCCTCCCTCCTTCCTCATGTACTTGCCATTTTGTATCTATGCTCACTTATTTCTTTTATTCTTTTATCGGTTTAAGTTTTCCTAACTTTTTTTTTAACTTTTCTTGTTTTTTGAAGATCCAATAATGAGATTATATTATGCTAATAATTAGTCCATAGATTTAATCACGTGTCATTCCGGTTCTTAAGTAAATACTTGATTCAACGAAAATATTAAATAAATAAAAAAGAAACCATAATGCTCAACTTAGTTTGATTATTGTAAATAAACGTAGTCCTGGACGGCGGAAATAGGTGATTAATGGAATAAAATAAAATGCTTTCAGATCCACTTGTCCTCCTCTCCATTATAGTCGAATAATGGATCAAAAATAACACGTTTGTTATAAAGTACTAGCTATATTACTAACACTAACTAGTATAGAAAGAGAGCAGAGGAGATAAAGAAGGCAATAGAAAGTTTGCTAACTGTTTCGGTGCATTTTACTCTTCGGGGAAGTGTCTATTTATAGCCAAAGCAAGGAACAAGAACAATAAATGAAATGTAAAATTTCTACTCCTAAGCCTAGCCTTACTATTTAACCATTGACAATAACAATCAATTTACAATACTCCTCTTTGATTGTTATTATAGAACGGATCATAGACTGCCTCGTTAAAACCTTTTCAAAGAAAAACCCAATGGGATAAAAAATTTGACGAAGGAAAAAGAGTAAAGTCTCCTCTTGGAAGAAAAACAATTATTCGCTGGAGTTTTGTTGCAATAGGTCCTTGAGTCGACGCATTCCAAAGTTATGTCGTAGTTTTCTAAATGTTGAATTCGGTAATAATTTTGTGAATAAGTCTGCGAGGTTGTCACATGATCGAATTTGTTGTACATCAATTTCACCATTCTTTTGAAGTTCATGAGTGTAGAAGAATTTTGGTGAAATGTGTTTCGTTCTGTCTCCTTTGATATATCATTCCTTTAGTTGATCAATACATGCAGTGTTATCTTCAAACATAACAGTGGGATTTCTCGTGATGTCCGGTAATCCACATGATTCTTGATTATTTTTTATGATAGATCGTAACCAAACACATTCTCTACTGGTTTCATGAATTTGCAATTAGTTCTGAGTGATTTGATGAGGTTGCCACTGTAGTTTGCTTTGTAGATTTCCAGGAAATGGTTGTACCGCAATATGTAAATACATATCCAGTTTGTGATTTTCCAAAATGAGGATCTGACAAATATCCAGCGTCTGCATATCCAATCAACTGAGATGTCGAATTTTTCGGGAAGAATAACCCAAAATCAATTGTTCCACGAAGATAACGGAATATATGTTTCATCCCATTCCAATGTCTGTCCATCGGAACAGAGCTAAACCTAGCCAATAAATTTACAGCAAATTCAATATATGGCCTTGTATTATTCGCAAGATACATAAGTGCACCAATTGCACCAAGATATGGAATTTCAGGACTAAGAACATCTTCATCATCTTCTCATGGTCGAAATGGATCTTTATCAGGTTCTAAAGATCTAACCACCATTGGAGTGGTTAAAGGATGAGATTTATCCATGTAAAATCTGCTCAAAACGTTTTCTGTATATGTGGATTGGTGGAGGAAAATTCCTGATGACAAGTACCCGACATATATACCAAGACAATATTTTGTCTTTCCAAGATCTTTCATTTCAAATTCTGTCTTTAGATATATGACAACATCATCAACCTCTGTAGCTGTTCTGATAGAGTATATTTTTATATATATTTTAGATGATTTTATTCTCATATTTATTGTGTTTTGCATTGATTTGGATTTTTATTTAATAGATTTTATTGTTTTATTGTAGGAAATAAAGAATTCATAACTTGGAAGGATTTGGAGCAAAAAGAGCTATTTTGGAGATAAAATAGGAGAAAATTCGTATTATTGGGCTACACGGGCTGCCTGCACTGTTTGGGCCATATCTTGAGTTCCAGAAGTCAGAATTTGACGATCTTACTGTCCACGCGAAGCTTGTGGAATTATCTTTAATTCAGAGGTGGTCCAGTAAGCAAAATCCAACTGGAAGAGCCCAGAAACAGAGGAGAAAAAGAAGTGACGAATTTTACAAGAAAATCCTATTCAATTATGGATATCTTTTTGTAAATTGATTAGGATATTAAAAATACTTTTATTAGGAGATAGATATCAGATTTTATTAAGGGGTTTTTATTATAAAAGGAAGAGAAAACATGATATGGATATAGATAGACTTATACAGACGTTTTTTTTACATAAATTAGGGTTTTGGTTTTTCTCTCTTCATCTCTTCCTTTGTAAGCACTTGGTTTAATTTGGATCTTTATTGTTCTTCGTTTATACAAAGTTTAAGGTACTCTTTATCTCATCTTGTTTATTAGTACATGTTTATTATGGATTTCTTGATTATTATTATTAGTTTTTATTCTACCATGAGTGAGTAGTTTAATTCTAGGGTATTAACGGGAGCCATGTTTGCACCATGATTTGGGCTTAATTTGATTAGTAGATTGATGGGTAAAGAGTAATTCTGATTGATATGTTATAATTCTTAATTTGTGTAATTGCGCAATATCATGGATTAATTGATTGCAATAGGAGTAATAGATCGAGAGATTTTACTACTAGAGGCTTACATACAATTAGCAGAATTGAAGGTGAGTGTGAGAACATCATTAGATATTCTGAGAGTGTTAATGCTTGAGAAAGATTAACCGTTAATGCTTGAGAAAGATTAACCATTGCTTTAATTACTTAATCCCATTGAAAAGCTATACTTTTGTGATTTGTTTGGTGTAAACATGGTGAACCTGAATTGCCGTAGATCCTTTAATTAATTGATTTAAAACTTTGTTAAATTTGTTTTAGTAGTTAATAAAATTCTCAAACAATCGCTGTGACTAGAAACAATTGATAGCAATTGAATTGAAACTGAAACTGTCTCCTTGAGGATTCGACCCGTATTTGCTAGTATCTACTACAATTGATACCGTGCGCTTGCGGTTAGGTATAATTTGACACATCAAGTTTTTGGCGGCGCTGCCGGGGAGACGCCTAGTTTCTATAATTTTAGTTTGATTGTTTTAGATTGTTTCTCTTGTCTCTTTGGAACTCTTGTTCCAACTGAGACCGATCTTACTGCTTTTCCTTGTTTAGTTGTTGATGCCCAGGACCAGGTCTCAAACGAAAGTAGATCAAGCGAAAGAGGATACAACTCCTCTTAGTCCAGATTCTGGAATTACTTGTCAACAATATATAGATCAACAAAGGAAAGAGAAGCAGCAAAGGATATCTGAATCAAAGATTGAGATGGCGGACCTTCCTCCCAAATCTTTGAAGAACTACTCACAGCCCTCTCCGAGTGGGGTACCTACTGGCCTTGCTATGCCAGCGATTCAAGCAGCAAATTTCGAGATCAAGCCTGCTTTGCTCACTATGATCCAACAGAATCAATTTGTTGGGCTTGCCTCTGAAGACCCTACAAATCATCTGCAACGGTTTCAACAGCTCTGTTCTACAATTAAACATCAGGGAGTCACTCCAGACCAGTTGAAAGTCATGTTGTTCGGTTTCTCTCTTCGTGATAAAGCTCAAAAGTGGTTGAATGATATTGAATTGACCAAGTGGGATGAGATTGCTCAAGCCTTCTTAACTGAGTTCTTCCCTCCTAACAGAACCGACGATTTGATCGACAAGATGATGGGTTTTAAGCAAGATTATGGTGAATCTCTATGGGATGCTTGGGACAGATTCAAGGATTATCAACGTGCATGCCCTCACCATGGTCTTGAGAAGTGGTTTCTGCTTAAACGCTTCTACAATGGTCTAGATCCTGAGACAAAAGGTATGGTTGATAACGCTGCAGGTGGTGTATTTCTGGATAAAGGAGTTGATGATGCACATGCTTTTCTCTCAAATTTGGCTGCCAATCACTTCAGTAATCCGAGAGCAACCAAGAAAGGGGGTAAACTTGAAGTGGATGCTTATTCTTTATTATCATCTCAACTTGCTGCATTGACTCAGGAGATCCACTCTTTGAAGACATCTCAGCCCTCTACTCAACCTATGAGTATCAATGCATTGTCGTCCATGGCTCCTATGAATAATCCTGTTTGTGAAGTCTGTGGCATCCAAGGCCACTATGGTAATGATTGCCAATACAATGCTCACAATTCACAAAATTTTCAGATGGAGCAAGCAAATGTTTTTCAACAGAGGCAGCAGTACAATCCGTACTCCAACACTTACAATCCTGGTTGGAAAGATCATCCTAACTTCTCGTATAGGAACAATAATACTCAGAATTCAAATGTTCCTAATCAGCAGCAGCAATATCAGCAGTCGTACCAGCCTCCTCCACAGCAGCAGTATAGGCCTCCTCAAGGACCTATGAATCCCCCTGGATTCCAGAAGCCCTATCAGAATTATGCTCCTCAAGCAAATCAAGCTGCACAGGCTGATAATCAAGGTGACATGATGAAGATATTGTTACAAATGCAAAAGAGTATGGATGATACCAACAGAAAGATGAACCAGATGGAGATTCATAACAAGATGTTGGAAACTCAGATTACTCAAATGGCTAGTTCTTCATCTACAAGGCAACAAGGCTCTCTACCAGCACAATCAACTCAGCCAAAGGAAAATGTGAATGCCATTACTCTTAGGAGTGGTCGTACATATGATGCTCCTCCAATGCCTACTGACGATGTTCCTACTGAGAAAGAAGAAGAGAATTCTGAGGAAGACAAGGTAGAGAAAGTTGTTGAGGATACAAACGAAGATGGAACTGAGGAAAGCAAGAAAAATGACAAAGAGAAGACTGCAGTTACTCCTCCACCATTTGTGCCAAAGCTCCCATTCCCTAGCAGGATGAACAGAACTAAGGTGGACCAGCAGTTTGGTAAGTTCATGACACTTGTCAAGAATCTTGAGGTAACAGTTCCTTTCACTGATTTAATTTCTCAAATTCCATCATATGCAAAGTTTCTTAAGGATATTCTCATTAAGAAAAGATCTTTTGGTGAGGTAGAGACAGTAGCTTTTACTGAAGAGTGTAGTGCTGTTTTACAGAATAAGTCTCCACCTAAGCTTAAAGATCCTGGTAGTTTTTCGATCCCATGTCATTTAGGTGCATTGTTCATTGATAAAGCTTTATGTGATTTAGGCGCTAGTGTCTCAGTCATGCCTCTCTCGGTTTTTCAAAAACTAAATATGGGAGAATTAAAATGTACACAGATGACTTTGCAAATGGCAGACCGTTCGATAAAATATCCCCTTGGAATTTTAGAGGATGTGCCTGTTAGGGTTGGAAAATTCTATATTCCTGTAGACTTTGTAGTTCTAGATATGGAAGAGGATAGTCAGATACCTATTATTTTAGGTAGACCATTTCTTTGTACTGCAGGTGCTATTATTGATGTTAAAAGTGGGACTCTCACATTGAGTGTTGGTGATGATAAAATTGCTTTTACTCTTACCTCTGCTCTTAAATCCCCTTTGCTTGAGAATACTTGTTGCAGTATTGATGTTGTAGATGAAATTGTCCAAGATTATACTCCTCAGATTCTATTGAATGATACATTGGAAGCAGTGCTCATGCTTGAAGCTACAGAAGGAGAAGGACATGCTGAAGTCGATTCATTGATTCTTGAGTTGAATGATCACAACATTGATTCCATTGACAGTTCTTCAGTTCGAGATCTCTCGAGTATTAAGCTTGGGAAACTTCCACCACATTTGAGGTATGTCCTTTTCAATAATGAGCTAGTGATTTTTGAAGAGGGGCATGATAACGTGTTGCGAAGGTGGAAAACCAATGATAAGGAAGAAGAAAGTTTTGTTCAGCCGGTTGAGTCGAAGAAGCACTCTAGGGGTGTGAAGAAGAAAAAGAAGAAGATTTGGCCGTTGGGTAATAAAATCAAGTTGAAGTCTGATGGAAGAGCTTTGTGAAAAGCAAACAATCAAGATGTCAACGGTTGTAGGAATGGTCTTTCTGTTGAGGATGGTTCAGTAATTCTTTTGAAACCGCCTTGAGTTGAGGAAGTAACGTCAAGCTATTGACGTTAAAGAAGCGCTTCGTGGGAGGCAACCCATGTATTAGTATAGGAAAAAAAAAAAAAACGAGTACAGCAGAAGCATCCAGCGCATCAGGCGCCAGAACAGCGCATCAAGCGCCCTGTAACGCAGAAGGAGCCTGCGCATCAGGCGCCCAGGCCGCGCAGGAGCCCCAGTAACGCAGGACGGATCTGCGCAACAGCCCTGTTTCCGCGCCATTCCACCCAGAAACGCAGCCTGATGCTGCGTTACACCAATTCTGCCCAGATTTTTTTTTCGAAAATTGTGTTTTTGCTCATAAATTCCACCCCAAATTCAATCCTAATCCAAATTCTTTCAATCCCTAATTCCTATATCTATCCTACATCAAATCCTAACCTCTCCAAATCTCTCCTACACAATTAAATTTTTAAATCTCATCTATCCATCATCTTATATATATACACACCTATCCATAAAAATCCAATTCCTCTTCTATTTTATTTAAATCTCCAAAAATTCAATTCTAAAGAGGAATTAATTGCAAGTTCACCTCTTCAATTCGTAGTGGGTTTATTTCTTCTCTCAAATTTTATTTTGATTACGAATTTGTGTTCTTGTAAATTGGGATTTATATTATTCTTGATATATTGGGGTATTTTTGGTGTGATATTGCTTGGTAATTTTTGGTGGAGCTTCTTTTGAGTTGGGCATTGATTCTTTTGGCTCGTAAGCATGGGAGAGATAGTGCTAATGTTGGGAAATTTTCGTTTTCGACGGTGGAGGTTAAATTTAATAGGTTGATGTGAGGCTAATTGCTAAGGAAAGGGGATTTTTGCGAGGAAAAAAATTGATGGGTTGGTTCATATGATTGGTGAGTGGTTCGGAAGTGGTGAGTGGATGGCTCCTAAGCAAATGAGGGATGGTTTTCACACCTGACATCTTGATTCCAGGGGAGTTTTCTTTCTTTTCTTTTTAGTGTAGTTTTATTTTATTTTTAGTTGTAGTTTTGTATCTTGTTCATTAGTTCATTGGGGACAATGAACCGCTTAAGTGTGGGGAGGTGTTCTCAACGTAGTGTATATAATTTAAAAAAAAATCCAAAAAAATTAAAAAATTAAAAAATACCAAAAATAATTCTAGCCATGCAATTTGATTAGTTGTTGTATTTTGCTTGATACACCCATGCATGCGTAGAATTCTTGTGTTTATTGACGCTTTTGTATGAGAAGTGACGTGCTTTGTTCTTGTGCACACACTTACACTAGCAAGTTGAAGCTGGTAGACTTAATTGGATGTTGTAAGTGATTAGAATGACATGAATATGTGCAAGATGACTTGGTTTTCATGCTTTGAGTACAAGTAGGTGCGTTAGAGAGTCTTGTTACCTGGGATTGATTATGTTTTGTCACACCAAGTGAGTTTTGAGCCTATATGCATATCTTTTGCATGATTTTTCGTTTGCTTGAGTGTCCACATGTTGTTTACATTGCTAGCACTTACTTGAGATCTTTCTTGAAATGCATGATATTACTTGATGATGAGATGATAAAGGCACTTAGGTTTAACCTCGTGTTTCCCATATTTCCACACCTTTTATACATGATCAATTAGTTAACCCGTTGAGCTTAATCCTATTCTTTCGGTGACACACCACATTACTTGCCATTATCCTTTTTATTCTATTGGCCTTACATTGAATTTGAACCTAAATTGTCAAAGGCTAGTATCGTGCTTAAGGGAGTAATAAGGTGTTCATAAAAGGGGGGGTTATTGATGATCATACCATTGGGGAATATTGATTTTGGTTGATGCTTGTTAGTCGAAATTCATAATAATATCTATGGATCATTGTGCTTATTCCTTAGCTCTCAGAAGAAAAAAAAACAGAAAAAAAAATAGAAAAAAAAATAGAAAAAAAAATAAATAAATAAATTTGAGAGCATCATTATGTTTGTATGATCCTTCTTCATTCGACTAGTCAAGTTATTATAAGGGATATTGAAAAATCCAAGTGTGGGGAAGTATTTGTGGTTTTAATAGAAAGGGAATGGAATGAATTATATTGTTGGGTACTAGCTTTTGACATTTAACCTGTTTTAGCTTTACTTGACATACCTGGTCCCTAGCCCACGCTACAACCCGAATAAAGACCTTTTGATTATCGTCAGTGATGTATGTTGTGTTGAGAGTGAGATTTATTACGAGTGTCAAGTTGTGTTTATGATTTTGTTGGAATTGAGTGATACACTTAACCTTGTTCTTGAGTGAATATTCGTTTTTGAGTGAAAGGTGAGTTATTACTTGTTTTGGCATAGGAGATCCCGGGTTTAGACTTAAAGATGTATTTCTTGTGGGCTTAGCATGATTACCAACGATTTTTACACTTGACATGAATTTTTATGGCCTTCTGCATGTTGGTTGAGTAGACTACGTGAATACTTGCACTTTCGACACCAAGACATCGTATGTTTACTTTGATTCTTAAGTTGATGTGGCATGAGAGGACTTGTGTGTGTGGTGTTGTGTTAGCATTGATCTTTTGCATGGTTAGATGAATTTTGTGGGTACATTCACTATAAACCCTCACGAGACAACACTCGTCCTACTAGGGCTGCCTAGGGGTTTAACGGCTTGTTGCATATGCTCAATGCAATCGTGTCATCTACGAAAGTGATGTTTGTTAGGACTTAGTTTTTATTTCACTTATTTGCCCGAGGACGTGCAAATGCTAAGTGTGGGGATGTTTGATAGAGTATATTTTTATATATATTTTAGATGATTTTATTCTCATATTTATTGTGTTTTGCATTGATTTGGATTTTTATTTAATAGATTTTATTGTTTTATTGTAGGAAATAAAGAATTCATAACTTGGAAGGATTTGGAGCAAAAAGAGCTATTTTGGAGATAAAATAGGAGAAAATTCGTATTATTGGGCTACACGGGCTGCCTGCACTGTTTGGGCCATATCTTGAGTTCCAGAAGTCAGAATTTGACGATCTTACTGTCCACGCGAAGCTTGTGGAATTATCTTTAATTCAGAGTTGGTCCAGTAAGCAAAATCCAACTGGAAGAGCCCAGAAACAGAGGAGAAAAAGAAGTGACGAATTTTACAAGAAAATCCTATTCAATTATGGATATCTTTTTGTAAATTGATTAGGATATTAAAAATACTTTTATTAGGAGATAGATATCAGATTTTATTAAGGGGTTTTTATTATAAAAGAAAGAGAAAACATGATATGGATATAGATAGACTTATACAGACGTTTTTTTACATAAATTAGGGTTTTGGTTTTTCTCTCTTCATCTCTTCCTTTGTAAGCACTTGGTTTAATTTGGATCTTTATTGTTCTTCGTTTATACAAAGTTTAAGGTACTCTTTATCTCATCTTGTTTATTAGTACATGTTTATTATGGATTTCTTGATTATTATTATTAGTTTTTATTCTACCATGAGTGAGTAGTTTAATTCTAGGGTATTAAGGGGAGCCATGTTTGCACCATGATTTGGGCTTAATTTGATTAGTAGATTGATGGGTAAAGAGTAATTCTGATTGATATGTTATAATTCTTAATTTGTGTAATTGCGCAATATCATGGATTAATTGATTGCAATAGGAGTAATAGATCGAGAGATTTTACTACTAGAGGCTTACATACAATTAGCAGAATTGAAGGTGAGTGTGAGAACATCATTAGATATTCTGAGAGTGTTAATGCTTGAGAAAGATTAACCGTTAATGCTTGAGAAAGATTAACCATTGTTTTAATTACTTAATCCCATTGAAAAGCTATACTTTTGTGATTTGTTTGGTGTAAACATGGTGAACCTGAATTGCCCTAGATCCTTTAATTAATTGATTTAAAACTTTGTTAAATTTGTTTTAGTAGTTAATAAAATTCTCAAACAATCGCTGTGACTAGAAACAATTGATAGCAATTGAATTGAAACTGAAACTGTCTCCTTGAGGATTCGACCCGTATTTGCTAGTATCTACTACAATTGATACCGTGCGCTTGCGGTTAGGTATAATTTGACACATCATGTTCCTACAAGATTTAAATCATCCACATATACAGCAATGATCACAAAACCATATTGTGATTTCTTGATAAAAATGCATGGACAAATCGGATTACTAATATACCCATTCTTTTGTAAATAATGACTAAGTTTGTTATACCACATACGACCAAATTGTTTCAGTCCATACAATGATCGCTGAAGTTTAATGGAGTATATATGACGAGGTTTCTTGAGCTCATCCATTTTTAACCCTTCTCGGATTTTCATAAAAATTTCACTATCAAGTGAACCGTATAGGTATACAATAATGACGTCCATATGACATGTGTCACGTGTTTCCAGTTTTTTATTAGATGACTTACCTAATATGAAACGAAAAGTAATTCCATCCATTATTGGCGAGTATGTCTCTTGATAATCAATGCCAGGTCTTTGAGAAAACCCTTGAGCCATAAGTTGGGATTTGTATCTCACTATCTCATTCTTTTCATTTCGTTTTCTTATGAATACCCATTTATTTCCAATATGGTTCACACCAATTGGTGTGTGGATAACATGTCCAAATACTTTTCTTTTATGCAATGAATTTAATTCTGTTTGAATTGCATCTTTCCATTTTAGCCATCTTTTCTTCGACGACATTCATCCACACTTTGTGGTTCAGGATCAGAATTTATATCGACATCCAATGCCGAAGAATACACAAATACATCATCAATTATGGCTTTACTTCGATCCCATTATTTCATATCATGCGCATAATTTATTGAAATTTCATGATTACTTAATCCCTCATCTTTAGGGACTAGAATCTCTTTAGGAGATAATACCACTTCAGGGGTATTTGCTACTTCTGGAGCATGTGTCACTTCAGGGGCATTTTTCTTTGTTTTTCGTTTTCTTGGTGCAACATCTTTTGCACCGACCGGTCTACCACTCTTCAAGTGTGGATTTGATTCCGTAACCAATTCTTTTGTATTTGATTTTTGAATTGGTACACCTATTCTAGCTGGAGTATTTACGGGAGGTATATGAGATTTTATTATTTTTCTAGAATCGTTAAATGTGTCAGGCATTTGGTTTGCGATATTTTGCATATGAATAATTCTTTCAACTTCAGTTTCACATTGACCAGTACGTGGATCTAGAAAATATAATCCCGATGCATTCCATGTAATATCAGGATTAGCTTTATTCAAATATTTATCTCCCCCTAAAGGAAGGAATACGGACTCGTCAAAATGACAATCTGCATATCTTGCGATAAATAAATCTCCAGTTAATGGTTCAAGATATCTAATTATAGACGTCGAATCGAAACCAACATAGAGATCTATTCTTCCTTGAGCTCCCATCTTCGATCTCTGTGGTGGAGCAATCGGCACATATACAGCACTTTCGAAAATTTTAAAATGAGAAATATTAGTAATTTGGCTAAGTACCAATTGTAATGGAGAATGTTTGTTATTGGCAGTTGGTCTAATCCTAATAATATTGGCAGCGTGAAGTATTGCATGACCCCAAATAGATGTGGGTAATTTTGCTTTCAACAACAGCAATCTTGCAATAAGTTGAAATCTTTTGATAAAGGACTCGGCTAATCCATTTTATGTATATAAATGAGGAACTGGGTGTTCAACTGAGATCCCTACAGACATGCAATAGTCAACAAAAGTTGTAGATGTGAACTCGCCGACAATATCTAAATGAATTGACTTGATGCAATGATCTGGGAATTGAGCTCGTAGTTTGATTATTTGGGCAAGTAATTTTGCAAAAGCATCATTACGAGTTGAGAGAAAACAAACATGAGACCATCTAGTTGAGACATCAATTAATACCATGAAGTACCTAAATGGAAAAAAGATGGGTAGGTAGGCCCACATATATCGCCTTGGATCCTTTCAAGAAAATTTGGACTCTCAAGCTGAACTTTAGTAGGAGATGGTCGAGTAATCAATTTTCCTAAAGAACATGATGAACAAGGAAGGTCGTTTCTTGAAAGAAATTTAAGATTTCTTAGAGGATGTCCAGTAGAATTCTCTATAATGCGACGCATAATAGAAGACACCAGGGTGACCTAATCTTTCTTGCCAAAGTGTAAATGATTTTGGGTCTACTAGTTTCAAAGCAATGACATTGTGTGACTCAATGACTCTAATTTTCATCATATATAATCTTGAAGAAAGTGATAGTAACCTTTCTAAGATTTTCTTGTTGCTAGAATTAGCTGAAGTGATAAGAAGATATTCTTTACCAGCTTCGGAAGTGGTTTCGATGTGAAAACCGTTGAGTCGGATATCCTTAAAACTAAGAAGATTTCTAGTGGACATACTAGAAAATAATGCATTTGGAATACGTAAGTGTGTACCATTAGGTAAGATCAAACTAGCTTTTTTGAAACCCTCAATTATATTATTTACACCAGAAACCATCAACAATGCATATATCCTCAGATACCATTCTGTGCATAATTAAGAAACACACTTTTATTCGATAAAGAACATAACACACTACATAGTTTAAGCAAGATAATACACACTATTATAGTAATTTATGAAACTAATCTTCAGCCTCCCATATGGGTGTTTCGTTAGGTTTATTCAGACCATTATTGCTTATTCCTCCAGTTGTAACTATCGGAGAATCATCTAGGTTATTATTGGCGAAATTTGTTTCCACCATTTTTCCTTTTGACTTCTGAGATGATTGGTGTAGATCAACAAGATGTTTTGGGATATGACAATTACGTGCCCAGTTTCCTTCCATTCCACATGTTATTCCCAGATTACACACTTGTATAATTGTAGAAGGGGGGGTTGAATACAATTCTTGATAATTATAAATTTCTGATAAAAACCACAGAAATCTATAAGGAAATAACTGCTGAATAAGAAATGGTTCACAAACACATAAAAAATCAGGTGGTTAAATGTACCACCTGAGACTTTTATTTGAAGAAAACTCTGTGATACAAATGTACACAGCTTCTGTTTTTACAACTCTTTGCTTCTAAGGATATTCAAGAAACCCTAAGCAAATATGTCTGTTTTCTTTCTCTCTAAAGAGTTGCTACACTTGGTTATATATCCCAAGTTTACAAGTACTACAGGAATAAGATAATATTAATCTAATTCAAGTTGACTTGCTACTCCACTCCAAATCCACATGTAGACGAAAGGTTGTCCTTGTGAACAGATATGTCCCCTACACCTTTCTTGTATGTACTGTGTAAATGGAATGCTTCTTTCTTCTGTGTTTCCAAAGTATGGCTGCCATACTGCTTTTTATACCCACTATCAACCCATGTGATCTGTCAGTCAAACCTGTCCTTATCAACTGCTAATCCTTAGCTAGCATAGGATAAAGTGATAATGATTATCCGTTGATGTTGTGCACAGTTATCCGTTGATAGTAGTTTGAGCTGTATCCGTTGATAGAGTAGATTTGAGTTGTATCCGTTGATAGAGCCCTGTTCTTATCCGTTGATACACTTTCACTTAGACAGAATTACATAGCATAGCTTATTTACAATTGGCTACCCTATTCTGCCTATCCATTGATGGTCAACATGACTCTGAACAAAAACACTATCAACTGATAAATAGAGATATTGCAGTATGCTACAAAACCTCATTCGTTGATGAGCTACCTGTCAACGAATAGAGTTATAAAGTCTTATCCGTTGACAGTTACAAAACTTGACTTATACAATTTTGCTTGAATGTTAAGTTATCATCAACTACAACATATTCCTAACAATCTCCCCCAATTTATACTTGATGGAAATAAAGCATAAATTCAAAACCTTGATGATAACAAAACATTCCTAAAGATATATACACTACAGTATGCAAAGATTGTATTAAGCTACAAAAATTAAAAACAGAAAGCTTTTATGAAACTTATCAGAGATGTGCTCCTTTTGATTGAGCAAATTAATGATGTTTCCTCTCTCTGGTTGGCTGCACCCTTGACTTTCCTTCCTTGGCAGAGTTGGACTCAATTTGCACTTGAAGTTGCCTATAGAAGGTATCTTCTTCAACAACTTTTGGATTTAGCTTTAGTTGTAACCATCTTAGGTAATCAGAACTAACCTTTGACAGTTGGTCTTCTAACCTGAAGAATCTCCTAGTGCCCTCTTCATCCCTGAACTCCATCATCCAAAAGGGTTGAATGTGGATTTTCTGTCCATTATATGGGATCTTCATTTTCTTTGGTAGACTTGAGGGTGAGTTCCATTCTCTCCTTATTTCTTCTATTCTGCTAATTATCTCCCTTCTAGCTGTCTCAGAGAACCCTGTGTGTCTCTTGAATGCTGAGAACACTTTGGTCAATGTATGATAATTCTCTCCAAGAACCTTCTATAATGGCCATGTCCTCTGACTTCCTCCCTTGTAGACAAACACTAATCTCTCAGGCTGATTCTTGTACTTGTCAATTCCTCTTACTTCTGACAATTCATCCAAATATAGATTCATGCCAGAGTATTCTTCAATTTCTGCGTGATAGATAAAGTCTTCTTTGTTTTCTAAGATTGGCTATTTGACAATAGCAGGTACCCTAGCAATTTGAACTAGTCCCTTTGAGAGTTGCTTCTTTGGAGCCGTTTTCTTCTGTTTTGGATTCAGCAAGAATGAAGGAACTTCAATTGAATCAAAATTCATTGGTTCTTCTTTAGGCATTATGGGGTCACCATGAAATTTTACAGTTGGGTCGATTACTGTTGCAGATATAGATACTGATGAGCCAGTAGTTTCTTTTTCTGGAAAGGGTTCTGGAGAAAGAACCCTTTTGGTTTTAGCTTTCCTTCTTTTAGGTTTGGTTTTGGGAACTTCCTCAGGTTCCTTCATTTCAACCTCTACCTCATCCATTAACTCTTGAGCCAGCCTGGCTTGCTTCTCATCTGAGTTTTCATGTTGATTTTCTGTACTTGGATGAGCTTCCCTTTGGATTCTGGAGACTTCTTCTCTTTTAGCTTCCACAAATCTAGGATGGCTGTTGGATATATTTAATACTTTTCCATTCCTCATGATTACAGCCATCCAATCTCTTACACTCTTATTTGTCTGCACTTTGAACTCCATGATTGTCTTTCCCATTAGCTTTTCTTCATCATCCTTGGGAAATGGGTAGTCTAACTGAAGCTTGTTCTTCCCATTTTCCTTTGGAGGTGAGTAGGCTCTGGTTTTGATGGTTGGTTCAAACTCTTTGACATATGATGGCTCAGCATCATAGAATGTAGGAGCCACAATTTCTGGAGTGCGCACCTTCATGATTGTGGTTGATATTGTTGGAGCAGAAGATTGAGCATTAAGAAACAGAGATGATGCAATTGATTCATTGATCATCCTCTCTGTCTTTAGAATTCTGTCATTAGTCTCCTTGTTGGTCTATTCCAAAGCTTCTATTTTGGTTTGCCTTTCACCATCTGAGATTCCTTCTAAACTTTGAATCTCAGGCAAAGCCACTTGTTTCTTCACATGGGAAGCCTTTATTTCAAAATCTGTTGGATTGACCACTACAATTGGCTGTTGCTCCCCCTCAATCTGTGCTATCTTACTACTGGTAGCTTGACTTTGACCAGATGATGTTGTTGCAGCCTCTTCTTTGCTTGTCCCCATTTTCTCCCCCTTTTTGTTAGCATCAAGGGTTGGGGATGAAGCTGCAAGTAGCATTTCCAGTAGTTGAGTTTGTTTTGATTGATTGGCAAGGATAGTTTGCATTTGAGATTCCATACTATCCACTCTGGAGGAAAGAAGTTGAACAGACTTAGCCAGGCTATCTTCTTTGAGAAGTTTGCTAGTAAGCACCTTCTGAGTGGTAGTAGGAGCTAGTGCCTCAATCCTGGCATCTAGTTCTATCTTCATATCTCTAATTGCAGTTTTGACCTCCTCCTGTTGTGTTCTTTGAATAACTATTTGCATCTTTTGCAATTTCAGTGAGGCCATAACCTGCTCAAGAACAGTCTTTCTCTGTGGTTCTGCAGTTTGGTGCTCAGCCTTAGCAGAGTGATATTGCTTCATGATTTCCACATTGAGATCCCTAAGTTCAGTGGCATTTGTAAACATCCATTCTGGAGTTTCTTCTTCATTGATTTCTTCACCATCTAAACTTTGACTGTCATCACTGCCAAAATCTTCACTTCCAGCACTTGGAGACAGGGTTTGAAAAGCTTCTTTTGCTCTTTGAAGAGATTCTGAGGTGTGCACTAGTTGCATTGCCTCCTCTGCCTCCACATTGCCCTGTTGTGCCATGATTTGATAGGCAGGGACAGGATGAGTAAAGGTTTCAGGATCCAAAGAGATGGAGTCAATAATTGATTGATATTCTTGTCGAAATTCCATCTCTTTGGAAGCTTCATTAACCTCCATTAACTCAATTGCAATGGCTGAATCTTCCTGCCTTATTTCTCCTGTAGTCCCTTCTCTCCTCTCATCTCTCTTTTCTTGCATCAGGGACTCCCCCTGGCTCACACCTCTCACACCCTCACCTTCACCTACTAAGGTGGAACTCTCTTGCTCTCCTTTTGCCTGACCGGAAGAAATGGTCAGCCTCTCATTATTTTTCTCTCCTTTTGCCTGCTCACAAGGCAGCCTCTCACTCCCTTCCCTCATTCCTAAAAGTGTTTCAACTACTACAAACTCCTCCACAGTTGACATGGGAATGTCACATTTTGCAGTGGTAGAGAGAGTTGTCAACGGATAAAGTGTATCCGTTGATGTAGTAGTTATTGCTGTCAACGGATAATTAGTTGTAGACACATCCGTTGATGGAGAAACACCTGTCAACCGATGAAGGATATCCGTTGATGAAGGAAAAAGAGTATTCGTTGAAGTGAAAACCAACACTGAATCTGTGGTGATTGATTTTAAGGAAGAGGCCACAGATAGTGTTGTGGATTCAGGAATGGAAGATTGATGGCCCAACAAATCATCTAAAAGATGATGACCACCAATTGTTGAGTGGGGCTTCTCCGAGAATTTTAAAGATGGAGAATCAGGAATTGATGTAGATATCATATCCACATCCAGATATGGAGTTGGTGATGGTGGATTAAAATGTGTATCAATTTGAAGGTTAAGATCAAGGGGCTGTGACTCCACATTTATTGAAGTCACATCAAACTGAATTTGAGAAGGTACAGTTTGATGTACTGTGTGTGCACCCTGTGATTCCCCAATGGTTTTGGACTTTACTCTTCTACCATAGGTTTTTGAGTGAGAGCTATCTGTGTCTCTTGCCCTTTTGTGCAGTGTTCCTAGAATAGAACTTAAATCAGTAGTCACACCCTGTTGAGAGGATGTAACTAGAATTTGGCTTGAAGGTTCATTAACAGTCTTTTGAGAGACTGAAATGTTGGTTGCACCTGCCTCACCTTCCTTATCCTTAGGGCTTCTTTGATGTTCACCCTGTCCCTCACCACTCACTACCACCTTCACACTCCCCTCAAGAGTTTTGGTAGTTTTTGCAACAGGTGCCTTTTGAGAGACACCTGAGGTTTGTCTTTTAGATTGTGGTTTTGGAACTCTGGATTTAGTCACTTGGGTAGGAGCCTATTTGGTCACAACTACAGACTCCATTGTGATAGTGGAAGGCAAAGAAATTTGGGTAGAGATAGGAGTAATAAGATTAGAAGCTACCTGAACAATTGGTGGATAAACCAATTGCACTCCTGCATTCAGATTCATTCGAATCAAGTCACTGAGGACTCTCTTCTCCTGTACAAAACAACTGAACTTACTATCCGGGTTAGAGAGGGATAGCTCATTCTCTGACATATGCAGGCCTAAAAGCATAAAAAATCTAGCAAAGTAGATATTTTTGCCCCTAGTTTCTTTGTTACCTAATTTAGCTGCTATTTCATACATTACTAGTGTGCCAAAATTGAAGTATTTATCAGTTAAAAGCATACAAAGCATCACTAGCATGGTTTTAGTAACAGCATCAAAATTACTAATTTTTCCAGAAAAAGTTTTAATGAAAGCATCACACAGATAACTCCATTCTTTAACCATACCCTTCCTAACAATTTTGCCTAAATTGTCAGTACTAAATGCATATCCACTTGAGTTTAGCATGGTAACTATTTCAGCATCGGTTGGAAATGATGTACAATTATTTTCAGGTAATTTTAAACATGCAGTAAAAACATCAGAATTAGCCACATAATTTTTACCCTTAAGAGAAAAAGAGATAGTTTCATCATTACCATTAAATTCAGCCGATGTCCACATTTCCTCAATTACTTCATGAATGAGGGGTGTGGTGGTAGTCATAGCATATGACAGTTTGCATTTCTTCACGAAATTCATCATGATGTGATATACTTCTGGAGCGTTCGCTGTGTCAACAAAGGCTACGAAATTGTTCTTCTCATAGGTAAACCCAGTGGAAGACATCATCTTGACAATAGGCGCCATTGAAGTGTTTGAACTTTTGTTGCAGAGAGAGTTTTAGTGAAGAAGATGCAGTTAACTTATGAGATTCTTGAAAATGAATAAAGGTGAGATGTGAGAGCACAAGACAGCCTTTTATATTTTCCAAGAATTAAAAATGAAATAATTAAAAGTAATTACCCCATTGGACAAAAGTAACTGTCAAATAATAAATGAAAAGAAAAGAAGTACAGCCGTGACTAATTATACACGTTTACCAACGGCTATAAAAAGAAATATGTATATCAACGGATAAAGATTGGACGGTTGAGAAAACAGTTTATCCATCGATGACGTGGACAACCTGTTATCCGTTGACATACGAAAATCTAGTAATGTGTTTATACTACCAACGGATAAAAGGATATCCGTTGATAAGCAAATTTTGCCTTAAACAAAATTTCTGCTAAGAGTTTTTTTTTTCTGAGAGTTTTTAATTCTCAAGTAAATCAAAACAATTTCTAGCTGCAATACAGTATGATTAGATATCACTAGGAATTATGAAAAATTAAGCATACATAGTTCACCTACCAACCTTGTGAATGAGGATTCATCAAGAGGCTTGGTGAAGATATCTGCAAGCTGCATTTCACTTGGCACAAAGTGCATTTCTACTGTACCATTCATCACATGCTCTCTAATGAAGTGGTATTTGATGTCAATATGCTTGGTTCTCGAATGTTGCACTGGATTCTCTGTGATGGCAATAGCACTGGTGTTGTCACAGAAAATTGGAATCTTCTCAATTTTTAGACCATAGTCAATAAGTTGATTTTTCATCCAAAGAATCTGTGCACAACAACTTCCAGCAGCAATGTACTCAGCTTCAGCTGTAGAAGTGGAGACTGAGTTCTGTTTCTTACTGAACCATGACACAAGCCTGTTCCCTAGAAATTGACAAGAGCCTGTAGTACTTTTCCTATCAATTCTGCAACCTGCATAGTCTGCATCTGAATAGCCAATTAGATCAAAACCAGAATCTCTTGGGTACCAAATGCCAAGGTTTGGTGTTCCCTTGAGATACCTGAAAATTCTCTTAATAGCAATTAAGTGAGACTCTCTAGGGTCAGCTTGAAATCTAGCACAAAGACAAGTGGAAAACATTATATCAGGTCTACTAGTTGTTAGATATAGAAGTGAGCCTACCATGCCTCTATAGCTTGAGATGTCCACAAATTTTTCCTTAGTATTCAACTCAAGCTTAGTTGCAGTGGCCATAGGTGTTTTTGCAGAGGCACAATCCATTAAGTCAAATTTCTTTAAAAGATCATAAATATATTTTGTTTGACTTATGAAAATTCCCTCATTGACTTGCTTTACTTGTAAACCAAGAAAGTAAGTTAATTCACCCATCATGCTCATTTCATACCTACTTTGCATAAGTTTGGCAAACCTTTTGCAAAGCTTCTCATCTGTAGACCCAAAAATAATATCATCTACATAGATTTGAACAAGTATTGAAGAACCATTGACATTTCTATGAAATAAGATTTTATCTACTGTACCTCTAGTGAAGTGATTCTCCAAAAGAAATTGAGATAAAGTGTCATACCAGGCTCTTGGTGCTTGCTTCAAACCATAAAGTGCTTTCAGGAGAAGATATACATATTCTGGAAATTCTGGATCTTCAAAGCCAGGAGGTTGATGGACATATACCTCTTCTTCCAGTTCTCCATTTAGAAAGGCACTTTTGACATCCATCTGATAGACTTTGAAATTGGCATGTGCTGCATAGGCTAGGAAAATTCTAATTGCCTCAAGTCTTGCCACTGGTGCAAAAGTTTCATCAAAATCTATTCCTTCTTCTTGAGAATAGCCCTTTGCCACTAATCTAGCTTTATTCCTCACAATTATGCCATTTTCATCAGTCTTATTCTTGAGAACCCATTTGGTACCTAAGATACCTCTATCATCAGGTTTTGGCACAAGCTTCCATACTTTATTTCTCTCAAATTGGTTTAGCTCTTCTTGCATTGCTAAGACCCAATCTGGATCTAGAAGGGCATCTTCCACTTTCTTAGGTTCCTCTTGAGACAGGAAACTACTGTATAGGCATTCTTCTTGTGTAGCCCTCCTAGTTTGGACTCTTGAGTTTGAGTCACCAATGATTAATTCAAAAGGATGATCTCTGGTCCATTTTCTTGAAGGTGGAAGGTTTGATCTAGACGAGGTTGCTTCATCTAAGTGAGCATGATCTTGTTGATTGATCACTGAGTTTTGACTTTGAGAAACTCCCCCTGAGTTTATTGTCCTTGAGGAGTTATGAAGTTGACTGTCAACAGATGCATCATTTTGTCTATCAACGGATGCTCCATTTTGCCTGTCGACGGATACATGAGAATGCCTGTCAACGGATGCATCTGATGCTCTAGTATGACTGTCAACGGATGCTTCATTTCCATTGTTAGCATCACTTCTAGTTGGACCAACAACTCTAGGTGAATTTCCAAGGTCATGATCTTCATTTTCCTCATCATCATCAATGTACAATCTTCCTTCTACCGCATTTTCAAATCTCAACTTTTCATGGAAGCCTTCATCATTTAGACCTAGAATCTTTTGATCATCAAACACAACATGTACAGATTCCATAACAATGTTGGTTCTTAGATTGTAGACTCTATAGGCTTTCCTTGCTGCATATCCAACAAAGATAGCTTCATCTGCCTTTGCTTCAAATTTGCCCAAGTTATCTCCATGATTTCTTAGCACAAAACACTTACATCCAAAGACATGAAGAAAAGTTAACGTTGGTTTCTTGTTGGTGAATAACTGATAAGGAGTCATTCCTCTAGCTTGATTAATCAAGGAAATGTTCTGAGTGAAGCAGGCAGTGTTGACAGCTTCAGCCCAGAAATATGTTGGCAATCTTGATTCACTTAACATTGTTCTAGCTGCTTCAATGAGAGTTCTGTTTTTCCTTTCAACAATCCCATTTTGTTGAGGTGTTCTAGCAGCAGAAAACTCATGGACAATTCCATTCTCTTCACATAAAATCTTCATTGTGGAATTTTTGAATTCAGTGCCATTGTCACTCCTGATTCTTTGTACTTTTACTTCAGAACCATTGTTTACTAGTCTGAGATGATTGATGATGATTTCACTTGCACAATCTTTGGAGTGCAGAAAGAAGGTCCATGTAAACTTAGAAAAATCATCCACAATCACCAGGCAGTATTTCTTCTTTGAAATGGACATGACATTTACTGGACCAAATAAGTCCATATGCAGCAATTGAAGGGGCTTAACAATGGATGACTCTGTCTTGCTCTTGAAGGATGATTTCTTTTGCTTCCCTAATTGGCAGGCATCACACAATCCATCCTTGATGAACTCCAATTGAGGGATTCCTCTAGCAAGATCCTTTCTTACCAAATCATTCATAACTTTAAAATTCAAATGAGACAGCTTTTTATGCCATAGCCAACTCTCATCCTTGCTTGCTTTGCTGAAGAGACAAGTAATGGATTCTGAGCATACTGAGTTGAAATCAGCTATGTAAATATTTCCTTTTCTAAAGCCTGTCAGAACCACATTGTTGTTTTCCTTGGTAGAAACAACACAGGCTTCTTTAGTGAACTTTACTTCATAGTCTTTGTCACAAATCTGACTGACACTCAGCAAATTGTGCTTCAAACCTTCAACTAAAGCCACTTCTTCAATGATGACATTGTCCTTTGTAATCAAGCCATATCCCTTAGTATATCCTTTGCTGTCATCTCCAAAGGTAATTCTAGGGCCAGCTTCCTCCTTGAACTTTGTGAGCAGGGTTGAATCTCCTGTCATATGCCTAGAACATCCACTGTCTAGGTACCATAGATTCCTCTTATTTCCCTACACACATTCCAAAATACAAATCAAGTTGATTTTGGTACCCAAGTTTCCTTGGGTCCTTTCTTGTTAGCCTTTGGTTTTACACTCTTAGCAATCTTCACTTTGGGTGTAGATGCTTGAGTGATAGGTTTTGACAGATGCTCATTTGCATAAATATTTGATGCATGCATTTGTGGAAAATTGGCATACATATTATCCATGCTAGGAATGCTCCATGACATTTGTGGCATATTCACAGATTGAAAATAGGGATTAGGCACATATGGCATGTTCACATATGGATTTGAAAAACTAGCATTCTGATACAAACCAGGCATTGCAGGCATACTTGGCATAGATTGAGGTACATGAACAGGAGTCCTTTTAACAGACTTGCAATTAGAAGATAGGTGATTGACACTATTGCAATTACCACAAGTTTTCCTAGGAGCAAACTTGTCAGGAGAATAATTGTTTTTCTTGTTAATGCCTATCTTACCATTTCTGTTCTTTTTCTTTTTACCCTCAGTCTCTACCTTTTCATTAACTGATGTACCAACAGCCTTTTTGTTAAGTAAATCACCTGCCTTAGCCTTCTCACTTTATTTGGCTTGGCTACTTTCACCAGAAACAAAGTTCTTGGCTACTGGACCATACTGATTATTCAGTTTCTTGAGTTCCTTCTTACTAACAGACTTTTTGTTAGTCGACGGATACCTCTCATCCGTTGATGGTTCATCTGTCAACGGATGATCACTATCCGTTGATTCACAAATAGTCTCTAGATCCTCAAGGCAAGGTTCTAGCTCTTTTTTCTTTTGAGTCCAGGTATCCCTCACAAATGATTCTATTCCCTGGACTTCTATTATGTTTTGAGAAACATTCCTACAGCTTTGAAATTTAGCAATTATCCCTTGTTCTTTTTCAAGCTGGTTTCTTAAAATCAGTTCTCTTTTTAACACAGCTTCAAGTTCACTTTTAGCATCATTGCAATCAACTCTCATTTTCTCAAATTCTAGAAATTGAACTTCTAGAACTGCATTTCTATCACTTAAGAACTGATTAGTTTCTTTAATCCTATTGTTCTCTTTAGTAAGTGATTTAAGAGTAACACTCAAGTGATATAGTTCAGTAGACATTTCATCTATAACACTATTGCATTCCTCTTTGGTGAGCTCAAAGAGATTAGTAGAAAATACCTGATTGCTAGCTGAACTTGCTACCTGCTCAGAATCAGCCATTAATGCAAGGTTGACAAACTCAGCATCATCATCAAAATGATTTCCATCAGTAGCCCAGTCATACTCTTGGGTCATGAATGCCTTTCCTTTCTGTCTGAGAAGATCAAAATATTTCTTCTTGTAGTCAACAGTTTCAGTTGGCTTTCCCTTGTTCTCTGATCTAGGCTTCCTGCATTCACTTATCATGTGACCAGCAATTCCACAATTGTAGCATTTAATTTTGGATTTATCCACATAGTTGCTTGTAGAAAAATCCTTGTTAAATGGCTTGGCCACCCCAGAGTTTCTTCTGAATTTTAGCTTAGAGAATCTCCTAGATAGAAAGGCTAAATGCTCATCTATCTCATCCAATTCATCCTGCTGAAGGACACTCATTTCTTCAGACACCTTTTCCTTGCTTTTGCTTGATTCTGCTCTACCTTCACAAACCTCCCTGTTTGGTGTAGATTTAGCAGCTTCAGTCCTCTTCTCCTCCTTCTGCTCCAAGTTGGCAACAAGTGCAACTGACCCACTTTTCTTTTGGGCCTTCTCAATTTCTTCATCCTGCTCCATTTCTAGTTCATATGTCGTTAAAGTTCCATAGAGCCTTTCAAGAGTAAATGACTTGTACTCTTGAGTGTTTCTTAGAGAAACAGTCATAGGCTTCCACTCTTTGGGCAGTGATCTCAGAAATTTGAGATTAGAATCTTTCACTTGGTAGATTCTTCCATACAGTTTCAAGCCATTCAGTAGCTTTTGAAATCTACTGAATGTGTCATTCAATGTCTCTCCATTCTTGAAATGGAAGTGCTCATACTGTTGGATTAGTAGCTGCATCTTGTTTTCCCTTACCTGTTCTGTACCTTCACAAAGGGTTTGAACAATGTCCCATACTTCCTTGGCGGTAGTACAGTTGATAACATTGTCAACCATGTCTGTTTCTAAACCATTAAACAGAATATTCATGGTCTTTTTATCTTTGTGGACTTCTGCAACATCCTCAGTACTCCACTCAGAAACAGGTTTTGGAATATAAGTGTCTGGTGCATCTGCAGCAAGACCAACTCTTGAAGCAGCCTTCATTTGAACATGAGGACCCTTCTCAATGCAATCTACAAAGCCTACATCAATAGACATGAGATGTAGACGCATTTTTACTTTCCAGTGAAAGTAATTTTCTCTATCAAGAACCGGTATCTTCACTCCATAATCCTTCTTAGACATGTTGGAAGTATGTTGATCTTTAAAATTCAAATATATTAGAAGCTTGCTCTGATACCAATTGTTATTCCCAGATTACACACTTGTATAATTGTAGAAGGGGGGGTTGAATACAATTCTTGATAATTATAAATTTCTGATAAAAACCACAAAAATCTATAAGGAAATAATTGCTGAATAAGAAATGATTCACAAACACATAAAAAATTAGGTGGTTAAATGTACCACCTGAGACTTTTATTTGAAGAAAACTCTGTGATACAAATGTACACAGCTTCTGTTTTTACAACTCTTTGCTTCTAAGGATATTCAAGAAACCCTAAGCAAATATGTCTGTTTTCTTTCTCTCTAAAGAGTTGCTACACTTGGTTATATATCCCAAGTTTACAAGTACTACATGAATAAGATAATATTAATCTAATTCAAGTTGACTTGCTACTCCACTCCAAATCCACATGTAGCCGAAAGGTTGTCCTTGTGAACAGATATGTCCCCTGCACCTTTCTTGTATGTACTGTGTAAATGGAATGCTTCTTTATTCTGTGTTTCCAAAGTATGGCTGCCATACTGCTTTTTATACCCACTATCAACCCATGTGATCTGTCAGTCAAACCTGTCCTTATCAACTGCTAATCCTTAGCTAGCATAGGATAAAGTGATAATGATTATCCGTTGATGTTGTGCACAGTTATCCGTTGATGGTAGTTTGAGCTGTATCCGTTGATAGAGTAGATTTGAGTTGTATCCGTTGATAGAGCCCTGTTCTTATTCGTTGATACACTTTCACTTAGACAGAATTACATAGCATAGCTTATTTACAATTGGCTACCCTATTCTGCCTATCCATTGATGGTCAACATGACTCTGAATAAAAACACTATCAACTGATAAATAGAGATATTGTAGTATGCTACAAAACCTCATCCGTTGATGAGCTACCTGTCAACGAATAGAGTTATAAAGTCTTATCCATTGACAGTTACAAAACTTGACTTATACAATTTTGCTTGAATGTTAAGTTATCATCAACTACAACATATTCCTAACACCACACTTATGGCATGTGTTATCCATTTTCCCTCCTTGTGGTGCCTTTCTTTTGTTCTGTTCAGATTTCCACTTCCGGTGACCAGAGCTATTATAAGTACGAAAGTGCCCGTGACTTCGACCTCGTCCACGATATCGACCTTGGCCTCGTCCACCTCTACGCCCGTTTCCACGTACATTCTGCTGGAATGACATGTTATTTACTTCAGGTAAAGGGGCAGATCCTATTGGACGGGATTGATGATTCTTAATCACTAATTCATGATTTTGTTCATTAACAAGGAGAGTTTATAGCAGATCCCCAAACTTGGTGAATTTATGCTCCCTATACATCATAGCTAAGTTGATATTATTGGGGTGAAAAGTTGATAATGTTTTATCGATTTTTCTTTTCTCAGTAACTTTCTCACCGCACATAATAAGCCTAGAACTTATCTTGAATAAGGCAGAACTATATGCCCGAACACTCTTAAAATCCTGAAGTCGTAGATTAGCCCAATCATTTTCAGCTGCAGGTAGATAAACTAGTTTCTGGTGGTCAAACCTATCTTTTAGATTTTCCCATATGATATAAGGATCCTCGACTTCTAGGTATTCAGATTTTAAATCTTCATGCATGTGATGTCAGAGAAAAATAATGGAGGTAAAGTTTTCTTTAGTCGTGGCTGTATTTTCTGCCTTTATCATATCGCTTAATTTCTTTGAACCAAGATGCAATTTTACATCTTGTACCCATGACAAATAATTATCTCCAGAAATATCCAACGCAACGAACGATAAGCTTGTAAGGTTTGTCATACTAAATCTGAATTTAACACACAAATTATTAAACTTAAACCATCAATATAAATATTACATAAATCCTAGTTAATCGTGTGCGTTAACAGATACGCAACAATAAATGTATATATCATTATTATCATTGATAATATAAACAGATCTATGTATAGAACAACAAATGGATTTTCACCCGGCATACGGACGTCTACGTATACAGACCTCACTCAAGACAAAAACTTGTTTGCACTAAAACACGCAAGCGTACGAGATCACAAGTAATACAGATATAACTCGAGTTCGTTCCCACAGAGATCTGGTTATGGTTTTAATTCAGTTCATGCACCTATGCAACAATGTATGGTTTTTATTCACTGCTAAGACAAATAACAAGATTTGGTTTTAATTAACTAAATTAACTAATATGTAAATTAACAAACTAAGAATTAACTAACTAACTAACGAGAATTGGAATAGAATTACTACTGCAAGAGAAAACATGGAATCCTAACTTCATTAAATACTTTGCTTAGATCTGACGCCTTTAATCACTATATGCAATGGTTATGATATCTGATTAGACAACACGAAACAAGTATACGCTACTTCTCAGTATACGAATACCAAACTAAACATACATCCACAAAAGAGATAGAAGATGAATAGACACCAATTATGCTTAGACCCTATATCTCTATAGAATTTGAAAACATAACGGTTGAAGAACAAGTTGTCTATCAAGATCACATAGGGTAGCATAATATCTCTATTTACGCCACAAATCATGATGTTAAAACATCAACCTATCCTATGCTAGCATGGCAAGTTCTAAATCTCAAGATCCACTCTCGCTTCACAAGAGATTAACAAATTAGATGTTAGCTACGCATCTAAATACATGAAACACAACCATACGAGGATATCAGATATACATCACATACAGATCTGTAAAGCATCAAGATACTAAAGCTCCATAAATAAATCCGTTAGAATCCCATGACAACAATTAGTTCATAATCGAACCTCTCGTCATCATGGGATCTGATGAAACCATGATAAAAATAAAGTATGAAAATATACAAATAAATCTAAGTAATTGATATGTAATGGTTCTTCTCCTAATGATACAAATTACAAAGGTTGGATGTGTTTATATAGACTCTAGAAGTCTTGCCCAGCAAGAAAATACCAAAACAGAATTATAATAGAATTTCTGCAAAATACGTTTCCTAAACTGATTTTGTTTTTAAGGAAAATTCGTAGCTGACTTTTCTTCAGTATTTCTGGACCGTTCCAGTTGTAATTGGACATCTGGACCACTTTGGAATGATAGAGAATCTCGTTAGCTTCGCGTGGACTGCTTACGGGCCTCAAACGGAGTTGTAGAACTCAAGATTTGGCCAAAATAGTAAAAACTGTAATTTTTCAGCACCGCGCTCGTGCAACCTGCGCCCATCAGTCTGTTTGTCGCGCAGCCTGCGCCCACCACGCGCAACTGCTTGTGCAACACCTGTCCCATATTATAGAAAATCTCCCAAGCTTCGCGTGGGCAGTAAGATCGCTGAAAACGGACTTCTAGAACTCCAGATATGTCCAAAACAGTGTAGACTGCGCAACCGTCTCAGAAATCCGAATTTTAATCAATTTATTCTCCAAAAACGATAGAAGCATCAACCTTAATCAACATTCTCGTAAATCTGCACAACTAAACAAAACACATCAAAACCACCACAAACTTGAGTCCAAGATAATCAATTTAAGCCGATATGGAACGCTCCAAGTGGATATAAACTCCACTTATCACACCCCCAAACTTAAACCGATGCTTGTCCTCAAGCATAAACAATTACAACTAACTAACTAACTAGTACCACTTCCGTAGGTGATCACGGTTGCATTTGGCATATGCAACAAGCCCTTTAAACCCCTAGGCAGCCCTAGTGGACGAGTAAGGTCTCGTGAGGGCCTATAGCGAATGTACCCACAAAATCCAATGCAATGCAATGCATGAATGCAACTAATTGAAAATGCAATTAATCTAATACTAATATCCTACCATACCTTCAAATCGTCTCATGCCATATCAACTTAAGAATCAAAGTAAATACGCAATGCCTTGGTGTCGAAAGTGCAAGTATTCACATAGTCTACTCAATGAACATGCATAAGCTCTCACAAGTCCATGTCAAGTGTAAGAATAAGTTATTAAACATGCTAAGCCTACAAGAGTACATCTTTGAGACAAAACTCGGGATCTCATACGCAAAAACAAGAAAACACTTTCAATCCACTCACAAAAGAATACTCTCTCAAGAACAAGGGTAAGTGTATCACTCAATTCCAACAAAATCATAAACATGCTTGATATTTGGTATCAATCTAACTCTTAACACAACATACATCAATGATGATAATCAAAAGGTCTTTATTTGGGTTGTAACGGCGCTAGGGACAAGGTATGTCAAATAAGCCAAATCAGGTGAAGTGTCAAAAGCTAGTAAGTACCATAATAAATCATACACAACACCCTATTTCCCCCACATAATTTTTCTATTTTTTTTCCAACAAAAACGCTCGACTAGTCGACTGAAATAGGATCACAACAAACACAAACATGCTCTCATAATATATATATTTTTTTCTTTTTTTTCTTTTTTTTTCCGAGAGCTAAATATACACAAACAATAATATATAAACAATAACAATGATCCCATAATTTTATTACACATGCCGACTTTCAAGTAAACAAACCAAACCCAATTTTCAATATTTCCCCCAAAAGTAAGACCAACAATAAACCCCTCCTTGCACACCTTATTACTCCCTTAAGCACTCTACTAGCCTTTGACAATGTGGGTTCAAATTAATGTAAGGCCAATACAAGAAAAAGGTCTAGGCAAGTAATGTGGTATGTCACCGAAAAAATAGGATTAAGCTCAACGGGTTAACTAATTGATCATGTAAATATGGTGTGGTAATATGGGAAAATATGCGGTTATTCCTACATGCCTTTATCATTTTAATCATCAAATAATGTCATACGTTTCAAGAAAGATCTCAAACAACTGCTAGCAATGCAAACAATCCGTGGACACTCAAGCAAACGAATAAATTGCAAATATGCAATAAGGCTCAAAAGCTCACTTGGTGGCAAAACATACTCAATCCCAAGCAAAAAAATCTCTCTAACGCACCTACTTGTATTCAAAGAATGCAAACTAAATCATCTTGCACATATTCATGTCCTTCTAATTACTCACAACATTCAATAAGTCTACTAGCTTCAACTTACTAGTGTATGTGTGTGCACAAGAACAAAGTATATCACTTCTCAATCAAAAGCGTCAACAACACAAAATTCCTATCAAGCATGGGTGCAAATGCAAACTATTATGAACTCACACGATATACGAAAATAAAAACAGAATGTCCTATATGAAACAAACGTAGATATCACGAACATAAATGCATAATTTAATACTATTAATATGCAAAGCATGAAATCCTACATGAACACAATACAACAACTACTAATCCCTCAAACCACCCCCAAACTTGAAATATTCAATGTCCGCATTGAATGGAAGTAAATACAAGGGGATAGTAGAAAAATACCCCCAAATAATCAAGAACACACAACCCTAATAATGCAAGAACACAATTCGTAATATCAAAATAAAAGGAAGAAATATACCTCAAATACGAACCGGAGAGGTGAAACTTGCAATTAAAAATTCCCCAAACTTGAATCTTGAAGCCTTGAAATTAATTGGAATGGGGTAGGATTTGTGTGTATATATAGGTGTATATATAGATGGGTATATGTAAGGATTTATGGTAGAGATTTAGAATGGGAGATGGATTTAGGAGAGGTTTAAAATTGATATTGGGTTAGAATTAGGAATTAGGGATTGGGGTTATAAAAATAAGAAGAGGGGTGTGAATTTTTTTTTTTTTTTTAATAACATCACACGCACAACACAGTACCTGGACAGAGAATACTTGGCGCTGCGGCCTTGCACATAATCTGCTTATTCCTCTATTTTTTTTTTCTAATACAATTTGTGGCCAAAAACCGTACCAAGTCGTAGCATACACGCGCCTACACCTGTGAACATAATGCATGTCTCCTGTGTCTCCTGTCGGCAGTTGTTATTTTGGGCGCAGGTTGCACGCGCGCGGTGCTGAAAAATTACAGTTTTTACTATTTTGGCCATATCTTGAGTTCTACAACTCCGTTTGAGGCCCGTAAGCAGTCCACGCGAAGCTAACGAGATTCTCTATCATTATAAAGTGGTCCAGATGTCCAATTACTACTGGAACGGTCCATAAATACTGAATAAAAGTCAGCTACGAATTTTCCTTAAAAACAGAATCAGTTTAGGAAACGTATTTTGCAGAAATTCTATTTTAACTCTATTTTGGGTATTTTCTTGCTGGGCAAGAATTATAGAGCCTATATAAACACATCCAACCTTTGTAATTTGTATCATTAGGAGAAGAACCATTACATATCAATTACTTAGATTTATTTGTATATTTTCATACTTTGTTTTTATCATGGTTTCATCAGATCCCATGATGACGAGAGGTTCGATTATGAACTAATTGTTGTCATGGGATTCTAACGGATTTATTTATAGAGCTTTAGTATCTTGATACTTTATAGATCTGTGTGTGATGTATATCTGATATCCCGTATGGTTGTGTTTCATGTATTTAGATGCGTAGCTAACATATAATTTGTTAATCTCTTGTGAAGCGAGAGTGGATCTTGAGATTTAGAACTTGCCATGCTAGCATAGGATAGGTTGATGTTTTAACATCATGATTTGTGGCGTAAATAGAGATATTATGCTGCCCTATGTGATTAATGTGGATAACTTGTTCTTCAACCGTTATATTTTCAAATTCTATAGAGATATAGGGTCTAAGCATAATTGGTGTCTATTCATCTTCTATCTCTTTTGTGGATGTATGTTTTGGTCCAACAGATAAATATATTTAGGTAAAAAATCCTGCATAAGTTAGTCACGTACAAAGATTATTTTACGATAAATAAAAATGTTCCCACAATATCTTTCGATAAATGGTACCATTGTAACAACAGTGTAGATAAATGTCAATTAATATATAACAATAATTGATATATTATTGACAATGTAATTAAAAGGTTCCCACAATATTTCGGTATTACCCAAAATTAAATGGTACCGTTTTTAGTAGGCGGTGCTCCGGCCATATATATATTAGTTATTAATAGGCGGTGCTCCGGCCATATATATATATATCAGTTATGTCTAATATAATATATGTATATTAAAATAAAATTATACCTTCTTAGTTCCAGCAGTGCTTCGTGCTGATAACGTGTTATAAATTATAACATTACCTAGTATAGAAAGAGAGCAGAGGAGATTAAGAAGGCAGTAGAAAGATTGCTAACTGCTTTGGTGCATTTTACTCTTCGGGGAAGTGGCTATTTATAGCCAAAGCAAGGAACAAGAACATTAAATGAAATGTAAAATTTCTACTCCTAGCCTAGCCGTACTATTTAACCATTGACAGTAACAATCAATTTACAACAACGTTTAAGTTTTTCTCTCCATATCGTGAGAGTCTAAGTTTTTCTCTCCATCATTTTCTATTTTCTAAAGTGGAAAACTGTGAGAGTCTTATCATGTCAAACAATCGAGATCTAGAAGAACAAATGGCTACTCTGGATATTGACGATGAATAGAACGAAGAACTGGTATTTGAGGAAGATGTCGAAGAAGTGAATAAGTATGGGTTGTGTACCTGTGTCTGGTTGGCAGATTCCTTTTAGTAAAATCTATTAACAGCAGAACCATGAGAAGTAAAATAGCTGATGTTTGGAAGCTGGCTATGGGCATAAACATTAAAGAAATTGGGGAAGGAATGTATCTGTTTCAATTTTATCATAAGGAGGATTTACAATGGGTTCTGAATGGTGGACCTTGGAGCTTCGATAATGTTATGTTGGTGTTGGATGTCATTCCCTCTGGTGAAAATCCTGTCAAAGTTCCTCTATTCTTTTTAAACTTTTGGGTAAAGATACATGAAATGCCTTTGGGTTTTATGACGGAGATTGTAGAAAGGCAGTTAGGGAATTTCTTTGGAGAGTTCATTGAGTACGATCATAAGAACAACACTAGCCTTTGGAGGGAGTATATGCGATTGAAAGTAAGGATTGATGTGCGTAAATCGTTGAAAAGGAAGAAGAAAATTACAAGCAGGAATGGTAAAGATTTTGTTGTTCATTGCAAGTATGAGAGGCTTGGCGATATCTGTTTTGTGTGTGGTTTGGTCTCGCATACAGAAAGGTTCTATAGGAAGTTTCTTGACAACCGTAGTGTGGAGATTCAGAAGGAATGGGGTAACTGGCTGCGTGCTCTACCACGACGGCCAACCGGACAAAACAAAAGCAAGTGGTTGCGTCAATATGGCGATGGTGATTGGGAGGAAAGATTTGGAAAGGATAACAGATTGCCAAAATTCAAGAAGTCGGTTGACAGGGAAAGTTCAAATGAGGTAATACAGGAGCGTAATCTCAGGAGAAAAGGATAAGGATAATGATCCAGCTAATCAGATTCAAATTTTCAATAACTTGGAGCCAAAAGCAATCCAACTGTTTATTGGTGGGCCGGATCAAGGAGAGTTAGACGGGCTAAATATTTTAGAGAGGAAAAGATGCAGAGGTGAATTGGAGGCCCAGGTGGTTAGTCTAAATGGAGAGATAGTTCGAGGTACAGAAGATAAAAATGATGCGTTCACAAACACAGATGATGTGCTTTTTGAAATGGATTGTACTTCATCTCCTTCAACTATTTTGGCTACGCTTGCAAGGCAAGCTAGCCAGCAACAATGATTGGCCTTAGTTGGAACTGTCGGGGGTTGGGGAACCCCCGCACAGTTCGTGTTCTTCACGATCTCGTCAAAGATCGTAAACCCGTTTTCCTGTTTTTAAGTGAAACCATTTCATTTGCTAATAAAGTAGAGGAGCTTAGAGTTATATTTGGGTTTGACCATTGTTTTTCTGTGGACCGTGTTGGGCGTAGTGGTGGTTTAGCTTTTTTGTGGAGGAATGTAGCTCAATGTCAGATTATGGGCTATTCTCGAAATCACATTGATGTTGTGTTTTTAGAAAATAATGTTGTTTCTTGGAGATTTACGTATTTCTATGGATTTCCAGAATGGAGTTGAAGAAGTGATTCTTGGGATTTTCTACGTAGTTTATCGAACATATCTCAGTTACCCTGGTGCATATGGGGAGATTTCAATGATCATCGTTATGTTTCGGATAAAGTAGGGCCTATTCCTTATCCTCCAGGTCTGTTGAAGGGTTTTAGGGGTGTAGTGGAAGGTTGTCAGCTATCAAAGTTGGAGTTAAGTGGAGGTAAGTATACTTGGGAAAAAGGAAGAGGTACTGGTAATTGGGTTAGAGAACGTCTCGATAGAGCATTTGCCATAGGGTCTTAGTGGTCTAAATTCCCTCTCTGCAATCTCTGTGTTGTTCACACTTCGTGCTCGGATCATGACCCTTTGCAGCTAGATTTATTTAGTGTTTTTGGGTGTAAGAAGCAATTCAGATTTCATTTTGAGAATACGTGGTTAAAGGAACCGTTGTTTGTTCGTGAGGTTACAGAAGCTTGGTCTGACTTACCAGTTTCTCACTTGCGGCAAAAGCTTACCTCAATCTCCTCGTATATGGCCAGGTGGGGGGGAACTTTCTTTCACAAATTCCTGGAGAAGATCAAATGTCAGAAGGTAGTATTGGAAGGGTTGATTAATCATGTAGATGAATATGGTGTGAAAGAGTACTTTCGTGAGAGAGACAAACTTAATGAGCTATTATTATACGAAGAACTTTACTGGAAGCAGAGAGCCAAGATTTTCTAGCTTGTAGAGGGGGACGAAAATACTAAGTTTTTCCATGCTAGTGTGTCTGCCAGGAAACGTATGAATAAGATTAGTTATTTGATTGATGATTCTGGGGATCATGTTGAGAGTCATGAAGGTATATGTAATGTTGTTCATAATTATTTTGAGGGGATCTTTACAGGAAAGGTTTTTGAAAAGAATGCGGCTCAGGTTATTTGTCCTAGGTCCATTTCGGATGAGCAAAATGCGAGTCTAGTCAAGGAAATCACTTTTGATGAGTTTACTGTGACAGTAAAGCAGATACACCCCGACAAAGCATCGGGGCCTGACGGGTTAAACCCGGATTTTTTCCAAACGTTTTGGTCTTCCTTAGGTCACGAAGTGTTTGCCTGTTGTAAGGAATGGCTTCACTTGAACTCGTTCCCTCATGAGTTGAATAACACTAATGTAGTCCTTATACCTAAAAAATAAAATGCGTGTTCGATGAAGGATCTCATGCCAATTGCGTTATGTAATGTGTTGTATAAGATCCTTACCAAGGTACTAGCAAATCGACTAAAATTGGTTATCCCAATTGTTATATCAGAGAATCAATCAGCTTTTGTGGCTAATAGGAGTATCATAGATAATGTTTTAGTGGCTTTCGAGATTATTCACCACATGAAGAGGAAAAATAGGGGAAGTGAGGGCGAAGTGGCTTTAAAGCTTGATATCAGTAAGGCTTACGACAGAGTTAGTTGGGCTTATCGTTGTCAATAAATGAGAGTTATGGGCTTTTGTGGGAAGTGGATTAATTGGATAATACTTTGTGTCAATACTATTGTTTATAATTTTTGCTTGAATGAATCTTATGTTGGGCCTATATTTCCTAGACATGGACTGAGACAGGGGGACCCTCTTTCCCCATATTTGTTCCTCCTATGTGTCGAGGGTTTTTCAAATGTTTTAGACCAGGCTTCGTTGAGTGGGAGTATCAATGGCTGTAAAATTAGTCCCTTAGCCCTTATCATTACCCACCTTCTTTTTGGGGACGATAGTTTTCTTTTCTTCAAGGAAAATATGGCGGAAGTAGCCACTGTTAAGGGTTTATTGAATAATTATGAAAAGTGGTCAGGACAGTCAGTCAATTATCAAAATTTGGGTGTTTTCTTTAGTGCGAATGTTGGTCGAGATAAGCAGATGGAACTCTGTGAGGTATTGGGTGTTCATAACAGTATCACAAATAGCAACTATCTTGGTCTTCCCTCTTTAGTAGGTAGATTGAAGAAGAGAGTCTTTGGCTTTCTTAAGGAGCGGGCTAGTAAACGGATTCAGGGTTGGCAAGGAAAGATGATCTCTCGTGCTGGTAAAGCAGTCTTAATCCGCAACGTGTCATAATCGATACCCTCATGTTGTATGTCTTGTTTTTTTGCTTCCAAAGACTCTATGTCAGGAGTTGGAGAGGATGTTTAATAATTTTTGGTGGAGTTCCGGTAAAGGTGGGGGTAAAGGTATTACATGGTTATCGTGGAACATTGTTAACGAAAGGGAGGCTTGGGATTCAGGAACCTTTATGGTTTTAATATTGCGTTGATGGGAAAACACTGTTGGAATTTTATGCAAAATTCATCTGCTCTTGTGTCAAGGGTGTATAAGGCTAGCTATTTCCCAGATATTCATCCTCTAAAGTCTGTCAAAGGTAGTGATTCGAGTTTTATTTGGACAGGGATTTGGTTTGTGAAGGAGGCGCTGTTAAGTGGTTATAGGTGGGCGATTGGCGATGGGAATGACATTGTGGTTGTTGCAGATCCGTGGTTAAGATGGAAAAGTGATTATCGTGTTCCAAGGAGTCATGTTTATGAAGGTAGAAGTGAAGTAGTTTCAAGCTTCTTTTACCCTAACTCCAATCAATGGGACGTTACTCGTGTGAAAGAGCATTTTCTTGAAGAAGATGCTAAAGCAATATTAGCAACTTATGTTCCTCAGTGTAATACTCGTGATAGAGTTCTGTGGGCGAATTCATCAAACGGAATCTACTCTGCTAAGGCAGGTTATAGATTGTGGCACACTCACAATACTGGCAACAGCAATGTTCATCAGGGAGAGGGATGGGGAAATATTTGGAGATTACTTTAATTTGCCCCACAAAGCAAAAATCTTTTATAATGACCTAGAATTTTTCGCAATATTTAAATGCTTATTTAATTGCTAAATGTGAAAGTATGTGGAATATATGATAAGTACATTTTTATGAAGTCCAGTTATGTGTGAAATCATGATTTTGTGATTATATGATGATCGGTATATGTCGTATATGCTCGTGGAATTTTATTTGTATTTTTGGAGCATTAAAAGTATTTTTAAAGTGCATTTTAATCTTTTAAAATTCATATAAAATCATTGGAGTTAATTTTGAACATGAGATTTTTTGCATTATCATCTTTATGATATTGTTGAGTTATAAAAATTAGTGTGGATATTTAATTGTATGATTTGGTATTTTAAAATGATTTAAAAACCATTATTTCTTTTAAAGAGCCTTTATTTCGAAAATTTGTATAAAATTCATTTTTGATCCAAATATTATTTTAAAAAAATATGGGGATGCTTCTAAATTCATGATCTTTATTTTAAATTTTTTTATAAAATCTTTCTCCCCATTTCTCTATTTTATTTCGATTTTAAAAAGGATTAAAAGATTAGTTTTTCAGAAAAGTAAATAGTAATTATGAAAAGACCTTGTTGCCCCTGTGTTTTATTCAAGAGGCAACCGCCTCTTCTCTTTTCTTTTCACTTCTCTCGGCCGTTCTCTCCGTTTTCTCTCCTGTGTGAGTTCTTCACCTCGGTTATCGTGAACCGTCGCATGCAAGCCTTGATTCTTGTTGGTTTGCTTCGATTTTTGCATAAATATGATCCTTATACCCTCTATTATTTATCTACCGAGCCATTTTTCTGATTCTTGCGAGTTGGGTTGGGTCGATATATGTGTATACATATGTATATGCGAGTATTGTTGTGGTTTGGTTTTGATATTGAACTGATTACTCTTGGTCTTGCTATACAGTCGATGTTAGTGTGATTTGGTGGAGTTTGGGAAGGAAACCCATTGTTGGGCACCCCCGAATGCCGCCACCGCCGGCGGTGAGCTCCGGTGAGCCGGCGGGAGGCGGTGATGACTTTTTCTGAGCCTAAAATGATATTATTAATCTTGTTTGATTGATGTATGTTGCGTATTTGCTAATTATGTGAATTTTTGAATTTTTGCAATTAAAATTCGATATATATTTTTCGTTAAATTCTTGTTAATTATTCGAATATATAATTATAGCTCGTAATGATTTTTTTGAGATGTTTTCGAATTATATGAGCTGCATACATGGCCTCTTTTATTTAATTAGTGAATAATTCGAATTCTGAGTTTAATTATGAGATGAAATCAAATAAGTTAACTCATTGAATTAATTGTTAATTATTTGAGATAATATTAATTTTTAGATATTATTTGAATTATGATGACCTGCGTATACCATTTGTATTTTCAAATTTAATTCGGATTTTTGGGATTTAATTGTGAATTATTCGAATTATTGAGAAATATGAGATATTAATGATTTGTTAAATATAATTCAGTAATTATTAATGATTGTTGTTGATTTCGAATTAAGTAGTATGTTTTGTATGATTAGGAGTCGATTCGAAATTATGAATTATGATATAATCCTTGGGAATGTAGGTGGATTTAAATCCATCGTAGGTACTTGATTGTGAATTGGAGTCGGATATTTTCCGACGGATAGGCCATATTATAAAGGAGACTCTGTCTGATTTTCATGAAAATATAAGAAGTAAAGTATGTAATTAAATAGTATGATTGCTTACGAGTTATGCGTATCTGCTAAGTGCTAAGTGGTTTATGTGAGTTGCATGTTCTATATGTTACGTGCTTAAGTAATTATCTGTTTACGAGGTGGTTATAATGTGATGTCAGGTACGTATGTTATATGTTAAGTATAGATGCGATATAGAAATCGTTTGGGTAGATTAAGATAAGACGATTAAGGGGTATAGTTTTCTAAAGTAGTGATTATGGTTTATGTAGATACGAAGGACGTAGGCCCTAGCAATAAAGGGAAAGTGAAGGTTGAGTACAAGTAGACTGAGCTGTTAAGCTGTTGCATTCTACCGGAGGCAAGTAACTCTGTCTTTACTTGCAGTTACTTTTCTTAAACTGATATACCATGTTGATTCAAGCATGCCTATCTTATACCATGTTGCTCATAAGTCTTGTTTAGCCCATTTTATTCATATAACCAGAATTCTATGATCAACTGTTTTATAAACAAGAAATTCTAAAGTAGCCTGATTCTTTTTAATTGCTTCTTGACCATATATGCCATACTGCTTTCTAGAGTCCAACTAAATTGGCTGACGGATAAACCACTATTTTAAATAACCTATATCCGTTGTCAGCGAACCCATGTTGACCCTGAAACCTGGAAATTCCTTATGATATAACCGCTGATTCAAGAACTTAAAATACCTTTAATCTATTCTTAAAACTTGAAATCCTGATCAATTGCCTTGATGCCTTGAGTCTATATCGTCTTGATCCAGATTTGTATCTTTGATCCTTTAATGTTAGAAAACCTAGTCAAACTCTCACTACAAGAAAAGGGTCGATAGACATCAGTTTATGGCCGATGTCTATGTTATTTTGCATGTGATGTCTTTGTCGGAGATGTCTATTCTAGTCATCGGTCATAAACTGATGTCTGTGCTAACATAGACATGGGTATTTCCTTCAATACACATCAGTTGTTCTACAAAATAGGTTAGATATAATTAATTTTATAAACAAATTACTTGCATTATATTCTAGAAAACATATAATAAACTAAGTGATTTTTCACATACACATCGATTTCTTTTTTTGAAAGTGATGTCTAATGTAAATATAAACATCAGTTTTTACAGAAAAAAACTGATATATATGTGTCTCTTAAACATTAGATTTTATAAATAAAAAGTGATTTCTATTTGTTTTTTAGACATTGTAGAAAAAATGTGATGTATACCTTTGTTTTAGACATCATTATTTGGTAAAACTTCTGATGTAATTGTTACCATTAAACATTAGTTTCTGAGCCTATATTAAACTAGCATAATAACCCGTGGGAGGCACGAGTTATCTTCTAGAACTCGGCGGAGATGAGTGTATTAACGTTAGATAGAAAACATCGATTTAATTTTAATGGACATTTGTTTGTTTATGACTTGTTTTGTTATAATATCCTACTTTATTTCGTGTCGCCGTGTAGAATGTAATTTATTCGAATTTAGCTTAAAATTATAAATAGTATGAAATAAAACATTTAAATAGATCTAGATTATAAAATACATTTAAAATGGTTTAGGAGTGTTGTTAATTTTAGTTACATTGTTGTTAATCATGAGAACTATTAAATAAATCAGTATAACATTAAGTACTATTTGAATATGGTGCAGTGTCTTAAGTATAACAAATAAAACGTGATTGATTATTAATGCGTGTGATTTGTATGTATGACGTTACTAACCTACGAATATTTAGTTTTTTGTCTGGGCCTTATAATTTATATTCTCGGAATGAATACAAGTAATGCAGTCAGCGTACGTTTCTTTATATGCAAAAGACTAAAACTTAATACATAAAATGAGTTGGCAAGTACGACTATATTGAAATATATTTTATATTCAAATAGTAGTGAAATTTTACACATGTAAATATTTGTAAGCATCTATTATAACTAATAATGTATCAAATCTGACTTTTACGAGAACTTGTATTAGAAATAAGCTTTAAAATTCTTTAATTTTTTTTTCTAAATTTATAATATATAAGAAAAAAAAAAGGGTTGACCCTTGCTCTAAGCCAAGCAAAGAGAGGACTATCTACTACCAATCTACCTTAAGTAGATTGGAAATAGAAAGCACAAGAGGAAGAACAGCCTAATACAAGCTATTAAATAAAAATCCATCTATACAAATCTAAATTAGCATGTTGAAGAAACCAGTCATTAGTACCCAACTTCATTTTAAGATCCACCATAATACCCTTGATTAGATTTTTTGGACCTATCGAGCCCTTGCCATGTATTCTCGCATTCCTATCTCTCCAAAGGTGATAAGAATAGGTCTGAGCAGCAAGAAGAGAAACAAGACGGAGGGTATGGTCAGAGATACTGCCAAGGGAATGTAGAACCTCCAGCCATGTTGTTCCAACAAAATCAGCCTTAAGCAAACCAAACAGTCTGGATAGGATGAAGCTACCATAAGGACATGTAACAAACAAATGCGAGTCTATTTTTGTTCCACCTACGCAGAAAAGACAGAACTGAGAAATGTCTAGACCAAAATACGCAAGTCTGTGAAAATTTGGTAGACATCCATGGCTTAAAATCCTGGCATGATAAGCATATCGCAGTATTTTAAGTCTGTGCCAGATCAAATTGAACCAGGTAATCTGAGTAGAAGGAGTTCGAAGAGAATTCCAGATGATCCGAGTTTTGACCTTATGAATTGGCCAGCCATCCCAGAGAATTACATCCGTTGTGGTAAGATCAAAAACTGGATAATCAAAGTTTTGAGTCCAATAAACCAAATCAGGATCCAAATGATGTATCCTAGTCGAGGGTGTAGGGAGATTCCAATCACCCGAATTAATAAGAACATGCACAATAGCCTCACTAGGAATACCAGACTGAGCAATAATGCGAGAATGTTTATTAGTAGCCATACATGTAGAGTTCCACCAAGGATCAAACCAAAGAGATGTCCCGAGCCCATTCCCAATTTTGAAAGAAATAAATTGGCGAGCCACAGTACGTAATTTGAGAACATTTCTTAGAATCCAGGAGCAATCATTTGGCATAGGTAAGGTCCAGAAATTCTGCCTTTTCAACACAGTAGCATTAACCCAACGAGGCCACAATGACTTACTTTTGTTCACCACTTTGCATAGATGATGCAACATTTTAGCTTGATTCCAGTCCTTTGAATGCTTAATCCCTAACCCACCTTCTTCATACGGCAAGCAAATGTTATCCCAGCTAATCTTTGCCCCTCCTTTAGCCTCGGCATTCCCTTTCCACAAGAATCTAGTGAATGTCGATTGAATGCTACGATGCACCGAAGCAGGAAGCATGAAGTGATTCGTCCAATAAGCTTGCAGAGAGAAAAGCACCGCCCTTATCAGTTGCACACGACCAGCTAAAGATAATAGTAAAGACGTCCAGCAACCGATCTTAGCAGTTATCTTGTCAAGAAGAGGAATGCAGTCATTGTGGCTCAGCTTAGACGAAATTAAAGGAACTCCTAGAAAATTAACCGGAAGCTCCCCATGAGCAAGACCAAACATAGAGTCAAACCAACCAATGAAGTTATCATCACAGTTCCCAAAGTAGACAGCGCTTTTGGTAGTGCTCAGACGTAACCCACTTGCATCCGAAAATCGAGAAACACAGTCCATTAGATGAGTTATAGAAGCAGAATCACCGTTTGAAAATAATAAGACATCGTCTGCGTAAAAGAGATGAGTAAGCTTCATGTCTTTACATTTCCAGTGGTACTTGAAGTTTTCTGGAGTTTTTGCTAGCATAGATGATAGGACATTCATTGCAATAGCAAAAAGATAGGGGGAAATAAGGTCCCCTTGACGAAGCCCCTTCTTCCCTTCAAAAAACCCACACAGAGAACCATTTACTTTAACTGAGAAGGAGGTTGTAGAAATGCATAAATCAATCCACCTCCTAAACCTTTCCGTGAAATTTAATTTTTGAAGAACACCCCGAATAAAGTCCCAATTTATCGAATCAAATGCTTTTTGAAGGTCAAGTTTTAAAGCACACTTGGGTAATCCAGAATCCCGATGATAACCTCTAAATATCTCTTGAGCCATGAGTATATTATCTGATATATTACGACCCGGGATAAATGCGGATTGGGAAATATTAATAATGCCAGGCATGACAAGCTTTAGACGAGAAGCAAGAATCTTAGCAATACATTTGTAAGGAATAGAGCACAAAGAAATAGGACAAAAATCACGCATGGTGGAAGGAGTAGGCACCTTGGGAATAAGAGCAATACTTGTGGTATTCAATGATTTATGCAGAGAAGCAGCTGAGAAGAAACTCTTAATAGCATCACAGAAAGTATTACCTACAATATCCCAGGTTGCTAAAAAAACTCAACAGTGAAACCGTCAGGACCCGGGGCACTGTTCCTTTTCATAGCCTTCATGGTTGCCTAAATAAGGTCATTGGAAACTGAAGCTTCAAGTAAAATAGCCTGAGCAGGAGTGATTGTATCACAATCGAAACTATCGAAGTCACAAGGTTCCAGGTTAGTGATTGTGCCCAGAGTCCTGGAGAAGAAATTGACTGCCACTTTTGAGACGTTGTTATGTCCTGAAATCAAGACCCCTTCTTTATTCTCAATGGCTAAAATCTTGTTAACATTCCAATTTGCTTTAGTTCTATTAAAGAAATAGCTATTATTACCATCACCAAGATTCAGCCACTTCACCCTCGATTTCTTAGAATCTTGCATTTCTAGACGAAGTAAAGAGGGATTATCATAGTCATTTACCAACTGATCTTGGACAATCGAAAGGGCAGAGCGCGCCAAGGACACATTGTTATGCACATTACCATGATTTTTATTTAAGACCACCAATGCACTCTTAACCTCTTTCAATTTACGAATCAAAATGGCCATGGGATCTCCAAACCATTAATTTTCCCAAACTTGAGCTACAGTGGGCAAGAAACCATCGACCTCAATCATGTAACTATTAAACTGAAACGGTTTATAGGTCTTCTGAATATGCAAAGGAACAGAGCATATTAGGGGACAATGATCAATGATACCTTTATTTTTGACCATTACCAGAGCTTCAGTGAAGAGATTAAACCACTCCCTGTTTGCCAACATACGGTCAAGCCTTTTCTGAATAGGAGGAGATCTTTTATTGGTCCAAGTGAAGAGAGATCCCACAGTTTTAATGTGCCCTAAAGCTGAGTTAGCGACACAGTCACTAAAGGATTGCATACCACTTGTCCAGTGTTCACGACCCCCTTTCACCTCGTTCAAAGCTAGAATACAGTTGAAGTCACCATTTATGCACCAAGGAATATTAATAGTCTGATTGAGGGTCTCTAGATCTCTCTAAAGCAGCTCCCTCTGATGTGGTTGATTCATGGCATACACGAATGTTACGCAAAAGGAAATTTGCTTTTCCAAAAAGGTCACAAAACAGGTGACATGCTGAGAGGACTTCATGTGAACATTAACTAACCAAATGGAAGGATCCCAACCTACCCACACCCGACCAAAATCATGCTCATCATAGTTAAAAATCCACTTCCATTTTTTGTTAATACATCTTGAAATCTCATTCGAATTTTCTACTCTAACTTTTGTTTCAACTAAGGCCATAATCAAAATATTATTAACTGAGATGAAGTTAATCACTTCTTGCTGATGAGGGCTCCTATTAATGCCCCTCACATTCCAAACTGTAAACTTCATGAACGTTTGAGGATTGTTGGCTTACCTGCCAACCTGGAGCTTTTTCTGTTAGAGACTAGAGTGAAACCATCTTCAAGTGTGCCTACTTCCTTTTTGACTTTGGAAGGCCTAGGGGTAGTATTGATATGATCAATGTTGACTTGAATCGGAACTGCATCACGTAATTGAGCTGGAGACTTTCCTTTTTTCCGTTTCTACACCGGGGAATTAACTATTTGGACAATAGCTTGATCTTCAACTAGCTCTGAAAGCGCCTCAAATCCATTATCAATTGCTAGAGGAACCGCATCACTAACAACTTCAACTGAATGACCGTCCTGAGTAGGAATCCTTTCATCCTTCAAGTTGTTATCAAATTTCACCAAATTATATTCCCCACTATCTCTGACCATATTGTTCACACTATCTGCCCTTATGGCATCCTCTTTTTCTATTTCTTCTAGGATGACATATTCATCCATTACCACGTCACATCCACAGAATTGCCCAATAGTATATGGAACCATCTCCCTGTTATTCAAGTAGTCTTGTTTAGCTACCACAGGGTTGTAGTCTTTAGGCATCTTCGAACTAGAAGCTTCCCCATTATACTTATCGGAATGAGCCGTCCTGGGTTTTTTCGCAACTCTCTCCGGGTTATGAATGCATCTTGCAAGGGAATGACCAAATGCTTTGCATAGGCTACATGAGTAAGGGAGTTGAGGATACTGGACTTCTACTTTCTCTTGCTACTCAATCTACATTCAAAACATTAACCCAAACAAAGTCTGGTCTCGGGGCAGAGTATGCTAGCTCCACTTGAACATTAGCATACTTCAAAGGCTGGAATTTAGCCGTAGCATCATCAAACTTCAAAGGTCGTCCTACCGCTCGAGCAATGGAAGATAGGCTATCCTTCGACCAGAGCGAGTAAGGAACATCCACCAATCGAATCCAGTAGGGAATTTTTTCAACCAAATTTCATTTAAATTTTGAGCCCTCCATCCATGGCATTAAATACAGGGTTTTCCCACCCATCTGCAGCGTGTTCAAATTTAGAGCCATATTTTGTTCTTCCATAGTTCCAAATCTAAACGTGTAATACCCTTTTGAGCTATAGTACACTCCCGTTAATCCCTTGTTACTCCAAATTTTGTGTGTTTGCTCTCGAACAAATTTGAAGGCAAAATTTCCCCCAATAAAGTGTCCAATGATGCTGGTTTCCTATTGTTTTTTAGCCTGAAGCATGAATTCCCTGCAAAACTTGACTAAGGCAGATCCATCTTCATTATAACTAATAGTTGTATCATTAGCAGTACCAGGACTAGGAGTATCATCCACCAAGTTTTTTGCAATGATAGAACTCCAAGTAATCGATTTTTTAGGGGGGGATAGAGGTCTCAGAATGAACATTGTTTGGCACATCATTCTGAACTTGTAAAACCTTATGTAACTGATCAAAAGAGGGATGTAATACAGTACTTTGAGTGTCTATGAGGACTGATTCCTTTGGGGCAGAAATAACCTCGTTAGGAGAAGATCTACAACGAGAAGCTATAGATGAAGCTGTTTTTTCTGGGCCAGTAGCAGCTTGTTCAGTTCCATCATTTAGGATGAGCTGGGTCTGTTCCTGGAATTGTGGTTGGATATTGAAGTGAGACACAACCGGGTTAACATAATTGTGACCAATGAAATTGGAGAACTCCTCAGAGTTCATGGATCCAGAATGTTCAGAATTTGTGGAACCCATCTGAGAAACAACCGTACAGATCGGGATAAAAAGAGGTACTAATTAACAGAGGAGGGTGAGCAAAAGAGGAAAATGGAGAGCGTGAGGAACGTGAAATGAGATAAGCAGTGTAATGAATTGTCAACGGCAATGAATTCCGGTGATTAGAAGAAAGAGAGAGCATATTCTCTCTCTTTGTACATATTTCCCTCTATTGGTTTGGCCCAGTCTTTTTTTAATTCTTTAATTTTTTGTTTGATATTAGATTTCCTAATCTCGGTTGTTTAATTGATCTTTTAACTTTTTGTTCCAATAAAACTTTTCACAAATCAGATCAAATCTCAGTCTTAACCCACCATATGTTAAGTAAGATATTTTGCTGCAAACATTCTCATTTCATTGGACGACGTCATTTTCGATCCCCAAACAATCTTACTAAACCCATTAACAACTTATGTAAAAGATATTAAAATTTCGAGTAATTTTCAAAAATCGAGTTATGTTTCGATTTTGAATTCGTAATAAGTTTAAATAACATGTTCATACTTATACACTATTGAATTATCTAATTATTCTTGTGGGTTTAAAAAGTTAAAGATCTATAATTCAGCTACCTATCAAAATATTTGGTGCAAAAAAATATTTTAATTGTGATCTTGCATGCAAAATAATTTTTATAAAAAAATATAATTATATATGAAATGTGTTCTTTATATTTAAACGGTTCGAACATATTTTTAAACTAAACAATGATTAAAAAATGAAGTTATAGTCCATTCATTTACTTTGTTTTACGCTATATTATGAATTCAGTCAGTTCTACAGAAATCGGGTTGGACAAGATCGGTAAGAGGACCCTTGCAAGGAATAATCGTTAAATCGGGGATTAATCAGAGTAAAAATCGAAAGTATTTTAATATTTTAATATTATTTAGTATATTATTATGATTTATTAATTTTTTATTAAGTAATATATATTTATCATATATAAAGCATATAATAATTCATATTTGAACTATATATTATTTTATTTTATTAATTTATTATAAATACCCCGATCAAGAAGTAATCATAAAGATTAATCGGGGATTTTAAAAATCGAATCGGCTGAGCACCTTGTAGATGATTAATCGGGGATATTTAATCGGCTGAATCGGGGATTTTTAGAACGATGATTTCTAGTTTCTAAAATTAATTTTATAAATTAATTAATAACCATATAAAAATATTGTATATGCCATTGGATGATTCATCATTATTAATGCTAAAATCTAATTAGATTTTACATACCATCCATAACATTATTTATATAATTGATGGCAGTTTTGAGGTGACAAAATGAGAAATTTTAATTAGTTTGATTGGTTAAAGGAGGCAACCCGTCTCATTAAATATTTTTACAACCAATTGTAAGGAGACATGTGGCATTTGAAAAAAAAATCTGAATAAATTATCTTTTCATGAGATTAAGGGTCTCCAGTTCAATCCTCACTAACTACAATTTTTTAGTAAAAATTTCACAAAAGGATAAAATTATCTTTTCATGAGATTAAAATATCTCACTATTATTTTCACCATGTTGGGCTATTATATATAGAAAAGATAAATAATTGTCCTTCAATGCATACAAAAAATTAAAAACTAGACCATTCATAATATATATCCAATCACCAACACATCATCCATCAACATTCAATCCGTCAAAACACACTAATTAAGTACAAAGCATAGAACTAACTACCAACTAGCAATTCAATCCGCAAAATAAATCTATGCAATTACTATATCACTTAACAAGCAGAATTACTACATCACAGACTCTCTCCAAAAGAGCAGAACTACCGGGTTGACATTTCTTTCTTGACAGCTTATGAACCTCATTTACTCTTTAGTCTTTAACATGAATAAATTGAGTAGAACAATGCACCTGCTCTAGAAATGATACAAACTCCTTTCCATTTAAAAATTTTCTTTGCACAACTTTTGGACGAATGACAGACACAACAAGTTGTTTCAACCGATCTCGCTTCTTGACATAAATTGGATCAAGATCGCCATCCTTCAAGTCACAAAGCTTTGTCCGCTGAAGATGAGGCTATTTGCAAAGTCGAATTAGATGAAGCAGGTGACTTTAAACAAATGCAACTATATTGGTTCCAAAAAGAAGAGTATAATAGCAGAGGTGATGTATATAATTACTGATAGTAGAAAAATTTAATTAAAATGAAATGATAAGTACATAATTAAAATTCCAAAAGATCCACAACTTAGCAGAGCATACGCAGCACTTTTATACAACAATGATATATTGTATTCACAATGGGCCAATGGTTAATCTCCATGAAGAAACATCCTCACTGAGGAATGGTTTAGGTAGGTTCTTGTCAGAGTTGGCTAACCAAATACTAAAAATTGAAAGGAAGATAAAATAAAAGGGAACTTGCCCAGGATATATTCAATTCTTCTAAGTTTTAAATAGATCCTTGTTTTCTATTCACACCATTAGATCTTTCACATCAATGTTGCCCAACATTATTTCTGCTAAATAAAACATTTTACTCCCTTGGCATCAACTTTTCTCTTCATATTTTAAATAACTAGACAGATATCAAAAGGATTTTTAGGACTACTTTTTTCAATATAAAAGTTTAAGGAATATTAGATGAATAACCTTGATATATGACATATATTTGGCACCATCACCAGATTGGTAATTTCCATTCTGTAGCTTTTCTCCTATTCTGTGTCTTGGTACTACTTTGACACCATCTGATGCATTACCATATGTATCCTTCATAAAACCTTTTCTGCAGATGCTATCACCAAAGAAACAAATAAACTCCAGGTCGTATGTAATAACCCTAACTTTTAGAATGCTACAGTGCCTAAATGAATAGTAATTTTGAGGATTTAGGGAAATGGTATGTAAGTACCCTAGATTTGAAATGGAAAATGAATAATCAGGAACCATATTAGTGTTGTACTATGAAAATGAGTGACTCAAAATGATAATGGATTTCAGAAATTCCTGAATATGGACTTAAAGGATTTTCGATTTCGATTGAGACTCTATTGAATGTGATATTAAGGAGTATAGAAATGTTAAAGGGTTTATATCTTGAGGAAATAGTGAAATTAGGTTAAACCAAGGAGTGATCAAGTCAAGGAAATGCCAAGGGAATTTAGATTGTTAAACGAGTTTGAGAATGCTTGAGAACCCGAGAGATAACCGGGAGAGTAACTTCTGAGAAAAAGAGAATATACCAAGGATATTGGATCTAATACCTACTTTAGGATTAGAATCACCCTAACACACTAATATATGATGTGGGAGAGGATATTATATATCCAAGGAATTTACAAAGGAGAAACCACTGAGACGATCGCAGAAATCAATCGATGAATCAAATGACGAGAGAACTTTGAACGAAGCCCAAACAAAAAGCCCTAGAGCAATAGCAAAGCCCCAAAATTCGGCCCAACCCAAGAAAGGAGCTGATTTAATTGACTTAATTGATTAAAATCCAAGGGGCAAGGGTATTGGTGGAAGGAATCATGAAAGGGCAAGGATAAGGTGGTAAAACACCAAAAAAATGGAGTAATGTGTTTTAAGATCAACAAGTGGACTAATGGACCATCAACATTTGGCTCCAATGGATGATCAACAAAACATTAAAAGAGATGAGGTTGAAATATAAGAGTATTAGATAGATATTATTCAAGAGAAAGCAAAGAAAACCAAAGAAACTCAAGCTCTTCAAAACTGCCCAGCAGGACCAACAATGAAAGAAAAATTCATATCTCCATTTCTATCAATGATAAAATCACCAAATTTTAACCATAACTTCTCCACTCTATATGTAAGGTTCGTTCAAAATTTCATGGCCAACAAAGTAGCATAGCCTAGTCAAATCCATGCTCAAAGTTGGGGAAACAAATCTCTCTAGTTTCTGTCCATTGGGAAAAACGGGATCAAAACCATAGCTAGGAAGCTTTGTTTTTGGTTATCTATAGCTCAAATCAAAGCTTATGAAGAGGTCAAGATGTGGTAAAAATTTGAGAGCCAAACTCTTATATTTCGATTTTTTATGATTTTTACAAAGTGATGGATGAATAGTAACCCTTAGAAACTAACTTTGTTTTCTTGATTTCTTTGGAGGATCTAAGCTATACTAAAGTGGTATAAAGGTAATACAAGGTGTATTAAGGCTTTTACTCATTCCAAGGAAGGTATACCACTTGAAACCCTAGCTTGAATCTTGAGTTTATGGTTGATTTTTGGATTAAGTTAGTGTAAAGTATGAAATCATGGTTATATTAGTGTTTATAAGTGTTTTGATGAATTATGAAAGTGTTATGTGTTGAAATCCATGGCTGGTATGATGAACACATGGTGTATGGATGGATATATGTGTTGGATGATGAGTTTGGAGGTGTGAAAAATTTGGAAAGTATGAAAGTATAGCCGTTATAATGCCCGATTCTCGTTTAAACATAAATTACTTGTTAAAAACAGAGCATCCCGAATCTGTCAAGATCAGTAGAGCATAGCCAAGGGTCATGATAGGGTAAATCGTGGTTCATAGATCGTTTTGATATAAAGTACGTCATAATCTGATGAACGGTTTAGGAGAAAAGTGAATTTTAGTGAAAGATGTTCGAAAATCGAGAAAACGTAATTGTGTCAACTTTGAAGCTATACTTACCATACTTAAACATTTTTAAATATTATGAAATTTTGGGATATTGTAGTAGGTTGGTCAGAGAGATATTACCAGTTGACCTTGGGTCAAAATTTTAAATTTATATTTTATGAGAATTTTCACAGTCGAGAATGGTTGTTAAGAAAATGGTGTAAATCGCTAAAACTTTGATTGAGTCTAAAAATGGTTAAGTTCTTGGAACTTTTGGTACATAAAGGCTATGTTAAACATATATTATGTGTCAAGGGTATTACTATATAAAGGTTAGGAGGTTAAGTGGAATACATTCTAACGATGATCCTTTTCGTGTTTATAGAAACTCAGGGCGAACCACGAGCCATACCTCTGGGATACAGAGATCGAGGCAAGATTTCTTTTATCCTTATTTTGATAAACTGTTTATGTTCAAAGGAAATGGTTTTGGTGGATAATATATGAATCTTATATGATGAGATGATTAGGGATATATTCCCTGTTTACTGAGATTTTTGAATATGGATTATGGATACGGATACGAATATGGATAGAGCGAATATACTTTATGTTTTAAAGGGATATGAAAGAATGGTATCAGTTGTTATCTAGAGTTATATGTTTATAATATTATGTTAAAAATATTCTTTTTAAATAATTGTGATTTAATAAATATTATTAGATTATTATTTAATACTTTTAAAATAGATGGAATATTTTATGTATATAAGAGCATAATTGATTTCATTGAATACAGAGAAGATGTCTGAGTCATAATCAAAGTATTATGACATATATATATATATATTTTTAAAGGTGATGATAAATGGAAATGGAAGTGATATATGTGAATGGAAATGGAAACGGAAAAATGGAAAATGTTGAATGGTGTTTTAGAAATGGAATAATGATTTGACAAAAAGGGGGTTTGCAACAGAAAGCGTAAGAGGCTGTGTGCGGCACAGTCCAGCACTCATTATTTTATTCCGGCCCATGTGTTGCCGATGGAGGATGTAGTGGAGAAACTTCCTCCAGGAGGATGTAGTGGAGAACCTTCCTCCAGGGATGTTTGACATTCCTTCTACTAGTAGTAAACAAGGAGCAAGTACGATTAGGCGACTGATCATCGTCCTAACGTATCTGGCGCTAACGGATATCCCCAAAACTTTTAAAAGAAGAATTGATAATGGGTGAAGATTGACATATTGAAAAGGGAAAAATGGTATGAAAATTATGGAATTATTTTTATGGATTGAAGAGAAACTGATTTTATATTATTTTTATATAATTGTTGTATAAAAGGAAATGGAAAGATTATATTGAGAAATTTATTTCAAATATTATATTATCTTGAGATATTATACTGAGATGATGTATTGATTATTATCTTGTTATAGAAGAGAAACTGATATTATATTGTTCTATATTTCTTTTCTTATAAAGAAAAATGGATGGTGTACTTAATAAATAAGAATTAATTCTTTTCTTAAGGATTATGATGGGTTTTCTGTTTATTAATATATCTAAATACTTTCATTGATGCTAGTTACAAAAAAATTTATCTTGCTGAGCTATTATAGCTCACTCTTGCTATTTAATTTCATAACAGCTAGGGCAAATGCTGATACTCCGCACTACACCCCGCAAGAGGGTAAGGGAAAGACGACCTTTTGAGAGAGTGATGGAGCCTATCCCTGAGGTAGCTGATAGGCAGATGGGTATTGGTAGACTTATGTAAATTACGCGTGTAAGCTTGTGTAATAACTTTTGGTTGTTGAAATGCTTCATCTCGAAGTAATATTCAGCAACACTACTTAAGTAGGATTCTGGGTTTGTAATAACTTTTAACTTTAAACTTATAATATTGTGGATATTGTTCTCTGAGCATATGACTGGTGTGTAATATTATTAAGTGTGGGGTCTATTGTGTGAGTTTCATTGCGCATTTATATTTCAACTGCCAAGATTATAGTGTTATTAAATGGAAATTGTTCCGTGACGGCCTGGATTCCTGACCCCGAATTTGGGGTTGTCGCATCGTACCACCAGTAAAACAAAAATAAACTACACAAATACTCTGTTCATCCAAAAGTAAGACCAACTTGACATTTAAAAAGTCTCTCTCTCTGTGGCTCAATCACAGAATTAGAAGTTCACTTACACTTAGAGGGTGTTTGGGGTTCATTAAATTTTTTTTTATCCCACTTTAAGTGTTTTGGAGCTGTTTGGCTAAACTTAAAGTGGAATCACTTAAAGTGGAAAGTAGGCTAAAAAAAAAAAGTAGGTTTGAGGTACTTTTTTTCCACTTATTTTTTTTCGTATATCAATTTTTATGTATTTGAGTCACCTTTTAACTCATATTATATTCTTTGCATATATTTGTATTTTATACTTTTATATTATGTTTAAAAAATATAAATTTCTTTTTTTTAGTTAATTTTTTAAAAATAAATTTAATTTAAGTAGAATTAGCCAAACAGATACACCTAACTTTAAGTAAAAATTATCACTTTTCACTTAAAGTGAGTAAGTAGCACTTTAAGTGATAAGTAACATTTTTTAAGTTAAGCCAAACACGCTCTTAGTTTCATTTGTTAATATCATCAACCATTCAGAGTATAGAAAAAGCAAGATTTGTTATTAGATAACTTTTATGGATCAATGTTAAATGTGCATGTACAATTGGGTTTTCTTAATTCAATATGGGTAGTTTTTTCTAAAACCGAGGGACTGTTAACTTGTATGAACATCAAAATCATAACAGACACTTCTGCGTAAAATATAATATAAGAAAAAAAAGGGTACAGGAAGAGAGCTATACTTTAAAAATTTAAAAATTTAAAAATTAGTTTAATATTCCCTAAGCTATAAAAACCAGAGTGACAAAGCAAACATAGACTCTTTTAACCACCTAAGATTTAACTCTTTGAACCACTTCATATTAAATACCAAATATTATAATAAATCAAGTAATTCTAGCTAGACTATAAACCACAATTTGCTAGTCAATAATTTTAGCCAAATTGCATAGTTATGTGCACATCCTTTTATAACATATATTTTCAAGGTTATTGCAACGTAATAGAGTCATCCACCTCCATAAATTATGCTCACTATCATTTTCAAGATCCTTTTGTGACCAACTCTCTTTCAGAATTTGTAGATCCCTGATCATGCTGTAACAAGACAAAAAACATGCTTAAAGACCTTATAAGTAATAAATTGGTCAGAACACAATGTCGAGCAAGAGCAAAGAGACGGAGCTTTAGTTAACATACTCGTAGTGGTAGTTTTGTAGCTCTGAATAGTAGGTCTTCTTACTAGCTTTTAAAAGTCGCTCCTTGTTAAGAACAATATCGGGATGAAGATAACCTGAACAAAGAGAAGCACCCCTGCAAATTTAATAACGCAAAAGAATAATCAGCTTAATATACAAAAAAGAACCAAACGACGCTCAGTATTTGCAATGGCCGGACAGCCAGTCGTAGAAGTAAAGCCTATCTTCACACCAGGGACGGACCCATGAAGTTGAAACCACCCGGGCTAAAACTATAGCCACGCAGCGCCGATTTTTTTTATGCGCCCCACGCGCCACCGATTTGTTTTACGCGCCCCCACGCGCCGATGAAACAGTTTGAAAAGAAGCTTCCGAAGGGAAGAAAGAAGAAGAAAAAGACAGATGATGCAAATAATTAATACTGTATAATACTAATTAATTAAAGTATACTGTATAAAACAAATAAAAAGTAATACCAACTACTTTGTTCCCATGCGGCCTGATTCTTTTTTTCTACTTGTCTGCTGAGCTTCATTGTGTCTATCAATTCTACAATGAATTCTATTACTACTCTATATTCTATTACAGTATGTTTTTAAAATTTTAAGTTGCAGCGCCTCTTTTCATTCTGTATTGGGCTGAGCAATTTGCTCTCATTTGAACTGGGCTAGGCTAATTGATAAAGAATAATTGGGCTATTAAAAATATCCTACCTGGGCTGAAATTACATGTAGTATAAATGTTGAATGGGCTCCCAAAATTTGACCTGGGCTGGAGCCAACCCTAGCCCAGCCCAAGGTCCGTCCCTGCTTCACACCTCATATCTCTTCATAATGTTCACATTTTATAAACTTCCAAGCATAATAGTATTTTACACAGGCCAAAAAAATTTTAAAGCAATAAAATCCTTTTAAATATTTCTTGATTTCTGCTTCATCAATCTTCTTATGAACATCATTTGTGACTCAATATTTAATGCCAACACATCAACATATGATCATGAAATGCAATTTAAGTTGAAGCCAGCATGCTAAATAATAAAGCAATAACAAGAGATACCCCATTTAGTGAGTGACATAGAGCTTCCTGCCCCAGAGATGCATATATTGTCACAACTGTGACATTGCGTCTGAAACAACCCTGTTACAAGGCGAACCCTCTGTTATATATTAATCAGATGTGATAGTTTATTAGTATCACCAGAGAATCAGAGATATATGGTTAAGAAGGAAGAAAAATATGCACTGCCTTTAAATTTTAATGGCCTTATTTTAGAATATGTACTTGTAAGATTGAGAAGGATGCAAGAGAAAAACCACTAGGATACAGGTTTAGTATACTCCCTCCACTCCACTATAAATATGAAAATTATCCCTTCGATTTTCATGTGTGTCCTTTACATGTCACAATGTCACACAAGCCTCCACTTGTCACAATGCACACATGAACTTCATCAGATTGAATATAAAATTATACCTGAAGCATACATTAAACTTCATATAATGTGAATCAATCAAACCTCATCCTTTCAATTTTATAAAGCTCCACAAAGCATACCTGTTGAGTGGCTCGAGCCTGTTAAAACTTTCACTACGCCATAGATTGGCTATCGTTACACTTTTTTCAGGGATGTTGCTAGAATATGTTACCTTAGCATGTTACTTTGGACCTAACATAACATTTTGTATTTTGTGTTACCTTAGCCACAAACGTAATGTTACCTTAGCTTTAAAGTGTTAAAAGTTAGCAACATACATGATATGTTACCTTAGATCATTAATAAACTCAATTTTGAATTTTTTAACCAAAAAATTGTTTAATTATTTAAAAATCACATTAGCATTAAATTAATTCATTTTTATTTTCCATATAAATGAGTTATTATTTTTAAATATTTAGAGGATTTATTTATTAATTTTTTCAATTTATATTTATTATTAAATTTTAAATGTTCAATTTTTTAAAAATAAAAACTCATAAATATTTTGGAATAATCTATACTATACTATTCTAAGCAAAATAAGGTATATTTGGTTAGTTGGTTAACGCCTTCCAAAAAAATTGTTAACACCTTTCTAAGAATGCTAAGTTAAAAAAAATATATTAAAAATTATATTTTATTTATTATAAACAACCAAATTTACCAATAAGGTACAAAAATATATTTTTAAAAAATTAAAAAAATGAGTTAAAAATTCCAAATTCATTTATAATAAAATAAAATAAAATAAAATTTTATATTAAATCAAATAATGAATATATTTATTTATAAGTATGGAACATTGAATGACAGTATGACACGCAGATCCGTGAAATTTATAAGCGGCAAAAAATGCCGCTTTACTAAAATTTCAATCTTAACACTTCAACAAAAAATACCGCCATACTGAAATTTCACTCTTATTACATTCTCTCAATCTCTCTCGCTCTAGTCCCGGCTCTCACTTTGAACTCTCTCGTAAGACTCAATTCTTCTTTTATTTTCTTCATATTAATACGTATTTGGGTTCAAATTAGAGATTCTCAACTGATTAAGGCTTGGGTTTGAGGCTTTTACTTGTTCAAATTAGGGTTCTTCAGATTAGGGTTTTCGCAAATTAGGGATTCTTCATTTTGAGTTCAATCGATTCGATTTCTTCACTTAAACATCAACTAATGGATCTCTCTTTTCGATTTCAGAGATTTTTCACTTGGGGGTTGTTTAGTGGATTTGGGAATTCGATTTGGAGGTATTACCCCCTTCCCATATGAATGCCTACTGTTATATGTGTGTATATTGTTATATGTGGCTACATGTATACTGTATTATATGTGTAGAATGTTATATTTGTATAATGTGATGGGATAGTATTAGAGATGTCAATTTGAAACAGAGTTTACTTGGATTTTATGCTTTTCCATGAACAATGAAGGTTTTGCTCTTACATAAAAATGATGAACATGTGTTTGTTAATTAACTGGTGGAATTGCTTACCATGTTGATGGTGCTGAAACCAGGCACTTTACCTCCCAATGTCTCTGCTGCTATCAATGGTGTAGTTTTTTGTGGGACACTATCTGACCAGCTCTTTTTCGGATGGCTTGGCGACAAGCTGGGGAGGAAAAGCAGAAAGTGATTGCGATTTTTTGAAAAGCAGAGCAACAGAAGGGCTTTCCAGAACGGTCAACTAATTGATTTAAATTATTACTATATTGTACTTGCACTATATTATACTGAGAATAGATACAATCACACCATGTTTACATTTGTTGTTGTTCAGTAATGGTAGAATTATTATTTATTAAATCTATTATGCCTTACCAATTGAGTGTATCTGTTCTGTATCAGAAATTATGACATTCTAGATGTTTGTTAAATATCTAAATCAGTATATGCAAGTGGAAAATGTTGCTATTTCTGTTTTTGGTAGTATTTCTATTTATGGAGTATAACAGGGTACCATTTGTTGTAAAATTCAAGAAAATGTTGCTATTGAGGAACATGGCTTCCGATGATGAGACGTTATTCAGTCACATGGGGTTGTCATTGGAATGGTATGATCATTTCTTTCATATTTTTTTAATTTTTGTGCACTTGTTTTTTATGTGTTGCTAGGGCTAAGTTGAAAGTAATGTGTAGGTAATAATGGAGCTTACCGTGCCAGAGAGACAGTACCAAAAGACACACAGACTATCGATGTCCAACCTATAAGTGTCTCTGCACTTCAAGTAGATGAACTTAAAGATATAACAGACAATTTTGGAACAAAGGCTTTAATTAGTGAGGGATCTTATGGAAGGGTATATCACGGCATCCTGAAAACTGGGCAGGCTGCAGCCATAAAGAAGTTAGACTCCAGTAAGCAACCAGACCAAGAGTTTCTAGCACAGGTTTGCAACAATTGTAGATGCTTTCTGTTTCATTTTCACATGTAAAAAACATTTGGCATCTAATTTTCTATTTTTTGGTTTTCTCTGCGTTAGGTTTCTATGGTATCGAGGCTAAAACATGATAATGTTGTTGAGCTACTTGGTTATTGTGTGGATGGTGGTCTTCGTGTCCTTGCCTATGAATATGCGTCAAATGGATCCCTTCATGACATTCTTCATGGTAAACTGTTTCCTGGGTTTCTTTTTGAACCTTTATGAAGTTTGATCTTCGGGTTCATCCCAATATGGGGTAAGAGGATAGCATATAGTTTTGCTTCTTAGATGATAATATAAATTATCTAAACTTCACATCTAAATCTGTATTATCATGTGAACTTTTTACATTTTTTTATGAGGATAGATTAAGATACTGATTGGCGATTGCACCACCATGCTTACAACTTACATGAGAGTTGTTTTTATTGTTGTTGCCTGTTTTGCATCGCACATTATATTTGTCACAATAGATTAAGACAGACAGCTTACTAAGAAAAAGAAACAGAGACGATATGTAAAACCTAAAAGCATTGCAAAGATTTTGTGAAATTGCATTTGGTAATCTGTACTTTCAAAAACATTTTGAATTTTTTATTTTGGTAATCTTGTAAGAGATATTATTTTTTAATCGCTGCACACTTTCTCCATTCGCGTTTAGTTGCTAGTGGAGTGAACATCTGTACTTCATAATTGTTTTGCTGCCTGGGACCTTTTGGTTAATTTATCACAACAACTTCTTTTGCATTTTATCCTTAAATTACTCTGTTATTAGAAGCACATGTACTTCAAGGAATTTATATTTCACAGGATCGCAAGTTAGAAAGAATTTGTGCATGTTCGGATCAATATATGTGGTTCTCCTCTTGATTTTCCTAGTTCGGTTTCTCTTTCCTACTTTTCTGTTATGTATGGGTTTTTATTTCTTCACACTCAACACACACAATCACCTAGTATAATCATTTTTACATTATGTATGTATGTATATTCTGAAATGAATCAAGACTGGCCCTTCAAGCTACATTATGGTAATTCATCTTATTTTCCCAAATCTTGATATTTCTTTCTTTAATTACAATTTTGTATTGTATGTATCATGATGCATTTCAACAATATGTTTGATATTCTGTTTTCTTGAATATCAAAATTTCTTGCATATTTAGTTGATTTCTTATAACTTTGTTTGAGAACAAATACATGAATGGAGCTGTGCTTGTAGCTATTGCTGCAACAATTGGTAACTTACTCTAAGGTTGGGACAATGCAACTGTTGTTGGTATTTTATTTTTTATTTTTACATCCGACTACTCTGCTTTCATTTCATTTCTGTTATGTTATGTTACGATAAGTGGGGCACTTTGTACCAAATATAAGTTAATCGAGTGCACCAGGAAAGAAATCATGATTTTTACGAGTTGTGGTTGCTTTTTCTTTGCAGGATTGGTTTCGTACATCAAAAAAGAATTTAAATTGGAAACTCAACCTACTCTAGAAGGTTTTATTGTTTCAATGTCACTCATCAGTGCTACTGTGATTACTGCATGCTCCGATGTAGTCGACTCCAACATTTGGAAAAGATCAAGGAAGAAAATAAGGCTGGCAATACTCCTTAGAGCAAGTCCAACAATGTCCTAAATTGATGTCCTTAGCTAAAATTTAGGGCATTTAGGAAAAAATGTGCTCCAACAATGTCTTAGTGGTGCCTTAAAACACTAGAACATTCATCTCATGCCCTATTTTTAGGACACCACTAATCATGCCTTATTTCATTTTTTATCAATAAAAAAATTCACTTTCCTCTTTTTCTACCCTTCTTTTATCAAATATATTATTATTTTAATAATAAGCCACAAGGATAAGGCATATTGTTGGAGTTGATACATAAAAATAATGTCCTAAATCACTAGGACATTTATTTTTATGATATTTATAAGGCATAATGTAGGACATTGTTGGACTTGCTCTTAAATGATTATGTATAGATGTTAACTAGTTGTTTTTAATTAAGTTTGTGAACTGTTAGTGTGTTGTTGACTATGTAGTAGTGAATTAGTTTTGAATGCTTGGTGTATCGAATTGACAAGTCATTTAAGGATGTATATATAATATTTGTAGTAGCTATTTTCAATTTTTTTTAGCAAATTGTTGCCAACTAAAGTGGGTCCCACTCAGTTAGTTGGTATCCATACAGTGTGGGTCTCATGGTGGATCCCAATGTGGGTTCCATTGTGGGACCCACTATTTTTAAAAAGAAACTGAATATCTAAGGTAACACAAATATTAAGATACCATAGAACTCTATTTTGTTACTATAGCGAGCTATGGTAACATAAAATCGCATGTTACCCTAGGGATCAAAGATGTTACCTTAGACACCTAAGGCAACATGCTGAGAGCTATCATCAGAAAAATGTTACCTTAGCTACTTTATGGGCCTAAGGTAACATATAATGTACCTGCTGTAACATTTTTTTTATGTTACCGTAGGCTGTTTATGGTGTAGTGTTTGTTCCTCTTGGACTATCCTAGTGAACATCAATCTACAAATTAAAGGACAAATCATTGTTACAAATTAAACAAAGATACAAACAAAATCAATTAACGAAACAAAGATACAAACCAGCAGTAGATATAAACCAAATCAGTTGACAAACACATATACAAACCAATTTAAAATTAACCTAATTAAAGCGATTAATACTGATACAACCAGTTCACAAATATATATACAAACCCATTTAAAATTAACCTAATTAAATCAAATAATATAGACACAAACCTAAACAAAGTATATACAAACAAACCCAATTATAATTAACCTAATTAAAGCTTAAAAATTGAATAAATGGAGCAATTACATGAATTAGGTAGATACTACTTACTAACTGAAGAGCAAATCGAGCAAAAAGAATAGCAAATCGAGTTGTTCTTGGCAAGTTAGGGCCTCGAGCTTTTCTTCGTGAGTTAAGTATTGAGGAACAAATCGAGCTAGGGTTCTTCGTGAGTTGTTTTTTGATGTGTTGTTCTTGTTCGATTTAGGGTTCTGCTTGTAAGAGTGTGTGGGTTCATTTTTGTGAAATTTGTTTGTCGAACAAATCGATTTATGATAAGAGTTTTTGTGTTTTCGATTTAGGGTTCTTAGTGAGAGTTTTGTGTTTTGAGTTTTTGAGGTGAGTTGTTTTTGTTTGTCTGAAAACGGGGGAAAAATAAAAGGGGGGAGAATATTTGGTAAAAAGGGGGGAAATTTTGACTTAGAGGTGAAAATTTTAGCTAAGGGGGGAAACAAAAAGAAGGGCGCGCGTTTTAATTTTTAAGGGCTGACTTTAGATATCGATTTTAAAAACAATGATGTTTACGAAGAGCAAAGACATCAGTTTAATTAGGGGTGATGTTATTATATGTTTTAACATCAGTGGCATTTACAACCGATGTCTAAAGTGTGATGTCAATTGAACTTTTTCTTGTAGTGCCTTTGACTTTTATCATTGCAAACCAAAATGAGTTGTTTTCTTAAAACTACCTTGAAGCTACCTAGACTGGGCTGATTTGTTATCAGAGAGTCGAAAGTACTTCGAGGTAAGAATTTTGGGAAAGTTAAGAGTTGAAATGTTTTATGAAGATAAACTAAGTTTTATAAATTGGAATGGTTTTAAAATGAAAGGCTTTATAAAATCTATTAGGAACTCCGTCTAAATGGTTTCTACGGATTCCTGACGATTGGAGAGACGGAACAACGGGTAATACAGGTTCCGTCAATTTTTGAGGAGTATTCTTTGTGTAGTTCTGGTCTGTCCAGTTCGACACTTTTATAGGCCAATGTGTTGCCTCTTCGGAACCCAAGCTATCCTAATGAAAGGAATTGATGTCCAGAGGGACTTTGTGTCCGGTATAGGGACTTTATGGGCTGATCACCGGTATTGTCGGTTAAGGTGAAATAAAAACTCCAATCAATTTTCTTAAATTTATGAATTCTTTATTAATTAGAAAATGGAATTGGTTTACCATTGGAAATATATTTTGTTTCACACAGTTTTGAAGTTTATATATTGCTATCCTGTTATCGGTAAACTTTATGTCGAATGCCATACCAGGACCCTTGCTATCACTATCGGACAACCATGCTATATTTTGATTTACTGTCATCCTTCGAAATATTATATTATGTTGTTCAGTTGAGATCTTAGTTACTTGCTGAGCGTTAGCTCATTATTATTCTGTGTCTAACCTTTTGACAGTAAAAATAAGCATCATGGTCCATACTATGCAAACTGCGAGGAAGCGCACCTTTCGTGAACCCGACTCGGTTCATTTCCATGTAGCTCCCGAGGTAGATGCAATAACAGCTCAGTGAGGAAATCTTAAGTTAGTCATGAGAACTGGCAGTAGTACTTTTGTGAACTTGGTTTGTAATAATAATAATATTTTGAATTCAGTTTTGTAATAATAATAACTTAGTTAGATGATGGCTTGCTTGTTTCATACCATTACCTGTGATTGATCTTGGATAGTAATGTAGGGGCCAGTCAGCATGTTATATTTATGTTATTATATTAGGTTGTATGCATGTAGATGTGTGTTAGTGACCCTCTGATCTGGGCCCCTGGTCGGGAGGGCGTCACATCTTTATTTGGCATTTGTGTCGAAACACTGTGCCAGTGCGAAGAAGACTCAGTTCTAAAGGGGTCTCGGTTCCGTGGTTGTGTCCTATGTGTAACAAAGACATTGAACACTTGGCTCATATTTTCTTTGACTGCGATTTTGCTAAGCAGTGTTGGAGTAAGTTGGGTCTTAAGACATGAGTGAAGTCGAGTTTATTCTAGAATGGGTTCTACAGAAATTTGCAGATGCTCCAGTTGAAGAGGCAGTTCGTATGTGTGTTGTCCTTTGGGGAATTTGGTTTTTGGAGGAATAAAAATGTGTGGGAGAATAGAGTTGTATCTCCTGATTTTGTAATGGAAGGGAGTTTCAGGTTGGTTAAAGATTGGAAGGAAGCGAAATGTACACAAGCTTTAGGTCCTCAGAATAGTAACATAAGAGCTCAGAAGCATGTTTGCAGATGGACTCCTCCTGTACAGGGTACGCTTAAAGTTAGTGTTGATGCGTCTGTGTTCTCAGACTCGGATACTTTCTCGATTTGGATGCTTATACGAGATCACCAGAGTTCCTTTGTAGCGGGTAGAGTGGTTTGTTTGCCAGCTCCAACATCTGTGTTCGAAGTAGAGGCAATTGGAGTCAAGGAAGCCCTTTCTTGGATAGCAGCGGAGCATTTAAGCAGTGGAAGTATGCAGGTTGAGACTGATTCCCTCTTGACTGAGCAAGCTATTAATCAACGATCGCTGAATTTTCTTGAGGTGGGGGATATAATTAAAGATTGCTGCACCAAATTGCAGAATATGAATAGAATCACGGTTACTTTTGTTCGAAAACAAGCAAACAAGGCGACTCATAAGCTTGCTAGATATCCTTGTCTTGCTAATTACCATGTTGATTTCACGTCTCCTCCGAGTTGTTTGTTGGAGACTCTCTTGCATGATTCTTTGAAGTAATGAAAGTTTTCTTTTCTTGTCAAAAAAAAAATTACTCCATCAATTTAAATTTATAATTGTGTAAATTTAGATTTTAACGAACAAAAACAAAAAGAATGATTAATTCGTCTCGCAGAATCTAAAATCATGACATCAGAATTATCTTATACTCTTCGACAATAATTTATGAGGAATCTTATAGTCCTCAATAACAACTTATGAGCTAAAGTTACTTGAAATTATCAATGAAAAGTAAAAATTGTAAATTGGTGTGTTCTTGAATAATTTGACTAATTTTTCATAATTTACTAGGTATATTAAAAATGTAAAATAAAATTAGAATTTATAATTGAACATATGAATGAATATAGGGCTATTTTCATAAATATATTGTCAAAAGTAAATTTTTGCAAAAATACCATCTTATTTGCAAAAATACCATCTTTCCTCTTTCAACCCAATTTCCTACCCAGAATTTCGGATGAACAGTATTGTTCATCGAATTTTTTTTATTATTATTATTATTTTTAAGGTGGGGTGATATTTTGGTGGATTTGGGTTGCAAGACCCCGCAGGGGCAACCACATTCAACTAAATGCAACCACATTCAACTAAATTCAACCACATTCAATTTTTTATTTTTTTAAGATGGGGTGCTATTTTGGTGGATTTGGGTTGCAAGGCCCCGCAGGGGCATATTCAACTAAATGCAACCACATTCAACTGAATGCAACCATATTCAACTAAATTTCTGATTTCAAGTTTCATTGTTCAGTTGTCATTTTTGACCTCTTTTTTGAACTATATATATATATAGTTCAAAAAAGAGGTCGAAAATGACAACTGAAAAATTGAACTTGAAATCAGCAACTGAATGCAACCACATGCAACTAATTGCAACTGAATGCAACCACATGCAACTAAATTTCTGATTTCAAGTTCCATTGTTCAGTTGTCATTTTCGACCTCTTTTTTAAAATATATATATAGTTCAAAAAAGAGGTCGAAAATGACAACTAAAAAATGGAACTTGAAATCAGAAACTGAATGCAACCACATGCGCAACTATTTATATATAGAGAGTTGAATGTGGTTGCAACCAAAATATCACCCCACCCTAAAAAAAATTAAAAAATAAAAAAAATAAAAATAAGTGTTGAAGTTGTTGAAGTCGGCTGGGTCAAAGGGGGAGGGGTTGACCTAATTTGTGGTATTTTTGCAATTTTGAAACTTAGTTGAGTAAAATTGCAATTAATTGAAGGAGATGGTATTTTTGAAAATAGAAACTTTAAACCTGGTATTTTTAGTAAATACCCATGAATATATCAAGTAGAATTCCAAAACTAAAATAAATTAAAATAACATTTACCAATTTATGATTTTAAACTAAGTTTTAAGTTTAAATTATTATTAATTTATTACATATTTTTTTAACATAAAATTACTGTATTACTTTAAGCGGGCAAAGGGCAGCCATATTTTAGAATCCAGCACCATGCAGGTCGCTGTAGCCTGTGTGCATGTCCGTAGACCATAGTATACTCTCTAACACATATTTTGTGTTTACTTTCTTCCGTGGGTGGTTGAATGGAGGATTAGAAGAGAAGTCGAAATCTCAGAGAATCAATTTGGTTTTATGCCTGGGAGATCGACGACTGAGGCTATTCATCTCGTTAGACGCCTTATGGAGAAGTTCAGGGAGCGTCGTAAAGACCTTCACATGGTGTTCATTGATCTTGAGAAGGCTTATGATAGCATCCCCCGTGAAGCTATTTGGAAAAGCCTTGAGGAAAGGAGAGTGTCGTCGTCGTATGTTAGGGCGATTCAAGATATGTACTCCCGAGCTAGCTCTTGCGTCAGAACCCCTATGGGCGACTCCCGTTTTTTCCCGGTTGAGATTGGGCTCTACCAGGGGTCGGCCCTTAGTCCCCTTCTTTTCGCCCTTATCATGGATGTCATGTCGCGAGGGATTTAAGATGCCGTCCCTTGGTGCATGCTCTTCGCTGATGATATCGTGTTAGTGGCGGAGTCGAAGGGGGAGGCGAACGAGAAGTTGCAATTATGGAGATTTACTTTAGAGTCCCAAGGCTTACGTATGAGCCGGTCTAAAACCGAGTACCTCTGGTGTAACTTCAGTGGTGAGGCCAGCGAGGAAGGAGTGGATGTTAAGATTGAAGATCAGATCGTCCCTTGTACGGACAAGTTCAAGTATTTGGGTTCGATCATCCAGAAGGAAGGTGAGATTGAAGACGATGTCACGCATCGTATCAAGGCAGGGTGGTTAAGGTGGAGGGCAGCGTCAGGGGTGATGTGCGACAAGAAAGTACCCTTAAAGTTGAAAGGGAAATTTTATAGAGCGGTAATCCGTCCCGCGATGTTGTATGGCTCTGAATGTTGGGCGGCGAAGAAGGCCCTCGAGAGTAATCTGGAAGCGGCTGAAATGAGGATGTTGAGGTGGTCGTGTGGGCGCACGATGTTGGATAGAATTCCGAATGGGGTTTTTAGGAGCGAGCTTGAGGTGGCGCCTTTTTCTGCAAAAGTTAGGGAAGGGAGGTTGAGATGGTTCGGCCACATCCGTAGGAGGCTGGTTGAAGCCCCAGTGAGGAGGGTCGAGAGTCTTTCGGTTGTGGGGGTGAGGAGGAGAGGTAGACCGAGGAGGTCGTGGGAAGAGTAGATTAGGTTGGATCTGAAGGCCTTAAATTTAAATGAGTCCATGATCGCAGATAGATGCTTTTGGAGGCTCCAGATTAGAGTGGTGGATTCTCTTTTAGGGAGCGGATCTGTGGTAGAGAATCTCAGAGTTGGGTTGTCTCGGTTAGCATTATTTTAGAATTCGGCTCTTTCGTTTTCATTTTTCTTTTATTGTCTTCTGTTTTCTGGTTTTTCAGTTACAGGGAGCTTGGAGCGGTGCTTGGAGTCGACCTATATCAGGAGAAGAGTATCTATTGTCCGCTTAGGTAAGTCCCATGAGGTCCAAGCCATGGGCCCAGGTTCGGCTAAGCACTTTTCCATTCATAATCATATTTGTATATAACACACACTGTCTTGTTGCGCTCTAAGTCGGGGGTCTCCACGGAAACAGCCTCTCTACTGTAAAAAGTAGGGGTATGGCCTACGTACATCTTACCCTCCCCAGACCCTGCTCTGAGCGGGATATACTGGGTATGTTTGGTTTGGTTTGGTTTGGTTTTTCTTCCGTGGGTCTTATTACTCTGGATGGCCCTGAGTTGGAAGATGCCCCATGCGACCTTAAAAAATTTTTGCCTCTTGTAATAAAATAAGCCATCTCGTTTTAGTAATTACAAATAAAAAAAATGATAATTTATGATTTAAAAATTATTTTTCTCGCATTTTTACTAGCAAAATCATCAATCAAGCCTTCGAAATTAGAATTTGCAAGCATATCCCTCTCGATTGATAACATAGCCAACCCATTCAATCGTTCTTGTGACATCCTAGAGCGGAGATACGACTTAATCAATTTTAACTTTGAAAAACTCCGTTCTGCAGAAGGTACTATAACTTGAATGGTTAATAATATTCTGTAAGCAATTGTGGCAGTTAGATCGTAACCTTCCATGCTCTTCAAAAAATTCAACATATCAATCACCTTTTTCACTTCAATAGGTAAGCATTCTTTTATAATTCTTAACTCAAGAAACATGACATTTCCAACAATATTAGAAACAAAATCATGCTTTAAAAATTCTTCTAGATTCATGCAAGAGGTCTTTAAACTATCGTCACTTAAGCACTTCAATTTTGTCAAATTAAATAGAAACCCAAAAATATGCTCATATATTTGAAATTATTCAAACCTGAATTGGAGTGATGTATCAACATGATTTAGCAAACATATGAAGTAATTCACTTTAAAAGATTGTTCGGCTAATAAAATGATATTTTTTCTTTTTTCTTTTTTAATTCTATGTTATTCTATAATTTTTTTAAAAAAAATTTGCCCCCTAAATATTGGATGCTCATGCCATGGCTTGTATTGCTTGCCCTCACGACCAACCCTCGTGCTAGTCTGCTCCGGCCTTGCAAAATGCAAAATCACGCAATTTTATTAGTATAAAGTCCTCTTGGACTTTTCAAATTGCAACTCTGTTTCTCTACCGAATACTATTCGATCTTGTTAATGTTTTCTTTCTGTATATTAATAATGGAAAATGCTTGACTTACAGAAATTTTCGCAAAAAGTTTTACAGAATGGTAGGTGTCTTAATTTAATTGGTTATAACTTAATGGACCCCCTGCATTCACATCAATATCAACCAATAAACATCTACATTAGTGGAATCCAATCCGTAAAAAAATTCTGTAACCTTAAACCTATCATTCTACTATTTGTCACATCTGCCGAGTCCACACTCACAGTCTCAAACTTCATTTTCAAAGCCAAAGAAAAGTTATGATCCACTAATCAGTACACACACACTAGACCTTCCCTCTTACAAGTCTCAAAAGCTTTCTCATATAATTGTGATTCTCTCTTGCTTTTTTTGTTTTGCATCATCAGATTAACACGAGTATGTTGACTGATCACTTCTTTTCTTTGTTTGATGATGATAAATTTTCTTTACTTCAACTTTTTATCTTGCATGGGTTTTCTGGTTTATTGCATTTAGTTTTCTTGTTTGTTATACTATTATCATGGGTATGCATCATGATTACGAGAGATTCTGATCATAGTCATGAACAAGGCTTACTTACAAATATTACTAGCTTACCTTACTATAAGCATGCCTTGTTTTGTAGTTTGCTTCTGGTACTCCTTAATATTGCTCTATGTATATTGGACAAATTTTATTGGTATACAAATGGCTGGTCTGATTTGGTTATACTAGTGCTTTTTGATTCAGTTAGTAAAGCACTTTCTTGGTTAGCTATTTCAGTTTATCTATATACCCACGTGCCAAACTTAAGTGCTGTTAAGTACCCTTTGTTGATGAGGGTGTGGTGGTGTTTCTTCTTTTCGATTTCTTGTTATTGTCTTGTTATAGACTACGTATATTACAGTATAAGCCAGCCTTTTCCACTTCAATTTATGATTTCGGATGCCTTGTATGTAGTTATAGGGTTGTTTCTCTGTTTTGTGGGGATCTCTAGTAAAAATGAAGCAACTAAAAGTGGTATTTCACAGGAACCCCTTTTAGGGGCTGATTTTAGTAGGTTAAGTAATGGTGAAGAGTGTAAAAAATCTGAAGGGGGTGAAACTGTTACCCCTTACGCAAGTGCTAATATATTCAGTATCCTTACTTTCTCTTGGATTGGTTCTTTAGTTGCCTTGGGATATAAAAAACCACTAGACCTCGAGGATGTTCCTCAGCTTGCAAGTATTGATAGTGTCAAAGGTGCCTTTCCGCTTTTAAGAGATAAGTTAGGGTATGGTGGTGGTGGTGGTGATAGTAGTGTGACGACGCTTAAGCTGGCGAAAGCACTATTTTATGCCATGTGGAAAGAAATTCTATTGACAGCATTTTTCGCAATGATGAACACGGTGGCTTCTTATGTTGGTCCCTACCTCATTGATACATTTGTTCAATACCTAAATGGACGCCAGGACTTCATAGAAGGGTACCTTTTAGTTTCTGCATTTGTCATTTCAAAGCTTATCGAGTGTTTGACACAAAGGCATTGGTTCTTTAAGGTGCAGCAGATAGGAACCAGGGGCAAGGCAGCTCTTATTGCATTGATCTATCACAAGGGATTGACTCTGTCATGTCAATCAAAGCAGGGTAACACCAGTGGGGAGATCATAAATATAATGACAGTAGATGCTGAGAGGATTGGTGTCTTTGGCTGGTATATGCATGATCTGTGGCTGGTCATCCTTCAGGTTGGTTTAGCGTTGGCCATCTTATATAAAAATTTGGGGTTTGCTTCCATAGCTACACTGGTCACAACCGTGATTGTGATGTTGGTAAACATACCGTTGGGGAGATTGCAGGAGAATTTTCAAACTAAGCTAATGAAATCTAAAGATCATAGAATGAAGGCAACGTCTGAAATCTTAAGAAACATGAGGATTCTCAAGCTTCAGGGCTGGGAAATGAGATTTTTGTCTAAAATTGTGGATCTTAGAAATATTGAGACAGGGTGGTTGAAGAAGTTTGTTTACACTAATGCCGTAGTTACTTTTGTTTTTTGGGGTACTCCGACATTTGTGGCTGTGGTAACGTTTTGTACATGTACGCTTCTCGGGATCCCACTTGAATCTGGAAAGGTTTTGTCTGCCCTTGCAACTTTTAGAATACTTCAAGAGCCTATTTATTGTCTGCCAGATACGATATCAACGATAGTTCAAACTAAAGTTTCACTTGACAGAATCGCGTCATTCCTTTGTCTGGAAGACCTGCAGACAAATGTTATAGAGATATGTGAAAGGGGTAGCTCCAATATTGCAGTTGAGATCGTAAGTGGAATTTTTTCTTGGGATGTATGCTCTCCCAATCCAACATTGAAAGATATCAATTTCAGGGTGTCTCATGGCATGAGGGTTGCTGTCTGTGGTATAGTTGGCTCAGGAAAGTCAAGTTTACTGTCCTGTATCCTGGGGGAAGTGCCAAAGATTTCAGGTGTCATAAAGATGAGTGGAACGAAGGCATATGTTGCTCAGACGCCTTGGATACAGAGTGGAACTATCGTGGACAATATACTGTTCGGAAAGGAGATGGACAGAGTATGGTATGAGAAGATCCTCGAAGCATGCTGCCTGAAACCGGATCTTGAGATTCTTGCCTTTGGAGATCAGACAGTAATAGGTGAAAGGGGAATTAATTTAAGTGGGGGACAGAAGCAGAGAATACAAATTGCTCGTGCTATCTACCAAGATGCAGATGTTTATCTGTTTGATGATCCATTTAGCGCTGTGGATGCTCATACAGGATCTAAGCTATTCAAGGTGCATTATATTAATTTTTGAGTTAATTGCAAAAAAGTGACCAGATTTTATACTCATTTTCAAAAAAGTGGTCTGATTTTTAATTTTGCAAAATGGTGGTCAGACTTGCCTTTTTCATTTCAAAAAAGTGGGTGGAGATGATTTTCAGCTTATTTGGCAGGGGTAAAATGGGAAAATATGTTATTTTACTAAAAATAAATGCTAAAAACCCCAAAAATTATTCAAAAAAATCCCCAAATTAATAGGTTTCATCATATTATTAGTTATATTCGTAATAATAATTATAATAATGCCCCCCTCCATGCATGCACATAAATTGACTAATTAAATCTTGACAACTCATATTTGTGGATTTTTTGATGAATTGATGTGCAAACATGGGGGACATTATTATTATTACGAATATAACCAATCATATGGTGACACATATTAATTTGAGAATTTTTGTGGACAATTTTTGGGATCTCTAGCATTTTTTCCCCATTTTACCCCTGCCAAAAAGCTGAAAATCGCCTGCAACCACCTTTTTGAAAAGAAAAGGGCAAGTCTGGCCATCATTTTACAAAATTGAAAGTTTGGCCAATTTTTTGAAAATGAGTGTAAAATCTGGCCACTACTTTAAAGTTTACTCTTAATTTTTTATCTGATATGAAATATGTACCATAGTGCAATTCTTTGATAACATACCTGATAATATTTGATTGGTTTGTTCTTACCTATGTATTTTATGTTCTAAGCACTATAATTATGTTTTATGTGTTTCTATTTTATTCTTTGATTGGTCATTGCATCATTAGATAAGTTTTGTGTGACAGGAGTGCTTACTGGGCCTTCTTGAGTCTAAGACAGTGATTTATGTAACTCATCAAGTTGAGTTTCTACCTGCTGCAGACCTCATCCTGGTGAGCTACACTTCTTCTTTGTGTCTCCTTCCTCTATATATGTGATATTACATTTTGAGATAATTCCATCTTAATAGGTTATGAAAGATGGCCAGATTACACAATCCGGAAAATATAATGAAATACTTGATTCACGGAGTGACTTTTTTGAACTCGTGGGTGCACATAAGACAGCTTTATCTGCACTCGACTCTTTGGACGCTGGGCCATCTTCTAAATCCGGTGAGAATAGCAGTATAGGGAGTTTTCAGACCTCGGATCAGACTGTAGATGTTCAGAGCGCTGAACCACCGGATGAAATAGTAGGACCAAAAGGACAGCTTGTTAAAGAAGAAGAAAGGGAGAAAGGGAGAGTTGGTTTCTTAGTCTACTGGAAGTATATTACAACAGCATATCGGGGTGCACTCATACCCGTTATTTTGTTGTCACAAGTTATTTTTCAAGTACTTCAGATTGGAAGCAATTACTGGATGGCCTGGGCAACTCCTGTGTCGAGGAGTGTTGCTGCTCCTGTTAAAGTTTCTACTCTAATAACAGTTTATGTAGCCTTGGCAATCGGAAGTTCTCTTTGCATACTTGGAAGATCCCTATCTCTTGCAACTGCTGGATACAAGATTGCAACACTGCTCTTCTACAAAATGCATGCTTGCATTTTCCGTGCTCCGATGTCTTTCTTTGATTCTACTCCAAGTGGCCGCATCTTAAATAGAGTAAGTGCGTTGAGTGGATGATGCATATATGTGATGATTTTGAGAACTTTTTCTGTACAATTTACTTCCTTTTTTCAGGCATCTACAGACCAGAGCACAGTTGATTTGGATATGCCGAATCAAGTTGGTACTTTTGCCTTTTCAGTTATACAACTCCTTGGGATTATTGCTGTAATGTCGCAGGTGGCATGGCAGGTCTTCCTAATTTTTGTTCCCATTATTGCAATTTGCATTTGGTTACAGGTATTATTTGCGTGTCTCTTTTCCTAGTACTTGTTCTTTTATGTTGTGCATTCAAAAAGAGAGAAAAATAAAATAATGTGATCAATTCACCTCTACTACAAGTTTTTTGTTTTTCATATCTCCTTGCGGAAACTTCACCGTGGCGCCACTGGCCATAGAATATATTCAAAACAGTATAATTTAAAAGATGTTAGGTGAATTATAAATTTAAATTCGAGCAGATGCTGCATAATTTTATTTGCAAATGATCAAGCATGATCTTGTTTTAAGATATGATTGTCAGCAGGTTTATCATTTTTGTGGTAAAAATCAAGGTAGAAGGCTGTAAATCAAACAACGTGAGAGGCAAAAAGCATTTCCCATATTAACTTGTCCTTTATTCTCAGCTGAATGCCATATTTTTTATATTGCAGCAATATTATCTACCTTCAGCACGTGAACTGGCCCGATTAGTTGGAGTGTGTAATGCTCCAGTTATACAACATTTTGCTGAAACAATCTCAGGATCAACTACGATTAGGAGTTTTAACCAAGAATGCAGATTTCGGGAAACAAATATGAAACTAATCGATGGAAGCTCCCGGCCAAAGTTTCACAGTTTTGGTGTGAGGGAGTGGCTGACCTTTCGCTTGGATATATTGTCTTCTCTAACATTTGCCTTCTCGTTGGTTTTCCTGATTTCTATTCCACATGGAACAATAGACCCGAGTACGTGGTTCGATTATTGGCCATTTCAGTAAATTACTTGTGCATTTGATTTTCCTCATCCCCTATTCTAAGTTTCTCTACCCATGTTCGTGACATATCTGTTTGCAGGCATAGCAGGCTTGGCGGTTACTTATGGTCTTAACCTAAATCAGTTACAAGCTTGGGTAATATGGAGTCTCTGTAATGTGGAGAATAAAATGATATCAGTTGAAAGAATGTTTCAGTACACTTCCATCCCAAGTGAACCTCCTCTTGTCTTAGAATCAAATAGGCCACCTGATCACTGGCCAGTATGTGGTGAAGTTGATGTCTGCAACCTACAGGTGTTTTTTTAAGCTTTTACGAATGCATTATACATACTATGACTTTTTTTTAAAAGTAATTGACTTCTCATGGCTATAGGTTCGATATGCTCCTCATTTGCCCCTCGTCTTGAGAGGTCTTACTTGCACCTTTGAAGGAGGGAGGAAGACTGGAATTGTAGGGAGAACTGGCAGTGGTAAATCGACCCTTATACAGACCATATTTCGCGTTGTGGAGCCAGCAGCTGGAACAATATCAATTGATGGTATCGACATCTGTTTGCTTGGATTACATGATTTACGATCTAGATTAAGCATCATTCCTCAAGATCCAACTATGTTTGAGGGGACACTCCGGAGCAATCTGGACCCTCTTGAAGAGTATAGTGATCAACAAATTTGGGAGGTGGGTTGGTGACAAGTGTCAATGTATTGCTATCGTGGTGAAAAATTCGATTACAAGTTATATTAATTTCTGTAGTTCATTATGATATCCAGGTTCTCAACAAGTGCCAATTAGGAGATGAAGCAAGCAAGAAGGAAGGCAAGCTTGACTCAACAGGTAAGCAAAATTATTATTTTTTTCCAACTGGTAAGCAAGCATAACTTGATAATATTTGTATCCCTAATCCTTGCAGTTTCAGAAAATGGGGAGAATTGGAGTGTGGGTCAGAGGCAGTTGGTATGTCTTGGTCGTGTATTACTTAAGAAAAGCAGAGTATTAGTTCTTGATGAGGCTACTGCATCGGTTGATACAGCTACTGATAATAAGATTCAGCAAACTCTAAGGGAACACTTCATGGATTCTACAGTACTAACTATAGCACATAGAATAACATCCGTGCTTGATAGTGATATGGTCCTTTTGTTGAATAATGGTTAGTTTGATGGGTTTCGATATTTTACTAAAGATTTCATTCCAAAGACTGGATTGTTTATTAGTGCTAATACGATATTTGTAATTTTACTCATGTCCAGGGCTCCTTGAAGAATACGATTCCCCTACAGAATTGGTGATGAACAAGTCATCATCATTTGCTAAGCTCGTAGCTGAGTACAGTGTAAGATGTAATTCAAGCATAGAAATCACAGGTGGATGAGGAAAGAATAGAATGATCTGTGGTTAGTACTTGAGTATTCAATAACTTTGAAGCATTTAAAGTAAAGAAAATAGAACATGATGTTGTATTTTGTGTACTCTGTCCCTGGGGTTAAGACGGAACACTCAGTTGTCAGTAAATGTGAAGTTGTGAGAACAGAACACTTGGACTTGTCTCAGTCTGTTAAGCGATTATTGTACTGGAATAGATGATTTGAAATATTTTCTGGTTCCCCATATTTGTTTTCTAATAACAGAAGATAAAAAAACCGAAAAGAGGAGGGAGGGATCTATTCAGCTCTTGGAAAATAATCCAAAATAAAATGTGTAAGTTTGTCCTTTAATGAACTAGCATGGATTCATGATTTACTCAATAATAATACTCTACTAGTTGGTAAGTAATTTTGTATGGAGGACAGTGCAACTTTATTCTTGGAAAGTCGACACGAGGAGGATCGGACCTTCTTGAAAGGAATTAGAGAGTGAGTGTGTGTGTGTGTGTTCATGGAACAAGCACACTTCCAACTACTTTTTCCTTTGGGAAAATTATTAACAATTACTATTAATCAGCATAATCGGTTAAATTTGGCTGCATTAATTAAAGAAAACTTGGAATATGCAACAAAAAGTTAGCCCAAGACACCAGGGATCTAATTTACAAGTTAAACTATTTTGCTCCAAATGTGCAACTCAGATTTAAACAGTCAGGATACAACTAGAGAAACACTATAGATTGGTCCAAGTTGGTAAGAAAATGATAAACAAGTACTAGACCTTTAAATCCGATATATCCTATGTTATGGTCCTTTTTTGCCCTCTCCGGCTGCACCTAAATCGCAACCTTAACTATAATTTAAATGATAACCATCATAATTAAGGATGTTCCAATTATCAGTGTCACACTTAACTATCATCGATCTCTACAAAAATTAAGAATGTTCTTCTTGTTAATGATGTTGCACATAAACTATAATTTAGCCATCACATACTACTTGGATTGTAACGAACAAACAGATATGTTCATGCGTTTTAAGCATTGTTTCTCCCACTTCAATGTTGTCAAAACTCTCAAGTCCTTGTTTTTTCTCCAACAAATAACAAATCAAGCACATTTCCAGTTTTCAAGGAAGGACGTATGATGATGATGCACAGCAGAAGCAAGTACAAACACTTTCTGTGGCTTTTACTAATTTGCATTGCAGCATTTGCCATCTGTATTGATGACTGCAATGCAAGTGAGTCATCAGAGATGTTAGATCATGAAAACACGTTGAATGTTGCAAAGGCTTATCGTCGTGCATTGTTGCAAACTAATGGAAACAACGAAGCTGTAATGCAACCGGGGGATGGAACATCACTCCCCAAATGGTTGCCATTAGTTTTAGGACTTGCTTTTTTCTTTATGTTTGCATACTTTGTGAACAGAAAATCTGTTCAATCCGCGAAAGACAAGGAGATTCTGAAGATCTTAGCACAATCTCCAGCTCCACCAAATTTTCCACCTATGAAAGATGTGAAAGAAGTGCAGCCAGCTGAAGTAAAACAGCCCGAACTTTATTTTTTTGTTGAAGAAAAGGAAAGGTTTAAAATGTCTGACCTTCTTGAAGCACAAGCTGATTTGCAAGGTCATGGACTTTGCAGCAGCCTTTACAAGGTGAAGCTCAAGAACAGTAATACAATTTTTGCTGTCAAGAGATTGAAGCAGTCACCTCTCTCATTCGACGAATATTGCACCGTAATGAAAAAGATAGGGAAGTTGCAGCATCAAAATGTTCTTCCTCTTGTTGCTTATGGCTTTACAAATGAGACAAAACTACTCATTTACAAGTTTCAACCTCAAGGAAGCCTTCTTTCGCAGCTAGAAAGTAAGTAAATTTATAGCATCAAACGCCTAGCGGTGACATGTCTTAACTAATAATAAGTAAAGGGAGGGTAATTTAGAAATTAATATTACGTGTATTTCTTTTGTTTATGCAGAACACGCAGAGGGAAAGAGGGATTTTCCATGGACAACTAGGCTTTCTATAGCTGTAGGTATAGCAAGGGGTTTGAATTACATTTACCAAATGTGTGAAGACGAAGAAGTTATTCCACATGGTAATATCAAACCCTCAAATATTTTGTTAAGTGAAGATGAGGTACCGCTAATAAGTGAATATGGCTGCTCGAAACTTGTGGATCCCAAGAAAGCATGCCTCTTCAATGCCAACGGATATACAGCACCGGAGAAAACTTTATCGGAACAAAGTGATGTTTTCAGCTTTGGGGTGATTCTGTTAGAACTACTAACCGGAAAAATAGTTGAAAAAAGTGGACTAGACCTTCCAAAATGGGTAAGAGCCATGGTAAGGGAAGAATGGACAGGAGAAGTTTTTGATAAGGAGATTGCGAAAACTGCAAAGTACGCTTTTCCTTTGTTGAATATTTCCCTGAAATGTGTGGCTCATCTTCCCGAGGACAGGCCAACTATTGCTGAAGTCCTTGAGAAAATCGAAGAGGTTGCTAATGTGCATGATGATCTTTCCCCTGCATCAACTACTTCTATTGAATCAACACCGAAGTGTTTACTTCACTCTGTTGTGCCAGAGGAATGGGAGACTCCAGGATCAGTCCGGTGAAGATTTTGAGACTGTTTGCATTAGCAGCTTTCGCATGGTTTGGAAGAATCTCTATCTTTTGTTCACATAGTAGTAGGAGTAGCTAGCAAGAACTTGAATGAACAAGGGAATAACATTGTGGCATGTGAGATATTATTCCATTTCGTGAGTTACATGTGGTATAATATGTGACTAGATGAAAATTTACCTAATGTGTATGAATTATGATCATCATGTATTAGATAAAGAGTGCATTACCATCAAAGTAATTGCTCTGTATTTGTAAATTACCAATATTTACATGATGATTCTTAAAACTTTAAAAGTAACAAATTTTATTTTATTTTTATAGCTACCTAAGTTTCCCAAATAAGTAAATCACAAAATAGCAAAGTTGTTGTTTGGGTCTAAGTTTGGTTAGCCATTAATATTTAAAAAAAAAACACACTTTCAAAAGAATCCACCAAAGAACATAAATAAAGTGTAAAAATCATCACTTAAATAGGTAAGTTGTCAAGCTTCAGTAGTAGGGGGACCAATCTTCAAAATGTCAACATCTACCAATCTTTTTCGAATCTTGACGTTTGATATTGATCAAAAGTCACATATTTACCTAGTTATATTGTAGATCAATATTGATCTAAATAAGTTCCTGCACCAAATCAAACTATGCCTGTAAAACAACCACCATACAATAACCAAAAAACGTGTCTCTCAAGTAAATTGTTAAGAGTATTTAAATTTTATGTACGAAAATGCAAAATATAGTGTTATACATAAATCGCCGCCGATAGATGGGTGTAACAATCATTCGTCAAGGATCCGGATCTATCAATCGTGTGATCTAGTTAACTATTTCGAGCTATATGTGCAATCAAATATGACCAATATTATTACAAGTTGTTTTGGTAAATATTATTAGATGTGTGCTTTATTTGAGTTGGTTTCCGAAATGCAAATATTGTAATAGCTCAACATCACCTCCTGCTGTCATCTCTCTTGACACTCCTCCAAATATTCTTAGGGACACCAGAGGATTGCCTAGTATATGTAAATATATTTATATATTCTTTCAACACTCATCTCAGCTTTCATGAAATCCTTCTTTTGATTTAATAACAAAGTAGTGGAAAAATATAAAGAGAGAGAGAGGTACATTTGGAGAGAGAAAGAGGGTGGTGACAACCTCCTCTGTTTTCATTTTATTATTTATATGTTATGTATGTATAGATTGTTCTGTAAATGCAGTCTCATAGATCTTAGTTCCTTTTCATTTTTCCGCATCTGGGGTCATCTTCTAATGGCAAGTCTTATATTAGATTCTTTTTTTCTTATTTTAATCTTTTTTACAATTTTCCTTCATTCTGTACTGATACTGAATTGCCTATCTGATCTGCATGAGTTTTGTATTGCTTTAGGCTTGTATGATCCAGATGTTCCATGTTTTTTATTGAGAATTCACCAAGAATTTTATCATTTCTGAGTTGGTTAGTACTGGGTTTTGCATAAGCTTCTAGATAAGGTATGTTTTTTCTTGTTTCAGTGAGTTGCTATCTACTTTTAGATCTGTTAGAATTATTCAACTATGTATTAATCACACACTAAAATTTTGTTTTTCAGTTTCAAATTCTACTATTAGTAAAGTCATTGAGTTGTTAAAAAGTATTGTTTGCAGATACCTATTTTTGTGTTTAGTGTTGGGTTGTGGTTGGAATTGGTGCAATTTGTCTTGATGTTGGTTTTTCCTAAGTTGATAATCGTGGAAACAGATGGAATCAGATCTCGGTAAGCTTTTTATCGGTGGGATTTCCTGGGACACCGATGAGGATCGTCTTAAAGATTATTTTGAAGCATACGGAGATGTGGTGGAGGTAGTGATCATGAGAGACCGCACTACAGGTCGTGCTCGTGGGTTTGGCTTCATTGTCTTTGCTGATCCTGCAGTTGCAGAGAAAGTGGTTAGGGAGAAACATATGATTGATAATCGTACTTTAAGTTTTTTATTACAGGATCTTTATTATCATGTAGTCATCACAATGTAACATAAATAGTCACTTCTAACTTGAGTCTCCAAGTACATTTTTCTTGTTGATGATTCTGATAAAATGCTAGTTTCTATTACCGGAACAAAATTTATTAATGTGCTTTAGCTGTATACTGCTACAAAGTTGAAAACCATCTTCTACTCCACTCTTATCAGGATAAAATTTGATTTCTCTCAGGGGTTCTTGAAGTTGCCTAGCTTGAGTTCTTTTTTCAAAAAAAGAAAATCGTTTCTAGGTGTAATAACATTTCTGGCTTCTTGATTCTTAGGTGGAAGCAAAAAAAGCTGTTCCTAGAGATGATAATCACATAATACATAGAAACAATCACAGTCTTAGTAATCAAGGATCTTCAGGTCCTGGCCGTACAAAAAAGATTTTTGTTGGTGGTTTAGCATCTACAGTCACCGAGAGTGACTTTAAGTTGTACTTTGAACAATTTGGGACAGTTACAGATGTTGTTGTCATGTTTGATCATAGTACACAAAGGCCAAGAGGCTTTGGATTTATCACATATGATTCGGAGGAAGCAGTGGATAGGGTGTTGCACAAAACCTTCCATGAGCTCAATGGTAAAATGGTCGAGGTCAAGCGAGCAGTTCCGAAAGAGCTCTCTCCAGGTCCCGCTCGCAGCCCTCAGGTTGGATACAACTATGGCTTTGGTAGAACCAGCAACTTCCTCAATAGCTATGGTCAGGGATATAACCTGAGCCCAATAGGAGGCTATGGAGTCAGGATGGATGGTAGACTTAATCCTGTTGTTAGTGGTCGTTCTGCATTCTCTCCAATTGGGTCCCCTGCATATGGAATGAATATGAGTCTGGAACCAGGGCTGATTCCGGGCTTTGGAGGAAGCTCCAGCTTTAGTAACAACCTTGGATATGGACGGACTTTAAGTTTAAGTTATGGTGGCAACTCAAACAGGTACATTAGTCCTATTGGTTTTAATGGGGGGAATGGTAGAAATGAATCTTTTCTAAACTCACCAACTAGAGATGTATGGGCAAATGTCGGCCTTAATACTTCTGCAAATGTTGCTCCTGCTGTTACATACACGGGTTCGGGAAATGGGAGTTTTGCAGTATTTGGAGATAGTTCGGCTAGTTGGGGTTCGTCTCCTGTTTCGGGTCAAGGTGGAGGGAGTGCTTCTGGATATAGCAGTAATATAGAGTATGGAGGTGGAGAAAACAATTATCAGTTGGGAGCTACAGGGCTTGGAAGAACTATTGGACCAGGTGGAGCTGCAACTTCACATTTTGTTTCACCAACTGGTAATTTTGAACGGTCATATGGAGACTTGTCCGGTGCCAGTGCAAGGTTTGGGGATGCATTATGGCAGTCTGCATCTTCAGAGATTGATGACTCTGGTTCATTTAGTTATGGGCTTGACACTGCAGCAGAATCCATGGTAAAAGGCTCCGAGGGATATGTAGGGTCTTTTAATATTGCAAATAGACAAGCCAATAGAGGTAATACTATTTTTTAGCATACAAAGTTTGAAAAATAGATTTAAACAGGACCAATTTGGTGTACTTTTCCAGTATATTATGATACACATTTTGTAGCCATTTTCTTTTTGCTTAGAACGCAACTCTTAAGCCCGTGAACAATATCTTTTGTTGATATCGGTATGAATATGATACATGATACCTTTCAAATTTTCAATGGCTGATATTGATGGAGTGAAATGCATTAAACAGGTGTAGAAATCCCAAAAAGAGTCTATGCGACAAAATCTTACACATAACTACCCAACTTATGCGACAAAATCTTACACATAACTACCCAACTTGTGAAGCGAAACTAATGTCTACCCGTCAAAATTAAGAATGCCTCTCAGATAAGAAACAGAGGGTTTTCTTCTTTCACCGACAAGGCTATATCAGATGTTCTGTGTATGATTTTGAATATTATGCCCAAATCTATGGTAGACAACAGTAAGATATGAACATAGTATTTTCATTTCGCTGACATGTGATTACTAAAGAACAAACATATCCTGAACGGGACATGAACCATTTTTCTTCTTGTGCATCAGATTTTTTTATTTTACCATGCTAACAAATAGAGTAACTTATGACCTAAAATTTCTCCACAAAAGCTTTACTAAGCTATGTGGCCAGGACAACTGTACAATATAAATTCCCGTTATGATTTTGTGTCTTCTAGTTACCTGATAGATAGATAGATAGATTGCATAGGATGTATCAGTACAAGTAGAATATTACCTCTGTAAAAACTTGATGATAGGCCACACTTGCTAAATATAAAATTTGGTACTGAAATCATGCCTAAACTTTCGAGTTGCTTTAACTAAAGTTTCTAGAGGATATTAAGAACTGCAGCCACTATATAGAGTGTAGCTCTTATCTAATAATGTTGGTTACTGGTCCTTTCTTCAGGAATTGCTGCATAGAAAATTTGACAACTTGAGGGATGATTCTAAATTCCAGGCGTGTCCCAAAATATTACAAAATTTATCTTATAGAGAAGATTGCAGCAAGCTAATGAAAAGAGCAGTTACCAGGGATTTTGTGGAAGTTTAAGATTTGTTTTCCTCTTTATATAACCGAGTTTCTTTTTCTCAGTGTTAAAAATTAAGATGTGGAAGGATATTGCCCGATATACTTAGAAGTGATCTATATAAGTTAGTGTTGTGCATTTCCTCGACGAGATTCAGAACCAGTTCTACAGCATTAAGAGTAGAATAACATCATTTATATTTTCTTGTTTAACTTTTGTAATGTCGGGCAAAGTTGCTAATACTTGGTCCTTCTACTTCTTACTTCGTCTCTGTAATTTGATGTGAGATTTTTCTTATACTTACTAGTGTAAATTAGAGAAAGGATATGATGCCATTAATAAATTTCTTAGATTTCTGGTTATGAGATACCCTCTACAATGTAATGATATTTTATTATGCAATCTGATTCAAATTAAAAGGAACTAATACATAAACAATTCATCACTCACAATCTAAAAAGGCATTAAAAAGAAATTATGGCTTTCGCTCTCATCTTTTGGTGAGTTTCTGTTCTCTCATCTTTTGGTGAGTTCATATTCCCTTTAAACAGCTACTATCAAAGCAACTTTCTTCAAAATCTTACGGAGCCTATCCATTCTGTTCCATATCTATTTATAAACATATCAATTTGAGAAATTCTAAGTCGGGGCATCGGTTAGATAGATTTTCATGGCAAGTTCTTCACGAAGTAAAAACCTGGAAGAGGCATATGCAGATCTCTCTCTGAACAATGAAGATGAGGTGGGACTGATTCTGGATAACATACCAGAAGGTGAGAAGGTGGAAGGATTAGAGAGGTGCCTGGTGGGAAGATTCCTAACAAACAAGAAGGTTAACTTTGGGGCAATGCAAGACACTCTATCCTCGAGTTGGAGGCCAGTTAAAGGAGTTTTTATGGAGGAAACAACACAGATGAACACGTTCATATTTAAATTCTTTCATGATCGGGACTTGCAGCGAATTTTAGATGAGGGACCATGGACGTTCAATCAACAACCTTTGCTCATCAGGAAGCTAAATGCAGACGAACAGATCAAAGACTTAAAGCTAACAGAACTATATATGTGGGTACAGGTACATGATGTTCCTATAGGTTTTAAATCTGAATTTATCTTAAAATCCATAGGGAACTATGTGGGACGTTACATGGAAACAGACCCAAAGAATTTCCAAGGGATGTGCAGAAACTACATGCGCATAAGGGTAGCCATTGATGTTCAACGTCCATTGAAGAAACAGATGAAGATTAAGAAAGCAGGGGGAGAGTGGATCTGGATACAATTCAAATACGAACGTCTACCATCATTTTGTTTTTATTGTGGACGTATAGGTCATTCAGACAAGTTCTGCGAAGAGTTATTCGACAATCCCCAAGGGCAAGAGATAAGGAAATACGACAGTTCTATCCGAGCTCTAACCAGGAACCAGCTGATTGGTAAAGACAACAAATGGATTAGAAACTCTGACGGAATGTTGCCAAGTCAGTCGGAAGCAAAAGGAAACGGTGCAGACAAGGAAGATACGGGAAATAAAAACAATGGAAAGGACGATTCTCAGTTTCTCTCAAAACCATATTGACACAGAGCTAAAGTTTAGAGATATGTCTTTTTGGAGATTAACGGGCTTCTATGGAGAGCCAAATCGAAACCAAAGGCGCAGAACTTGGGACCTGTTGAGACACCTAGCCAGAGACTCAAATCTGCCTTGGGTTATTATCGGTGATATGAATAATATAATCTCCCAGCTAGACAAAAGAGGAGGAGCTGCATGTTAGGCAGCAACCGGCTGTTTTTCTTGCCAAACTCACAAATCCACCTACCCCTCATGCCACCAACCCCCCACCTACTAACTCCCCTCCTATAAATACTCATATCCTCATTCCATATTTCTTACACCATAATTCTCTTCTCTCTCTATAGCTGCTAGATAGTCCGTCTAGTAGGAAAGTCGGTTTAGCCCGCTTTCAGGAAGTGTCGGGATAGAAGGTCCTCGTGCCTAAACTATTCCTTAGGGTACTTGGGTCTGACTGCAGCCATCGGAGGTGGTCCCGCTGCAGGGGTCTTTCTATCAGGTTGTGTGACACTGTCCGGGTTGGGAGAGGGAGAGAAGGAAAGGTTGTCGGGAAACAGTGATAGGGGGAGGTTTTGAGATAAACACTTCAGTGAGTTGGGGATATACATAATAGGTATTGTAGGGCTGAATTTTTGTATGAAATTCAAGGGGCCGGATACCCGGATATTGTAATCTCTTTTATCTAGTGTGAAGTTGTTGCTCTTGTGGATGTAGGCTGGGCCGAACCACGTTAAGTCTCTTTTACTGTATTGTTGGTTTGTTGCTTCATTACTATCACGTATATTTGTGGGATCTAAGCGCACACATTTACCAAATCGCTTCCGCATTCGCAGGGAATCGGGCAGATTCCTAACAGTTGGCATCAGAGCTAGTTGTGTCTAAATTATTGGTGCCGAAGGAAAGTCGTTAAGAAAAGTGGTTGTCTAATTTGGCGCCGTTTTGACGGAAGTGCTCCCATTGTTTCTTACACTTACCTGGCCAATTGATTTAGTTGTTTGGATTGGTTTGTGTGTGCAAACGGAGATCATGGCAAGTATTAAAGGATTCACGGTGACTCCATATGATGGTAAAGGAAGTTTTACTCTTTGGCAGAGAAGGGTAAAGGATGTCCTAACCCAACAGAAGCTAGCAAGGGCTTTGAAGGGGAAGGAGGGAAACCAACAAAGATGAGCGATGAAGATTGGGAGGATGCTGAGTCGCAATGCATGAGTACCATCAGACTATGCATTGCTGATAACATTATCAATAATGTTGTTGACGAAAGCACGCCGAAGGAATTATGGTCAAAGTTGGAGACATTGTATCTCGGGAAGAACTTGACTACAAAGTTAAATCTGAAGCGCGAGTTATACAAGCTGAAGATGGCAGCTCAAGGCAATGTTATTGAGCACATGAATGTGTTTAATGGTATTGTTGATCAACTTGAAAAGGTTGATGTAAAATTGGAGGAAGAAGATAAGGCCCTTATTCTTCTTACTTCGCTTCCGGAGTCATTCGATCATTTGGTCACAACCATTTTGTACGGAAAGGACACGTTAAAAATGGAGGAGGTTCAGTCAGCACTTTTGTCAAATGCTGGAAGGAAGAACCAGGATGGTGACAAGGACGGAATGACAGTTTTGGCTTTGCGTAGTCAAAATAATAGAGGAAGAGGTGTTGTGAGAGGATCTACCAATAGCAGGGGTAAATCCAGATACAGGGAAAAGGGCATGCAGTGCTTTGGTTGCAAGGAGTGGGGTCATATTAGGCCGAATTGTCCGCTTAATAAGAAGGATCCAGATGCATCATTGGCTGTGGTTACTCTCGATTGTGAAGATGTTTGCACCGTCTTCAATCGAGGCACTAGTTCTCCAGGAGAATGGATATTAGACTCAGGGTCATCTTACCATGTATGTTCCGAGAGGGGGCATTTTGACAAATTCCAAGATACAAAGAATGAAACAGTTTCTTTGGCTGATGGATCTACTTGTGAGATCAAGGGGATTGAAATTGTGAAAATCAAAATGTTCGATGGAATAGTTCGCAGCTTGAACGGGGTAAGATATGTGCCTAAGCTGAGGAAGAATCTAATATCTATCGGTCGGTTAGCTTCAGAAGGCTACAGATGCTCTGTAGTAGGGGGAGCTATGAATATCAAAAGAGGCCGTGTGGTTCGGATGAAGGGAGAGCTACGTGGGGGAATATATCGTCTGATTAGTACGTGGCCAGAACGTACTGGAACTTCGAAAATCTGGTTATCTCGTGCACGAGGGAAGAGTGACTTGAAGGATACTGCTGCGGTTGTATTGCCTTCCAGTCTAGACGATGGTGCAAAGACTGCTGGGATGGATGCTTGTTCGAAGGGCTTCCACGACATCAACGAGTAGTTGGTGTGTTGCAGCTGCATATGGGCATCGATCAACACGAATCAAGTGAGCAGTGAACCATGCAACAGATTGATTTGTTTGATATGCAGTTGGGGAGTAAATGAAAGATCGATGGTCACACTTGTGTGTGTGATGGTCACACTTGTGTGTGTGGTGGACTACATATGGGATTGGCCGACGTGAATCAAGTGATTATGTGTGTATACAACAGATTGCTTCACATGTATGTAGTTGGACAAATAGAGGTCAATGGTACACTTGTGCGTATAGCAAGTGGGCATTCGAGAATGAATGTGCAAACTAGGGTATAGTTTGGAGTCTTGGACTCGGGGGGAGTTTTGTCGTAGGAAATGATACGGATCAAGGAAAAGTTGGAGTTGTGCCAACAGAGCGCAGGTTTGGAGTGCAAGTGAAGAGCTGTGAGTTTGGAAAGAGGGGGAGATTGTTAGGCAGCAACCGGCTGTTTTTCTTGCCAAACTCACAAATCCACCTACCCCTCATGCCACCAACCCCCCCACCTACTAACTCCCCTCCTATAAATACCCATATCCTCATTCCATATTTCTTACACCATAATTCTCTTCTCTCTCTATAGCTGCTAGATAGTCCGTCTAGTAGGAAAGTCGGTTTAGCCCGCTTTCAGGAAGTGTCGGGATAGAAGGTCCTCGTGCCTAAACTATTCCTTAGGGTACTTGGGTCTGACTGCAGCCATCGGAGGTGGTCCCGCTGCAGGGGTCTTTCTATCAGGTTGTGTGACACTGTCCGGGTTGGGAGAGGGAGAGAAGGAAAGGTTGTCGGGAAACAGTGATAGGGGGAGGTTTTGAGATAAACACTTCAGTGAGTTGGGGATATACATAATAGGTATTGTAGGGCTGAATTTTTGTATGAAATTCAAGGGGCCGGATACCCGGATATTGTAATCTCTTTTATCTAGTGTGAAGTTGTTGCTCTTGTGGATGTAGGCTGGGCCGAACCACGTTAAATCTCTTGTCTCTTTTACTGTATTGTTGGTTTGTTGCTTCATTACTATCACGTATATTTGTGGGATCTAAGCGCACACATTTACCAAATCGCTTCCGCATTCGCAGGGAATCGGGCAGATTCCTAACACTGCATACCCTCAAAAGTTAATCGATGGTTTTAATACGGTGCTAGAAGAGGCAGGTTTGCAAGACATGGACCTGCAAGGTCATCAATTCACCTGGGAACGGGGGCGTAACACAGTAAATTGGTTAGAAATAAGGCTTGACAGGGCGCTGGTTAATAATAGTTGGCTCCATCTTTTTCCATTAGCCAAGTTGTACACGGTGGAAGGTTCCCCATCAGACCACAGCCCCATATTTCTCGAACCAAAAGTCAGTCAGTCACAACATTCAAAAAAGCGTTTTCGTTTCGAAAATGCCTGGTTAATAGAACCACTCTGCATGCAAATTGTTAAAGACAACTGGGAATTTTATAAGGATGCCAGCATTCTGCATAAGGTGCGACAATGCGGAGAAAAACTGGAATTATGGGGGAGAGAAGTAACTGGTTATTTTAGTAAGAGAATCAAAGATTGCAAGACGCAGCTAAAGCATCTCAGAAATGGGAGAGATGAGTAGTCAATCCTTCATTACAAGGAAGCTAAGGACCAACTTCACCGGATTCTTGATCAAAAAGAAATCTTTTGGAGACAAAGATCAAAGCAACTCTGGCTCAAATCAGGGGATAAAAACACGAAGTTCTTTCACTCTTCTTGCACTCAAAGACGTCGAACAAACTGTATCCACAAGCTGAAAGACGACAATGGGAACTGGGTGGATTGGCATCATGGTTTACAATCGCTGATCATGAATTATTACCAAGAGTTATTTAGTAATACAACAGGCCACAGCGAGGAAGTGATCGATTGTGTAGCACAAAAAATAACGAATGAGCAGAATATGGAGCTAATGAAAGAAATCACGGACCTGGAAGTTAGGACGGCTATTTTTCAAATGCACCCGGACAAAGCCCCGGGACCGGATGGAATGACTCCAGCCTTCTTTCAAAAACACTGGAAGATCGTAGGGGGGGATGTGGTTAAAATGACTAGAGAATTCTTCAGAACTGGGTTACTTCCAGGGGACTTGAATCACACGAATTTAATCCTCCTTCCAAAAAAGAAAAATCCGTCGTCAGTAGGAGACCTTCGTCCTATTGCTCTTTGTAATGTGCTGGCAAAAATAATTACAAAGGTGTTAGCAAATCGAATGAAAGGGTCCCTAGATATCGTGGTGTCAGATAATCAAAGCGCATTCATCCCGGGTCGTTTAATTTCGGATAATGTTATGATCTCGTATGAGGTTATGCATTACCTAAAGAGAAAGAAATTCGGAAAGGAGGGATTCATGGCTCTAAAACTTGATATGAGCAAGGCCTATGATCGTATAGAATGGAATTTTCTGGAAGCTATGTTAAAAAAACTTGGATTCAGTGATTGGTGGGTTCATCTTATCATGCAATGTGTCACCACAGTTTCATATTCCATAGTGCATGGTGAACATGAAATGGGTCCTATCCTCCCTAAGCGAGGCATCAGACAAGGCGATCCGTTGTCCCCTTATTTGTTTATACTCTGTGCAGAAGGCCTATCCTTGTTAATAAACAAATATGAGTCTAAGCAATGGTTACATGGTATAAAAGTTTGCCGTAAAGCTCCTATAATCTCCCATATGTTATTTGCGGATGATTCTTACATATATTGCAAAGCGAACGAGATAGAGGCAGCCAAGGTTATCGATCTATTGAACACCTATGAACAAGCTTCTGGGCAAAAAATCAACAAGGATAAGTCTTCGGTGTTTTTCAGCTCAAACGTGATTGAGTATAACAGACAAGCAGTGTGTCAAGTGTTGCAAATGGGAGAGGCAAATGACAACAGCACATATTTAGGTTTGCCTAATATTTTGGGTAAAAACAAATCAGCAATGCTGGGTTATTTGAAGAATAAGGCTGCTACAAGAGTTAAAAGTTGGGATAGTAATTATATATCAAGATCGGGGAAAGAAATATTGATCAAGTCAGTAGCACAAACTCTTCCTACATATGCTATGAACGTGTTTCTACTACCCATTGAGATCACAAAAAACATCGAAAAAACCTTATCAAACTTCTGGTGGAAAACGTCCCAAGCAAAGAATTCGTGCATCATCTGGATGAATTGGGAACGTATGTCAAAATATAAGTCTTCTGGAGGCATGGGCTTTAGAGACTTTCGAGACTTCAACCTGGCGATGTTAGGCAAACAAGGTTGGAGATTTATCTCCAATCCAAACAGTCTAGTGACAAGGTTATTCAAGGCCAGATATTTTGCTAATGGCAATTTTCTGGACTCGGATCTGGGAAATAATCCCAGTTATATCTGGCGCAGCATCTGGGAAGCAAGGCAACTTATTAGGGATGGGGTTCAATGGAGTATTGGTACAGGTGAGAACATCAGCATCCTAGGACAACCCTGGTTATCCAACAAGGAAAATCCGTTCATCACCACTGAGTCTCTTAGATTGGAACATCGTACAGTAGCTTCCCTGCTCCAGAATGATAATAAAATGTGGGACCTAGATGTCATAAAAAGGGAGTTCAACGACAGAGACCAACAACTCATCATTAATACATTTCTTGCGGATAATGTTATAGATGATACATTGTGCTGGTCTCACGAAGCTTCAGGTGTATACTCAGTTAAAAGTGCGTACAGACTCTTACAGCAACAAAAAGAAGATTGGAACTCCGCGGACGGAGCAAGTACCTATACGAAATTATGGAAGATCAGGGCACCTCCCAAAGCTATCAATGTTGTGTGGAGAGCTCTATCTAATTGTCTTCCTACTCTCGCCCAACTTCGAATCAAAAGGTTCCAAGTCCATTCTTTGTGCCCGGTCTGTCAGCAAGATGTTGAAACAATTTTTCACATCCTGGTAAATTGCCCATTCGCTCATCAGTGTTGGTTAACCCTCAAAATCGACACTAATAGAGCAATGTATTCAGAGTTTACCACTTGGCTGGACAACGTTCTGCTCTCAACAAGCTTAAAGGCCCAAGCAGAGGTCATCACGCTTTGTTGGGCAATATGGCGCAATCGAAATGATATAGTGTGGAACCAACGCTTCTCATCAATCAATAGAACAGTAGCTGCAGCGAAGCAGTACCTTACTCAATGGTCAATAGCCCTGAATAGATCTTCTATTACTCTTCTCCAGCCTGCATTTGAAGGAGATGGTGATTGTATTTGGGTTAATCCTCAACAGAACTCAGTTAAGGTATCAGTTGACGCGGCTGTTTTCGAAGATAAAGGTGCAGCAGGGTTGGGTCTAGTTGCTAGAGATCATAACGGAATGCTTATTCAAGCGAAAACTATCCTATGTGCTAGTCCATTTGCCCCAGTCCTGGCAGAAGCAATGTCAGTAAAGGAAGCTCTAAGTTGGATAGATATGATGCAGTGGACTAAGGGTAGTCTGGTTTCGGATTGCTTGGTCGTGGTGCAAGCAATTAGAAGCAAAACACCCATGAGATCACAGTTTGGAAAAGTCATTGAAGAGTGTCGAAGCTATCTCCGGAGATTGAACAATATTTCTTTGTATCATGTTAAGCGATCTGCAAATATGGTTGCCCATCAGCTTGCTAGGGAGTCATATAATTACCCAGATTGTATCTTTAGTAAGGACTCAATTCTGAGTTCGGTTCAAGATTGTATTGAGTTGGATTTGATGCATTTATAAAATTTCCCAGCTTTTCGTCAAAAAAAAAAAAGGAACTAATACACCAGACAAACTAGATAGAAGTCCCAACTCAAATTCAGTGCGATCTCTTTCTGTTCATAAGGCATATCTATCTGATTACTAAGATGTTTTGTAAACATAAAATCTAACCAGAAAAAAAATTATCAATTGGTGGAACTGGGATTTCAAGGATGTTTAGAATAGACCAATCTACTGGTTACTGTCAGAAAAGTTATTTACCGAAGTTACAAATCTTTACTAAACACCAGCAGCTTATGGTGCATTTACTAGGTTCAATATTTGGTTTCAGTCTCATGTATATACATCTAAATATCGAATATACGACTCATAATAATAATATGATGTATAAGTTTAAACATTTCTAGTAAACTTGTAATAGCTTGAACCTCAATTTCTTTACTACCAAGAGGAGAGGAGCATTCACCAGCTAAAGCAGAACGATAAGAGAAGCTATTTGTTTAGGTAACTATTAAACAAGAGAAAAGGTTACACTTTAAAAGTTTAAATCACATTATCAAAGTATGAACTTGCATCCAAGTCGACCACTTTAAATTAGCTAAAACAAACGAGGATACAATGGCTAACACCATGATGCATATCATACACTCATACTGCATAGTAAAACCATGCAGCAGACTTGATTCTAGTCTAGAGTCACCTGCATAATGTCTTCTCAATTAGTGCTAAAAGAAAGCTCTACTGCCATAGAAAACTCGGGAACTGGGGGTGTTTGAACCCTGTGAATTCTGATCTGTACTTGAATCTCCAGAACTGGTCACCCCATTTCCAACTTCCATCGGGAGCTTCATCTTTGCCAGGGAATCTGTAAACTCCTGCATGCTTCTCATGTACATATTAACGAAATCCTGCTGTTCCACCTTTCTCTCAGGTTCAATGTTAATGGTGACGGCAGGCTTTGCAGATGAATTTGCAGAAGTACCTCTAGTTATATCACTCTCGCCATCTCCAGATTCGGTAGCTTTTTCTTTTTGATTATCTATAGGAGGCGAAATGCATTCCTCGCTTGAGGATTTTGAGGTTCTTGGAGAATCAGAAGATTGACAGCTTGCAGGGATTGAACTGGATGGGGATCCATTAATTGATACACTGCTTGCAAGAATGTCATGCTTTGGAATAGCAATGGAACTAATAGTGTCTGTTGAGCTGTTCTCAACCACATTTGCACCAATCTCGGAATTCAGGTTATTATCAGTATCACTGGACGACTCCAAACTGCCGGAGCTCTGTGAGTCCATGTTTGAACACGTGATGGCATTATACTCTGAAACCATAATATTATTCTCATTTTCTATATTAGGATCTGGGAACTCAAGCTTGTTAAATGTACTGGCAAGGGAATCTGAAACTTCCCCATCGGGCAAAGATTTGGAAAATGCAGAAATTGCCATGAGATCCGGCGATGCACCACTGTAGGAGAGGGATAATTGCACAAAACCTGCTGGAGAATGGAAAAGATCTGTTGAAGAGAGGGAGAATTCATTCTCTAGCTTTCCATTTCTCATTACAACTTCAGAAAGTGGCACTAAAGCAAACCCTAACAACTGGTCTTCTAAATAATTTTTCACTCTGCTAAGCATCCATATCTCACATTTGATTGAAGAGTCGATCTGTCGGACATTGAGCCGGATATTCTGTTTGAACACAGGATTCTGCCCACCACCATTTATAATCTGTGTGGAGATGGCATTTTCAGGATCATTGGCAAGGCACAGCTTAGCATAGACATCTTGCTTCTGATATATGCATATGTTGTGGATGTCTCTAGCTTGATGTACATACACTTCAACAACACCAAGGAAACTTTCATTATTATATGTGGTGGCTCCATTTTTCGGTGCCTCATTTTCCTTGATAAAGTAACCAGGGTTCCTCATAAACGGATCTGTTGTGTGCTTCTGAGGCTCAGAAACAACAGAGTTCTTCACAAGTGACGCGGCTGATTGTGGAGAATTCATTATGATGACTAGAAAGGTAAACCTAAAACACCAATCAAACAGCCATGAAATCAGTTCGAACCCGTAGGAGGACTGCAGGAGTTCAAAATCGCAAAAACATATACAAGCTTATTTCCATCTTTAATTGGATAATATAGTGGAAAACCAAGTTTTAATGGCCAAAATACCAAATTTGGTATTTTGTTATACCGAATTTAGTTATTAAATTATTATTTTTTAATTTCAATCCGTGTTCGATTCTTTATAACTACATAATTAAATAATGTTAATTTGTTATATACTTTTATCATTTAATTCTCTACAAGTTTATATTTAAATAATACTTATTAATTATATTTATTTATTTTAATTTTTTAATTTCACCCGTGTTCGATTCGTATAATTTAATAGTGTTTATTCCTTACATACTTTTATCATTCAATTTTCTCTACAAATACATATATTTACATGATACTTTTTTTATATTTATATAGACTCACAGCGACAACAAGAGCAACCAATCATCAGTGTAACTTTAGTACATTCTTAAATCACTGTATTTGACGAGTTTACCTTTCCATACAGATAAGATCATCTAGAATGTTATAGTGGTGGCGTCTTAACTACGATGAAGGTACTTAATTATATACTTAATACTAATAGAGTAAAGATCTTAGTGTATTAATATGAAGAATGATTTCCTTCAAAGTTGTAGCATGGAATCCTAAAACGTTAAGTTACCAATTCTCCTAAAACCTCAAGTGTTAGGAAAACTACTTTTCAGGATCATATCACATATTCAACATCCCCTCACTCGAAGGGTCATCATTTGGGTCAAAGAGTGGACCAATAGGTTGTTTGTGCCTTTTTGGTCCTAGAGTCGGTCTGATTTTTCAAATACTAGGTAAAGGTCTCTGATATGGATGCATTTACCGGGAAGTATTATAAAAGGAAGAAGTCAGGATAGTAATAGGAAAGAAATCGTTGTAATAAATGCAAGAAATCAGCATCATCATCATCCAGACTTTATAGTTTCCTCTTTTGTTTTATTCTGTTTTCCAAATAATTAGCCTATGTTTTAGGATCTCTGTCTCCTGCAATATGTAGCCTATATAAAGGCCTTTAGAGAGAAATAAAGAATTCAATTTTTATTCTCTGGAAAATAAGTCTTAAAGGGCTCTGTCAAGGACGAGTCTTGCTGAGAACAATAGCTTCACAGAAGAATACTCTCGTGTCCAGGCCTGTGACTAGATCCTACGCTAAGGCCCATAACATCTTGGTATCAGAGCCATCCATTATGGGTGATGCGGAGAGTTTAACTAGTAAACTAGATGCGTTCATGGAACAAATGGCTACACGACAACGTGCCCTCGAAGAACAGATGGCAGAGTTGTCAATATCGGTTAAAGGAAAAGGAAAAGGGGTTGATAAAGACAATGGAGAAGAGCAACACAGTGGGATTCATGGCAGTAGGGGAAGTTCGGGTACCAGAAATATGAATGAATCAGTCAGGAGGTTATATGGTACCTCGCTACTCTAAGACGGAATTTCCTACTTATGATGGCACAGAAGACCCTTTGGGATGGTTAAAAAGATGTGAAAAATTCTTCATCAACCAAAAGATTGCTGAAGGAGATAAGGTGGGATTACTTTCCTTCCACTTATTAGGCGAGGCACAACTGTGGTTTGATCAGATGGAACAGGAGGAAACAGATCTGAATTGGGAGCGATTTAAAGAATGTTGCCATGTGCGATTTGGGCCTCCTATGAGTAGTAATCCTCTTGGTGAGTTAGCCAATTTCAAACAAAGTGGATCTGTCGAAGATTATCAACGCCAATTCCAATCATTGCTGGCCAGAACCTCAGATCTTACCCCGTGCCAACAAGTAAATCTTTTTACAACTGGTTTAAAAGAGGAGTTGAGAATTGATATTGAGTTACAGCAACCAGGGAACCTTGGAATTGCCATGAATATGGCTCGGGCATTAGAAAGAAAGCAGATCGTGTCACAAGGGACCTTAACCTCGCGTGTCGGTGGAAGCTGGTCCACTCCTAAATCCAACAATAACGAATCTATCACCTCATCTAACAAGAATTCAGTCACCAAAAGTGGGGGACAGTTCGGAAAACCAAGTGGGAGTAGCAATAAGACGAACACTTTTACACCTTATGTCAAGAGACTAACACGAGCAGAGATGGCAGAAAGAAGGGCTAAAGGACTTTGCTATAATTGTGATGAATCCTACAAACAAGGGCACAAATGCAAAAGGTTATTCCGGATTGCGGTTCCCGATGATGATAGTGAATTAGAAGAAGACAAACCCGGTGATCTTGAGATCTCTTTGAATGCCATTAGCGGAACACGAAATTCTCCTACTATGCAGCTATTGGCAGAAGTACGTGGTGTTACGGTTTCAGTGTTGGTAGACTCGGGTAGTACACATAACTTTCTACGTGAAGGGTTACTTCCAACTTTGGGTCTAGAAGTCTGGAAAAGACCAGGATTACAGGTATGTGTGGCGAATGTGACGAATGGAGAACGCGTACCAAACATGGGATCTGCAAGTCAGTATCTCTTCAAGTTTCGAATGATATCTTCCATGCTGATTTTTATACCATTGCTTTGGAAGGATTCGATGTGGTGCTGGGAGTGAAATGGTTATGCACCCTTGGACCGATTTTGTGGGACTTTAGTTCTTTGACTTTGAAATTTGTCCTTAACGGGAAAAAGGTTTTGTGGCAAGGGAAACCTCCTCTAGCAGAGGCACGACTTAGTTTGATGCAAACACGGAATTCAAATACGATAATCTTGGATAATTTATTGGCAGAATTTGATGACTTATTTATGGAGCCTTCAAGTTTACCTCCAAGCCGTGATAGTGACCACCGTATACATCTTTTACCTGGGAAAGGACCTATTGTTGTACGACCTTATAGATACCCTCATTTTCAAAAAGACGAAATTGAGAAGCAGTGTGAGCAGATGCTAAAACAAGGTATAATCCAGCCAAGTAAATCTCCATTCTCTTCCCCGGTACTTCTAGTCAAGAAACAAGATGGCTCATGGCGATTCTGCGTGGACTATCGTGAACTTAATGCCAACACCATTAAAGATAAATTTCTAATACCAACAGTGGATGAGTTGTTGGACGAACTTCATGGAGCGCAATATTTTACAAAGTTGGATTTAAGGGCAGGATTTCATCAAATCAGGATGGCACCTTCAGATACGGAGAAGACAGCCTTTAGAACACACCATGGGCACTTCGAATTCCTAGTAATGCCATTTGGTCTTACTAACGGTCCTTCAACTTTTCAGAGTTTAATGAACGAAGTTTTTCAGCCTCATTTGCGTAAGTTTGTCTTGGTTTTCTTTGATGACATATTAATTTATAGCAAAACATGGGTTGAACATATGCAACACATGAAAATAGTTTTTGAACTCTTACGCTCTAATATGTTGTTTTTAAAGAGATCCAAGTGTTCCTTTGGTGAGGCACATGTGAATTATCTTGGACATGTCATTCATGGAGAGGGAGTGGAAGTTGATACCACAAAAATTAAAGCCATCACAGATTTGCCAACACCTCAATCAACCAAGGCTTTACGAGGTTTTCTAGGACTGGCGGGATATTACAGGAAATTTATCAAAGATTATGGACAAGTGGCTGCACCATTAACTAGTTTACTAAAGAAAAATTCTTTCAAGTGGAGTGCTGAAGCAGACAATGCTTTCAATCACCTAAAGTCCTCTCTCTCAACAGCCCCTGTTTTGAAGTTACCCGACTTTAAAGAAGAATTTGTGGTAAAATGTGATGCTTCTGGCAGTGGGTTTGGGGTTGTATTACAACAAACAGGTCATCCAATAGCTTATTTCAGCCGTAAAATAGCTGATCGACATCTGAAATTGGCTGCATACGAGCAAGAATTGATTGGTTTGGCTAAGGCAATAGCTCATTGGAGACCCTATCTATGGGGTAGGCACTTTCTTGTTCGTACCGATCATTTCAGCCTTAAATATATGTTAGAACAGCGCATTACCACATCACCACAGCAACATTGGATCAGCAAGTTAATGGGATTCGATTTTCGGGTGGAATTTGAGGGGCTGGGAAGTTAAACAAGGCTGCTGATGCCTTGTCCAGATGCGATGAGAGCTCTCTACAGCTCCTGGCAGTTTCTTTTTCTCGAGTAGAAATCCTCGATGCAATTCGACAAGAAATTTCTAGCTCTCAACAGTTACTACAGCTACAAAGACGCATTGAACAAGGGGAGTTAGGGGCTGAGTGGAATGTAAAGGATGGACTAATTTTCTTCAAGGGAAAGGTATATCTTTTATCCACATCTTCGATTATCTCAACTCTTATTTCAGCTATCCATGATATGGCTCATGAAGGTGGACAAAAGACTATACAACGTCTCAATCAGGATTTCTATTGGAAAGGAATGAAACAGGTTGTTTTAGAGTTTATACAGAACTGTGTGGTTTGCCAGCGCCACAAGTGGCAAAATTTACAACCTGCGGGCCTACTTCAGCCTCTTACAATCCCGCAACAAGTATGGGCTGATATTTCCATGGATTTTGTGGAAGGATTACCTAAGGTTCGGGGTAAATCGGTCCTTATGGTGGTAGTTGACCGACTTTCTAAGTATGCTCATTTTTTTCCATTGGCTCATCCATTTACTGCTATATCTGTTGCTACTACCTTCTTTGCTGAGGTGTTTCGTCTTCACGGACTACCAGAATCAATAGTCTCGGACCGGGACAAGGTTTTCCTTAGCTTGTTTTGGAAAGAATTATTTCGTCTTAGTGGTTACAAGTTAGCTTTTTCTTCAGCATACCATCCTCAATCAGACGGTCACACAAAGGTGGTTAATCGAACGATTGAAATGTATCTAAGATGTTTGACAAGTGATCGACCTCAACAATGGGTTGATTGGCTACCTTGGGTCGAGTATTGTTACAATACCTCTTATCACACTTCTTTGGGCACCACTCCTTTTCAGCTCGTTTACGGCAGATTGCCTCCTCGAATACTTTCTTATTCTGCTGGTTCTACACGAGTTGACGCAGTGGATAAAGCTATTCAGGAGAGAGATGCAGTCCTGAAAGCTGCTCGTGATAAGCTTTTACAAGCTCAACAACGAATGAAGAACACTTATGATTCTGGTCATCGGGAACTGAGTTTTGCCGTTGGAGATTGGGTTTGGCTTCGCCTTCAGCCATATCGTCAATTAACAATAGCACGGAAAAAGTACCATAAGCTCCTTCCAAAATATTTTGGCCCTTTCAAAATTACGGCCACCATAGGACCTGTGGCATACAGGCTTGAGCTTCCTGCTGACAGTAGAATACACGATGTGTTCCACGACTCTCCTTAAAGAGTATAAGGGACCTCCACCGATAGTTACGACAGATTTACCCCCAATTGTTGATGGGAAAAGTTTGCCAACACCCCGGACTGTTATCCGTAGCTGACTTAACAGGGCCCAACGTGAGCTACTAGTACAATGGATAGGTTGTTCCCACGAAGATGCAACATGGGAGCCACTTGCACACTTCCAAGCAGCTTACCCAGATGGAGAGTGATGATATGGATGCATTTACTGGGAAGTATTATAAAAGGAAGAAGTCAGGATAGTAATAGGAAAGAAATCGTTTTAATAAATGCAAGAAATCAGCAGCAGCATCATCATCCAGACTTTATAGTTTCCTCTTTTGTTTTATTCTGTTTTCCAAATAATTAGCCTATGTTTTAGGATATCTGTCTCCTGCTATATGCAGCCTATATAAAGGCCTTTAGAGAGGAATAAAGAATTCAATTTTTATTCTCTGAAAAATAAGTCTTAAAGGGGCTCTGTCAAGGACGAGTCTTGCTGAGAACAATAGCTTCACAGAAGAATACTCTCGTGTCCAGGCTTGTGACTAGATCCTACGCTAAGGCCCATAACAATCTCGTCCCTTTTTGACCCATCATAGCACACAAATTCAATATTTCAACATATAAGAATATTGGGGGTAGGAGGGATTCGAACTTGAGATCTCTGATACCATATAGAGAGAGTTAACAGGATGAGTTCACTATAGCTAAGATTACCAATAATTAGTTTCTAACAACTACATAATTATGGCCAGATTTAAGGAGTGATTAATTCCTAAATATCTACACATGATTGATACAGAGTCACCAATACTTATCGGTATATATATATATCCCTAGAGGTGCATGGCATCATCTATGATACTATTATAGTGGTGCTGCATCATCCATAGTGAAGCTAGATTACGTGACGAGAAGTTAGGAACTCCTTGCTACGTCAAACTCTAGGTAAAAGTATCCTATATTATTTTTGGTAATGGTCAATCATATCCTATATTATTTTTGGTAATGGTCAATCATATGAATTAATACACTCAGGCACACATATCTCTACTAAGTCTAGATCCCTCAACCAATTTTAACCAAAAGTAGAGCTGTAATTCGAGTCGAGCCGGGCGAGTTCGAGCAGAGCTTTAAATCGAGCTGGGTTTTTTTAAACGAGTCGAGCCGAGCTCGTTTGTTAAACGAGTCGAACCCGGCTCGTTTATTATACGAACCCGGCTCATTTATTATTAAACGAAAATCCCCGCCGAACCCAGCTCGTTTATTATACGAGTCGGGTCGAGTTTACTCGCGAGCATAACGAGCCGAGTCGGGTAGCAGTTAAACGAGCCAAGCCGGGTAGCTCGTTTAGTCATTGATTTTTTTTTAAAATTCTAAAAATTACTTTTTTAAAAAAAATCTAAAAATTAATTATTAATTATATAAACATCTTTACACATAATAAAAAAAAGTAAACAAACAAGATGTTAGAAATTTTTAAATTTACAAATTATCAAAAAAATTAAATATAATAAAAAATTATCTAATTTTCATTTATTTAACCAAATATAACAAGAATAGTAGTGTTTTATTAAGATCTCCAACCAAATTAATTTTTTATTTTTTGAAAATTTGAGAATATCATTTAATTAGATATATCTTGACATCCGTACGGTTGGATCGTCAAGAAATATTTTTAAAAAATAGAAACAATAATTTGGGACGAAGCACTAGTTACGAGTACTAGACAATACAGTAGCGTTCTATTAAGATCTCCAACCAAATTAAATTTTTATTTTTTAAAAATTTGGGAATATCATTTAATTAGATATATCTTAACATCCGTATGGTTGGATTGTCGAGAAATATGTTTAAAAAAATAGAAACAATAATTTGGGACGAAGCACTAGCTACAAGTACTAGACAATATAGTAGTGTTATATTAAGTTCAACTAAATTAATTTTTTATTTTTGGAAAATTTAGGAATATCATTTAATTAGATATATCCTGACATCCGTACGGTTGGATCGTCGAGAAATATTTTTAAAAAAATAGAAACAATATTTTGGGACGAAGCACTAGTTACGAGTACTAGACAATATAGTAGTGTTCTATTAAGATCTCCAACCAAATTAATTTTTTGTTTTTTGAAAATTTAGGAATATCAGTTAATTAGATATATCTTGACATCCTTACGGTTGGATCGTCGAGAAATATTTTTAAAAAAATAGAAACAATAATTTGGGATGAAGCACTAGTAACGAGTACTAGACAATATAGTAGTGTTCTATTAAGATCTCCAACCAAATTAATTTTCTATTTTTTGAAAATTTGGGAATATCATTTAACTAGATATATCTTGACATCCGTATGGTTGGATCGTCGAGAAATATTTATAAAAAAATATAGAAACAATATTTTGAAAAATAACAGAAAATTTTGTAAACGAGCTCGAGCCGGGTCGAGTCGGGTCGAGTTCGAGTTTTCGAGCCGAGTTTCATTCGAGCTCGGCACATACCCGGACCGGCTCGTTTATATAAACGAGCCTAAAATCACTACCGAGCTCGACTCGTTTACGAGCTCGAGTCGAGCCGGGTTGGGTTAAACGAGTTCGAGCCGGGTAGGCTCGCGAGCCACCCGACTCGAATTACAGCCTTAACCAAAAGAAGAGAGGCCTTAAACACAGGAAAAGTAAGATGCAATCTCTAAAACACAACGGATAACCACGACTTTAAACCACCAAATTCACTAACAAGATTAGCTCACACTAATACCTTTTTAGAACTGTCAGTGATAAACAAATCTACACTCAAAGCAAATCCGAGATCCTAAGATGAAGAGTAATAAGAAAAGAAAATTGGTTGATTATGATGAAATGCCTGATTAGGCTTGCATATTATTTACAATAAACAGGCTAAACAGTTAAGATGTGAACACAATCGACAAGATATACACAGTCCAGTAGTCTACCCTACTTGGGAACAAAGGAAACCGTGATTATGGTATAAAAATTACTATGAGAAGTCAGCATTACAAAGTGACATGAGAGGTCATAGAGCTTCTTTGCACAAGAGTTTCAAAACCCACATTAAGAACAACCACATAACTCAAATATTACCAAAGTCGGACAGAAATCAACTACAAGTTGTCAACGTAGTCGAAGAAGGTGACCCTGGTATTTGAGATTAAAAACACAAACCCTAGATCAAAATGAAGCTATACAGAACACAAATGTTATAAATAAGCTTAGCAAGCAATTGGTAAGCAAGTACTTAAGTAATTACTATGATGGACTCACAGACCTCCCCACAAACAGTTAAATCAAGAAAGCTAGCTAATCTATACATAATTAAATAAATAAACTAGTAGTAAAACAGAAGCAACCCAGATCCCAAGAGAGTGAAACCAAGGGAAAATAGCAAAGCAGAGTTAAATGGATATCTAAGTAGTAAATTTTATGAGTTTAAAGTTTCCAGGTGATTTACCTGTAAATCACTTCAATTTAAGGAACACCTCACCCAGCGAAGATCACTGAATACCGACTACCAACAAATAACAAACATGTACCGTATGTATGTATAGTGGAGTACTCCCTCCGTCCTATCCATTTCTTTACCCTTTCTTTTTTGGTACGTTCTTCCAATTCTTTACATTACAAAACTTACTAAAACTAGTAGGGGTCCGGTCCCTGGCAAACGCATGCCAGGGACGGATTATTTAGCATACGGTTTTTAAGCCGTTGGATCAACGATCCAACGGCTCTGATTTAAAAAAAAAATTGCACCATACCGCATAAACTTTCTGCTGTACGGGCAAATTACCAAAATATCTTTACTGTTCACTTACCGCAAAAACTTTCTGCGGTACGGTGAATAGTAGATTTTTTATATGAAAACATGGGGCATTTTGGTAATTACTCGTTATGCGAACAGGGGCATTTTGGTAATTACTCCGTACCGCATAAAGTTTATGCGGTACGATACAGTTTTTTTTTAAATAACAGCCGTTGGATCAACCATCCAACGGCTGAAAAACTGTATGTTAAATAAGAGGTCCCTGACATACGTTTGCCAGGGACCGGGAGCCAAACTAGTAAACTTTTAATAGTAATACTCCCTCCGTCCCTATTTAGTAGTCCATTTTGAGAAAAAAATTTGTCCCTAAATATTTGTCTCTTTTCATATTTCAATGCATGTTTTTCAAGTTTTTCCAAAATTACCCCTACACTTCTATTTCCAATGTTTGACTTTATAATTAATTATACATTCAAAAGTTATTATTTAATGCAATAAGTAGGGGCAACTATGGAAACAAAATATGACATTAAATATTTCTTAAGATGTGTGTTTTTTTTCAAAATAGACTACTAATTAGGGACGGAGGGAGTATAAAATACTATTACACCCACTACTTTCTTCCACTTTTTCAAATCTATTATTAAATATTGATATGTCCCACCACTTTATCCACTTTTCATCACTTTACCGCTTTAAATATAATAAACATTGGTCTCCGTGCAAATCTCATGGAATAAGAAATTCAATGGACAGAAGGAGTATTATTTTTTTTAATGTCTCCTCCCCGGCTACTTTCATTTTTTTTGTTAAACAAACCTAAGGTAAGGTAGTATCATCCATTTCTTTACAATTTCCTTCTTGGCACGTTGCATCAATTCTTTACATTATTAAAAATAGTAACTTTTAACAATAAAATACATTATTACATCCACTACTTCACCCCACTTTTTCAACACTTTACACTATTACACCCACTACTTCACTTATTTTAACAATAAAATCACTATTACACCCACTACTTCACTTATTTTAACAATAAAATCACTATTACACCCACTACTTCATTTATCTTAACAATATTTCTTGGTCTCCGTGCAAAAAGGCAATGTAAAGAAATCGCTGGGACGGAGGGAGTACAAGATTTTAGCAAAAAAAAAAAAATTAGACTATCATTAAAATTTTAAATAAATTCTAATTTTATAAAAACTTACATTTTATATTTGTATTTAAAATTTTTTATATCTCACCTAAATATGTTTTAAATTTCTCTTTATAGTTAATTGAGTTGTATAACTCATTTTTAAAATTTTCTTTTTATGATACATTTTTATTCACAAAAAAAAATTAAAAAATGAATTGTAAAAATATACTTTATCTACCATTTAAAATGCAAAAAACGGTTAGAAATGAGACCGATGAAGGGAGTAACTGTTTTGTTTCATTTTTTTTAATTTTATTTTTAAAATTGAATATTCTTTTTTTATAGATTCGAAAATATATTTTATAACTTTTTCTTGACACAATTTTTTAAGTTTTAAAAAATTAATAATTTTATTTTAGAATAAATTCCATTATCTTCTAATGAAATATTTATGATTATTAATGATATAATATTTTAGTCAATTTCAATCAATTTGAACATATAAATCAAAAGTTTATTTGGGATGGAAAAAAAATATTATTTTGTGTCCCTTTTCAATTTTTGATGGGTATTTGTAAATAATATTTTTTATTTTAAATAAATATGTGAAATATATATTTTATGTTAAGAATAAAAAATTGTTATCTACAAACACGTTTTAAATTACGTTTAGATGGTTCAAATAAAATCGAAAAATTCATTCGTCCTTTTAATTTGTAATTTAGTGTTAATAATAAACGAGTTTGGATTCTCTGTCCCCTTTCTCCATGTCCCCTTTGTGTCCCCTCCTTTTTTAATACAAAAAAGAGGAGGCCATTTTAATAAATTTTTATTTATTAAAATGGGTCCCGCATGGGTACTCTTTTTGTATTAAAAAAAGGAGGAGACACAAAGGGTACATGGAGAAAGGGGACAGAGGATCCGGACGACCGGACCCATAATAAATATCATCCATATTGTACTGTAGTAGTTCAACTATTCTGTTTCGGATGTCTTTCTAAAATCCAACATCATCGGTGACGTTGTTTAGAATGGGGAAATGGCCAACAATACCTTAAATATGTATATCATAGAACAAGAATATCATAAAATATCAATGGTGGCCATAAATACCAATCTATTACGCATTTGAGATATGGGTGATAGATTTTATACATATTACGCATTTTATATATGGGTAATAGGTTCTTCTGATAGGGCTATTACGTATTTGTAGAATTGGTAACATATGTTACGCATTCTCCAAATGCATAATAGGAGAATCTTTTTTTTATATTACCCACTTGTAACATGCGTAACATGATCTTTTTTTATTACCCATTTTACACATGCGTAACTGCTTGGCAATTTTGGCCACAAATCCAGCAATTCGTTATTTTGGTTAATAATCATAAAAATTATGGTAAATATGTCATTTTTTCTTTAGAATGCACGACATTGAAAACAAGGCTGCCGTTAAAAGTTGACTGTGGTCAAATTTACTTCTTCTCATCATTTTTTATTTTTTAAATATTAATTATTTTTTCATGTTAATTATATATTTTTGTCATGTGTGGTGTTCATTATGTGTTTTTGTTTAAAGTAATCTTAAGAGTTTTTTTGTTCTACTATATTTAAATATTAATATAAATTTATTTTGTGGGTGTTTGGATTGCTTTCTAATTTAAAATATGTTCATTTATTGATTTGTGTTCACATTTTTTAGATAAAATCTTTCCTTTGCAAAGTAAGAATTTGTTTATTTGCTAATTTTTGCTCATATTTCTTTAATTAAAATTTTAGAAACATCTTTGTTGTCAAACAAAGAACATTTTTATATAAAGAACAACAAAGAACACTATGGAATCATTTATTTCAATAGATCCAATGGCCCCGCCAGGGGCACCCAATACAAAAAATTCTTATTTTTTATTCTCTTTCCATTCAGCAAAAAAAATCACTGTTCACTGACGACGTCAGTAGTGACGTCATCGTGAACAATGATTTTTTTTTTGCTGAATGGATATAGGGTATTTCCACATTGAGCTGTGGTGATTAAAAAAGATGATGGCGATACATTTAAGGTGAATGGGCATCGTCTCAAACCATATTTGGAAGATCCTTCAAATCATATCATAGAGAGTGGAACTCTTGCTGATGGGATCATCTCTGGTGCTTAAATTTTGCGACACACTGTATAGCAAAAGACAGTTAAGAAAGGCGCTTATTGGGAAGCAACCCATGAATGTTGTATCTATTTATGTACTTGATCAATAATTCTACATTGGAAAATCCAATGATGTGTTTAAGGTGTGTAGTTGAGTACGCTCATGAGAAGGTTTGCGAGTAATTTGTAGAAATTGTGTTGTTTTAGAAGAGGGGAAAGAATTAAGCCTGATCTTTTCGCTTTTTGCATGAGGAAAAGTGAAGCTACTATTTATTTTTCTCGATTTAGCATGATGGTGTACACTCTGGTGCTTTTCTTCAATTTAGCATGTTCACGCGCTGCATGCTCATGCTAACCATTGGATAGCTCTCTGCCACATTTTGTCGATTAGGCATGATCTTGCAAAGTTGTTGCACGTTCATGTTATTTTTAGACACCTGATACAGGACGTATACACGCTGTTGCAGACACCTGCAACTTTCATTAGGACTGCTATTGCTACCTGCAACTTTCCTTTCATGCTAGACATGTATTTTAAAAAATATATATAATAATTTTTGCTGTTGGCGAGAATTGATCCTGGAACCTTTCGTTAAATTGGAGAGCTCTTAATTATTGCACCATTGATGGATACTTGTATATGAAAGCATGTTATGATATATAAGGAGAGAAGAATCCCATGATATTAACTCATTTGATTGAGATCTTCGCACTTTCATTCGTTGGAGACACTTCATACAATGGCATATGGGAGTTTTTATAACCTTTCCTTGTATAATATTTTTCTTTATTTTTTTTTGTTTTTTTTAGGATTGTTATTGTTCTTCATATGTGTATATTATATTCTATTATTCATTGAGGACAATGAATCATTCAAGTGTGGGGAGGTGTTCTCAATATTATTAAAAATCAAAAAAAAAATAGAAAGTTAAAATTTTTTTGTATATAATTGCCTTGTCAAGAGCATGTTAACGAGGATAAGTACACATTTTCTAGACTAATTTTGCATGATTAATTCTGAGTGTCGTATCGTAGAATAAAAATCATTTGTTGCTTGATAATTCCTTGTGTGTGCTTTCAAAAATTTTAAAACTTGAGATGCTTCTTATTCAAATTTAGTGAGTCGAGCATGATTTTACCTTGTGAGATTTTGAGCCTAATTAATGATTGATATAGTTTATATCAATCGAATTTCTTTGTTGTGTGTTGTTCGTCAATTAGCATTGCTCTAGAACTTGTTTTGATACCTTGTTGAGACTACATGTTCTGTGTATGCATGAAAATGATAAAGGCACTAGGATTAACCTCATTGACCTAAACACTATCCTTATGAGTTATATCTTTAGTGAGCCCCCTTGAGCTTATATTCGTTTCTTTCATTTTTCACCACTCTATAATTTTTGAGCCTACTTGTTTATTCTTATCTTGATTTACCAGTAGAGCATTGTGATTCAACTTATGGGTGGGTGAATGTTCAAGTGTGGGAATTTCTTTGTTAAGGTTTGATATTTTGGTGGGAGTCATATAATGTGGTTACATAATCTTCTGTAAGTTAATCAACCGATTCTGTAACACCCCCAGATCTGGGGTCAGGGATCTGGTCATTACGGTCTCAATATCCATCCACAAAACCAACATAATTTAAATTACAACCTTGTGACCCAAAACAACATCATAAAACACACCCGTTATAGTCCCAGAGATGAAATCAGAGTAACCAACAATAATATTAATCACAAGTTTGAGTTCTTATATCCCAAAGAATTACAATTTTACCATTACATACTCTTTTCCATCCATTGGTATATGTCATAGTATAAATACATTGATACTTGAAAGCCAATCATCTAACCTACCAATAGCTTCTTAATCGACAGTGGTAGCTATGATCTCAGCTGTTAATCCTCCGACGGCTGTCACCTGCTTGCACCAAGTGCGCCTTGTGCGGCCATCAGATCTAACTGTTGTTGTGATATAAATAAATAAAGTAAGGGTGAGCAATAGCCCACCAAAAATATAATTGAACAGTGATAATATATAACAGTCCAAAATATCCTTGAAACCATATGCCATACATTTACGGAAATGATGCCTGTATAACTTAAATGATGAAGTTACTAGGTAACTCAAAATATATATTTTGTGTACATATCTGCTATACAAAAGATAAGCAAGATATTCTCAATTATCATAACAGATGAACTTGTAGGAAAAATATTGCAATTCCAGTTTCAACACTTTTTCACCTTGCCAACACCAACAATGTTGCAGAAATTTCTCACTTTTGGAAGATGAACTAATACGGGAGCATTGCCGCGCCAGATGCCCTGACGTTTACGATGATCAGTCATATGTCATGCATCTCATCAGTCGTTCTCTACATGTAGAAGGTAGCTCCAACGGATTCACTTGTCTACCGCCCTCTGGAACTCCTCAGCCAACGGTTGGGCTATTGCTGGACCGGCGCCACTCGGCCACTTACGCGTCTCTTAGTTCGAATATCATCCATGACTCTGAAACATAAAGTTCGTTCCCCTTTTCCCCAAGTATAACACTTGTTGATAGGACTCCACAAAGTAGTCATATCTAATTGGAAAGGAAAATTCACCAATATTTCCCAAGCTGATGCTTGTTAATGGATATAAACTTGTTCCATTGTATGAACCCAAAATTTCGGTAGAATTAAAACTTTTCCTATTATGATGAAGTGCATCAATGAATAGTGATTTTGAGGATTAAGAAAATTTTTCATGCCACCTATGTACGAGACGTAGTGTGGGTATTCCGAAGCTATACTAGTAATCTACGGAGTAAATAAGTGTATGTAAATGCGATCGGAATTCAGAAATTCCAAATTCTATTTTCGTGTAATATTTGACCGAGCAGTGAATTATATATCAGTAATATCAAGAAATGAGATATTTAATTTGAGGAATTGAGGAGTTAATATTTTGGAATTTTATTATAAGTGATTTGAGAATTTGGAACGAAAACCACTGAGGAAGTGAAACAAACGTTCTAGAAACCGCTGAAACTTTACAACGAGATTAAGCGATCAAGCGAGCGAATCATGAATTGAGAATAGTAAATATTAGAAGTCCAAGGAAGGATATATTATGAGAGGAAAATGGAATTGAGAATAAAATCCTAGAGTTAAAGGAAATGAGAACAATTGAGAAACCGCGAGAATTTTTTTTCTGAGATAAAGAGAAAATACAAAGAAAATTGGACACAACGATTGTTTGAGGTATTAGGCCACACTATTACAATGAAGTGCAACATATAAGTTGTAACATATTGATTTAGTAAATATACAAGAAGGGAAGCCCCTTGGTGCAAATAAGAAAAGGAAGGACTTGGAAACAATATGTATAAAGCAAGGGACTTGCTTGCAATTATGGATGGATAAAGGTAATCCAAATGAACCAATGAGGAGATGACACCACATGGCAAGAAGATAAGATGCATCCAAGTGAAAATATCAAGCATTATTGATCACTTTATCACTTTAAACAAAACAAAACAAACACCAAATACTCCATTCTGCCCAGCAGGAAAGGAGCTCACTAAAACGGGCCTAGAGACTTCATTACTCAATGAAATTTTTTGTTCTTTATATGGTTAGAAATCTGTGAAGACGATCTACAACTTTCATTCAGGAGCCTCGATCAGGAAACGAGGTCAAGGGCTTCGTTTTGGCTGATCTTTGGGGCGTGTTTTTCCAGTCAGGAAACTCACTTCCATGTTCTTGATTTCTTTGGTGAGATTGAAGATGGTGAGCATAGAGTAAGGCTTCCCCAAGGTTAACCAAGCTTGTTTGAGATTGTAAGAACATCAAGAAGGTATAAAAACCCTAACCCCTCTTGGCCATGTAGTAATTGTGATGTTTAATGTTAGATCCATGGTTATTAGTGTGAATCTTGGACATATAAGTTAAGGATGATGTAGACCTTGAGTTTAAGTGTTGTGGTTGTGATTTTTAGGCTTGTGGTTAGTGTATGTATCTCCATGTATGTTATAAAGTATGATCTTGGTGATTTAGATGCTGGTTGTGATGTGGATGTAAGATTCTTGGTTGGTTTAGTGATATAAGCATGCTGAGTTTTCCCCAGGAACTTGTACTGTCTTGTAGGAGGGTTTTGAACCCCCAAATCTTGTCCCCTGAAGTCCTAATGTATATTGTGGGAAAGGTATTTGAATGTAGTTTCCAGAAATATAAGGTTCATGACTAGGTGATGTATAGATTTTGAGTTATGGCCTGAGAAGTGAAATGTGTTTCTGGATTCCAGACTGCACTAAGTGGTCCCCTTGTGAACCTTGTTTGAACCCCTAACAATTTATGTAGGATCATGGGAAAATTAGAGAAGCTAGTAAATACAGTGGGGAAGGCTACCCAAAAAGAATTTGATTAAAATATGTATTTTTCAATTTTATAAAAATGTTGAAGTAAAATCCGCGCAAGTGAAAAACCACTTAGGAGATTAGTTTAAAGTAGTTTTAAGAATGTTCACTTGAGTTTCGAGTTTGAGGAATAGATTTGAGCCGAATGGGTAACGGAAGTGATAATGTGACGACATGGTCATATGAGAGGGTTAGTGGTCACAAGTGGAGTCGTTAAGTTGGTCTTACGATTTTTAAAACCTTATGATTAAGTAGCGTTGTTAAGGTACTAACGTACAAATATTGATTATGTATAGATTTCCATTCCACTTCGCGAGCCGACCACCCCAACCTCACCAAGGCAAGTTTTCCAACCCTAAGTATTTATTTTCAAAAGATTATATTCTTGATTTTACCTATGCAAGTTTACTTTTCAAAACTTATATATAAGGATTTTCACTGTTGTGTTTATAGCTTCCAAACGTATTATATGCTTATGCTTTACGAGATTATGTTGAAGTTTGAGATATATGCATAAGTGTTTGTACACCCTTGAACTTAGAATGAAAGTGTTTTCTTCGGACAACGACTCTAGTAATAGAGGTCGTAGCGGTCCAAATATACTATTGACCGGGGAGCGGTATATTGTTGTATCGTGATTAAATTGCGGAAACCCGAAGAGTCATTCGGGAAGTATCGTATACCTAAGTAATTATTATTTTTACGTTGTTAAAAATACTCAAAAATATCTATCTTGGATTAAAAGCTTATTTTAATTAAATAATTATTTTATTAATTGTTTGTATTAAATCTCAAAATATTATTTATTAATTATCGTTCATTGTTTTAAAGACAAAACTAATCCAAGATACCTTCAGCGTTTTCAAACTCGAACTCTTTCCCACCCAAAACATTTTCGAAAACCCCCGGTCAGGTTTTGCTTCTTGTACATTTTTCAAGAATTATTGGTCGACTGAGGTCGAACTTCAACTACTCGAATTTTCTATCAAAAGGATTTTTGAAAAGAAAAGAAAAAGGGGACTCTGGCAGGTGTGGGAATCGTTGCCGAAGGTGTTGCCGAAGGATGATTACGGATGTAGTTTTCATCGAGGGTGATTACGGATGTAGTTTTCACCCAAGGGTAGTTACGGATGTAGTTTCTATCCTTCTACTAGTAGAGAAGACCCGCGGATTGTTGGACTTGGTTGTGGCGACTGATCATCGTCAATCCTTGTCAGGTTTTTATGTTTTCTTCCAGTCCCATCCTCCACTTTGGAAAAATACTCAAACACTGCTTCTTGGGCCTAAGTGCCAAGTTGCCGATAGTGTAGTTTTTGATAAGAAAAATATTGACATCGTGCAGTATCTAGAACTGCAAGATTTCCTATAAAGATTGGCACGTGTTAGTGCACTCTTGTAATTATTTCAAAGAATAAAATGTTTTTGAATGAGAAACCTTCTAAGCTAATGGAAGGAAAGAGGTTTTGCAATAATGTATTCCCTGTACAGTATGTTAACCGTAGAGTGTTTTGCCGAAAATGATATACTAATATGTATATATTTTCAAACCTGAGATATATTGAAATGGGAACCTTATAAAGGATTCATATGTTATTCTTAAAGCTCCTTAGCGAGTATAAATGTTTTATTCAAACTCGGACATATATATTGTCGAATTATGTTTTGAAATCTGAGATATATACCCATACAGTTGGGAACGTTTTCGAAATAAACCACATAATTATTTTTCAAAATGGCGAACTTGCTGAGCATTATGTAGCTCATTCTTGCTTTATAAAAACTTTTCAGAAAGAGAAGAATTTGGTCAGTTAACTCCGTACCAGCAGAAGAGGAGTAGAAGATTTATCCCGAGATGACTTAGTTCCAGATAAATACTACAGAGTAAGTCTGATAGGTTTTCAACTGTAATAGTAAGACTTGTCTTCAAGTGTAGTTGTATAAGTGGAAGTGCGTAAGATTCTGGATTGTACAGATGAATTGTAATATTTAGTGTTACTTTTGATTATCGTTTCTGAGGCTCTAACTTGTATGTGCGTAAGATTGAGGTCTGGATGGATGTATTGTTGAGTTGTAAAGTTAATACAGGTATGATATGGTTGGATGGTGATGTGACGACCTGAATCTTTGACCTCGGATTTGGGGGCATCACAGAAATGGTATCAGAGAGATAAGTTATAGTACTCAGAAACGAGAGTGTTGAGAGTTAAGTCTAAGTAGGAGAATGACATCAGAGATCGTAGTAAACTTATTATTGGACTACCAGAAGAGGTACTGGTGAGTAGAATGGACTGGAGTGTTTACAGGAGGTATCATGCTAGGGTCGATAGAATCCTTAGAGACCTTTGGAATGATGAATAGAGGTTTGAGAGTCGTACATGACCTATCATAGGTAATGATATAGGAAGCAGAGCAAAATCTCGAGAGCAGCTGAGGTAGAGGCGATATTGCCAATATGATCGGATGACTAGGCTGGCATAAATTTTGTGGCCCATAGTCCTCCACAGTTTAGAAGGTGGCATTTTAAGAATTAAGAAGTTTAGACATCCCTACATAAGTAAGGGTACTTAGTACTTGGAATAATGAAAGTCTTTTACTTTGGCTATAAGATCCGATTTTCGATAAGTAACGGGTTTACCTGAAAGTTGGTCACTATGTCGTTGTGGATTTCATTACCCTTGATGGCGAATTTTACATGTGTTATACGAGAATGTTATCTTAAGACGAGCGTGCTAGATAATTCCACGCATGATCCGGACGCTAGAGCATGGTAGTTCAACTTAGAGAACAAACAAGTGGGATTAACAAAGGGACTCAAGAGAAGTTGAATATGGTTGCAACGAGCGATACAGTGATCTCAGAGTCTACCAAAAGAAAAGACCAACGGGTCTAGAGTGGGATCCTTTGATAGAGATGTTAGCAGGGACTACGTATATATGTATTGTAGACCTCAATATTTTTGGTATATGTTCACATGCACACACCCGCCACTGAACCCATGGACTGCACTGAGATCCCTGAGAGATCTCTTTGATCTGTTCCCAGGGGGAACTGGCCACTTGTGATTCATGTCGAAAGGCATGAAGTAGGACCCTATGGACTTAGCAGGTGTCCCCGGAATGATGTGAAACTTGGTCTTCAAGATAAAGCACGGAAATGATAGATATACTTGTGAAACCCTAACTGGATAAATGACTTTTAGATGATGATTGGGAGATGCACTAGTTGGTGTCTTGTATTACGAAGAAGAAGAGATGGAGTTACCCTCATAATGGTGATAATGAGATGCACGAATGATTATTAACTTATTTTGGTAACTACCGGCTGGTGCACTACTTCATTTTTAAACTGTTCACTAACCATGTTACCTCGATTAGTTTATATCAGGTAATCCTTCTAGCTTTCTACTTCAAATTTGTGGAATAACAACCAGTGATATACTCTCCCTGAAGCAGGACTTATCCGAAGTAATTTTATTTGACCCATGAACATTCTATTCAAAAATTTATGATGACCTTGTTCGGCTCAGGCCTATTTACACTTTCTTTCAATTATCCGAGGAATGTTCCACGAATACTTCCTTAATTATTCGACGAATATTACTTAACAAATATTGATGTTTGATTGCTTCTTTCATACTTGCACTCTTCAGTTGAGCTCATAAATATTTAACAAATTACTGAGGACATGGATGATCTAATGTCCAGACATCCTTCATGAATTCTTTTCTTCTATTCAAGATGAGATTGTACATCGTACATTGAAATCATAGTAAGGATATCATTTTGATATTGGTATTCTGAATTTAATTCTACTGTAGGATCTGATAAAGCATGTGTACGAAGGCACCCTTGGGTGGACCGTTTCACTGGTAGGTAATATTTGATGAGTGGTTATCGATTGTTCCGATACCTAGAACATTCTCTTCAGATTTTATAGTTTTCTTTTTCAAACTTAATAACTTCTTATTTCCATTCGTTGTCCGAGTAGCCTAAAGTTTCTTCAGTGGCTACGATGTTGAAATTCCGTTCTAGCCAATTGAAACTGGCTAGTCGATATGTCAATATGAATGACTAGTTGATTGTTTTAACTAGTCAAAATTGTAATGTTGTGAAGAACACCTAGCTAATTGTCCTAGCTAGTGGTGATGTCTCAAACAAGTGAACTAGCAAATTTTGTCTAGCTAGTTGCTAGTGTTTCTTGAAAAGGACTAGTTATTGTTTCACTGGTCCAACTCCCAATTTAATTCATTCAGCAATTCCTCAATGCATTTTGCATGTGGTAAAGTATGATAATGAAAGTTTTGACGAATAACTTGATTGAGACCTAGTGAGGTCGCCCACTCAACTTGAATTCTACCCATCTTCGTATCAGACTTTATGTCACTTGAATATTCTGTTCTTTCATTCATATAATGAAGATTCATTTGAAACCATAGATTACTTGAATGATAAACTGCTTCATTTTTATTGTCATAGAGTAGAATTGTTTTCGATCGGTTGACCTTTATCAATGGGACTTTTCAGATCCTCTATTTTTCAAGAGGAAAAGTATTCACCAGATGTAAGAATCGTATAAAGACCGTCTTTATGACTTTTGTATCCAACAATCATTGCCCTCGTGCAACATTCTCTATGATATCACATTACAAAATTTTCAGGACATGAAGGAATAAACCTTGTTGTATTCTTTCTGTCCATCCTTACATCTCCGAAAATTGAGACTCCTAGTATTTGGAACCATCAACATTCTTGGAACATCCAATGTGGAATTCTTATTGAAATTATCTATTGGACCTTGTTATTTTGAAACCATTCCTTTCAAAAGTCATTACTCTAAGGTGAACGGGAGGTACAATTGTGAACCGTTGCACCAATATGAGATCAAAAACCAAATGTTGTAATTGTGCAGCCAGAGCGTGATGCCGAGTAATTATTTAAAGTAGGAATAACATGTCGGGGCATAACACAAGACCTTTAATATTAGTGTGAGAAAAGTTATAGGAAATGATGAGGTGGTTGGGAGTACGTTCCTACCAACCGTTGTCAGGGTGTTATAGTAATGAATTCTAGAGTTACCAAGCCTTTTCCTGATCCAAGAAATTCAAATCGATTGCGATGTAAGACATATCCTTAGAGGAAACTAACATGGAAGTGAGATGGACAAGAAAGGAAGAAATATCGTGGCAAGAATGTGAAGCTTTACTTAGCAAAAAGGGATTGATGCACATAGCGAGACATAAAGTTTAAAAGGCCCCTAATAGCAAATGGATGCATGGATATATCCCAATGATCCTTCGAGATTACCACCTAATCAAGTTTATTGGGAATCGCAGCAGCATACAGGCCTCAGGCTGATTGGTGCCAGTTGTGAAAGAGGACGAGCGTATGGCATCTTACATATACCATCGAGAATCGATACCCCTAACTGAAGATGTAGGAATTGTTGACCAGTTAAAACGCGTAGTTGTTTTTTTTTTTTTCAAAGATAAGGTTGTAAGGCGGGTTTCACCAACTCAAGATCGACCTCTGTACTGTGCCAAAGTTGGGATTTCACACTAATATAAACGTTATAAAATTATGGTAGTATCGTTTGAGTGGACTAATGTTAGTTACAGAGGCATGCCTGTATACATCTAATAACAAGCCTAATTGTTTGTAATGCCTTGCATTACTTACATGACCTCTTAACTGAGGGAACCTCTAGTTGTAGAGTTTCTGGTTGTATTGTACTTGTAATAGGCATCAAATCCTAGTTGTGTAATTGTACAAATAGAGTCTTGAATAATGCTTGAAAGAAGTTCCATGGTTCATGCCTCAAGCTAGGAGTTAAAGACTGCCAAATAATCACAGTTGGGATTTGAAGAAATGAAGAATTTGCCTAAGTACCAATTCGAGAAGTATATTTGTCTATTCGAGAATTCCAGCATTCGAGAAGTCAGAGATTCGATATCTCAAGACACTGTTCGATATCTCAGGGATTCGATATGTCTACTACTCTATTCGAGAACTCAAGAAGTCAACAAGTCAAGATGGTATTCGAGTTCTCAAAGAGTCAACAAGTCAAAGTTCCATTCGATATCTCAAAGACTCAGAAAGCTATTCGACAACTCGAGGATTCGATAAGTCAAATGCTCTATTCGACAACTCAAGGAATCCTGATGGAAAAGAGCTATTCGAGAAGTGGTTCAATATGTCACTATAACAGTATTCGAGAACTCAGAGTTATCGATCAAGTCAATTCTAGTTCTCGAATCACTTACTTAGTCACTTCTCGAATACATTCTTGGAGACAAAATACTGAAGAAATTGTACAAGTCAGAAACCTGCAACAAGCCAATGCACTTTATGGACCACAACCTGTAAAGTGCTCTGGAAAGCCTACAAGGAAGCTTGGAGAGATATAGAAGAGACAAGGAGCTAAAGAAGTGGATCTAAACAGGCTTTGCAAAGTCAAATCTGTAACCGTTTGGACTCTTACTCAAAAAGGATAGACAGACTAGAAAGTAATTTGTTTAGCTACCTTATTTGTAGTAAGCAGGCTGTATCCATGTTCTATAAGGACACAACCTCACTTCATAACTTAGTAACTTTTGTGAGTCTAGTTTTTCATACACTGTAAGCTATATCTCTCTGAGAAAAACGAAGCTGAGAATACTACCATTTGTATTCACAGATTGTAGCAACCTTTATCTAATACACATTAGATTAAAGTGATATTGTGTCTTGTGTTGTTTACTTATCCGCACCTTAATTTCTGCACACACAAGCACTTATCTGCTACACAGACTCAATCCAAGAAAAGTTCAAGAATCCATTCACCCCCCCCTCTGTATTCTTTTACCGTGTTCAATACTCAACAAGTGGTATCAGAGCGGGCTGTTTATTCAAAAACAGAGAAACGATCATGAGTTCGAATACACCAAAGACTACAGGAACGGTGAAGGTCCCTAAGTTTGATAAAGAAAACTTCAACCTCTGGAAGATAAAGATGATGTTGTTCATCAAAGCCTCTCATCCCTTGTATCCTGAGATTCTCAAGAATGGTCCTTTTGTACCACAACAAGAGATACCAGAGAAGACTGTTGGAACCATAACAATCCCTAGAGCTTATGAGGCCAAGGATCCATCAAAGTGGACAGAGTCAGAAAGGGAGAAGGTTGCTCTTGACAGCCACCTCATGTTGCTCATCATTGATTCCATGGATATGTCAATGTTTGCAAACATTGCATCATGCACGTCTGCTAAAGAGATGTGGGATCACATTGAGGTGTTGTGTGAAGGGACTGATGAGGTTAAAGAAAACAGGAAACAGATATTGGTCACACAGTATGAAGCTTTCATGGCACAGCCCAAGGAAAGCATCACTGAGATGTTTGAAAGGTTTCACAAGCTAGTTACTGAGTTGCAGATGAATGGAAAGGTTTACAGCACCAAGGAGTTAAATATGAAATTTCTGTTGTCTTCACCAAATCATCTGGAGCAAAGAGTCATTTCCCTTAGAGAGAGAGATTTGAACAAAGTCACCTATGATGTACTCTATGGAGTCCTAAAGACTCATGAACTTGAGTTACTTCAGAAGAGGGCTATCCAAGCCAACCAAGGTAGGATGATAAACACATCATGTGCCTTGATTGTCAACAAATCCATTCTGGACTTAGAAGCATCTACAAGCCAACTAAGGATAGAGGAGGTGGCAGATGATGAAGAAACTGAAGCTGGGGTGAGTGAACCAGTTGAGGAAAAGGAGGAAGAAGAAGAGGAGTTTTACACTCTGGAAGAACTTGATGGGATGGAAAATACTTCATATGCTTTCATGGCCAGAAAATTTCCAAACATCAGATTTAAAAGAAATCAACCCTTCAAACCCAAAACTCAAAACCATTCAGCCAACAAGAACAAGGCACCTGTGAAACCAAACAGAAATAAGTTCAAAACCGGTTATGTGGATAGGTCATCTGTAAGGTGTTATAGATGCAATGACCTAGGGCATTTTGCCAGTGAATGCAAGAAGCCTAAAAAGAAGGATAGAGATTATCTTGAGCTAGAAGCTAAGTATGAGGCCCTTCTGAAAAAGCAGACACATGGTAAGGCCTACATAGCTGAAGGGAAGTGTTGGGATGATTCTGAGAGTGATGAAGAGGAACAAGAATTCTGCAATTATGCCTTGATGGCCAACTCCAAGGATGACTCATCTTCATCTGATTCTCAGGTACCATCTCTCACTACTATAGACATGTCTGTTTCTGAATACAAATCCATGATTGAACAATTATCTGTTGAAATGTTTAATATTCATACTAGTATGACTGCTGCTAATGAGGAGATTGCTAAACTGTCTACTAGAAATGAAGTATTAACCAAAAAGAATGAGGAACTTGAGCTAACTGCTATGCAAGTAGAAAGCCTTAAGAAAGAAGTTGAATATTTGGAGAACAAGGTTCTATGTGCTAGTCAAGTAGAGAAGGCTCTTAGGGATGAATTAGCTGAGAATGAATTCAAACTTAAAACTTTCAAGAAATCATCTGGTTTAGTGCAATCCTACTGTGAGAAAATTGAAGCTAAACCTAAAGCAGCTATTGGACTTGACTATGACTCTCTCAAACAAAGGAAAGGCTATGCTGTCATTGAAGAGGACACAGCTGTTCATGAGAAAGTGCCTCACATTTTTAGAAAAACTGAAAATCCAATTTTTAAGGAATCAACATTTGAAATTGATGAGGATGCCTTACTCATCAAGCAAATGTTGAATGATGAGGATGAGGCACAATCTAGTGAACAGCAAGCATCCTCTAAGGGTGAGAGTGTCAAGTCAAAGACCAAGAAGCCAGTAGTTGATAGGCCAAGACCTAAGAAGTTTGTTAAGTTTGTCTCAGCTGGGAAGAGTGAATCAGAAAAGGTAGTGACTAAAAAGAAACAGAACAGAAATGGCAAGTTAGGGATTAACAAGGATAACAACTATGCTTATATGCCTAATGCCCCTAGGAAAACTTGTCAGAACTATTTCAGTACCAATCATCTAACTCATGCATGCAAGAAACCTGTTGGTAGTGTGTCTAAACCTTTCTATGATTGTTCTGTGCCTCTAAGACATAGAGATGCACCCTTCTGTGATAAATTTGACTGTATGCCATGCAATATGAATGTAATGACTAGTTGTTTTAATTTAAGAAGACAGTTCATTGATGGTTGTATCAGTCACAATTCTCACACACACTACACAAGGTCAAAGTCTTCAAGTCCTCCTAAAGCTAGGAAGGTACCTTTGTCACCTAAGTCTGAAACCTCAGGTTCTAAGACTTCCAACAGTGACAAGAAGACTGACACTAAGAAAGTTAACAAGCATGCTGTTTATGATAAAACTGTCTCTAAGTCACATGGACCCAAACTTGTTTGGGTACCAAAGGAAAAGTAATAACTTTGTGTTTGCAGGGCAAAGAAAGTGAGAAGAAGGTCATGTGGATTTTGGACAGTGGATGCTCAAATCATATGATTGGTGATATGGCCCTGCTATCACAGTATGAGGAAAAGGCTGGCCCAATGGTTGCTTTTGGAGATGACAGCATGGGTAACACATTGGGATATGGCAAGCTGAAAGTTGGAAATGTCATCATTGAAGATGTAGCACTAGTCAAGGGGCTCAAGCATAATCTGTTAAGTGTTGGTCAGTTTACTGATAGAGGATTCAAAATGAATTTTGACAAAGATGAATGTTTGATCACCCATAAGAAGACTGGTGATTTTGCTCTATCTGGAGTAAGGAAGGGAAGCCTGTTTGTAGCCAATATGGACTCTACAAACAAGGACAAAATTTGTTGCTTTTACTCAAAAGCATCAAATGAAGATTGTTGGCTGTGGCACAAGAAACTATCACACCTGAACTTTAAGGCCATTAATTCTCTAGTCAAAAGAGAGTTAGTGAGAGGCATGCCCACACTTGAATTCTGCCAAGAAGGAGTGTGTGAGGCTTGTCAAAAAGGAAAAATGAAGAGATCAAGCCACAAGTCAAAGACAGTGACATCTGTAACCAAGCCACTACAACTTATCCATATGGATTTGTTTGGGCCTGTTAACATAATGTCACTTGGAAGAAAGAAGTATGCCCTGGTAATGGTTGATGATTTTTCAAGGTATACATGGGTAGAATTTCTGGCATCAAAAGATGAGGCTCCACAAGTAATCATTGAGCATATAAAGAAAGTTGACAAGGAAGCAAAGGCAAACAATGCAAGTGTGATTGCATTGAGGAGTGATAATGGAACATAGTTCAGAAATGCCACACTTGAAGCATTCTGCAAAGAGAATGGCATTTCTCAGCAATTCTCAGCTCCAAGGACTCCACAACAAAATGGAGTTGTTGAGAGAAAGAATAGAACTCTAATTGAGGCTGCTAGAACAATGTTACTTGATGCAAAAATGCCCACATGTTTTTGGGCTGAGGCTGTGAGCACTGCATGCTATATTCAGAACAGAACCCTCATCAACAAAAACACTGGAAAGACTCCTTACAACTTGATGACTGGAAAGAAGCCTACACTGAAGTATATTCATACTTTTGGAAGCAAATGCTTTGTACTTAAGGACAATTCTGAATATGTTGGAAAGTTTGATGCAAAAGCATTTGAAGGAATTTTTCTTGGCTATTCTATGGAAAGAATTGCATACAAGGTTTATGTCATCAGTCAAAAGAAAGTTATGGAAAGCACAGATGTAACATTTGATGACAGCAAACTACCTGGACTAGAAGAAGCCAATGATGAAGACAAAGATCCATTGAAGTTTAATAATCTAGATGATTCTGATGAAGAGACTGAAACTAGAATTGAAACTCAAGTTCAACAAACTCAAGTGAATAATGATACAAGAGAAGAATTTGTGCCAATCAATAGTGAAGAAACAAGCATCCAAGACACACCTGTGAGTAATGGCAACTTCACAGGGGGAGGAAATGAGGATGATCATGTTGAGGATGATGAAGCAACATCAAGGATGAGAAATCAGGCTGAACACTCAAGGAAATGGGATAGATCACACACTGCAGAGCAAATCATTGGAGATCCTAATGCAGGAGTAAGGACTAGGAGAGCAACTCAAAATGAGTGCCTCTATGGATGTTTTCTATCACAAGTTGAGCCTAAGAAACTTGATGATGCATTGTTGGATCCAGATTGGATTATTGCCATGCAAGAGGAGCTGAATCAATTTGAAAGGAACAAAGTATGGGAACTTGTGCCTGCACCAAAGAACAGAACCATTGTTGGAACAAAATGGGTTCTGAAGAATAAGATGGATGAAGATGGTGTAATAATAAGAAACAAAGCAAGGCTGGTTGCAAAAGGATACTCTCAACAGGAAGGCATTGATTATGATGAGACATTTGCCCCTGTTGCTAGATTGGAAGCCATTAGAATATTCTTGGCATTTGCTGCTCATTCAAACTTTAAAGTTTATCAAATGGATGTCAAGAGTGCATTTCTAAATGGAGAGTTGGAAGAAGAGGTTTATGTGCAACAACCACCTGGCTTTGAGGATCCACATTTCCCAGAATTTGTCTACAGATTGCTTAAGGCACTGTATGGACTTAAGCAAGCTCCAAGAGCATGGTATGATACTCTATCACAATTTCTTCTTGAAAATCAATTCACTCGAGGCACATTGGACAAGACACTGTTTTACAAGAAGCATGGTGATGATATGATCCTAGTTCAAATCTATGTGGATGATATCATTTTTGGTTCTACAAATGAGAAACTGTGTGAGAAATTCTCTAAACTCATGCAGAGCAGATATGAGATGAGTATGATGGGAGAGTTAACATTCTTTCTAGGGTTGCAAGTCAGTCAAAGGAAGGATGGTATCTTTATCAGTCAAACCAAGTACATCAAGGATATATTGAAAAAGTTTGACTTGGAAGATTGTTCACCTGCCAAGACACCCATGGCCACTGCCACTAAATTGGATGAAGATGCTAAAGGCAAGAGAGTAGATATCTCAATCTACAGAGGCATGGTTGGTTCTCTACTCTACCTCACTGCAAGTAGGCCAGACATCATGTTTGCTACATGCTTGTGTGCAAGGTTTCAATCAAATCCAAAGGAATCACATTTGATTGCAATAAAAAGGATCTTTAGATATCTGAAGGGCACTCCTAACTTGGGATTATGGTACCCTAAGGACACAGGGTTCAATCTGGTTGGCTACTCTGATGCTGATTATGCTGGATGCAGAGTGGATAGGAAAAGCACCTCAGGAAGCTGCCAGTTCCTTGGACAAAGGTTAGTTTCTTGGTATAGCAAGAAGCAACAATCTGTGTCAACTTCTACAGCTGAGGCTGAATACATAGCTGCTGGAAGTTGCTGTGCTCAAGTGCTTTGGATTAGAAATCAACTTAGAGATTATGGACTTGTGTTGGAAAGAATTCCAATCATGTGTGACAACACAAGTGCAATCTCTATAGTTGCCAATCCTGTCAATCATTCTAGAACAAAGCACATTGACATCAGATATCATTTCATAAGAGAACATGCAACTAATGGAACCATTGAGTTGCATTATGTCTCTACAGATAAACAACTAGCTGATATATTCACTAAGCCATTAGATGAAGCCACCTTCACAAGGTTGGTAAGTGAGATTGGAATGCTGAATTCTTCAGATTCTGGCTAAGTGAATACATCATCTAGATTGTTGCAGCAGTAAACACTTACTTTATCTAAATCTTCAATATTTTTGAAGTAAGTGTTGGCTGAAATATGATTTATAAATATTTCAAATCTGTTGCATATGTTGAAAATCATATTTTTATTAACTTAAAATTTCTATGAAATTTTGAGAAAATCACTATTTGATTTGCTAGGATATTTTTCAATGAATATGTCTGGTAAATTTTTACAAGATAGTGAAAATCAAATTTTTATGAGTGATGGGTATAGTTCGATAAGTCAGACTTCTCGAATGATTCACTATTCGACATCTCTAATAAGTCTCATTAGAGTACTCTTGAGTTCTCGAATAGAGTCTTTCTGAGATATCGAATAGAGGAATTATTGACTTCTCGAATATAGTAACTGAGTTCTCGAATGACTGAGTTCTCGAACACTATATTTGAGTTCTCGAATCATTTGAAAAGGCTGAATTCTCGCTGAATTTTAATCGATTTTGGACTTTTGTCTAAAAGTTTAATTCACTCATAAAAACACATTTTATTTAATTTAGAATTATTTCTAAGTTAGATAACTGCCAGCTGTGAGTTTCTATCTGCTTGAGTTATCGATTAAGCCATTCTTGACTTCTCGAATAGTTGTTTTCTACTTCTCGAATGCCTGACTTGTCGATACAAAACCTTCTGCTAATCGACAATTCAAGTACTTCATACTTATACAATTTCACATCTATTCGATTCATTTCATTCGATTTCTCAAGCATCTACACTCTCTAAACCCCTGAAACCCTAGCTACGAAAAGCCAAATTTCTTCTTCAACCTTCAATTTCTTTTCTCTCTTCTACACAAATGGCAACAGTAAAGTTTAACACCAACTTCATCGCACTCACTAGTGATGTTGAAGCACCCAATGCCAATTTCAAGTGCTTTGTGAAATGGATGGCTGAGTCGTATATCAAGGATGCACTCTCTGCCAACCCAACTCTATATCTAGATATTCTGGAACAATTCTGGAGTACTGCTATTGTGGAGGTTGTAGCCCTGGAAAACGCAATCACTTCATATGTCATCTACTGCAAGGTTCAAGATAAGGAAATCACTATCACTACTGCAGACATGAACCAAGCACTAGGACTACAACAAGAGTCATTTGACAGAATGGCCACTAACGCAGAGTTGGAGGAATTCTTTGAGTTCATAAACTACTCAGATGGGATTAACCTTGGAAAGCTAAACAGAAAGAATCTGAGAAAGGAGTGGAGTTATGTGTTTGCAACTCTTCTCCAAGTCTTCACTGCCAGGAAATCAAGCTTTGACCAAATCAGTGCACCTGTGCAGCAAATTGGATATGCTTTGGCCTATGGAAAGAAGATAGATGTTGGCCAAATCATACTTCAAGAATTATATGGGAGACTTGGTAAGAACACAACCAAGAGAGGTACTGATATTTTCTTCCCTCGCTTTATTCAATCTGTACTTAATTATAAAAATGCTTCATTGATTGAATTGCCTGGGATTGATAAAAATAAAATAGGCTATCCTAAGTCCATGACCAAACTCATTTTTGGTAACTTGGAAACTAGGAATGATGTGGATGTAAGACTGAACATAACTCCCCATATGGAGAGTTTGTTTAGAACTTACCCCCACAACATGCCAACATTTGATGCAAAATCTAAGTTAGCACAGCCCAAGCAAGTAGAACAAAATGCTAACCCAGGGCCTGCTAACCAACCCTCTCAACCAAACACTCTACCTCTTACTGAGCCAACTGCATCATCCTCCCAAAAGGGTGATGTTAGTAAAAAGAAGAGAAAGGAAGTAATGTCTGCACCTTTAAATATCTTGTCTGAAGCAGCATTAGCTGTTGAATTAGGTCTAGGATGTGAGGAAACTGAGTTACCCTTACACAGAACAAAGAAGAAGAAAGCTAAGACCACCTCTTCAGTCACACAAATGGCTGAAGTTGTAAAATCAGGGGCACACAGCTCACTAGATGTATCCTCTCAACAGGGTGCACCTATAGAATCAAGCATCCTCCCCAATGCACCTTCTTGTATAGAGTCAGCACATGGGAGTGATAAGGCTGGCACAACACTGAGTGGAGAGCACATCACTTTTGAAACTCCCTCTATCTCTCAGGGGGAGTTGCCAAAATCTACTCTAAAACACACTTCTCTTCCAGAATCTAACTCTGAAATTTCTTTGGAGCCTGCAACTCAGACAACTGAGATGCAAGGTATTGATCATCAAGAATTCTTTTCTCTTGATGAGCCAATAATTTCAAGTGACTTAGTGCATGACACTTTGTTCACCACTCAGAACCCACATTTGGATGGTGAGGGAATGCATGCTGAGGCATATCCTAATGACACCATCACAAACACAGAGGTTCCCCTAGTTCTTACTAGAGACTCTGTGCCTGTGTCAACTGCTGGTGTAATTCATCCCACTTCTGTGGTGACACCAGTAGTAGAGTCAATCCATCCGGTTACAGAAGTTGCATCTGTAACTGAGGAGACTAGCTTGCCTAGCTCTAGCTCTGACTTCATGTCAACATGGCTGAAGCCTGTGCAACATGACAGTGCTTCAGGATCAGGGTCTGTTCCACAACAATTGACGGTTGAAGCACTTCAAAGCTTAATTGTGGATCAGATTCCTGAGTTCACAAAGATTGCTCAGCACCTTCTCACTGCAGACATGCCCAATCCAGACTATGAGGCTATTCTGTTATGCCATAGGGATGATGTGGAAGTGCAGAAGTCAAAGATCATTGATGATGCTGAGAGAGATGGCAACATAGATGCCTGGTTGCAAGGAAAATATGATATTACTCTCGATGAAGCACTTCAGTATCTCAGGGAGGAATACATCACTTCACTGGGCTCCAATGCAAAATCCCTGTCACCTGGTGAAGTGTATGAAGCTGTAAATGATTCCTACAAGGGTTTCCTCAAGGCTGCACACTATCTTGGCAAAGGAGTCAAAACTGAAGTCAACAGGGTGTGTGATAAGACAGCCACTTCAGTAGCAGAAGTCAAGAGGGCCTTTGATGCTAAATTTCCTCAATTGGACAGTGTGTTCAAGGACATCAAACACTGCAACTCTACCTGCACTCAGGTGGACAATGGGCTGGCTGTGCTAAAAGATGCTGTCACAGGTCTGGGGCATAAATTTCAGAATCTATCTGACCAGACTACAGATGCCAATGCCATGCTGAGGATAATGTTCAAGAATCTCTATGGAGATAGGCTAGTGACTGATGTTCCTGTGCATGAATTGTCTAAATATGAAGTGAAGAGGCTTCAGGATCAATCTTTATCTGGTTTTAAGGCCAATGAGCTATTCACTAAGGTCAACACTCTTGAGCAGGAGGTAGCTACTCTCACCAAGACCAATGCTCATCTCACAGACAAAGTTGCATTGCTAAATGATCAGGTGGACACTCATGCATCCACCACAGCTGATGTCCTTCTGCATCAACAATCCATGTTAGCTGCAATGATGAAGCATATGGGTCTCCCTCCACCTGATGAATCTTCACTCCCAAAGGACATTTCTACAGCCTCTGTGCCTGACAACAAGCCTAAGGGGGAGAAGAAGGCTAGTAGGAACTCAAATTCAAAGGGGGAGACAAAGGGAGAGAAAGGCATAATAATCAAAGAGGGTGGTCAACAAAGGGCTTCTAAGTCTCTAGCAAATGTGCCTGGCAAGGGAAAAGCCAAAGTAGATGAGCCTCCATCTATCTTGCCAGTTGTCACCTTACCAACTGTGCACATCACTACTCCTGGAGGACAAAAGCAATCCATTACTACCACAGTGGTTGCAGGGAGTATGCCATCTGACAAACCTCAAATCTCTATATCTGAGAGTGCCAAGCCTGTAGAAGTCAAAGTTGTTACTGAGGCCAAGCTACAAGAAGTTGCTAACTCCAATGACTATCATGATAAAGCCTTCTTGGAGTTTCTGAAAGCCATAAGGGAACAGGTTGGTGACACTCAGTTCTATCTGAGGGAGTTGAAGAAGCAGATAGACTACATCACTGTCATCCCCAAGAAAGTCAACAATATATGGGTCAAGGAGATAGTGATGGTTTCCAAACTAAAGATATGGCATCTAATATACCAGACTCTACAAGACCTAAAGCACTCAGAGATAGATGCCATACTTGAGCTCATTGAGAAGAAGAATGAGAACAGCAAGAGTCTGTTTGATGATTTGAGGAATGGTCAACCTACAAGGCTACCAGAAGTGATCAAGAAGCCATGGACAATTATTTATCAGTCTGGTACCAGAATTGAAGATATCAAGCAACTGGTCATTCCTCATGATCTCACCTCCAGAAATCACAGACTGATCATTGCTATCATTGATCAATTACAGAAGAAGGTTGGAGCCAGAAATGCTGAAGAAATTGAGGCACTGCATATCCTCAGAACCTATATTGCAACTGGTGAAATTCCAGAGATGGCTCAACCTAGGAGAAATAAGGATGATGATTCTGAAGACAAAGGTGATGGGAGGAGAAGACATCACAGGAGAGATAAGGGTGATGAAGACAAGAAGAAAAAGGGAGACAAGGATAAAAAGGATGATGATGACCAAGGTAAAACATATGTGAGAAAGAGTGGAAGACAGCAAGCCTTAGGCACTGCTAGCAGTAATCTCACCACAACACAAGACTCTAAGTCTAGGGTGAATACTGTTAGTAGTGACCTAGCAAAATCTACATCTATGGCCTCTGCAACTGTCTTACCATCTCAAGAAAAGAAGAAGATTCAAGTCAAGAAACCATGTGTATGTTTCAGAAAGCAATCTGCTAATGGAATACTACTATGGTCTACCAACCAAGGTCAAAGATTTCTGCCAAGCAACCATGTCAAGAGGATAAAGTTTAAACATACTGCAAGGAGAGTGAAGCTATCCAAATCTAGAGCCCTAACAATCATTCCAGGATTAAAGCTCCAGCCACTTGATGAAGACTTTGATGAAGAGCAACTGCTATTTCTAAGAGCTCAAAAGATATGCTATGCTGCAATTGTGGATGACCACCTTGTAATCAAGTACACTGATGGGAAAGAAATGAAATTCAAACAAGGGGGTTGTCAACATTGGGGTAAATTGTATGAGATAGAAAGAATCATTGCATTGCTGGATTCTAAGGACAAGGTGGAGAAAGTATGGAAGCTGGAATTGATTGACTTTGTGAAAATGAAGAAAGACTATGCTGAGAAGATAAGGAAGGGCTGCTATGAGAAATGGTTAGAAAGGGAGAAAGAAATTGATAGACTGGAGATTGAAGCAGAAAAGCTAAGGGCAAAGGGATTGTGTAGAGTTCAGTTTGATCCCTATGTGGTGAAGTATAGGAGGAGAAATGGAGACAATGTCAATATAAGAATGAACCTACTCAGTCACTATCCTGCCAACATTCTGAAGCCAGTGCTTGAAGATTTCAAAAGCTCTATTATGATTGAAGAATTGGATGCTATGACAGAAATCATGAGAGCAGTAGATGAGATTGCAAGAAAGGAGAAAGAAAGGAAACAGAAAGCATATGATGATCTACAAGCCAAGGCAATGGAGATGCAATCAAAAGAAAACGGCTAGTACCTCATCATACTGTGAGAAGTATTTATCTTGTAATTTCATTTATGTGTTCAATCAAATCACATACCTGTACTTTTAAAGTTTTATCTTTATGTATGTTAGGCTTGTTATCAGACATGAAATTGTGACTAAGGGTCTTACTCACAATTTGGGGGAGATTGTTAGTTACAGAGGCATGCCTGTATACATCTAATAACAAGCCTAATTGTTTGTAATGCCTTGCATTACTTACATGACCTCTTAACTGAGGGAACCTCTAGTTGTAGAGTTTCTGGTTGTATTGTACTTGTAATAGGCATCAAATCCTAGTTGTGTAATTGTACAAATAGAGTCTTGAATAATGCTTGAAAGAAGTTCCAAGGTTCATGCCTCAAGCAAGGAGTTAAAGACTGCCAAATAATCACAGTTGGGATTTGAAGAAATGAAGAATTTGCCTAAGTACCAATTCGAGAAGTATATTTGTCTATTCGAGAAGTCCAGCATTCGAGAAGTCAGAGATTCGATATCTCAAGACACTGTTCGATATCTCATTCGATATCTCAGGGATTCGATATGTCTACTACTCTATTCGAGAACTCAAGAAGTCAACAAGTCAAGATGGTATTCGAGTTCTCAAAGAGTCAACAAGTCAAAGTTCCATTCGATATCTCAAAGACTCAGAAAGCTATTCGACAACTCGAGGATTCGATAAGTCAAATGCTCTATTCGACAACTCAAGGAATCCTGATGGAAAAGAGCTATTCGAGAAGTGGTTCAATATGTCACTATAACAGTATTCGAGAACTCAGAGTTATCGATCAAGTCAATTCTAGTTCTCGAATCACTTACTTAGTCACTTCTCGAATACATTCTTGGAGACAAAATACTGAAGAAATTGTACAAGTCAGAAACCTGCAACAAGCCAATGCACTTTATGGACCACAACCTGTAAAGTGCTCTGGAAAGCCTACAAGGAAGCTTGGAGAGATATAGAAGAGACAAGGAGCTAAAGAAGTGGATCTAAACAGGCTTTGCAAAGTCAAATCTGTAACCGTTTGGACTCTTACTCAAAAAGGATAGACAGACTAGAAAGTAATTTGTTTAGCTACCTTATTTGTAGTAAGCAGGCTGTATCCATGTTCTATAAGGACACAGCCTCACTTCATAACTTAGTAACTTTTGTGAGTCTAGTTTTTCATACACTGTAAGCTATATCTCTCTGAGAAAAACGAAGCTGAGAATACTACCATTTGTATTCACAGATTGTAGCAACCTTTATCTAATACACATTAGATTAAAGTGATATTGTGTCTTGTGTTGTTTACTTATCCGCACCTTAATTTCTGCACACACAGGCACTTATCTGCTACACAGACTCAATCCAAGAAAAGTTCAAGAATCCATTCACCCCCCCCCCTCTGTATTCTTTTACCGTGTTCAATACTCAACAACTAATGAGTCAGAAGCCTTTATGGATTAATGAACAAAGTTTTGGAATGAAATGAGATATTAGCAACAACCTCGTTGTTAGCTATACTTGATGATAAAAAGAAGACTTTGAGGGTCACGATGATGCGTCTTTCAAGAGTTTAAGAGGTGTGCTGATGTAGTAGAAAGGGGATGATAGCCTATACTTCTAAACAACATAAAGGTTACGGGATAGGATATACTAACCGTGAGTCGGGGATTAGTCATGATAGCGTTCACGCATAAAACTGAGACGTTAACCTTATGAGGAAAGTGTGAAATTTTTCCACAAGTGCCTTAAGTATATCTTCATATTAGAACTAAACATAAGAAAGAGAAGGTGACGAAAGGGAGCAGGGAGTATAATGGAGAAATTTGTTATTACCCAAGAAAGGCCAGTGTGGTGGCCGATACTTATAGAAGGGATTATTCGAAATTGGAATTCAGTCAGTATTGACCAAGAAAATAGAGTAAATACAATAAAGAATAATGTTAGAGGAAAATGACTAAATTATGGGGAAAGACAAAGATGTATAGAGAATTAAGAGAATGTTTGGCAAACAGGTATGAAGAATGGCATTGGCAAACTATTAAGTACAAACGCGACATGTCGAAAGCAGAATGATAGAGATCTAGTGGATTAATTCCGCCTGTAGAAAATCTTGAACGTGGACAGAATTATAATGAATTTCATAAGTAGGTCGCCGAAGACCGATCCAAGAGATGGCCCTATTTGATTTATAATTGTTGAACCAAGTGATTTACCTACGAGAGACTTTCCATTTGGAAGATTATTGATTTATATACAGAAGAGATGGTGGTGCAATATAAAACATCTGTAGTGATTACGTCAGATAAAGACTTAAGGTTAAACTTCGAATATTGAAGGTGCTTTCAAGTATATTTAACAAAGAGATTGAGCGTATGTACTAATTTGATCTGTGGCTGACGGACAGGGAAGAAGAATTATCCAGACGATTGAATTTATATTTAGTGTCGTGCCTTAGATTTCACGGGCCAGTCGAGAATAAAAACTTATCCATGAAATGAATGTTGTTATCACGATCGTTACCATGCGAATGTAAGGACGTCTCTTGTAAAGCGTATTGCGAAAGAAGAAGTTTCGCTTTCTTGCATTACGAAGAAGTCAATGAACGAGGGATATAGTAGCTGAACTGGTTCGACGTATACCAAAGGCTATACAATATCCATAGCAAGTGGTAACGGCTGACGGGAGGCAACACATGCGTGCTAATCAAGCCAAGGAATATGAGGAATACCATGCGTATTGACGTTGTCTTAGATTATAAAACACGACCACAAAGTATTCACGGGCCAACGATACCAGGACTCATCACGGATACTATGAACAAGGTAGGAAGGGAACGTATAAGTAGTGGGATAGAAATTTTCCTTCATAGAACAACCGGTAAGGAATACAGGTCGAGGAGAGCATGCGTTGAGAAACAACATTAAAGCGTTGATGAGACAAAGGTGAGAGAACAAAAGGATTGAAGTTTCAACCTGAGAGTTGGAAAGGGTAAAGTTGGAATTGTATCCACAACTATTTTCCTTATGTTCTTAAGATAGAATCCTTTTAAGGCGAGAAGACTACAATAATCCTAATTTTCGTGAATATTCGAAACCTGGATGAATAGTAATTTTATGCGTGGATGGGAAATTTTTGCAATCACAATATGTACGAATTATTAATTGAAGATTTCGAATTGATGTTACGTCTTCACGGTGCAGACGAGTGTATGTAAAAGTCATTAGTTTTTTTTTTTACGAAACTCATCATTTCGAATGGTCAAATTTTATGAGATATCAAAGGAGTATGAGGTGGGAGACTTCATGATACTAAAGGAATCTCCCTGGAAAGGATTGATGCGGTTTGTTAAGAAAGGGAAGCTAAGTCTGAGGTTTATTGGACCTTTTTAGATTTTGAGACGTATTGGGAAGTTAGCCTGCGAGCTAGCCTTGCCCCAAGCTTGCAACAAATTCATAATGTGTTTCATATGTCTACGACCCTACCACACCGACTATCAGCATGTGATAGAGTACAACCAAGTGGACCTATGACCCGACTTGACCTACGTGGAGCAACCCGTGGAAATCATGGATAGAGAAGAACAAGTGCTGAGGAACAAGGTTTTCAAACTAATAAGGAATTGTGAGAAAATCAAGATGTGGAAGAATCCCCCTGGAAGTTGAAAGAGTGAAACAAAGAAGGAGTAACCCCAGTGATTCCTAAACTGATTCCGGGACGGAATCCTTTAAAGGAGGGGAGACTGTAAGAACCCAAAATTTCGGTAGAATTAAAACTTTTCCTATTATGATGAAGTGCATCAATGAATAGTGATTTTGAGGATTAAGAAAATTTTTCATGCCACCTATGTACGAGACGTAGTGTGGGTATTCCGAAGTTATACTAGTAATCTACGGAGTAAATAAGTGTATGTAAATGCGATCGGAATTCAGAAATTCCAAATTCTATTTTCGTGTAATATTTGACCGAGCAGTGAATTATATATCAGTAATATCAAGAAATGAGATATTTAATTTGAGGGATTGAGGAGTTAATATTTTGGAATTTTATTATAAGTGATTTGAGAATTTGGAACGAAAACCACTGAGGAAGTGAAACAAACGTTCTAGAAACCGCTGAAACTTTACAACGAGATTAAGCGATCAAGCGAGCGAATCATGAATTGAGAATAGTAAATATTAGAAGTCCAAGGAAGGATATATTATGAGAGGAAAATGGAATTGAGAATAAAATCCTAGAGTTAAAGGAAATGAGAACAATTGAGAAACCGCGAGAATTTTTTTCTGAGATAAAGAGAAAATACAAAGAAAATTGGACACAACGATTGTTTGAGGTATTAGGCCACACTATTACAATGAAGTGCAACATATAAGTTGTAACATATTGATTTAGTAAATATACAAGAAGGGAAGCCCCTTGGTGCAAATAAGAAAAGGAAGGAAGGACTTGGAAACAATATGTATAAAGCAAGGGACTTGCTTGCAATTATGGATGGATAAAGGTAATCCAAATGAACCAATGAGGAGATGACACCACATGGCAAGAAGATAAGATGCATCCAAGTGAAAATATCAAGCATTATTGATCACTTTATCACTTTAAACAAAACAAAACAAACACCAAATACTCCATTCTGCCCAGCAGGAAAGGAGCTCACTAAAACGGGCCTAGAGACTTCATTACTCAATGAAATTTTTTGTTCTTTATATGGTTAGAAAGCTGTGAAGACGATCTACAACTTTCATTCAGGAGCCGCGATCAGGAAACGAGTGCAAGGGCTTCGTTTTGGCTGATCTTTGGGGCGTGTTTTTCCAGTCAGGAAACTCACTTCCATGTTCTTGATTTCTTTGGTGAGATTGAAGATGGTGAGCATAGAGTAAGGATTCCCCAAGGTTAACCAAGCTTGTTTGAGATTGTAAGAACATCAAGAAGGTATAAAAACCCTAACCCCTCTTGGCCATGTAGTAATTGTGATGTTTAATGTTAGATCCATGGTTATCAGTGTGAATCTTGGACATATAAGTTATGGATGATGTAGACCTTGAGTTTAAATGTTGTGTGTTATAGGGAGAATATTGTATAACAATATTTATGGAGGTTGCTGGATTTACGGAGCAAAATACGGATATTTTGCTATAAGAAGAATTGGGATTAGGGTTTATGTGTTTTGATGTGGCTGCTCTTGTATACTGATAATCAGTGGTGAACTGTTTTTCATCCTTTACAAGATGCCTACGTACCCTATTTATAGGGATCAAGCCATACGTAGTTCTCTAAAAAAAGAAGTTGTCTAGATGGGCTAGGGTTTCTATGGGCTCGGCTTGGCCCAAATCCACTAGTCATCTCCTTGGGTTGTTTTTCTACCCATTTATTCTGTTCATGACCCATAAAGGGGAACCCGCAGCTGACATAATCATCTTTAATGGCGATACTGACTAGATGACCTCGCATGCGACCTCGCTGGGTCTGGCCATGCGAGGCGATCCTTGCTGTATGGAGATAACCTACTTATGCCACCTCGCTGGGCCTGACCATAAGCCTTCATAGTAACATACTAGGCCACGCTGGACCTCTAGGCCTCGCTAGACCTCGCGAACTGCGACCCCGCTACTAGGGCTCACTGGCGATCCGCTGTACAAAAATAATATGATGAATCCTCTCATGATGGCGAACTTTAATGACCCATTCCTCATTCTTAGGCCCATTATGTGAGATGTACTGATATTCTAGCCCATTAGGCCTGTTTAGGACTTATGCCAAATTCGGGCATAACAACTACCCCCCGAGTCCATATTGCCATTAGAAATGCGATGTGGACTCAGAGAATGTCTCCCAGAAAATTGAATGCGAGGCCAAGGCCCATTATCAATTACTCCTTTATGGGCTCTCATCGTAGGCCCAATGAATTTGAATAAATGCTAACAGCTGGCGCGTCTCTAGATCTGGTCACACCTGTTGAGATGATGACACGTGTAGTTTGTTCGTCTCTCTCCTCACTACTATATAAACCTCAAATTTCAAATCATTTGTCACTTTCCTTATTAACAACATACCGAAGTGCTGCCAATTTTCTCCCGAATCAAACAGAGACCCAGCTCGCTATCAATCAAGAACGAGGCCAACCTTTCTCAAGATCTTCAACCATTCTTCATCAAAAAGTAAGTTTCTCTCTCTTGTTCTTCATTTGAATGCATGTGTAGCTCAATTTTGTAAATATTTGCTGAAAATTATATGCGATGCGAGCCTTACTAATTGCGACCCCACATACTCAATTTCACACTGCGAGCCTTGCCTCGCTAGACTAGAGAACACGACTCCTTTAGTAATTAAGCACACAATCTCAGGATAGAATAATTGCGCGACCCCATATTCTTCGTAAAGTAAGAACACCTAGAGCCTTCTCTTTAAACATTTTTTCTTCTTTTATCTCCTTTGATATTTCTGTAAGTGCACACACTAATATTCCACCATCTTTTCAGATGTCTAGCGATAGCTCAAGGACTCCTTCACCTCTCCCTCAAATTTCCATTAGCGAACAAGCGGCCGCAAATATTGCTAAGGCCACAAGTGCGAGCACCCACTCCTTCAAACTATACACGGATCCTCAATGGTCCCAGGAGGAATTTACTCGAGAGACCCCCCTAACAACATGGAGATCACGACGACCTTCCACCTCGCAGAGCCGCTCTATTGATCTCCCCTCAAGCTCAATAAACCCAGCATCTTTAACCGTTCCTCTCTCCTCTGTTCAAGGCGAGGTCGACAAACTGCTAAAGAGAGGACAGGAATTCTTTTCCAACTTCCCCAAACCCCTTTCTCCTCTCAACAAGAATCTCCTCAACATAAGTCCCATAGTATTGACCAGCACCTCATCAATAGACTCCCTCGGCCACGCTTACTACGAGATTGAGGGTGGAGGTGACAACGAGGCGAACTCTGATGACTCGGATTATGAAGAGCCTAGCTCTGATGATGGCGGTCTAGACGAAGTGGCCAGAGTGGTTAACTTTGAAGATTACAGCTATGTTCCTGAAGCTTCTCCTCAACCTTACATTCCGACCCCTCAACCTGAACTGGAGGGCACTGTTTATGTGGGAGGACCTCGCCCTGAAAATATTGAAGAGGGCTCGAAGGTGAAACCAGGTCAGCCTCGCACTCTAGGCTGCAGAGACTTATCTACCTCTCTCGATGCTGAATCTTTAAGAAAGGCAGTTGACACATATAGACCGGAAGGCAAGGTCATTCTACCCACAGCCTCAATGTGATGCTACCGCTTCAACTACACTGAAAACGGAGGAAGAGTGCCTCGCATGGTGTTGTCGTCTGCTATGATGAAAATCGGCGTCTCTTCACCTCTTCATCCGTTCATCAGAGACGTGTGCGAGACTTACCACCTTGCTCCTATCCAAATCAATCCCAATGGGTATAGAGGCATGATAGCCCTCTACATTATCTATCACAAGTTGGGATATCCCCCACTCGATGCGAGGACCATGGGATACTTCTTGCAATTGAAGAGATGCGGGCCATCTGACTTCGGCTATGTATATTTCTCAGTCTGGCCAGAATTTAATAAGAAAGACTTATACCATAGTGCCCCGAGCAACGCGGGCTCATGGAAGGGACCTTACTTCTATATCCACGAGGTGCCCAGAGTAAAAACATCCTTTAACTATCTTCCAGTCGGTCAAGTGCGAACCGTCTTGAAGGGTGAAGAGAAAACCTGAGCTGATAATGTATTGAAGATGCCTCGCGAAGACAGGAATGTGCGAACCCTCCTTTCCTTAGAAAACCTGATTGAATGCGGATTTTTGAAAGACGGGATTCAGCTTCCTTCTGAGGCGGGGCCTTCAAGTGCGAGGAAGGCCTCGCAAAAGAGAAAAGTGCGAGAGGAAGCCTCGTCCTCTAAAATGGCAGTGGAAGAGAGTAAGAATACTTTATACTGTAGTTTAATAATTTCTTCATATTAATTGTCTTTCATTGTCCTCGCATTTTTACTTTTCTTGATAATTATTTTTAACTGCTTTTTCTTTCTCCTTTTTGTAGACATGTCAGGCAAAGGCAGTCGCAGGCCTCCTTTTTGTACAAGGAACAAGGAGATCCCTACCAAGCCTTCAACGGCCTCCCCACCAAAGAAGACAAACGATCTCCCTCCTCCATCAGCAACTGCTAGGGTCGCTCCTCAACCTTCAAAGGCCAAGGCTAACCCTGAAGAACACATCTCCAAAAAACACAAAACCGGTCCCCTGCCCCAAGTCACAAAGCCTGCGGACACGACGCCAGTGCATCATTTATATGCAAAGCATGGGTATACTCATGCTACTGAAGCGGAGTGCACTGAGTGGGTGGGAGCCGAGTTAATTGAGAATTCTGAGGCAGTCTCCAAATGCCTGGCTGAGGGCTTCATCCGCCAAGCCTCGCATCTTCGAGAGCTAAAGCAAGTTGTCTTCGCCAATGATAAATTGGAAAAAGAGTTAAAGTCCCTAAAGGCCAAAGCTGAGGAGGAGAAGAAGCTTATGGCGGAAAATTATAAGCGAGTGCTACAAACTGAAACAGCGACCCTTCGATCCGAGCTCAAAAAAGTTGGCGATGAAAAGGCAGCCCTTCATAAATCTTTGACTGAGGCGGAGCAACACGAGGAGGAGCTGAAGAAGGCACACATGGAGGAGCTAGCCAAGCTGAAGGAGGAGATCGCTGCTGCTCAGGCCAACCGAGAAGATATTGAAGAGTCTGCCCAGGCTGAGTTCATGAAACATTTTATCAGAAAAGTTCCTGACTTTGACTGGTCGCAGCTTGGCCCTGGAAATGCTGAGTTCGCTGCCGATCTCCGCAAGGAAATCGAAGAAGAAGACGCCAAGGAAGCGGCCAGACTTGCTAGTGAAGCTGCCAAGGTTAATGCTGCTAACCAGGAGAAACCCAGCGAGGCTGCTACATAATTTTCTCATCTTTTTACTCTGATACTTTAAACTGGGGATGCGGACACCCCTTGAATGTCTCGCGAGTTGTAATATTTTTTTGATAACTTTTGATAACTTTGTAGTATGTTGGGCTCGCGTAGCGACCCAGTAACTGTCTTCATTTCTCCATGTCTTCATTTGCTTTATAGATAGCTTGCCTTCTTTATGTTTCTGAAATATTAGCAAGTAGATTGGTCTCGCAGCCGCGAGGCTTTCCTTGTAGAATTTTTTTTTTTTTTTTTTTTTTAAATTGCTAAACTTCAAGGTGGACCTTGTCTCCTTAGGATCAAAACTTGCAATGCCTTCCTTGCGAGGTCGCAGATACGATCCGGAGATTAAGGTCGCACCTTGACTTCTTTTTCTTTGAGGGGATACTTTTTAACTAAACTTTGAAGACATTCCCTCAGGTCGCAGTAAGTGCACGCTCGCGACCTCGTTGACCTGAAGGGTGTTCGGCCTCGCATACGCTGTGCTGGCCTAGTCCTGAAAATTTTTAACACTGACAAAAGAATAAAATTGCACAACTTTTTTGGAGAACAAACTTCATAAATATAAATACTAGGGACAAAGCCCAACTTTCATTACATCATAACGAGGAGGTGTCTATAAGAGCACTACCCCCCGAGTACTTTGTATGAATTTATTCATGCTAAGTAGTAGTAGATGGAGACCACCAGGAGCGAAGCTTCTACTAGTAGTATTTCCTCAAATGTTCTGCATTCCAGGCTCGTGGCATGACCTTATCATCCATATCAGTTAGATAATAAGTCCCTTCATTGATGACACCATAAACCTTATAGGGCCCTTCCCAATTAGCTCCAAAGACCCCATGGGACGAGACCTTAGTGTTAGGCATTACTCTCCTAAGTACCAAGTCCCCTACGCGAAATGAGGCACGCGAACCTTTCCATTATAATACCTTGCGGCCCGCCTTTGATACGCAGCGAGCCTAAGCTGAGCCTCTTCTCTTGACTCTTGAATCATGTCTAAGTAGAGCCTGTGATTGACTTCGTTTGACTTGGGGTCGTAATGTTCCCTTCTGAACGAGCCTGACCCTACTTCCACGGGCACCATGGCCTCGCACCCGTATGTCAAAGAAAATGGAGTCTCACCTGTGGTAGACCTTGGGGTCGTGTTGTATGACCACAAGACCTTTGGTAGCTCCTCGGGCCAATTACCCTTACTTTCCTCCAACCTAGCTTTTAGGGTATGCTTGATGATCTTGTTGATGGCCTCGGTTTGTCCATTTGTCTGAGGGTGACTCACAGCAGAGAAACTTTTCTTGATTCCCAAACTCTCACAAAATTCTTTCATCTCCTTGCTATCAAATTGCTTCCCATTATCTGAAATGAGCTGATATGGAATCCCATAGCGACAAACAATTGCTCTGTAAACGAAGTCCTTCAATTTTTTAGCTGTGATGGTAGCAAGAGGCTCGGCCTCGGCCCACTTAGTGAAATAATCCACAGCCACGACTGCATATTTTACTCCTCCTTTAGCTTTAGGGAGTTCACCAATGAGATCTATTCCCCACATAGCAAAGGGCCAAGGGCTCATCAACGAGGTGAGGTGAGCTACTGGGGCATTACTGAAATTTGCATATCTTTGACACTTGTCACATCGCCTAGCGAACTCAAAAGCATCCCTTTTCAAGGTGGGCCAGAAATATCCTTGTCGTAAAATTTTCTGAGCTAGGGAACTACCCCCCGAGTGATTGCCACATATTCCTTCATGGACCTCTCTCAAAATATAGTTACATTCTTCTCCATCTACACACCTCAAAAGTGGAGTGTTAAACCCTCTTCGATACAGGACCTCGTCATAAATAACATAGCGAGCCGCCTGATATTTGACCCTCCTCGCTTCTTTTTTATCCTGAGGTAGCATCCCATTCTTTACATACCCCCAGATAGGGGCCATCCATGTTGACTCCTGGCTCGCTATTTCCATAACAAATTCCTCTGGTACGCTAGGTCTACTTTGAATTTCCAATGGGATAATCCCAAGTAAAGTAGCCTCGCGTCGCGAGCCCATTTTTGCGAGGGCATCTGCTCCTTGATTTTTTGCCCTCCTGATAAACTCTACCTTTACTTGCTTGAATGACTTCATAAGCCTTTGAACACACCTTAAATATAACTCAATCTGGGGTCCCCTGGCTTGCCATCCACATCCAACATGACCCGTGACTAACATAGAATCGCTATATGCATTGAGGTTTTCTACTTTCATTTCTATTGCGAGCTTGAGGCCAATTATGAGAGCCTCGTATTCTGCTGCATTATTAGAAGCCTCGAAGGCGAAGTGAACAGCACTACTCAATTTGCGACCCTCAGGTGTAACAAGCTCGATCCCAGCTCCGGCCCCTTCTTTGTTAGAGGCCCCATCAACATACAATTCCCACCACGAGGCTGAATTTTCATTTTTGAGTTTGGGGTCAACCACTTCTGGGATCGCTATGAGAGCCCAGGCATCTTCCTCAGATTGGGAAGGAAACTCCAATATGAAATCTGCCAAAGCTTGCCCCTTTATTGCACCTCGAGGCTTGTACTCAATGTCAAACTGACTCAATTCTATGGTCCACTTTAAAAGTCTACCCGAGGCCTCGGGTTTATGCATTACTTGCCTGAGTGGGTACGCAGTGCGAACTTGGATACTATGAGCCTGAAAATATGGCCTCAGTTTTCGCGAAGCCAAAACCAAAGCATAGGCGAGCTTCTCCATGTTGGTGTAACGAGTCTCGGCATCTTGCAGTCTTTTACTGACATAATATACGGGGAGCTGAAGCTTTTCCTCCTCGCGAACGAGGACAGCGCTGATGGCATATTCTGAAACTGCCAAGTATACAATAAGAACCTTACCTTCATTGGGCTTAGAAAGTAGTGGAGGCGAGCCCAAATGCTCCTTTATCATTTGAAAAGCTTCCTCACATTCAGGGGTCCATTCAAAACTTTTTCCCACCTTCTTGATCGCTTTGAAGAACTCATGGCACTTATCTGATGACTTAGAAACGAACCGATTGAGTGCTGCGATCCTTCCAGTTAAACTTTGTACCTCCTTGACACTTCTCGGCGACCTCATCTCCATCAATGCCTTTATTTTAGCTGGATTAGCCTCAATGCCTCTGTGGTTAACAATAAACCCCAAAAACTTTCCAGATTCGACTCCAAAAACACACTTCTGAGGGTTGAGCTTCATTCTGAATTTCCTCAATATATTGAACATTTCTGCGAGGTGGGCTACATGATCCCCCGCCTCCTTGGACTTCACAAGCATGTCGTCTACATAGACCTCCATTGTCTTTCCAATTTGCTTCTCAAACATCATGTTAACGAGCCGCTGATAAGTAGCACCTGCATTGAGGAGACCAAAGGGCATCCCAATATAGCAGTAGAGACCTCTGTCTGTGATAAACGAAGTGTGCTCCTGGTCAGGGCCATACATGGGTATCTGATTGTACCCGGAATAGGCATCCATGAAACTTAAGAGTGCGTGGCCCGCTGTTGCATCTACCAACTGATCAATTCTGGGAAGAGGGAAACTATCCTTCGGGCAATGCTTGTTTAAATCAGTAAAATCCACACATGTTCTCCACTTGCCATTTGGCTTCTTGACTAGGACAGGGTTTGCGAGCCAATCAGGATAAAATGATTCCCTAACGAGCCCGACCTCAAGTAGCCTGTCAACTTCTTCTTTTAGAGCCTCGGCTCGCTCTCCACTTATTGGTCTTCTTTTCTGCCTCACTCCCTTCTTGCTTGGATCAAGATTAAGCCTGTGACACATCACACTGGGATCGATCCCTACCATATCCTCATGAGACCATGCAAATACATCCAAATTAGCTTTAAGAAACTCCACGAGCCTTTCCCTAAAATCGGGATTCAACTGCGATCCGATCTTCAATACCTTCGTAGAATCCTTGGGATCAACAAGAACAGATAAGGTATCCTCTGCGGCCCCAGCTCGCTCCACATGCTCAGGGATGCGAGGGTCCAAGTCAATTTCAACATCTCGAGCCCGACTAGATTCTGCTTCATCTTGCCTCATGACTCCCACTCCCGGGTCAGGGGTCGCTTCAACATGTCCATACTCGTTCACAATTGTTGTTTCTCTTGTGATACCATTAGGCAGGTCTACCAATGTTGATGTTTCCTTGCGAACCCATTTACCCTTTCGGGCCCGCACAGTGGCCTGCTCTGGACTTTCCTCTTCATCGCTAGCTTCTTCAACAATCCCTTCTTGTAAAACCAACACAGGTTGCGAGGCCTCCATCATAATTGCCCCTGGTACTGGTTCCACCTGTATGCCCAGGTTGTCAAAATAATCATCAGGCAACTCCTCGATTGAAATTATGTTACAACCATTTGAAGGTTGCGAGGCCTCGACATTCATAGAACTTCTTCCCCTTTCTGCTGACTTCAGGGCCTGATTATAGCACTCTCGTGACTCGTGCTGAATTCCTCTAACACAACCCACACCATGCGGGGTGGGAAATTTCATTGAGAGGTGGTAGATAGAAGTCACCACCCTCATTTATTTCAAGATGGGACGTCCCACAATAGCATTGTAAGCAGATGGTTGATCCACGACCATGAAATCAGTGACCTGCGTAGTGATGCAGGGCTCGTCCCCCAAGGTGATGGGAAGCCTGATAAGTCCCTTGACACTAACAGACGCTCCAGTAAATCCATAGAGGTGGCCTACTGTTGGAATTAGATCTTTGTCTACGTATCCCATTTTCTTGTAGACATCATACATCAAAACATTCACAGCACTTCCATTATCCACTAGCACCCTGTAGATATTCTGTGAGCCAATGCGAACTCGAACCACTAGAGCATCAGAGTGAGGATGATGTACCCACTTCGCATCCTCTTCAGTGAACATGATATTTGTGTCTTCCCCCTTAAAAAGCTTTGGGGGTCGCTCTTGCAGATGATGCACATTGGTTAGGGGTCGCTCCCTGGCCTCGCGTGCATACCTTTCTCTGGCCTTATTGCTGTCTCCTCCAATATGCGGCCCTCCAATGATCACATGGATGCTATTACCTCGCTCTTCCCTCTCTTTGCGGGGCTCTGTATTCTGGCTTGAGGGGGGTACAACATGATACCCTACTCCTGATTTTCCTGAGTTCCCTTGATGCTTTTTTACTTCGCGGACCGCCCATTCAGTTAACTTCCCTTCTCGAATTAACTGATCAATTTGTTCCTTCAATTGCCAACAGTCCGCAGTATCATGCCCCTTTTGTTCATGGAAGTCACAATACTTTGCAGTGTTCCAAGTCCCTTGTGGACCCATAGCACGAGGTTTCGTGAACATCCCTTTATTAGCGTTGACAGCATAGATATGATCAACTGAAGCCACTAAGGGAACAAACTTGTCCTCGTCTCTAGCCGGACGAGCACGAGGTGGGGATCGTCTTGAGGAATCGCGATCCCTTCTCTTCGGGCTCGGGCTACGATCCTGTCTTCGCCTGGGGCTTCGAGAATTCCTTCTTTTTACTCCTTTGCCCTTACTTCCTTTGCTACTGGTCCCAACATTCTTCTTAAGATCTGCCAATGATTTCTCAACACGCTTAAAGGGCTCAGCAACCCGATGCAACTCTGAAAGGGTAACAGGGGTTTGCTCCTGTAATTTCTCCCAAAATTTAGTTCCCTCTCTGACCCCTGCGATAAGAAAATTTTTTACGGCCTCATCATTTGCGCCTCGAACACGAGGGACCTCAGCATTGAACCTTTTGAAATAATCATGCAAAGTCTCTCCTTCCTTTTGTTTTATGTTCGCTAATGTAGACACAGGAGGTGCGTAGAGCATTGAAGATTGGAACTGTTTGATGAAGATATCTACGAGCTGCTCCCAAGAATCTATAACAACCAGGGACCCTAGCTTCGAAAACCATTGTTGGGCACTCCCTCTTAGCGAGGCCGCGAACAGCCTGCACCTCGCTAATAATGACACCTGGTATACATCCATCTCATTATTGAAGCGAATGACGAACTCGGCTGGATCCGTCTCCCCATCCAATGCCTTTTTTAAATCTTCTAACTTGTAATCCCCAATTCTCGCCTCTTTGTCTCCATCCTTCTTTCCTCCAGTGCTTGCATGATGAGATTGAGTCTTTTTTGGAGCACTAGATTCTTCCTGGTCATTCCTGCGATCCTTGTTCTTAGGGTCTTCTTCGCGATGTTGGGATCGCTCACGCTCCCGATTGAAAGGGGGTCTGTCGTCGCGATGATGGGACCGCTCACGCTCTCTACGAGGAGAGGGGGGTCTGTCATTGCGACGATATGACCGCTCACGATCTTTTCGAGGAGATGCAGGTTGAGAGCCCTTACTCTTATCCTTGGGACCTCCATCTTTGTTAGATTTGAGCTTTTCCAACTTGAGACGAAGATCGTGCTCACTGAGTTTCTTTCCAACACGGTCAAAGACACTAACGGACCGTCCTTCTGACGAGGCGGGCTTCGCTTTCGATCCCTCTTTATCAATCGTAGCTACTTCCTCCTCCCAATTAGGGTTCGTTCGATCTGTCACTACATCATCAAAGTCCCCAATTAGCTTCTTGGTGGGACCCTTGCTACTTTCTGCTTGGTGAGTTCGATCCCCTGTCCTTGTATTCCTCTTGAAGCCTCTTGAATTATGTCGCTTCTCCATCTTGGCCACCGAGGCCCTTACCTCGATCATTTGATCACCAAGGCCTTTCAAGAACGACATGACTTCGCCAGGCAAGGCTGTCTGTTGGACAACAGGGGGGTTTGCTCCTTTTCAAATTCGTCCTCGAACTCTCCCTCGATTCCTTCTTTGTGCACTTCGTTCTCTGATGGGTTCTTATTATGGGGGTCGTCCTTATTCCTCCTATGTGACCCCGGGGTCTCCCCCTCTCCGTTCCTCTTCTTGTGAGATTTAGTCATCGTTCTCCCAATCAATGACAAGCCCCTCCTTCTAGCGCCAAATGTTATAGGGAGAATATTGTATAACAATATTTATGGAGGTTACTGGATTTACGGAGCAAAATACGGATATTTTGCTATAAGAAGAATTGGGATTAGGGTTTATGTGTTTTGATGTGGCTGCTCTTGTATACTGATAATCAGTGGTGAACTGTTTTTCATCCTTTACAAGATGCCTACGTACCCTATTTATAGGGATCAAGCCATACGTAGTTCTCTAAAAGAAGAAGTTATCTAGATGGGCTAGGGTTTCTATGGGCTCGGCTTGGCCCAAATCCACTAGTCATCTCATTGGGTTGTTTTTCTACCCATTTATTCTGTTCATGACCCATAAATGGGAAACCCGCAGCTGACATAATCATCTTTAATGGCGATACTGACTAGATGACCTCGCATGCGACCTCGCTGGGTCTGGCCATGCGAGGCGATCCTCGCTGTATGGAGATAACCTACTTATGCGACCTCGCTGGGCCTGACCATAAGCCTTCATAGTAACATACTAGGCCACGCTGGACCTCTAGGCCTCGCTAGACCTCGCGAACTGCGACCCCGCTACTAGGGCTCGCTGGCGATCCGCTGTACAAAAATAATATGATGAATCCTCTCATAATGGCGAACTTTAATGACCCATTCCTCATTCTTAGGCCCATTATGTGAGATGTACTGATATTCTAGCCCATTAGGCCTGTTTAGGACTTACGCCAAATTCGGGCATAACATTGTGGTTGTGATTTTTAGGCTTGTGGTTAGTGTATGTATCTCCATGTATGTTATAAAGTATGATCTTGGTGATTTAGATGTTGGTTGTGATGTGGATGTAAGATTCTTGGTTGGTTTAGTGATATAAGCATGCTTGAGTTTTTCCCAGGAACTTGTACTGTCTTGTAGGAGGGTTTTGAACCCCCAAATCTTGTCCCCTGAAGTCCTAATGTATATTGTTGGAAAGGTATTTGAATGTAGTTTCCAGAAATATAAGGTTCATGACTAGGTGATGTATAGATTTTGAGTTATGGCCTGAGAAGTGAAATGTGTTTCTGGATTCCGGACTGCACTAAGTGGTCCCCTTGTGAACCTTGTTTGAACCCCTAACAATTTATGTAGGATCTTGGGAAAATTAGAGAAGCCAGTAAATGCAGTGGGGAAGGCTACCCAAAAAGAATTGGATTAAAATATATATTTTTCAATTTTATAAAAATGTTGAAGTAAAATCCGCGCAAGTGAAAAACCACTTAGGAGATTAGTTTAAAGTAGTTTTAAGAATGTTCACTTGAGTTTCGAGTTTGAGGAATAGATTTGAGCCGAATGGGTAACGGAAGTGATAATGTGACGACATGGTCATATGAGAGGGTTAGTGGTCACAAGTGGAGTCGTTAAGTTGGTCTTACGATTTTTAAAACCTTATGATTAAGAAGCGTTGTTAAGGTACTAACGTACAAATATTGATTATTTATAGATTTCCACTCCACTTCGCGAGCCGACCACCCCAACCTCACCAAGGCAAGTTTTCCAACTCTAAGTATTTATTTTCAAAAGATTATATTCTTGATTTTACCTATGCAAGTTTACTTTTCAAAACTTATATATAAGGATTTTCACTGTTGTGTTTATAGCTTCCAAACGTATTATATGCTTATGCTTTACGAGATTATGTTGAAGTTTGAGATATATGCATAAGTGTTTGTACACCCTTGAACTTAGAATGAAAGTGTTTTCTTCGGACAACGACTCTAGCAATAGAGGTCGTAGCGGTCCAAATATACTATTGACCGGGGAGCGGTATATTGTTGTATCGTGATTAAATTGCGGAAACCCGAAGAGTCATTCGTGAAGTATCGTATACCTAAGTAATTATTATTTTTACGTTGTTAAAAATACTCAAAAATATCTATCTTGGATTAAAAGCTTATTTTAATTAAATAATTATTTTATTAATTGTTTATATTAAATCTCAAAATATTATTTATTAATTATCGTTCATTATTTTAAAGACAAAACTAATCCAAGATACCTTCAGCGTTTTCAAACTCAAACTATTTCCCACCCAAAACATTTTCGAAAACCCCCGGTCAGGTTTTGCTTCTTGTACATTTTTCAAGAATTATTGGTCGACTGAGGTCGAACTTCAACTACTCGAATTTTCTATCAAAAGGATTTTTGAAAAGAAAAGAAAAAGGGGACTCTGGCAGGTGTGGGAATCGTTGACGAACGATTCCCGGGATGTGTAAGCGACCGTGAGCCAGGCGGTCCATCAATTATTATTCCGGCCCAGGTGTTGCCGAAGGATGATTACGGATGTAGTTTTCATCGAGGGTGATTACGGATGTAGTTTTCACCCAAGGGTAGTTACGGATGTAGTTTCTATCCTTCTACTAGTAGAGAAGACCCGCGGATTGTTGGACTTGGTTGTGGCGACTGATCATCGTCAATCCTTGTCAGGTTTTTATGTTTTCTTCCAGTCCCATCCTCCACTTTGGAAAAATACTCAAACACTGCTTCTTGGGCCTAAGTGCCAAGTTGCCGATAGTGTAGTTTTTGATAAGAAAAATATTGACATCGTGCAGTATCTAGAACTGCAAGATTTCCTATAAAGATTGGCATGTGTTAGTGCACTCTTGCAATTATTTCAAAGAATAAAATGTTTTTGAATGAGAAACCTTCTAAGCTAATGGAAGGAAAGAGGTTTTGCAATAATGTATTCCCTGTACAGTATGTTAACCGTAGAGTGTTTTGCCGAAAATGATATACTAATATGTATATATTTTCAAACCTGAGATATATTGAAATGGGAACCTTATAAAGGATTCATATGTTATTCTTAAAGCTCCTTAGCGAGTATAAATGTTTTATTCAAACTCGGACATATATATTGTCGAATTATTTTTTGAAATCTGAGATATATACCCATACAGTTGGGAACGTTTTCGAAATAAACCACATTATTATTTTTCAAAATGGCGAACTTGCTGAGCATTATGTAGCTCATTCTTGCTTTATAAAAACTTTTCAGAAAGAGAAGAATTTGGTTAGTTAACTCCGTACCAGCAGAAGAGAAGTAGAAGATTTATCCCGAGATGACTTAGTTCCGGATAAATACTACAGAGTAAGTCTGATAGGTTTTCAACTGTAATAGTAAGACTTGTCTTCAAGTGTAGTTGTATAAGTGGAAGTGCGTAAGATTCTGGATTGTACAGATGAATTGTAATATTTAGTGTTACTTTTGATTATCGTTTCTGAGGCTCTAACTTGTATGTGCGTAAGATTGAGGTCTGGATGGATGTATTATTGAGTTGTAAAGTTAATACAGGTATGATATGGTTGGATGGTGATGTGACGACCTGAATCTTTGACCTCGGATTTGGGGGCATCACAGAAATGGTATCAGAGAGATAAGTTACAGTACTCAGAAACGAGAGTGTTGAGAGTTAAGTCTAAGTAGGAGAATGACATCAGAGATCGTAGTAAACTTATTATTGGACTACCAGAAGAGGTACTGGTGAGTAGAATGGACTGGAGTGTTTACAGGAGGTATTATGCTAGGGTCGATAGAATCCTTAGAGACCTTTGGAATGATGAATAGAGGTTTGAGAGTCGTACATGACCTATCATAGGTAATGATATAGGAAGCAGAGCAAAATCTCGAGAGCAGCTGAGGTAGAGGCGATATTGCCAATATGATCGGATGACTAGGCTGGCATAAATTTTGTGGCCCATAGTCCTCCACAGTTTAGAAGGTGGCATTTTAAGAATTAAGAAGTTTAGACATCCCTACATAAGTAAGGGTACTTAGTACTTGGAATAATGAAAGTCTTTTACTTTGGCTATAAGATCCAATTTTCGATAAGTAACGGGTTTACCTGAAAGTTGGTCACTATGTCGTTGTGGATTTCATTACCCTTGATGGCGAATTTTACATGTGTTATACGAGAATGTTATCTTAAGACGAGCGTGCTAGATAATTCCATGCATGATCCGGACGCTAGAGCATGGTAGTTCAACTTAGCGAACAAACAAGTGGGATTAACAAAGGGACTCAAGAGAAGTTGAATATGGTTGCAACGAGCGATACAGTGATCTCAGAGTCTACCAAAAGAAAAGACCAACGGGTCTAGAGTGGGATCCTTCGATAGAGATGTTAGCAGGGACTACGTATATATGTATTGTAGACCTCAATATTTTTGGTATATGTTCACATGCACACACCCGCCACTGAACCCATGGACTGCACTGAGATCCCCGAGAGATCTCTTTGAACGAATCAAGATGTGAGTGACAAGATAGTCTAGCAAGTATATGACCGGGCAGTCCAATAAATAACATCTCTTAAGTGAGGTCCCCTTATATATTTTTGGAAGTTGAGCGAGTATTTAAATCTTCTAATAAGATAGATTTAAATGAAAATAAAGTTTGGGAACCTCCCCTTGATAAAAATAGTCATAAAATACTCCGAAATATTTTACACCATATCTGAAGGTGAAAGATAATATTTGAATAATATAAATCATTATAAAAAGGATTTAAAAGAATTTAAATAAATATTCCAAGAATATTTATTAAATCAATAATAATTAAGGAATATTATTAAATCATAATATTGCTCGTAGATAATCCTCGAAGGAATATATAGAATTATTTACTAAATAAATCTCTTCTTAAATTAATATTCAAAATAATATCCATTAAATAAATAAACTCAAATAAATAATTAAATCATCTTCACTAAATAAATCAAACCTTAAATGAATATTTGAAAATAATATTCATTTAATAAAATATTATTCTAAATGAATGTCCAAATAGTATTCTTTTAGCATTCAAAACTTTAAAGGAATATTCGAAATAATATTCCCTAGGTAAATATAACTTCAAATGAATATCTTAAAATAATATTCATCAATTACATAAAACTTAAATGAATATTTGAAAGTAATATTCATTTAATAAATAAAAATTCCAAAGAATACCAAAGTAATAGTTCATTAAATAATCAAACTCTAAACGAATATTCGAAACTAATATTCATTTAAGAAATTAAAGCTCAAATGAATATTACAAATAATATTCAGTAAATAAATAAATGTGAATGAATATTCAAAATAATATTCATATAGTACTTCTCAATTGAGATAAAATTTCAAATATCATTCCTCGAATAATTTCCAAGTAATTAATACCTTATGGAAATATAAATAATGTTCATAAATAACATTCCTCAAATAAACTGTTACTGGAATCCCTCCGGGTTTCCACGACTATCTCTATATTACAAAATACCGACTCCCGTTCTATATTTAATGAAGGAATATCATATGCCCTTCACTAAAGGTCTTGACGAAACAATCCGGCTTATAACTGATAATTCATATCTAGTTTATAGGCCAATATCAATTCAGGGGAACAAGTATTTCAGTATTAACTTGAAAGTAGGCATGCATGCTATGCATATGTATAACAACAATCATATATATTATCACAACAACAGTTCCAAGGTATTGGAAACTTGCCTGGTATTCCTGAAGGGATAGTGTGCCTCGGGTCAATCCGGTGATCTATGAATAGTCACAATATCCGAGGTTAATCACTAAACACTTTGAAAGGCTAAGTATAACTTAACTTAGGCTAAACGCGTTTTCAAGTTATCTCGTTATGCACCCCTTTTTCTGTACTCTTATTAACACCGATACGATCCGACATTTGTTCATTATTAAAACATGTCATCATACTTATACTTGGTGTATACTTAAGTCGTATAAGTTCTAAGGTCGGTCGTTTACGAACCAAGATTATACCTCAAGATTTATCGCTCATTTTCTAAGTCATTTACCAAAGCTATAACCAAGTGTACCTTTAAGGGGTTCGTTCGCGTTTAACCTCGATTCGAACATTTTTATAAAATCGGAAAACGATCCGTTTAACATGAGGTTCCCTCTCACACCTTTCTTTTTATTTCTAATATTTAATTACCATGATTCGTCACTGCATAACTCATTTTTCGAAGGTCCAATTTCAGTTACGAACTTGCTTTTAAGGTTTCGAACCACTTTTACAAATTTAACCATAACTCCTAAACCGTAAGTCCATTTCATACGATCTTTATATCAAAAGAAAGCTTATAACATAATCTGTCCTATCATGGCATAACATGAAGCTGTACAGTGAGTTATAGCTACTGTGATGCTCGGTTTTTAATAGTCTAATGAAAATTCGGCGTTACGACGGCTATAAATTGAACGTTCTAAAAATCATAACAATCAAACCAAGCCACACCGAGCATCCACTAGTACAAAACTGATTTTTACGTCACCTCATATACGTCGATTCTGGCCAAAGGCGACGTATAAAGTACTTATATACGTCGGTTCCGCCTAAAGGTGACGTATATGTACATTTTTAAACATTTTTTACGTCGGTTCAAGAAAACGCCGACGTATAAAGTTATATTATACGTCGATTGAGGAAAATGCGACGTATGTTATGCTACTATATACGTCGGTTGAGGTAAATGCGACGTATATAATGCTACTACATACGTCGGTTAAGGAAAAAGCGACGTATATAATGATACTATATACGTCGGTTAAGTAAAAGATGATGTATATGATGACATTATACGTGGGTTGAGGAAAAGGCGACGTATATAATGCTATTATATACGTCGCTCTTAATATAACCAACGTATAAAACCTTTAAAGATATAACTTCTAATCAACACCGTCTATACTCTAGTTTGGAGCATCTACTGTGCTCATTCACACACTTCAATCTACCCTAATCTCTCTCGCCTCTCTCTCTCTCTCTCTCTGCGGCGCCTCCTTCTACACACTATTTTGAAGACGAGTGATTTCGGCCTTTCTTCTAAGATTCACATACACTTAAATATGTTCTATTCATCGTTCAAGGATCGATCATACTGATGTATATTGTGCTGGGTTGGTAAAATCGAAAGATTTTTGGGGATCGATTCTCTTAATCGATCAAATGATTAAGAGATTATCTTCAAAATCGACATTTATATATATATATATATATATATATATATATATATATTTACACTCCTATATATGTATATATATATATGTATTTGATTCAAGTCGGTCGAGATTTTTCTCGATCTAGTTTTTCGTACTCAAACCCTAATCTGTTTTGTTTCCAGTGGTAGAGGCCATACATATAGTAATTTGAACAATCATAGATTTCACTTTCTCATCCCATGAGTCTCTTTATTACTCAATCAATCTATTCCAAATTTCCTCGACTTCCCCCAACCTAAAAGGGGTCAATTTGTATGTCATTTATGCTTCTAATTCCAACTTCCCATTTTGGCCAATACCCTTGCCCTGCCAATTCCATACTTTTCTCGCTTCATTACTGGAGCTTCTCATGAGTCCGCCTATCTGACTCCCTTATTGATCCTCAACTCTATTTTCATCTCTATCAGTCACTTGTCTTCATTTCTACTATAATCATTCTATGAACCATCATAGCCTAATCATTTATTTCAAATATCCCGTCGTTCCAAAATTAAACCATCCGAAATAAACCTGGACGATTTCTCTAACTTAGATTCAGTCCCGACACTTCCACAGTCGTTATCACCTAAATTTCTCAGAAGAATCACCACCACATTAATGTAGTCCAGGGTTGAATCACCATCGCTTGTCGTTTATGTACTGCTTTAATAGCTAACCTTACGGGTTTCATAATTGTCAATTCAAGATCCTCTAGGAAAACAAAATAATTACTATTCCTTATCCATAAGGAACGCTTCCTGAACTTGACGTAGATATTACATGAAGCGGATAAAATTGCAGAAGAGCTTCCAGCATCGCAGTTAGAACAGGCTGGTGAGATTATTAATCATATATCTCCAGTAGAAGACTAGAAGCTTAGCGGTTTGCTTAATTACTTGCCAACCTCATAATTGCCTATCTTGTTTGCACAGAAATACACCAACATAAACTTGTTTGTCATTCATCATCATGCCAATTAGCTTATCAATATCAGTACCAATCTATCTTCTATATTCAGTCATCCCTTATTACCTCATCTCTCCTCTTTCTTTCTAAAATAAAGGAGAGTTGCTTGGGGAATTTGGTCTGACCTGTCGCAGAACCTTCTAGTGTCGGTAATGTGCTATTGACAAAATCCGGAATCGAATGTTTACTTAAACTATCCTTATAGTTGATCCTCGCACAATCATCAGGGAAACGTAAATTCCTCCATCACAATCTGACCTTCAAGGCCCTTCTCATTTTCACTCTATTTATTTAGTATGAGAATATATACTTACTCCCTTATACTTAAAGTGTCGACCACCTCATTGGCCTTTCCTGAATATAATAATTTCTTGAAATCAGTGTTTTCTGGATCTATTCCAACTCAGGGTGGAAGCATCCTCCCTTGAACTCTGCTAAATGAGAGAAAACATATTCCAGTCTTTTTCCAAAAGTCATTGCTTCCACCTTTCTGTGTGAACTTTATCACGGTTACTCCCAATCATACCTAGGATTTTCTTATCTTAGTCCTTTCTAATTTTAGGATAATCTCATCCTTATTGGTTCAATCCATACTTGCTCATGGTTTCACACATGCTCCATCTCGCCTTATTGTTACTATGTCATACATTCCTTACCAAACTTCCCTTTTTAAAGTTCAGAATAATACCTCTTCCCTTATAAGGTTTCTTAGGTCATCCTCATCATTCCTCCTGTATCTTCTGGGTAAATCAATTCGATAACAATTCTGTCTATGTACTTTTCGAGACTCCTTTCCACAAATCCTTACAGGTTATTGATACTTTGGTCGATTCAACTTATATCGTCTAAATTCACAATGTCTTTATTAGGGGTGATGCTATCCTTTATGCATCCCCCAGGGTTCGTCTTAATATATGGACCTTCTATCCTCAATTCTATTTTCAAGGAATACTTATATCTTGTGATTGGCAATCCAAACATATATCCTTAATAAGGGTCTCTTTTCAATCATTCCCAGCTTGATAATCTATAGGTAGCTTAATGCTAACCTCTTCTTTCAAACGAATGTCAGTCTATATGACCTTCCAAAAGACAACACATGTCTATCTGCTCTTTCTTACAGAACTTGGTAATGGTAGCAAGGATGTTCTGGAAGATATTGGTCATGTTCAACATGAATCTCTTGGAACCTATTGCTCTTCTTGAGGACACTAAGCTTCAGATAACATTTATGCATCATACTACACCATTTTTTTGACAATCTTCGTAACTCTTCAGTGGTCACTACCATCAATCCTAATACGTCCATGGTATATATAAAATCCATCATCCTATATCTCAATTCATTTTATATCAAAAGTCCTCGCGGTTGGCGCTTAATTAGAAGCAACCCCGCTCTGTCCTTTCATTGCTGGTCTAGTCACTTGCTAATCCTTTGTGACTTGGCCTCTCCTGGCCACACTAAAATATGTGAGTTTAGGGGTTGGCTAATAGCATTCCTTTCTAGCAATTTTTGGCATAGTGCCTTCTTCGTTGATACCTTTTTGATCTTTTCAAAACCTTACTCCATAAGTCTCAATCGACTTCTCGGTATCGTCTCCGGTCACCTATCCTTTACTTTTATTCTTTCAACTATTCTTATTAATTCCTCGTGCCACAAAAGCTTAACACCTCTGGCATAGCAACCTTTTCATATAAATCAATCCCGGAATTTCTCTGTCCGGCTAGCTTGTTTCTTAATTACATTTCCCTTTTTCCGTCAAATCTTCACTTCATAATTTTATCCCTACATTCAACTGTAATAATCGGGGTCTGTCTACCAACCTGTATAGCGGCTACCTTACCCAATCCACAGGGTTCGCTCCAATTTCCACTCTTTTTGGTGACATCTTCTGATAATCAGAAAGACAAGGTTTGCCAAATTTGTTGAAGTTCTTTCCAGAATCAGGGAAATTTCAGTCAATCTATCTACCCACTACTAACACTAAGAAGATCCATTTCGATACCCGAAGAATATTTCTAGGAACATTCAAGCGGGTGGAACCATAAACAGTTATAATAACGAAATGATTGACATAAAGTTGGGAGTTTAACCATTGGAAAGAAACCAAATATATATACCTCCCCTAGAAGGGAAATCAAAGTTTCCAAACTGAAACATACCACATCTTGCCGGTACATATTCGTCCTAATAGTCCATACTACCGAATACTAGTCTACCTAACATCTAGTCTCAAAAGGAACACTACTGTCGAAGTTAGTCGTTCCACAAAACTGGCACTACCATGGCCTTCCGAATCTGATGAATCGTGCTGTCCGAATGCATCCACAATTACCCTGCCGTGTTGCACAAGCACAGTACCTAAACTTGTACGAGGTGCATCCTACTAAATTCCAAAATTTTCCTTCCTCCATTAGGTAACGCCAATGCTGGGTCGTCACCAATTTTATCTTTAGCTCCAGGGAGATTTTCCCCCATTTATCTTGTACATTCAAACTTTTAGTCTTACTAATGAGTCGGGTTACGGGACTACACTCTTTGTAAAGTCCTGAGCAAATCTTTGGTAATACCTCGTGAATCTTATGAAATTTCTCACCTTTGCCGGTGTGGTTGGCCTTTCTCCATTTGAAACTGTCTTTAACTTGGTGGGGTCGATCAATCACTACTCCTATTGATCATATTTCCTGTTAACTGGACTTCATTTTGCTAAAACTCTTACTTCGATAACTTGGCCTACACCTGTTCTTTCAGGTTTTATCTAAAAGCATTCTCAATTACATCTTAACCACTGCTCGCCTTACTTAATCCATTTACGATTCAGTGTCGGAATAAACTTAAGGTAATTACCATAATCCATTCAAGGAAAAGAAAGAATTTAATATTCCTCTGAATCACATGCATCTAATGTTTCTGGTTTATCATTTCATTGAATTGAACTAAACTTATACTTGGTTCCTGACGATAGCCTCATTACTAGTCTATCATAGACTCACTGGTCTTCTCCTCTTGTAGGTTCTGAGATCATTGTCTCGCTTACTACTTCCTTATATACTTTATCCAATCATACCATCACCTTCCAATGTCTTTATTTTCTAAGTTGATCAATTCATAAAATGAACATTTCCCTGAACCAAACCACCTCATCAATCTAAGTTTGACTTTATAAATTATAACCTATGAAATCTGCCTTCTCAAGGTGAAATTCCATTAACAATATTCGCACTAATCCATTTATCAAATGATATGTCACTTGTTGCCTCTATCTCGACTGCTCCTGGAGACTATGCTCCCTATCCTCTATCGTTGACTTTGATAATCATGTACCACTCTAACTCTTTTCTCATTAATCTGAAGGTCTCTAAGGATCTTTATCTATCCCCATATAAGACCTCAAGTAATCCTTCCAATTCGTCTTAATTGCTGGTACTTCATCCGGCAGTCCAGCTATGAATCCAATATGCATCTTTAGTTTTCTTAATAGTATCTCAATTCTTTACGCTCACTTCTCTTAGCACTATACCTTATCTCTTACAGTCTCTCTGGTTGCAGCCCTCATTCCCTCAAGGGTAAATTCCTTATTCCTAATAGGATTCTCTTCTTTAGCTAAAACCTCCTTCTGATTCTCAGTAGGGTACTCTATCGAATCCACCATTCGATCGTCAGCATATAATCAAGCATCATCGCGCTTCTGCTCGTACGCCTCAAGGTCTATCACCTTACTAGTCGGTACGAGAACGAGCTTAAGTTACTATCATGATACTTAATAGTTCCCGTAAGGGTTTTATATGTCAATACTACATTAAGTAGTCCGACTATGAACTTGGCAAGAGTTCTTATTAGCTTAGTGAATTTATTGTTTTAACGTCGCATCATCTCTGGGATTTATAACGTAATGCTCTGATACCACTTCTGTAACACTCCCAGATCCGGGGTTAGGGATCTGGTCGTTACGGTCTCAATATTCATCCACAAAACCAACATAATTTAAATTACAACCTTGTGACCCAAAACAATATCATAAAACACACCCGTTATAGTCCCAGAGATAAAATCAGAGTAACCAACAATATTATTAATCACAAGTTTGAGTTCTTACAACCCAAAGAATTACAATTTTACCATTACATACTCTTTGCCATCCATTGGTATATGTTATAGTATAAATACATTGATACTTGAAAGCCAATCATCTAGCCTACCAATAGCTTCTTAATCGACAGTGGCAGCTATGATCTCAGCTGTTAATCCTCCGACGGCTGTCACCTACTTGCACCAAGTGCGCCTTGTGCGGCCATCAGATCTAACTGTCGTTGTGATATAAATAAATAAATAAAGCAAGGGTGAGCAATAGCCCACCAAAAATATAATTGAACAGTGATAATATATAACAGTCCAAAATATCTTTGAAACCATATGCCATGCATTTACGAAAATGATGCCAGTATAACTTAAATGATGAAGTTACTAGGTAACTCAAAATATATATTTTGTGGACATATATGCTATACAAAAGATAAGCAAGATATTCTCAATTATCATAAAAGAGGAACTTGCAGGAAAAATATTGCAATTCCAGTTTCAATACTTTTTCACCTTGCCAACACCAACAGTGTTGCAGAAATTTCTCACTTTTGGAAGATGAACTAATACGGGAGCATTGCCGCGCCAGATGCCTTGACGTTTACGATGATCAGTCGTATGTCATGCGTCTCATCAGTCGTTCTCTACATATAGAAGGTAGCTCCGACAGATTCACTTTTCTACCGCCCTCTGGAACTCCTCAGCCAACGGTTGGGCTATTGCTGGACCGGCGTCACTCGGCCACTTATGCGTCGCCTAGTTCGAATATTATCCATGACTCTGAAACGTAAAGTTCGTTCCCCTTTTCCCCAAGTATAACACTTGTTGATAGGACTCCACAAAGTAGTCGTATCTAATTGGAAAGGAAAATTCACCAATATTTCCCAAGCTGATGCTTGTTAATGGATATAAACTTATTCCATCAATCTTACCCCTCGAGCGTTGAGGAGGTAACCAAAAGACTCATATCGATGTTTGAACGAATCAAGATGTGAGTGACAAGATAGTCTAGCAAGTATATGACCGGGCAGTCCAATAAATAAAATCTCTCAAGTGAGGTCCCCTTATATATTTTTGGAAGTTGAGCGAGTATTTAAATCTTCTAATAAGATAGATTTAAATGAAAATAAAGTTTAGGAACCTCCCCTTGATAAAAATAGTCATAAAATACTCCGAAATATTTTACACCATATCTAAAGGTGAAAGATAATCTTTGAATAATATAAATCATTATAAAAAGGATTTAAAAGAATTAAAATAAATATTCCAAGAATATTTATTAAATCAATAATAATTAAGGAATATTATTAAATCATGATATTGCTCGTAGATAATCCTCGAAGGAATATATAGAATTATTTACTAAATAAATCTCTTCTTAAATGAATATTCAAAATAATATCCATTAAATAAATAAACTCAAATAAATAATTAAATCATCTTCACTAAATAAATCAAACCTTAAATGAATATTTGAAAATAATATTCATTTAATAAATATTATTCTAAATGAATGTCCAAATAATATTCTTTTAGCATTCAAAACTTTAAAGGAATATTCGAAATAATATTCCCTAGGTAAATAGAACTTCAAATGAATATCTTAAAATAATATTCATTAAGTACATAAAACCTTAAATGAATATTTGAAAGTAATATTCATTTAATAAATAAAAATTCCAAAGAATACCAAAGTAATAGTTCATTAAATAATAAAACTCTAAACGAATATTCGAAACTAATATTCATTTAAGAAATTAAAGCTCAAATGAATATTACAAATAATATTCAGTAAATAAATAAATGCGAATGAATATTCAAAATAATATTCATATAGTACTTCTCAATTGAGATAAAATTTCAAATATCATTCCTCGAATAATTTCCAAGTAATTAATACCTTATGGAAATATAAATAATGTTCATAAATAACATTCCTCAAATAAACTGTTACTGGAATCCCTCCGGGTTTCCACGACTATCTCTATATTACAAAATACCGACTCCCGTTCTATATTTAATGAAGGAATATCATATGCCCTTCACTAAGGGTCTTGACGAAACAATCCGGCTTATAACTGATAATTCATATCTAGTTTATAGGCCAATATCAATTCAGGGGAACAAGTATAAACGTGTTTTCAAGTTATCTCGTTATGCACCCTTTTTTGTGTACTCTTATTAACACCGATACGATCCGGCCGACATTTGCTCATTATTAAAACATGTCATCATACTTATACTTGGTGTATACTTAAGTCGTATAAGTTTTAAGGTCGGTCGTTTACGAACCAAGATTATACCTCGAGATTTATCGCCCGTTTTCTAAGTCATTTACCAAAGTTATAACCAAGTATACTTTTAAGGGGTTCGTTCACGTTTAACCTCGATTCGAACATTTTTATAAAATCGGAAAACGATCCGTTTCACATGAGGTTCCCTCTCACACCTTCCTCTTTTTTTTCTAATATTTAATTACCATGATTCGTCACTGCATAACTCATTTTTCGAAGGTCTAATTTCAGTTACGAACTTGCTTTTACGGTTTCGAACCAATTTTACGAATTTAACCATAACTCCTAAACCGTAAGTCCATTTCATACGATCTTTATATCAAAACGAAGCTTATAACATAATCTATCCTATCATGGCAGAACATGAAGCTGTACAGTGAGTTATAGCTACTGTGATGCTCGGTTTTTAATAGTCTAATGAAAATTCAGCCTTATGACGGCTATAAATCGAACGTTCTAAAAATCATAACAATCAAACCAAGCCACACCGGGCATCCATACAACTTATTCACATGATTTATCATCCCAAAATGTCCAAGAACATATCTCTTTATCATAATACTCATCAAGATACTTAAACCATTAAATCACTAACTAAGCATGCTTATAACATACTAACATCCTAACTACTCTTAAATCCATCAAGAACATGCATAAACATAAAGTAAGGCCTAGGGTTTCAAGAGTGTTATACCTTCCTTGGGGTGTGTATGCACTTAGTAAGCCTTGTATAGTCCTTGTATAGTCTCCATGAAGCTTGGATCATCAACCAAAATCAAGATCTAAGGATTTTGTTCTTGAGGTTACTATTCATCCTCCACTTTGATGATTTTATTGAAAATGGAAAAAGTGGTGTTTGAGGCTATGATTTCTAGGGTATCATTTTTATGAAATATAGGATCTATGATAAAATTTGGAGATCAAATGATGGTTGGAAGCTTGATTTCTTTTCTTGAATTAGGCATATAGCCGAATGTGAGGTTTTGGGAGAGAGTTTGTGTTCTTGCCTTGTTCTCTTGCAATATCTCATCCAATCTTGCATTATTGTCATGCCAAAATAATATCTTGGCATAAAGCCACTTTTATAAAGTGGTGAGTCATGGATGATGTTTTTTTAAAGGACACATGTTGTGTTTTTGTGGAATGGTGTATGTTGTAAACTTAGTTGCTTGGTTAGTTTCTAAGTATGCTAGTTACTTTTGTAACCACTTAGTTACTTGATGTTATCCACTAGCACATGCATGTATCTTGATCCCCTGCTTGTTTCTTTGTCCGTTTATTGCTCAATTCGTTGATCGTTCAGAGGAATAACTCAATCGTTTCTAGTTAGGGTTTTACCGGAAACCTTCTTAATATTAATACTATCATTCTCAATCCTCCTTCATAATTCTTGAATTTAAATTCCTTAATTCCTCTTAATAAATCCTTAAATCCTCCAGTGTTCAGGGAAATATCGAAGAAAATAAAAGTGCTATTTTTCTGAATCCGATATCGTTTACATACACTTATCTCGCGCCTGGATCATGAATACGAACTCAGAAATCCGTTCTGAATACTTCTATATAGCGTCGTCTAATAATATTCTTATTTCTACCAAAACACTATTCATTCTTTATTCCATCTTTATTCCTTATATTTATAAAAATGTCCTTGTTCTCTTTCGGGCATTCCTTAACCCTTTTACGGAACCACTGGACTAACAATAGATATTGATTTGGATGACACAAGAATATCTCCTTCCTCTTTGGAATGCCATATCTTATTTCTTAGGAGATAGATTATTCTAATCTAGGTTGTCAACCCATTGCATTCTTCATGACATATAATCATTGGAATCTATACCCATTCACATTCATCCATTAGAACTGTTAATACCTTGTAGTCGGAGTCACTGTTCATTCTTTCATCAATATATAAAAAGTTTTAATTCTACCAAAAATTCGGGTTCTTACAGATTCGATTTTTGAAATCCGATTAATCCTATTAATTTATTTAAAATGATATTTTAATTGTAAATTAGACTAATATATTAATTATTATTATAATATATGATTAATACTCCGATTAATCCGTCCGATTAATCTCCGCCTACCCGATTAAGCGCTAGGCGGTACCCCAACCGCCCTGGACCGCCTAGCGATTTCTAGAACACTGTCCATACTATGTCTCGTACATAGGTTGGCATGAAAAATTTCTTGGTTCCCAAAAATCACTTTTCACTGATGCACTTAATCATAATAAGAAAAGTTTTAATTCTATTAAAAATTCGGGTTCTTACACTTGCATTAATGTTTTTCTTAAGCAACGGGCCGAAATGAAGGTGCTGCTCAAGAACAACTTGAAAAAAGCACATGAAAGAATGGCTTTTTATGCCAACAAGTGTCGCTCTGAGCGGGTTTTTGAAGAGGGCAATGAGGTATTCTTGAAAGTCCAAGTCTTTCAGCAGAATTCCCTCAAAGACACAATGGATCACAAATTTTCATCCCGGTATTATGGACCATATACAGTTGAGAAGAAAATTGGTCAGGTCACGCTTACCGCTTGAAGTTACCAACAACAGCAAAGATCCATGCAACATTTCATGTCTCTCTACTAAAAAAGAAGGTGGGTCACAAACATATGGTGGCAACAGACTTACCGGTTTTGTAAAATCAAGAGGAAGTGAAATGGCCAGCTAAGATTCTCGAACGTCGTCTAATAAAAAAGAACAATGCTTCAACAGTTTCAGTCTTAATGTAATTGGTGGGTAAAGTACGTGGGAGAATTTTGATGATTTGCAGAAGCGTTTTCCAAGGTTTTCCAATGAGGGCGCGTTTCACAAGAAGGGGACGATTATCAAGAGTGATAGATCCTTTTAGAGCTTAACCCGTTATTTATTTAATAAAAGAAAACAACGTTATTGGTGAATACTAAATAGTATGAATACTTCCTCACTTAAGAAAAAGTCTTAGAACTTTCTTAAACGATGTCGGATAATCTCTGTTCTAAAAGTCGGCGATTAATCGGGATTAATCGCTGATTAATCGCTGTTCGGTGGCCCACCGTACTGATTTTGTAAAAATTGTCTAAATATTCATTTTTTTTGAAAAGTCGATCAAAATCGGATTAATCGGTCAAAAGTCGACCTCATTGGCAAAAAATTGAAAAATATGTATAAAAAATAATTAAAAATTATAAAATTGAATAAAATTTAACAAAAATGTTATTCTCATATACAAAATTACTATTTTAAACGATTAAATCATGAATTTTATCAAAAAATATTTCATATTGACCCCAATTCAAAAATTAGATCTTAAAAGTTATATTCACTTTAATAATGATATATATTTTCAATATATTTGTATAAATATATGATAATTATACATGTATAATCAAAATAATAAAATAATTACATGTATTAATAATAATTATATTTAAAAATAATATTAAATTATTTCCGATTAACCAGATTAATACGGTGCCTTCACCGATTAAGTCCGATTCCCGCTTTTTACGACATTATTGATTATTATTATTTCTATTTTTATTTTCTCTTTTACTCTCTTATATCTTGCTTAGCTATCTTAATTCAATAGTTATTCGAATCTTATTATTTGCCGGTTTGGGAAATCTTATTTTTTATTAGAAATAAGTTATCTATTCTGGAAAAAAGTTAAAAAATATGTACTTTTTCTGAAATAAGTAACTTATTTTTACAAAATAACGAATATTAAACTTAGCATATATATTTTTCTCTAAAAAAAAAAGGTAAAAATAAGTAGAGGGCACTGTAGCAGTAAACGAAAAAATTTGAAGTAAACGGGCACTGTAGCAGTAAACGTAACAAAGATTTGGGTGGATAAGTAGAGGGAGACACCGATCAAGTTAAACCTGTTCAATGTGGCTGTTACTAAAAAACTGTTTCGTTTCAGATTTGAAAACACATGGCTTAAGGAAGTGGATTTCCACACTGAGGTAGCCAAGCATTGGCAAGGTCTTCCTCCTTCTCACCTCCTTCCAAAGCTGATTTCTGTATCATCTTTTATGGCGAAATGGGGAAGGAATTTTTTCCATAAATTCAGAGAAAAAGTGATTAAGCAGAAAGAAGTTCTTGATAATCTAAAGACAAGGGAAGATGATGACGGAATCCAAATGTACTTTGATGAGAAAAACAAGCTCTACGACTTGTTACTTCACGAGGAAATTTATTGGAAGCAACGCGCAAAGGTTTTTTGGTTAGAAGAAGGTGACACTAACTCCAAGTTCTTCCATGCTACAGCCTCCAACAGGAAGAAATCGAACTATATTTCCTCCCTGAAAGCTGATGATGGTACTATTGCTTCCACGCACGAGGACATTTGCAGTCTGTTGAAAAGCTATTATACAAACATCTTTGCGTCAACTGATAGCCTAGCCACTTACCCTGTCAATGAGAGTGAAGGGAGAGTCACTAGTGAACAGAATGAGATGTTAACAAAAGAATTATCTTTCGAGGAGTTCACGGAGGCTGTTAAGTGTATGCACCCGGACAAAGCTAGTGGCCCAGACGGGCTAAACCCTGCTTTCTTCCAGCATTTCTGGAACCTTCTAGGCCGAGATGTTTTCAAATGTTGCCGGGATTGGCTCTCCGATTGCACTTTTTCAGCCAATATAAATGATACAACTCTGGTTCTTATCCCGAAGAAAGAAAAAATAGAAGATGTCAAGGATCTACGTCCTATAGCTTTATGCAATGTTCTCTACAAGATTGTTGCTAAGGTATTGGCAAATCGGTTACAGAAAATTCTTCCTGTGTTAATCTCCGAAGAACAGAGTGCTTTCGTCCCAGGGCGGAATATTTCGGACAACGTCCTTGTTGCTTTTGAGCTCATTCATTTCATGAAACGGAGAACTTCTAGTGCAACTGGAGATGTTGCTCTCAAGCTCGATATAAGCAAAGCTTACGATCGAGTAAGCTGGGCTTATCTTAAAAAACGTATGTTGGAAATGGGCTTCTCGATCAAATGGGTTAACTGGATGATGCTTTGTGTGACATCAGTGTCATATTCAATTTCGTTTCAAGGTTCAGACATAGGTCCGATATGTCCCCAACGAGGCCTTCACCAGGGAGACCCATTGTCGCCATACTTGTTCCTTCTCTGTGTGGAAGGCCTTTCTCTTGCTCTAAAATCAGCTGCTGATAGAGGAACCATAAATGGCTGTCGAATATGCTCACAAGCTCCAGCTATTACGCACCTTCTATTTGCCCATGATTCTTTTCTTTTCTTCAAAGCTACCACGGAAGAAACAAGGGACATAAAAGAAATTCTGCATACTTATGAGTCTTTCTCGGGACAAGCGGTTAATTTTCAAAAATCTGCAATTTTCTTTAGTGCGAATGTTCACCAGGATAAGCAGCAAGAGATCAAAAGTGTGCTCGGGGTGTACAATGAGATTGGGGAGAGCAAATATCTAGGCCTACCCTCCATCATTGGTAGGTCGAAGAAAACGATTTTTAGGTACTTAAAGGACAAGGTTTGGCAGAAGATTCAAGGATGGAGCACAAAACTTCTATCTAGAGCAGGGAAAGCAATCCTGTTAAGAAATGTAGCACAAACCATTCCTGCTTACACCATGTCTTGCTTCCTAATCCCTAAGACACTGTGTCAGGAAATAGAAAAGATGATGAATTCTTTCTGGTGGGGTTCGAACTCTTCAAACAATAAAGGTGTAAGGTGGATATCCTGGAATAAAATGAGCATGACTAAAGGGGAAGGTGGCTTGGGCTTTAGAGACTTACATGGCTTTAATATGGCTCTTCTGGGAAAACAAGTATGGAACCTTATTTCTAACCCAAATGCTCTTGTCTCGAGACTCCTAAAAGCTAGGTATTATCCGAATGGCAATCTTCTTCAAGCCGGGAGGACAGGTGGCTCCAGCTTCACTTGGTCTAGCATCTGGGAAGCAAAGGAGAGCATGAAAGGGGGTTATAGGTGGGTTCTTGGAGATGGCAAGTCTATTAATATTTACTCTGATAGATGGCTTCGAGGAAAAGAGGGTTTCTGTGTCGACGAAACAGAGGGTCACATCTCTGAGCGAAACTTAAAGGTCAGTGATTTCTTTGCAAATGGCAGCAAAGCGTGGGATGAATCGAAAATCAGGTCTACTTTTAACAGTGGTGATGCTGAAATCATCTTAGCAACCCGTATTCCGCAAAATAGTACACATGACAGGATTGTTGGAATTGTTTAATCAAAACTTGTATCAACTTGCTCTTTGTTTTATCAGTTTTAGCAAGTTGCACTAGACAAGAAGTAGTAGAATCAAGACACTCTAAAAGAAGTGTTCAAGCATGGGTTAAAGGTTTTAGGTAGTAGTGTTGCATGAACTAATGTCTGCAACTTTTTCAGTTTTTAGTTTCTATTTATATTGCTTGTAACCATTCAAGTTTAATGCAAGTAATCCAGTTTATCTCCAGTCTTCTCTTTAGTACTTATGCTCTGTCTTCCTATTACCTTACTCGAGCATACCTCCTACATTGTGGTATCAGAGCTTCGGCTTGTTACATGCCCAAATATCAACCCAAACATATAACACAAACCATGGAAACACCTGTAACTCAAACACATACACAAACCAGCGAAACCTCTAAGGCAAAAGAAGGTGGATCTGTTAGCTTAAACTATCCAATGCTAACAAGAACAAATTACACAGCATGGTCATTGAAGATGAAGGTGTTCATGAAAGCACAAGGAGTGTGGGATGCAGTTGAGCAAAAGAATCCCACAGTTGTTGTCGACGATAGGACAGTCCAAGTAGCCCTTGCTGCAATCTATCAGGGTGTACCTGAGGATGTATTATTGACCATAGCTGAGAAGGAAACTGCAAAGGAGGCATGGGATATGATTAAAACGATGTGCATGGGTGCAGAACGAGTAAAGGAAGCAAAGGTGCAAACGTTGAAAGGAGACTTTGAATCTCTAGTTATGAAGGAGACAGACCAAATAGATGACTTCTGCATGAGGTTAAGTGGAATAGTAACCAACATACGAGTACTTGGAGAAACCATGGAAGAGTCAAATGTTGTAAGAAAGATCTTACGTGCAGTGCCTGAGAAGTTTCTACAAATTGCTTCAAATATTGAACAATTTACAGATATGAAGGAGATGACAGTTGAAGAAGTAGTGGGGAGACTCAAAGCACATGAAGAAAGGATGAAAAGCAAGTCAGAAAATACAGGAGGGCAACTGTTGTTGACACAGGAAGACAAGACAAAGAAGTGGACCAAGAACTGGTCATCTACATCCCAGAATCAAAGGCCAAGGGGTGGCTTTGGAGCTCGTGGCAGAGGCAGATACAGTCCTCGAAATCACAATGGTGGGAGAGGACACTATCAACAACAAAACAAGAGTGAAGGAACAGACAAAGGTTACACTCGTGACAGGAGTATAGTTAAATGTTTTAACTGTAATGTCTATGGCCACTACGCAGCTGAGTGTAGAAAACCTCGAAGGGAGAAGGAGAAAAATAAGGAACAGACACATGAATCTAATCTCACAAAGACAGAAGATGATGAGCCCACGTTGCTGTTGACAGAGCTTGATCAAAACAGTGAAAATGTGGTACTACTGAATGAAGAAAAGGTGGTGCCAAGTTTTGATCAGAAGGGTGGTGTCAAGGTGGACAAAAACATGTGGTATTTAGACAATGGTGCCAGCAATCACATGACTGGACACCGTGAGAAATTCAATGAGCTAAACGAAAGTGTGACAGGACAAGTACGTTTTGGAGATGGGTCTACAGTCAAGATCAAAGGAAAAGGTACGATTACTTTTAAGTGTAAGAATGGTGAGGAACATACACTTAGGGAGGTGTACTACATCCCTACGCTATGTAACAATATCATATCCTTGGGACAACTTTCTGAAGATGGCAACAAGGTTGTACTAAATGGTGAATTTTTGTGGGTGTATGATGTCACTGGGAGACTGCTAATGAAGGTACAGAGGTCATTCAACAGGCTGTACAAGATAGTTATCGAAGAATGCAACTCCAAATGTATGTTATCAAAGGTTGAAGAACTAACCTGGTTATGGCACTCAAGATTAGGCCACGTGAATTTTCAGTCATTAAAGGCTATGTCAGAAAAGGAAATGGCACGAGGACTCCCAAAGCTGGTGCAACCAAAGGCTGTGTGTGATGGTTGTCTACTAGCAAAACAAACGAGAAAGCCGTTCCCATCAAAGTCTGAGTTTGTGGCAACAAGGAGGCTTGAATTGATACATGCTGACCTATGTGGCCCTATCACTCCACCTACACCAGCTGGAAACAGGTATGTATTTCTGTTAGTGGATGACTGTAGCCGTGCAATGTGGTTATATCTGTTGAAAACAAAGGATCAAGCACTAGAGGCGTTTAAGAAATTTAAAGTGCTGGTTGAAAAAGAAGCTAAAGATACTATCAAGGTATTACGAACAGACAGAGGTGGAGAATTCACATCAAGAGATTTTGAAACATTCTGTGATGGTGCAGGCATTAAGAGACACTTGACAGCCCCCTACACCCCACAGCAAAATGGGGTTGTAGAGAGGCGAAATCGAACCGTGATCGCCATGACAAGAAGCTTGTTAAAGGAGAAAAATATGCCATCCATGATGTGGGGAGAGGCAGTAAGACATGCCGTCTATCTGCTGAATCGTTTGCCAACGAAATGTTTGAAAGGAGAAACCCCCTATGAGGCATGGACTGGTTTAAAACCAAAACTAGATCATGTGAGGATTTTTGGATGCTTGGCACATGTTAAGACTCAAAATGTGGCTTTGGGAAAGCTCGATGACAGAAGTGTCAAGATGGTTTACATAGGAAAGGAGCCAGGAACGAAGGCTCACAGATTGTACAACCCAAACACTGGAAGACTTCAAGTCAGCCGAGATGTAGTGTTTGAAGAAGACAAGGGTTGGAACTGGGAAAGTACAGAATCACAAGGTGCTGGATCACAGGCACCTGGTTTCACATTTGTTGTCGTGGGTGCTCAGACTAATGCACAGGGTAATATCGAGGCACCTTACACACCAAACACACCTGGTAGCCCTGCCCATGAGTTTAATGAAGATAGTGATGAATATGCATCAAGTGAAACAAATGAATCAAGTGGATCAAGTCAGTCAAGTGAACCCAGGAGATTTCGTTTACTAAATGAAATCTACGATGACACAGAAGAAATAGAACTAGCAGATGAGCTATTCTTGCTAGGCATTGAAGAACCAAAGACGTTTGAAGATGCAAAAGATGTCAAGGAGTGGAAAGAAGCGATGGGTATTGAGATCACAACAATTGAGGCAAACAAAACATGGGTATTGACAGATTTGCCAGAAGGTCGTAAACCCATAACTCTAAAGTGGGTTTACAAAATTAAAAGGGACACAAACGGAGACATTGTGAAGTATAAGGCAAGGCTCGTGGCGAGAGGATACGTGCAGAAAAAGGGAGTGGATTACGATGAAGTGTTCGCACCTGTAACTCGTATTGAGACAGTGAGATTGTTGCTAGCATTGGCTGCAAAGCAAGGATGGCAGGTGCATCACTTGGATGTAAAGTCGGCATTTTTAAATGGTGAACTAACTGAGGAGGTATACGTGACACAACCTACAGGCTTCGAGAAGCAAGGTGAAGAACACAAAGTGTACCGTTTGCTGAAAGCACTCTACGGACTACGACAATCACCAAGGGCATGGTACTCAAGGTTAAACAAGTATCTGAGAAAGCTGGGATTTACAAGATGCCCTTATGATCATTCAGTATATACAAGGCGTGAAGGAGGTGAATGTCTTATAGTTGCAGTATACGTAGACGACCTACTGGTAACAGGTTCAAGTACAGGCAATATTCTCAAGTTCAAGACAGAAATGAAGAATGAATTTGACATGAGTGATATAGGGAAATTAGCCTACTATCTCGGTTTAGAGGTGAACCAACAGGCTGGGTTTATCGAAGTCAAGCAAACAGCATATGGGAGACACATACTCCAAAAGATGAACATGTCAATGTGTAAGCCAGTCAAGTTTCCCATGGAGTCCAAAGTAAAAATACACAAAGATGAAGGAGGATAGTTGGTCGATTCCACACAATACAGAAGTGTTATTGGCGAACTGAGGTACCTTGTGCATACACGTCCTGACATTGCGTATTCTGTGGGTGTATTAAGCAGGTACATGGAGAAGCCAACTGCCCTACACTACAATGCTGTGAAGAGGGTTTTAAGATACATTCAGGGCACCCTCGATTATGGTTTAGTGTATCATCAAGGGACTGGAAACTACATTCTAAGTGGCTATTCTGATAGTGATCATGCTGGAAGTGCAGATGACAGGAAGAGTACAACCGGCATAGCTTTTTATTTGAATGAAAACCTGGTAACATGGGTCTCTCAGAAGCAGAAAATTGTGGCATTATCATCATGTGAAGCTGAGTTTATAGCTGTTACAACAGCAGCTACTCAAGGAATCTGGCTACAGAATTTATTGAAGCAAATAATGGATGTAACACCAGGCCCTGTGGTGATCTACGTGGAGAACAAATCTGCAATCAACCTAGCAAAGAACCCTATCATCAATGGGAGGAGCAAGCATATAGACATGCGATTTCATTTCATCAGAGACTGTGTTGAAAGAGGAGAGATAGTTGTGAAGTATGTGAAAACTCAGGAACAAAGGGCTGACATTCTGACCAAGCCATTAACAGCAGCTAAGTTCGAAGAAATGAAGATGTTGCTAGGGGTCAAGAATCTGAACAAACAAGTTTAGATGAAGGGAGAGTTTGTTGGAATTGTTTAATCAAAACTTGTATCAACTTGCTCTTTGTTTTATCAGTTTTAGCAAGTTGCACTAGACAAGAAGTAGTAGAATCAAGACACTCTAAAAGAAGTGTTCAAGCATGGGTTAAAGGTTTTAGGTAGTAGTGTTGCATGAACTAATGTCTGCAACTTTTTCAGTTTTTAGTTTCTATTTATATTGCTTGTAACCATTCAAGTTTAATGCAAGTAATCCAGTTTATCTCCAGTCTTCTCTTTAGTACTTATGCTCTGTCTTCCTATTACCTTACTCGAGCATACCTCCTACAAGGATAGCCTGGGACCATTCTTGCAATGGCCAGTACTCGGCGAAATCGGGCTATAAAAGGTGGCAGCTGAATCACATGGAAGAAGCAGGCTTGCAGCACTCAAATGGTTGGGGAAGAATCTGGCGACTAAACATACCTCACAAAATCAAAATCCTCTTATGGAGAATATGTCGTAACAATGTCCCGGTACGATATAGGCTCAGGAGCAAGGGTATAACTGTTCCTATAGCATGCGTTATGTGCGTAGGAGATGTGGAACACCTCATGCATCTGTTTCTTGACTGTGGGTTTGCAAGAGAATGCAGGCATCAACTGGGGTTGGATTATGATACGAGGGATGTGGAGAATGCGTCGAACTGGCTCCTAAACAAACTCGAAGTAGAAACGAGTGATAACTTGATCAAATTATCTACGGTCCTGTGGGGGATTTGGTGGGCTAGAAACAAGCGTGTTTGGGAGGGGAAAGCTTTATCGCCTGCCTTAGCCATGGCCTGGAGCTCCAAACAAGTTGTTGATTGGAGGAAGGTTTACAAAAGAAAGATGCAGTCCATAAGTAGTCGAAATGCAGCTCCTGCTAGACATGTTACGAAGTGGTCTGCTCCTACTTTAGGTACTCTGAAGATTAATGTTGATGCCTCTGTCTTTGAGGGGGATGATTTTTTCAGCATTGGTATGGTGGCTCGAGACTCCCAGGGTCTGTTCATTCGAGGAAAATCAATGCGTTTTGCTGGTCGAGTCTCAGTGATAGAAGCAGAAATGGTTGGCATCTTAGAAGCTTTGAAGTGGCTTCGTGATATTCCAACTCAAGTCACCATTGTCGAGAGTGACTCGCTAATGGGCGTGAATGCAGTCAATAACGCAGATCATAATCTATTAGAGATAGGTGATATTATAGAGCAGTGTCGCTCTATTCTCCACAACGAGAATGGTGTTTTGTTAGCGTTTGTTAGAAAGCAGGCAAACAAGGTAGCACATGCGTTGGCACGATTACCTTGTACGCTTAATAGCTTTGTTGAGTTATCGTCTCCTCCATTGTCTATGTTGGGGACACTATTATCGGATTCTTGTTTTTAATGAAACTTTCCATTATTCAAAAAAAAAAGTAGAGGGAGACAGAAGATGGGTAGTTTGACGCCGGTAGCTTGTCCGACCTCCGATTCAGAGGCGGAGAAGGATAGCCCTAACCCTCCTCAAAAGTCAGGTAGTATTGGTCATACAAAAACATTGGCGTTATATAACTTGTCCACGTCACCTCTCGTCTGCGTCTTTCGCTCTGCTGGTGATGCCGCTGGTGGTGCTTTTATGGGCTCTATTTTTGGTTTAGGTCTCCCCTCCCCTCTCTCCTCTGATTCTAATTCAAGTTATAAATTTCTTCATTCTTATATATAATTTAGTGGGTTAGTGAATAATTTATTTCTTGAGTTTTGGTTTGGAGCTTGCTTTTCCTGAGGTAACCTCAGGTAAGTTTCCTGAGTTAATTAAAAAAACAATACAAAAATAAGGTTATTTTTGTAAATACAGAAAACCAAGTTAAGTTATTACAAAATTGCCCCTGCGAGGCCAGTTATTTTATAAGGATTATATCAGGTAAGTTCCTGAGGTAACCTCAGGAACATTATTCTCTTTGGTTTGTTATTATCTATTCAGAATTTCGATTTAAATGTTTGTTCATCGTGTGGAGAGGATGAAATGAATTAATTACTCTTTTTTCAATCAAGGGGTTTTGAGCTCATATTTTATTGCTCGTTTGATTGTTGCAGTCCGGGTGCTGCATTTCGATTAACTTGTGGGAGAGTTTAATCAAATTGGACGTGTAATTGGTGGTTAAATAATGCAGGGTAGATTGTGTATACCATTGAATTTGTCAACTAAAACATTGAAAGTATAATTGCCATGAATTAACAGCACAAAAGTTTCCCTGCCACAAAATACGAGAAACCCTGATAAATAACCGAATGTATTTTAATATATTAAATGGAGGGACTACAATACTTATGTAAGGAATACAAACCCTAATGTATTTTGTAGTTTAGTTTGTCTCTAATGTTATTACTCCTCTAAGCCATTAGTGTAGCTCCTCTTAAGTCATTAGTACGTGTTTTGAGTCAAATAGTCATACTTTGCAATGAGTGCTTTTACATTCCCATGATAAGATTCCTCAAGTAGTTCAGCATAAGCATATTACAAACAATTGCTTACACACTTACAGGTGTGCAAAAATTGAAGCCAGCCATAAAGCTGGCTGTTTATTGCAAGCTTCATGTTTTATTACTCAGATGAATAACTTGATTATTTCATGTCTATTCAATATTCATGTGATGTTGCTCAAGTCGGTAGTTATTTTCTTGTATAAGGTTCTGGATTGATTAGAAAGAAAGGATTTATGGGAGCATTTACAGAGGCAGGATCATCTGCTAAGGTATGGCGATTTCTATACCAACTGCGCTGGGTTTATCATACATGTAATTTTTCACTTAAATGATCCCTTGAATAGGGTGGTAGTTATTGGAATCGAGCTATTTATTGCAAATTCTTTTCCTTATTAAATCTGCCTGTGCCAGACTTTTGCAATTTTATCTGGTGTTCACAGCTTGGTTGCGTGCTTTTTAAAGAGATTGAGAGGGAAAGATGATGGTAAAGCATTTAATTTATCTGCTGTGTATTTCCGTAACTGCTTCAAATATTTATACAGTCTGTATCTTTTTGGGGTGCAGTTATCAATGCAGGTGTAGCAGGCTGTTGCACTGGCGTTGCTATGAGTTTACCAGGTATCTGCATCCTTCTCTATATAATTTGGAAAACGCTATTCATTGATTTTCTATTCAAGTTAATTAAAAAATGAAGATGTTTATTCCAAAGTTCTTTTAATCATCTCTTCAACCACTCTCCTCTGTTAGCGATGTTTTTTCTAATACAAATAAAATTTTCACCAAATTTGGTCTTGTAATACCTGTTTTTTCAGTTTTAAAATCCCTGAATGACCTACTGCTTCTTCTGTAGACCTGTACAAAAGTGCACAAATGTCTTATTAAGTGGTCAGCTTGAAAGTTGTACTCATTAAACATTTTATATTTTATTTATTTTATTCATCACTTTTGTCTATTTTGGTGGAATTCAATACAGTAAATTATTTCATCATGAAGCAGGAAAACTGGATGTTTTTATTCCTACATCATACACATTGTTCTGTGTGTCCTATATGTTATGTTAGCAATACATTTCCAAGTTCATTACAGATTTCTTATCCCTATATGCTTTTTTGTTACAGGTGCACCTCAGGCTCTTCTTCAAAGCTGCCTCACCTTTGGGGCATTTTCCTTCATTATTGAAGGCCTTAACAAGCAGCAACCAGCTTTGGCGCACACATCTTCCTCGAGGAGCAAAACTAGTCATTATGGCGCAGTTCCTCCTTTGTCAATTCCTCTACCAAAAGAACTTAAGGACTCCTTTTCTTTCTTGGTAAAGTCACGCTGAACTAGTAGTTTTTTAACTGGATTGTTGCTTGGCAAATGTCATTTGCAAAATTGTAGTGATTTTATTTTGCTTTTGATATTTAAATGAGTTAAATGATAAGAAAGTCTTCTTTAGATTCTCATGTTTTGTTGGTGTTTGTTTAATAGAGGATATTGGCTGGTGGGAGGATACCATTAGCAGTTGATGTTCGACTGATACTCTTATAGTCTTATCTATGTTAAAAAAAATAAATAAATAAATAAAAATTGGCACATAAGTTCTACATCAGTTCCACTGGAGTTTTGAAGTTCTAGAACCAACATAACTGTACTAACTACAATTGATGCGGAACAAGGAATTAAAACATTAATGTGTTTTGATTTTATGTTATTAATTAAGAATAGTTTTGATTGTAATTTATTAGGTATTATATATATTAGATAAATAGATTATTAAGAATATTCTAGATTATTGGAATAGAATAATAAAAAGGATTTGTTTACTTTATTAGAAGATTTTTACTTGGTGGTTAAGTTTAGGGATTTAGTTCTATATAACATGTTATCCTTTATTATTAAGACTTTCATTGATTAATGAATTAAAATTGAGCTCTTGTTATGGGTTGCGATCCTAACAAATCATTCTCTTCTGCGGTTGAGAAATCCTAGGGATAGTGATTCAATCAGATGGTAACAATTGTTCGTAATGTAAATGTTGCAAATTAATGATTTTATTCACCAAATGTCAGTTTAAATTACAATTGAACGTAGGGGAATCAAGTCTAGAGATTTATCCTCAAGTCTCTTTCCAGGTACATCAAAATCGAAAACAATGGAAATATGCCGAACTACCCAAAGAAACACATGAATCTGGCTTGAGAGGCTACTAAAAAGCAAGCAAAAGATAAGAAACTTGACATGGTGTTATAAGGTCTGACAAAAGAAGGGTAACAGCTGCTCTGCATAATACCTAGCCTCAATATTTGCCTCCACACTGCACTGGGAGTGTAAGATCGCATTTTTTGGGCAGTGCCATGGCATTTGGTGGGCTAATTCCATACTGAAGCAACTTATCCTTGTAGTCACATAGACATGGCAAGTTAACCTTGTGCATCACTTTGCAACAACTTTTTGTTGGCCAAGAAGGTTTGTCGCCACTGATTGCTGGGAGACATTCTACAAGCTCGGAAAGTCCGACATTGCAAATGGTTGGAATTTTGTCATCAGCAGCCACTATCACAAGCACCATCATTGCCATCAAGCAAGAAACCAGAATGCTACTACTTGCGGAGGTCATTGTAGTGTCTGCCTGTCTTGTTGGTACTGATATATTTTGCTATGCTAATACAGTAGTGTTTATTTATAGAAAACTTTGATTTGAAATATGCAGCATGTGAACTTTGGTTACTCTTAGTTTAATTCTCCAAGAATATCATGTGAGTCCAGTCTGTGTGTATTTGTCACATTCTTGCATCGATTAAGAAAGAATAAAATGGAATTTTGGCGTATAGGAAAATGAAGAATTAATTATCCAAAAGATTGATTTGAATATGAGGGAGGACATGTGAATAAAGTGTCAAAATTTGTCTATTGTAGAAAGGGTGATGAGATCTGGTTTTTATTGTTCAGTTTTGGTTTTTAAAGGTGTAAAAACGGAATATGACATTCATATAAGCATTTGATCATTTTTTGTACACAATTAAGACTAGACCTGGCCAATGGGATAATCGGATCGGATTTGGATTGGATCTATTTTGAATCAGATCAATTTTCAGTTGATATATTTGGATATAATTCTGATCGGATCAGATCTAATTCTGTTCGGGTCTAGTATCGGTTTTACAAAATTATAATCGGTTTCGGTTCGGTTCGGGTCTAGTTTTGGATCGATTTCAGATTAAAATAGGATAAATTTCGGATTAAGGTCAGATAAAATTCGGTTCGGATCTTTTCGGATTGGATTTTGTCGGATCGAAAAAATTTGGTTTCAATTATATTGTATCAATTTTGAATTATCATTGAAACTAAATAAATGTCATTAGTAAGTTTGTAGAACTATAGTTATAACGCGAAAATAAATGCTCAATTGAGTAATATAAAACTTGATTATTTTTTGAGTATTTAATATTTAATATTATTTTTTTCAGTCTCTACTTGGACCAGTAATATAAAATAATATTTTTGCTAAATGTATAATCAATTGAATTTCATGTCCAATCTACAAACTTTAAACCTATAATAATAAGGAAAAAAAACAAATCATAGAGTCACAAAATAAAAAGCAACAGAAAGAATTATGCCAAAAAGAAAAAAAGGGAATAACGAATCAAATAGAAACGGAGATGATTTGGGTTTCAATTTTTGGGAAAGCAAGTTAGCAAATTTTGGAGAAGAGAATAACGAATTTGAATGTTGGGTGATATGATTTGAATTTGAAGTAGGGCTGACAATCGTGTCGTGTCGTGTATTTTTCGTGCCGTGTCATGTATTTTTCGTGTCGTGTAATTTCGTGTTTTCGTGTACTTCGAGCTAAAATCGAAATCGACACTAAATCATTTGGTGTACTGACCACTCTAACCGAACCCGACACTAAATCATTTGGTGTACTGACTACTTTAACCGAACCCGAAACGAAATGTTTCGTGTTTACACGAAACGAAACAAAAGTACACGAAATAAAAATATAAAAAATTATAATATAATATTTCGTGTAAGAACCCTAATTTTTGGTGATATTTTATTTTATTTAATATCTTGTAGCAATGTCAATATGGAACCTTTCTGGTCATCCCTGTGATTAATAGAATTGATTGTCTGAGAAACTGTGTTGTTGTATTCCCTATGTAAGGTAAAAAGGGAGATTGTGAAGGCAGGAGTCTTATTGTTAGTGAGATTTATAAAACTTGGGATTAGAGAATGATTAGAGTGTTAAAAGATTTATTAAGGATCATGACAAGGAATTATGGACATTAGAGGAATTTACACAATTAGTACTTAAGGAATTATAGGGGAAATCTCTACGCGACAAAATATTATTACGAGAGATTAATTAAGATACGATACGAATTAAAGATTAGATAATAAGCATTGGTGGGAGAATAATAATACAAGGAGTAGTATTGCATGCAAGCCCATGCAACCAAGTAGTTAGAAACCTAGCAAACTAGTTGGCCATTGGAAGATGAATAGTGTTTAGTTGCATTACTTTTTCAAAAGTGGAGACAAGAGTACATGAGAGCCATACCTATAGCCATACCTAGTGTACCATGCTTGTACATACAATTATATGTAACACCCAATCACATGATCAACCACACAAACACAAAGAGAAAAAAATCAAACTCTCCCCCCCCCTTTTAACATTGCTCTCGGCCAAGACCAAGTGGAGAAGAAAGAAAAATTCTTTCTCCCACATCTCATCACTCTAAATTCATACCATAATTCCTAGGTCATCTACATCATCTAATCAAGGTATGCTAGCAATTTCACTTCATTTCATCCATCCAATTCCAAGTTATAAATTGTTAAAGTTTGGATGAATAGTAACCAAGTTTGTTCTTCCTTTAGATCTTGCATTGTGAGTGTTGTAGGAGGCCATCTAAGGTGTTTTTAAGTTATATAAAGATTGTTCAAAGTCTCTAGGAGCTCAAGAAGGTATGAAATCTCAAACCACCCTTGATTATGTGTTGTTCATGTAGTATGGTAGTAGATCCATGCATTTTAGGGGTTATCTTGGATGTATGTGTATTGGATAACATGGATCTTAGGTTTTGATGTTGAGATGGTGAATTTTATGACTATGGTGAACATATATATCTCCATGAGTGTTATGAGTCATGATCTAAGTGTTTTAAGTGGTGTTTATGTTATGGAAGCATGATAAATGGTTGATCTAAGTGATTTGAGCTTGCTGATTTTATCCAGGAACTTTGACCTGTGTTGTGGCACGATTTTGAACACCCAAATGATGTCCTCTGGTGTCCTACCTTATATTGATGGAAAGATAATTGAATGTAGTTTCTGGATATGTAAGATTCATAGCTAGGTGATGTGTGGATTTTTAGTTATGGCCGGAGGAGTGAATTTTGTTTCTGGACTATGGACTGCATAAAGTGACCCCCTTGTGAACCTTGTTTAAACACCTTAAAAATTATTTGGGATCATGGAAAAATTAGAGAAGCTATGAAATACAGTGGTGAAGGCTACCCAAAAAGAATTGGATTAAAATATGAATTGTTGGATTTTATAAAAATGCTAGAGTAAAATTCGCGCAATGGAAAAAGGTCGATTAGTGGAACATTATTCTAGGGTTAATGGTTATGGTTCGAACGTGGTAACTAAATTAAGTCGATTAAGTGACAAGCGTAAACGAGTGATGTCATGGACCTATAGTGAGGCTAGGGAGTCATAAGACGAAGTCGTTAAGTTAATTTCGTATCCCCTTAAAACCCCGTAATTAGAAAGAAATTGTTAAGGTACTAACGAACGATTATTGTTTATGAATAGATCGTTCGAATTCGCACGCTCGACCACCCCAACCAAACCAAGGCAAGTTTACTTTTCAAAACTTATCCCTATACAAGGATTTTCACTGTTGTGTTTGTAGTTTTCAAATTATATCAAATGCTATGTTTATCGAAGTATTGATGCAATTGAGATTGAACAAGTACATGTATCAAATGCTATGTTTATCGAAGTATTGATGCAATTGAGATTGAACAAGTACATGTATGCTTTTACCCCTTGAACTTAGATTGAAATGTTTTCTTCGGACAACGACTCTAGCAATAGAGGTCGTAGCGGTCCGTATATACTATTGGCCGGGGAGCGGTATATTATTATATCGTATCTAGATTGCGAAAACCCGGAGGGTCATTCGGGAAGTATCATATACTCAAGTTTTATATTCATATCTTCGTAAATACTCGAAACCCTATCTTGGATTAAAAGTTTATTTTATTAATTAATTATTTTATTAATTATTAATATTAAATCTTAAAATATCAGTATTTAACTATTGTTCACTATTTTAAAAACAAAGTTAATCCAAGATACCTTTTAATACTTTCAAACTTGAACTTTTTCGAACTCAAAACATTTTCGAAAACCCCCGGTCAGGTCCTGTTTCTCGTATGATTTCAAGAACTATCGGTCGACTGATGTCGAACCACAACTACTCTGTTTTCAATCAAAATCAAGTTTTCAAAAGAAAAAGAAAAAGGGACTCTGGCAGGTGTGGGAACCGTTGACGAACGATTCCCGGGATGTGTAAGCGGCCGTGAGCCAGGCGGTCCATCACTTATTATTCCGGCCCAGGTGTTGCCGAAGGATGATTACGGATGTAGTTTTCATCGAGGGTGATTACGGATGTAGTTTTCACTCGGGGATAGTTACGGATGTAGTTTCTATCCTTCTACCGGTAGAGAAGACCCGCGGATTATTGGACTCGGATGTGGCGACTGATCATCGTCAATCCCTGTCAGGTTTTATGTTTTCTTTAAGTCCCATTCCTCCACTTTGGAAAAATGCTTTGACACTGCATCTTAGGCCTATGTGCCAGTTGCCGATAGTGTCCTATTTTGATGCGAAAGATGTTGACTTTATGCAGTAGCTAGAACTGCAAGGTTATTTTGAAAACAAGGGCACGTCCTGGTGCACCTTTGAAATTTACCAAGTAATGACAAATGATTTTATAACTGATTGATACAACGAGTTTAATGACTGTTATACATATGAAATGCTATATTGCTTACCTTATACTTATACTCTTGCTGAGCTATAGTTGCTCACTCTTGCTTGTTTTCAAATTTTACAAACACAACAGCTAAGAGAAATGGCAAGAACCTGTCAGACTGTTCGAAAGCAGGTGACTAGACCCCAGGCTGCAGTTGAGATCCCACCGGTAGGCCCCATTAGCCGGATTGGTTGGCAGCTTTTGTTAGTACGTTTTATTTATAAGTATGACCTGTGCAAGGCAGTGTACCGTAACAAACTTTCAAGCCGCCAACTTCGCTTCATATCGAAGTGTTGCTGGTAGCATAAATGCTATTTAATTCGGTCTGTAATAACTCTAAAACTTTTACTTTTGCTTATTCAAATGTATGACGTTTCTGAGACTCTAACCTGTGTGTGTGTGTGTATGTGCGGTGAGAGTTTATTGTGGGGTCGATGGCTGTTTATTTATATTATGTGCAAGAACAAGTATGTTATTAATGGAAAATGGACCGTGAGCGCCTAGATCTCCGACCCCGGATCTGGGGGCGTCACAGAAATGGTATCAGAGAGAAGGTTACAGTTCTCAGAAACGATAGTAATTTAGGAAAGCAACCATAATAATACGAATAATATAACACTAATAATAATCCCATTAATACCTAGAGCTCTCATCGAGTTCACAGTCGGGTTATCGGATATAGCCCTGACTTCTAAGGCCCGTGAGGGAACTACTTCTTAAACCCTTCTTTTTGGTTAGTAACCTAGCTTACTTCCCTTGTGTAGATGGAGGATATACCAGACCCTGAGGCCTATGAGAGGGAGCATGATGAGGCACTACTGAGAGAGACTAAGGACCCTGTTGAGGATACTGATGCTGACCCTGAGCTGGGCCCCTGGATTACGATATTAGGGGATACTGATGATGAGGACCCCGAGGAGGAGCCCTTTATGGAGCCTGAGCCTGTTACCCCCTCCCCTGTGGCCACTGATGAGGAGAGTGTGCGATCCGGTGAGGACCGTGTTGTGACACCCCCGCCCTCTCCACAGTTATTGAGCCTCACTTCTTCTGATGATGATGATCCCGAGGAGGACACTTCTAGCGAGGAGGAGCGTGACCCTACCCCTGCTCCTGCTCCTGCCCCTGTTATGCCACCCCCACCACTGGACCTACCCCCGGTGTCGGGCGCTGAGCACGCCTATGTCGTGCAGTTCATGACCCGAGACTTACTTTCTGCCGAGGCCCAACTTACCGAGGCGAGGAGGGTGATAGTGGAGGAGCGCGAGGCGCGCTTGAGGATCCAGGCTGAGATGAGGACTACTGTTGCTAGGAGGACTAGAGCTCGACTCCACAGGATTAAGAGGAGAAGTCGCGAGAGGGTTCTCGGATTAGGGATCCGCGGGGGCGGAGTGATCCAGGCTAGGGATGTTAGACGTGTTGTGCGTCGTGCATTTGCCCGAGTGAGGGCCTTGCTCCGTCGCGGTGCGGCCCTGTGATGTGTTACTGATAGCTCAGTCCCTAGGTTCAGATGACATTAGTGTGTCGATTTTGCGGGATAGTTGACTTGTGCAGTGGCGTCCTTTCTGACCAGTGGACGAGTAGACTAACCTACATATATTTAGATGTGACTACGGATAGGATGTACGGATGTAGCCTACTTTTGTGTAGCCCTGACTATTCGGATTATGTACTTATATTTGTTCCACTTTTGCTAGACTTTGACATCGGAACTATGTATTTGGCTCTAACATCCAAACCTTGTGACAATCCTTGTACCGTACTTATTTAGTTTCAGTTTCCTTGATATTGTCTCAACTGCTTTACTTTCCGATGCCATGCTCTACTGTTTTGATATACAACTGTGATTATACAACTACAACCATGCTGTTTCAAATTTACGATATGCGATTTCAAATTGTTCTCTACATTTTCCAAAATGTTCTTACGATTTTTCAAAATAAACCTTTCAAAAAAAAAAAAAAAAAACGATTTCAGTTATTTAAAATTTTGAAAATATTTCTATAAGTTCGAAGTTTTGAAATCTTGGAAATTCCTACAAATGTTTTCGAACCACGTAACGACTTCCCCTAAAAAGGTTTTACAGTTTATCGCCATCATAAGGGCACTACGAGTTTCGAAATTTTAACCCTGTATAAAGAGGAACAATACGTTCCTGACTTCTCTAAATACGGTCAAATAATCTGCAAACCCTAACCCATTTTTGTCTTATTATCAGAATCATGCCACCCAGAAGAATGAACACTCGAGCTCACCCGGCCAACTCTGAAGGCCAGGGTAGCCACCATGGGCCGGAAGGCCACCAAAACCGAGAGAGAGAGGATCAGAACCTGAGCGAGGATGAAGGTAGTGACTATAACTTGTTTGATAACTCTGAGTATGATGAAGAGGAAGCTGAAGATGATACCCTAGAGGTGGAAAACCCAAGGGGAGACCCTATGGAGCGATTCATGGACCTACTTAGGCAGAACTTGGACCGTCCCCCGGTTCAGCCACCACCCAACAATGCGAATGCCAATGCCTTTCGGAATTTCAAATCCCTGAAACCCCCGGAGTTTAAGGGAACTGCAGACCCGGTCGAGGCAAGAGCCTGGCTGAAAGAAATGGAAAAATCTTTTGAGATACTAGGAGTCGCTGAAGAGCAGAAAACTGTTTTCGCCACCTATCTGCTGAAGGGTGAGGCAAACTACTGGTGGGAAGCTAAAAAGAATTTGGAGGGAAGAGGTGTGGTGACCTGGGAGAGGTTTAGCGAGTTGTTCTTGGAAAAGTATTTCCCTAGGTTCATGGAAACACAAATGGAGCTGAAATTTTTGGAACTCAAGCAAGGTAACATGACGGTGGCCGAGTATGAGGCAAGATTTACTGAGCTGTCAAGGTTTGTGCCGGAATATGTGAACTTTGAGGTGAAGAGGGCCCGAAGGTTTCAATTGGGGCTAAAGCAATGGATTCAGAATCGTGTGGCGGTTCTTGAGCTGACAGACTATGCCACCCTGGTATAGAAAGCATCAATTGTTGAGGCTGGAGGTGAACAGATGCAGAAGGAGAGAGAGGGAAGGAAGAGGAAGTTTGATAGTCGAAAGGGGAACTCTGCGGGAGGTAGCTTTCCGAGCAAATTTAAGCGAGGAACAATGTCCCAACCTAGCGGAAACTTTGGAAACAAGAGAGCTGAAAGTTGGAGTGTGGGCCAGGGCGGCCGACCACAGGGATCATCGTACTCTACCCCACCCCGAGCCCCACTCCCGGAATGTAATAAATGTGGAAGGAAACATGCGGGCGTGTGTAACCTGCAAGATGTGAAGTGCTTCAAGTGTGGGCTGACGGGACATTATGCTAACACCTGTCGAGGGACTAGCAACAACACCAGTGCTGGAGGTAATTGCTTCAAGTGTGGGAAACCAGGGCACCGAATGAGGGAATGTATGTCCTCTGGGCCAGCTGCATCAAGAGTGAGTGGAACTGCTTCTAACAGGGCCCCGACTGCAAGAACTTTTAACATGACTGTGCAAGATGCCGTGAGGAACACGGATGTGATCGCAGGTACCCTACTACTCAACTCATTTAATGCGAATGTTTTATTTGATTCGGGAGCTACCAAGTCTTTCATATCTCTAGATTTTGTATGTCGGTTAGGCCTTAAGACTGAACCACTGAGAGACAGACTGCAAGTAGAGATAGCAAACCATGAAATTATTCCTGTTAACCAAGTATGTCCGGGTTGTGACCTAGAAATAGAAGGGCAACACTTTCGAGTAGATTTAATACCTTTTAAATTAGGGGAGTTTGACGTAATAATAGGTATGGATTGGTTGACAACCCATGGAGCTCAGATTGATTGCGTGAAGAAGAAAGTGAGTCTAAGACTGCCAGGGGATAAGGAAGTAGTGTTTAGTGGAAAACGACAAACCCAAAAATTCCTGACTATGATTCAAGCTAAAAGGCTGTTACGTAAGGGATGCGAAGCCTATTTAGCCTATGTAAAGGATACCAAGAAGGAGGCGCCAAACCTACAGGAAATCCCAGTCGTTAATGAGTTCGCGGACGTATTTCCGGATGATCTTCCAGGATTACCACCTGATAGAGACATCGAGTTCGCTATAGATTTAGTTCCGGGCACGGCCCCAATTTCCAAGGCCCCGTATAGGCTAGCCCCAGTGGAGATGAAAGAGTTGGCCACCCAATTGCAAGAGCTGTTGGATAAAGGAATGATAAGACCTAGTGTGTCACCGTGGGGAGCCCCGGTGCTATTCGTGAAAAAGAAGGATGACAGCATGAGATTATGCATAGACTACAGAGAGTTGAATAAGGTGACCATCAAGAATAAGTATCCCTTGCCCAGAATAGATGATCTGTTTGACCAACTAAAGGACGCGGTTTATTTTTCCAAGATCGATTTGAGAACCGGGTACCACCAGTTAAGGATTAAGCCAGAAGATATACCAAAGACGGCCTTTCGCACCCGGTACGGACACTATGAGTTTTTAGTAATGTCGTTTGGGTTAACGAATGCACCCGCAGCTTTCATGGACTTAATGAATCGAGTCTTCAAGAAGTACCTGGACAAGTGTGTTATAGTATTCATCGATGACATCTTAATTTATTCCAAGACGAAGGAGGAACATGCAGAGCACTTGAGGATTGTATTGGGAGCATTAAGAGAAGAAAAGTTGTACGCTAAGTTCTCGAAGTGCGAATTTTGGTTGAAGGAAGTTCAGTTTTTGGGGCATGTGATTAGCGAACAAGGCATCCTAGTGGACCCAGCCAAAATAGAGGCTGTATCAAATTGGGAGAGACCAACCACTCCGACAGAGGTGAGAAGTTTCATAGGATTGGCCGGCTACTATAGGAGATTTGTCCAAGACTTTGCCAAGATAGCAGCCCCTTTGACCCGGCTAACTCGCAAGACCGAGAAGTTTGTGTGGACTGAGAAATGCGAAGAGAGCTTTCAAGAGTTGAAAAAGAGGTTGGTGACAGCACCAGTACTAGCCCTACCCGATGATAAGGGAGATTTTGTGATTTATAGCGACGCGTCCCATAAAGGTTTAGGGTGTGTGCTTATGCAGCACGGTAAGGTGATTGCGTATGCGTCCAGACAACTTAAGGAGTATGAGATAAGATACCCCACCCATGATTTGGAATTAGCAGCAATAGTCTTTGCTTTGAAGATCTGGAGACATTATCTTTACGGAGAAAAGTGTGAAATCTACACGGATCACAAGAGATTAAAGTACATATTCACTCAGAAAGAGTTAAACATGAGGCAGAGGAGATGGTTAGAGCTAATCAAGGATTATGATTGTGAGATTCATTATCACCCAGGGAAGGCCAACGTAGTGGCCGATGCACTTAGCCGAAAGGAGAAGCTTAAGATGATAACGTCAGTGGACGAATTGATCAAGGACCTCGAGAGGCTGGAGATTGAGGTGAGGTTGCCAGGAATTGGCCAAGAGAGTCTAATGGAAATAAAAGTCCAACCACCGCTATTGGAAAAGATCAAGTTATGCCAGGAAAAGAAGATAGAAGAAGAAAAGAATTCCATGGAGAAAATTTTGACTGGCGAAGAAATTAGGTGTGAGAAGGACGGGAATGGAATTATGAGGTACGCATCTAGGATATGGATTCCGAACGTTCGAGAGTTAAAAGATGAGATTTTGCAAGAGGCTCATAGTTCAAGGTATTCGATTCACCCTGGAGGCACCAAGATGTATAGGGATTTGAAAGAATATTATTGGTGGCCAAATATGAAGAAGGACATAGCAGAGTGGGTAAGTAAATGCTTGACATGTCAAAGAGTGAAGGCCGAACACCAGAGGCCTAGTGGATTGTTGCAACCCTTAGAGATACCCGAGTGGAAGTGGGAGCAGATTGCGATGGACTTTGTAGTCGGATTACCAAGGACCAAGACTAATCATGACGCCATTTGGGTAATTATTGATAGATTGACCAAGTCAGCACATTTTCTTCCAATCAACGAGAGATACACTGTCGACAAGCTAGTGGATATTTACCTAAAAGAGATTGTGGTTAGGCATGGGGTTCCTGTGAGCATCGTATCAGATAGAGACCCAAGATTCAACTCCAGGTTCTTGAGGAGTTTTCAGGATTGTGTGGGGACCAAGTTAAACATGAGTACTGCATACCATCCCCAAACTGACGGACAGAGCGAGAGAACCATCCAGACCATCGAGGACATGTTGAGAGTATGTGCCATTGATTTCAAGGGAAGTTGGGACGACCACTTGCCGTTGATCGAATTTTCCTACAACAACAGTTACCATGCGAGTATAGGCATGCCCCCATATGAAGCTTTGTACGGGCGAAGATGTCGATCTTCTTTGTGTTGGGAAGAAGTTGGAGAGCGGAAGATTTTAGGGCCTGAACTGGTCCAACAGACAAGAGAAACTATTGAACTCATAAGAGGACGGCTGGTAGCGGCCCAAGACAGACAGAAGAAGTATGCGGACCAGTCCCGCAAGGACAAAGAATATGAGGTAGGAGAGTTTGTGATGTTAAAAGTATCACCGTGGAAGGGATTGATGAGATTTGGTAAGAAGGGGAAACTAAGCCCGAGATTCATTGGACCTTTTGAGATCTTGAAACGAGTTGGAAAGTTAGCCTATGAATTGGCTTTACCTCCGAGCTTACAGCAAGTACATAATGTGTTTCATGTGTCCATGCTACGACCCTACCATACCGACTTCCGACATGTGATAGAACATGATCAAGTGGATCTGCAACCAGACTTAACATATGTGGAGCAACCCGTAGAAATTATGGATAGAAAAGAACAGGTGCTGAGGAATAAGGTTGTCAAACTAGTGAGAGTCTTGTGGAGGAACCAGAATGTCGAAGAATCAACATGGGAACTAGAAAGCGCAATGCGTGAAAAGCACCCCCAACTGTTTTCAACCTGATTCCGGGACGGAATCCTTTTAAGGAAGGGAGGCTGTAAGAACCCTAATTTTTGGTGATATTTTATTTTATTTAATATCTTGTAGCAATGTCAATATGGAACCTTTCTGGTCATCCCTGTGATTAATAGAATTGATTGTCTGAGAAACTGTGTTGTTGTATTCCCTATGTAAGGTAAAAAGGGAGATTGTGAAGGCAGGAGTCTTATTGTTAGTGAGATTTATAAAACTTGGGATTAGAGAATGATTAGAGTGTTAAAAGATTTATTAAGGATCATGACAAGGAATTATGGACATTAGAGGAATTTACACAATTAGTACTTAAGGAATTATAGGGGAAATCTCTACGCGACAAAATATTATTACGAGAGATTAATTAAGATACGATACGAATTAAAGATTAGATAATAAGCATTGGTGGGAGAATAATAATACAAGGAGTAGTATTGCATGCAAGCCCATGCAACCAAGTAGTTAGAAACCTAGCAAACTAGTTGGCCATTGGAAGATGAATAGTGTTTAGTTGCATTACTTTTTCAAAAGTGGAGACAAGAGTACATGAGAGCCATACCTATAGCCATACCTAGTGTACCATGCTTGTACATACAATTATATGTAACACCCAATCACATGATCAACCACACAAACACAAAGAGAAAAAAATCAAACTCTCCCCCCCCCCTTTTAACATTGCTCTCGGCCAAGACCAAGTGGAGAAGAAAGAAAAATTCTTTCTCCCACTTCTCATCACTCTAAATTCATACCATAATTCCTAGGTCATCTACATCATCTAATCAAGGTATGCTAGCAATTTCACTTCATTTCATCCATCCAATTCCAAGTTATAAATTGTTAAAGTTTGGATGAATAGTAACCAAGTTTGTTCTTCCTTTAGATCTTGCATTGTGAGTGTTGTAGGAGGCCATCTAAGGTGTTTTTAAGTTATATAAAGATTGTTCAAAGTCTCTAGGAGCTCAAGAAGGTATGAAATCTCAAACCACCCTTGATTATGTGTTGTTCATGTAGTATGGTAGTAGATCCATGCATTTTAGGGGTTATCTTGGATGTATGTGTATTGGATAACATGGATCTTAGGTTTTGATGTTGAGATGGTGAATTTTATGACTATGGTGAACATATATATCTCCATGAGTGTTATGAGTCATGATCTAAGTGTTTTAAGTGGTGTTTATGTTATGGAAGCATGATAAATGGTTGATCTAAGTGATTTGAGCTTGCTGATTTTATCCAGGAACTTTGACCTGTGTTGTGGCACGATTTTGAACACCCAAATGATGTCCCCTGGTGTCCTACCTTATATTGATGGAAAGATAATTGAATGTAGTTTCTGGATATGTAAGATTCATAGCTAGGTGATGTGTGGATTTTTAGTTATGGCCGGAGGAGTGAATTTTGTTTCTGGACTATGGACTGCATAAAGTGACCCCCTTGTGAACCTTGTTTAAACACCTTAAAAATTATTTGGGATCATGGAAAAATTAGAGAAGCTATGAAATACAGTGGTGAAGGCTACCCAAAAAGAATTGGATTAAAATATGAATTTTTGGATTTTATAAAAATGCTAGAGTAAAATTCGCGCAATGGAAAAAGGTCGATTAGTGGAACATTATTCTAGGGTTAATGGTTATGGTTCGAACGTGGTAACTAAATTAAGTCGATTAAGTGACAAGCGTAAACGAGTGATGTCATGGACCTATAGTGAGGCTAGGGAGTCATAAGACGAAGTCGTTAAGTTAATTTCGTATCCCCTTAAAACCCCGTAATTAGAAAGAAATTGTTAAGGTACTAACGAACGATTATTGTTTATGAATAGATCGTTCGAATTCGCACGCTCGACCACCCCAACCAAACCAAGGCAAGTTTACTTTTCAAAACTTATCCCTATACAAGGATTTTCACTGTTGTGTTTGTAGTTTTCAAATTATATCAAATGCTATGTTTATCGAAGTATTGATGCAATTGAGATTGAACAAGTACATGTATGCTTTTACCCCTTGAACTTAGATTGAAATGTTTTCTTCGGACAACGACTCTAGCAATAGAGGTCGTAGCGGTCCGTATATACTATTGGCCGGGGAGCGGTATATTATTATATCGTATCTAGATTGCGAAAACCCGGAGGGTCATTCGGGAAGTATCATATACTCAAGTTTTATATTCATATCTTCGTAAATACTCGAAACCCTATCTTGGATTAAAAGTTTATTTTATTAATTAATTATTTTATTAATTATTAATATTAAATCTTAAAATATCAGTATTTAACTATTGTTCACTATTTTAAAAACAAAGTTAATCCAAGATACCTTTTAATACTTTCAAACTTGAACTTTTTCGAACTCAAAACATTTTCGAAAACCCCCGGTCAGGTCCTGTTTCTCGTATGATTTCAAGAACTATCGGTCGACTGATGTCGAACCACAACTACTCTGTTTTCAATCAAAATCAAGTTTTCAAAAGAAAAAGAAAAAGGGACTCTGGCAGGTGTGGGAACCGTTGACGAACGATTCCCGGGATGTGTAAGCGGCCGTGAGCCAGGCGGTCCATCACTTATTATTCCGGCCCAGGTGTTGCCGAAGGATGATTACGGATGTAGTTTTCATCGAGGGTGATTACGGATGTAGTTTTCACTCGGGGATAGTTACGGATGTAGTTTCTATCCTTCTACCGGTAGAGAAGACCCGCGGATTATTGGACTCGGATGTGGCGACTGATCATCGTCAATCCCTGTCAGGTTTTATGTTTTCTTTAAGTCCCATTCCTCCACTTTGGAAAAATGCTTTGACACTGCATCTTAGGCCTATGTGCCAGTTGCCGATAGTGTCCTATTTTGATGCGAAAGATGTTGACTTTATGCAGTAGCTAGAACTGCAAGGTTATTTTGAAAACAAGGGCACGTCCTGGTGCACCTTTGAAATTTACCAAGTAATGACAAATGATTTTATAACTGATTGATACAACGAGTTTAATGACTGTTATACATATGAAATGCTATATTGCTTACCTTATACTTATACTCTTGCTGAGCTATAGTTGCTCACTCTTGCTTGTTTTCAAATTTTACAAACACAACAGCTAAGAGAAATGGCAAGAACCTGTCAGATTGTTCGAAAGCAGGTGACTAGACCCCAGGCTGCAGTTGAGATCCCACCGGTAGGCCCCATTAGCCGGATTGGTTGGCAGCTTTTGTTAGTACGTTTTATTTATAAGTATGACCTGTGCAAGGCAGTGTACCGTAACAAACTTTCAAGCCGCCAACTTCGCTTCATATCGAAGTGTTGCTGGTAGCATAAATGCTATTTAATTCGGTCTGTAATAACTCTAAAACTTTTACTTTTGCTTATTCAAATGTATGACGTTTCTGAGACTCTAACCTGTGTGTGTGTGTGTATGTGCGGTGAGAGTTTATTGTGGGGTCGATGGCTGTTTATTTATATTATGTGCAAGAACAAGTATGTTATTAATGGAAAATGGACCGTGAGCGCCTAGATCTCCGACCCCGGATCTGGGGGCGTCACATTTCGTGTACTTTCGTGTACTTTTCGTGTAATTTCGTGTATTTTCGTGTACCCAAAACGAAAGTACGAAATGAAAATATAAAAATAAAATTATATATATCCTTTATTATCAAACCTGAGTCTACCACACCTTCTAGTTAATTAATCACGTACCCAGTTAACCAATCAGAAAACTATGAATTATTTTAGAACCAATCATAGATCACTTCTAAATCATGGACCAATCAAATTAAAACAAATTTGTTTCCTTATATAATTTAACTTGCTATCTTTTAACCAAGGTTAAACCCATCAATCATTATAAATATATTTAAAATTTAAATCATGGACCAATCAAATTAAAACAAATTTGTTTCCTTATATAATTTAACTTGCTATCTTTTAACCAATGTTAAACCCATCAATCATTCTAAATATATTTAAAATTGAATTATAATCCTAAATAGAATTACAAATAGAATCATAATATTATTAAAATTATTAAAATAGAAATCAAACCTGAGTCTACCACACCAATAATATTATATTAAAAATTTTCCTTATTTACCATTCTCATTCTATTATACTAACTACGGTTAGTTAACAATTCTAATTTAAATAGAGTAACTTACTTGATTTAACATATCCGTATATTTTATTTTTTTAATGTCAAAAATAATTAGAATAAATTAATATTTTAAATCAAAATCAATCAGGATTATACAAATATAAAATATGCAAAACTTTGAATTATTTTAGTACCAATCAAAGGTCATTCCTAAATTTTAGACCAATCATATTATATTAAAATTTTTCTTTATTTACCATTCTCATTCTATTATACTAACTATGGTTAGTTAACAATTCAAATTTAAATAGAGTAACTTACTTGATTTAACATATCTGTATATTTTATTTTTTTAATATAAAAAAATAATTATAATAAATTAATATTTTAAATCAAAACCAATCAGGATTATATAAATATATAATATGAAGCAATTTTCGCAATATTAATTTTTCACACTTTGATTTATAGTTAATCATAATAACATTATTATATATTACGGATTAATTTTCATAAATATATATAAGAGCCAGTCAAAATTAACCACTAAAATTAAATTAATCATAGCATTCTCATCCTAATTTACTTATCGTGGCTACTTAACCTTCAAAATTTAAGTTATATAAACTTTTAAATTAATCAATTATTAAAAAAAGGCTAAATTCAACCAATTAAAATATTAAAAATGAAATTTAAACCAGTTATCATTAAAATTTTACTTATCGTTATTTTTCAAGAATTAATGGGACAAATAAATTGACTTGGCGATATTTTTGAATTTTTCAAGATACTAAATATACTCTCAAATAGTATTAGACATTATTTGGTGTATAAATTATCAATCCAAAAAAATATTCATTACAGAATCAATAAAAATATTGTTAGTGAATATTTATATAGCAAATTGGTTTACTGAGCGCAAAAATTCTAAAAAATCATTTTTTTTATTTCATAGCAAATTGGTCAACTCAGCGCAAAAATTCTAATAAATCACTATATTTGCTATGGTTAATTATTTATCAACAAAAGGGCATATATTATCATCCACACAAATAATCATTCAAATTTTCTTTTAAATCACTAATTTTTTTTAGGTAAATGATTTATCAATAAAATGTCATACATCTACAAAAATAATCAAGATTGGACAACACATATTAAAATAAAATAGATCATATCAAGGTAACAAGGTTTCCTTAATCCAAACTACAATCGTTGATCAGATCTTAAATTGTGGTACATCACTCGCTTGAATTATATATACTCTTTGGCGAAATAATCCAACAATTTATTCTAATCGTGAGGGAAATACATATGTGATATCTGAGAATGTATTCGAACAACTGACCAAAACTGCGATTCTATACTATCCAAATCAATGAATCAATAAAACAAAATCCTGTAAATCTAAGATTCCAGATGCCAGAATAAAGTAACCTACTCTCAAAATATAAAGAACAAAACCCAATATATTGATAGACAAAATCCACTAACGGGATACTAGACTCTCAATAAAGAGATATATTTATTGAAAAACGAAGTAAAATCAAGGAAAATAAACAGGAGTTATCATTCACAAGGAGAAGGTGCAAAATCCAATATATCAGTTGATAAAACCCACCAACGTGGTAATAGACTCTCAATAAAGAGAGATATTTATTGAAAAACAAAGCAAAATCATGGAAAACAATAAAAATGGGCTTATCATCAACCAAGATGCAGATATCAACCCATAAAGTTTGGGTTTACTATTTTTTTAGGAGAGGATGAGATAGAATGACAGCTACAACAATCATTTAAAAATTAATATTATTGATAACTAGATAGGTCGATACATATAAAATTATATATTATTTCTAATAAAAGGTGCTAATTTTAATTTTGTATTCTTCAATTCGAGTAATAATATTTAATTCGCATATCCTAATCTAAGAACAGACATATCGAATTTTGCTTGGTTGGTTAATAATATTTATTTTTAATATCAACAAAATCTTAAAAATAGGTAAAAAAAAAAAATTAATAACTTGGTAGATAGATTCTAATCAAACAGAGGTATTTATTAACAATAAATAAAATTAAAGAAAAGGGCTTCATTTTTATGTACTCTACTTTTAGTTTTATTTTGTAGTAATTCAATGTTGTTTTCAATTATATAGTAACATACTTAGATAACTTGGGCAGAGAGTAACATTACATGTAATTGTCATATTTTTGTCATTTTGCGTATTATTTTCGTTTCGTGAACAAAAATAAAAAATGCGTAGTTTAGTAGCATTTTGTGTTCAAATTATGGGTATACAAAATAATTTCATGTCATTTTCATGCAAAACCCAAAATACACATGGTATGAATGTATATAACACGAACGATTTTCCAGATCTACGTAAACTCTTTTTTTTAATATATGTCGGTCAAATATACTCATTGTTAAATAAAAATTAATTTCATGTTTTTGAACTCGACAATTAAATTACAAGGACAAATATATAATAATGTGATTATGTGTTTATATATTACACATTTGATTTTAGTTTCATGTACAGTTTTCTATCTTAACATGTTAATCAAATAGAAAAAAGATAGGTGATAGTCATTTTCAAATATTTTATTTTACGCGTTTGGATGACAACGGGTTGGGTTTGATCCGAATTTTGTAAAATTCAAACCCACATCCAAATATTTTTGGGTTTTAAAAATAAATCCAAATCCAAAATTCAATATCTAAAACCAAATTCGTCAGATTTCGGATTAGATTTGACTTTTTTGGGTATCCAAAATTATTAATAATGTAGTCAAAATTAAAATAATTGTTACCCGCAAACAATATTAAGTATATTTATACAAAAATTAAAAAGTAAAATGATTAACTTAAGTAGTCAAAATATAACATATTATACGAATTAATATACTTAGTAAAATTTAAAATATGTTAAAAAAAATAATTCTTTTTATACATAGAAATGAAAAATTAAAGCAAACAAAATTACATCTTGAATATATCAATAAAATTAGATATTGAGAAATATAAGTTCTAATTACTAAATTAGTATTGACTATTTCTAATGAAATATTTGAAAAAAAATAAATAAAATAATATGTCTTACATCTAAAATATTACATGAAATAATTTCAAATTAATGTATTATATTACATATGTATAGGGTTTCGATGGTGTATTGGGTTTCAGATTTTGGATAGGCTATCGGTTCAGTACAACTTAAATCCAAATGCAAATCGAAACTATTTCGATTTTAAAATTTATATCCAAACCTGAATCCAAAAATTCGGGTTTGGGTTCGAATGGGGTACCATCATATCGAATTAATTTCCCTTCCTTATTAATGCGTAAAAGAAAACTAATATTTAATATACCATATTCTAATAGAAAAGAATAAAAAAATTCAACATACAAATTCCCAAACTAAATATGCACATTTAAAGTTGTCATTAAAAACAAACTGACCATAAACTCTAACAGATATATCTTACTCAAATAACGGGATGTATTGGATTTGTTTGGTTAATTGATAATGTTTATTTTGCTATAGTACTAAATCAAATAACTAATAAAAGAACATAAAATTTGTAAAAATGATATGGAACAAACACATAGGAAACTTAAAATATGGATAAAAAACTTATGAACTTGGTTGAAATATTCTAAAAAATGAGAGAAATCAAATGTAAAATAAAATTAAGAAAAAACAATAAAGAGAGGTTTGGAATGTTTGAGCTGGGATGTGAATGGTATGATAATTGTTTGATAATATTGATATTAATGCAATTGGTATAAATTGACGATAATTTATACTTAAATTTTAATGAAATTATCTTTTTTTTATATAAATATTGAATAATATTATGTTTATATTAATTAATTAATAAATTTTATCATTCGGTGCGTAGCACGGGTAGAACACTAACCAATCAAAATATGATAACTAACTTTTTGAAAGTTTTGTAGGGACCTCTAAAATTACTCTAGAAAATTGCTCATTTCCTATTTTATTTTCATTTATAGAATGAAAAATATGTATTTGATTTATTTTTCTATTAGTACTAATTAAGTTTTTACTGTTTTCAACGCCTGATTCTCAAAGATGATTATATTGAACCGAACTTTCCGTAAAAATAGCATAAAATGTCGTTAAATTACTTGGGGAAAAAACAAAAAGGAATAAGAAAATTGATATGTATCTCAGGTAAATTTTATCATATATCAAATGAATGTGTTTTGATATTAATCTTTTTTTATATAAACAAATTTTTAATTTTTTTTAACACGTATCCATACAATTATACATAATTTGAGAAAAGTTACTTAGAGATGCATATTGGGTTCGCTACACTCAAAACAAAATATAACAAAATAATTTAATTTTTAATACACTAAATATTTTTGTAACTATTTTAAAATTTTAAAATTGTGTTTTCGGTGCGTAGCACGGGTAAAATGCTAGTAATATTTCGTATACTTTCGTGTACCCAAAATGAAAATCCATATTCGACACTAAATATTTCGTGTAATTTCGTGTTCGTGTACTTTCGTGTACCAAAAATTAAAATCCAAAACCATAATTTTCATGTCGTTTCGTGTTCACTGTCATGTGTCAAATTAACGGGCCTAATTTGAAGATAATATCGTACGTATATGTCAAGATATATTTTGGGGATTTGGTGAAACAGCAACTTGTTTAAGAAGTTTTTGTGGATATTATCTCGTATGGCTGTGATTAACGGAGGGTATAATAAGTCAAATCGGGTTTTATATCAAATTGGCCACTCATTTTGTCAACCACCGTTTTCATCGGAATCTCATTTAAATCACTAAATTAAGAAAATATATCATTTGCCCCCCTGTATATCACTTAGACCACCATAAATTGTATTAATTTTTTTGAATGCATGGGGGCAAATGATATATTTTCTTAGTTTAGTGGTTTAAATGAGATCCCGATAAGAACGATGGGTTAAATGATACTCCCTCCGTCCCAGTTTATGTGAGCTCCTTTCTATTTTGGTACGTCCCAAAAAGAATGAACCTACTATACTTACTATTTTTGAACAGTACTTTTCACTATTACACCCACTACATCTCCATTATATATTATTTTTTACACTATTACACCCACTACTTTCCTCCACTATCTCAAATCTATTATTAAATATTCATAGGTCCCACAACTTTACCCACTTTTCAACTAACTTTACTCTTTTTTTACTACATTTTCTTAATTTATGTGAAAGTCAAACCGGCTCATATAAACCGGGACGGAGGGAGTAATTTTTGACGAAGGGAATGATCAGTTTGATATAAAACCCAAGTCAAATCGGTCAAGTGACAAGCTAATGTAAATACAAAATGAAGCAAAAGATATTTAAATCTTAAAAACGCAACAGCTTTTTTATGATGTAGATTGATAGATGACACAACATACATACAGAATAAACAAACATATGTACGAATCAAGAGAAGATGAACAGTGATATAAACAACTTTGTGAAGATATGGATGACAGCCATATCTGTTAGGCAGCTTGCCAAATTTAGCCGCCCATGTTCTTTCCATTCTCCCACCAACCCCATTCTCCCACCAACCCCATTCCTTACTCCTATAAATACTCACCTCCTCATTCATTATCATCACACCTTAATTTTCTCTTCTCTCTCTATATAGCTGCTAGATAGTCCGTCTAGTAGGAAAGCCGGTTTAGCCCGCTTTCAGGAAGTGTCGGGATAGAAGGTCCTCGTGCCTAAACTATTCCTTAGGGTACTTGGGTCTGACTGCAGCCATCGGAGGTGGTCCCGCTGCAGGGGGTCTTTCTATCAGGTTGTGTGGCACTGTCCGGGTTGGGAGAGGAAGAGAAGGAAAGGTTGTCGGGAAACAGTGATAGGGGGAGGTTTTGAGATAAACACTTCAGTGAGTTGGGGATATACATAATAGGTATTGTAGGGCTGAATTTTTGTATGAAATTCAAGGGGGCCGGATACCCGGATATTGTAATCTCTTTTATCTAGTGTGAAGTTGTTGCTCTTGTGGATGTAGGCTGGGCCGAACCACGTTAAATCTCTTGTCTCTTTTACTGTATTGTTGGTTTGTTGCTTCATTACTATCACATATATTTGTGGGATCTAAGCGCACACATTTACCAAATCGCTTCCGCATTCGCAGGGAATCGGGCAGATTCCTAACAGTTGGCATCAGAGCTAGTTGTTTCTAAATTATTGGTGCCGAAGGAAAGTCGTTAAGAAAAGTGGTTGTCTAATTTGGCGCCGTTTTGACGGAAGTGCTCCCATTGTTTCTTACACTTACCTGGCCAATTGATTTAGTTGTTTGGATTGGTTTGTGTGTGCAAACGGAGATCATGGCAAGTATTGGAGGATTCAAGGTGACTCCATATGATGGTAAAGGAAGTTTTACTCTTTGGCAGAGAAGGGTAAAGGATATCCTAACCCAACAGAAGCTAGCAAGGGCTTTAAAGGGGAAGGAGGGAAAACCAACAAAGATAAGCGATGAAGATTGGGAGGATGCTGAGTCGCAATGCATGAGTACCATCAGGCTATGCATTGCTGATAATATTATCAATAATGTTGTTGACGAAAGCACGCCGAAGGAATTATGGTCAAAGTTGGAGACATTGTATCTCGGGAAGAACTTGACTACAAAGTTAAATCTGAAGCGCGAGTTATACAAGCTGAAGATGGCAGCTCAAGGCAATGTTATTGAGCACATGAATGTGTTTAATGGTATTGTTGATCAACTTGAAAAGGTTGATGTAAAATTGGAGGAAGAAGATAAGGCCCTTATTCTTCTTACTTCGCTTCCGGAGTCATTCGATCATTTGGTCACAACCATTTTGTACGGTAAGGACACGTTAAAAATGGAGGAGGTTCAGTCAGCACTTTTGTCAAATGCTGGAAGGAAGAACCAGGATGGTGACAAGGACGGAATGACAGTTTTGGCTTTGCGTAGTCAAAATAATAGAGGAAGGGGTGCTGTGAGAGGATCTACCAATAGCAGGGGTAAATCCAGATACAGTGAAAAGGGCATGCAGTGCTTTGGTTGCAAGGAGTGGGGTCATATTAGGTCGAATTGTCCGCTTAATAAGAAGGATCCAGATGCATCATTGGCTGTGGTTACTCTCGATTGTGAAGATGTTTGCACCGTCTTCAATCGAGGCACTAGTTCTCCAGGAGAATGGATATTAGACTCAGGGTCATCTTACCATGTATGTTCCGAGAGGGGGCATTTTGACAAATTCCAAGATACAAAGAATGAAACAGTTTCTTTGGCTGATGGATCTACTTGTGAGATCAAGGGGATTGGAATTGTGAAAATCAAAATGTTCGATGGAATAGTTCACAGCTTGAACGGGGTAAGATATGTGCCTAAGCTGAGGAAGAATCTAATATCTATCGGTCGGTTAGCTTCAGAATGCTACAGATGCTCTGTAGTAGGGGGAGATATGAATATCAAAAGAGGCCGTGTGGTTCGGATGAAGGGAGAGCTACGTGGGGGAATATATCGTCTGATTAGTACGTGGCCAGAACGTACTGGAACTTCGAAAATCTGGTTATCTCGTGCACGAGGGAAGAGTGACTTGAAGGATACTGCTGCGGTTGTATTGCCTTCCAGTCTAGACGATGGTGCAAAGACTGCTGGGATGGATGCTTGGTCGAAGGGCTTCCACGACATCAACGAGTAGTTGGTGTGTTGCAGCTGCATATGGGCATCGATCAACACGAATCAAGTGAGCAGTGAACCATGCAACAGATTGATTTGTTTGATATGCAGTTGGGGAGTAAATGAAAGATCGATGGTCACACTTGTGTGTGTGATGGTCACACTTGCGTGTGTGATGGACTACATATGGGATTGGCAGACGTGAATCAAGTGAGTATGTGTGTATACAACAGATTGCTTCACATGTATGTAGTTGGACAAATAGAGGTCAATGGTATACTTGTGCGTATAGCAAGTGGGCATTCGAGAATGAATGTGCAAACTGGGGTATAGTTTGGAGTCTTTGACTCGGGGGGAGCTTTGGAAATCGTTGGGGTGGAGAAGTTTGTTTATTTGGAAACGGGGCGCATATATGGACTGCAAGTGAAGAGGTGTGAGTTTGGAAAGAGGGGGAGATTGTTAGGCAGCTTGCCAAATTTAGCCGCCCATGTTCTTTCCATTCTCCCACCAACCCCATTCTCCCACCAACCCCATTCCTTACTCCTATAAATACTCACCTCCTCATTCATTATCATCACACCTTAATTTTCTCTTCTCTCTCTATATAGCTGCTAGATAGTCCGTCTAGTAGGAAAGCCGGTTTAGCCCGCTTTCAGGAAGTGTCGGGATAGAAGGTCCTCGTGCCTAAACTATTCCTTAGGGTACTTGGGTCTGACTGCAGCCATCGGAGGTGGTCCCGCTGCAGGGGGTCTTTCTATCAGGTTGTGTGGCACTGTCCGGGTTGGGAGAGGAAGAGAAGGAAAGGTTGTCGGGAAACAGTGATAGGGGGAGGTTTTGAGATAAACACTTCAGTAAGTTGGGGATATACATAATAGGTATTGTAGGGCTGAATTTTTGTATGAAATTCAAGGGGGCCGGATACCCGGATATTGTAATCTCTTTTATCTAGTGTGAAGTTGTTGCTCTTGTGGATGTAGGCTGGGCCGAACCACGTTAAATCTCTTGTCTCTTTTACTGTATTGTTGGTTTGTTGCTTCATTACTATCACATATATTTGTGGGATCTAAGCGCACACATTTACCAAATCGCTTCCGCATTCGCAGGGAATCGGGCAGATTCCTAACAATATCATGTATATGTTACTGTTACTACATTTCTGCAAGATTTCCAAAAGGGTTCCTCAGATTACTTACCATTTTGCCCATCATCTATCTCTTCAACATTCTCCCATTTGGTCTCTCCTCTTTTCATCTTGGTGGCCCTACAGTCTTCTACCTTGTTTGGCTCTCTAGCTTTAAACTCATACTCTTCTCTTTTGATAATGGCCCTTTATCCACTACCCCACCTTTATCACTCCTTCATTTCACTTGTGTTGCTCTTCTTCCCATCAAATCCAAACACCCCCTTAGCAGAACAACTAGTACTTCTTTTAGTTCAACTTCACAACTAAGAAAGTCAGCTCTTGTTGGTACAAAAGTGGCACTTTTGGTAATGATCATATATGCTTATAAGCTAGATTTACATCAATATGTCATATTGTGTCTATATTGTTGTCATGTATATCTTGGTACTGAGCTGATTCTAGCCATTACTGGATTTCCTGTCAGAGCCATCTTGGGACTGGAGATAGAGCCACAGTTTAATGAGCCTTACTTGGCTACCTCACTTCAAGATTTTTGGGGGCGTAGGTGGAACCTCATGGTAACAAGTATTATGCGTCCCACCATATACAACCCGGTGTTGACGTTTTCGACTAGGTGTGGATTGGGGCCTATGTTGGTCCGGGCACCCCCTACATTTGCCACATTCTTGGTATCGGGATTGATGCATGAGTGGATATTTTATTATCTGACACGTGTCAGCCCGACGTGGGAGGTGACGTGGTTTTTTGTGGTTCATGGGATTTGTACTGCCGCGGAGGTGGCTGTGAAGAAGGCTGCGGGTGGCAGATATAGACTGCATAGAGCGGTTTCTGGGATAATGACGGTGGGGTTTGTGGCAGTAACGGGAGTGTGGTTGTTCTTCCCGCAGATACTAAGAAATGGGGTCGAGCAGAGAGCTATAGAAGAGTATGCAATATTGGCTGATTTTGTGAGAGATATGTTTATGCTTTTTTCAACCTAGATGTTAGAACACGTGTCTGCAATGTTATTCTTTGAATTTGATGTGATACAAGTAATCAGCAAACGACTGGATATCATATTCGTATTCATGTTCTTCATTTGATTCTACTTTTGTTTTAGCCAAGTCAAAACTAATCAAATTCTACAAGCAAAAAGTTTAAATAGTACTAATCTGTAGTCTTCATTGACAGTTAAGAAGTACCACATAATTCCCAGAAAGTAGAGAAGTGATATAGTAAATCATTAGCAGTTGTAAATTCTCATACGATGGAATAACTTTGCAGCATAAACACAACATACAATCAGGAAAAAAAAGATACTTGTCCCAATAAGAGAGTTGAGACAACATTAACAAGCAAAGACACCAACAACTGGGAAGATCACACACAAGAACAATTAGGTCAGCTTGCTCTGCTATCTCACAAGTATTTCACCAGCAACCATATTACCACCACCAGACCAACAATTCCAAGCACTGCTAATAACAGGCACATGCAAGTGCAACCACCCTTCGTGCGCTTGTTCAGTATAGCCAAAGTCCTTTGCACTCGCTGTTATCGTGCAAGGTAATAACAGAATATGCAAATGTTTTTACATTAAGTCAAGCGGCAGTAAAACTGGAAAAGCTAAACTATACTATTAATCAGGGAAAGAATCATAACTACCAAAATACGGGTATTTGTAACATACCTACCAATTTTGTTTTTCAGATAAACCAACTCATATAAAGTATAGATAGAAGAGAGATGTGGAAGAAAATTATGCTAATTTAGTATGGTGGGAAAAAAAGGGTACTATTTGGTTACTATTGGCAGGAAAAGCTTAATAACTCCCTGCCCCTGAGAAAAATCATGTCTTACATAGCCCACTTATTTAAAGCAAAAAAGATCAAAAAAATGAACAGATTTTCTAGTTCTTAGTTTCTTTCGCGGGGGGGGGGGGGGGGGGGGGGGGGGGGGGGTGTTACATAATTTTTAATGCATTAGATTTCAAAAGTATATGGGAGGGGGGGGGGGGTAAGGATTCAAACATATTTAGCATTATTCAAACATAAACAAGTAAATTTGCCAAAAAAATATGGGAGCTTCGAAAATTTTTGTCAGTTAACAATTCTGACCTGCAAACGGGAGTTTGTGACATCGACATGTTCGTCCAATTTATCCTGTAAAGCATTACAGCAAAAAACCCATAAGCTTCAAATTTTAATATCAATACTTTACTAAGAATAGAGAATTATATTCAAGAAATAAAGACATACAATTAATCTTGTGTGCAAGTCGAGTTCTTCATTTATCGTCAGTGCAATATGTTTGGTACTTAATACAGTTTCCTCCAATTTCTCTAGCCCCTCGTCTTGTTCTGTTTAAAGAGCATGCAACAATCAATTCAGGATGGCCAAAAGTCATTTCAGCAATACCAGAAATACTTTCATTCTGAATAAGTTAAAAGTTCTTGCCTTTCATAATTTGGCGTTGGAGACTTACAACCCCATGGTTATCCAAACCCGATGCTCTGCTCATAGCATCAACTGGCTTACTTTCTGGCCCAAGCAAGCTGTCCCTGTTGGCAAAGTTTGACATACTCAAAGCTGACGCCATCTGGTTTACTTTTGATCTCAAATTTATAAGCATGTCCTTCCGTCGATTCATCTCTTTGTCTGTTCTGTGTACAGGAAAATTAATAAATATTACACCCATACCAGAATATAAATCGGTTGTCAAGCACTGAGATAAAGTGAAGATTTATATGCTGACACACATGTAACACACATACAAGTGTGTATCTAAGATATATAAGGCTATAATATTTGAAGAAAACGGGAACAAAAGTTTAATGAATAACGATAAATTTTAAAAGATGTGCTACTGTTTTGGCTTGTATTTATGGTACAATGAACAAAACCTGCACGATGATAACCCTTGGCTTATAGCCTAGTGGTCACCCCATCCTCTTGATCACATACGCCTAGATTCACGCCTTCTATCAAAGGTACAGTGCACGAGTAATTCAAATTCTACTAATAAAGAACACAGCAGTAAGCATGGACGCAACCAGATTCCTGGAAGTTCAGTTTGAAAAATAAAGATGCTTTCAGTGTCCAGGCTTAGATTCTGCTTTCATATTTTTCTTATTCACATCGCTTTAACTACATATCTTTTTGCAATCATATTTCATTTCCTCTTATTCACTCTTATTCAGGTGGGTTGTCAAAGTTGAGGTCATGATGGGTGCCAATACTGCTTAGTAATCTCACTGACAAATACATGTCATGGGAAAATTAGCTATCATATGCTGCATGGCTTAAGCATCAATGTTGGACGTAGACTAAAAAACCATATGAGAAAGTAATAGAAATGCCACTACGCATAATTTGTAGGTGACATGAATACCATCCAAAAAACTTTTAATCTCTAACCAAACAAGATTAGAGTTAAGAAAACATACTTTAGCAAAGTCACAACTTCGCCAATAATTGACTTTTCATCAACTAATAGCGATATAGCATGTCACCTCATAGTAGAAGAGTAAAAGTTTGATTAATTATACTTACAGAGGTTTTCCTGGAAGCTTCGACAGAAGCGACTGCAAGCTCTCGAGTCTAGTTCTTAATATGGTAATTTTTCTTCTAATTGCAGATGAATGACGTTGTGCTTCTGGCCCAGATGTGGGTGCCGAACTCATTTCAGAAATCATGCCAGTTATATCATCAGCAAGTTTTACTGCTTCATTATATTCCCTTGGCCATGAATCCATAGATGAAGCCATTACTCTGAAAAAGAGTTGCAACACATTGGAGGATGAGTTCAATATGAATATATAAAAGATGTCTAGGACAAATGGAACATAACTTTTTTTATATATCTACTTCATAAACAGTTCACTGAAAAGAAAAATGTGAGATGGTTAAAGATGACAACCATAAACCACAAACTGATACAGCTTCCTGATCATCTTGTAAAGGTAACATATGTCACATCCTTCACTTAAGCAACTTTCTTTACCGCCATATTATTTAACATGGTGTATAATTCAATTTGGTCATCCACGTTGCACTGATAATGTCAGCATTTAAACATGAATAAGGTGGTTGTACTTGACATAAAACTGTAGATGAAAAATTCAATTTTGAATAAATTTTAAGGTTCCAAGCAGCTTAATTTAATTAAGCTCCAACAGTGCTGTATACAGAAGGTGTTTTCAGGTACACAAATTGATTTAAGCGAAATATAAAGTGTTCACATATGCATTTAAACAAAAATTATTGTGGTATTTATATAAGACAGTAGTACTACAAGCCCATCCAAGATTAGTGTTTATGTGGTATTGTGATATTGTATTGAATAACTAAGAGCAAGACACGAAATTAGCTAAGACTACATACAACACGCATCAGGAAATACTATGATATAAACAAGGCTAGCGATGCATATACATAAATCCTATCCTAAATTGAGGGTAATCAGGTCAACGAATTGATAAATTGGCAAAACAAAACCAAAGTTACAAATTAATTAATAAATTAATCAAGAGAAAAAGCATAATTAGGTATTGAAAACATCATATTACCAGCGATTAAGTCAAATTGCGAGAGAGAGAGAGAGAGAGAGACAAAGTCGGCCTCCTTATTTTCCTTTGTGTGTATATGCGTCTATTGTATTCTCCTTTTGGATGTATCAAAACAACGCACAAGAGGATGTACATGTATCTATTTTCCTTTCTTCTAGTCGTAGGAGGAGAGGAATGATAGTTTTGTAACTTTTGACTATCTTGCTAGCCGATCTCTTAACCTGTGTTCCAGAAACATTTCATAGCTGCTAAATGCAAAACAATATTGCTCAATGCAATTTGTGGAGATTACCCAATTATCCCTCTTATGTATCAATGCAAGTTTGTAGAAATTGAATTTTTTTTTAATTTTCTGTGCTGTACATTGAACTTAAATAAATGCATTGCATGATGTATATTATTATGTATGTACATACATGTACATATGATATTTTAATCTGATATTCCATCTTTATATATATAACTAGTTTACTCGTACACACTAGTTTATAAAATGAAAATATATATGTTTACAGTTGATTTCTTTTCACTTTTAAGGTTTGTGACCCATTTTTTTTTATACATATTTTTACTATTTTACTCGTATTCTTATTAGGTTTTACAAATAATAAAATATAGTAATAACATAACCAATTTATTAAATGTTTAAATTTTCTTTATTTTTAATTTATTAAATGAAAATATTATCTTATTTGTAGTTATGCATATAACTAATAAATTAGTTAAATTGTAAAATTTATATCTACAAATTTTAAAAGATACTATTTTTTGAACATATGTTAAATTTTAAATTTATTGGTTTTAATTATGCAAATTTTACAGCTAATAAATCAATTACTTTATTTTAGAGGTGCACTTGCAGTACATAACTTGCTTGGAGGGCCGGGCTAATCATACACGTTAGTTAATTTTCTTAACCAATCTTAAATGATAAATATCCTAAAATAAATAAATAAATATTTTACTTGTAAAATTGAGTGATTTGTTGGCTAATAAAATTTATCTTTTCTTGTACTATAATGTTGCTAATATTTTTTTTACATGTTATTTTTTATAGGTTCTTCAATGATGGAAAAGACGACTTTGAGGTGACTTTTCCTTAAAAATTTCCTTATATTTCATTTGTTTAATTTTTTTTTCTTTTTAATGTATATCTTTAGTTAATATATGTGTTATATTATGTTATATATTTTACTCTTATAAAATATTTTTAAAAAAATAATTTATTGTCATCTGTATTATATTAAATTATAATATTAAGTTATGTGATTTATTTAAGTTATTTATTTTATATATTTATTAAAAAATTATATATAAAATTAATATTTGTTATGTTGATATACGTTAAAAACTTTTAATTTTATATTTAGAAAATATTTATTATTTATTGATATGCTTTTTTAAAATTTAAGGTATTATATTTTGATGATTGATTCAATTTAAATATTATTATTTGAAATTGCAGGATATATATTTTGACATTATTTATTCACATTACTGAAGGTATGTAAAAATATGACTACGTACAACTTCGTTTTAAACAAAAAAGTATTATTTTTTAAAAAAAATATGATACTCCAATATATGATGTGATATGATTTCATACACACGTATTTAAGACACACTGTAATCAGCATATAGGTAATAAATGAAGTTTGACTAAGAAGGTTATTTGGGTAATCTCCACAAATTGCATTGAGTAATTTGTTTTGCATTTAGCAACACTCATTTAATAGGAAGAAAAGAAAAGAAAGTCAGAAATTTAATTTCTTCAACTTGTTCCTGAATGAAGAAAAGAATTGATTTCTAAAGATTTAAAAAGAAATTTCATGTATATTTGTCTCCAAAATTTTCTTCCCACTTTTGGAAAGATTTGGAAAGAAAAGAAAATTATTCATTTTCTATTCTTTTCTTTTCTTTCTTTGTTTCGGGAACAGAGTGTTAGTAATCTTGCAACTTCAATATACAATTGGCAATCAAAAGTGTACGATGATATTATTGTAAATTATAGGAATTTAATGTATTTACAAAAATGCCACAATTATTTTTAGATTAAATTGCACTGTAGTGGTCAAGATATTTTCAATTTTGCACGGAGATGGCTAAATTTTAATTCATGCCAACGTAATGGCTAAATTTTAATTTTTGACGCAAAAAAGGTGCTCAGACTCCATTCCGTTAAATCAACATTGACGGCGTTAGTTAGGGTTCTTTATGAAATTTGGGGCTTTTTAATTCATTGATTTTTCGGTTGAATTGATTGTTTGTATAGATTCATATTGATGCCAATAGTTCAAATCCATGTTCAATTTCACCTTTCTATTGTTAGTTTTGTTAATTCGAATTCTAGGGTTCTTGAGTCAAATTAGGAATTTTTTATTCTGAAATTTTCCAATTGATTTGATGATTCATATAGCTGCTAGGGGTCCTAAGAAGCATGTGTATGTGTTTAATTGCATCGTTGTTTTAAAGGATTGTGTAATTCGATCTTTGAGTTTTAACCGATCATAAAATCAATTCGTTCATGAATTTTGTTGCTTGTCTGTATAAACTGGTTCCATGGTTGGATTGTACATGTTATCAGCTTCGTTTTGACATTAAAAACTCTGAGTTTGATTTAGAAATGATTGAAACCATAGTTGGCCGGAATCCATGTCGAGCTCGTCGGGTTTTGCTCGGATTTGATCGTTTATGGTTGTTTTTGATTCGTTTGTTATGGTTGTAGTACTTTGTAGGATGCCCGATGACTGTGGAACATGTTAGTGTCGATTTAGTGCGTTAAGGAAGCTCACCGGAGCTGTTGTGGGTCGCCGGAAACTGCAAAATCTCGCCGGATTATTATTAACTAACGCCGTCAATGTTGATTTAACGGAATGGAGTCTGAGCACCTTTTTTGCGTCAAAAATTAAAATTTAGCCATTACGTTGGCATAAATTAAAATTTAGCCACCTCCATGCAAAATTGAAAATATTTTGGCCACTACAGTGCAATTTAGTCTTATTTTTATAGTACCAAATTATCTAATCTCATGTAATTTTCTTGAGGTGGCTTTTCTCTCTTATTTATTTAAATTGGCTGATAGCCCGTGCAAAACACGAATTACTTTTAATCTTTTATAATTTGATTATAGTATAATATAATAAAAATATTAATTTTTATATGTTAATTACTTTTAATCTTTTATAATTTGATTATAGTATAATATAATAAAAATATTAATTTTTATATGTTAATTACTTTTAATCTTTTATAATTTGATTATAGTAGAATATAATAAAAATATTAATTTTTATATGTTATTGGAAGGATTCCATGTTGTACCTATCTTACTCACAATAATATACTCACATGCTGTGAACTTCACAATATATGCACTACACAGGTTAGAGTCTCATAAATGATATTATATAAATATTACCCAAGTATAAATCCAAGTTATTACAACATAAAAATTTGTGGAATATACTACTGATGATGCTTCTAAAGGAAATTACATCAACATCTAAGTTGTCTGTTTCTGAGTACGGCCTTACATAGGTCATATTTATATATGAATCGTACTAACAAAAGCTACAAGCCTATCCAAATGGTCTTCACTACCTCAGGAATGGCTGTCATGAACTGCTCATTGAAACGCCTTGCATTTTCCACTCGCTTGCGGGGTGTCGTATACATCTTTGGCATTTTGCTTAATTGTTGTGTTTGAAATTTAAACAAGGCATGAGTGAGCAATATAGCTCAGTAATATATATATATCACATAATACTACCATATCATTGGTAAAATATTTTATTTTTAAAAGGTACTAGAAACAATTACTATCATAATAATTTGTAAACAGAAGTCACATCCCCTTTCAAAAGACACTTGAAACCATTACTATCGCAGTAATTCAGAATACAGTGTGCATCACCTTTTAAAAGATATTCAAAAATATTTACCATCTCGGTAATTCATAAAAGAATCAGTATGTATAACCCTTTTTGGTTAAAATGAATTTGCAGTTTTTGATGCTGCAGGATAAGAGTTTTTCTCTTTATCGATAAACGCTCCCTGACACTATCGGTAACTCAACACTTAAGTTTTTGTTACAGTGACTTGGACTTATCTCCAATTTGGAGACATAACAGAACTATATTTGGGAGTTAACATGCCCTTCATTCTCGATGATCAGTTGTTCGCTTGAGGGAATCTTGATCATTGTTTACTACATGTAGAAGGATTCGTCCAATTCTGGATTCGCCCTTGGCCGCGTTAGGATCGTTGGCTGGGTGGTGCGTGAAATTCGCCACTTGCGCCTTCTCCCATTCCTTTTTACAGAATCTATTGGCTTGGAACCGAAATAAATTCGTGTTCCACAAGTAACTACTTGTTCATTTGGTTACTTTCGAAGTAATTGGAACCTAATCGATAAGTGTCAGTTGACTTCCATCAATAGAAAATCATTTTGAATGATGAACCGTCTTTGCAGACCAAGACTGGAAACTTCATAATTGCTTGATGAGTCAGGAACCCTAACTTGGTAGGGTCGTTATCCCAAAATTTCTTTGTGTTGATAGCGAAGGAAGAAAAACATTATATTTGCTCCCCAAAACCTTAGATTTCCAATTTTGATAAGTTCGAAGGCATTTGGATGCACTTTAAAGAGCTGGTTTATTTATGAATAAATATTTGGGAACCCTAACTATTTTCAAATAATTTTCTTAAGGTCAGAAATTTTTTTAAGTAACTATTAAAAGTCTTAAATCATTTTTAAATAATAATAAGATTTTTAAATCAATTAAAGATAATTAATAAATATTTAAGAAATATTTATTAAATAAATTTCTATAATTTAATATCATTTCAAAATAATATTTCTTAATTAAATAAATATTCAAATGATATTTATTTAATCACCAAACAAACATTTAACACTTTTCAAAATATCTTGATATATACTAGAACAATTATCTTTACATAAAATAAGTAGTCTGTCTCCGGAATTCTTCCAAATTTTTATGACAGTTTCTTAACATAAGGTACCGATTCCCGGTCTAGAATCGAAAATGTACTGCACGTACACGCTCTACCGTTGAGAGCCTTTACAAAACATCGGCTTATGCTTACTATATAAAGATAGTATATAAACCGCAACATAATCTATAATTAACACAATAAACAGTTCGTCACAAATTCCGGAAAACAGTTGTATATATATCAACAATATTCAAACAAAACAACATAGTAACTTTAAAGGCAAAGGTTTTGAAAACTTGCCTGGTAATCTGGGTATTGTAGGGGCTCGAGACTGGGTCTGATGATCTATAACTAGTCAAAAACATACGATCAATCCCCTACACGATCCATTTACATCTTATTACACATGTACTTAACCAAATCACAACAAAAGCACTAATAACTCATTCTTGGCTCTCTCTAAGTCCATGTTAATCGACAAGTACTTAAGTCGAAAGTTCGGTCCAAAATCCATTCTCGAAGTCATACTTAACGTAGGATATTCTATACATCTTATTGATCATTTATGTTATTTCCCATTTATGCACCACGAGATTGTAGAAGGGGGGGGTTGAATACAATCTTGACTAAATTCTTTCGAAATGCTGAGGTCTAAACAGATTGTTGTAAGAACACAAAGAAAATAAGATAAATAGATTACCTAAGACACATACAACACAACATATAAAAAATCTCAGGTGGGTTAGCTTGTTTGCTTGATCCACCTGATGGTTGTATTTGAAGATAATTCTCTGCGTAAGAATACACAGCTGCGGGTTACAATGTTATAGTGTTTACAAGAAAACCTAAAGCTATCAGCCTTATGCTCATTGTTTTTTTCTCTCCTAAAACTATGCTGCTCATACAGCTTATTTAAACTATATGAAGACAAGTAAGCTATGTGAAATGTGATGATACATTTCTGGTATAACTTGTCACACACATATGCTTGAAGTGGTAGCCATTTTCGGAATTATCTTGAAAGTCTTCTCTCCTTGATTTGGACAATCCCAACATGCTTCAAGTCAGTGTATGTTTCTTTCTTCATAAGTTACTAAGTTCTTAAGTTGACTTAGCTTCCAAGCCACGTGATTCTTTATGTAAAAGATCTTTTTGCTTTGTATCTTTGTCTCTGAAAGTAGCTTTAATCAAAAAGATAATCTTTTCGAAAGTCAATAAGCTTTTCTGCTTATTGAGCTGTGCTTGAACTTCCCAGATATAACGGCTGATCCTTATGCATTCATCAAGATATCCTTTGAATCTTTCAGTAGAAGTGTAATCATGTTGGAGGTTGCTTCCACTCTTATTATTGCCCTTGAATTCGGATAAACAGTGACTGATTGCACCTTTCACTTGGAAAAGTTTGAGCCTTCAAATATTTACAATTTGACTCCCTACTCGTAACATCCTCTATGTAATTGGTCACTGTCTATAAGTCACGGGTTGCAAAGTAATTCCGGGTTTAATCTCCATTCGATATGTTCCTTTAGAGAACTCTGGCATTATTAGGAAACCAGGTTGAATCCTCGAACAGATGAGACTTGAGTTCTCGAATGTTGACTTCTCGAGTAGTTCCTCTATGTGAGTTCTCGAATGACTTCCTGAATAGCCTATTGAGTAGACTTCTCGATTAGTGTATGTTACAGACTTCTCGAACATAGAACAGTCTGACTTCTCGAATAAACCCCTTTTTGTAGAGTTCTCGAATGACTCCTCAAACTCTTCCTTTCTTGATTTCTCGAACTTACTTGCATGGTTACAGCAAACTCTCTTTTGATTACTGATATCTGAATTTAGCATCTCAAGGCTTGTTACAGAAATAATTCCTAACTGCATGCAGAGTTCCATTCTCAAGATATTGCTATAGTTGATCTGCGTTTCAGTTAGCTTCCTGATTTGTTTGTCAGATTCGATTCCTTGATTCATTTTCTGCCTTGTGGTATTTGTTATCATCATCTATAGACATGTATGTCTTAACAACCTCCCCCTATTTATGTCTTTGATAGAAAGGAATAAATCTAGAGATTGATGATAACAAAAACCACTCTTTAGATTTTTCTTTCACTAGGACAGAAAATTTCGATCAAGCTTCCTTGACACAGTATCTGAGTTGTACTAATCTTCACTTGAGTATTAAGAACTGATCCCCCTATATATGGCATCCAATTCTGAGAGTTGTTCTGTTCCTTTAATTGCTGATCTTCTGAGATATAGCTTTTCCTTGTAGAAGAATATGGAAAATTGATATTTCATTCCAGTTCAATCCAAACTTCTCCCCATTTTTTGTTATCAGCAATAAAAGTGATGTAGTACCTTAGGAAAATCAGAGGGATTAGAAGCAAGATTCTGCATAAAAAGAAACTTCTCTCTCTAATCTCTCTGTTTTTGCATCAATCTCATCCTGGCTCACTTCTCACAACTCACCTTCCCTTCCTAAAGGGGTACTCAACCTCTCCTTTTGCTCTCTTTATGACAGCCCCAGATCCGGGGTCAGGAATCCGGGCCGTCATAATCAAATTCCCATTTTAGCACACACATCTTTTTTTTTATAAAAATATTTTATTACCATCTAATACTCACACAAGTGACCCCACTCTAATCTCAACACACACACACACACACCAGTCATATGCTCAGAGAACAACATTCATAATAACAACAGTTTAAAGTTAAAGAAGTTATTACAATCCCAGAATCCAACTTAAGTAGTGTTGCTGAATATTACTTCGAGATGAAGCATTTCAACAACCAAAAGTTATTACACAAGCTTACACGCGTAATTTACATAAGTCTACCAATACCCATCTGCCTATCAGCTACCTCAGGGATAGGCTCCATCACTCTCTCAAAAGGTCGTCTTTGCCTTACCCTCTTGCGGGGTGTAGTGCGGAGTATCGGCATTTGTCCTAGCTGTTATGAAATTAAATAGCAAGAGTAAGCTATAATAGCTCAACAAGATATTATTGTAAATTAGACTCAAAATTAAAAACATATATATAAATATCTTAATAACTGGAAAGTCCACTATAATAATAAAAATTTAATTATTACTTATTCAATACACCATCTATTTTTCCTTTATGAGAAGAAAAGATATAAGACAATATAATATCAGTTTCTCTTCTAATATCATATAATATCAGTTTCTCTTTTATAACAAGATAATAATTAATACATCATCTTAGTATAATATCTCAAAATAATATAACATTTAAAATCAAGCTCTCAATATAATCTTTTCATTTCCTTTTATACAACAATTGTATATAAAAGTAATATAAAATCAGTTTCTCTTCCATCCATAAAATAATTCCATAATTTCATACCATTTCCTTTTTCAAAATGCAAATCTAAAACCATTATCAATTCTTTCTTTAAAAGTTTTGGGGATATCCACTGTCGCCTGATACGTTAGGACGATCATCAGTCGCCTAATCGTACCTGCTCCTTGTTTTCCAACTAGTAGAAGAAATGTTAAACATCCCTGGAGGAAGGTTCTCCACTACATCCTCCATCGGCAACTCATGGGCCAGAATAACATAATGAGGAAGGTTCGCCACTACATCCTCATAAATGATGGTTGCTAGACTGTGCTAAACACAGCCACTTACGCAAGTATGTTGTAATCCCCCTTTTTGAAAAATCATTATTCCATTTATAAAACACCATTCCATATTTTCCATTTTCCGTTTCCATTTCCATTCACATATATCATTTCCATATATCATCATCTTCAAAATATATATATATATATATATATATATATATATATATATATCATAATACTTTGATTATGACTCAGACATCTCTTCCGTATTTAATAAAATCAAATATTCTATTAAATGCATAAACTATTCCTTTTATCTTTAAAGTATTAAATAATATTCAAATAATATTTACTAAATCACAAATGTTTAAAGATTATAAATAACATAAGATTATAAACCATATAACCCTAGATAACAACTGATACCATTCTTTTCATATCATTTGAAGCCATAAAATATATTAGCTTCATCCATATTCATATCCATATCCGTAATCCGTATCATATATTGGTATAAGATTCATATATTATCTAGCAAAACCACTTTTCTTTAACATAAACAATTTATCAAAATAAGGATAAAAAAAATCTTGCCTCGATCTCTAAATCCGAAAGGTATGACCCGCTGCTCGTCTTGAGTTTCTATAAAAATGAGAAGGATCACCATCAGTATTTATGCCCCATTATCAAGGTATGTCATTATCATATACACTTAGTAGATATTTGAGTTTTAAAGATTTTTGAGTCGACCATTAACTCGAGAAAATTATTCTCTATCCGTTTAAGGGGTATTCCATTAACATACCCTTAATCTAAACATTTTTATAAAATTGAAAAATTATTCGTTCGACATGAGACCTTCTCTTATACCTTCCTTATGACCTCTATTATATAATTATCAAGATTCGTAATGGAATCACTTAGGTTAAGGGTGTTCAATTGAAGTTACGAACTCACACTTACGGTTTTGGTCATTTCTCCTAAACCTTTCATCAGATTTTTACGTATTTTATATCAAAACGATCTATGAACCAAGATCTATCCTATTATGACCGGCTAGTATACCCTACTGACTTTGACAGATTCGGGTTGACCTATTTTTAACAAGTAATTACTATTTTAACGAAAATCGGGCATTATAACGGCTATATTTTCATACTTTCCAATTTTTTCACACTTCCAAACTCATCCTCCAACACATATATCCATCCATATACCATGTGGTCATCATACCAACCATGGATTTCAACACACAATACTTCCATAATCCATAAAAACACTTTTAAACACATATATGATCATAATTTCATCACTTACAACAACTTAACCACTAACACAACCATTATTCATCATAAACTCAAGATAATACTAAGGGTTCATGAACTCCATACCTTCCTTGAAGCTTTAACAACACTAAATAAGCCTTAGCTAGCCCTTAAACAACCTTAAAATAGCTTGGATAGTCTAAAGAAACCATAAAAACAAAGTTAGTTCTTGGAGTTACTATTCATCACTATTCATTCACCATCTTTGATGAATTTATTCACTAGGCAAATGAAGTTAGTTTGTTCTCAAATTTATCACATACCTTAGTCTATATGTAAGCAACCTCCATGAATTTTCTCTTGAGTTTTAGTGGCTTGATGCTAGGGTTTTTATTTTTCTTTTTCTTCCTTTCTTTCTTGATGGCCGAATGGTGTAGATAGAGCTGTTTAACGAACCGAGCTGTTCATTAAGCTCGGTTTGTTCGTTCGTGTTCGAGTTCGGTTAGCTCGTCCGATAAGCTTACCGAACTCGAGTTCGAACAAGAAAATATGTTCGTTAAGGTTACCGAACATTGTTCGGTTCGTTAAGATTTCGTCCGAGTTTGTTAAGAGTTCGTCCGAGTTCGTCTGAGTTCGGTTCGTTCGATAAAAACAATAATATTTACAGTTTTTTTTTAATTTTTTTATATTTCAAATTATTATATTAATTTTTTATACAATATTATATATATAATTACAGAACTGTTCGTGTTCGGTTCGTGTTCGGTTCGGTTCGGTATGTTCGCGAACAGTTCGTGTTCGGTTCGGTTCATTACCGAACTCGAGTTCGGACAAGAAAAGTTGTCCGATAAGCTTACCAAACATTGTTCGGTTCGTTAAGAATTTGTTCGTGTTCGTTAAAAGTTCGTCCGAGTTCGTTCGAGTTCGGTTCGTTTACAGCTCTAGGTGTAGATGATGGAAAGAGAGAGATTATTGTGTTGGCTAATCTTATCTTAATCTTTGTAGATATTTTGCAATGTTATAAGGATAATTATCAAGTAATTTTGCTAATTAATCCTTAAGAAAAGTAAGTGGAACATGATGTAATGGGTGATGTCATAGAAGGTGTCTAGAACTCTTGTTTTTGATTTTTCCTTAACTAATGTTTTAATGATTCTAGCAAATAATGTGGTATGTATGTTAGATATTGATTCAAGTGATGATCAGGATCTGGGCATTACTGATCAGATACTGATGCTGACGTCATCAGTAATACAACGTCAGTATTGGACTATTATCAGGATTAGAAGCTGGTCAGTATTTCGTGAAGATTCTCATCAGACCAGAGATCAAGGAAGATTGATATGTCGGTTCCTAGATTATAGGAATGCAGCTATCATACAAGATATGCATTTAGAGATATATGTAATTGATTTAGAATATCTTGTAATTGAAAGTGTAACTGTGTACTCTATATAAACACAGTTTAGGTTTTACATTATTGTAATCGCTTACACGATTTATCTTGTAACCTAGCAGCTCTTAAGAACATAAGAATTTCTTAAGAGAGTTTTGTAACAGTTTTATATCAGAATTAATAAAGCTGTTATTGATTCATACTTGTGTTATTTGTTTAAGTCGAAAATCTTATACAATTGTATTCAACCCCCCTTCTACAATTATTATTTACTGGGCAACAATTAGTATCAGAGCAAAACTGATTAATATTAATCAGAAACGATCTTAAGATGTCGACAAGCAAGTATGAAAGCATCAAAATTCCAATTCTCAAGAAAACTGAGTATCCAACATGGAAAGTGAAAATGTTGATGTATCTGGAAGCAACTGATCCTGACTATCTTGATAGGATCAATGATGGACCATTTCTTCCAACAAGACTAGTTGCAAGAACAGAGACTGTTGCTGAACACTATGTCATTAAGGCAAAGAGTGAGTGGACGACAGAGGAAAAGGCTCAAGTACTCAAAGATGCAAAGGTAAAAAATATTTTGCATAACAGTCTTGATAATGTCATGTCTAACAGGGTAATGGCATGCAAGACTTCTAAGGAAATTTGGGATACTTTGGAAACTCAATGCCAAGGTACTGAATCTATCAAAAGAAATAGAAGGGCTCTGTTGATTCAGGAGTATGAGCAGTTCGATGCTAAATCTGATGAAAGCCTTACTGATATGTATGATAGATTCTTGACTTTACTGAATAATCTATCACTAGTTGGCAAAGAGTATGATCCAGAGGACTCAAACACCAAGTTTCTCAGATCTCTAACTGAAGAGTGGGATACTCAAGCTTCAATCATAAGGCATCAATATGATTTGAAGATGCTGTCTCTTGATGAAGTCTATGGGATGTTAAGAACCCATGATCTTGAGGTTCAACAGAGGAAGAACAAGAAAAACGTCAAAGCAAAATCTGTTACTTTAAATGTTGAATCAAAATCAAAAGGAAAAGCTGAGGAGGTTTCTAACAGAAAGAGTAGAGTGGAAGAGTCAATTCCTGATGACTCATCATCAGATACTGATACTGAGTCTGATCCTGATACTGATGATGACTCTACTGATTCTGATATAATGGAAATGGTTGCTATGATAGTCAAGGGCTTCAAGAAGATGAAGTTCAGAAAGGCTAGGAAGCAAGGGAAATTTCAGAAGAAAACCTTCAATGCTGACAAAGACAGGTACAAGAAGAAAGAAGGTAAAAGCAGCAAATTTGACAAGTCAAAAATCAGATGCTATAACTGTGATGGAATGGGTCATTTTGCAACTGAGTGCAAGAAGACCAAAACCAAATCTCTCATTTCTTCAAGCAAGGATTGGATGGACTCATCATCTGACTCTGAAGAAGAGAAAGTGAATTATGCTTTGATGGCTAAAACTGATGAGACTTCTGCTGGTGAAAATAAGGTATCTGAAATTTTGTTTGATTTTGATACTAATAATGTCTCTGAGCTAAGATCTTTTTTAAAATCTCTGCATATTAGTTTTAGGAGTCAATCTCTTGAAAATACTAGAATAAAATCTGAAATGGCAGAGGTTGTTAAGAGAAATGATCATCTAGAAGCTGAGTTAATTTTCTTGCAGGAAGTTCAAGCAGAATGTGATAATGCTAAACACATGAAACTTGAAACAGAGTTTAAATGTAATGAACTTGAAATGCAACTTAAAGAGGCAAATGAAAAACTCAGAACCTGGACACATTCTGGAACAAAAACTCATGAAATTATTACTGATAAAAACTGGAAAGAGTGTCTAGGTTATAAGCCAGAGAATGAGAGAAAGGACAAAGAAAAGGTTGTTTCATCTAATCCAGGAAGAGTTATAGTTGATGACTCAACAAATCCAAAAACCTACAGATATGTTACAGACAGTACTAAAACCAAATTAAAACCTGTTAATTATGTGTATCCAGAAATTTCCAAATCTACTTCAGAAAAGGGATCTACTTCTACACATCATTCTGAGACTAGAACTGTCAAAAACAAAAATGTAGGTCTTTTGTCCAAGAAACAATTAAGGGATAGAATCTGTGATGTAACAGATAGGAAGAGAGTTCCAACTGTCAAACGGAATAGGAATGGTAAAGTTGGAATAAACAAGGAGAATAATTATAAGTATATTCCAAATGCACCAAGAAAAGTATGCTTTAACTGTGGTAACTCTAATCATCTTGCTATTGATTGCAGGAGGAGTAAAAAGAAGCCAACTGTAGTTCCTAAGTCTGACATTAGGAATAAATCAGTATTTTATAAACCACAGAATCCTTGTTTCCATTGTGGCAGTAAATGGCATTCTATTTATACATGTGAAGAATACCATAATTTGTACTATAATTATTATGAGCCTTTGCCTAAGTTCAATATAAGTGCACATTTTGGAAAAACAAAGAACTTGGATACTAATCATGCATCTGTTAAGAAAAAGATTAATTCTGATGGACTTAATCCTGATGAAGGTGTCCTTACAAGAAAATCTTCTGCTGCTAAAAATGTTAAGTTGCATGAAAAGAGAACCCAACAAGTGTGGGTTCTTAAGAATTCTAACTGAGTTCTTTGTGATTCTGATTGCAGGGTAAAAAGAAAAATGTGTTAGTCATGGATAGTGGATGCTCTGTGCACATGACTGGAGACAAAACCTTGCTATTAGAATTTGAGGAGAAGGCTGGCCCAACTGTGTCTTATGGAGATGGCAACATTGGACAAACTTTGGGATATGGCAGTATTGTAATTGGAAATGTCATCATTGAAAAAGTAGCTCTGGTGAAAGGACTTAAGCACAATCTGTTAAGTGTTAGTCAAATCACAGACAGAGGTTATCGTGTCAATTTCAATGATACTCATTTTGAAGTTATCAGTAAATCTTCAGGAAAGGTTGCATTAACTGGTCAAAGACATGGTAATATTTATGAAGCCAACATTCACACCAATACTGAAAATCCAACTGCATGCCTCATCAGTAAAGCTTCTGTAGATGAAAGTTAGAATTGGCATAAGAAGCTTTCTCATCTCAACTTCAACAATATAAATGAGTTGGTTAAGAAAGACTTGGTAAGAGGATTACCAATGGCACTATATACTCCTGATGGACTCTGTGATGCTTGTCAGAAGGCTAAACAGAGAAGGACATCATTCAAGAGTAAATCTGAATCCTCAATTGATGAACCATATCACATGCTTCACCTTGACTTGTTTGGACCAGTGAATAATATGTCCATCAATAAGAAAAGGTATACTCTAGTCATTGTTGATGAATATACTAGATTTACATGGGTTTATTTTCTGCACAGAAAAGATGAAACTGCTGAAATACTGCTGGACCATGTAAGACTTATTGAAACTGGCACAAAATACAAAGTCAAGATTCTGAGAAGTGATAATGGGACTGAATTCAAGAATTCAGCAATGGAAGAGTTCTGCAAATACAAAGGAATAGTTCAACAATTCTCTGCTCCTGGCACACCTCAGCAAAATGGAGTAGTTGAAAGAAAGAACAGGACTCTTATTGAAGCTGGCAGAACTATGTTGGAGGAAGCTAAACTACCTACATATTTCTGGGCAGAAGCAGTCAACACAGCATGCTACACACAGAACATCACTCTAATCAACAGACATGGTGTAACTCCTTATCAGATGATTAAGGAAAAGAAGCCAAGTTGAAGCATTTACATGTGTTTGGCTGCAAGTGCTTTGTTCTAAGACCTCATCCTGAACAGCTAGGAAAATTTGAGACAAAAGCTGATGAGGCCATCTTTATTGGCTATCCAACTACAAGAGCCTTTAAAGTCTACAATCTAAGAACAAAGACAGTCATGGAGTCTATTAATGTATCTTTTGATGATAGAAAAATAACAGGGATTATAGAAGACTCTCATGATAGTTTGATCTTTGCAAATGAAGCTACCAAGAATTCTGATGAAGTCATGTCAGATACTGATACCTTGTCAGATCCTGACGATCGATCAATTCCTGATCGAATACCAGTTACTGATGACGACTCAAATAATGCAAATATTGAGGGGGAGCAAGAGCAAGACATCATCAGTACTGATACAACTCTAACATCAAGTAGAGACTCATCAGAAACAGATTCAAGTGACAATCCTGACAATATATCAGGGAGAGATAGCACTATCTCAGGGGGAGCTTCTAGCAATTCTAGTTCTTTTGAAGATAACACCAATCCAGGGGGAGCATCCAGTTCAAGAAATGACTTATCATCAGCAAGGAAATGGACTAAAAGTCATACTCCTGATTTAATTATTGGGAATCCTGAAGCAGGTGTTAAGACAAGAAGTGCAACTCAGAATGAATTCTTATATAATAACTTTCTGTCAAAGGAGGAGCCTAAGAAAGTTGAAGATGCACTTAAGGATGCTGATTGGGTGACAGCTATGCAAGAAGAACTGAATGAGTTTGAAAGAAATGAAGTCTGGAAACTTGTACCAAGGCCCAAGGGTAGGTCTATTGTGGGTACAAAGTGGGTATTCAGAAACAAGACTGATTCAGATGGCACAATTGTGAGGAACAAAGCAAGACTAGTAGCAAAGGGGTATTCTCAACAGGAAGGAATAGATTATGATGAGACTTTTGCTCCTGTTGCAAGACTAGAGGCCATCAGAATTTTTCTGGCATATGCAGCCCACAAGAAGTTCAAAGTATTCCAGATGGATGTAAAAAGTGCATTCCTCAATGGAGAATTGGAAGAGGAGGTATATGTTGAGCAACCTCCTGGCTTCATTGATCTCAAATATCCAGATCATGTCTATAGATTGGATAAAGCACTTTATGGACTAAAGCAAGCTCCAAGAGCCTGGTATGAAACCCTAGCTCAATTCTTACTAGAAAGTGGATTCAATAGAGGTACAATTGATAAAACCCTATTTTATTTGAATCATGGTAAGGATTTGCTGTTAGTTCAAATATATGTTGATGATATCATTTTTGGGTCAACTAACTCTAAGCTGTGTGAGAAGTTTTCAAAGCTAATGCAGTCTAGATATCAAATGAGCATGATGGGAGAAATGAGCTATTTCTTAGGTCTGCAAGTTAAACAGACTGATGATGGGATTTTTATCAATCAGTCAAAGTACACAAAGAATTTACTAAAAAGGTTTAACATGCAAGACAGCTCTACAGTTTCAACTCCTATAGCTACAGCTACAAAGCTTGATCCTGATCAAGGAACCGAGGTAGATGTAACCAACTACAGAGGAATGATTGGCTCACTCTTATATCTAACTGCTAGCAGACCAGATATCATGTATGCAACCTGTCTATGTGCAAGATTTCAAGCAAATCCCAAGGAACCACATCTCATTGCTGTGAAAAGGATTTTCAGATATCTTAATGGCACTTCTTCTCTTGGACTTTGGTATGCTAGAGAATCAGACTTTAGTTTATGTGGTTACTCAGATGCTGATTTTGCAGGATGCAAAATAGACAGGAAAAGTACTTCAGGCAGTTGTCAGTTTCTTGGAGGAAGACTAGTTTCTTGGTTTAGTAAAAAGCAAAAGTCTATCTCCACATCAACTACAGAAGCTGAGTACATTGCTGCTGGAAGCTGTTGTGCTCAGATCATGTGGATGAGAAATCAGCTAATGGACTATGGTTTGTCATTTTCAAAAATACCTATTTATTGTGATAACCAAAGTGCTATTGCTATGACAGGAAATCCAGTTCAACATTCTCTTACAAAGCACATCAGTATCAGGTATCACTTCATAAGAGAACAAGTACTGGAAGGGACAATTGAACTTCATTTTGTTCCTACTGATCAACAGTTAGCTGATATATTCACCAAGCCACTACCTGAGACTACTTTTACAAAGTTGGTGAATGAACTTGGAATGGTAAACTATGGCAGTACTTGAGAGAAAGAAGTCATCAGATACTGACAACTTGCAAATACTGATAGAAAGTCAATCCTGACAGTGGTCAACGTCGAATCCTGATGCGACGATTCGATCATCAGTATTATGTTCAGAATCTAACTGTCTTCGTTTTATCTCAATTTCCTGATTCAAGCTATGATTAATGTTATTGAACTACTGATAATGTGATCACTTTAATTAGTCTTCATATTTATTTCTCAGATAACATGATAAATCAGGAAAACATTGAATAGAATAGAGAAACTGAATTTTTCATTGATAATAAGAAAGAGATTACATTCAAAGATTACATCTTTTTGTTCTCTATCTACTAATCTATTCAACAGGAAATAAAAGACCAATCCACTCCATTGTTAGTAGCCATCCCAGATCCCATCTTTGCCACTTTGTTTGGGTGGAAGTTGACAGGGATAAGGTTATTTTTGGTGACATATTCATTAACAATGGTTGATGGAGTTGGATGAGGATGCCTTAGATGAAAGCCATGCTAATGTTGCTTGAAGAGCAGCATCGATGTCAATCACTTTTGCAGGTTTTTCCTTCTCGATTTCTTTGAGACCTGCATCCATCTGCAACCAGAGAGTCTCAAGTTGTCTTTCCCAGTCGAAAGCATCAAACTCTTCACGAGTATAGCTAAATATGTCTCTTTTCTCTAAGAGATGGAGATTCTTCTCTTTGATGGTAAGGTTCGACATTGTTGTAAAATTTTGCTGTGAAGGGTTTTTCTTATTTTTTTTCAGGAGAGAATGAAGGGTTAAGGAAGTAAGTGGACAAGTCTCTAAGATAGAGAAGGGTGGAACAAGAATATGAAACGATTCATATTTCTGGTGTAAGTACCAGGTATTATTTGATTGTGATGTTTTAAATTTCTTTATTTAAAATAAAATTACCATGTTTTATTTTAATCACAATCTTATTTCTCGAATAATACAAGCGCGTGAGTTTCACTCGATCATTACATATAGTTACAGATGTAAGTCGTGATGCGTACAATCATCACCACTCTCTCACGTAATTTGGTCCATTACTCCAGTATAAACGAATGGTTTACTGACACCTGTTTTTGAGAAATCATAAGTATTGTCCAAATATCAATTTAGTTTTCTAATTGATTTATTATCCTCAAAATCATCAGTAAAACATCGCCTCTATCTTTGCACTCTCAAACCCTAATTTCAAAATTAGCGCAATTCTTGTGTTTGAAATTCCAATGGAGAATTTATCTTTCATGAACAGCAAGGTGGTAATCAATGGAGTTACTTTTAACACAAATAACTTCACTGCAGTTCTAGATCATCAGGACTTGCCCAATGATTTCCACATTATTCAGGACTTTTTGGCCTCAAGCCCAATCAATTATGCTCTAACCCAACCTGCCAAGATATCTTTTAAGTCTGTAATGCAGGTTTGGAACACAAGTGTCTTTGGGAAAGGACTTCCATCAGAAAAGCCTCAAATGAGCTTTGAGTATAATAATGTTACATATTATGTGACTCCTGAGATCGTCACTGAAGCTCTACACTTACCATCAATCATTGGTAAGCCAGTATTCAAAGTTCCTGATTCAAGACTCCTTGAGTATGTTGTAAGTTTGGGTTACAATGGAACGCCAAAGAAATTTGGAGAGCTCTACAGGACAAAGCTTAAGAAGGAATGGAATTTCTTCTTCGACACTATCAGCAGATGTTTCTTGAATAAAGTGTCAAATTTTGATGCTTTACCCACAGGTTCAGCCAAAATTGGGTATTCTCTAATTCATGATCTCTCATTTGATTATGGGTCTTTTATACTAAAGGCATTAAGTGAAAGAAAAGCAGATAAATGTGGTTATGTTTGCTTTCTTAGATTTTTCCAATTAATATTCTCTCACTTATGTCCTCATGCTGTTTTTGAGAATGATACAATTTTGCCTATATGTAAAATCTCAGAAAATAATATAAAGAGTCTAATCAATTCTGATAAGGCAAATAAGTTTGATGGAACTCCATACATTCCTGATGAAGTATGGTCTCTTTTAAGAAAGAGAATGCCTATTCAATATGGCCCAGCAACTGGTGCTATGGGACAGGACCTTACACATCCTATTCCTGACACAAGCACACAACCTAAACACTCATCTAAACAGTCAACCACCTCTGGTGTCTCACAAAAGACATCAGTTATAAAATCAAAGAAATTAGCTAGATCTGATGTGTCTGAGAGGCAATCAGGATCAAAGGATTTCTCCACTCCAACTCACTCTCAAATGAAGTCACAAGGGGGTGAAAAAAGGGTTCTAGAAACATCTAGTCTGAATAAAGAAACAGGAGTGAAGAGGAAAGTTGGTCAAAGAGCTGTTTCTGATTCTGATTCTGATGATGACACAATGCCTATATCAGTCTTGATGAGGAAAAAGGAGATTGATGTTGTTGATACTAGAGAAGTGGCTGTCTCTGAAAAGCCGAAGAAAAGAAGAAGATTAATCAGCAAAGGCAAATTTGGTATTCACACAGAATTACTGAATCTTACTGATGCTATGGAGAGCAATCCTGATGTATCTATTAATCAGGATGGATCATCAGTTCCTGACGCTACTGCTAATCCTAACATCTCTACTCCTGATAATTCACCTATGAAGACTGTTGAGATATCTGATTCTCCAGCATCTGCATCTCCAAAGAGAAGAATTATTGAGGTGTCTGTTGATCAAGTAAATGCTATTGCTGCTCAGTTGGGTTTCAAACCTTCACCACTTGAAAAAAAAACTGCTGAAGCAAACGTTTTTTATAGACAGAAGAAACAGAGGACTACTATGTCATCTCTGAGAGGATCTAGCCCACAAGAACCTGAACTTCAAAGGAGTTCAGAAGCTGTTGCAGATCCAGTCACACAAGAACCACCTACTCAAAGTGTAGGTGCAGACATTTCTGAAGGAATAGTCACACAAGAACCACTTTCTCAAAGGAAAGGTGAAGAAAAGAATATTCCTGCCCCACAAGAACCATCTTCTCAAAGTGAAGATGCTGGCAAAATCACATCAGCAGGGGAGTTTCCTGACAATGCTCAAGGGGCTTCTGAAATTGAAATTGAACTAGCTAGAAGTCTGGCAGATAAAGTTACTCATGATTTGCACATTGCTGAATGTGATGAAGTGATTGCTGACACTGCATTTGAGGGAAGCACACAAGAACCTTTGACTCAAAGTGTTGAAGAAGCTTCAAACCTCAGACTACACAAGAACCATCAGTAGCTAATACTGATGCAAGTCATGCTATAGTTGCAGTGGCCAATCCTGATGTAAGTACTACTGATCCACTTATTCCATTGCTTATTGAGACAATTTCTGCAAGGCCAATGGATTGTTTAACTACTTCGTCAGGTAACATCTCTATCTCTACTTCCTTTACTACTGATAGTATGATTACAGATAGACCTGATAAAAGGGATACCTCTATTTGTATGACTTCAGACCACTCTTCTCAGCCACCTCTTATTTCTTCACATTTAATGAGTCAGAGCCTTTCTTGTGAGATTGAGAGTGAACATTTAGAGAAAAAGAAGAGTGATGAGAGGCAGTCTCCTGAACTGGCAAAAGGAGAGGTAGAACAGAGTGAGAAGTTGTTAACTTCCAGTAAGGTAGAAGTTGCTATTAAAAGTAACTTAGGTAACATTGTGCAAAGTGATGAGATCACTTTAAAAGAAATGAGAGATTTAGGAAATGTTACTAATCTGTCTGCAGGACATCAGGATTCACCAGCTGTATCTACTGGTGATTTGAAAATGAAAGGTGTTATGCATCCTGATGATAATGTTGATGATAAACTTCCTGAGGCTGGTGGTAGCTCAGATGATGATGATGATGATCATGCTAATGCTGATCCTGAGACAATTCAAATGCAGGCAGCAATAAAAGCAAGTCTTCAATCTACTTATGGGTCTTCGAGTAGGTACATGCAGTCTGTTACTCAAGAAGAATTCAGAGGGGAATACAGTTCCATTCTTCCTCCTGATACTCGAGCTACAAGGGGATATGAATGGGATACTGAATGGAATCAGCCGAATGCTGAGATGAATTTTCAAAATGCTCTTTTTCATTCTGGTCATATTGCCACGAGGATGCCTACTCCTGAACTCAAGCCTCTTCTCAAAACTAATGCTCTTCTAGCAAAGGGATTGAAGAGTGAGATTGACTCTATGAAGGCTGTTACTGATAAATTTCAAGCAGGTATTCAAACATCTGTTTCTATATCTGCTACTGCTTCTCAAGCACGTCTTCTTACTGATGATATTAAAGCACTTGACAAGAAAGTGGATTCCAGAATGACTGTCTTGGAATCAAAAGTTGATAATATTGATGAAACCCTCAAGCTTATTTTGTCTTTCTTCATTGAAGAAGATGCCGATGTCAAAAAGGGGGAGAAGATAGTCAAAACAAAATGCTCACCTAATCCAGTGGTACAAAAGGATGATGATAATTCTGGAAATGATGGTGGTGCTAAGTCACATAAAGTTGAAACCTCAGTTGAAACCTCTGATGCTGCTTTAGTAACAAAGAGATTTAACACTCAAACTAGGCAGTCAACTCATGTTTCTAGATCTGGTAAGAAGACAGTGACAACAATGGTGCAATCTCAGAATCCAAAAGAAGAACAGTTCGTGACACCTGGTCAAACTCTGTCAACCATTCCTGAGGATGATGTGTATGTGGAACAGGATGAAGATGCTGCTAATCTGTTTCATGAACTTGACACTAGGGATGGTCGTGTTCTTAAGCTGTTTCATAAAGATAAAAGAGTTCAACAGTATCATGCTGAGAAGGCACTTATCTTAACTACTGGAGAAAATCCAAACATGACTACTGATGAGTTCTTAGAAGAACAGAACAGGATTCTTGGAGAGATTGCAAAACAAAATGAAGCTCCTGCTGCAAGAAGAGGAAGAGGCAGAGGAGGAAGATACAGAAGTAAAGGAAGATTATCTGCTCAAACAAGTACAAGGCAAACAAGATCTAGTGGAATCAAATTAAAAGATGTTTCTGAAAATGAAAAGAAGAAAACTCCACTATCTCTTGCACTAACTCCAGACAACAGATTCAATGCTCCTGAAGAAATTGAAGAGGAGATATTGCCTTTAAAAAGAAAGAGCAAGGTTGCTGTTCAATCTACTGCATCTAATGAGAAGTCAGTCTTTGGTTCAATTCCTGATGTTGTCTCTGATTCTGAAGAAGCTGAAATTTTAAAAGAACTTAAGATTATGATTCTTAAGGTTGTGGTTGAATTTCACAATATGGAAGTTATTGAAGATACACTGAAGTATGAGCAAGAGAACTTCAGAAGATTTGAAAGAGAAAGTGAAATTAGAGCTAAAGCCAGAAAAGCAGAAAGGATAACAACCAGAGATTACTTGAGAAATGTTTATAGATCAGATAGGAATTTATGGTATGATAAAGATAAATCTGTTCCTGAACATCAGCAGTATTATCCAACAGATGAGAAGAAGAAGAGTAAGAAAAAGGAGAAGAGTGAGTGTGATTATAGGAAACCGATTGTTTTCAAATCTGCAGGACTGATAACAGAGTCTTCTTTGATTAATGAATCTTTATCGATTGTTAAATCAAAGTCTACTACATTTATTGCTGAAAATCCACCAAAATGGGTAAGTATGCAATCTGGTTTGAAAGGATTGGAACCTGGCACAAGAGGAGGTATTGGATATAGTCATGCACAGATTATTTTCATTGTACAAACTGATCAACATGCTCTAGTTGACAAGATTGGTGATGAGTTAACTGTTGATCATCTCTGGAAACTTGAAGCTGTTGCTATCATTGCTGATTGTCATGCTGGTGCAAAGAAAATAGAAAAGATGTTGTACTTCATGAAAGATAGAAGTGTAAAGAAGATTCCTATTCATGAGTTGTTGTGCAAATCTGCAAAAGAGCTGAAATATGTTCTGTATCTTCTTAGAAGTAAAAGAATCAATGTCAAAGAAAGAGAAGTTTACTACAATTGGTTTGTTATGATTTACAGGACAATCAGACAGAGATTTATGGATGGAGGAACGAGGTATGATGGCAATTATATTCCTATGTACTTAAATTTAAGAGACATAGAGGTTGAAATGAAGAAAGGTACTGCTGTTAGAGAAGTGTATCTAGGCATGGAACTACTATCTCTAAATCCAGATGGGAAGGAAATTGCTTATGTGTTGCTAGGTGATTTAGATCTTCCAAGAAGCTCAATTCAGAATCTCAGGGCAGCTATCTATCAGATTAATGAGGAAGATGAAGAACTCAAAAATCTGAAGAAGAAACTGATTCAAATTCTTGAAAGCAAGGAAGAAGAATTGATATCTGATTTTTTGAAGATGAATCTGTTTTATCAAAGAATTTCTGAAACTGTTCCTGATGATTTTTAGAAGGTATTTTGTTTTGAGTTTTTGACATCTTTGAATCAAGGAATTTGTGATTTGTTTCATAAAGAACAAATTGGGGGAGATTGTTAGATATTGATTCAAGTGATGATCAGGATCTGGGCATTACTGATCAGATACTGATGCTGACGTCATCAGTAATACAACGTCAGTATTGGACTATTATCAGGATTAGAAGCTGGTCAGTATTTCGTGAAGATTCTCATCAGACCAGAGATCAAGGAAGATTGATATGTCGGTTCCTAGATTATAGGAATGCAGCTATCATACAAGATATGCATTCAGAGATATATGTAATTGATTTAGAATATCTTGTAATTGATAGTGTAACTGTGTACTCTATATAAACACAGTTTAGGTTTTACATTATTGTAATCGCTTACACGATTTATCTTGTAACCTAGCAGCTCTTAAGAACATAAGAATTTCTTAAGAGAGTTTTGTAACAGTTTTATATCAGAATTAATAAAGCTGTCATTGATTCATACTTGTGTTATTGGTTTAAGTCGAAAATCTTATACAATTGTATTCAACCCCCCTTCTACAATTGTTATTTACTGGGCAACAATGTATATCCTTGTTATAACATAAATCTTGGTTGTTTAGTCTCCATATTCGTATAATTATGATTCGTTTCGAATATACCTCATTATCCAATTGGTTCCAAATTGTTTAACAATCCAAGTTCCTTTGACATTCCCTTGACTTGATCACTCCTTGATTTAACCTAATTTTATTATTTCCTCAAGATATAAACCTTTTAATATTTCTATACTCCTTCATATCACATTCCATAGTGTCTCAATTGAAATCGAAAATCCTTAAAATCCACACTCAGGAATTTCTGAAATCCGTCATCGTTTCAAGTCACTTATTTTCATAGTACATCACTAATATGGTTTATGATTATTCACTTTCTGTTTCACTTATAGGGTACCTACATACCATTTCCCTAAATCCTCAAAATTTACTATTCATATGATCACTGTAGAATTGTTAAAGTTAGGGTTATTACACTCTTGGAAGAAATAGGAGACCAGTATTATACACAACTCACCTTTTGCCCTGGAGCAACCATGTCACTCCTGCTTTTCACTCCCTTCCCTCAGTCCTAAAGAGAAATCATGAGATTTTATAAAGGTTGAAGAGAAATATGTAATATCCCCTAACTTTAGCAATGCTACAGTGATCAAATGAATAGTAAATTTTGAGGATTTATGGAAATGGTATGTAGGTACTCTATAAGAGAAACAGAAAATGAGTAAACAGAAACCATATTAGTGTTATGCAATGAAAATAAGTGACTCGAAATGACGATAGATTTCAGAAATTCCTGAATATGGATTTTGAGGATTTTGATTTCGAATAAGCTTCTATTGGATATTAAGGAGCATGGAGATATTGAAGGAAATTATATATTGAGGAATTAGTGAAATTAGGTTAAACCAAGGAGTGATCAAGTTAAGGAAATGCCAAAGGAATTTGGATTGATAAACAATTTAGAACCACTTAGATAACGAGGCGTATTCGAGACGAATCGTGATTAAACAAGTATGAAAACCAAGTAACCAAGGTTAGTAAATAATAAGGAGATTTACCATATTAGTATTTACAAAGGTTATTAGTATTTTCTTAAGGTTAAAGAACCAAGCTTACAAGATAATCTTCTATGACATAAGCAGTGATATCACCTTCCACTAACACTTAATTAAGGGGTAGATTAGTCATTAATCAAGGTAAATATCTACACCATTCCACAAGACTCTAGAATTTACAAGATTATGGAAGATAAGATCAAAAATCAAGAGCAAAATCTCTCCCCCTCCATTTCTTGCAAAATCGGCCAAAACAGATCAGTCTCAGTAAAACAGACATATCTCACTCATTTCTCAATCATGTCAAAAGAGTTTACGGATTAGGAGATATGATCGTTTTAGTGAAAGTTGTTCGAGGAATGGAACTACAGAAATGTACCAACTTTGAGACTATAATTAGTATACTTAAACATTTTTAAATATTATGAAATTTTGGGATATTGTGGTAGGGTAGTCAGAGAGCTATTACCAGTTGACCTTGGGTCAAAATTCGAAATTTATATTTTATGAGAAATTTTACAGTCGAGTGTGGTTATTAAGGGAAATGGTGGAATACACTGAAACTTTGATCGAGTTTAAAAATGGTTAAGTTCATGTAAACTTTTGGGTGCGTAAAAGCTATGTCAAACATATATTATGTGTCAAGGGTGTGATTGTATAGAGATTAGGTGATTAAGTGGGATATATATATGTGTACTAACGGTGATCCTTTTATTTCTATAGAGACGGGAGACGAGCTCAGGATCCTACCTACTCGTTTTAGAGATCCAGGCAAGATCTTTTCTATCCCTACTTGGAAATTATTTATCTTCAAAGAAACTTGATTTCATGGAATATATATATGTGATGCTATTGTTACTATATTGTTAAGAATTTGTTTTCCTTGATTATTGATATTAAAAGGAGAGGTATATGAAGATGTATATGAATATGGATATGAGTATGAGATGGATATGGATATACATAGAGATGATTATGCATGAAGTGAACATGCCTTATGATTAAGAGTTATATGAAAGAATGGTTTCAGTTGTTATCTAGAGTTATATGAAAGAATGGTATCAGTTGTTATTTAAGGTTATATGATTTATAATGTTATCCTTTTAAATATTGTGCTTTAATAAGTATTATTTGATTATTATCTACTACTTTTAAAAGTAGATGGAATATTTTATATATATATAAGAGTATTGAATTTCATTGAATACAGAGGAGATGTCTGAGTCATATCTAAAGTATTATGATATATATATTTTAAAGGTGAGGATAAATGTGAAATGGTGTTTTATAAATGGAATAATGATTTTGAGCAAAAAGGGGGATTTCAACAATAAGCGTAAGAGGCTGTGTGGGAGTGGCACAGTCCGGCATTGCAACAATAAGCGTAAGAGGCTGTGTGGGAGTGGCACAGTCCGGCATTGCAACAATAAGCGTAAGAGGCTGTGTGGAAGTGGCACAGTCCAGCACTCAATATTTTCGGCACGAAGATGCTAAGGGAGGATGTAGCAGGTGGCCTTCCTCCAGGGTTGATAACCAGGTAGGATCATCCCTTCTACTAGTAGTAAACAGAGAGCGGATACGGTCAGGCGACTGATCATCGTCCTACGTATCTGGCGCTAGCAGATATCCCCAAAAACATGAAAGAAAGAATTGAAAATGGTTTTCAGAATTCTATACCGAAAACAAAAGAAAATGATATGAAATGATGAAATTATTGTTATAGATGAAGAGAAACTGATTTTATATTGATCTATATGATTGTTGCATAAGAAGGAAATGAGAAGATGATAGTGAGAGATTTGTTCAAGTTTTCATATTATCTTGAAAGATTACACTGAAATGGTATATTGATTGTTATAGCAATTAAGAAGGGAAACTGATATTGTATGAGATTAAAAGAGAGACTGATATTATAGTACTATACATTTTTTCGTACAAAGGTAATTGGAAAGTATATATATATTGTATGAAGATAAAATTCTTTCCATAATAATTGAAAATTGTTTTGTTAATATATATATATATGATGATTTATTTTCCTTTGATGCTAGTTGATAGAATTTATCTTGCTGAGCTATTTTAGCTTATTCTTGCTACTTATGTATATAACAGCTAGGTATGCCGATACTCTGTACCACGCCCCGCAAGAGGGTAAGGGAAAGGCGACCTTTTGAGAGCACGCTGGCACCGATTCCTGAGGTAGCGTAGAGGCAGACGGATCCTGGTAGGCTTATGTATAATTAAGTGTGTAAGCATGTAATGAACTTTTGATTATTGAAATACTTCATGTCGAAGTATTATTCAACAATGTATTTAAGTATGATCCTGGTTTGTAATAACTTCTCTAAAACTCTAAACTCTTAATATTGTGGTATTGTTCTCTGAGCGTATGACTGGAGTGTGTGTTAATATTTAAGTGTGGGGTCTATTGTGTGAGTTTTATTATGCATTTATATTCCAGCTGCGAAGAGAAGAATATTATAAAAGGGAAATTGGTCCGTGACGGCCTGGATTCATAACCCCGGATTTGGGGCTGTCACAGCTTGGTATCAGAGCTTAGAGTCATAATGCTCAGGAACAATAGTGATAATAATAAATGTATCAGTAATAATATAAAAATTTGAACTCCCATCTAGTTCAGGGGTGGTATATCGCATGTAGCATTTATTTTAAGCATATATTATAATTTTATAGATTATTACTAATAAAGGGTTATGTTTTATTACAGGAAGAAGAAATGGGTGAGTCGAGTTATGTTCGTGAGTGGCTAGGGATATATATATATATATATATATATATATATATATATATATATAAATGTGTTAATCGGTGATATAATTATTGAATATGGAATAATGTATAGTGTACCCTAAATTTTGGTAAATAGTGGAGAATATTGTTATGTACAGAATCATGCCGCCTAAACGTAATAGTAGGGCAAATATAAGGGAGAATGGGGGAGTTTGAGGTAATATTGTAAGTAGATTGGTGAATAGACACTGATTGTTTGTGGAGATGAAAGGGTGAAACTGAGGTTGGTCGGTAAAGCCAAGATATACCTTAAGGACCAAGACAGACTGAGACATTCCGAGATTGACTTAAATGAAAAGGTTATTATGCCAAAAGTGTTAAATTATGTAGCACATGGGATTGATATGAGAAAGGGAATACTTGATGTATCGGGAAGTGTACGTTAGACAATCTCGTGAGTATAAGTGGTATGTTAGAATATACAATTATAAAGTATAGTTTTGAAAGGGTCATTGATACCGAAGCATTGTCAGGATAAGACGATCAACATTACGTAAGTATATCGATTAGAAGGTTGTGTTCTATTATGGATAAAGGCAGAGAGTATCGAGCCAAGTCACGACTAGGTAAATGAGGATAATTGGGAATAGCAGACGATAGGTTAAGGCTACAAGGTGAGTGCCAAATTTAAGAAATTTTGGAGAGTACGCAGTCTAAGATATAAATAGTATTTGAGGAAAACCTTCCATTATTTGGATTTTCAATTGGACAGAAGCTATTAACAGTACCTATGTTCAAGCTCCTAAAGCCCTGCTAAAATATATTATTGAGTTTCAAATTTTCCTCCACTGGTGAGTAATTCCTGGGTGATCTATCACCTCTTATTCAAAAAGGGCCTGTATCTTTTCAAAACTTTCTGGTACCTTTGGAATGTATTTCAAAATTTTATTCGATATATCTTAGTCAAAATATTCCTCTAAGATTATTTTCGGAAGATGGTATTTATCATCGTGATTTAAATTTCCATCTATATTTCTTACTCCAACTAAGAGGAACAGCCCTATATGTATACACAAGGACGATCTGTCTGTGTGATAGAAAGTCGGAGGGGACGCTCTCACTTGTGTGACATACGGGTTCTTCCATAATATTGATTTCTCAGATATCCTTTTGTTTCAAATAAAAGTTATTTAAAACTCTTAATTTTATAAATTGTTGTGGGACCCTTTGCTTGTTTCTGGGTTCGTTTCAATTCAAAGTTTCTTAAATTCCATAAATTGTTTCGAATATAGAAGATTTCATTAATGGATGGGATAATGGAAGCAAGGTTTAGAGTATACGTGATTATAAAAAGGAACTGGAGATTCCAAGGGAAATTTCGATAAGAGATAACTAGAGCTAGAAGCGTTTCAATATAAGAGAGGAAGGAAATTCGTGAGAAGAAATAGGTATATTTGTTGATTAGAAAAAAAAAGAGAATATGAAGAATTTTAAGGCATAATTGAGATTTACTATTGAGAGTAAAGTGTATTTTAAGTAGCAGAGAGAGATTAAAGATGTTAATTATTCGAAGGATTAATCCAAAAGGTGTAAATGAGTAAAACTTGAGGTAAAGATTTTGATGAGAATAATAAAGGGAAATTTCAGAGGTGGAGTAGATAGTATATCATGAAGGAACTAAGGTGGATCAGCAAGATGTAAAGAGTGTATAGGTAACAATAGACATATGGGATAAGGTATCCGGAGGAAATTGCAGGTACGCTCTAATTTAACCTTTTAAGTGTGAATGTTTGGTTAGGGATCGACTAAGTCAATGAATGGTGTAAATGGACTGATAATATAGATAAGAATAATCTATCTGTGAGAAAGTAAACTATGGTGACATAAGAAAGTGAGTTATTCTCGTGTCATCCAAATCAATATCTGTTAAGGGTCAGAGAACTCTATAGAAAGGAGATTAAGAGTATGAGAGAAGGTGTGAGAATATTTTTAAGGATGAAGGAAAAGTACATACTCGTATAGTTACGAACAGGAAATATATATTATAAATAATATTTTCTTACAATTGTTTCAAGGAATATTATTATAACTTATTTTCTGGAAAATTTTACAGAGGTGATATATATAAATGTTGGAGTATTAATATTTTATGTCATGATAGAGATCAAAACATAGTTAAACAATAGTGAGATACACTACCATTCAGGGGAAGCCAATGTGGTGGCCGATAACCCTAGCCAAAAGAGGAATGAGAGATGAGATAATATAGAATGACTGAAATAGGAAGAAATTTGCAAGATAAAGATAGTGAAAGCACTACTATTGATAAGCTAAATGGCATGTTGATGAATGACAAGAAAGTTATGTTGGTGTATTTTTGCGCAAACAAGATAGAGATATTATGAAGGAAAAAGGATAGGGAAATGGGTGTAGAAGTTAGAAGGTGTGGATGGAAAAGGTATCTATGGACATTTTCAACGTGATTACGGGACGGAATCCTTTTAAAGAGGGAAGACTGTAATATCCCCTAACTTTAGCAATGCTACAGTGATCAAATGAATAGTAAATTTTGAGGATTTATGGAAATGGTATGTAGGTACTCTATAAGAGAAACAGAAAATGAGTAAACAGAAACCATATTAGTGTTATACAATGAAAATAAGTGACTCGAAATGACGATAGATTTCAGAAATTCCTGAATATGGATTTTGAGGATTTTGATTTCGAATAAGCTTCTATTGGATATTAAGGAGCATGGAGATATTGAAGGAAATTATATATTGAGGAATTAGTGAAATTAGGTTAAACCAAGGAGTGATCAAGTTAAGGAAATGTCAAAGGAATTTGGATTGATAAACAATTTAGAACCACTTAGATAACGAGGCGTATTCGAGACGAATCGTGATTAAACAAGTATGGAAACCAAGTAACCAAGGTTAGTAAATAATAAGGAGATTTACCACACTAGTATTTACAAAGGTTATTAGTATTTTCTTAAGGTTAAAGAACCAAGCTTACAAGATAATCTTCTATGAAATAAGCAGTGATATCACATTCCACTAACACTTAATTAAGGGGTAGATTAGTCATTAATCAAGGTAAATATCTACACCATTCCACAAGACTCTAGAATTTACAAGATTAAGGAGGATAAGATCAAAAATCAAGAGCAAAATCTCTCCCCCTCCATTTCTTGCAAATTCGGCCAAAACAGATTAGTCTCAGTAAAACAGCCATATCTCACTCAATTCTCAATGAAATTGGGCGATCTTTAGCTTTCTGGAAACCTTGTGAGATTCTCTACAACTTGCGTTCAGGAGCCTCGAGCAGGAAACAAGAATAAGGGCTTCGTGTTGGCCAATAAATGTTGCGTGTTTTATTAGTCAGGAAGTGTTCTTGAATTCCCATGTTTAGATCTGAAAATGCACCCTAGAAGGGGGTGAATAGGTGTCAATGGCTAACTATATTCAACTAAGTCTGATTTTAAAAATTACCAGAAACAGCTTACTGATTTCTTTTTATGCAGAAACAAATGGTAAGCTGATTGCAAACAGTATACTGAATGTAAAGACAATAAGTGCAGTAAAGTGCATAAACAGTAAGCTAAATGCAAGCAGTAAGTAAAGAACAGAAAATAAAGAACACACAAAACTTTTAGCCAGGTTCGACCCCTAATCCCCTATGGTCTACGTCCTGGTCCCTTACCAACTTGGTAAGAGAATATATTATTGATCAACGAAATAAACCAATTACAAGATACAATAATATATCTCCCTTTTATCCCAGCTGCTGACAAATGGCTTGCTGAACACCTGTTTCTGAACTTGCTCTCTAAGCTATACTTCCCAAGTATACTTCTCTAGCAACGTTCACCAAACCCTTGTTCCCTAGCCAATATGCCCAGCAACTCAACCTTACCAATCCTGCTGACAAATGGCTTGCTGTTTGCTGTGCTGAACCAACTCTCTAAGCAATACTTCCAAAGTATCCTTCTCTAGTCTAGTTCGACCCACCCAAAACTTTAAGCCAAACTTGTACAGCAAATATTCAATACAAATTGAACAATACAATGTTTGAATCAATACAACTCAACCTAATGAACTCTCCAAGATATAGCACGTATATGATATATTAAGAGCTCGAGAGAATCGAATGGATATAGCAATGAAAAACTGAGTTGTGTATTCTTTGTGTGCTTCTCTGATTTATTCCTGGATTGTTAGCAACGAATGAACACAAGAATCAGGTTTATAAAGCTTCACACCAACGTTCAGAAAATCAATCACCAATTATTCGAATGATTAGAATCAATTTCCAACGTTCAATTGGTTAGAGATTTTACAAACGTTCTTGTGAACGTTAGACAGAGGGTTTAGAAGAAAGAAATCGATGAAAACATAACCCTTCTGATTTGTATAGATATAAAACGTGTATAGGAGATTTTGAAGAAAGAAAATCTTTTAAATAAGGAAACTCCCATAAGTTTTATAAAACGTTTTAAAGAAATATATTTGAAAAGATTTGAGCTCTAGAATATATTGTGTACGTATTATATAATAAAGAGTCCTTACAATATATTTCCTGAATTACATCCATGAGAATTTGTCTTGATATATATCTTCAGGATTTCTGGCAGTTTGCAAATGGCTTGCTGTTTGTGTCTGTCAGTGCAAATGGCTTGCCAAACTGTCTCTGTTGTAACACCAAGTGGCTTGCTGTTTGTATATTCTCTGTAAACAATCAGTAGACATAATATACCCTGCAAAACCAAGTTAGTACAACCATAACACAATGTTTTATATCAAACTACAAGCAAATAGCTTGCTGAATGTGATCATCAAAACCATAGGAGTATCAATCTCCCCCTTTTTGATGATTACACAATATTTAGGAGAAATAAGAAAGCTCCCCCTAAATCCCTGCATATTAGTACATTTTGATATAAAACAGATTTAAGATAAACAAGCTTAATCAATCATATCCAAATCGAATATCTTGACCAAACAAGCAATTAAGTTCTCCTAAATTTCTCCCCCTGAATCCATCAAAAAGAAACATTAGTTCAGGCCTGGAATAAGCATAGAGAACAAACAAATCATGATAGTAGCATATGAACAGTTCAGATACAAACGGTAAGCCAACGTTACCCATTTTGTGCTTGTCAGCTTGCTGTTTTGGTTCTAGCGAGCTGAACAGATAGATAGCTTTAAATCTTTGACTTTCCATAACATCAACCAAGTTACCTTTGTATTCATCATCAAAACATCACGTAACATTCTCCCCCTTTTTGATGATGACATACTTGAATACATCGGAGAGACTATGTTGCTCCCCCTAAAACAATGCTCCCCCTGATTAACATAATATCTCATCATATAATCAGGTTAGCATAATTCATCATATGCAATAAGATATAAACGCGGATCATCCCTGCATGAAACATTAGTTGATAAATCCAATATATAATATTATAGCCCTTTTTATCCTCATGTATTCATGTTCTTCTCCCCCTATGACATCATCAGAAAAGGGTCAAGAAGATAAGCATATAAGAATAAAACATGTGGTAAAGCATTTAACAATCATGAGGCTAGTTATAATTATAAAGTTGAATAAGTCAAACCAGCATGCTGAAAACACATTTCCAGGATATTCATCGATAACAATTGTTCTTCTGGACTGGAAAATAGCTTGCTGATTAGACAATATACATTCCAACTGATCATAATAGTATTCTTCTTTCTTGTTTCCTGCATAATACAATACATATACATATATTTGTCCCATCTATGTACTAGAGGAATCTCGTTAGTACCACAAGAATAATATAATCATATTCAAAGAAATGTACGAGGACAAATAACATACTTACTACTTGAGTACCCAAATCTTATTGGATCCACCATGGTTTGTTGATAGGACATAAAGAACATGTAGATCAGATTTCTTGATCCACTGTTGTATCACTTTTGGTGCTTGATTTGTAGTCCTTTGTGTTCTGCCAGACTGATAATGGTAAGCTGTTTGTCTTCTGTCATTTGCTTTCTGGTATGCTGACTGTTGTCTGACTGATCCATTCTGGTAAGCTGTTTGTCTTCTGCTATTTGCATTCTGGTATGCTGTTTGTCTACTGTCTGGTCCATTCTGGTAAGCTATTTTCTGTCTAACTGGTCCATTCTGGTATGCTGTTTTCGTCTTATGATATACTTGAACCACACAATTCTTTTCCAGATGTCCTTTTCCACCACATTTGTTGCATGTCTTCCAAGGCATAGCATAATTGTAGGGAATGCCATTCCTTCCATCATATTTGAGCACTTTATCTTTCTTGTTGAAGTTTAGACCAACACCTTCTCTGACCAAAGGTACATGTGCCTTCTTCATCATTGTTTTTAAAGTGTCTTCACCTTGAACAAAAGTTTCCATGCCCTTCTTGAGATCTTTAACTTCTGTTTCTAGGAGGGTGATCACTTCAGCTTGCTGTTTGATGAGTTCAGCTTGCTGAACTCTCTTTTCTGCAGTTTTTGAGGATTCGGCTTGACTAGATTCCTTTATCTTGTATGATTCCAATGCTTTAGCTTGAGTATTAACATCAGACCTTAGCTCTTTGATTTCTTCAGTCAAGGTCTTGTTTCTCTTTTCAAGTAACTTGACATTAGCCTCTAAATGTCTGTTCTTAGTATTTAGTTCCTTGATCTCTGTAGCTTTACTGAATGAAGTTGAATCCCATTCTTCCATTTTTGGCAACAGATCTTTTACCATTTTGGATAAACAGGCATTCTTATCAGTCAGCTTGCTGATTTCAGCCTTTAGTGCCAAATGTTCCTCAATGGTTACACTTTTTGATTCCTGCATTGTTAGTGATCCCATAATAATATTTTCAGAAGATTTCCAGGAGTGAAAAGAGTTTACCTCACTAGAATCTGATTCTGAATCAGACACATCACTATTTACAAGAACTTCTTTCGTGTTTCCTATATCATCAATGCCAACAAATGCAGAGTTTATTATCTCTTCACTTGGTACTTCACCAGAAATAGATTTTCCATCATTCCAAGTCAATGGAGCCTTTGACTTCCTTTTATCTTTCAAATCAGCACGCTGTTTTGTTGTTGTAGCTTTATAATGCATTTTTAAGGTATCCCATATGTCTTTTGCAGTGCTACATGAGGAGACCATGTCATAATCTGACTCTGAAAGACCACATATTAATGTATACTTTGCTCTTCCATTATAGCCTGATTTTATCAATTCTGATTCTGAGAGATCATCAACGTCTTTTGGCTTGCCGTCTTTGTCCGGAAAAGTAAATGGACCCTTTTTAACGACTCTCCATTCAATTGCATCATCTCTGTTGAGAAGCACCTTCATTTTCTATTTCCAAGCATCATAATTTTCAATCCCATTGAGAAGTGGTGGCATGTCTAAATATTCTCCTTCTACATAAGCGGGTGCCATAGGTGTAATAACCCTAACTTTGGCAATGCTACAGTGATCCTATGAATAGTAAATTTCGAGGATTTAGAGAAATGGTATATAGGTACTTTATAATGGAAACATAAAATGAATAAACAGAAACCATAGTAGTGTTGTACAATGGAAATAAGTGACTCGAAATGACGTTAGATTTCAGAAATTCCTGAAGCATGAAATTTTGAGGATTTTGATTTCGAATAAGCTTCTATTGGACACTAAGGAGCATGGAAACATTATAAGGATTATATATTGAGGGATTAGTAAATTTAGAATTGAGCCAGGGGATTTTTAAGTTAAGAGAATACCAATGGAATTTGGATTGTTAAATTATTTCAAAACCACTGAGATAATGAGGTACATTCGAAACGAACCACAATTAGACGAATATGGAAACCAAGCAACCAAGATTAGTCATATAGCAAGGATACATACCACATTATTTATCAATGTACTTAGCATTTCACTTAGAAAATCTAGAAAAACAAGAGATGAGATCATTAAGATTACATCACATTCCACTAACACTAGTTAAGGGTAGATTAGTATTTTCACATAGTTTTAACCACAAAATATCTAACTAAGCTTCCAAGGTAAGCTAGAAGATCAAGATTAAGACAAGACCAACACAACAAAACACAAAATTCTCTCCCCCATTTCCATTAAACCATTCGGCACTTTCCAAAAAAATAAAAAAAAAAAAAACAAAACCCTAGCAAACATTAACAACAAATCAAGGGATAATTCATGGAGCTTCTTGGAGGATAGGAAGGATCACCCACCAAGTTTCATAGCCATCCATCATTGTTTAGTAAGGTAAAGAAATTCTCAAAGTTGCTTGATGAATAGTGAAACCTTGGAATTAACTTTGTTTTAATGGTTTATTTAGTTAATTCAAGCTATATTAGGAGTGTTTAAGGAGTACCCAAAGCTTATTAAGTGTTCTTCAAGCTTCATAGAGGTATAACAATCCTTTCCCCTTTGTATTTATGATGATTTTTGAGATGGTTAGTGGTTAGTTAATATAAATGTTAAGTTATGATGATTTTGTGATATAAATGGTTGGAATGGACATGGGAAGTTTGTTGTGAACTTGTAACCATGGTTGGGAGGTAGCCCACATGGTGTAGGGTCTGAAAGGAGTATGGAATGAGGGTTTTGGAGTGGTGAAATTTTGGAAAGTATGAAATTACAGCAGTTATAATGTCCGATTTTCGTTAGAACTACGAACTGCCCTGTTTTTGGACACCAATGCAGTACGGTACCTTACTGTCTAGCACACTTAGTGACCATGAAATGATAGAGCTTAGTTCATAGATCGTTTTGATATAAGGTGCGTTAAAATCTGACGTACGGTTTAGGAGAAAAGTCAGTTTTAGTGAAAGACGTTCGAAAGTCGAGAAAGCGTAATTGTACCAAATTTGAGGTTATAGTTATCATACTTTAACATGTTTAAAAGCCACGAAATTTTGGGATATGGTAGTAGTGTGGTCAAAGAACTAATACCAGTTGACCTTGCATTAAAATTCGAATTCTAAAATTTATAAGAAATATTACAGTCGAGTGTGGTTGTTAGGGGAAATGGTAAAAACCCCTGAAACTTCGATTGAGCTTATAAATGGTTAAGTTCTTGAACCTTTGGGATAATAATAACACATTAAACATATGTAGAAGTGTAAAGGGTTTTGTTACACAAGAGGATAGTGAGTAAGAGATGTAGTGTTCTAATGACGGTCCTTTTGTGTTTATAGAAATTCCGGAGGAAGAACCAGCCCCACTGTCAGGATACAGAAATCGAGGCAAGATCCTTCTATCCCTACTTTAAAAAAATTATTTATCTTCGGAATAATAATGATATCATGGAATATATTTATGTATATGTGATGCTTTTGTTGCTATATTGCAAAGAATATATTTTCTTGATTGTGGGAAGTTAAAGAGAGATGAATATGTTTTCTGAAATATGAATATAGAGATGATTATGAATGGAGCGAATATGCTCTAGGGTAAAAGAAATATGAAAGAGAATGGTATCAGTTGTTATCTAGGGTTATATGATTTATAATGCTATATCATAAACATTCTTTTAGTGTATGTTATATACATATATTTTATAGAAGTAATGTGCGAGAATGGAAATGAGATAAGTGAATGACATATGGAAATGTGAAATGGTGTTGATAAATTGAATAATGATCTTATAAAAAGGGGGATTAGCAACAAACTTGCATAAGAGGCTATGTCAGGGCTGTGTGCGACATAGTCTAGTATTTATGATTCGGCACGAAGATGCCAAGGGAGGATGTTAGCAGGTGCCTTCCTCCAGGAGGATGTTAGCAGGTGCCTTCCTCCAGGGATGATGTTAGCAGGTGCCTTCATTCCTTCTACTAGTAGTAAACAGAGAGCGGATACGGTCAGGCGACTGATCATCGTCCTACGTATCTGGCGCCAGTATAGATCCCCAAAACTTGAAAGAGAATTGAAAATGGTTTTCAGATTTCTATAACTGAAAACAGAAAGATGATATGAAATGATGAAATTATTGATATAGATGAAGAGAAACTGATTTTATATTAATTTATAAAATTACTGTACAGGAGGGAAATGAGAAGATGATAGTGAGGGATTTATTCAAGTATTTATGTTATTTTAAAATACTATACCAAAAGGGTATATTGATTGTTATAATATTTAAGAAGAGAAACTGATACTGTATTACATTAGATTTCTTTCTTATAATAGTAAGTGGATGATGTATTATTAAATAAAAGTTTTATTCTTTCTTAAAGTTTATAAATTGGTTACTGCCTACATATGTATATACATGTATACTTGGTTACATTTTAAATTCTAGCTTTCAATGTTATCTTGCTGAGCTATTATAGCTCACTCTTGCTACTTATCTATATACAGCTAGGTATGCCAATACTACGCAGAACGCCCCGCAAGAGGGTAAGGGAAAGGCGACCTACTGAGAGTTCGTTAGCATCAGTCCCCGAGATAGACGACCAGCGCAAGGGGTTTAGTGAGCTTATGTATATTAAGTGTGTAAGTTTGAAAGATTGTAATAAATTTGGTTGTTGAAATGCTTCTTGTAGAAGCATCACTCAACAATGTACTGAAGTATGATTCTGGGTTGTAATAACTTTTTAAATTCTAAACTCTTATTATGGTGAATGTTGTTCTCTGAGCATATGACTGGTGTGTGTGTGTATATTACTGTGGGGTCAATTGTATAAGTATTTATAAAAAAAAAAAAAAAACCCAAGAGATATTGAATTTGAATGGAAGTTGGTTCATGATGGCCCAAATTCATGACCCCGGATTTGGGGCTGTCACAGTTGGTATCAGAGCTAAGAGTCATAATGCTCAGGAACAAGAGTGATAATAATATTGTATCATTTATAATATTAAATTTTGAACTTCCATCAAGTTCAAGGGTGGTATATCGCAGGTAGTTTTATTTTTAAGCATTGATTATAATTTTATAAATTATTACTAATATAGTTTATGTTTACCTTATAGGGAGAGGAGATGGGAGAGCCCAGTCATGTTCGTGAGATGGGTGAGCCGAGCCGAGACCCCCAGTGGCTAGGACTACCCGAGCAGGAGATTAGAGATTTGTTGCTGGTAGGTGTAGAGGTTCCAGAGTATGCTATTGATGACCTCAGGGAGAGACGACGGGCGAGTGCTAGAGAGAGATATGAGCAGAGACTGAGGGAGGAGGCTGAGGAGCGCAGGCAGAGGGATGCTGTGGCCATAGTGCCATATTCTGGTAGACCATATGTAGGACCTGATGGGGCCGGACCTTCCCGAGTGCGGACGGATATTCCTGAGGAGGAGATGCCTTTACGTAAGAGGCCTAGGTTATCTATTATACCTGAGGAGCCGATTGAGTGGAGGGACATTCACGTGACTCCTACTCCTGTCCCACCTGTCCCAGTTCCATCTCCTTTACCTAGCCCCGACCCTTTTGAGGATCCAGCTGAGCAGTTCACTCCACCGGGACACTTTATCATGTCAGAGGATGAGTTGGAGGATGACCCTTCCGAGGATGCGGACACAGAGCCAGTTCCTCCATCCCCACCATTTGCACCACCACCACCTCCACCAGTGGATGCACCCCCACTTGTAGATGTACCTCCCCCAGATGCTATGCCACCTCAGGAGGCACCTATGTTTCCAGCTGGCCAGTTGCCAGCTATTTTCTTGTCAGAGTACTTTGCCCTTCAGGGACAGCTGGATGAGTCCCGTCGGACTATAGATACGCTTATACAGAGGTTAGACAGGGCGAGAGGAGGAGGAGGTGTGATACCAGATGGGTTGAATTTGAGCATAGTCAGTATTGAGCTACGGGCACTCGGTGACATTAGGACGATGTTGGGAGACAGAGGGGATCCAGTATGGAGGGCTCATATAGTTGATACAGTCACCACTATGGTAGCACAGATCAGGGACGTTATCAGGGCGTCGTTACCATGATTAGGAGTAGTAGTTTCGGATACTAATCAGACTAGTCATCTTGTGGATGTCATTTTGGGGATTAGGTTAGTTGTTTACTGTCTTAATCCCAGTCTGATTAGAGGACAGCTAGTAGTGCTTTTGTTGTAGCGAGTTAGTATGTACAGTTATGCTTTTGAGGTTTCGAACCTTGTACTTTATAATGTATGATATTAGTAGTAAAAGATGTTGTACCCAAGTTGTAAAATATTTATGTAAATTAATGAAGTTTATGTACTTTGCCTAATTTTATTGTATTTTGATATTAAATGTTGAGATTCAGAAATATTGGTATACATGAGGTGATTGACTTAAATGAAAAGGTTATTGTGCTAAAGGTACTAAGCTTATTTGTCAAAGTGATATTATGATTAAATATTACTTGTGTGAATTTAAAATACTGGGATGCATAAATAAGATTAACTAATGATATAGTTGTGCATATATGGAAATGATGTATATTGTACCCTAAATTTGGGTGATTAATGAAGAATATTATTATATACAGAATCATGCCGCCTAAGCGTAATAATAGAATGAATGCAAGGGAAAATGATAGAGAGGAAGCAAGTCAGAATAGGCAGGATGAAAACGCTCATAATGAACAAGATCGTGAGGAAGAAGAAGACGAATCAACTGGCCAACAGGGAAGTCAGGGTGGTAACCTTTTTAACCAATTTATGGAACTAATGAGGCAGAATTTAGCTAATCCACAGAATCCACCACAACCACCTGTTCTTCCCAACCAGGCAGCTAACTCCTTTCGTGCTTTTAAGTCACTAAAACCCCCAGAATTTGAGGGAACCACTAACCCGGTAGCAGCCAGGGCATGGCTGAAAGAGATGGAAAAGGCTTTTGAGATACTGAGGGTAGAGGAAGATCAGAAGACAGTTTTTGCAGCCTACCTCCTAAAGGGAGAGGCAAATTACTGGTGGGAAGCTAAAAAGAATTTGGAAGGAGCGGGAGTGATAACTTGGGAGCGTTTCACTAGGGTATTTCTAGACAAATATTCCCCTAGGTATTTGGAGAATCAGATGGAAATTAAATTTTTGGAACTAAAGCAGGAAAACCTATCAGTGGCTGAGTATGAAACGAAATTTACCGAACTGTCTAGGTTTGTTCCAGAATTTGTGCGTACTGAAGAGCAACGAGCGAAGAGGTTTCAACAAGGATTGAAACCATGGCTACGTACTAGAGTGGCACCATTTGAGTTGACCGATTATGCTGCGGTGGTTCAGAAAGCATCTATTATCGAAGCTGAGAGTGAACAGACTCAAATAGGACGAGAGAGTAAGAAAAGAAAATTTGAAGGTCAGAAGGGAGGTTCAAGTGAGGGAAGCTATTTTAACAAATTTGGTAAAGGGCAAAAACCCCAGTTTGGAGGAAAGTCAGGAAATAATAAGACTACCAGTGAGACTGTGAATCAGGGTGGTAGATCCACAGGAACTTTTCAATCTAGTCAATCTCGAACACCATTTCCAGACTGTAACACGTGTGGTAGGAAGCATACGGGAGTGTGTAAAGCGTTAGAAATAAACTGCTATAACTGTGGACAAAAAGGACATTATTTTAGCCAGTGCCCATCTGCTAATACCAATCCTAAGAGGGACATCAAGTGTTACCAGTGTGGGAAACTAGGACATATTGCCAGAGATTGTCGTTCCGGGGGATCATCCGTGCCAGAACAGAGTGTGACTGCTTCAAATAAACCTACTGCCAGGGTGTACAATATGACTTTAGGGGAGGCATTAAGAAAGCCGGATACAGATGCAGGTGAACATTTTTCTAGTATTTAAATTTTTAATGTAAACGTTTGGTTAGGAATCAATGTGGTCAATGAATGGTATAGGTAGGTTGATAATCTAGATAAGGAAAATCAGTATCTGTTAGGGGTTAGAAATTCTATAAAAAGGAGAATAATAGTATTTTGGGGGTAAACCATAGACTCATTTAAATACGAACAGGAAATATATATTATAGGTAATATTTTCTTACAATTGTTTCAAAGAATCTTATTCTAGTCGGATTTCTGGAAGATTTTACAGAGCCAAGATATAATAAGAGCGAAATATGTATATTTTATGTCATGATAGAGATCAATATAGGAATAAACCATAAGTGAGATACACTACCAGTCAGGAGAGGCCAATGTAGTGGCCGATAACCATAATTAAAAGAGGAATGTTGATGAATGACAAGCAAGTTTATGTTGGTGTAATTCTGCGCAAACAAGATAGAGATATTATGAAGGAAAAAGGATGGAGAAAGTGATATAGAAGTTATAAGGTGTAGATAAAAAGGTATCTATGGACAATTTTGACGTGATTCCGGGACGGAATCCTTTTAAGGAGGGAAGGATGTAATAACCCTAACTTTGGCAATGCTACAGTGATCCTATGAATAGTAAATTTCGAGGATTTAGAGAAATGGTATATAGGTACTTTATAATGGAAACATAAAATGAATAAACAGAAACCATAGTAGTGTTGTACAATGGAAATAAGTGACTCGAAATGACGTTAGATTTCAGAAATTCCTGAAGCATGAAATTTTGAGGATTTTGATTTCGAATAAGCTTCTATTGGACACTAAGGAGCATGGAAACATTATAAGGATTATATATTGAGGGATTAGTAAATTTAGAATTGAGCCAGGGGATTTTTAAGTTAAGAGAATACCAATGGAATTTGGATTGTTAAATTATTTCAAAACCACTGAGATAATGAGGTACATTCGAAACGAACCACAATTAGACGAATATGGAAACCAAGCAACCAAGATTAGTCATATAGCAAGGATACATACCACATTATTTATCAATGTACTTAGCATTTCACTTAGAAAATCTAGAAAAACAAGAGATGAGATCATTAAGATTACATCACATTCCACTAACACTAGTTAAGGGTAGATTAGTATTTTCACATAGTTTTAACCACAAAATATCTAACTAAGCTTCCAAGGTAAGCTAGAAGATCAAGATTAAGACAAGACCAACACAACAAAACACAAAATTCTCTCCCCCATTTCCATTAAACCATTCGGCACTTTCCAAAAAAATAAAAAAAAAAAAAACAAAACCCTAGCAAACATTAACAACAAATCAAGGGATAATTCATGGAGCTTCTTGGAGGATAGGAAGGATCACCCACCAAGTTTCATAGCCATCCATCATTGTTTAGTAAGGTAAAGAAATTCTCAAAGTTGCTTGATGAATAGTGAAACCTTGGAATTAACTTTGTTTTAATGGTTTATTTAGTTAATTCAAGCTATATTAGGAGTGTTTAAGGAGTACCCAAAGCTTATTAAGTGTTCTTCAAGCTTCATAGAGGTATAACAATCCTTTCCCCTTTGTATTTATGATGATTTTTGAGATGGTTAGTGGTTAGTTAATATAAATGTTAAGTTATGATGATTTTGTGATATAAATGGTTGGAATGGACATGGGAAGTTTGTTGTGAACTTGTAACCATGGTTGGGAGGTAGCCCACATGGTGTAGGGTCTGAAAGGAGTATGGAATGAGGGTTTTGGAGTGGTGAAATTTTGGAAAGTATGAAATTACAGCAGTTATAATGTCCGATTTTCGTTAGAACTACGAACTGCCCTGTTTTTGGACACCAATGCAGTACGGTACCTTACTGTCTAGCACACTTAGTGACCATGAAATGATAGAGCTTAGTTCATAGATCGTTTTGATATAAGGTGCGTTAAAATCTGACGTACGGTTTAGGAGAAAAGTCAGTTTTAGTGAAAGACGTTCGAAAGTCGAGAAAGCGTAATTGTACCAAATTTGAGGTTATAGTTATCATACTTTAACATGTTTAAAAGCCACGAAATTTTGGGATATGGTAGTAGTGTGGTCAAAGAACTAATACCAGTTGACCTTGCATTAAAATTCGAATTCTAAAATTTATAAGAAATATTACAGTCGAGTGTGGTTGTTAGGGGAAATGGTAAAAACCCCTGAAACTTCGATTGAGCTTATAAATGGTTAAGTTCTTGAACCTTTGGGATAATAATAACACATTAAACATATGTAGAAGTGTAAAGGGTTTTGTTACACAAGAGGATAGTGAGTAAGAGATGTAGTGTTCTAATGACGGTCCTTTTGTGTTTATAGAAATTCCGGAGGAAGAACCAGCCCCACTGTCAGGATACAGAAATCGAGGCAAGATCCTTCTATCCCTACTTTAAAAAAATTATTTATCTTCGGAATAATAATGATATCATGGAATATATTTATGTATATGTGATGCTTTTGTTGCTATATTGCAAAGAATATATTTTCTTGATTGTGGGAAGTTAAAGAGAGATGAATATGTTTTCTGAAATATGAATATAGAGATGATTATGAATGGAGCGAATATGCTCTAGGGTAAAAGAAATATGAAAGAGAATGGTATCAGTTGTTATCTAGGGTTATATGATTTATAATGCTATATCATAAACATTCTTTTAGTGTATGTTATATACATATATTTTATAGAAGTAATGTGCGAGAATGGAAATGAGATAAGTGAATGACATATGGAAATGTGAAATGGTGTTGATAAATTGAATAATGATCTTATAAAAAGGGGGATTAGCAACAAACTTGCATAAGAGGCTATGTCAGGGCTGTGTGCGACATAGTCTAGTATTTATGATTCGGCACGAAGATGCCAAGGGAGGATGTTAGCAGGTGCCTTCCTCCAGGAGGATGTTAGCAGGTGCCTTCCTCCAGGGATGATGTTAGCAGGTGCCTTCATTCCTTCTACTAGTAGTAAACAGAGAGCGGATACGGTCAGGCGACTGATCATCGTCCTACGTATCTGGCGCCAGTATAGATCCCCAAAACTTGAAAGAGAATTGAAAATGGTTTTCAGATTTCTATAACTGAAAACAGAAAGATGATATGAAATGATGAAATTATTGATATAGATGAAGAGAAACTGATTTTATATTAATTTATAAAATTACTGTACAGGAGGGAAATGAGAAGATGATAGTGAGGGATTTATTCAAGTATTTATGTTATTTTAAAATACTATACCAAAAGGGTATATTGATTGTTATAATATTTAAGAAGAGAAACTGATACTGTATTACATTAGATTTCTTTCTTATAATAGTAAGTGGATGATGTATTATTAAATAAAAGTTTTATTCTTTCTTAAAGTTTATAAATTGGTTACTGCCTACATATGTATATACATGTATACTTGGTTACATTTTAAATTCTAGCTTTCAATGTTATCTTGCTGAGCTATTATAGCTCACTCTTGCTACTTATCTATATACAGCTAGGTATGCCAATACTACGCAGAACGCCCCGCAAGAGGGTAAGGGAAAGGCGACCTACTGAGAGTTCGTTAGCATCAGTCCCCGAGATAGACGACCAGCGCAAGGGGTTTAGTGAGCTTATGTATATTAAGTGTGTAAGTTTGAAAGATTGTAATAAATTTGGTTGTTGAAATGTTTCTTGTAGAAGCATCACTCAACAATGTACTGAAGTATGATTCTGGGTTGTAATAACTTTTTAAATTCTAAACTCTTATTATGGTGAATGTTGTTCTCTGAGCATATGACTGGTGTGTGTGTGTATATTACTGTGGGGTCAATTGTATAAGTATTTATAAAAAAAAAAAAAAAACCCAAGAGATATTGAATTTGAATGGAAGTTGGTTCATGATGGCCCAAATTCATGACCCCGGATTTGGGGCTGTCACAATAGGATCTGTACTTTCCTGTTACAGAAATGTTAGTACACCAATGCTCTGATACCAAATGAAAATGCACCCTAGAAGGGGGTGAATAGGTGTCAATGGCTAACTATATTCAACTAAGTCTGATTTTAAAAATTACCAGAAACAGCTTACTGATTTCTTTTTATGCAGAAACAAATGGTAAGCTGATTGCAAACAGTATACTGAATGTAAAGACAATAAGTGCAGTAAAGTGCATAAACAGTAAGCTAAATGCAAGCAGTAAGTAAAGAACAGAAAATAAAGAACACACAAAACTTTTAGCCAGGTTCGACCCCTAATCCCCTATGGTCTACGTCCTGGTCCCTTACCAACTTGGTAAGAGAATATATTATTGATCAACGAAATAAACCAATTACAAGATACAATAATATATCTCCCTTTTATCCCAGCTGCTGACAAATGGCTTGCTGAACACCTGTTTCTGAACTTGCTCTCTAAGCTATACTTCCCAAGTATACTTCTCTAGCAACGTTCACCAAACCCTTGTTCCCTAGCCAATATGCCCAGCAACTCAACCTTACCAATCCTGCTGACAAATGGCTTGCTGTTTGCTGTGCTGAACCAACTCTCTAAGCAATACTTCCAAAGTATCCTTCTCTAGTCTAGTTCGACCCACCCAAAACTTTAAGCCAAACTTATACAGCAAATATTCAATACAAATTGAACAATACAATGTTTGAATCAATACAACTCAACCTAATGAACTCTCCAAGATATAGCACGTATATGATATATTAAGAGCTCGAGAGAATCGAATGGATATAGCAATGAAAAACTGAGTTGTGTATTCTTTGTGTGCTTCTCTGATTTATTCCTGGATTGTTAGCAACGAATGAACACAAGAATCAGGTTTATAAAGCTTCACACCAACGTTCAGAAAATCAATCACCAATTATTCGAATGATTAGAATCAATTTCCAACGTTCAATTGGTTAGAGATTTTACAAACGTTCTTATGAACGTTAGACAGAGGGTTTAGAAGAAAGAAATCGATGAAAACATAACCCTTCTGATTTGTATAGATATAAAACGTGTATAGGAGATTTTGAAGAAAGAAAATCTTTTAAATAAGGAAACTCCCATAAGTTTTATAAAACGTTTTAAAGAAATATATTTGAAAAGATTTGAGCTCTAGAATATATTGTGTACGTATTATATAATAAAGAGTCCTTACAATATATTTCCTGAATTACATCCATGAGAATTTGTCTTGATATATATCTTCAGGATTTCTGGCAGTTTGCAAATGGCTTGCTGTTTGTGTCTGTCAGTGCAAATGGCTTGCCAAACTGTCTCTGTTGTAACACCAAGTGGCTTGCTGTTTGTATATTCTCTGTAAACAATCAGTAGACATAATATACCCTACAAAACCAAGTTAGTACAACCATAACACAATGTTTTATATCAAACTACAAGCAAATAGCTTGCTGAATGTGATCATCAAAACCATAGGAGTATCAAGATCATCCATCTAAAGCCTCCCAAGGACCATCCAAGGCCATACCAAGGTTAACCAAGCTTGATTGTGGTTATAAAAGCATCAAGGAAGGTATAAGCCCTAACCCCTATTTATTATGTGAGGTTTAGTGATGTTAATGGATGATGTGTGGTTAAAAGTGATTATTGTGATGTTAGCTAGCATAAATTTTGATTGATTGTTGGGTGATGGTATTGAGGCCTCACCACGGATTATATGGATTATGAGGATGTAATATTGATGTGTATGGAGTGGTGGATGATTATATGGCTTGGTTGTGATGGAATGGTTTTTGGAATATCCGAATTATAGCTGTCGTAATGCCGAATTTTCGTTAGCCCATTTAGATAGCAAAATTCGTATTTGTCACTGGACTAATTATTGTAACCACTGACCATATTGAGTAGGTTTTGGTGTCTAGTTTATGTGGCCGCAAGAATCATGTCAAAAGAGTTTACGGATTAGGAGATATGATCGTTTTAGTGAAAGTTGTTCGAGGAATGGAACTGCAGAAATGTACCAACTTTGAGGCTATAATTAGCATACTTAAACATTTTTAAATATTATGACATTTTGGGATATTGTAGTAGGGTAGTCAGAGAGCTATTACCAGTTGACCTTGGGTCAAAATTCGAAATTTATATTTTATGAGAAATTTTACAGTCGAGTGTGGTTATTAAGGGAAATGGTGGAATACACTGAAACTTTGATCGAGTTTAAAAATGGTTAAGTTCATGTAAACTTTTGGGTGCGTAAAAGCTATGTCAAACATATATTATGTGTCAAGGGTGTGATTGTATAGAGATTAGGTGATTAAGTGGGATATATATATGTGTACTAACGGTGATCCTTTCGTTTCTATAGAGACGGGAGACGAGCTCAGGATCCTACCTACTCGTTTTAGAGATCCAGGCAAGATCTTTTCTATCCCTACTTGGAAATTATTTATCTTCAAAGAAACTTGATTTCATGGAATATATATGTGATGCTATTGTTACTATATTGTTAAGAATTTGTTTTCCTTGATTATTGATATTAAAAGGAGAGGTATATGAAGATGTATATGAATATGGATATGGATATGAGTATGAGATGGATATGGATATACATAGAGATGATTATGCATGAAGTGAACATGCCTTATGATTAAGAGTTATATGAAAGAATGGTATCAGTTGTTATCTAGAGTTATATGAAAGAATGGTATCAGTTGTTATCTAAGGTTATATGATTTATAATGTTATCCTTTTAAATATTGTGCTTTAATAAGTATTATTTGATTATTATCTACTACTTTTAAAAGTAGATAGGATATTTTATATATATATATAAGAGTATTGAATTTCATTGAATACAGAGGAGATGTCTGAGTCATATCTAAATTATTATGATATATATATTTTAAAGGTGAGGATAAATGTGAAATGGTGTTTTATAAATGGAATAATGATTTTGAGCAAAAAGGGGGATTTCAACAATAAGCGTAAGAGGCTGTGTGGGAGTGGCACAGTCCGGCATTGCAACAATAAGCGTAAGAGGCTGTGTGGGAGTGGCATAGTCCGGCATTGAAACAATAAGCGTAAGAGGCTGTGTGGAAGTGGCACAGTCCAGCACTCAATATTTTCGGCACGAAGATGCCAAGGGAGGATGTAGCAGGTGGCCTTCCTCCAGGGTTGATAACCAGGTAGGATCATCCCTTCAACTAGTAGTAAACAGAGAGCGGATATGGTCAGGCGACTGATCATCGTCCTACGTATCTGGCGCCAGCAGATATCCCCAAAACATGAAAGACAGAATTGAAAATGGTTTTCATAATTCTATACCGAAAACAGAAGAAAATGATATGAAATGATGAAATTATTGTTATAGATGAAGAGAAACTGATTTTATATTGATCTATATGATTGTTGCATAAGAAGGAAATGAGAAGATGATAGTGAGAGATTTGTTCAAGTTTTCATATTATCTTGAAAGATTACACTGAAATGGTATATTGATTGTTATAGCAATTAAGAAGGGAAACTGATATTGTATGAGATTAAAAGAGAGACTGATATTATAGTACTATACATTTTTTCTTATAAAGGTAATTGGAAAGTATATATATATTGTATGAAGATAAAATTCTTTCCATAATAATTGAAAATTGTTTTGTTAATATATATATATATATATATATATATATGATGATTTATTTTCCTTTGATGCTAGTTGATAGAATTTATCTTGCTGAGCTATTTTAGCTCATTCTTGCTACTTATGTATATAACAGCTAGGTATGCCGATACTCTGTACCACGCCCCGCAAGAGGGTAAGGGAAAGGCGACCTTTTGAGAGCACGCTGGCACCGATTCCTGAGGTAGCGTAGAGGCAGACGGGTCCTGGTAGCCTTATGTATAATTAAGTGTGTAAGCATGTAATGAACTTTTGATTGTTGAAATACTTCATGTCGAAGTATTATTCAACAATGTATTTAAGTATGATCCTGGTTTGTAATAACTTCTCTAAAACTCTAAACTCTTAATATTGTGGTATTGTTCTCTGAGCGTATGACTGGAGTGTGTGTTAATATTTAAGTGTGGGGTCTATTGTGTGAGTTTTATTATGCATTTATATTCCAGCTACAAAGAGAAGAATATTATAAAAGGGAAATTGGTCCGTGACGGCCTGGATTCATAACCCCGGATTTGGGGCTGTCATAGTTTGGTATCAGAGCTTAGAGTCATAATGCTCAGGAACAATAGTGATAATAATAAATGTATCAGTAATAATAGAAAAATTTGAACTCCCCCTGTGTCCATGCAACTTGTACTAACTCCTGGTTAGATGACAAGTATAAAAGGTTGCACAATTGTGTCCCTTACCCTCACTGATTGTGTTCCTGGTTGGGAACTTGATTCAATAGTTAAAGTCTGTTGAGAGACTAAAAGTAGAAATGTGGATGTCCTCATTAATCACTATGCCTTTTTGGGAAGACATAGGATGGCTAGGCTGGTTTCACACACCTTTACCTTCCTTGTTCTTGTGATTTCTTGATGTTAACCACTTCCCTCACCCTTACTTTCCTCCTGTTCACTCCCCTCAGGTTAAGATTTACAAGAATTATCAGCTACAGTTTGTTGAGAAACTATAGAGGAGGTTAAAGATGGAAAACAGTTAATGTATTGTGTGCTGGGTAGAGAATCTGGGGGACATTCCAGCAATTCTCATTTTAGCAAATTGAGGCAAAGATTTTAGGACAATAAGGATAAGTGCTGATGAAAGAGAACTCAATACCTTAGCTAAGTGTAATGCTGTAAGAGCCTTCTCCACATGAAGTTTTATTCTCTTAGAAATGTAGAACACCATTTGTCTTTTTTTTTTGAGGAAACAGAACACCATTTGTCTTGATTGATCAAATTGACATTGTGCTTGCAACTGTACTTAGGAAAAAGAAGCAATTTTGCAGAGATAGTTATGGATATTCATTTAAGTATCTTCAAGAATGTTACACTTAATCCAAATGCCATAGTTAGTCAATTTGAAACCTAAGTTCAATCAGAAATTATAAAGATTACTTATTCATGTGTTTAAAGTTAACTAATAAGTCCTGTTTTGAAACAGAGTTCAGACTAGTTATTCTTAAATTAAGCCCTAATTATAAGTGTTTTACACATGGCAAATGACAGAATTGAAGAACCTGGTTGATGCAATAACCAAGTTTGCTGTGTCAACACCATCACTTCATCATCATCATCCGCTGTTGTCAGTTTAAGTCCTTTGGAATACTGCAAATATGACATAAAACTATTCAACTGTGTAGCTTTTAAAGCTCACTTTTAGGGTTAGATGGTAGTGTGAATTTAGAATTAAAACATCATGAATAGTATTTAAGTTACCAGATCTATTCAGTGTTATTCAAAAGAATTCGAAATACCCTGATTAGATTAAAGATAACTTAATGAAATGTGTGTTAAATCACAAAAAGTTCAGAAATACGCATAAGTTGAATTAAGAAAACTAATTCACAAAGATTATATTATTAAGACAACTTAGGTGATTTAAAGAGACATGCAAGTAGATTATAACAGCAAAACAATAGAACTAAGGAGATAAAGATAGATGGAAATTCATTTCATTCATTAAAAATAAAATTACAAAAATGGGCAAAAGACCATTGAAACAAAACAAAATAAAACAAACTTAAACTAAGCCCCCCTACCTAAACCAACTAGGCGGCCTTGGCTGGGTCTTCAACAGAGTCACCCCGGTTGCGTGCCCGGAGGACCTCTAACGCTGCTCGCAAGGTAGGAAGGGACTTCTCCTTTTGAGCGAGAAGTTCGTCAATCTTCTCCTGAAGGGCCATCACCTTCTCGTAGAAGGGCATGGCCTCAAACTATTCGACTGAAACTTTCAAAATGCTCTTTGTCATTTTTGAAGAAAGGGTTTTGAAGAAGAAAGGAGAAAGGGTTTTGTTTTTGTAAAGAGTGAGTCTAAATGATGTTTACCCCTTCCTATTTATAAGCCCAGAAGCCCTACAGACACGACTTAATATCTAGGAAATAACGGACTAAAGGTTAAGCAACGGTCACACCTCTTTAATACACACTAATGCATGCAAAAGAGATTACACGGTGTCCTAGAATAATCCTGACAGATCATTTAGAAAAGATAAAAAGTAAAAATATTATGTGTGTTATTCGTTCCAAAATCATTTAAGTCTGACAGCTTAAGTCTAATCAACTCGAGACAAATAATTTTAGAGTACAGAGCACACAAAGTATTCGAGTATTCTGGACAAAAGATAAAGCATTTAAATAATATCAACAATTAATTACACCTTTCAACATCTCAAATATTGACCATTTAATATTGTATGAACATTTACTGATTCGATATCTCTCAACATTTGACTAGCCGATATCTCTAGTTAAGAAAACTAGTTCGATATCTCTAGAAAATTAGTTGTTCGACATCTCAAGCATAATATCCATTCGACAACTCAAATAAGTACACATATTCACTCGATATCTTTAGGAAATTAAGTGTTCGATATCTCCAGAATAATCATGCAAATAAGCAAATAAAACAACTAAAATCTAGAGAATAAAATTCACTGGCTGCAAAAAATTGAACAGATATTAAGGATTTTGAAAAGTTCAACATACCAAGCTCACTTACCAACCTCGAGAAGGTTGCTTCATCCAGAGCTTTAGTAAAGATATCTGCCAGTTGTTTCTCACTTGGAACAAAATTTAGTTCCACAATACCTTCCATCACATGCTCTCTGATGAAATGGTATCTGATGTCTATGTGCTTGGTTCTTGAGTGCTGCACTGGATTCTCAGAAATTGCAATTGCACTAGTGTTGTCACAGAAAATTGGAATCTTCTCAACCTTAACTCCATAGTCAAGCAGTTGATTTCTCATGCATAAGATCTGTGCACAACAACTTCCTGCTACAATATACTCAGCTTCTGCTGTTGAAGTTGAAACTGAATTCTGCTTCTTACTGAACCATGAGACCAGCTTGTTTCCTAGAAATTGACAGGTGCCTGTGGTACTCTTCCTGTCCATCTTACAACCTGCATAATCTGCATCTGAATAGCCTATTAGATTAAAACCAGAATCTTTAGGGTACTAAATGCCATGGTTTGGTGTCCCCTTGAGATACATGAAAATCCTTTTAATAGCTACTAAATGAGATTCCCTAGGATCAGCTTGGAATCTAGCACATAAACATATAGCAAACATAATATCAGGTCTACTAGCAGTTAAATATAAAAGAGATCCAACCATGCCTCTATAGCTTGAAATGTCCACCTTCTTTTCCTTAGTATTCAGTTCAAGCTTATAGTGGCAGTGACCATGGGTGTTTTTGAAGAAGAGCAATCTGCTAAGTCAAACCTCTTTAATAGATCAAAAACATATTTTGTTTGACTTATAAAAATTTCCCCATTTACTTGTTTAACTTGTAAACCAAGAAAATAGGTTAATTCACCCATCATACTCATTTCATATTTAATTTGCATAAGTTTGGCAAACCTTTTGCAAAGCTTCTCATTTGTAGACCCAAATATTATATCATCTACATAAATTTGGACAAGTATCATAGAGCAATTGACATATCTATAAAAGAGAGTCTTATCAACAGTACCTCTCATGAAGTGATTCTCATTGAGAAACTGTGAAAGAGTGTCATACCAGGCTCTAGGTGCTTGCTTCAGGCCATAGAGTGCTTTGAGAAAGTAGTAAACATATTCTGGAAAATCTGGATCTTCAAAGCCAGGAGGTTGACTTACATACACCTCCTCTTCCATAATACCATTTAAAAATGCACTCTTGACGTCCATTCGATAGACCTTGAAATTGGCATGAGCTGCATATGCTAGGAAGATTCTGATTGCTTCTAACCTTTCCACTGGTGCAAAGGTTTCTTCAAAGTCAATTCATTCTTCTTGACAATAGCCTTTGGTAACCAGTTTAGCTTTATTCCTTGTGACTATACCATTCTCGTCCATCTTGTTCTTGAATACCCACTTAGTGTCAATCACTGATTTGTACTTAGGCTTGGGTACAAGTGTCCATACTTTATTTCTTTCAAACTGGTTTAGCTCTTCTTGCATTGCTAAAACCCAGTCTGGATCTAGAAGAGCATCTTCAACCTTCTTAGGTTTTTCTTTAGAGAGAAAGCTACTGTACATGCATTCTTCTCGAGTTGCTCTTCTAGTTTGGACTTTTGCATTGGAGTCACCAATTATCAGCTCAAAATGGTGATTCTTAGTCCATTTTCCTTGTGGTTGCAAGCTTGACCTTGATGAAGTTACTTCATTCTCTTGATGTTGACCATTTTGATTCGTTGTTGAGTGTTGACTGTGAGAAACTCCCCCTGAGTGTATTGACCTCGTGTTGTGTGGAGTTATAACGGAGTTGTCAACAAATATTTCTCTTTGATTCTCAACTGATGCTTCAAACTGATCTTCACTAGATGGTGTGAGTTGCCCTTCTACAGATGATCCATTCTACACTTCACTTGATGGTCCATGTCTGTTCTCTACACCCATCGTTATCCTCTCTTCATCATCATCTTCACTTTCTTCACCACATGTCTCATTCTCGAATGAGAGTGACACATGAAAACCTTCATCTACAAGGCCAGATATTGTCTTATCGTCGAAGACAACATGTATGGATTCCATAACAATGTTGAGTCTTAGGTTGTAGATTGTGACAGCCCCAAATCCGGGGTCATGAATCCAGGCCATCACGGACCAATTTCCACTTATTAATATTCTTCTCTTGGCAGCTGGAGTATAAATGCATAATAAACTCACAATAGACCCCAAACTTAAATATTAACACACACCAGTCATATGCTCAGAGAACAACATTCACCATAACAAAAGTTTAGAGTTAACAATTATTACAAACCTAGAATCATCCTTAAATACATTGCTGAATAATACTTCGACATGAAGCATTTCAACAACCAAAAGTTTCTCACATGTTTACACACTTAATTATACATAGAGCTACCAAGACCCGTTTGCCTCTACGCTACCTCGAGAATCGATGCTAGCGCGCTCTCAGAAGGTCGCCTTCCCCCTACCCTCTTGCGGGGCGTTCTGCGTAGAATCGGCATACCTAGCTGTATATAGATAAGTATCAAGAATAAGCTAAAATAGCTCAGCAAGAAAATTTCTATCAACTAACAACAAAGGAAAATGATCATCATATATATATATACAATTTTCAGATATTATGGGAGGAAATTTTATTTCCTTTCAGGACATATACTTTTCAATTATCTTTGTACGAAAAGAAATATATAATATTATAATCTTAGCCTCATTTCTAATATCATATAATAACTGGAAAACAATTATAGACTTTAAGAAAAATGACATTCCTATTTAATAATACATCATCCACTTTCTATTATAAGAAAAGAAAGGTACAACAATATAATATCAATTGCTCTTCTGTATTCAGATAATAATTCACACTTCTTCTCAATATATTATCTCAAGATAACATAAAAATTTGAACCATATCTCTCATTATAATCCTTCCATTTCCTTTTTACACAGAAATTTTATACCATAATATAAAATCAGTTTCTCTTCCATTTATAACACAATTCCTTCTTTTCATATCATTTTTCTGTTTTCAGTATATAAATCTGAAAACCATTTTCCAAATCTTTTCTTTAAAGAAAACGTTGGGGATTTCCACTGTTGCCGAATACGTGAGGCACGATGATCAGTCGCCCTCCGTACCCGTCCCTTTTACTACCGGTAGACGGAGGTAGGTTCTCCACCATCCCCCAGGAGGAAGGTTCTCCACTACATCCTCCCTCGGCACTCTTGGGCCGGAATAAATATTGGATGCTGGACTGTGCCACTACCACACAGCCTCTTACGCTTATTGTTGCAATCCCCCTTTTCAAATCACTTTTCCAGTATCAAATACCATTTCACATTTTCCATTTCCATTCATATTTCCATTCACATTTCCATTCACATTTATCATTTCCATTTCCATTTATCATCACCTTTAAAAATATTTAGGTCATAATACTTTGGTTATGACTCAGACATCTCTTCTATATTCAATGAAATCAAATATGTTTCTGTATACATAAAGTATTCCATTTGTTTTAGAAGTATTAAATAATACTCAAAAATATCTATCACAACATTTAGAAAAAATAATATTATAAATCATATAACCCTAGATAACAGCTGATACCATTCCTCATATAATTCTAGATAACAACTGATACCATTCCTTTATATATCTTTAGATAACAACTGATACCATTCCTTCATATTTCCTTAATCATAAGGCATGTTCACTTCATGCATAATCATCTCTATGTATATTTATATTCATCTTACACTCATATCCATAGTCATGTTCATATCATACTCATATACCTCTCCTTTTAATATCAATAATCACGGAAAACAAATTCTTAACAATATAGTAACAATATAGTAACAATAGCATCACATGTATATATTCCATGAAATCAAATTTCTTTAAAGATAAATAATTTCCAAGTAGAGATAGAAAAAATCTTGCCTCGATCTCGGTAAGTCGGAAGTATAGCTCGCGGCTCTCCCAAAGTTTCTATAAACACGAAAAAGATCATTATCAGAACATATTCCACTTAACCACCTACGCTCATATAATAACACTCTTATAATGTCCCATTACTATTTCCATAGGTCTCGAGGACTTAACCATTCTTATTCCCGATTAAAGTTTTTAACGATTTACATTCTTTCCTTAACAACCACTCTCGACTGTAAAACTCCTCATAATTCATAAATTCCGAAATTTGACACAAGGTCAGTTGCTAAAGGTTCTCTGATCACCCCATTATAACATCCCAAAGTTTCATAATTTTTTAAAAATGTCTAAGTAGGTTGATCATAGCCTCAAAGTTAACACAATTACATTTTCTCGGTTTCCGAACGTCTTTCACTAAAACTGACTTTTCTCCTAAACCGTATGTCGGATTTTAACGTACTTTATATCAAAACGATCTACGAACTATGCTCTACCCTACCATGGTCACTTAGCACTCTGGACAGTAAGGTACCATACGGCCTGGTGTCCCAAAAACAGGGCAGTGTGTGATTCTAACGAAAAACGGACATTATAACTGCTGTACTTTCATACTTTCCATATTTTAACCATTTCAAAATCATCATTCCACACTCATTCTAAACCCTACACCATGTGGGATTCATCCCAACCATGGTTACAAGTCCACAACACAAATCTCATATCAAATCCAACCATTTATAACACAAAATCATTATAAACTTAACATTTATATCATCTAACTACTAACCAACTCAATATTCACCATAAATACAAGGGGCAAGAGCATTTATACCTCTTTGAAGCTTGAATAACACCTAGTAAGCCATGGATTATGCTTAAACCACCTTATAATAGCTTGAATCAACTAAAGAAGCCATGAAAACAAAGTTAATTCTAAGATTTCACTATTCATTTACCATTCATCAGCTAGAAGATTCGCAAAAACGAAGGCCTTACCAACGTTTTCTGGAGGAGGCTTCTAAATGAAAGTTGTAGAGCATCTCACCACGTTTCGAAAAAGCTAAAGAACACGAAATTCGGCTGAGAAACGAAGGAGTTATGGCTGTTTTTCTGGACTGCTATTGTTTTTGGCCGAATTGGATAAAAGTGAAAGGGGAGAGATTTCTTTTTTTGCTTCTCTTAATCTTATCTATCTCATCTTATCATAATTCTCAAGTATTCTAGAGTTTAGTAGAAAATCCCATGGTTAAATGACTAATTTGCCCTTAAATTTGTGTTAGTGGAAGATGATGTCATTAGTGATGTCATTGAGGAGTATTTAGCAAGCTAGGGTTATTAACCTCAAGTAATTACTAATAACCTTTGTAAATATTAATGTGGTAAATATCCTTATTATTTACTAACCTTGGTTACTTGGTTTCCATACTCGTCTAATTGTGGTTCGTTTCAAATATATCTCATTATCCAGTGGTTTTGAAATCGTTTAAAAAAAATCCAAATTCCCTTAGCATTCTCTTAACTTAAAAATCCCTTGGTTTAACTTAAATTCACTAATTCCTCAATATATGATTCCTTTAATATTTCTATGTTCCTTAATATCCAATATATATAAGCTCGTTCGAACTCAAAATCCTCAAAATCTAAATTCAGGAATTTCTGAAATCCATCGTCATTTCGAGTCACTTAATTTCAATGTACAACACTAATATGGTTTCTGTTTATTCATTTTCTGTTTCCATTATGGAGTACTTATATACCATTTCTCTAAATCTTCGAAATTTACTATTCATGTGATCACTGTAGTTTTGCTAAAGTTAGGGTTATTACATCCTTCCCCCCTTAAAAGGATTCCGTCCCGGAATCACGTTGAAAATATCCATAGATACCTTTTTCATCCACACCTTCTAACTTCCATACCAATTTCTCCATCCTTTTTCCTTCATAATATCTCTATCTTGTTTGCGCAAAAATACACCAACATAAACTTGCTTGTCATTCATCAACATTCCTCTTTTGGCTATGGGTATCGGCCACCACATTGGCCTCCCCTGAATGGTAGTGTATCTCACTATGGTTTATCTGTATTTTGATCTCTATCATGACATAAAATATGAATACTTCAGTCTTATTATATCTTGTATCTGTAAAATCTTCCAGAAATCCGACTAGAATAAGATTCCTTGAAACAATTGTAAGAAAATACTACCTATATATATATTTCGTGTTCGTATCTAAACAAGTCTGTGGTTTCCCCCCAAAATACTATTACTTTCTCTTTCTGGATGGACATATCCTACCTCCAACTCAGATAGATCATTCTTATCTATTTTATTAACTTATTTATACCATTCATTGACCACATTGATTCTTAACCAAACATTTACACTAAAATTTAAATACTAAAAGAAAATGTTCACCTGCATCTATATCCGGCTTTTTTCAATGCTTCCCCTAAAGTCATATTGTACACTCTGGTAGTGGGTTTATTTGAAGCAGTCATACTTTGTCCCGGCGCAAATGACCCACCAGAACGGCAATCTCTAGCCATGTGTCCTAATTTCCCACACTGGTAACACTTGACGTCATTCCTAGGGTTCGCATCAACTGTTAGACACCTATCAGAGTAGTGCCCCTTCTGTCCACATTTATAACAAGTTACTCCCAATATTCTACACGCTCCTGTATGCTTTCTACCACACGTATTGCACTCTGGTAATGGTGGTCTTGATTGGTTTGACTGAAATGTTCCTGAGGACTTCCCACCCTGATTCACTGTCTCACTGGTAGCCTTATTATTCCCTGACTTTCCTCCCAACTGGGGTTTTTGTCATCTACCAACTCTGTTAAAGTAGCTTCCCTCACTTGAACCTCCCTTTGGACCCTCAAGTTTCCTTTTCCTGTTCTCTCGACCTATTTGAGTTTGTTCACTCTCGGTTTCTATAATAGATGCCTTTTGAACCACTGCAGCATAATCAGTCAACTCAAATGGTGCCACTCGTGTTCGTAGCCATGGTTTCAATCCTTGTTGGAACCTTTTAGCTCTTTGTTCTTCAGTACGCACAAATTCAGGAACAAACCTAGATAGTTCAGTAAATTTAGTTTCATACTCAGCCACTGATAAATTATCCTGTTTCAATTCCAGAAATTTCATCTCCATTTGGTTTTCCAAATACCTAGGGGAGTACTTTTCTAAAAACACCCTAGTGAAACGCTCCCAGGTTATCACTCCCGCTCCTTCTAGGTTTTTCTTAGCTTCCCACCAATAATTTGCCTCTCCCTTTAAGAGATAGGCCGCAAAGATTGTTTTCTGATCCTCCTCTATCCTCAATATCTCAAAAGCTTTTTCCATCTCTTTTAACCAGGCTCTGGCTACTACTGGGTTAACAGTTCCCTCAAACTCTAGGGCTTTTAATGACTTAAAATCACGAAAGGAGTTAGCTGCCTGATTGGGAAGAACAGGTGGTTGTTGAGGATTCTGTGGATTAGCTAAATTCTGCCTCAATAGTTCCATAAATTGGTTAAAGGGATTACCACCCTGATTTCCTTGTTGTTCAGTTGATTCATCTTCCTCTTCCTCATGATTTTGTTCATTATGAGCATTTTCATTCTGTCTATTTCGACTTCCTTCATCTCTCTCATTTTCCCTTGCATTCGTTCTATTGTTACGCTTAGGCGGCATGATTCTGTATATAGCAATATTCTTCATTAATTACCCAAATTTAGGGTACAATATACATCATTCCCATATACATCATTCTCATATACACAATTATATCACTAGTTTAACTCATTTATATACCATAATATTCTCAACTTAGTTTTAGCAAATAAGCGTATCACCTTTAGCACAATAACCTTTTCATTTAAGTCAATCACCTTTATACATCAATATTCTTGAATCTCAACATTTAATATTAAAATACGATAGAATTTAGACAGAATACACAAACTTCATTAATTATCTCACCTCCTTTGTTTATCCTTATTCTGACTTTTCCCTCAAAATACACCTTACTCTCAATAGTAAATCTCAATTATACCTTAAAATTCCTCATATTCTTTTATCTCACTAGTCCTCAAATATACCCATTTCTTCTCACGAAATTCCTTTCTCTTTTATATCGAAACGCTTCTAGCTCTAATTATCTCTTTTTTGAAATTTCCCTTGGAATCTAGAGTTTCCTCGTATAATCACATATACTCTAAACCTTGCTTCCATTATCCCATCCATTACTGAAATCTTCCATATTCGAAACAATTGATAGAATTCAAGAAACTTTAAATTGAAACGGACCCAGAAACAAGCAAGTGTCCCGCCACAATTTATAAGATTAAGAGTTTTAAATAGCTCTTATTTGAAACAAAAGAATATTTTGGGAAATGAATATGATGGAAGAACCCGTACGTAACACAAGTGAGGGCGTCCCCTCCGACTTTCAATCACACAGACAGATCGTCCTTGTGTATACATATAGGATTGTTCCTCTTAGTTGGAATAAGAAGTATAAAGAAAATATTTAATCACGATGATAAATACCCTTTTCCAAAAATAATCTTAGGAAAATATTTTGACTAAAATAGATAAAATACAATTTTGAAACACATTCCAAAGGTACCAGAAAGTTTTGAAAAGATACAGGCCCCTTTTTGAATAAGAGATGATAGATCACCCTGGGATTACTCACGAGGTTATCTAACGTACACTTCCCGATACATCAAGTATTCCCTTTCTCATATCGATCTCATGTGCTACATAAACTTAACACTTTTGGCATAATAACCTTTATTAGAAATAATCTATAAAATTATAATCACGACTTAGAATAAACGCTTCGTTCGATAAACCCCCCTTGAACTCGATGTGAGTTCACAATTTCTATTATTACTGATATATTTATTATTATCACTATTGTTCCTGAGCATTATGACTCTTAGCTCTGATACCAAACTGTGACAGCCCCAAATCTGGGGTCATGAATCCAGGCCATCACGGACCAATTTCCACTTATTAATATTCTTCTCTTGGCAGCTGGAGTATAAATGCATAATAAACTCAAAATAGACCCCACACTTAAATATTAACACACACCAGTCATATGCTCAGAGAACAACATTCACCATAACAAAAGTTTAGAGTTAACAATTATTACAAACCCAGAATCATCCTTAAATACATTGCTGAATAATACTTCGACATGAAGCATTTCAACAACCAAAAGTTTCTTACATGTTTACACACTTAATTATACATAGAGTTACCAAGACCCGTTTGCCTCTACGCTACCTCGGGAATCGATGCTAGCGCGCTCTCAGAAGGTCGCCTTCCCCCTACCCTCCTGCGGGGCGTTCTGCGTAGAATCAGCATACCTAGCTGTATATAGATAAGTAGCAAGAATGAGCTAAAATAGCTCAGCAAGAAAATTTCTATCAACTAACAACAAAGGAAAATGATCATCATATATATATACAATTTTCAGATATTATGGGAGGAAATTTTATTTCCTTTCAAGACATATACTTTTCAATTATCTTTGTACGAAAAGAAATATATAATATTATAATCTCAGCCTCATTTCTAATATCATATAATAACTGGAAAACAATTATAGACTTTGAGAAAAATGACATTCCTATTTAATAATACATCATCCACTTTCTATTATAAGAAAAGAAAGGTACAACAATATAATATCAATTGCTCTTCTGTATTCAGATAATAATTCACACTTCTTCTCAATATATTATCTCAAGATAACATAAAAATTTGAACCATATCTCTCATTATAATCCTTCCATTTCCTTTTTACACAGAAATTTTATACCATAATATAAAATCAGTTTCTCTTCCATTTATAACACAATTCCTTCTTTTCATATCTTTTTTCTGTTTTCAGTATAGAAATCTGAAAACCATTTTCTAAATCTTTCCTTTAAAGAAAACGTTGGGGATTTCCACTGTTGCCGAATACGTGAGGCACGATGATCAGTCGCCCTCCGTACCCGTCCCTTTTACTACCGGTAGACGGAGGTAGGTTCTCCACCATCCCCCAGGAGGAAGGTTCTCCACTACATCCTCCCTCGGCACTCTTGGGCCGGAATAAATATTGGATGCTGGACTGTGCCACTACCACACAGCCTCTTACGCTTATTGTTGCAATCCCCTTTTTCAAATCACTTTTCCAGTATCAAATACCATTTCACATTTTCCATTTCCATTCATATTTCCATTCACATTTCCATTCACATTTCCATTCACATTTATCATTTCCATTTCCATTTATCATCACCTTTAAAAATATTTAGGTCATAATACTTTGGTTATGACTCAGACATCTCTTCTATATTCAATGAAATCAAATATGTTTTTTGTATACATAAAGTATTCCATTTGTTTTAGAAGTATTAAATAATACTCAAAAATATCTATCACAACATTTAGAAAAAATAATATTATAAATCATATAACCCTAGATAACAGCTGATACCATTCCTCATATAATTCTAGATAACAACTGATACCATTCCTTTATATATCTTTAGATAACAACTGATACCATTCCTTCATATTTCCTTAATCATAAGGCATGTTCACTTCATGCATAATCATCTCTATGTATATTTATATTCATCTTACACTCATATCCATAGTCATGTTCATATCATACTCATATACCTCTCCTTTTAATATCAATAATCACGGAAAACAAATTCTTAACAATATAGTAACAATAGCATCACATGTATATATTCCATGAAATCAAATTTCTTTAAAGATAAATAATTTCCAAGTAAAGATAGAAAAAATCTTGCCTCGATCTCGGTAAGTCGGAAGTATAGCTCGCGGCTCTCCCAAAGTTTCTATAAACACGAAAAAGATCATTATCAGAACATATTCCACTTAACCACCTACGCTCATATAATAACACTCTTATAATGTCCCATTACTATTTCCATAGGTCTCGAGGACTTAACCATTCTTATTCCCGATTAAAGTTTTTAACGATTTACATTCTTTCCTTAACAACCACTCTCGACTGTAAAACTCCTCATAATTCATAAATTCCGAAATTTGACACAAGGTCAGTTGCTAAAGGTTCTCTGATCACCCCATTATAACATCCCAAAGTTTCATAATTTTTTAAAAATGTCTAAGTAGGTTGATCATAGCCTCAAAGTTAACACAATTACATTTTCTCGGTTTCCGAACGTCTTTCACTAAAACTGACTTTTCTCCTAAACCGTACGTCGGATTTTAACGTACTTTATATCAAAACGATCTACGAACTATGCTCTACCCTACCATGGTCACTTAGCACTCTGGACAGTAAGGTACCGTACGTCCTGGTGTCCCAAAAACAGGGCAGTGTGTGATTCTAACGAAAAATGGACATTATAACTGCTGTACTTTCATACTTTCCATATTTTAACCATTCCAAAATCATCATTCCACACTCATTCTAAACCCTACACCATGTGGGCTTCATCCCAACCATGGTTACAAGTCCACAACACAAATATCATATCAAATCCAACCATTTATAACACAAAATCATTATAAACTTAACATTTATATCATCTAACTACTAACCAACTCAATATTCACCATAAATATAAGGGGCAAGAGCATTTATACCTCTTTGAAGCTTGAATAACACCTAGTAAGCCTTGGGTTATGCTTAAACCACCTTATAATAGCTTGAATCAACTAAAGAAGCCATGAAAACAAAGTTAATTCTAAGGTTTCACTATTCATTTACCATTCATTAGCTGGAAGATTCGCAAAAACGAAGGCCTTACCTACGTTTTCTGGAGGAGGCTTCTAAATGAAAGTTGTAGAGCATCTCACCACGTTTCCAAAAAGCTAAATAACACGAAATTCGGCTAAGAAACGAAGGAGTTATGGCTGTTTTTCTGGACTGCTACTGTTTTTGGCCGAATTGGATGAAAGTGAAAGGGGAGAGATTTCTTTTTTTGCTTCTCTTAATCTTATCTATCTCATCTTATCATAATTCTCAAGTATTCTAGAGTTTAGTAGAAAATCCCATGGTTAAATGACTAATTTGCCCTTAAATTTGTGTTAGTGGAAGATGATGTCATTAGTGATGTCATTGAGGAGTATTTAGCAAACTAGGGTTATTAACCTCAAGTAAATACTAATAACCTTTGTAAATATTAATGTGGTAAATATCCTTATTATTTACTAACCTTGGTTACTTGGTTTCCATACTCGTCTAATTGTGGTTCGTTTCAAATATATCTCATTATCCAGTGGTTTTGAAATCGTTTTAAAAAATCCAAATTCCCTTAGCATTCTCTTAACTTAAAAATCCCTTGGTTTAACTTAAATTCTCTAATTCCTCAATATATGATTCCTTTAATATTTCTATGTTCCTTAATATCCAATATATAGAAGCTCGTTCGAACTCAAAATCCTCAAAATCTAAATTCAGGAATTTCTGAAATCTATCGTCATTTCGAGTCACTTAATTTCAATGTACAACACTAATATGGTTTCTGTTTATTCATTTTACGTTTCCATTATGGAGTACTTATATACCATTTCTCTAAATCTTCGAAATTTACTATTCATGTGATCACTGTAGTTTTTCTAAAGTTAGGGTTATTACATAGATTCTGTAAGATTTTCCAGCTGAGTATCCAACAAAAATAGCTTCATCTGCCTTTGAATCAAATTTTCCAAGACTCTCGCCATAATTCTTCAATACAAAACATTTGCATCCAAAGACATGTAGAAAGTTAATTCTTGGCTTCTTGCCTTTGAATAGTTGGTAAGGTGTCATGACTTTTGCTTGGTTGATCAAAGATATGTTCTGAGTGTAGCATGCAGTATTAACAGCTTTAGCCCAGAAATACGTTGGCAACTTTGATTCTTCAAGCATAGTCCTTGTAGCTTCAATAAGAGTTCTGTTCTTTCTCTCCACTACACCATTTTGTTGAGGTGTTCTTGATGCAGAGAATTCTTGAGTAATTCCTTCTTCTTCATAGAACTTTCTTAGCACTGAATTCTTGAACTCAGTCCCATTGTCGCTTCTAATCCTTCTTACTTTGAAGATTGGATTGTTGTTGATTGTCTTGATATGCTTGATAATGATTTCACTTGCCTCATCTTTCGAAGACAGAAAGAAGGTCCAAGTGTACTTGGAGAAATCATCGACAATTACAAGACAGTATTTCTTGTTAGATATCGACAACACATTGACTGGTCCAAATAGATCCATGTGCAGAAGTTGTAAGGGTTGATCAATTGATGACAATGACTTTGGTTTGAAAGAGGCTTTCTTCTGCTTCCCTTTCTGGCAAGCATCACATAGTCCATCCTTGGAGAACTCCAATTTTGGAATACATTTGACCAAATCCTTCTTGACCAATTCATTCATGGCTCTAAAATTTAAGTGAGACAGTCTTTTGTGACAAAGCCATCCTTCATCCATGCTTGCCTTGTTGAAGAGGCATGTAGCAGAGTTGGCACTTGTTGAGTTAAAGTCAGCAATGTACACATTTCCTTTTCTGTTTCCTATCATCATTCTCTTGTTATCATTTTTCTTGAAAACAACACAAGCTTCAGATGTGTTGAGTCATACATGCTTCAAGATGATGATAACAAATACCACAAGGCAGAAAATGAATCAAGGAACCGAAGCTGATAATCCAATCAGGAAGCCAGCTGTATTGCAGATAAACAAAGGCTACATCTTGTGAATGAAACAATGCAAACAGTTAGGGTTTAATCTATGTAACAAGCCATAGCATGCTACAATCAGATATCCGTAATCAAAATAGGGGTTTGCCATAACCATGCAAGTATATTCGAGAAGTCAAGAAAAGATGAGTTCGAGAAGTCATTCGAGAACTCTACCAAAAAGGGTTTATTTGAGAAGTCCCAGTTCGAGAAGTCAGAGTGTTATATTCGAGAAGTTCTAGTTCGAGAAGTTCAGACTGTTCTATTCGAGAAGTCTGCAACAACTCTAATCGAGAAGTCTATTCAAGGAACTATTCGAGAAGTCATTCGAGAACTATGAGGAACTATTCGAGAAGTCATTCGAGAACTCTGAGGAACTATTCGAGAAGTCATCATTCGAGAACTCAAGATACATCTGTTCGAGAACTCAACCCTGTGTTAATAAAACAGAGTTCTCTAAAGGAAACATATCAAATGAAGATAAAACCCAGAATTACTTTGCAACCCGTGACTTATAGACAGCGATCAATTACATAGAGGATGTTACGAGTAGGGAGTCAAATTGTAAATATTCGAAGGCTCAAACTCTTCAAAGTGAAAGGTGAAATCAGTCATTGTTTATTTGACTTCAAGGGCAACAATAAGAGTGAAAGCTGTTAGTGTATACTGAAAATATTTATTTGAAGTTTATACATTTATTTCTGGCCCTGTTTTATTGAGAATCATTTGAATGTTTACATGCTGTCTGATATTATATATTGTGGACAATCTAGTATCAAATGGGATACAGAATATTAGATTGTTAAATACGGTTTATATAATATAATAAGGTTCACAGCACAGGTGGTGTTGGACAATCCACTAGTATGGCTGTAGTATTATTTAGATTAGTTTATATTGACTAATAAACAATACTAGTATACTTTGTGTATATTGAACAGGATTAAATTTAGAATTGTTCCCTTATACTGATTAAGAAGGAGAACTAAGATTCTATGTTATTATTAATGCTTAGGTTCTTAATCCCGATATAGTAATTGACACGTGTATATTATTTACATGCTTTGATTTATATATGAAATAATTCTTTTGAATTATATCAATATATTTTGGGTGATGGAATTATATACATGGTGAATATTATTTATAAAAGGAATCCATGTCCTGATAATATTCGGGTTAATGATGTCCCCTTGAAAGCTCAAAAAGATTTAATTATGTGAAACTCTGCAGGTGGATTTATTCCGGCATAATTAAATAAAGGTTGAGTGGATGATCAAGGATAAAAGATATTAATTAAATGAATTATCAGTAATTTATTTAATTAATGGACATGCGATATTTTAAACATGGGGAATTTAATAAGCAAATAATAAAGGAGCCGATTTAATTAATTAAATAAATTACCGGAATTAGGTGGGTGGTGCAATATTAATTATTTAGTGGAATTAATTAATATTAATGATAAAGGGCTTGGCCCAAGTTATCATTAGAAGGCTCGACCTAATTTTCTCCTTGATCCCTATTGTAGCCTATAAATACTCATTATGCCTCCAAGAATATGGGTTAGGAATTCTAGAGCTTGGAGGCTAAACCTTGGAGGATCGAAGGCCACACTTCGTTCAAGGGAGTAAGGGAATACAATAGAAGATCGTGGATTTGAATCGCTTGCGCCGTAGCAATTAAGGTAAATCATTAAACTTGTTAAACACATATCACTATGATCCAAAGGGACCAACAATTGGCATCAAGAGCCAGAGGTTTAGTGGACTTGTGTTTGTGTTTGATGACGTCCATGTCGTAATTAAAATTGGTTGTGTATGTACAGTGGTATGCTTGTGTAATAATCTTTTGCAGGTTGTTATCCACTATTATGGCCATGTATTTTAATTACGTGTTTGGATCCCACGTGGTTTAATCGTGGTTATTTTGTTTGGTTTCCACGTGGTTTATCGTGGTTGTAAATCACGAGGGTTGATCGCGTTAGAATAGATTTTTCAAAATTAGTTTTGTATTAGATTTATTTTTCTTTGTAATTGTTTGTTGGATTTGTAAAATCCGGGAATTTTGTAACGATTACATGTGATTAAAATCGAAACGGAGACCAGTATTATTCCGCTGCGCAACTGTTGAAGAGTGTTGTTGACGGCTGATTGACATAGAATGAACAGCAGCTGGCGAAGGTAATAGGCGCTGAAAATCCTGGTCAAAGGTTGTAACGCAGGCCTGTCCTGCGTTAACAGTTAAAATGATTGTTGCGCATGGGCTGGATGCGCTACAGGATTCAGCAGAGTGTGATGCTGTTAGAGCATGCGTGAGTTCCCTGGAAGGCAGCAAATTTTTTTTTCTCCAGCAGATGCACGCGCGTGGGTAGCAACTGTTTCAACATGGGCTGCTACAAATTACTTTTTAGGGGCCATAATAGTGGAATTTTTTATTTTAATTCCGTTATTTTAATTTTTAATTATTGCTTTAAATAATTATTATGTGTGTCGTTAATTATGTGTGTAATTTTTAATTGCATATTTAACATAATTAGAACGACATGGACATAGATTTTTTATTTATTGCTTTAATTAAATGTTATATGTTGTTAAATTATGTGTGTATTTTGAATGCATGTTAGACATAATTGTAATGACATAGGCCCCATTTAATTTTTAAAATTCCTCATTTTTAATAAAAATTCTAAGTGGGTGAGGGAATTAATTAGGAATTAAATCCCACGGTCTCCACTATTGTTTGTATGTAAATTTAACACTAAGACGAATATAAATTATATATAGTCCACCCTAACGTGGCATATGATCTATGGTGTTAGGTAGTGTTATGGATATTACTAGGACAAACTTCCTAAATTAATTACGAATATTGAAAGGTATACATGCCACCCAACGTGGCGTACCAAGTTTCATAGAATTCAATTAATTAGAAGGGTACCAATGATTGAATATAGATTTTCAATATTGAGAGAAAGGATGATTCTGTCTAGAAAGGGGTCTTAAGTGACGCCTCTTGACAATGCTCCCCCCGATCTGGGAATTATCCTATTATCGATTATTGATTTGAAATATTTAATGGTGGCATCCGATCTTATTGTTATTAATCTAAGATTTGATAATGGTATACACTTAGCTTTGAAAAATAATATATAGTCCACCCTAACGTGGCGTATTATTTAGTAATAGGACCGAAGTAATATTTAAACGAATTTAAGTGGTATATATGTCACCCATCGTGGCGTACCAGATACTTATGGTGTTTAAATATTGGTGCATTAATTCTAATTAATTGTTAGAGGAAACCAATAGGTTTTAGGATTTGTGCAACTCTCTGATTATGTGTTACATGTATGATTCTCAGGATTAGATCATTATGGGCTTTAATCCACTATTCACCATACTTAAGGATAACAAACTTACTGGACCAAACTATATTGAATGGAAACGTAATTTGGACATAGTGTTGACTGCTGAGGAGTACAAATTTTGCACTTATGAACCCAAGTGTGACGCCCCCAGATCCGGGGTCGGAGATCTAGGCGCTCACGGTCCATTTTCCATTAATAACATACTTGTTCTTGCACATAATATAAATAAACAACCATCGACCCCACAATAAACTCACACCGCACACACACACACACACAGGTTAGAGTCTCAGAAACGCCATACATATGAATAAGCAAAAGTAAGAATTTTAGAGTTATTACAGACCGAATTAAATAACATTTATGCTACCAGCAACACTTCGATATGAAGCGAAGTTGGCGGCTTGAAAGTTTGTTACGGTACACTGCCTTGCACAGGTCAAACTTATAAATAAAACGTACTAACAAAAGCTGCCAACCAATCCGGCTAATGGGGCCTACCGGTGGGATCTCAACTGCAGCCTGGGGTCTAGTCACCTGCTTTCGAACAGTCTGACAGGTTCTTGCCATTTCTCTTAGCTGTTGTGTTTGTAAAATTTGAAAACAAGCAAGAGTGAGCAACTATAGCTCAGCAAGAATATAGGTATAAGATAAGCAATATAACATTTCATAAGTATAGCAGTCATTAAACTCGTTTGTATCATCCAGTTATAAAATCACTTGTCATTATTGGTAAATTGCAAAGGTGCACCCGTACGTGCCCTTGGTTTCAAAACAACCTTGCAGTTCTAGATACTGCTTAAAGTCAACATCTTTCTCATCAAAATAGGACACTATCGGCAACTGGCACATAGGCCTAAGATGCAGTGTCAAAGCATTTTTCCAAAGTGGAGGAATGGGACTTAAAGAAAACATAAAACCTGACAGGGATTGACGATGATCAGTCGCCACATCCGAGTCCAATAATCCGCGGGTCTTCTCTACCGGTAGAAGGATAGAAACTACATCCGTAACTATCCCTCGGGTGAAAACTACATCCGTAATCACCCTCGATGAAAACTACATCCGTAATCATCCTTCGGCAACACCTGGGCCGGAATAATAAGTGATGGACCGCCTGGCTCACGGCCGCTTACACATCCCGGGAATCGTTCGTCAACGGTTCCCACACCTGCCAGAGTCCCTTTTTCTTTTCTTTTAAAACTTGATTTTGATTGAAAACAGAGTAATTGAGGTCCGACATCAGTCGACCGATGATTCTTGAAATCATACAAGAAGCAGAGTCTGACCGGGGGTTTTCGAAAATGTTTTGAGTTCGAAAGAGTTCGAGCTTGAAAGTATTAAAAAGTATCTTGGATTAACTTTGTCTTTAAATAATGAACAGTAATTAATAAATAATATTTTAAGATTTAATATTAATAAATAATAAAATAATTATTCGATAAAATAAACTCTTAATCCAAGATAGGGTTTCGAGTATTTACGAAGATATAATAATAGTTATTTGAATATACGATGCCACCCGAATGACCCTTCGGGTTTTCGCAATATAGATACGATATAATAATATACCGCTCCCCGGTCAATAGTATATACGGACCGCTACGACCTCTATTGCTAGAGTCGTTGTCCGAAGAAAACATTTCAATCTAAGTTCAAGGGGTAAAAGCATACATGTACTTGTTCAATCTCAATTGCATCAATACTTCGATAAACATAGCATTTGATATAATTTGAAAACTACAAACACAACAGTGAAAATCCTTGTATAGGGATAAGTTTTGAAAAGTAAACTTGCCTTGGTTTGGTTGGGGTGGTCGAGCGTGCGGAGTGGAACGATCTATACATAAGCAATAACCGCTCGTTAGTACCTTAACAATATCTCTTTTAATTATGGGGTTTTAGGGGGTACAAAATTAACTTAACGACTTCGTCTTATGACACTCTAGCCCCTCTATAGGTCCATGTGATCACTCGATTACGCTCGTCACTTATTCGACTTAATTTAGTTACCACATTCGAACCATAACCATTACTCCTAGAATTATGTTCCACTAACGACTTTTTCCCTTGCGCGAAATTTACTCTAGCATTTTTATAAAATTCAAACATTCGTATTTTAATCCAATTCTTTTTGGGTAGCCTTCACCACTGTATTTCCTAGCTTCTCTAAGTTTTCCATGATCCCACATAAATTTTTAGGGGTTTAAACAAGGCTCACAAGGGGGTCACTTAGTGCAGTCCATAGTCCAGAAACACAATTCACTCCTCAGGCCATAACTTAAAATCGACACATCACCTAGCCATGAACCTTACATTTCCAGAAACTACATTCAATTATCTTTCCAACAATATAAGGTAGGACATCAGGGGACAACATTTAGGGGTTCAAAACCGTGTCACAATACAGGTCATTGCTCCTGGAAAAACTCAGCATGAACATACCACTTAGATCAATCATTTTTCACAATTCCACCATACAACCAACACTTAATACACTCAAATCATGGTTCATAACACTCATGGTGATATATATACTATCCATAGTCATAAAATTCACAATCTCAACATCAAAACCCAAGATCCATGTTATCCAATACATATACATTCAAGATAACCCCTAAAATGCATGGATCTACTACCATACTACATGAACAACACATAACCAAGGGTGGTTTGAGATTTCATACCTTCTTGAGCTCCTAGAGACCTTGAACAATCTTTATACAACTTAAAAACACCTTAGATGGCCTCCTACAACACTCACAATGCAAGATCTAAAAGATAATAAACTTATGTTAACATTTCTCTAAACTTCCAACAATTATAACTCAAGAACCATTGGATGGAAGGCTTTGAAATTGATACCATACCTCTACTATGATGCAAGGAAGCCCTAGGAAGGTTGTAGATGAAGAAAACTTGGAGAGAAAATCTCTCCCTCTCTCCCAAGATGGTTCGGCCGAGAGCTATACAAAGGGGGGGGGGGAAGTGTTTTTGCTTTGTTTTGTTTTGGAAAGGTAAAAAAAAGAAATGCTAGAATGACTTGTATTATTATGGTTAGTAAGGAGTAGTCACATGTTGCCAAGCTAGCCTAGGTTGCATCCATGCCCTATTGTCCCCTAAGTACATCACCCACCATGCTAGTCACTATTCACATTTGCTTTTATGTTTTCTAGTTCCTTTTTCTAACTATCTAGTTACATGGCACTTGCATGTAATTCCTTTCCTTGTAATATTATTCTCCCACCAATGCTTGTTATTTGATCCTTACTTCGTATCGTAACTTAATTATTCTCTCGTAATAATATTTCGTCGCGTAGAGATTTCCCCTATAATTCCTTAAGTACTTATTGTGTAAATTCCTCGAATGTCCAAAATTCCTCGTCATAATTCTTAATAAATCCTTTAATATTCTAACCATTCTCAAATCCCAAGCTTTATAAATATTACTAACAGTAAGACTCTTGCCTTCACAACCTCTCTGCATATCTTACATCATAAATGCAACAACGCAGTTTCTCAGACAATCGATTCTATAAATCAACAGGGATGACTAGAAAGGTTCCATAATGATAATGTCATAAGATATTAAATAAAAGAAAATATTACCAAAAATTAGGGTTCTTACACCAAGCCAGATCAGCCTGCTGAAGATGCTCCTGAAAGTGAGAAGGAGTATTATAAGCGGTGGGTTAAGGCTGATGAGATGTCGCGATGTTAAATTCTGGCAGCAATGTCGGGTGTTTTGCAACATCAGCATCAAGCTATGCCCACAGCTTCAGATTTGCTCTTTAATCTCAAGGAACTTTTTGGAGAACAGAATAGGGCTGCTAGGCAAGTAGCAATGAAGGCTTTAATGAACACTCAGATGGCTGAAGGAACACCTGTAAGGGATCATGTTCTCAGGATGATGTCTCATCTGGAATATGAGATGGAGATCCTTGGTGCTTGTTTGCACTAAATCACGCAAGCGTACGTGGTCACAAGTAATATAAGAGTAAGTCAAGTTCGTTCCCACAGAGATCTGGTTTTTAATTCAATTTAATACCTATGCAACAATGTATGATTATTATTCACTGCTAAGACAATTAACAATATTGGGTTTTAATTAACTAAATTAACTAAAAAGCAAATTAACAACTAAGAATTAACAACATGGGATCCTAACTTCATTAAATACTTTGCTTAGATCTGATGCCTTTAATCACTATATGCAATGGTTATGATATCTGATCGGACAACACGAAACAAGTAAAAGCTACCTCTCGGTAAACTAATACCAAACTACACATACATCCACAAAAGAGATAGAAGATGAGTAGACACCTATCATGTTTAGACCCTATATCTCTATAGAATTTGAAAACATAACGGTTGAAGAAGAAGTTATCCATATTGATCACATAGGGCAGCATAATATCTCTATTTACGCCACAAATCATGATGTTAAAACATCAACCTATCCTATGCTAGCATGGCAAGTTCTAAATCTCAAGATCCACTCTCGTTTCACAAGAGATTAACAAATTAGATGTTCATGACGCATCTATCAAGTAAGCATAACCATACGAGGATATCAAATATACATCATGCATAGATCTTTAAAGCAATCAAGATACTAAAGCTCCATAAATAAATCCGTTAGAACCCCATGACAACGATTAGTTCATAATTGAACCTCTCGTCATCATGGGATCAAGTGAAACCATGATAGAATACAAGATATGAAAGAAAGTAATAATATTAATAAAACAAAGAGTTGAGAAAACAAATCTTTGATACAAAAGATGAAGTAGATCTAGATCCGTTGCTTGTCACGAGCGTTGAATCTTTCTCCCCTTTTCAACCTTGCAATTCTACGCTATATTATGTACAAGATATGTAATTCTATGTAATGATCTAATGATATGTTTACAAGGGTTGGATGTGTTTATATAGGCTCTAGAATTCTTGCCCAGCAAGAAATACCAAATCAGAATTATAATAGAATTATGTTTCCTAAACTGATTCTGTTTTAAAGGAAAATTCGTAACTGTCTTTTCTTCAGTAATTCTGGAACTTTCCAGCTGTAATTGGACCTCTGGACAACTTTAGAATGATAGAAAATCTCGTTATCTTCGCGGGGACAGTAAGATCGTCCAAAACGGACTTTTAGAACTCAAGATATGGCCAAAATCGTAAAAAGGGCAAAACTGGAAATTTTCCCCGCACACCCGCAGCGCTGGGGCGCGGATGGCGCCCGTGGCGCGAGCTCAATCAGCATAAAATGGCGCTGGGGCGCCAGTTAGGCTCCCGGCTCGGCCCCGATCAGCGAAAATTGATTTTTCTTTGATTTTTAAGCCTTTTCTTCCCGTTCCTTTTGCATAAGCTTCCGTCTTTCATCCTTAATGACTTGTATACTTCTTTGTAGTTGACATTAGCCTCCATTCTTCATTCCATATCATCAATCAACTCCAAAAAATGACGGAAACTACACCTTTAATCGACATTTCTTTAACCCTGCACAATTAAACAAAACACATCAAAACTACCACAAACTTGAGACCAAAGCAATCAATTTAAGCCGAATTGGAATGTTTCAAGTAGATATAAAATCCACTTATCACACCCCCAAACTTAAACCGATGCTTATCTTCAAGCATAAACAATTACAACTAACTAACTAACTAGTACCACTTCTGTAGGTGATCACGGTTGCATTTGGCATATGCAACAAGCCCTTTAAACCCCTAGGCAGCCCTAGTGGACGAGTAAGGTCTCGTGAGGGCCTATAGCGAATGTACCCACAAAATCCAATGCAATGCAATGCATGAATGCAACTAATATGAAAATGCAACTAATCTAATACTAATATCCTACCATACCTTCAAATCCTCTCATGCCATATCAACTTAAGAATCAAAGTAAATACGCAATGTCTTGGTGTCGAAAGTGCAAGTATTCACATAGTCTACTCAATGAACATGCAAAAGTTCTCACAAGTCCATGTCAAATGTAAGAATAAGTTAGTAAACATGCTAAGCCTACAAGAGTACATCTTTGAGACAAAACTCGGGATCTCATACGCAAAAACAAGCAAACACTCACAATCCACTCACAAAAGAATATTCACTCAAGAACAAGGGTAAGTGTATCACTCAATTCCAACAAAATCATAAGCATGCTTGACATTTGGTATCAATCTAACTCTTAACACAACATACATCAATGACGATAATCAAAAGGTCTTTATTTGGGTTGTAACGGGGCTAGGGACAAGGTATGTCAAATTAGCCAAATCAGGTGAAGTGTCAAAAGCTTGTAGGAACTATAATACTCATACACAACCACCTATTTCCCTCCCCACAAAATTTTACTATTTTTCTTCCAACAAAAACACTCGAATAGTCGACTAAAGTAGGATCACAATAAACACAAATATGCTCTCATAATATATATACATTTTTTCTTTTTTTTCTTTTCTTTTTTTTTTCTATTTTTTTTTCTTTTTTTTTCGAGAGCTAAATAGAACGCAAACAATACTATAAACAATAACAATGATCCCACAATTTTATTACACATGCCGACTATCAAGTAAACAAACCCAATTTTCAATATTTCTCCCAAAAGTAAAACCAACAATAAACCCTCCTTTGCACACCTTATTACTCCCTTAAACACTCTACTAGCCTTTGACAATGTGGGTTCAAAATAATGTAAGGCCAATACAAGAAAAAGGTATAGGCAAGTAATGTGGTATGTCACCGAAAAATAGGATTAAGCTCAACGGGTTAACTAATTGATCATGTAAACATGGTGTGGTAATATGGGAAAATATGCGGTTAATCCTAATGCCTTTATCATTTTAATCGTAAAATAATGTCATGCGTTTCAAGAAAGACCTCAAACAACTGCTAGCAATGCAAACAATCCGTGGACACTCAAGCAAGCGAATAAATTGCAAATAATATGCAATAAGGCTCAAAAACTCAGTTGGTGGAAAAACATACTCAATCCCAAGCAAAAATCTCTCTAACGCACCTACTTGTATTCAAAGCATGAAAACTAAATCATCTTGCACATATTAATATCCTTCTAATCACTTACAACATTCAATAAGTCTACTAGCTTCAACTTACTAGTGTATGTGTGTGCACAAGAACAAAGCATATCACTTCTCAAACAAAAGCGTCAACAACACAAAATTCCTATCAAGCATGGGTGCAAATGCAACTATTATGAACTCACATGATATATGAACATAAAAACATAATGTCCTATATGAAACAAACGTAGATATCACGAACATAAATGCATAATTTACTACTACTAATATGCAAAGCATGAAATCCTACATGAACACAATGACTAACAATCACATATATAAACACTACTTATCCCTCAAACCACCCCCAAACTTAGAATATTCAATGTCCTCATTGAATGGAAGTAAATACAAGGGAAAGTAGAAAACATACCTTGGGTTGCCTCCCAAGAAGCGCTTCTTTAACGTCAATAGCTTGACGTTACTTCCAAGCCTCCATTAAGGATGATAATAGTTTGCCTGGTCATCTCTTCGCGATACTTCATCGTCATCACGGCGACACACTTTCTGCCACTTCTCCTCATTTGGCCTATTCGTGTAACAACTATGTCCTATTCCAATGCCTTCATCTGTTGACCCAAAATCTGTCAATTTGTATAACAACATACACTCGCGGGCTTCACTTAAATATAATGGAGGAGGGTAAATGTAAGTTGCTGAAGCCTTTGGTTCCTCAAAGAGAACTTTCTCCATTGGCTCTAATGCGCTACCTCCATCTTTAAACTCCGAGACAAGTAGAAGACCTGCATCTTTCCCATGTTCTTCAGCCTCTTGGTACGCACATACCAATTTTTGAAATTTGTGCAGCTCATCAGTGTTTGTCCCAAATAGTGCCCTTTCCAAATCATCCACCATCCTAACATGATCAAATTCCTCACATGGCTTGTGAACACTCACCTCACCTTGGAATTTGTCTTCCTCAATTAAGCATGCAGTACCTTGCTCCAAGTCACCGTTATTTTCTGGAATTGCCTCTAGTATGAATTGTTGTTTCTCTTGTTCCACAACACTCGCAACTCGAGCAACTAGTATCTCCAAAGATTTGAGAGACTCCTCATTACTCTTTATAAGCATCCTAAGCTCCTCCATAGCATCAACCTCATCTGACTGAAAAGTAGGAGTAGGTTGCTGATGTTGAAACTCTTCACTACCAAAGAAATATGACATATTTAGAACATCTTGCTGGTACTGTTGAGGATGGTATTGAAAATGTGGTTGTTCCTCATAACTGACATATGGATCAACTCCTTTTTAGTAACAATATTGTGAGGGATCATGAACGCCCAAACACTGCTCACATTGCTGAGGCATGGATGTCCTCGAATATGCCCACCATGGCAACTCCTCGTATGCCATCTTCAAACACTCAAGTACCTGAACACACCGAACTAAACAAGATAGGTAAGAAAAAATCTGAGTCAGTGAACTCTAACGACCACTATTGACAATCACATAAACCAAAAATAAAACACCGATGATCCCCGGCAGCGGTGCCAAAAACTTGTTTGCACTAAATCACGCAAGTGTACGTGGTCACAAGTAATATAAGAGTAAGTCAAGTTCGTTCCTACAGAGATCTGGTTTTTAATTCAATTTAGTACCTATGCAACAATGTATGATTATTATTCACTGCTAAGACAATTAACAATATTGGGTTTTAATTAACTAAATTAACTAAAAAGCAAATTAACAACTAAGAATTAACAACATGGGATCCTAACTTCATTAAATACTTTGCTTAGATCTGATGCCTTTAATCACTATATGCAATGGTTATGATATCTGATCGGACAACACGAAACAAGTAAAAGCTACCTCTCGGTAAACTAATACCAAACTACACATACATCCACAAAAGAGATAGAAGATGAGTAGACACCTATCATGTTTAGACCCTATATCTCTATAGAATTTGAAAACATAACGGTTGAAGAAGAAGTTATCCATATTGATCACATAGGGCAGCATAATATCTCTATTTACGCCACAAATCATGATGTTAAAACATCAACCTATCCTATGCTAGCATGGCAAGTTCTAAATCTCAAGATCCACTCTCGTTTCACAAGAGATTAACAAATTAGATGTTCATGACGCATCTATCAAGTAAGCATAACCATACGAGGATATCAAATATACATCACACATAGATCTTTAAAGCAATCAAGATACTAAAGCTCCATAAATAAATCCGTTAGAACCCCATGACAACGATTAGTTCATAATTGAACCTCTCGTCATCATGGGATCAAGTGAAACCATGATAGAAGACAAGATATGAAAAAAAGTAATAATATTAATAAAACAAAGAGTTGAGAAAACAAATCTATGATACAAAAGATGAAGTAGATCTAGATCCGTTGCTTGTCACGAGCGTTGAATCTTTCTCCCCTTTTCTCCCTTGCAATTCTACGCTATATTATGTACAAGATATGTAATTCTATATAATGATCTAATGATATGTTTACAAGGGTTGGATGTGTTTATATAGGCTCTAGAATTCTTGCCCAACAAGAAATACCAAATCAGAATTATAATAGAATTACGTTTCCTAAACTGATTCTATTTTAAAGGAAAATTCGTAACTGTCTTTTCTTCAGTAATTCTGGAACGTTCCAGCTGTAAGTCGACCTCTGGACAACTTTAGAATGATAGAAAATCTCGTTATCTTCGCGGGGACAGTAAGATCGTCCAAAACGGACTTTTAGAACTCAAGATATGGCCAAAATCGTAAAAAGGGCAAAACTAGAAATTTTCCCCGCACACCCGCAGCGCTGGGGCGCGGATGGCGCCTGTGGCGCGGATGGCGCCTGTGGCGCGAGCTCAATCTGCATAAAATGGCACTGGGGCGCCAGTTAGGCTCCCGGCTCGGCCCCGATCTGCGAAAATTGATTTTTCTTTGATTTTTAAGCATTTTCTTCCCGTTCCTTTTGCATAAGCTTCCGTCTTTCATCCTTAATGACTTGTATACTTCTTGGTAGTTGACATTAGCCTCCATTCTTCATTCCATATCATCAATCAACTCCAAAAAATGACGGAAACTACACCTTTAATCGACATTTCTTCAACCCTGCACAATTAAACAAAACACATCAAAACTACCACAAACTTGAGACCAAAGCAATCAATTTAAGCCGAATTGGAATGTTTCAAGTAGATATAAAATCCACTTATCAGTGCTGATATTGATGGGGAAACCCAGATCGATATCATCCTTATGAGTCTACCCAAAAGTTTTGAGCAGTTCCGCTTGAATTACACTATGAACAAAATGATGTATAGTCTCGCGGAACTTCTGACAGAACTTCAGGCAGCTGAAGGACTCTTTAAGCAGAATGTTCAAGTGAATGTGGCTGAGAAAGCTTCTTCCTCTAAGCCGAAAGGCAAGAAGAAGAAAAAGGTTCAGACATAGAAAGCTGGAAAGGTTGCTAATGCAGTGGGAGTTCAAGGTGGTGTGAAAAAGCTTAAGGTCAAGTGCTTCAGGTGCAAGCAATCAGGTGCAAGCAATCAGGTCACTGGAAATAGGATTATCCTCTTCCTAAGAAGACAAACAATACTGGTATGTCTCTTTCTCTAGTTACAGAAACATATATAGCGGCTATATCTACGAGCACTTGGTGTGTGGATACAGGAGCCACTGACCATGTTTGTAACTCTATGCAGGGCTTCCAGCAAACCAGAATGCTTAGAGATGGCGAGATATATGTGTTAATGGGAGATGCTACGAAAGTAGAAGTAGTTGCAGTTGGAATAATTACTTTATCTTTTAGCGATGATAGGATTTTGGTTTTGAACAATTGTCTTTATGTACCTTCATTTAGAAGGAATTTGATTTCGGTTTCTAAACTTGCTATGGATGGTTATAATGTTTGTTTGGATCATAATGTTTCTATTATGATGAATAAATGAGTTACATGTTCTGGTACATTGCAAGATAATTTGTATATACTTAATCCTAGTTAACCAACATTGCAACCTAGGGATTGAACCAAACATATCTTTGGCACTTAAGATTAGGTCATATTAACTTGAGGAGGATTCAAAGACTGGTAGTAGATGGGCCATTAGGCTCGTTGGCAGTGGAGCCATTTCCAGTTTGTGAATCCTGCTTGGAAGGTAAGATGACTAATAGACCTTTTAAAGAAAAGGGGAATAGAGCCAAAGAAGTATTAGAATTGGTTCATACTGATTTATGTGGACCTATGAGTATCCAAGCAAGAGGAGGTTATGAGTATTTTGTCACTTTCATTAACGATTATTCTAGATATGGGTACATTTATTTGTTGCGCCGTAAGTCTGAGTGCTTTGAGAAATTCAAAGAGTACAAAGCAAGTGTGGAGAAGCGACATCTTGGAAAATGTATCAAGTCACTACGATCAGATCGTGGTGGCGAATACTTGCTTGGAGAATTTAGGGAGTATTTATCAGAAAATGGGATTACATCCCAGTTGTCTGCACCTGGCACACCTCAGCAGAATGGTGTAGCAGAGAGAAGGAATAGGACTCTTTTAGAGAGTGTTAGATCGATGATGAGTTATTCGGATTTACCCAAATCGTTTTGGGGATATGCTATAGAAACAACGGCTTACCTTCTGAACTTAGTACCTTCTAAGTCGGTTCCCAAGACTCCAATAGAATTGTGGACTGGTAGCAAACCAAGTCTAAGACATATTCGGATTTGGGGTTGTCCAGCACATGTGCTGAACAAGAACGCGACCAAGCTAGAATCTCGTACAGAAGTAAGGCTGTTTGTAGGCTATCCCATGGGAACGAAAGGTTATTCATTTTATAGTCCTAGGGATCGAGATGTCATTATTAGCACCAATGCTAGATTCTTAGAAGAAGACTATATTATGAATCATAAACCCATGAGTAGTATCGTTTTAGAGGAACTAGTGGGAGGGACAGATAATCCCCAAGTGCCAATAGTACAAGTAGAACAACCACAAGAAAATGCACAACTTGACACTAGTACCACACCAGTGCCTCGTCATAGTGGGAGGGTTGTTCAACAATCAGAAAGATTCATGTTTTTGGGAGAGTCCTCGGACTTGGTCTCTGGTGAACATGATGAGGATCCCAGGACATACGAAGAGGCAATTCTAGATAAAGATGCAGATCTTTGGCAAAAGGCAATGGAATCTGAGATGGAATCTATGTATTCCAATCAAGTTTGGGAGCACGTGGAACCACCCAAAGGTGTAAAACCCGTTGGATGTATGTGGATCTACAAGAAGAAAAGAGGATCTGACAAAAAGGTGAAAGCCTGGAAAGCACGACTTGTTGCGAAAGGGTATACTCAGAAAGAAGGGATCGATTATGAGGAAACCTTTTCGCCGGTTGTTATGCTTAAGTCGATCCAGATTCTTTTATCTATAGCAGCTCATCTCGATTATGAGATTTGGCAGATGGATGTCAAGACAGCTTTCCTTAATGGAAGTCTTGAGGAAACCATCTATATGCACCAACCAAAAGGATTCATTAAGGAAGGCTAAGAGCATCTGGTGTGTAAGCTTAAGAGGTCTATTTATGGACTAAAACAAGCTTCTAGGGACTGGAATATTTGTTTTGATCAGGCAGTCCAGTCATATGGATTTGATCAAAGTCCAAGCGAATCATGCGTGTATAAGAGAAGTGAGGGTAATGCAGTGGCTTTTCTAGTACTATATGTAGATGACATTTTACTCATTGGAAACAATGTTAAGATGTTGTCATCAGTAAAGGCATGGTTGTTCAAACAATTTGACATGAAGGACTTAGGTGAAACGGCATACATCCTTAGGATCAAAGCAATAAGGGATCGCAAGAAAAGGATGTTGGCTTTATCTCAAGAGCCTTCCATTGATGAAGTATTGGCTCGTTTTAACATGCAGAACTCCAAGAAAGGTTTTATACCTTTTAAGCATGGAGTTGCTCTATCTAAGAAGCAGTGTCCTTCGACACCTAAGGATATAGATAGCATGAAAGCAGTTTCTTATGCTTCGGCATGTGAAAGCTTAATGTATGCTATGTTATGTACGAGGCCTGACATCTACTTTGTTGTAGGCATGGTTAGTAGATATCAGTCGAACCCAGGTCAGGAACATTGGAGTGTAGTAAAAACTATACTCAAGTACCTGAGAAGGACTAAAGAGTATCTGTTAATTTACAAGGCCTCAGATCTATTTCCTTTGGGATATACTGATTCAGATTTTAAATCAGATAGAGATAAGAAGAAATCAACCTCGGGATATGTTTTTACTTTGGGAGGTGTAGCCGTTATATGGAGGAGTGTAAAGCAGAAATGCATTGCAGACTCTACCATGGAAGCCGAGTACGTGGCGGCCTCTGAGGCTGCAAAAGAGGCTGTATGGTTCAGGAACTTCCTTTTGGACTTGGATGTGGTACCTAATTTGCCTAGGAGTCTGACAGTGTATTGGGATAACACTGGTGCTGTGGCAAATTTGAAGGAACCGCGAGACTACAAAGCAGCTAAACATATTGAACGTAAGTATCATCTCATACGAGGAATCGTAAAGCGAGGAGACATAGTTGTGGCTCACATATCATCAGAAGACAACCGGGCAGATCCTTTCACAAAGAGCTTGCCAGCCAAGGTTTTTGGCAGGCATGTGGAAGCGATAGGAGTCAGATGGATGGACACATAGTTTTTTATGTAATAGTGGATTAATAAACACTGATATACTCATAGAATATTTTGAGTATAAGTGGGAGATTGTTAGTGTATACTGAAAATATTTATTTGAAGTTTATACATTTATTTTTAGCCCTGTTTTATTGAGAATCATTTGAATGTTCACATGCTATCTGATATTATATATTGTGGACAATCTAGTATCAAATGGGATACAGAATATTAGATTGTTAAATACGGTTTATATAATATAATAAGGTTCACAGCACAGGTGGTGTTGGACAATCCACTAGTATGGCTGTAGTATTATTTAGATTAGTTTATATTGACTAATAAATAATACTAGTATACTTTGTGTATATTGAACAAGATCAAATTTAGAATTGTTCCCTTATACTGATTAAGAAGGAGAACTAAGATTCTATGTTATTATTAATGCTTAGGTTCTTAATCCCGATATAGTAATTGACACGTGTATATTATTTACATGCTTTGATTTATATATAAAATAATTCTTTTGAATTATATCAATTTATTTTGGGTGATGGAATTATATACATGGTGAATATTATTTATAAAAGGAATCCATGTCCTGATAATATTTGGGTTAATGATGTCCCCTTGAAAGCTAAAAAAGATTTAATTATGTGAAACCCTGCAGGTGGATTTATTCCGGCATAATTAAATAAAGGTTGAGTGGATGATCAAGGATAAAAGATATTAATTAAATGAATTATCAGTAATTTATTTAATTAATGGACATGAGATATTTTAAACATGGGGAATTTAATAAGCAAATAATAAAGGAGCCGATTTAATTAATTAAATAAATTACCGGAATTAGGTGGGTGGTGCAATATTAATTATTTAGTGGAATTAATTAATATTAATGATAAAGGGCTTGGCCCAAGTTATCATTAGAAGGCCCGACCTATTTTTCTCCTTGATCCTTATTGTAGCCTATAAATACTCATTATGCCTCCAAGAATATGGGTTCAGAATTCTAGAGCTTGGAGGCTAAACCTTGGAGGATCGAAGGCCACACTTCGCTCAAGGGAGTAAGGGAATACAATAGAAGATCATGGATTTGAATCGCTTGCGCCGTAGCGATTAAGGTAAATCATTAAACTAGTTAAACACATATCACTATGATCCAAAGGGACCAACAAAAGTAACCTCCAACATGATTACACACCTACTGAAAGACTCAAAGGATATTTCGACAAATGCATAAAGATCAGCCGTTCTGTCTGGGAAGTTCTAGCACAGCTCAATAAGTAGAAAGGCTTATTGACTCTAAAAAAGGATTAACCCTTTTGATAAAGCTACTTTCAGTGACAAAGATCCAAAAGCAAAATGACCTTGTGCAGAAAGCATCACGTGGGCTTGGAAGCTAAGTCACCTCAAGAACTTAGTCACTTTTGAAGAAAGAAACATACACTGTCTCAAAGCCTACTGGGATTGTCCAAATCAAGAAGAGAAGACTTTCAAGTTAATTCCAGAAATGGAAATCACTTTGAGTATGTGTGTGTGACAAGTTATATAAAAAATGTATCATTACATTTTATGTAACTTACTTGTCTTCATATAGTTTTAAAAATAAGCTGTATGAGCTGCATAGTTTTAGTAGAGAAGAAAACACTGATCACAAGGCTGATAGCTTTAGGTTTTCTTGTAAACACTGAAACTTTGTAACCACAGCTGTGTATTATTACGCAGAGAATTATCTTCAAATACAACCATCAGGTGGATCAAACTGATAAGCCAACCCACCTGAGATTTTTTATATCGTGTGTTGTATATGCTTTAGATATTCTATTTATCTTGTTTTGTTTACGTTCTTATAACAATCTATCAAGACCTCATCAATTCGAAAGAATTTAGTTGAGATTGTATTCAACCCCCCCTTCTACAATCTCGTGGTGTACAACTTGGACATATCAATTGGTATCAGAGCAAGCTTCTAACATACAAGAAGTTTAAAGATCACCACCATGGGATTCAAGGATGCAGGAGTAAAAATACCAATCCTCGATAAAGATAATTACTTTCACTGGAAAGTAAAGATGTACCTACACATCTCATCCATCGATAAAGGCTATTTAAACTGCATAGAGAGAGGTCCTCATATCCCTATGAAGGCTAACACTGCAGTTGGAGAAGCAGCTGGATCTGGAGCTGCTGGAAGGCCAATTCCCAAACTGCCAGCAAAATTCACAGATGGAGACAAAGAAGAAGTCCAGAAGGACAAAAAGGCCATGAATATATTATTCAATGGCATTGATCAGGACATGTTCGATAGTGTAATCAACTGCACCACTTCCAAGCAAGTCTGGGACACTGTTTGGACACTCTGTGAAGGAACTGAGCAAGTCAGAGAGAATAAGAAACAACTTCTCATACAACAGTATGAACATTTTCACTGTAATACAGGTGAAGGCTTAACTGACATATTTAGCAGGTTTCAAAAACTGTTAAATGGGTTAAAGTTGTATGGAAGAATTTATGAAACCAAATACTCCAACCTAAAATTTCTAAGGTGTTTACCTAAAGAATGGAAGCCAGTGACAGTCTCATTGAGAAATTCTCAAGACTACAAAGACTATACACTTGAGAGACTATATGGAATTCTAAAGACCTATGAGCTCAAGCCTCAACAAGATGAAGAAGTTGAGAAGAGCCAGAAGAAAGGTGGAAATGTAGCTTTGGTGGCCAATATTCCAACCTATCAAGATGGAGAGAAGATGAAGGATGTATAAACCACACCAAGTCAGAGAACTTGTGAAGGTGGAGCTGGAACTAGCAAAGGCAAAAGCAAGATGATTGAAGAACTTGATGCACTGAGTGAGGATGAATCTGAAGATCTAGATAAATACTTGGCATTTCTATCAAAAAGGTTTTCAAAGCTAAGATTCAAGAAGAATCCAGCAGGAGCCGGGCAATTCAAGAAAAGCCATTAACCAAACAAGGGTATGGTTGAGAGGTCAAAGATCAAGTGCTGTAGCTATGGAATTGTTGGCCACTTTGCCAATGAATGCAGAAAATCCAAAGCTGAGAATGAAAAGAAATAGTCTGGAACTGATGACTACAAGAAGAAATACTTTGATCTTCTCAAGCAAAAGTAAAGAGCATTTGTGTCTAAAGATGATGACTGGGCAGCTGGATGGAACTCAGATATAGAAGAAGAGTTTGTCAATCTTGCACTCATGGCAAAAGAGAATGATGAAGAGGCTAGTTCAGCAAGCAACCAGGTATACTCTACGAACCTAACTGAGCATTCTAAAGATGAATGTGATGATGTTGTCAATGAAATGTCAAATGAACTGTATAACATGCATGTCACATTGAAATCACTTAACAAAGAGAACAGCAAGATTAAGGATCTGAATGCTAAGTTAGGTGACAGGAATACACTGTTAGAAACTCAGTTAATTGATTTTGAGACAATCAGATGAGACTACCAGGATGTAAAAGATAAATTGCTTGAGGCCTTAGATAGAGAAGATTGTTTAAAGGAACAATTGAAAAAGGAACAAGATCTAATTGCTAAGTGGGGTGGATCAAAGGTTAAAACTGAAGAAATTTGTAAAGTTCAAGGAATTAGATCCTTCCACAAATTAGCAGAAGCAAAGTTAGATGTTGATAGAGAGAGTGCATCAGACAGTGACTCAGTGGATGATGATTGTCCAAAGGAGTTGAAACCTATCAGTAATGCAACCCTGACTAAATTGCATAAGAAATATGGACCTATCAGCAAAAACTTTGTGTTAGGAGAGTGTAGCAAAACCAAGTTAGTTGAACAAAGCAACATAGGCAACTTGTCTACTAAGAAATCAACGGACATGTTAGAGAAGACTGAATCCAAAACTAAGGCTAGTAAGAAGAATAGAAACGACAAGGTAGGAATTAACAAACACAGTAACTACACACCTGATAAATATTCTCTTCGAAAGGAATGTGCATACTGTGGAAGCGTAAATCATCTGTCTACCAACTGTAAATCTGTTAAGAAAACTTCTGTGCCTAGTATGCCTATGTTTGTGCATGTGCCTGCCATGAATGTTATGCCTAACATGTTTGCTCAACCTGCTCATGCATCTAGTCACTATGCTGACATGCCATTCATGCATAATCCATACTACAATGCTTATAAAATGCCTCAGTTTCCATGGATGATGAATAACATGTTTGCACAGAATATGCCAAAATGTACAACTAGCTTGAATGAATATGAGTATGTGAACCAACCTGTCTTTTAGAGCCCTACACCTAGAGTAAATATTGATTTAACTCAATCAGAACCCTTGGGTGGTAAAGGCTTGAAAAATAGGAGAAAGGCTAACAAGGCAGGACCCAAGGAATCTTGGGTACCAAAATCAACTTGATTTGATTTTGATGTGTGCAGGGAGACAGACAGAATCTTTGGTACCTGGATAGTGGTTGTTCTAGGCATATGACTGGAGATTCTACCCTACTCACTAAGTTTGAGGAGAGAGCTGGCCCTAGCATTACCTTTGGAGACAACAGCAAAGGATATACTAGAGGATATGGCTTGATTTCACAAGGAAATGTTGTCATTGAAGAAGTAGCACTGGTTGATGGACTTAAGCATAACTTGCTAAGTATCAGTCAACTGTGTGATAAAAATCAAAATGTGTGGTTCACATCTGAAGCTTGTGTCATTTTCAAGAAGAATGACAACAAGGTAGTGATGACAGGAAACAGAAAAGGAAATGTATACATTGTTGGCTTCAACTCAACGAGTACCAACTCGGCTACATTCCTCTTCAGCAAGGCAAGCATGGATGAAGGATGGCTTTGGCACAAACATTTGTCACACTTGAATTTTAAAGCCATGAATGAATTGGTCAAGAAGGATTTGGTCAGAGTTATTCCAAAACTGGAGTTTTCCAAAGATGGACTATGTGATGCTTGCCAGAAAGGAAAGCAAAGAAAGACCTCTTTCAAATCCAAGTCAATGTCCTCAATCGATCAACCCTTGCAGCTTCTGCACATGGATCTATTTGGACCAGTCAATGTATTAACGATAAGCAACAACATATACTGTCTTGTAATTGTTGATGATTTCTCCAAGTTCACTTGGACCTTCTTTCTTCGTTCAAAAGATGAGACAGGCGAGGTCATTATCAAACATATCAAGACAATCAACAACAATCCACACTTCAAAGTGAGAAGGATTAGAAGCAATAATGGAACTGAGTTCAAGAATTCTGTGCTAAGAAAGTTCTATGAAGAAGAAGGAATCACTCAAGAATTCTCTGCACCAAGAACACCTCAACAAAAATGTGTGGTGGAGAGAAAGAGCAGAACTCTCATTGAAGCAGCAAAGACTATGCTTGAAGAATCAAAACTGCCAACATATTTCTGGGCTGAAGCTGTTAATACTGCATGCTATACTCAGAACATTTCTTTGATCAATCAAGCAAAAGGCATGACACCTTACCAACTGTTCAAAGGCAAGAAGCCAACAATTAACTTTCTGCATGTATTTGGATGCAAATGCTTCGTATTGAAAAATTATGGCGAGAGCCTTGGAAAATTTGATTCAAAGGCAGATGAAGCTATATTTGTTGGATACTCTGCTGGAAAATCTTACAGAATCTACAACCTAAGACTCAACATTGTTATGGAATCCATACATGTTGTCTTCGACGACAAGAAAATATCTGGTCTTGTAGATTAAGGTTTTCATGAGTCTTTCTCATTTGAAAATGAGACAAGTGGTGAAGTAAGTGAAGATGATGATGAAGATAGGATAATGATTGGTGTAATCAACAGACATGGACCATCAAATGAAGTGTAGAATGGACCATCTGTAGAAGAGCAACTCACACCATCTGATGAGAATCATGTTGAAGCATCAGTTGAGAATCAAAGGGAAATATCTGTAGACAACTCTGTTAGAACTCCTCTCAACTCGAGGATCACCCACTCAGGGGGAGTTTCTCACAGTCAACACTCAACAATGAATCAAAATGATCAACATCAAGAAAACGAAGCAACTTCATCAAGATCAAACTTACCACCTCAAAGAAAATGGACTAAGGATCACCCTTTTGAGCTGATAATTGGTGACTCCAATGCAAAAGTCCAAACTAGGAGAGCAACTCGAGAAGAATGCTTGTATAGCAGCTTTCTTTCTAAAAAAGAACCAAGGAAGGTAGAAGATGCTCTTCTAGATCCAGACTGGGTTTTAGCAATGCAAGAGGAGCTAAACCAGTTTGAAAGAAACAAAGTTTGGACACTTGTACCCAAGCCTAAGGGCAAGTTAGTGATCAACACTAAATGGGTATTCAAGAACAAGATGGACGAAAATGGCATAGTCACAAGGAACAAGGCTAGACTAGTTGCCAAAGGCTACTGTCAAGAAGAAAGAATTGACTTTGAGGAAACCTTTGCACCAGTAGCAAGGTTAGAAGCAATCAGAATCTTCCTAGCCTATGCAGCCCATGCCAATTTCAAAGTCTATCAAATGGATGTCAAGAGTGCGTTTCTAAATGGGATTCTGGAAGAGGAGGTGTATGTTAGTCAACCTCCTGGCTTTGAAGATCCAAACTTCCCAGAATATGTTTACTACTTGCTCAAAGCACTCTATGGCCTGAAACAAGCACCTAGATCCTGGTATGACACTCTTTCACAATTCCTCATTGAGAATCACTTCACCAGAGACTATGCAGGTTGTAAGATGGACAGGAAGAGTACCACAGGCACCTGTCAATTTCTAGGAAACAAGCTGGTCTCTTGGTTCAGTAAGAACTAGAATTCAGTTTCAACTTCAACAGCTGAAGCTGAGTATATTGCTGCAGGAAGCTGTTATGCACAGATTTTATGGATGAGAAATCAATTGCTGGACTATGGAGTTAAGGTTGAGAAAATTCCAATTTTCTGTGACAACACAAGTGCAATTGCAATTTCTGAGAATCCAGTGCAACACTCAAGAACCAAGCACATAGACATCAGATACCATTTCATCAGAGAGCATGTGATGGAAGGTATTGTGGAACTTCATTTTGTTCCAAGTGAGAAACAATTAGCAGATATATTTACTAAAGCTCTGGATGAAGCAACCTTCTCAAGGTTGGTAAGTGAGCTCGGTATGTTGAACTTTTCATAATCTTGAAGTATCTGTTTAATTTGTTATAGCCAGTGAATCTTATTCTCTGGATTTTCTTTATTATTATTATTTTTTTGACTATTCTGGAGTTATCGAACATTTAATTAACCGAGATATCAACTAGTGTAACTAGAGATATCGACTAGTGAAATGCTGAGAGATATCGAATAAGTAATTCTCTGAGATATCGAACTAGTGTAACTAGAGATATCGACTAGTGAAATGCTGAGAGATATCGAATAAGTAAATGTTCAGACAAATCGAATGGTCATGGTTTAAGATGTCGAACTGATTAATTAATTGTTAATATCATATTGCACTATCTTTCGTCCAGAATAATTGAATCTTTTGTGTGCTCTGTACTCTAGAAATATTTGTCTTGGTTTGATTAGACTTAAGCCGTCAGATATAAATGTTTTTGGAACGTATCACACAAATAATATTTTTCTTTTTACTCTTTCTAAATGATCTGTCAGGATGAGTATAGGTTACCGTGTATCTCTTTTGCATGCGTAAGTGTGCATTAAAGGTGAGTGACCCTTGGTTATCCTTGCACTCGGTTTTCTCCTAGTTTTTAAGACGTGTCTTTAGGACTTCTAGGCTTATAAATAGGGAGGGGCAGAGATCATTTAGACATACTCTTAACAAAAACAAAACCCTTTCTCTCCTTCTTCAAACCCTCTCATCAAAGATGACCAGGAGCATTCTCAAAGTCTCGGTAGAGGAGTTCGAGGCCATGCCCTTCTACGAGAAGGTGATGGTCCTCCAGGAGAAGATCGACGAGCTCCTCGCTGCGGAAGAGAGGAACCTTGCTGCCATGCGAGTGGCACTGGAGGTTCTCCACACTCGTAACCGGGAGGACGCTGTTGAGGACCCAGAAGGCCCAGCCAAGGCTGCTTAGTTGGCTTAGGTGGAGGGGGGTCTAGTTTTAAGTTTTTGTTATTTTTGTTTTGTTTGTTTCAATGGTCTTTTTGACCATTTTTGTAAGTTTTTTTTATTTGTATGAAATAAAGTTTGTTCTTATCTATATCTTGTTGATGCTTGTTATAGTCTTGATCTACTTGCATGTTCCTTTGGTTCGACTTGTTAGATTCACTTTGCTTGACTTGAACACATCTCTGAACACTTAGATAAGATTAAAATGAACAATGCATGAATCACCTAAGTTGCCTTCATAACCTAATTTGTGCGAATTAGTGTCTTAAGTCAACTTATGCGTTTATCAGATTTGTTAGTGATTTGGCACACATTTCATTTTGTTATCAATAATCTAATCAACATGTTTTGTTTTCTGAATCAGACTGACTAGATTTGATAACTTAGATATTATTCATGTTGTTTTAATTCTAATTTCACATCATCATCTAACCTTATAAGTGAGCCTTAAAAGGTACACAGTTGCATAGTTTCGTGTCTAAACTGCAGTAATCCATATGACTCAAACTGACAACGAAGGGTAATGATAAGGAAGTGATGTTCTCTACACAGCAAACTTGGTGATTGCATCAACCAGGTTCAATAATTCTTTCATATGCCATGTGTAAACACATTCAGAATGTAAACACACTCAGAATTAGAATTTAATTAGAAAAAAACTGATTTATACTCTGTTGTAAAACAGGACTCATTAGTTAATCCAAAACACATGAATAAGTATATTTGCTGATCAAACTCATGCTTCGAATTGACTAACAATGGTATTAGGTTTAAGTTTCATATTCTTGCAGATGATTAAATGTATATCCATGACTGTCCTTGCAAACCTTTTCTTAAGTACAGCTACAAGCAATGTCAATTTGATCAATCAAGTTTAGTAGTGCTCTGCAACCTTAAGAGACTAAACCTTCATGTGGAGAAGGCTCTTACAACAGTTCACTCAGCTCAGGTATTGAGTTTCCTTTTCATCAGCATCTTCTTTCCTTAATCTTTGCCTAACTTTGTTGAACTGAGAATTGCTGGAATGTCCCCCAGATTCTCTACCCACTCAGCATACCATACATTCACATTTAACCCTCTCTACAGTTCTCAACAAACTGTAGTTGATAATACTTGTAAATCTTACCTTGAGGGGAGTGAACAGGAGGACAGTGAGGGTGAGGGAAGTGGTGAACATCAAGAAGCCACAAGGACAAGGAAGGTAAGGGTGTGTAAAACCAGCCTAACCATCCTATGTCTTCCCAAAAAGGCATAGTGATTAAAAAGGACATCCACATTTCTAGTTCTAGTCTCTCAACAGGCTTTAACTATTGAATCAAGTTCCCATCCAGGAACACAATCAGTAAGTGTAAGGGACACAGTTGTGCAACCTATATCACTTGTCAACTAGCCAGGAGTTAGTACAAGATGCATTGACACAGGGGGAGCACACACATGTTACTCTTAACTATTTCTCAAATTCAGGTTGATGGATCTTCTGTAAATGTGAAGATTCAGCCCCACTCATGGATACCTAATTTGTGACAATCAACCACTTCATTAACAACTCCAAACAATCTTGATTCTTCATTTCATTTCTTGAAGAAGCCAACACTCAATCTTTAGCTCTCTGAGCTTACTTTACACATAGTTTTACTGCTCTTCTATCACTAATGCTAACATCAATTTCTCTTCAGTCTTTATGTTTTTCCTTTAGGATTGAGGGAAGGGAGTGAAAAATAGGAGAGGCCTGATTGTTTCAGGGCAATAGGTGAGGTGTGATTAAGAGTGGTCTCCTATTTCTTCAAGGAGAGCAAAAGGAGAGATTGAGTACCTCTTTAGAAAGGGAAGGTGAGTTGTGAGAAGTGAGCCAGGATGAGATCCTGATGCAAAAACAGAGAGATTACAGAGATTTTTTATTTTTTTTTAAATTTCTAGGTTCTTATCCCTCTTCTTTCTAATTATACTACTCTGATCCTGCTGATAACAAAAAAGGGGGAGAAGTTACTAGAGGGAAAGTGACTTCGACCAAGGGGGAGAAGAGGAAAAGTGACTTCGACCAAGGGGGAAGGGTCAGTTTTATCTTCAGACCAATCAGCATATGGAGCAACAGAACAACCTCTCAGGATATATGCTATACTTAGGGGGAGCAGGGAGCAGTTCTAAGCACTCAAGGAAAGTGAGTAGTACAATTCAGAAAATGTGTCAAAAAAAGCTTGATCAATAATTTCTGCTATGCTGAAAGTCAAATCTAAAGAGTGGTTTTTGTTATCATCACTCTCAGGATTTATGTTCTTTCCTCAAGACATAAATAGGGGGTGATTGTTGAGTCATACATGCTTCAAGATGATGATAACAAATACCACAAGGCATAAAATGAATCAAGGAACCGAAGCTGATAATCCAATCAGGAAGCCAGCTGTATTGCAGATAAACAAAGGCTACATCTTGTGAATGAAACACTGCAAATAGTTAGGGTTTAATCTATGTAACAAGCCACAACATGCTACAATCAGATATCCGTAATCAAAAGAGGGGTTTGCCATAACCATGCAAGTATATTCGAGAAGTCAAGAAAAGATGAGTTCGAGAAGTCATTCGAGAACTCTACCAAAAAGGGTTTATTCGAGAAGTCCCAGTTCGAGAAGTCAGAGTGTTATATTCGAGAAGTTCTAGTTCGAGAAGTTCAGACTGTTCTATTTGAGAAGTCTGCAATAACTCTAATCGAGAAGTCTATTCAAGGAACTATTCGAGAAGTCATTCGAGAACTCTGAGGAACTATTCGAGAAGTCATTCGAGAACTCTGAGGAACTATTCGAGAAGTCATCATTCGAGAACTCAAGATACATCTGTTCGAGAACTCAACCCTGTGTTAATAAAACATAGTTCTCTAAAGGAAACATATCGAATGAAGATCAAACCCAGAATTACTTTGCAACCCATGACTTATAGACAACGATCAATTACACAGAGGATGTTACGAGTAGGGAGTCAAATTGTAAATATTCGAAGGCTCAAACTCTTCCAAGTGAAAGGTGAAATCAGTCACTGTTTATTTGACTTCAAGGGCAACAATAAGAGTGAAAGCAACCTCCAACATGATTACACATCTACTGAAAGACTCAAAGGATATTTTGACAAATGCATAAAGATCAGCCATTCTGTCTGGGAAGTTCTAGCACAGCTCAATAAGCAGAAAGGCTTATTGACTCTAAAAAAGGATTAACCCTTTTGATAAAGCTACTTTCAGAGACAAAGATCCAAAAACAAAATGACCTTGTGCAGAAAGCATCACGTGGGCTTGGAAGCTAAGTCACCTCAAGAACTTAGTCACTTTTGAAGAAAGAAACATACACTGTCTCAAAGCCTACTGGGATTGTCCAAATCAAGAAGAGAAGACTTTCAAGATAATTCCAGAAATGGAAATCACTTTGAGTATGTGTGTGTGACAAGTTATATAAAAAATGTATCATTACATTTTATGTAACTTACTTGTCTTCATATAGTTTTAAAAATAAGCTGTATGAGCAGCATAGGTTTAGTAGAGAAGAAAACACTGATCACAAGGCTTATAGCTTTAGGTTTTCTTGTAAACACTGAAACTTTGTAACCGTAGCTGTGTATTATTACGCAGAGAATTATCTTCAAATACAACCATCAAGTGGATCAAGCTGATAAGCCAACCCACCTGAGATTTTTTATATCGTGTGTTGTATATGCTTTAGATATTCTATTTATCTTGTTTTGTTTACGTTCTTAAAACAATCTATCAAGACCTCATCAATTCGAAAGAATTTAGTTGAGATTGTATTCAACCCCCTCTTCTACAATCTCGTGGTGTACAACTGGGACATATCAAGATGTGAACCACGCATTTTGATTTTTATCACATAGTTGACTGATACTCAGCAAGTTGTGCTTGAGTCCATCAACCAGTGCTAGTTCTTCAATAACAATATTTCCATGTGAAATCAAGCCATATCCTCTAGTATATCCTTTGCTGTTGTCTCCAAAGGCAATGCTAGGGCCAGCTCTCTCCTCAAACTTAGTGAGCATGGTAGAATCTCCAGTCATGTGCCTAGAACAACCACTATCTAGGTACCAAAGATTATTTATGTCTCCCTGCATACATCAAAATCAAATCAAGCTGATTTTGGTACCCAAGTTTCCTTGGGTCCTGCCTTGTTAGCCTTTCTCCTATTTTTCAAACCCTTACCATCCAAGGGTTCTGATTGAGTTAAATCAATCTTAACTCTTGGTGTAGGCCTCTGAAAAACAGGTTGTTTCACATGCTCATATGCATTAAAGCTAGATGTACAATTAGGCAGAGTATGTGCAAACATGTTATTCATCATCTATGGCAACTGAGGCATATTAAAGGCATTGTAATATGGATTATGCATGAAATGCATGTTAGCATACTGACTAGATGCATGAGCAGGTTGAACACATATGTTAGGCACAACATTCATGGCAGGCATAGGTACTAACTTAGGTATACTAGGCACAGAAGCATTCTTAACAGACTTACAGTTGGCAGATAAATGATTAACACTACCACATCTCACACATTCCTTTCGAGGAGCATATTTATCAGGTGTGTAATTACTATGTTTGTTAATTCCTACCTTGCCATTTCTATTTTTCCTTCTAGCCTTAGCTTTTGGTTCAGTCTTTTCTAACTTATCCTTCAAATTCTTGATGGACAAGTGGCCTATGTTTCCTTGTTCAACTTACTTGGTTTTGCTACATTCTCCCAATACAAAGTTTTGCTGATAGGGCCATACTTCTTATGCAATCTGATCAGGGTTGCATTGCTGACAGGCTTGGACTCCAATGAGCATTTCTCATCTATTGAGTCACTGGCTGATGCAACCTCCCCATCAACTTCTAACTTCGCTTCTGCTATTTTGCAGAAAGAATCAATTCCTTGCTTACTGCAAATTTCTTCAGTTTTAGCCTTTGATCCTTTCCACTTAGCAATTAAATCCTGTTTCTTTTTCAACTGTTCTTTTAAACAATCTTCTCTATTCAAAGCCTCAAGTAATTTATCTTTTGCATCCTGGTAATCTCTTCTCATTGTTTCAAAATCAATTAATTGAGTCTCTAACAAAGTATTCCTATCACCTAACCTAGCATTCAGATCTTTAATCTTGTTGTTTTCTCTGCAAAGTGATTTCAATGTAACATGCATGTTGTACAATTCATTAGACATTTCATTAACAACATTGTCACATTCATCTTTGGAAAGCTCAATCAAATTTGTAGAGTATACCTGGTTGCTTGCTGAACTAACCTCTTCATCATTTTCATTTACTATGAGTACAAGGTTGACAAACTCCTCCTCTTCATCTGAGTCTCCTCCAGCTACCCAATCATCATTTCTTGATACGAATGCTCTTTCCTTTTGCTTGAGAAGATCAAAATATTTCTTTTTGTAGTAAGTAGTCTCAAACTGTTTCTTTTCATTCTCAGCTTTGGATTTTCTGCATTCATTGGCAAAGTGGCCAGCAATTCCACAGCTTTAACATTTAATCTTTGACCTTTCAACCATGCCCTTGTTTGGTTGATAGCTTTTCTTGAATTGCCGGCTCCAGCTGGATTCTTCTTGAATCTTAACTTTGAAAATCTCTTTGACAGAAATGCCAAGTATTCATCTAGATCTTCAGATTCATCCTCACTCAATGCATCAAGTTCTTCAATCATCTTGCCTTTGCCTTTGCTAGTTCCAGCTTCACATTCACAAGTTCTTTGACTTGGTGTGGCTTCCACATTCTTCATCTTCTCTCCATCTTGGTTGGATGGAATATTGGTCACCAAAGCTACATTTCGCCTTTCTTCTGGCTTTTCTCAACTTCTTCATCTTGTTGCAACTCGAGCTCATAGGTCTTTAGAATTCCATACAGTCTCTCAAGTGTAAAATCTTTGTAGTCTTGAGAGTTCCTCAATGAGACTGTCACTGGCTTCCATTCTTTAGGTAAAGACCTCAGAAATTTTAGGTTGGAGTCTTTGGTCTCATAAACTCTTCCATGCAACTTTAACCCATTTAATAATTTTTGAAACCTGCTAAATATATCAGTTAGGCTTTCACCTGTATTAAAGTGAAAATGTTCATACTGTTGTATGAGGAGTTGTTTCTTATTCTCTCTGACTTGCTCAGTCCCTTCACAGAGTGTTCATATAGTGTCCCACACTTGCTTGGCAGTGGTGCAGTTAATTACATTATCGAACATGTCTTGATCAATACCATTGAACAGTATGTTCATGGTCTTTTTGTCCTTCTGGACTTCCTCTTTGTCTCCATCTGTGAATTCTGCTGACAGTTTGGGAATAGGCCTTCCGGCACCTCCAAATCCAGCTGCTTCCCAAACTGCAGTGTTGGCCTACATAGGAATATGTGGACCTTTTTCTTTGCAGTTTACATAACCTTCATCGATGGATAAGAGATGTAAATGCATCTTTACTTTCTAGAGAAAGTAATTATCTTTGTCAAGGACTGGTATTTTCATGCATGTATCCTTCAATCCCATGGTGGTGATCTTTAGACTTCTTGTATGCTAGAAGCTTGCTCTGATACCAATTGTTATTTCTCAGTTATGCACCACGAGATTGTAGAAGGGAGGGGGGGTTGAATACAATCTTGACTAAATTCTTTCGAAATACTGAGGTCTAAACAGATTGTTGTAAGAACACAAAGAAAACAAGATAAACAGATTATCTAAGACACATACAACACAAGATATAAAAAATCTCAGGTGGGTTAGCTTGTTTGCTTGATCCACCTGATGGTTGTATTTGAAGATAATTCTCTGCGTAAGAATACACAGCTGCGGGTTACAATGTTTTAGTGTTTACAAGAAAACCTAAAGCTATCAACCTTATGCACAGTGTTTTTTCTATCCTAAAACTTTGCTGCTCATACGGCTTATTTAAACTATATGAAGACAAGTAAGCTACGTGAAATGTGATGACACTACACCATATATGGCCTATTGCAACATCGATATGTATAAGTGTTACAAAAAGTGTTACAATAAACACAAAACTTGGTAGTCTATTGCAATATTTTTTACAGTGTTGCAAGAAATACCAAAAGTGTTGCAAGCAAAATGATAATTTTGAAATTTTATAACAATTGCAACACTTTTCACACTTTAAAAAAGTGTTACAATACACAACCGAAATATTCTAATTTTTTGTTGGCGAGCTTGCCAATAAGCGGGATATTCTAATTTTTTGTTCCCGGGTTTGCCAAATTTTTTTCGTGCCAAGACTTTTATTAGACAGAAATAATGTTTTATTACATAAAAACAGAAACAACAGATCTCTCATCTCTCTCTCTCACAGACCTCTCTCAGATCTCACTCTCTCGACCTCACCTCTCTCGACCGTCTCTTTCACCTCTCTCGACTAGAGCCGGCAATTTCGTACACGACACGAAAACACGACACGAAAACGACACGAAAATTACGGGTTTGGGTTGACCTTTGTGGTACACGAACACGAAAGTACACGAACACGAAATTACACGGATGAATTTAGTGTCGGTTTTGGGTTTACCCTTGGGTACACGACACGAAACGAAAATACACGAAATAAATAAATATTTAAATAATTTCATTAAAATTATATGAATACATATTTTAAAATTATATTATATATATAATTTTTACATAAGATAAATACAAAATAGTTTCAAATTTTAGTTTCACAAGACTTAAGCACACTTCATTGCTTATGACATATTGACTTAAGACTCGACTAGTAAAAGATTAATATTTAAATATTTTTATTTTTATTTAAAAATTACACGAAACACGACACGAAACGTACACGAAATTAAGGTACACGAACACGAAACGAAACGAATCCTTAACGGGTCGGTTTTGGATTTAGTATTACGTATACAAAACACGAAAGTACACGACACGAAAGTATACGAAATGAACGAATTGCCAGGTCTACTCTCGACCATCTCTCTCACCTCTCTCGACCATCTCTCTCACTCATCTCTCTGACTTATCTATCACACCTCTCTCAAATCCCTAATTAAAACCGTATAACCCCAAATCGATTAGAGTAAAGTTGGAGTGAAGATTCAATTAGAGCTTTAATTCATGGTAAATTACCCAAATTTTTTCGATTATGTTAGATTATACATGGATATATGTGTGTGTATGTGAAAATATTTGGATTATATGTTGGATTTTATACATTGATTTGATTGAATTTTTAATTCGTATCTGGTTTCTTTTCAGAGGAATAGAAATTAGGAACCCCTGTAAAGTAGATTGATATGGGTTGTCAAGGCTCAAAGCTCATTCCATGTTGCTTGGTTTCAGAATATAAGACTTCGATAGTTGAGGCCCCAGATACTGGTATCAGAATACTATTTGATATCTTCTTTTATTGTTTATATGTATTTGTATAGATTACTGATGTTGGGTTTTCGTATCTTTTGCAGTAGATGATTTTAGTGGTGAGGCAGGTGGTTTGCCTGCATTCCGTGAATTCACACTTGAACAACTGAAAATGCCACATCGGGGTTTGCAGTGGAAAACATTGTCTCTGAACATGGTGAAAAGGCTCCTAATGTTGTTTATAAAGGGAATCTGGATAATCAAAAGAGGATTGGTGTCAAGCACTTTAATAGATCAGCTTGGCCTGATTCCCGACAATTCTTGGTATAAGCAATTATCTTTCTTTATCGATTCATTCCGCCTGTCCGTTGTCTTTTCTTGGGATATATGTTTGGTTTAAAGACCTGCTAACCAAAAAATGCTCCATAATTCTCTAAACATAGTTCTTATGCTGTTTGTTTATCGCTAAGTTGTGACCAGCATTGTGAGCGCCTATTATATATGTGTGACCTATGTATTGTTAGCATTGTTCATGTTGCATGTTCGCTACTGCTTGGTTCCATACATAAAAGCGTTCTGATATAATTTCAAGTCTTATCTTCATGTACTTGAACTATAACTGATTGATATTATATTTTCCTTCCGGTAAACTTTCTTTAGCATTTATATGGTCTTCCATTATTGCATAGATATGAACTACTAGTAAACTATGCACACTTATCTTGAAATATGTTGCTTCCCAAATTGTCTGACATTCCTCTCTGTCTCTTTATGTACATATCTATATCCAGCAATTGGAATCTTTAATTTTTATTTAAAAAAATTCAGATATATAATTTCCTATATATATCTTGTACAAGTAAAGGTCGTGCCTTGTATCATGATCTTAATGCTTACAGAGTTTTGTTTGACGAGGTAATTATATATTTACATTTGTTATGGTTTATTATATATAAAATGGATTCTGCAGCTATTTCTCTAATTATGTACTGGCCATATTTTTGCAGGATGGCAATCCTAGACTTTCATGCTTTGGCCTTATGAAAAATAGTAGGGATGGAAAAAGTTACAGTACGAATCTGGCATTTACCGCTCCAGAGTATCTAAGAACTGGTATGGATCTGTTCTGATAGGATATTTGTCTTGGATCAATAGAAATATAAGGTTGCCAATCTAGACATAACCGGAGTGTAGTTGTGTCAGCTTTAAAATCTTGCTGCAACTACTACTATGATTTAGTTCTGAGTTTTCTTTGGAGAGAACGATGGGATGGAAATTGCTTCACCATTTTTTTATTAAACATCCGGTTTCGATTCAGCATTCATGTTGATTGTTGAAGTAATACATCAGCTTCAGACTTGTATAGTATGCCTTAGAGACATTGTAATAAGTAACATACTTCTTAACTCAATGTATTAATACTCATATTAACATCTGATATAAATTAGAACATGTTAATACTCATATTTTGGCATAGCCTCTTCTCTACAAATCACACTAGCCTACGGATTTCAAGTTTTTCAACAGGAAATTGTAGAAATAATTTGGACTCGATGTGAATAAAAGTTGCGAGTCTTCATTTTGAGTTTAGTTTCGGTACAAAAAAAAACTCATATACATTAGACCTAACAATGCGTCGATAATGATTATTTTTTTGTAATTTGCAAAATAATTTTAGATCAGACCATATTAAAGTTGTATGCTTCATGATTGGTCTAGATGGGAGCAGATTTTATCCTAATTGCTCTTATCTTGTTATTAATTTATTTATTAATATTTATGTATTGTCTTTTTCATACTAAGATATGTTTGACTGAACAGTAAATTTATTAATTGCTTATAAAGACGACGAGGGAGCAACAAATGAGGTTAGTTGAACATCTTAAACTTTCACATTTGAAATATAGTAATGTCATCAATAATATGTGTTATCCTTTATAATTTCAAGCTACCTTTAAGCATATACAAGCCATATATGTCGTATTGGTGCAGTTATTATACATCCAAGTTCCCTTCAGGAAGTGCTCATTATTCTATATATTAAATCGTCATTGCTTAATATTATCGAATTTCTTTGAACCTGACTAGATGTTCTTATACATCATGTGTCGCCGAACCGAAAAATGTCTTGTGATTTTTATTACAAACTATAAAGTGATAGTGCCGAAACAAATCAACCAGTATTTCTTCTGTGTGCTTGGTGCTTATTGAAGAGTGTACATTCTTTATGCCAGTACTAATGCGTTCAATATGATTACAATACCAATTCCCTTCTATCTTTTCTCAATGCAGAATATTTACTTTAGAAGTGATTCAGAATATGACCAGAGTTGTTTTGTGACATGGAGCAGAGAAGGTATTAAATATGTGGAATTAAAGTCTCTTTAGTTATAATCTTTCTGAACTCTTCATTGTTCTGTGTATTTATAATCTCCCTGAACTCTTCAATGTTCTGTGTATTTATAATTAATCTCAACACTAATTTTGGGTGAGCTAACAACTTGTTTTACAAGATTTGCTGAGGTCCATATTGGATGCAGTCTTTGCAGAGGCTTTACAGTGATCATATGATCGCGAGGATGACAATGATCATGAGGACAACAAAAGTAATGATTGATGATCAGTACTTAACTACTTATATTTTTTATATGTGTACTTTTGGTAGTAGTTGGTATTTTGATCATTGGAAGACTAAGTTTAATGTAGAATTGTGATGTATTTAGTCGACATGTGTTTCGATCTAGTGTATTGACATTATCTTGTTGGATTTGAAATGTCATTTTTGGGTTTGATATTCTTTTGTGTAAGGCATATTAAAATTTCAAACATGACATTGCAATTTGGACTAATAAAAAGTGTTGCAAATAAGTGTTGCCAACTAAATTTAAAAGTATTACAACAGGGATAAAAATGTTGCTGAAAAATGTTGCAAAAAACATAAGTGTTGCAAAATGCATCAAAATGTTGCAGATTATTGTTGCAAAAATATCAAAAAGTATTGCAAAAGGTTCCAAAATGTTGCATATAAATGTTGTAAAAAAAACCAAAAGTATTGCAAAATGCATAATAATGTTGCAAAAAAATGTTGCAATAAACTCACTTTGTAACATTTTTAAGTCAATTAATGTTGTAAAAAAGTGTTGCATTCGTCTGTTGTAACACATTCAAAATGTTGCTAAAACATGCAAAAGTGTTACAAAAAACTACACCAAACTCTTTTTGTAATACTTTGAAAAGCGTTGGAATAAGTTCAAAAAGCGTTGCTATAGAAGGCTATTGCAACGCCGGCAAATGCAACACCGGGTTTTAGCAAAAGCGTTGCATAAACATCTATTGTAACACTTTTGGGGCCTAAAGTTACACTTTTTTGGTGTTGCAACAGCCCATATTTGGTGTAGTGTGATACATTTCTGGTATAACTTGTCACACACACATGCTTGAAGTGGTAGCCATTTCTGGAATTATCTTGAAAGTCTTCTCTCCTTGATTTGGACAATCCCAGCATGCTTCAACTCAGTGTATGTTTCTTTCTTCATAAGTTACTAAGTTCTTAAGTTGACTTAGCTTCCAATCCAACGTGATGCTTTATGCAAAAGATCTTTTTGCTTTGTATCTTTGTCTCTGAAAGTAGCTTTAATAAAAAAGATAATCTTTTCGAAAGTCAATAAGCTTTTCTGCTTATTGAGCTGTGCTTGAACTTCCCAGATATAACGACTGATCCTTATGCATTCATCAAGATATCCTTTGAATCTTTCAGTAGAAGTGTAATCATGTTGGAGGTTGCTTCCAGTCTTATTGTTGCCCTTGAAGTCGGATAGACAGTGACTGATTGCACCTTTCACTTGGAAGAGTTTGAGCCTTCAAATATTTACAATTTGACTCCCTACTCGTAACATCCTCTGTGTATTTGGCCACTATATATAAGTCATGGGTTACAAAGTAATTCTGGGTTTAATCTCCATTCGATAAGTTCCTTTAGAGAACTCTGGAATTATTAGAAAACCAGGTTGAATCCTCGAACAGATGAGACTTGATTTCTCGAATGTTGACTTCTCGAGTAGTTCCTCTATGTGAGTTCTCGAATGACTTCCCGAATAGCCTATTGAGTAGACTTCTCGATTAGTGTATGTTACAGACTTCTCGAACATAGAACAATATGACTTCTCGAATAAACCCCTTTTTGTAGAGTTCTCGAATGACTTCTCGAACTCTTCCTTTCTTGATTTCTCGAACTTACTTGCATGGTTACAACAAAGTCTCTTTTGATTACTGATATATGAATTTAGCATCTCAAGGCTTGTTACAGAAATAATTCATAACTGCTTACAGAGTTCCATTCTCAAGATATTGCTATAGTTGATTTGCATTTCAGTTAGCTTCCTGATTTGTTTGTCTGCTTCGATTCCTTGATTCATTTTCTACCTTGTGGTATTTGTTATAATCATCTATAGACATGCATGTCTCAACAATTTATAGCCTCGTTCTTTGCACCAGTACGTTGCCTTGATAATTCTTAACAAGTTTCGTGTTTTAGTCGACTCGAAACTCCTCCTTTAACTTAGGCAAAATGGACGGTCAAAATAATACGTCCAGAGTTCACTTTCCTGAGAATTACTATTACACGACTCGCACTCCAACATTTTTAATAAATCATTGGAAACTATTTAAATACGAAATCACTTCTAAAATCATCTTTGGTATTTTTAATATTTATAATAAAAGTTTTGATTCAAAAACATGAGTCTAGATAGGTGAAATGTATTTTCAAAGTCGAGTCAACTACGGAGTTTTACTATTTGCACTACTTTCACTAAAACGTTCATAATTCAATAATCGTTAACTCAAATGACGCACTATTTTTGTCTGCACGATCTAGAGAAGGTCTATAATGTAATTAATTCAGAGTTTGGCTCTGGACAGAGGACCTATTTTCCGGATTTTACTAAACAAGACAGTGGGTTATGCAGTGAATAGTGTCATTTCTTTTAAGGGCTTTCACTTGCGCAACCTAGGCTTACGCATTTTTATATAATCATAAAATAATCATTTCAACATAAAACCTTTGAACAAACCTTAATAAATGTACTTAGCATTTTATCACACAATTTCACATTTTATTTTGGCTTTTAAGGAGTTCGATCATAGCCTCAAAGTTGGTACATTTCTGCAGTTTGGTTTCTTAAACCGTTTTCACTAAAAATGACATATCTCCTAAACCGTAAATCGGATCTACACGATTCTTACGCCAAAACGATCTACGAAACAAGATCTACGCTTACATTGTTAGTGGTCATTCTCACAGTGGTTGTTTCTGTCTCTGCCTTATTAAGGCTAACAAAATTTCGCCATTACGACATCTCAAATACATACATTTCCAAATTTTGTAACAATCCAAGATAATAGAAAAGTGTCCAGAGTTGAAGATTGATATTAAAGGGCTAAGTTTGGAGTCACCTAGCGATTGTGATGCAAGTGGAGCCGATAATGATACTCCTTGATGCTGTTGTCTTATTATGTGAAGAACTTAGATTCATTGTATAATTAACTATATATATGTTGGGCCATATTTGACTTGTTTATGTACGTTGGTTTAAGTATTATTCGAAAATTTGTGTTAGAAGTTATTTATATAATGAAGTTGTAAATGTAATTGGTTTATGTTGGAAGTTGCATCTGTTATTGGCTTGCTTGATTCTTGGGATGGATATGTTTTATATTTGGATGTTTCATTAATTAGGAAGCAAGTTTTTACAAAATTATCACTAAAGATGTTGCCATAGCCTGTAAAAATGTTGCTAAAACTTGAACAATGTGAACTAGTAAGTGTTACTATAACATGATAGGGTGCAGGTAAAAATGTGAACTGTTCTATCAACTAGTATTACTGTAGAAGGACAAATATGTTGGAATAGGCTATATGGAAACATCACAAGGGTTTAAGTATTGGGTACAATGTTGCCATAGATTTTATGCCAACATTAAAAATAGTGTTGCTACTTGCACGAAATGTCGCCATAAGTCCCTAAGGCAACATTATGTTGATGTTTGCCATAGTTCGATAAAATGTCTTGGCTTAACCTCTATGGTCACACGACAATTTTTAACACCTTCAAAATATGGTTTAGCCATGAGGAGAATTGATGCATACATTTAGTTTATCAAAGTTGGCTAGGTCTGATGGGGAATAGGGAATAAGCGGCTTAGATTTCCTGTAATGTTTAAATTAATATAAAAATTATATTTTTTAGTTTGTAAGAATTTTATTTTATATAAATTGTTTATTAGTTAATCGTTAAAATAAAAATTAGTAGTCATTATGTTTAGTTAATTGATATTGTGATAGCCCCAAATCCGGGGTCAGGAATCCAGACCATCACACTCAAATTCCATTTATTAGCACTATCCTTTTTTTTAATATTTTATTACCATTTAATACTCACATAAATGACCCCACAGTAATCTCAACACACACACACACACACACACCAGTCATATGCTCAGAGAACAACATCCATAATAATAATAACTGTTTAAAGTTAAAAGAGTTATTATAAACCCAAAATCTTACTTAAGTACATTGCTGAATATTACTTCGAGAGGAAACATTTCAACAATCAAAAGTTTAGTTCTCAACTTACACACTTAATACACATAAGTCTACCAATACCCATCTGCCTATCAGCTACCTCAGGGATAGGCTCCAGCACTCTCTCAAAAGGTCGTCTTTCCCTTACCCTCTTGCGGGGTGTAGTGCGGAGTATCGGCATTTGACATAGCTGTTATATACATAAGTAGCCAGAGTGAGCTATGATAGCTCAGCAAGATAAATTTATAAACTAGTATCAAAGGAAACATATATATATATATATATATATATATTAATAAACGAAGACCCATCAAAATTTTTAAGAAAAGAATAAATTTTTATTTATTAAATAAACCATCTATTTATTTTTATAAGAAAAGAAATATAAAACCATATAATATCAGTTTCTCTTCTAATATAATATAATATTAGTTTCTCTTCAAAATCATAAAAATAATTCCATAATTTCATACTATTTCTCCTTTTTCAGTATGTCAATCTGTAACCATTATCAATTCTTTCTTTAAATACTTTGGGGATATCTGCTGTCGCCTGATACGTTAGGACGATAATTAGTCGCCTAATCGTACCTGCTATCTGTTTACTACTAGTAGAAGGAATGATCCAACCTGGTCATCATCCCTGGAGGAAGGCTCTCTATTACATCCCCTTCGGCATCTCTTGGGCCGTAATAAAATATTGAGTGCTGGACTGTGCCGAACACAGCCTCTTACGCTTGCTGTTGCAATCCCCCCTTTTTATCAAATCATTATTCCATTCATAAAACACCATTCCATATTTTCCATTTTCCATTTCCATTTTCATTTCCATTCACATATATCATTTCCATTTCCCTATATCATCATCTTTAAAAATGCATACATCATACTACTTTGATTATGACTCAGACATCTCTTCTGTATTTAATAAAGTCAAATATGCTATTAAATACATAAACTATTCCTTCTATTTTTTAAAGTATTAAATAATATTCAAATAATATTTATTAAATCACAAATGTCTAAAGATTATAAATAACAGAATATTATAAACCATATAACCCTAGATAACAACTGATACCATTCTTTTTCATATCTTTTGAAGCCATAAAGTATATTAGCTCCATTCATATTCATATCCATATCCACAATCCATATCCGTAATCCATATCATATATTGATATAAGATTCATATATTATCTAGCAAAACCACTTTTCTTTAAACATAAACAAATTATCAAAATAAGGGTAAAAGAAATCTTGCCTCGATCTCTAAATCCTAGAGGTATGACCCGGTGTTCGTCTTGAGTTTCTATAAGAACGAAAAGGATCATCATTAGCATATGCCCCATTATAATTATTATTACTAACAACACTTATCCTTACCATTTAACTCACTTGATCCCCTAATCTTTTTATAACCTTATCAAAGATATTTAAATATAACGTACATGGGTTCCAAATTAATACCTTTAATAATTCTCAATCATTTCCGTATTCGTTTTAGCTTATCAAGCACACCATAACATAACTCTTATTAATACCACCACTAAATGACACTAAGCCCATTATCAAGGTATGTCATTATCTTATACACTTAATTGATATTTGAGTCTTAAAGACTTTTAAGTCGACCATTCACTCGAGAAAATTATCCTTTATCCGTTTAAGGGGTATTCCATTAACGTACCCTTGATCTAAATATTTTTATAAAATTGAAAAATTATTCGTTCGACATTAGACCTTCTCCTATACCTTCCTTATGACCTCTATTATTTAATTATCAAGATTCGTAACGGAATCACTAGGTTAAGGGTGTTTAATTGAAGTTACGAACTCGCACTTACATTTTCGAACCACTTTTACGATTTTGGCCATATCTCCTAAATCGTTCATTGGATTTTTACGTACTTTATATCAAAACGATCTATGAACTAAGCTCTATCCTCTCATGGTAAGTTGGTACTCTGGACAGAACCCTAACCGTATGAGTATGGGTGTCAAAAACAGGGCATCTTTAGGTTTAACGAAAATCGGGCATTATAACTGCTATAACTTAACAATTTCCCAAAAATACACCATCATCCCTTCATTATCCAACATGTAAACCAATCCCTACACCATGTGGTCTTCATACCAGCCATGGTTACAAGTCCATACCACCTCCATATTCAATCCATCACTTATAAACATTCATATAATCATGATTTCATGCTTATTATACACTTAACCACCAAACTAACTATAAATCATCATAAACTCAAGATAATACTAAGGGTTCATGAACTCCATACCTTCCTTGAAGCTTGAACAACACTAAATAAGCCTTAACTAGTCCTTAAACAACCTTAAAATAGCTTGGATAGTCTAAAGAAACCATAAAAACAAAGTTAGTTCTTGAAAGTTACTATTCATCCATTCAAAGAACTGCAAAAATGAGGGCCTTAACATGCTTTTCTGGTCAAGTCTCCTAAAGAAGAGTTGTAGAGTATCTTAATACCTTTCCAACAAGCTATATCACAAAATTTCATTGAGAAATGAGAGAGATATGCTTGATTTACTAACCTGCTGTCTTTTTGGCAGAAAATAAGAAAAGTGTGGAAGATGGAGAGATTTTGTGGTGGCTAGCTCTTATCTTGATCTTGGTAGATATTTTACATAATTATATGGATAATTATCAAGTAATCTTGCTAGATAATCCGTGAGAAAAGTTAGTGGAAAATGATGTAATGAGTGATGTCATAAGAGATGATCTAGAATCCTTATTCTTGATTTTCCAATTAATGTTTTAATGATTCTTGATTATTGGTAATGTAGTGTATATCCTTGTTGTATCACTAATCTTGGTTATTTAGTCTCCATATTCGTCTAATTACGATTCGTTTCGAATATATCTCATTATCCAAGTGGTTCTAAATTGTTTAACAATACAAATTCCTCTGGCATTCCCTTGGCTTAATAATCCCCTGGTTTAACCTAATTTCACATGCTCCTCAAAGTATAAACCCTTTTCATATTCCATACTCTTTAATATCCAATACAATAGTGCTCAATTCAAATTAGACATCTTAAAATTCTATACTCAGGAATTTCTGAAATCCGTAATTGTTTCGAGTCACTCATTCTCATAGTACAATGTTAATATGATTTCTGATTATTCATTTTCTGTTTCACTTATATGGTATCTACATACCATTTTCCTAAATCCTCAAAATTTACTATTCATTTGATCACTGTAGCATTGCTAAAGTTAGGGTTATTACAGATATGAAAAATAAAAATTAACTGTTATTCAGTGTAACTTGATTTGAGTTTAATCTTGGTTGAAACGTATCTAGATCCAATAGAGAAACATGTTACATTAATTTTAATTGGTCTAAAATTTAATAGATTCTGATTGATGTTAAAATAATTCACAATCTTGTGATTGGTTAATTAAAACACGGTAGATTTGGGTATCCTTTATTATAATAAAGGATGTTAAAAAACAATTCATAACTAAAAGATATATAAACACATGTAATATACTGTTATGTGGATTTATAGAAAAAAATTATCTACGGTTAGTATAATTTTTTTAAAAATAAAAATCATGTGATATGCGAAGTTATTAAATCAAGATATTTTTATATTTAAATTTAATTTAATCGCGATTAGTAAATTAGAATAAGTATGGTAAATAATAAAAAGAGAAAATGACCAAAATGCCTATTTTTCACAAGTTTTTGCCCAAAATACTGATTTTGAAAAAAATGGCCCGAAATACCGACGGGATACGGAGAATCGTCCTCCGTGTTAGGGTGTTGCGGAACACCGTGTACCGTATTATGCATGATACGGAGCTGCGTCCTCCGTGTTAGCATGATACGGTGGACTGTGCACCGTGTTAGATGGGTGCGCAGCACTGTCACGGAATACCGTCCACCGTATCATGCCCTGTTACGGAACACGGAGCTCCGTATCATGCCCTGTTACGGAACACGCAGCTCCGCAACACACCCCCTATCACGGTACACGATGTACCGTGTCCCGTCAGTAAAAACGGCCATCCAGTTTCCCAGGTAATTATTTTGGGCCATCACCCTAATAAAAATTTTGATTTTGTAGTATTGACTTATATGTATTTATTAATTAATTTATTAACAAATTGTGTATAAATATATTTTTGAGCTTATAAAAAAATTAAAATTTTGAAGGTATGGATTTTATCCAAGTTATTGAAATTTGATTTCAAATCCGATTTTTTTTTTAGATTTTTAGTTAAGTTAGATTATAATTATTTAAAATTGATTATAATTGTAAAATATATATTATAAAAATCAATTTATAATGTATGATAATATGATTGTCATTGAAAATTAATGAATGATTAATTATGAAATTTAATTTAAAATATATAATAGTATATCGTGATTGATTTCAAATTAAAATTGTGATTTTCTAGTAAATATTTTTGATTTTAAAAATATGTATTTATGAATATGTTTAGTAAAATCATTATTTTATTTAAATTAGAAGTGTTAACTAACCATGGTTAAAGAGGTAGGCTGAGATTGTAAATATGGAAAATTCTTAATATAACATGATTGGTCTAAAATTTAGAAATTAGTTCTGATTGGTCTTAAAATAATTACTCGATTCCGATTGGTCAACTGACCTGTAGTAGACTCGGGTATTATAATATAGAATTGTTACTAATTATGATATTTAATATTTATGGTAAGCTAATTGATAAAAATTTAAATTAATTTGTTAATTTTGATAAACTCAGTAATACATTAATACATGTTATCACGTGACATATATGATAGAGTATTTAATTAATTTTAATTACAAATGTGTTTATTATAATATATAAAAATAATGTTGTATTATTAATATTGCTTTCAAAATGAGATTGCTTGATCTTAAAAATTAAGTTTTTTTAATTTTATGATTATTATTATGTATCATAATTATTATCGTATAAAATCTTAAAATACCGTTTACATAGCACATACTATAATTTTAATTTTCTTGAAATAAATGCTACAATTTGGTTGGAATAATAATATTATATCCTATTATATTTTATTATATAATAACAGTAAAAGGGTAATATAAGAACACTGTCATAGGTCAAAGGTTCGATACTCACCAACAACATATTTATAAATTATATTTTATTATATTCATATAATAATCATATTTAATGTTTTATAAGAATAATTATGGTATAAGAATATTAAAAAAGGATGATCATTTTTTACATTTATCCTATTCAATTCAATGTAGAAGTCCTACACTTATAATTAATCTATAGAAGTCCTACATTTATAATGTTATTCAATGTAGAAAACCTAATTATATATGATTTAAATCATTGACATACAACTTTTCATAATTAAATATAAATACACTTTTAAGTTTATAACATATTAAAATATAAAATATTTTTTTATGTAAAATCCAACGGTTAGACGGATAATATAAGAGTACTACCATATAGATCAAAGGTTCGATACTCACCAACAACATATTTATACCTATGGTAGTACTCTTATATTATCCCTCTTACTCTTATTATATAATAAAATATAATTGTATTTGGTTGTTAATAGGGTTTATCTTCAAATAATAACAAGCGTATTTTAATATTAAAACGAATTATTAATTCGAATAGAATTTTCAACGTAAAAAATCGTCGATTTCTTCTCTATTTTGTTTCGGCATAATGTTAATTGGAAATATTTGTTAAGCCATCACTAAAGTAAAGATTATTTTGTTAATTTCACGTGGGTTGTAAAATTGTCCAAATTAAATTTTAAGAATTCAAGATAGAGTACAAATATTAAATCGAAAGTGTAAAATATCAATTTCTTAACAACAATTTGATATTTAAATTAAAAACATATAAAATTTAAAAATATTAATGCAATTTTAGATATTAAAAAAGGAGATAAGGAATCGTACATTGCACGAATTATAAATTACACCGTAATGGATTAAAGAATATAAATTATTTTAGTTGTATCGGGTTCCGATATTCCGATCCATAAACATCCGTAAGTTTGGGGATGATGTGATGATGATGATTAATCAAAAAGAAATTCTTGTATACAAACGAAAAATAGGAATTTATATGTGAGGTACCAACTACCAAGGGAGGGGACTACGGGAGTGTCGTCCACCACTGACTCTAATTGCAATAACTAATTAATTTTACGCAGAGAGAAAGAAAGAGAGGGGTTTAAGTTAAACAGAGACAGAGAGAGAGAGGTTTGAGCAGGCTGAAACACAATGTCTTCGTCGTGGTCAGACCTAGACAGGCAAATAGAGCAGCTCAAGAAGTGTGAACCTCTGAGTGAGTCAGAGGTCAAGTCACTTTGTCTCAAAGCCATGGAAATTCTTGTTGAAGAAAGCAATGTTCAAAGGGTCGATGCCCCTGTCACTGTAATGCCCCTCTCTCTCTCTCTCTCCCCATAATATTTTTGTTTATATATTTTTAGAGGTAGCCTGGGTTGTGTTCTCTTCTTTAAGTTAATGAATCAACTACTACTGTTCTGCACTATCTATTAGGGTTTTGTGTTTTTAATATCGATTGCCCCCTTTGAAGGGGCCAATTTATCACCTAGTCACATTAAACTGCTAATTGTATTCAACCAACTCATTCAACTATGCATTTTTGCATTCATATTTGCAATTGCTTTCGAGTGGTGAATTCTTGCATTTGGTTCCAATATAGCAATGCGACCAAGTATAGCATTGCATTGGACTTGCTCTCATACCAATGCCTACAGCTATTTAGCATTGGACTTGCCTCTTAGGTATCCAGAAATGAGTTCACTTGTTTCTTCTTGTACCCCATCAAAGTTTGTCAAGCAATTACATAATGCGTACAATTTCCCGAAACTACTAACAAGATTGATATACTCCTTTTTTTGAGACATTGATTTGCCTCTTGTAACTTTTCGCTTTTGTCACCCCCCAATAGATCTGCGGTGACATTCATGGGCAATTTTATGACTTGAAAGAGCTTTTTAAAGTCGGAGGGGATTGCCCAAAGACCAATTACTTATTTCTGGGAGATTTTGTTGACAGAGGGTTTTATTCAGTGGAGACATTTCTACTTCTGCTTGCCCTCAAGGTGTACATCTCACTTTTCTTTATGTTGAGAATATCTGATATTGTGATTCTTTCTCCTTCGCTTTTTGTATACTGTTATGATCTTGACAAAATTTCAAGTACTGGCCTTCTAGTGCTATTGTCCCATATAAACCTGGATTTCCCTTAGCTTTCCAACCACCTACACAACGATAAAAGCTTCTATAGAATAAACAGCAAAACTAAACAGCATAAGAAGATAGTTCGAAACTTGACTATGACAGTATATCATGTATAATATGTCCAAAAGTAGCAGGTGAATAGATTTTCAAAGGTCAAGACCCACAAAGATGAGGTGATCATAGAGAATCTGGAATCCAAACTTTTGTTCTTTTATAGCAGTGACTTGCATAAATGGTAACATTTCCTTTTGCTGATTATTTATTCTAGGTCTCCTGACATATGTGTACTACGTATTGGTAATTCTGATAGAAACAATACAAAGTCCAATAGCAGTGAAATCAGTCGAATTTTGTTTTTGAATTATGAAATGCTGTCGCTAGTAATTAGTAAACGTGTAACCATATATAATGTGTGTTGGAGGACGCCATCAATATTTATATGAAAGTGAAGTATTACTTTTCTAAAGTTTTTGTGGAGAGTCCAAGTGATGGGTTGATGTCTTTATTTGAAAGTACACAAATTCTGCATGTTTAGCATGTGTAAAAATTTGCAACAAGGAGTTCCCCAAGTTGGATGCTTTTGTAACTTTTTTTTTCGAAATATGCCCTTGTTATGTCTGTTCCAACTTCCAACAAAAGGTTTTCGTTCAAATCAGGTCAGATATCCGGATCGAATAACACTTATTAGGGGAAATCATGAGAGCCGGCAAATCACTCAGGTTCCGTCTCTACTTTAATCGTTATAGGCATACATCTTCATTCTTGAATTTATAATGTACTCTTTGCCAGGTATATGGATTCTATGATGAGTGCCTCAGGAAGTATGGCTCTGCGAATGTTTGGAGATATTGCACAGATGTATTTGATTATTTAAGGTTTGACTACTCTCAATTAAGATTAGCATGAGTCTTGTGTCATGAAATAAAATTTAGACTACGGATACACATAAACTATTAGTATTTACAAGTCTACTTGTTAAGAATAGAAATTAAAATAGTAATGTCCTTATTTTATTTTGTGAAAATTGAAAAAAAAATATTTCTCTTTATGTGCTGACTTTTGCTTTAAAGCATCACAAAAGCTGGGACATAGCTCCTAGGTTTGACGCTTTAACATACAGATCAATTTGTGTGGGAAAAGTTTTAACTTAATATAGTACAATATTTTTGCATTATCACATAATATAATCCTCATTGCATTCTTCATTTTGTCAACAGTTGCATACATATTTGTGTAATGTGTTGACAAGGCAGATACAGCAGATATGCACACAATTTTCTGTCAAGCTTCTGGAAACACGACCTTACTTAATGTTAATTTTGTTAAGCTCTTTGTAAAACTACAAACTATTAAAGTACTGTTTGTCTACAGTCTTTCAGCTTTAATTGAAAACAAGATATTTTCCGTTCACGGAGGTCTATCTCCTTCAATTTCCACATTAGACCAGGTTTGAGAGCTCAGCCCCCATACTCCTTTTCTTTTTTGGTTTTAATGAATGCATAGTATTGACATAAGCTGCACCTGCATGACAGATACGCACTATCTTCAGAAAGCAAGAAGTACCCCATGATGGTGCCATGTGTGAGCTACTATGGTCTGATCCAGAAGACACTGTGGAGGGTTGGGGTTTGAGTCCTCGTGGTGCTGGTTTTCTCTTTGGTGGCAGTGTTGTTAATGCTTTTAATCACTCAAATAATATTGACTACATATGCCGTGCCCATCAATTGGTTATGGAAGGTTATAAATGGATGTTCAGTAACCAAATCGTTACAGTCTGGTCAGCTCCAAATTACTGCTATAGGTAACATTAGCAAGTGATCCAAATTTTTCTTCAAACTTATCCAAGTATTAAATTCCTTATTCATGCTTAAATGTGTTGCAGATGTGGTAATGTAGCTGCAATTCTTGAGCTTGATGAGAATCTTAATAAGCGATTCCGTGTCTTTGAAGCAGCACCACAGGTTTGTGAGTTCACATTTGTGTTTTGTTTCATTTGTTTTGCACTTTTGCTGTTTCTTTTCTCGGTAGCATAGCTCGTCAGTTTGACATATACTTTGCACAGTGTCATGGACATGCCTTTTCTAAGTCAGGAAAATGTTCCTCTTTGACTGATTAGGAAAAATGTTAATTATGTCTAGACTTGGGGATATTCGAACAGTACCATAAATACTGTTTGAGAAAGAAGATGTGTAGTTTCTTCAGGTAATGTAGCTGGTGATGATTAGAGTTTTGAAATTGTATTGAAACATGATAAAATCTCTGGTATATCATGTACGCAAATTTCAACCATCAAGAAACAAGAAGCAAAATAATAAAGCTGCTTTATCTCTGTTGTTTTGCCACTAAGAGCAACTCCAATCCAACACTATAACACCAAAATAGTGTTAGTTTTAGTGTAAAACCAACTCCAATGCAACACTATAATAGTGTAAAAGTTACACCAAATGAATAGTGTGACACCAATTTTGGTATCAAAAGTACATTTGGTGTACTTTTTACACCAATTTGGCGTCTTTCATAATTCTTATAATGTCCTTGTGTTTGTAAACAATTTTTTTTTCCTTTCATGTCCCATCTATTTCTTATTATATCCCAACAAGATACTTGCTTTTGGAAAAGTGAGAATATCAAATCTTCTTTTTAACATTTAGTGCAAGATATAGTGTAAATGGTTTGGATTTGGTTTTGTGGATGGTGTCATTTTCACACTAAAATAGTGTAAAAATTACATTATTTTAGTGTTATGGGTTGGAGATGCTCGAAGTATAATGTTTGTTTAAAGTAGTCCTCGAGGTTCTTGAATGCATATATTTTGTTTTGTGATATATCAATTAAAGTTTGGGTCATTGCTTTTGTTCATAATGAAGCAATTAGACACTTTCTACGTACAAGTCACCAAGATGTTTCTGCATTTATTAAATATGGTGGCATATATATATATGAGAAAAATGGGCCTGAGGTTGTCCTCAGGGATTTCTCCTGAGGTTATAACAAATAGCCTTTAGAATAAGTGGTCCCGCAGGGGCATCTTCGTAAATATTAATTTTTTTTATTAGTAAATTTACCTAAATGCCCTAAAATTTGTATTAAAAAGCTTTTAACCTCAGGGTTTTCTCCTGAGGTCATCCTCAGGCACTTGATTCTCTATATATATATAGGGTCTTGTTATAATAGAAACTAACTTAGAATAGAAACTAGAAACTAAACCTAAATTAAATATTTCAAGCTAATCTAATGATCAAATTAGGGGTACCCCAATACAAAAACCGTTTAAAATTATTGGCTCTATTCAACAAAAAATTAAAAAAAATATTAAAAAAAGTTACTGTTCACGTGATGACGTGGCACGTGAACAGTAACTTTTTTTTTTTTATTTATATTTTTGTTGAATAGAGCCAAGAATTTTATAAGTTTTTTTGAAGGTGCCCCTAGCGGGGCCATTAAAATAAATGAAATATAATTTATTTAGTGTAAGTTTCTAGTTTCTATTCTAAGGTTAGTTTTTATTTGAACGCTAGCCTATATATATATAGAGTCACGCTCTATGGAGAACCACACTAAACTGAGAACCTGAGAACTCTAATAAGTTCAGTAGCGGAACTTTAAGTTCAGCAACAGAATATTTGTTGAAAAAAGTAAGTTCAGTCGTAGAACTTTGTAGAAAAAGCAAGTTTGGTTGTAGAACTTTTAATGTCATGCGCAAAACTTTGAAAAAAAAAAAAACAAGTTCAATTGTAGAAATTTTAATTTCATGTGCATAACTTTGAAATTCAATAGCATGATATTATTTTTTTATTACGAAACAAAATAGGTTCTACAGTAGCATCCAATGGTTCTCCGGTTCTCTTTTAAATAGTGGTTCTCATTTGAATCAACCCCTATATATATATATATATATATATATATATATATATATATATATATGAGTAAGGCTGTAGAGAGAACATGCTTAAAAAGAGAACGAGAGAACAACTTAAAATGTTGATTTTTAAAATTCAAAAAAATTATAAATATGTTTATATCATTAATACAATTCTAAAAAACACAATTATGAACAACAAATACATGTGTAAAAAACTATTTGTGAGATTCTAAAAGAGATTCTTCAAAATTTGTAAGATTCTAAAAGAGATTCATAAAAATTTGTGAGATTCTAAAAGAGATTAAATAAACAAAATTCCCATAAATATTTTTTTCCACAAAAAATTATTCAAGTTTGAGAATCATAAAATACATCTAAGAATATGTATAATTTTTTAAAATTTTTAAATTAATTTTTTAAGATGTTCTCTCGTTCTCTTTTTAAGCATGTTCTCTTTAGAATCTTGACATATATATATATATATATATATATATATATATATATATACATACATATATATATGGTCAGAACCAAGTTAAATGAGAAGTGTGAGGACTAAAGCAAATCATCAAAATAATTTGGACGAATCACCAAAATTTGGATTGATCTATAAAAAATCGGTGAGTAGTTGGTGTGAAATTAACCATAGTCGGTTTGGTTCGAGTTTGAACATGAGGTGTTAGGCTTAACATGTATAATAGTTATTTAAGTCCGAGTCAAAAATTTGGGAACACCGTAAAGAAAATAGCGAATCTTACATTATTTTTTTTGTCATTGTTACATTCAGAGATTCGGTTGTTGATTGTATAAGTGTATTCATTTTATGTAAATCAAAATTATGAAATACTTGTTTTATGTTAAATCGGTGAGTTTTGTATAGAAATTTGGCGACTTGCTTTGGTTCTTATAGTTCTCATTTTGGTGCTCCTGACATATGTAACTTATGACTTGTGTATTGTTTTAAAAATTTTATTTTAATGTGTATATTATACAATTTTCTAGTTATTTAGTTTTATGGTCTATTATTTTTATTTTTTTATAATGTCGTTATGTAATTTTTATGACCCCAGTCCCCAGTTCTATTTTTTATTTTAATGATTTGTAGTTTTGCACATGTGTGAAACTTTGTTGTCTATGTAGAAATTTGTTGAGATGGGACTCTAATTTTCTTATTCTCTTTCATTAGTTTTAGTTTTACCCTTGATAAAAAATGATCGCATACCATATTCAATCCATTACGTGATTATATTTAAAATGAAATAAAGTTTATAACAATATTAACACTTGTATAATTAAAAAGTAAAGCTTAAATAAAATTTAATAGAATATTGTGAGTAATTTTAATAGGATTGTATATAATCAAAATTGTTATAGGATTAAGAGTAACATTTAAGTAATGGTAATGGTAATGCTAACAATACTAATGGGCATTAACTATTATTTAAGTATTTTGACTTGCTTCCGATTGCACAAGTATTGCATTTAGTGTTGAGTTAATAAAATTTAAAAAAAAAACACATTTATGTGAGTTTTTTCGTATTCTATATGGATCGAGTATTGCCATATTTCTTTAGTAAATAGTAATATATTGATCTTACTTTTAACCATAATATCTATATTTCACTGATAATTTATAGAGTAAAACTAAAATTATTAATTACCAATTTGTTATAGTAGCAATATTTTTATATTTTTAAATACCAATTTGTTATACGATTTCGTATAAAAAGCTCCTATTTTTTGTGATTTAAATTTGGTCCAGAAGATTAAATATTTCACATTCTTATAATTTTAATAGGTGATCGAACCGACCTAACTAATATATGTAAAAGTAACTAGTAAATATTAAGTAATATTAACATATGCAAATATTATAAATTGAGTAAATCGCATGTAGTAATTAAAAATTATGTAAGATTGTGTACTCTTATATAAAAAGAGAAAATTACCAAAATAATCATATTTGAGCATGTTTGGTCCTATTTACCAACGGGACACGTTAAATCGTGTAACGTGATATATGGTCGAACATGCGATTTCGTCTTTCGTAGAACTACATGACACGGTAGAATGGGTAACGTGTTTAGTGTAATATGGTGTATTGTGTTTCGTGTTATCCGGGTGCGTAGCACAATCAAGGTACACGTTCTTCCGTATCCTTCATAACACGGAACTGTGTGCAACATATCCAGCTAATACGGAACTACGTGCAACGTATACAGTTAATACGAAGGACGAAACTCCGTATCCCTTCGATAAAAAGGGTCACATTCCCGCGTTTCAGTATTTTTGGCCAACACTATTTATTTTTGATTATTTTGGGCCTTCACCCAAATAGAAATTAAGATTTACATAATGAAAATTTAGATATGATGCCGAAATTAAATTTTAAATGAAATCTAACATATACATGGTCAACGAAATAGTAATAAATTTGAAAGTAAGTTTCAAATAAAATTTAAGTATTTAACATATAGAAAAGATATTAAGTGGTATAGGATTTATAGAGACAAAATTGGAATAGAATTGGATGCCAGTGTCAGATTAAAATAAATAAATAAATAAATATAATAGTTTAATGTATCTATTATCTATTATAGCAAAATTTTTTGTGTAATATGTTTAAGTTTTAAATGTATTCTATTTGTAATTAAAAATTGTAAATTTTTTCCCGTGTTATATGATAAGTATAAGTATATATATTTTATTATGTTAACCAGACCCAAATGAATAGCCTATTACTATCCAAGATTATGATTTTAATGTGGCCTAAGAGATCAAATAGATCATATTGTTATTATTTTAAGGGAAATGCTAACTATAACTCGGTTAATCATTTAATTCTCCTACACAAGTGCACCTGTCATAAATAAAATGTTGTAGCTTTCCCATGAATGCAACTAATACTCCCTCTATTCTCAAATGTGTTGTTTGACTTTTTGGCACACATTTTAAGGTAATTTAAGTACTAAGTTAAAAATGTAGTTTTTAAAAATTTCTATTTTTCAATAAAATTTGATTCAATATTTTTATTCACAATTTTTTTATTACAAATAATATATGTAACTATGTGGTCAAAGCACTTTAAAATATGTGTCAGAAGTCAAAAGACGAATAGCAAGATATTTAAGAACAGAGGGAGTAATACGTTCAAATATTTATGAAGTATAAGAAAGGATTTTATGCTAAACTAAACAAAAGGACTTTACATTAAGCTAATCGACTATTAAACAGTTTGATCATTTTTTTAATAATTGTAAATTATTGATTTGTATCATAAATATGTTTTTAGTTATCAAAAATAGAAACAAATATTCAAATAAAAAGTAACTTTACTTAATACATTTTATTATAAATGGAAAAACGTTCATGTTAAAAATAATTAAGTTGAATGATGCTATAAAAATTTCGCCTAACTTTTCCCCGTTATTCGTATTCTAAATTAGGGATTATTATTATGATACAAATTCAAGAAAAATAATTTTAGCTTTCTTTTATAAATATTAGTGAAATATAAATATTATGATTTAAAAATAAGATCAAAATATTAAAAATAAGATTTGCCTTACTAAAGAAATATGGTCATACTTTGATTCGTAACGAATACGAAAAACTGACATAAATGTTTTTTTTTTAAAATTTTATTAGCTCAATGGTAAATGCAATACTTTGGTTAATATCTGCTGGTAATTGAAATTTGTGCAATCGGAAGCAAAGTCAATATACTTATAAAACAAGCATTACCCTGATTTTAAATAGACCCAAGTGCAAACTAGTCATCCCCGACTGTCAAAATTCTAATGTTTTGGTTTTAATAATGTTGTATGGATATTAATGTTTGGACTTACCTCATATATATGTCCAAATATTTGTGAATACTTCTAAAATTTGTTTGGTGATACCACTTTTTCCCTTTAGTGGCCTCCTTAGACCTCAGCTGATGTTGTAGGATCTGTAATATAACTAGATTCTGATTCTGTGGTTTATAATTACCAACTTCTAACCGATAAGCAACAAAGAGCTGTATTAACTAGTGGTATGTCGGTGTATTGAAATGCAGGAATCACGAGGAGCTCCTGTGAGAAAGCCACCACCTGATTATTTTCTCTGAGGAAAAATTATTGAAGAGGTGTAAATTCTAGTAATGACTATTTAAAGCCTACACTGAAATATGACAATGTGTGATACTTGAGGATTTATGGATGCACAATCTCACACATTTTTTATAATTAGTGTATATATGTAGAGAATACTTCATTTGACCCTGACTGGTAAGTTATTATTTCTTCTTCCTTCAAATATTTTACTTGTAGTCTAGCAATTTATTTGTTACAGAATGAGTTGTAAATTTTGACGTGTAAACAAGCTGTTTGAGTTATATATTCTGTGTAAATCATGCATAAGGCTGTATTATTGTTTGAGAAGTCAGGGTCCAAACCACCAAGGCGTTTTTATTTTATATTTGCAATTTTATGAAGCTGTTTTTGAATTCTTGCTCCAAACTCCAGACTTTACTCTTGTGTATCCTACGGAATACCAAAGTTCGGAGATAAAAATGAATATTATATTTGTAATCTTTTCGTTAGTCTCACCTCATCAGATAGCAGTGATGTGGTCAACGTAACATAATTTAGAGCCGTATTAACTAATACTCCCTCCGTCCCTATTTAGTAGTCCATTTTGAGAAAAAAAACTGTGCCTAAATAATTGTCTCTTTTCATATTTCAATGCATGTTTTTCAAGTTTTTCCAAAATTATCCCTACACTTCTATTTCCAATGTTTGACTTTATAATTAATTATACATTCAATTTAATGCAATAAGTAGGGGCAACTATGGAAACAAAATATTTAATTAGCAATTTTTTTTTATTCTCATAGATCATACACAATTCAAAAATAGAAGTATTTAGTATAAGAATTTAAATTTTCTACCTACGTTTTAGTACTTTTTTTCTTCATATCCTTCTATTGCTAATGTTGATATTGTTTTACAAAGAGAACTAAACCGTCAATTGGTACACATATTGTGTAAGTTGAGATATGAGAATATGAGGGTGTTTGGGATTGCTTAAAATAAGTTACTTTTGACTTAATGGAGGTGTTTTTAACTTAAAGGAGAAAGTAAAGTTGTTTACTTTAAGTTGAATGAATGTGTTTGGGTAATTTTACTTAAAGTTAAATGAGGTTTTAATAATTTTGACTTAAAATGAAATTTGACTTAAAAAAATTTCAAATTCATAATATTTAAACTTTACAAGAATTTTGAAAAAAAAAAAAAAAAAAACTCCATAAGTCATAAGTCATAAGTTAAAAGTACCTAAATGGAACTTATGACTTAAAGCAGTTTTTTAACTTAAAGCCGGCTTAAAGCCGGTGTACCCAAACACGCCATTTACGACTTAAAGCCACAAACTCCTTTAAGGAGATGCAGCCAAACAGGCTCTATGTCATGTTGATTAGAGATGAACAGGAAATTCGAAATGAACCAAATCCGAATCGAAATTGGTTAGAGATCGATTACAATTGAACCACTTAATCAAATTGGTAAAAACTGAATTATATAATCCATAAATCGAAATTATGAGATTTTGATGATCATACTTTAGTAGCAATTTATATAAATGTATTCAACTAACTTTGTTTTGCAGGATTGAGTAAATTTAATAATCTTTAGCAAAACAGGGTATTGTAGCAAGTTGACAGATTATATGCTTTATACCTCTGTTCTAAAAGTCGGCGATTAATCGGGATTAATCGCCGATTAATCGCTGTTCGGTAAGGAACCGAACTGACTTTATAAAAATCGGCCAAAAAATCGTTTTTTCAAAAAATCGGGATTAATCAGGATTAATCGGTCAAAAATCGGATTAATCGGTCAAAAATCGGTATTATTGATAAAAAATTGAAAAATATGTAGAAAAATTAAAAAAAAATCAAAAAGTATAAAATTGAATAAATTTAAAGAAAAATATTATTCTCATATACGAAACTAATATTTTAAACGGTTAAATCATGAATTTTATCAATTTTTTCTCTCATATTGACCACAATTCAAAAATTAGATCTTAAAATTTATATTTACTTTAATAATGCTATATATTTTAAATATATTTGTATAAATATATGATAATTATTCATGCATAATCAAAATAATAAAATAATTATGTATATTAATAATAATTATATTTAAAAATAATATTAAATTAGTTCCGATTAATGATCCGATTAATCATTCCGATTAATCCCCGATTACCCGATTAATCCCTGGACCGTGCCTCCACCGATTAAGTCCGATTCCCGCTTTTTACAACACTGCTTTATACAGATAGCTAGCTGGTAAGATTTTTCCCTCCAGAGCCTGAAAATAACACAAATCCTATTTTCGTGGAGATCTATTTGGAGTTGTTATTTGTAATGGCTTTATCAATTATATAAAACATATTAATATGTACATATGGGCTCAACTGATTTCAAAATTGTTTTAAACACATATACACGTATATGACGTTCTATTCCTAATAAATGGGTGTTCTGTTTTCAAACGTTTTTTTTTCAATAAAACTCTATCTCCTGAGCTTTATTAAATCAGAAGAACGTTGTTCTTTAAACATTTTTATTCTTCTTTTGTTCTTCTTGTTTTCTAAACGTAAGTTTTATGAACGTTGGATTCGAATTAGCCTAACAACAAATACATTAGACTTGGGGTTAAGTATCTAAGTGGTCACTCAAGCAAATGAAAGCCAAATATCAATTTGTTCACCGATCTTTACGGGGTATCATTGAATCATTAAAGTCATACTCCCTCTGTCCCTCTCATTTCTTTACAGTTACTATTTTGGGGTGTCCCTCTCATTTCTTTACATTCCAAAAATAGTAAGTTTTTCTCACTATTACACCCACTATCTCATATATTTAACAATAAAAAACAGTATTACACCCACTACTTTCCTCCACTATCTCAAATATATTATTAAATATTAATCGGTCCCACCACTTTACCCACTTTTCATCTAACTTTACTCATTTTTTACATATTTTCTTGGTCTCCGTGTCCATCCCTCATGTAAAGAACCATGAGGGACGGAGGGAGTAATATATATCAAACAAATACCTGTATATACGTACTCGAGAAGTAAAATTAATTTTTCATTGAGTCCTACAAATTTTTCTTAAATGCTACTATAATCAAATTAAAGATTATGAATTCCAGTATTTTTGATAATATATTCAGAATTGAAAAAGTTTATTTACTATTTATTTTTAATTAAAACAAGGAAAATGACAATAAAATTAAAAATAAATAGTAAATGAATTTTTAAAAATCTAAATATATTATCAGAAATACTAGAATTATTAACCATTCGTTTGGTTATGGAAGCATTCAAGAAAAATGTGTAGAACTCAATGAAAAATTATTTATGCTTTTCAAGTACATTTTAAAGGTATCAATTTGATATTTATTATGACTTTAATGATTCAAATGATACACCATAAAGATCGGTGAACGAATTGATATATGGCTTCCACTTCAGTGACCACTTTGATACTTAACCCTTAGACTTGGTAGTCAAGACCGTGCGTTGGTAATTGTTTTTTTTAATTCTGATATTTCGTTCACTATATGAAGACATGTGTATTTTTCATTCAAGGTTGTTGGACAACATTCAGGAGAAACACAAGTGCTTTTCGAACTGATTTGATAAATCTTCTTATACTTGAGGTCTATATATTATACGACATATATTATTGTTAGAGTTCATAGTTTCATTTATAATTTATTTTATATTTGTATTGTTCATCTTATAAGTTAGTAGTTGCTGGATTTGTAAGTTGGGGAAACTAAGGTTCCGGGAACTAGAAGCCAAAGAGGTTTATACTTGTACTAGTATAGTACTTATAGAGCTGTGTTTGAGGAACAAGGTATTTTAGCAAGCTGCAATCAGTGACTGGAAGAATCAGGGAGATATATGATTGTATCTTGTAATTATAATTCATTGTGATCAATAATATATTCCTTTACCAAGTTGGTAGAGGACCCAAGACGTAGACCATTAAGAGATAGGGGTCGAACCTGGCTAAAATTGTTGTGTTCTTTACTTAATGCACTTTAATTTTACTGCACTGCACAACGTAGCTAGCTACTTGTATATTAACTCTGTGAATCTAGTGTTTAGTGTTCATACAGTCAAGTAACTTGGTAATATTTAAAATTGGTTATTGTTAGTCATAACACCTAATCACCCCTCCCCTCTAAGTGTGCATTTTCATTTGGTATCAGAGTTTTGGTATACTAACATTTCTGTAACAGGAAAGTATCCATCAAAATGGCTGACAATTACCTCGAAGCTAAATCTGATTATAGGGCTCCTTTCCTCACTGGATCAAAAAACTACAACTGGTGGAAAGGTAGAATGGAGACTTATTTGTCCAAGAAACCACTGGTCTTAAGGGTTGTTCAAAAAGGGAACTATGAATTTCTGGACAAGGAGTGCAAACCGAAAGATGTTGATGATCTCACACCTAATGAAGTGATCTAGCTTGGGTACAATGGAGAAGCTAGGAATTCTCTAATGAATGCCTTGGATCAAGCTGAGCAAGATAAAGTTTGTTCAATCAAAACAGCAAAAGAAATGTGGGATGCTTTGGAAACCTATCATGAAGGTTTAAAATCTCTAAGGAAGCTGAAACTTAGCAAGCTAATGAATGATTTGGGAAATTTCATGCTCAAGAAAGGAGAAACTATCAAGGAAAGTTAAGCAAGGTTTCAAGTCACTATAAACTCACTAAAGAGGCTTGGAAAGACTATCCCACAAGATGAAATCAACATGAAGGTTCTTAGTGTAGTACCATTAATCCTCGAGGCTAAAGTTATTGCATTGGAATCTTCTCCTACCATTTGATAATATGGATCGTTTGGCTATGTTTGTTGAGTTAGAGCAGTTTGAAAGCAAGATTCATGATAATAAAATGGAATCAATCAAAGCTACTGTTGAAAAGATGAAGCATCTGGCCTTACACTCTAGTATAGCAGTAAACTGGATTCAGATGCAGATTCTGATGAAGAATTGGCTCTTTTGTCGAGAAAAATCAAGAAGATGCATGACAAGAGGAACAAACTAAAGAAAGATAAAGGCAAGGCTTCTGGAAGAAAGAGAGATGTCAAAGATGAGGCATGTTTTTAATGTGGCAAGAAAGGTCATTACAAAAGGGATTGTTACAAGCTAAAGAACAAGCCAAAGTAGCAAATTACCTCAAGGGACAAGAAGAAAGAAAAGGCACTTTTAACATGGAGTGATGATGAAGAGTCAACTTCTGATGATGAATCAAATGATGAGATGATGAATCTAGCTCTTGTTGGTCTGGGTGATGAGAACAATGCTCAAGGAATCAACGAGGATGGCCTTGTATAAAATGATGTCTCAGATTCTGATGACAACAATAGTGAGGTAAACTCATTTAGTTCTGACTTACCTTCTCATACTTCTGTACTAGATGAACTAACCATGTAGGATCATGGTAATATCTCTATTTTTTAGTTCATGGAGTTAAAGAATGAGAACAATGAGCATGAGAAGAAAAATAGTCAAACTAGAAAGATCATTCTAATCTTAAGACCGAGAAGACTCCATCTAATAATCATGTTTAAATCATTGTTGATCTTAAAGCAAAGGTATCTCAGTTGAAGGGGTCAACAAAGACTTCTCAAGAGGAATGATGTTCCATTGAATAACTCAGTGAGCTAAAGACAGAAATTGATGCCCAAGATGCATGCTTGGAGGCCTTCAATTCAAATGAATCATGTTCATTGGAAGTATCTCAATAAGCTGAAAGGATCAAAGAGTTAAAAATTGAGATCAAGAATCTTCAGAAAAGATTGGGAATGTGTTCATGGAGAGGAAACACTAATATCCATGAAGGGTTTTCGAGCATCAAACGCAGCGGAATTAAACGCGAAAAAGAATAAAAATTGAAACCCTACCGCAGGATCCATGCAAAAACATGATATTTAATTCGGAGTTAGATGATTACCTTAAAGAAGCTTTACAAATTGATGATAGATTGAGGTCCAAAGCAGTCACCACGTAGCCCTCTTCGAGATCTACGTTGTCAAAGTAGTCCACATGAATGCTTGATCGTCCAACGATCACCGGAGCCGGTACTAGCCGAAGAACCTGCCTCTCTCTCTCTCTCTCTCTCTCTCTCTCTCTCTCTCTTGCCTCTCACACGTTTTTCTCTAAAAAAGAATTGCAAAAGTATATCCCTGAACAATACATCATTATGTATTTATAGGGAAGAGAGATTGGGCTAAACCCTAAATCGAATTGGGCTTCTCCAAACCCATTCTGACTTGGTTTTAATATTAAATTCAAATTCTATTTAATTATAATTAAGACCAGCTCAATTAATTTGTTAGATATTGATTCAAGTGATGATCAGGATCTAAGCATTACTGATCAGATACTGATGCTGACGTCATCAGTAATACAACGTCAGTATTGGATTATTATCAGGACTAGAAGCTGGTCAGTATTTCGTGAAGATTCTCATCAGACCAGAGATCAAGGAAGATTGATTTGTCGGTTCCTAAATTATAGGAATGCAGCTATCATACAAGATATGCATTCAGAGATATATATATAATTGATTTAGAATATCTTGTAATTGATAGTGTAACTGTGTATGCTATATAAACACAGTTTAGGTTTTACATTTTTGTAATCGCTTACACGAGTTATCTTGTAACCTAGCAGCTCTTAAGAACATAAGAATTTCTTAAGAGAGTTTTGTAACAGTTTTATATCAGTATTAATAAAGCTGTTATTGATTCATACTTGTGTTATTTCTGTTTAAGTCGAAAATCTTATACAATTGTATTCAACCCCCCTTCTACAATTGTTATTTACTGGGCAACAATTGGTATCAGAGCAAACTGATTAATATTAATCAGAAACGATCTTAAGATGTCGACAAGCAAGTATGAAAGCATCAAAATTCAAATTCTCAAGAAAACTGAGTATCCAACATGGAAAGTGAAAATGCTGATGTATCTGGAAGCAACTGATTCTGACTATCTTGATAGGATCAATGATGGACCATTTCTTCCAACAAGACTAGTTGCAAGAACAGAGACTGTTGCTGAACACTATATCATTAAGGCAAAGAGTGAGTGGACGACAGAGGAAAAGGCTCAAGTACTCAAAGATGCAAAGGTAAAAAATATTTTGCATAACAGTCTTGATAATGTCATGTCAAACAGGGTAATAGCATGCAAGACTGCAAAGGAAATTTGGGATACTTTGGAAACTCAATGCCAAGGTACTGAATCTATCAAAAGAAACAGAAGGGCTCTGTTGATTCAGGAGTATGAGCAGTTCGATGCTAAATCTGATGAAAGCCTTACTGATATGTATGATAGATTTTTGACATTACTGAACAATCTATCATTAGTTGGCAAAGAGTATGATCCAGAGGACTCAAACACCAAGTTTCTCAGAGCTCTAACTGAGGAGTGGGATACTCAAGCTTCAATCATAAGGCATCAATATGATTTGAAGATGCTGTCTCTTGATGAAGTCTATGGGATGTTAAGAACCCATGATCTTGAGGTTCAACAGAGGAAGAATAAGAAAAATGTTAAAGCAAAATCTGTTGCTTTGAATGTTGAATCAAAATCAAAGGGAAAAGCTGAGGAGGTTTCTAACAGAAAGAGTAGAGTGGTAGAGTCAATTCCTGATGACTCATCATCAGATACTGAGTCTGATTCTGATACTGATGATGACTCTACTGATTCTGATATAATGGAAATGGTTGCTATGATAGTCAAGGGCTTTAAGAAGATGAAGTTCAGAAAGGCTAAGAAGCAAGGGAAATTTCAGAAGAGAACCTTCAATGCTGACAAAGACAGGTACAAGAAGAAAGAAGATAAAAGCAGCAAATTTGACAAGTCAAAAATCAGATGCTATAACTGTGATGGAATGGGTCACTTTGCAACTGAGTGCAAGAAGACCAAAACCAAAGCTCTTATTTCTTCAAGCAAAGATTGGATGGACTCATCATCTGACTCTGAAGAAGAGAAAGTGAATTATGCTTTGATGGCTAAAACTGATGAGACTTCTGCTGGTGAAAATAAGGTATCTGAAATTTTGTTTGATTTTGATACTAATAATGTCTCTGAGTTAAGATCTTTTTTAAAATCTCTGCATATTAGTTTCAGGAGTCAATCTCTTGAAAATACTAGAATAAAATCTGAAATGGTAGAGGTTGTTAAGAGAAATGATCATCTAGAAGCTGAGTTAATTTTCTTGCAGGAAGTTCAAGCAGAATGTGATAATGCTAAACACATGAAACTTGAAACAGAGTTTCAATGTAATGAACTTGAAATGCAACTTAAAGAGGCAAATGAAAAACTCAGAACCTGGACACATTCTGGAACAAAAACTCATGAAATTATTACTAATAAAAACTGGAAAGAGTGTCTAGGTTATAAGCCAGAGAATGAGAAAAAGGACAAAGAAAAGGTTGTTTCATCTAATCCAGGAAGAGTTATAGTTGATGACTCAACAAATCCAAAAACCTACAGATATGTCACAGACAGTACTAAAACCAAGTTAAAACCTGTTAATTATGTGTATCCAAAGAATCCCAAATCTACTTCAGAAAAGGGATCCACTTCTACACATCATTCTGAGTCTAGAACTGTCAAAAACAAAAATGTAGGTCTTTTGTCCAAGAAACAATTAAGGGATAGAATCTGTGATGTAACAGACAGGAAGAGAGTTCCAACTGTCAAAAGGAACAGGAATGGTAAAGTTGGAATAAACAAGGAGAATAATTATAAGTATATTCCAAATGCACCAAGAAAAGTATGCTTTAACTGTGGTAACTCTAATCATCTTGCTATTGATTGCAGGAGGAGTAAAAAGAAGGCTACTGTAGTTCCTAAGTCTGACATTAGGAATAAATCAGTATTTTATAAACCACAGAATCCTTGTTTCCATTGTGGCAGTGAATGGCATTCTATTTATACATGTGAAGAATACCATAATTTGTACTATAATTATTATGAGCCTTTGCCTAAGTTCAATAAAAGTGCAAATTTTGGAAAAACAAAGAACTTGAACACTAAGCATGCATCTGTTAAGAAAAAGATTAATTCTGATGGACTTAATCCTGATGAAGGTGTCTTTACAAGAAAATCTTCTGCTGTTAAAAATGTTAAGTTGCATGAAAAGAGAACCCAACAAGTGTGGGTTCTTAAGAATTCTAACTGAGTTCTTTGTGATTCTGATTGCAGGGTAAAAAGAAAAATGTGTTAGTCATGGATAGTGGATGTTCTGTGCACATGACTGGAGACAAAACCTTGCTATCAGAATTTGAGGAGAAGGCTGGCCCAACTGTGTCTTATGGAGATGGCAACATTGGACAAACCTTGGGATATGGCAGTATTGTAATTGGAAATGTCATCATTGAAAAAGTAGCTCTAGTAAAAGGACTCAAACACAATCTGTTAAGTGTTAGTCAAATCACAGACAGAGGTTATCGTGTCAATTTCAATGATACTCATTTTGAAGTTATCAGCAAATCTTCAGGGAAGGTTGCTTTAACTGGTCAAAGACATGGTAATATTTATGAAGCCAACATTCACACCAATACTGATAATCCAACTACATGCCTCATCAGTAAAGCCTCTGTAGATGAAAGTTGGAATTGGCATAAGAAGCTTTCTCATCTCAACTTCAACAATATAAATGAGTTGGTTAAGAAAGACTTGGTAAGAGGATTACCAAAGGCACTGTATACTCCTGATGGACTCTGTGATGCTTGTCAGAAGGCTAAACAGAGAAGAACATCATTCAAGAGTAAATCTGAATCCTCAATTGATGAACCATATCACATGCTTCACCTTGACTTGTTTGGACCAGTAAATATTATGTCCATCAGTAAGAAAAGGTATACTCTAGTTATTGTTGATGAATATACTAGATTTACCTGGGTTTATTTTCTACACAGAAAAGATGAAACTGCTGAAATACTGCTGGACCATGTGAGGCTCATTGAAACTGGCACAAAATACAAGGTCAAGATCCTGAGAAGTGATAATGGGACTGAATTCAAGAATTCAGCAATGGAAGAGTTCTGCAAATACAAAGGAATAGTTCAACAATTCTCTGCTCCTGGCACACCTCAGCAAAATGGAGTAGTTGAAAGGAAGAACAGAACTCTTATTGAAGCTGGAAGAACTATGTTGGAGGAAGCTAAACTACCTACATATTTCTGGGCAGAGGCAGTCAACACAGCATGCTACACTCAGAACATCACCTTAATCAACAGACATGGTGTAACTCCTTATCAGATGATCAAGGAAAAGAAACCAAGTTTAAAGCATTTACATGTGTTTGGCTGCAAGTGCTTTGTTCTAAGACCTCATCCTGAACAGCTAGGAAAATTTGAGACTAAAGCTGATGAGGGAATCTTTATTGGCTATCCAACAACAAGAGCCTTTAAAATCTACAATCTAAGAACAAAGACAGTCATGGAGTCTATTAATGTATCTTTTGATGATAAAAGGATAACAGGAATAACAGAAGACTCTCATGATAGTTTGATCTTTGCAAATGAAGCTACCAAGAATTCTGATGAAGTCATGTCAGATACTAATACTCTGTCCAATCCTGACGATCGATCAATTCCTGATCGAACACCAGTTACTAATGATGACTCAAATAATGCAAATTTTGAAGGGGAGCAAGAGCAAGACATCATCAGTACTGATACAACTCAAACATCAAGTAGAGACTCATCAGAAACAGATTCAAGTGACAATCCTGACAGTATATCAGGAGGAGATAGCACTATCTCAGGGGGAGCTTCTAGCAATTCTAGTTCTTTTGAAGATAACACCAATCCAGGGGGAGCATCCAGTTCAAGAAATGACTTACCATCAGCAAGGAAATGGACTAAAAGTCATACTCCTGATTTAATTATTGGGAATCCTGAAGCAGGTGTTAAGACAAGAAGTGCAACTCAGAATGAATGTTTATATAATAACTTTCTGTCAAAGGAGGAGCCTAAGAAAGTTGAAGATGCACTTAAGGATGCTGATTGGGTGACAACTATGCAAGAAGAACTGAATGAGTTTGAAAGAAATGAAGTCTGGAAACTAGTACCAAGGCCAAAGGGTAGGTCTATTGTGGGTACAAAGTGGGTATTCAGAAACAAGACAGATTCAGATGGCATAATTGTGAGGAACAAAGCAAGGCTAGTAGCAAAGGGGTATTCTCAACAAGAAGGAATAGATTATGATGAGACTTTTGCTCCTGTTGCAAGACTAGAGGCCATCAGAATTTTTCTGGCATATGCAGCCCACAAGAAGTTCAAAGTATTCCAGATGGATGTAAAAAGTGCATTCCTCAATGGAGAATTGGAAGATGAGGTATATGTTGAGCAACCTCCTGGCTTTATTGATTCCAAATATCCAGATCATGTCTATAGACTGGATAAAGCACTTTATGGACTAAAGCAAGCTCCAAGAGCCTGGTATGAAACCCTAGCTCAATTCTTACTGGAAAGTGGATTCAATAGAGGTACAATTGATAAAACCTTGTTTTATTTGAATCATGGTAAGGATTTGCTGTTAGTTCCAATATATGTTGATGATATCATTTTTGGGTCAACTAACTCTAAGCTGTGTGAGAAGTTTTCAAAGCTAATGCAGTCTAGATATCAAATGAGCATGATGGGAGAAATGAGCTATTTCTTAGGTTTGCAAGTTAAACAGACTGATGATGGGATTTTTATCAATCAGTCAAAATATACAAAGAATTTACTGAAAAGGTTTAACATGCAATATAGCTCTACAGTTTCAACTCCTATAGCTACAGCTACAAAGCTTGATCCTGATCAAGGAACAGAGGTAGATGTAACCAACTACAGAGGGATGATTGGCTCACTCTTATATCTAACTGCTAGCAGACCAGATATCATGTATGCAACCTGTCTATGTGCAAGATTTCAAGCAAATCCCAAGGAACCACATCTCATTGCAGTGAAAAGGATTTTCAGATATCTAAAGGGCACTTCTTCTCTTGGCCTTTGGTATGCTAGAGAATCAGACTTTAGTTTATGTGGTTACTCAGATGCTGATTTTGCAGGATGTAAAATAGACAGGAAAAGTACTTCAGGCAGTTGTCAGTTTCTTGGAGGAAGACTAGTTTCTTGGTTTAGCAAAAAGAAAAAGTCTATCTCTACATCAACTGCAGAAGCTGAGTACATTGCTGCTGGAAGCTGTTGTGCTCAGATCATGTGGATGAGAAATCAGCTAATGGACTATGGTTTGTCATTTTCAAAAATACCTATTTATTGTGATAACCAAAGTGCTATTGCCATGACAGGAAATCCAGTTCAACATTCTCTTACAAAGCACATCAGTATCAGGTATCACTTCATAAGAGAACGAGTACTGGAAGGGACAATTGAACTTCATTTTGTTTCTACTGATCAACAGTTAGCTGATATATTCACCAAGCCACTACCTGAGACTACTTTTACAAAGTTGGTGAACGAACTTGGAATGGTAAACTATGGCAGTTCTTGAGAAAAAGAAGTCATCAGATACTGACGACTTGCAAATACTGATGGAAAATCAATCCTGACAATGGTCAACGTCGAATCCTGATGCGACGGTTCGATCATCAGTATTATGTTCAGAATCTAACTGTCTTCAATTTATTTCAATTTCCTGATTCAAGCTATGATTAATCGTATTGAACTCCTGATAATGTGATCACTTTAATTAGTCCTCTTATTTATTTCTTAGATAACATGATAAATCAGGAAAACATTGAATAGAATAGAGAAACTGAACTTTTCATTGATAATAAGAAAGAGATTACATTCAAAGATTACATCTTTTTGTTCTCTATCTACTAATCTATTCAACAGATAATAAAAGTCCAATCCACTCCATTGTTAGTAGCCATCCCAGATCCCATCTTTGCCACTTTGTTTGGGTGGAGGTTGACAGGGATAAGGTTATTTTTGGTGACATATTCATTAAAAATGGTTGATGGAGTTGGATGAGGATGCCTTAGATGAAAGCCATGCTAATGTTGCTTGAAGGGCAGCATCGATGTCAATCACTTTTGCAGGTTTTTCCTTCTCGATTTCCTCGAGGCCTGCATCCATCTGCAACAAGAGAGTCTCAAGTTGTCTTTCCCAGTCGAAAGTATCAAACTCTTCACGAGTATAGCTAAAGATGTCTCTTTTCTCTAAAAGATGGAGATTCTTCTCTGTGATGGTAAGGTTCGACATTGTTGTAAAATTTTGCTGTGAAGGGTTTTTCTTATTTTTCAGAAGAGAATGAAAAGTTAAGGAAGTAAGTGGACAAGTCTCTAAGATTAAATAGAGAAGGGTGGAACAAGAATATGAAACGATTCATATTTCTGGTGTAAGTACCAGGTATTCTTTGATTGTGATGTTTTAAATTTCTTTATTTAAAACAAATTACCTTGTTTTATCTTAATCACAATCTTATTTCTCAAATGATACAAGCGCGTGTGTTTCACTCAATCATTACATATAGTTACAGATGGTAAGTCGTGACGCGTGCAATCATCACCACTCTCTCACGTAATTTGGTCCATTACTCCAGTATAAACGAATAGTTCACTGACACCTATTTTTGAGAAATCATTAGTATTGTCCAAATATCAATTTAGTTTTCTAATTGATTTATTATTCTCAAAATCATCAGTAAAGCATCATCTCTCTATCTCTGCTCTCTCAAACCCTAATTTCAAAATTAGCGCAATTCTTGTGTTTGAAATTTCAATGGAGAATTCATCTTTCATCAACAGCAAGGTCGTAATCAATGGAGTTACTTTTAACACAAATAACTTCACTGCAGTTCTAGATCATCAGGACTTGCCCGATGATTTCCACATTATACAGGACTTTTTGGCCTCAAGCCCAATAAATTATGCTCTAACCCAACCTGCCAAGATATCTTTTCAGTCTGTAATGCAGGTTTGGAACACAAGTGTCTTTGGGAAAGGACTTTCATCAGAAAAGCCTCAAATGAGCTTTGAGTATAATAAAGTTACATACTATGTGACTCCTGAGATTGTCACTGAAGCCCTACACTTACCATCAATTATTGGTAATCCAGTATTCAAAGTTCCTGATTCAAGACTCCTTGAGTATGTTGTAAGTTTGGGTTACAATGGAGCGCCAAAGAAGTTTGGAGAGCTCTACAGAACAAAGCTTAAGAAGGAATGGAATTTCTTCTTTGACACTATCAGTAGATGCTTCTTGAATAAAGTGTCAAATTTTGATGCTTTACCCACAGGTTCAGCCAAAATTGGGTATTCTCTAATTCATGATCTCTCATTTGATTATGGGTCTTTTATACTAAAGGCATTAAGTGAAAGAAAAGCAGATAAATGTGGTTATGTTTGCTTCCTTAGATTTCTTCAATTAATATTCTCTCACTTATGTCCTCATGCTGTTTTTGAGAATGATACAATTTTGCCGATATGTAAAATCTCAGAAAACAATATAAAGAGTCTAATCAATTCTGATAAGGCAAATAAGTTTGATGGAACTCCATACATTCCTGATGAAGTATGGTCTCTTTTAAGAAAGAGAATGCTTATTCAATATGGCCCAGCAACTGGTGCTATGGGACAGGACCTTACACATCCTAGTCCTGACACAAGCACACAACCTAAACACTCTTCTAAACAGTCAACCACCTCTGGTGTCTCACAAAAGGCATCAGTTGTAAAATCAAAAAAATTAGCTAGATCTGATGTGTCTGAGAGGCAATCAGGATCAAAGGATTTCTCCACTCCAACTCACTCTCAAATGAAGTTACAAGGGGGTGAACAAGGGGTTTTGGGAACATCTGGTCTGAATAGCGAAACAGGAGTAAAGAGGAAAGTTAGTCAAAGAGCTAATTCTGATTCTGATGATGACACAATGCCTATATCAGTTTTGATGAAGAAAAAGGAGATTGATGCTGTTGATACTAGAGAAGTGGCTGTCTCTGAAAAGCCAAAGAAAAGAAGAAGATTAATCAATAAAGGTAAATTTGTTGTTCCTACAGAATTACAGAATCTTACTGATGCTAGGGAGAGCAATCCTGATATATCTACTAATCAAGATGGATCATCAGTTCCTGACACTACTGCTAATCCTGACATCTCTACTCCTGATAATTCACCTGTGAAGACTGTTGAGATCTCTGATTCTCCAGCACCTGCATCTCCAAAGAGAAGAATTATTGAGGTGTCTGTTGATCAAGTAAATGCTATTGCTGCTCAGTTGGGTTTCAAAACTTCACCACTTGAAAAGAAAACTGCTAAAGCAAATGTCTTTCATAGACAGAAGAAACAGAGGACTACTATGTCACCTATGAAAGGATCAAGCCCACAAGAACCTGAACTTCAAAGGAGTTCAGCAGCTATTGCAGATCCAGTCACACAAGAACCACCTACTCAAAGTGTGGGTGCAGACATTTCTGAAGGAATAGTCACACAAGAACCACTTTCTCAAAGGGAAGGTAAAGACAAGAATATTCCTGCCCCACAAGAACCATCTTCTCAAAGTGAAGATGCTGGCAAAATCACATCAGTAGGGGAGTTTCCTGACAATGCTCAAGGGGCTTCTGAAATTGAAATTGAACTAGCTAGAAGTCTGGCAGATAAAGTTGCTCATGATTTGCACATTGCTGAATGTGATGAAGTGATTGCTGACAATGCATTTGAGGGAAGCACACAAGAACCTTTGACTCAAAGTGTTGAAGAAGCTTCACAACCTCAGACTACACAAGAACCATCAATAGTTAATACTGATGCAAGTCATGCTTTAGTTGCAGTTGTCAATCCTGATGTAAGTACTACTGATCCACTTATTCCGTTGCTTATTGAGCCAATTTATGCAAGGCCAATGGATTCTTTAACTACTTCGTCAGGTAACATCTCTATCTCTACTTCCTTTACTACTGATAGTATGATTACAGATAGACCTGATATAAGGGATACCTCTATTTGTATGACTTCAGACCACTCTTCTCAGCCACCTCTTATTTCTTCACATTTAATGAGTTAGAGCCTTTCTTGTGAGAATGAGAGTGAACATTTAGAGAAAAAGAAGAGTGATGAGAGGCAGTCTCCTGAACTGGCAAAAGGAGAGGTAGAACAGAGTGAGAAGTTGTTAACTTCTAGTGAGGTAGCAGTTACTATTTACAGTAACTTAGGTACAATTGTGAGAAGTGATGAGATCACTTTAAAAGAAACGAGAGATTTAGGAAATGTTACTATTCTACCTGCAGGTCATCAGGATTCACCAGCTACATCTACTGGTGACTTGAAAATGAAAGGTGTTATGCATCCTGATGAGAATGTTGATGATAAGATTTCTGATGATGATCCTGATGATGATGCTGATTATGTTGAAGCACTTCATGTTCAGGCAGCTGTAAGAGCAAGTCTACGTTCTGGTACTCAGGCTCAGGCTTCTTCCAGCAAGTATCCGGAATCTTACAGTAACAAGGGTGAATACAACAATATTACTCCTGATCATATTCAAGCTCTAAGGAGGAATGAATGGGATACTGAATGGAATAAGCCTACTGTTTCTATCAACTTCACCAATGCTCTCTTTCATTCTCAGTATATAGCTTCTAAGTTGTCTAATTCTGATCTCAAAGATCATCTGAAGACTACTACTATCTTGACAAAGGGATTGAAAGATGAGATTGCTTCTGTAAAGAAGGATAATGATCAGTTTCATGCTCGTTTTCTTAAGGATCATTCTGAAGTTGCATCTGCTTCACAGCTTAAATGTTTAACTGCTGATGTTAATACAAGGATGAACTCTGTAGAAACTAAAGTTGATACTTTGTCTTCTAAGGTCGGTAATATTGAAGAAACTCTCAAACTAATCTTATCTTTCTTTCTTGATGAGGATTCTGATGTCAAAAAGGGGGAGAAGATAGTCAAAACAAAATGCTCACCTAATCCAGTTGTACAAAAGAATGATGACAATTCTGGAAATGATGGTGGTGCTAAGTCACATAAAGTTGAAACCTCTGATGCTGCTTTAGTAACAAAGAGAAGTCAATCTAATACTCAAACTAGGCAGTCAATTCATGTTTCTAGATCTGGTAAGAAGACAGTGACAACAATGGTACAATCTCAGAGTCCAAAAGAAGAACAGTTTGTGACACCTGGTCAAATTCTGTCAACCATTCCTGAGGATGATGTGTATGTGGAACAGGATGAAGATGCTGCTAATCTGTTTCATGAACTTGATACAGGGGATGGTCGTGTTCTTAAACTATTTCATAAAGATAAAAGAGTTCAACAGTATCATGCTGAGAAGGCACTTATCTTAACTACTGAAGAGAATCCAAACATGACTACTGATGAGTTCTTAGAAGAACAGAACAGGATTCTTGAAGAGATTGCAAGACAAAATGACGCTCCTGCTGCAAGAAGAGGAAGAGGCAGAGGAGGAAGATACAGAGGAAGAGGAAGATTACCTGCTCAAACAAGTACAAGGCAAACAAGATCTAGTGGAATCAAATTAAAAAATGTTTCTGAAAATGAAAAGAAGAAAAATCCACTATCTCTTGTACTGACTCCGAATAACAGAATCAATGCACCTGAAGAAATTGAAGAGGAGATATTGCTTTTAAAAAGAAAGAGCAAAGTTGCTGTTAAAGCTACTGTATCTAATGAAAAGTCAGTTTTTGGTTCAATTCCTGATGATGTCTCTGATTCTGGAGAAGCTGAAATTTTAAAAGAACTTAAGATTATGATTCTTAAGGTTGTGGTTGAATTTCACAATATGGAAGTTATTGAAGATTCACTGAAGTATGAGCAAGAAAACTTCAGAAGATTTGAAAGAGAAAGTGAAATCAGAGCTAAAGCAAGAGAAGCAGAAAGGATAGCAACCAGAGATTACTTGAAAAATGTTCATAAATCTAACAGAAAGTTATGGTATGATAAAAGTAAATCTGTTCCTGAACATCAGCAGTATTATCCAACAGATGAGAAGAAGAAGAGTAAGAAAAAGGAGAAGAGTGAGTGTAATTATAGGAAACCAATTGTTTTCAAATCTGCAGGATTGATAACAGAATCTTCTTTGATTAATGAATCTTTATTGGTTGTTAAATCAAAGACTACTGCATTTGTTGCTAAATATCCACCAAAGTGGGTAAGTATGCAATCTGGTTTGAAGGGATTGGAACCTGGAACAAGAGGAGGCATTGGGTATGATAATGCACAGGTTGTTTTTATTGTACAAACTGATCAATATGCTCTAGTTGACAAGATTAGTGATGAGTTAACTGTTGATCATCTCTGGAAACTTGAAGTTGTTGCTATCATTGCTGATTGTCATGCCGGTGCTAAGAAAGTAGAAAAGATGTTGTACTTCATGAAAGATAGAAGTGTAAAGAAGATAGCTATTCATGAGTTGTTGTGCAAACCTGCAAAAGAGCTGAAATATGTTCTGTATCTGCTCAGAAGTAAAAGAATCAATGTTAAAGAAAGAGAAGTCTACTACAATTGGTTTGTTATGATTTACAGAACAATCAGACAGAGATTTATGGATGGAGGAACAAGGTATGACGGCAATTATATTCCTATGTACTTAAATTTTAGAGGCATAGAGGTTGAAATGAAGAAAGGTACTGCTGTTAGAGAAGAGTATCTAGGCATGGAACAATTGTCTCTTAATCCAGATGAGAAGGAGATTGCTTATGTGTTGCTAGGTGATTTAGATCTTCCAAGAAGCTCAATTCAGAATCTCAGGGCAGCTATCTATCAGATTAATGAGGAAGACGAAGGAATCAAAAATCTGAAGAAGAAACTGATTCAAATTCTTGAAAGCAAGGAAGAAGAATTGATATCTGACTTCTTGAAGATGAATCTGTTTTATCAAAGAATTTCTGAAACTGTTCCTGATGAATTTTAGAAGGTATTTTGTTTTGAGTTTTTGACATCTTTGAATCAAGGAATTTGTGCTTTATTTTACAAAGAACAAATTGGGGGAGATTGTTAGATATTGATTCAAGTGATGATCAGGATCTGAGCATTACTGATTAGATACTGATGCTGACGTCATCAGTAATACAACGTCAGTATTGGATTATTATCAGGACTAGAAGCTGGTCAGTATTTCGTGAAGATTCTCATCAGACCAGAGATCAAGGAAGATTGATTTGTCGGTTCCTAAATTATAGGAATGCAGCTATCATACAAGATATGCATTCAGAGATATATGTAATTGATTTAGAATATCTTGTAATTGATAGTGTAACTGTGTATGCTATATAAACATAGTTTAGGTTTTACATTATTGTAATCGCTTACACGAGTTATCTTGTAACCTAGCAGCTCTTAAGAACATAAGAATTTCTTAAGAGAGTTTTGTAACAGTTTTATATCAGTATTAATAAAGATGTTATTGATTCATACTTGTGTTATTTCTGTTTAATTCGAAAATCTTAAACAATTGTATTCAACCCCCCTTCTACAATTGTTATTTACTGGGCAACATAATTAAATATCCAATTTCGAATTTAATAATTTAATCTTAATTCGTAATTTAAATTAAAACTCATTTTAATTGTTCTAATTGTGTAACCCTTTAGGTTATTATTACGTTGGCAATAATTTTAATATCCAATAATAAAGTTATAAAAAATGAGCGGCATCTAGTAATACATCATTGCTACCCAAGTAATAATAATAATCGGTGATCCAATTAAACCTTTCGTGATTAATGTTTCCGTGTAATATAATCCCTTTAACCAAATATTATAGATTAAACTCGAGGCATGTCATTAGTCATCCTCTTCAACGTTTAATCCGGATTTCCTTGATCAATGAGTAGACTATTAAAACAAATCAATATTTGAGCATGGCCATGCATTTTCATAGTCTCACTCAATCAACAGGCCAATAATATCTCTCCTAATAATAGGAGGGTTAAATCCTTTATCTATCATTTATATTTCTCATACGACTCATAATATACCCAATGTACACTTTTATCATCACCCGGTCAAAGGTAACTTTTAATGTAGTCAAAGTATATTAATCCTCGTATAGAAATATAATGATCTCAAGTCTAAGGATCATTACACCATTATCACTGTGAGTCTTTCTAATGACATTATCAACATGTAGAATCTCACCGTGGGTTAATCCAGTGCCACGTATAAAATTACATGCTCCTATGTTCTTGACTTTAGTATCACTATACCTATGACCAATGAGATGTGGTCATCCGTCAAAAAACATACTAATCTTTATGCATTATAATTGTCCCAAATTAATAATGCTCGATTAGGGATATCTAGGAATATAAACACTATTCATATAATCTCATTTTTAAGTCACATACTTAAAGATATAGAATACATGTTCTATATTCCAAGGACATTTATTAATCTAACATTTATATCGCAGTAAGTTAAGACATAATAAATTAATGTAGAATAATCAGTAGAACATAATCATTAAATAACAAAATAGTCTTTCCTAGAAGCACAACTACATTGTCTCTAGGGCACTAACACTATCAATCTCCCACTTGCACTAGAGCCAATCGCCCATGTATCTAATACCCATGGAACTGGTGTGACCTTCGTGCTTCTGCTGCGACAAAGCCTTAGTCAGTGGGTCCGCAACATTATCATTAGTATGCACTTTACATATATGTATATCTCCTCCCTCGTTTATCTCTTGAAGAAGGTGATATCTCCTAAGTATGTGCTTTGCCTTGGAATGGGATCTTGGTTCCTTAGCCTGCGCAATGGCTCCATTGTTATCGCAATACAGATCAACTGGATCTGCGATCGATGGAACCACACCAAGTCCTGTAATAAACCTCCAAATCCAAACAGCCTCTTTGGATGCTTCACTGGCAGCAATATACTTAGCTTCCATTGTAGAATCAGCTACTGTCTCTTACTTTGAACTTTTCAATCTTACAGCACCTCCATCTAGACAAAACATAAATACAGAATAGGACACAGAATCGTCCCTATCTGTCTGGAAACTAGCATCAGTGTAACCTCTTACAACCAGCTTCTCATCTCCTCCATATATCAAGAATAAATCTTTAGTCCATTTAAGACACTTAAAAATATTCTTGACAGTTGTCCAGTGACCCTCACCTGGATTAGACTAGTATCTACTCGTCATGCTCAAAGCATACGAGACATCAGGATGAGTACATATCATTGCATACATTATAGAACCAATTGCCGAAGCATATGGTACTTTACTCATACGGTCCTTATCATCTGATGATTTAGGACAGTTTTCCTTTAAGATCACTATCCCATGAGACACTGGGACATATCCCATCTTTGCCTCTTGCATCCCAAAACGATGCAACACCTTGTCAATGTATGTAATCTGACTTAAGCCGATTAATCTTTTAGATCTATCTCTATAGATCCTGATCCCTAAGATATAGGTAGCATCGCCTAAGTCTTTCATAGAGAAATTTTTTCCCAACCAAGTCTTCACAGCCTGTAGAGAAGGAATGTCATTCCATATTAGTAATATGTCATCTACATATAATACTAGGAATGCCACATGGCTCCCACTAACCTTTTTGTAAACACACGGCTCATCCTCATTTTGTATGAAGCCAAACTCTTTGACTGTTTCAACAAAATGGATGTTCCATCTTCTAGAGGCCTGCTTTAATCCATAAATGGATTGTCGCAACTTACAAACAATTCTAGCAAACCTCGAATCGACAAAACCCTGAGGTCGTGTCATGTACACATCCTCTTCTAAGCTCCCATTTAAGAAAGCGGTCTTGACATCCATTTGCCAGATCTCATAGTCATAACAAGCTGCTATCGCAAGCAAAATCGTGATGGATTTGACCATAGCTACTGGTGAGAAAGTTTCATCATAGTCAATACCATGAATTTGCTTGAAACCTTTCGCCACTAGTCTTGCTTTGTAGGTCTGTAAATTTCCATCCATGTTAGTTTTCTTCTTGAAAACCCACTTGCACTCTATGGGTTTTACCCCATCAGGTGGTTCAACCAAAGTCCATACTTGGTTTTCATACATGGAATCCATCTTAGATTTCATGGCCTCCAGCCATATCTCAGAATCTGGACTATTCATAGCATCCTTGTAGGTGAGAGGCTCACCATTATCTACAAGCATCACATCGCCACATTGAGTCAGGAAAAATCCATAATATCTATCTAGCTCATGGCGAATCCTACTAGATCTACGAACGACCTGTGTTTCTTGAGCAGTATTGTTCTCAACATCTTGAGTATAATTCTGCTCATATTCCAACTCTAGTTCAACATTATTTTGTAGTTCTCGATCCTCATCGAGATCTATTGTCCTCCCACTATTTTTCTTAGAAAGCAGTTCTTTCTCTAGAAACACAACCGTTCGAGCAACAAACACTTTGTTTTCAGAAGGTTTATATAAATAATACCCTTTAGTTTCTAATGGGTATCCTACAAAATTGCATTTATCTGATTTCGGTCCTAGCTTATCAGAGACCAAGTGTTTCACAAATGCTTCACATCCCCAAACTTTCATAAATGACACGCTATTACGTTTATCAGTCCATATCACATATGACGTCTTTTGAAGGAACTCAGTTTAGTGTTTGTGCAGCCGTCTTTAGGGCATAACTCCAGAAACTGATTGGAAGATCCGCATGACTCATCTTCGACCATACCATGTCCAACACGGTACGATTTCTCCTTTCAGACACCCCATTCCATTGTGGTGTTCCAGGAGGAGTGAGTTATGATATGATACCACACTCCTTTAGGAAATTCTTGAATTCCAAGCTTAAGTATTCTCCCCCACGATCAGATCGTAGAGTTTTAATAATTTCGCCTAATTGCTTTTCAACTTCAGCCTTATACTCTTTGAATTTTTCAAATGATTCAGATTTGTTCGTCAAAAGATACACATATCCGTATCTACTAAAATCATCAGTAAAGGTTATGAAATATTAAAAGCCACCTCTTACCATCGTACGTATTGGATCACATACATCACTATGTATCAATTCCAATCATTGGTGGCCCTCTCACCTTGACCGGTAAAAGGAGCTTTAGTCATTTTAACAATGAGACACGGTTCGCATTCTTCGTATGATTCAAAATCAAACTTATCCAAGTAACCATCCCTATGTAATTTGGAAATGCGATTCTCATTTATAAGGCCTAAACGACAGTGCCAGAGGTATGTTTGATTTGAGTCATTTGTCTTAAGACGTTTATTACTTATATTATAGACAGGAGTATCAAGATCAAGAACATATAAACCATTAAACAAACGTGCAATACCATAGGTAACATTATTCAATGAAAATGAACAACCATTGTTCTGAATCAAAAATAAAAAGCCAATCTTGTCCAAACAAGAAACGGAAATAATATTTCTACAAATCGCAGGCACGTAATAACAATTCTCAAGTTCTAAAATAAGCCCGGTGGGAAACAAAAAATAATAAGTCCCTAAAGCTAAAGCAGCAACCTTTGCTCCATTGCCAACATGTAGGTCGACTTTTCCTTTCGCCAAAGTTCTACTTCTTCGAAGTTCTTGCACATTTATACAAATGTGGGAACCACATCCAGTATCTAATACCCATGTTGTAGAAGTAGACAAATTGACTTCTATAACATAAATACCTGAATTAGAAATCTGAACAACATTCAGTTTCTTTAGATCCTCCAAATAATTTTGACAGTTTCTCTTCCTTTCACCCTGTTTACATGCATACAAGGCCTTGCTTGTATTAAATCTCTCTTGACGAGCCTGTCCTTCAAACATACGTTTAAGGTGCTCGATCATGATATAAGAATCAAAATTCTCATGATGTTTCTGCAGCTCAGGACTCATAGTCGCAAGCATCAAACAGGTTACATCGGTGTCATCATCCAAATGCTTCTGATAAGCATTTCGTTGAGCCTCCGTTGCACCTTCAGGGAGAGGTTCAGGGCGAGGAATATCTATGACATAGAGCTTTCGCTCTTGCCTGAGGACAATCCTCATATTCCTTTGCCAATCTAGGAAGTTAGTTCCTGTCAACTTGTCCTTCTTAAGGACTGATCATACAGAGACGTTATTTGAGTTGTTTGCCATTTCGAATATCTACAATGTTAAAATTGCATAAAATAATTAGTCTACGGATTTGTTAAATTATGTTCAAGTGATTATTCGTATATATTCACAATATATATCTCCCACTATTTTTATCAAATTAATAGCCCTACCTATCAATTCGGAAAAGTTTCTCTAAACCTTTCTAGTGAGCCAAGATCCATATTTCATCACTTTTAAGGTCAGCTTTGGCTTTTCTCCTTAAAATGATTATTTAGCTAGACAACATTTGTCAATTATATCATATATAACTCTTGGATAGTTTGGTAGAACAACATTTGTTCACATTATGCCTCTAAGTTCACAATCCTATTGTGGTCACTTAGTTAGGTCGAACCCAAAGGTCTAACAGTTGAGTATCACTAACTTACTCAATCGTGCCTTACCACGATAAACGAGGGTACTCCGCTTTGGCGCACCTACCCTTTGTCGATCTAGGTCTTGACGAATGTTTCCTATTTGAAAGGCATCTTAAACTTAATATTTTTTTACTTAGGGGGTTTTAATTAAAACGACCATGATCCCATCATAAAGAGATTCCCAATTTTTCCTTGAATTAAATACTTCAAATCAATATTCACCAATGGTTTGATTTCCATGTTGTTGGAGGAGTCACAAGTGGCCTCACTTAATACCCAACTTCCTTACAGGTATGACCCGTTTTTGACAAAATCTCCCCATATCGAAATAATTGAAAATTCGTATTTAATTACGTGTTTCATAAACACAGAAATCTCATAGTCGTTATTGTTTAATTATAAAATCTCAAGTTGTTACAGATTTTATCTTGTTTAAGCAGGCATGGCATGGGTGTCGTATCTAATACATACATGATTAATCTAATTAAACATGCATCTTTATCTCTGCATATACCTTGTATCGCATACATTCATATATATGTAAAGTGCATAAATTAAACGTGTTTGGTTATGGCCCATCCTATGTGATCTTTTCAAGCTAATGCAATACATGTCTTCTCTATTGCATCTTCGTGGGGAATCGCCTCCTTGCTTCCTTGTTCTTCTTGTCTTCTTTAATACTTACATTGAATAATTGAAAAACATGCTACAATAATAAACTTACAAGATGAACTCGAGTTACATTCAAGATTTATTAACTACAAGGAATAACGACATGCAAGTCGTATTTAGAAACCAAACCATAAAATCAAAACCACTATCCTCTTGGTCATAGGGTCATAACCAATCACCATGCTAATATAACAATTAATAACATGTAACCATATCATATTTCAGATGATCCAATCAAAGAAATCATATAATGCAAAAATCAGAAAATCGAAATCAAATTCTGATAATAATAAATCGCCATTTTCAAGCACTATACGACGTCAAACGCCTTATAGACGAGTCGCTGATAGCTTTGCTATCAGTTTTGTTCAGACGCTCGTTTCCAGTCAAAAACACATATTAGAACTGTAACATACAACCGAATTAAAATGTTTTTGCAAGTAGCTCCGATGCCATTGAAGGGTTTTCGAGCATCAAACGCAGCGGAATTAAACGCGAAAAAGAATAAAAATCGAAACTCTACCGCAAGATCCATGCAAAAACATGATACTTAATTCGGAGTTAGATGATTACCTTAAAGAAGCATTACAAATTGATGACAGATGGAGGTCCAAAGCAATCACCACGCAGCCCTCTTCGAGATCTACGTTGCCAAAGTAGTCCACACGAACGCTTGATCGTCCAACGATCACCGGAGCCGGTAATAGCCAAAGAACCTGCCTCTCTCTCTCTCTCTCTCTTGCCTCTCACACGTTTTTCCCTAAAAACGAATTGCAAAAGTATATCCCTGAACAATACATCATAATGTATTTATAGGGAAGAGAGATTGGGCTAAACCCTAAATCGAATTGGGCTTCTCCAAACCCATTCTAATTTGGTTTTAATATTAAATTCAAATTCTATTTAATTATAATTAAGACCAACTCAATTAATTAAATACCTAATTTCGAATTTATTAATTTAATTTAAATTACTCCTTTTAAATGTTCTTATTGTGTAACCCTTTAGGTTATTATTACGTTGGCAATAATTTTAATATCCAATAATAAAATTATAAACAATGAGCGGCATCTAGTAATACATCATTGCTACCCAAGTAATAATAATAATTGGTGATCCAATTAAACCTTTCGTGATTAATGTTTCCATGTAATATAATCTCTTTAACCAAATATTATAGATTAAACTCGAGGCATGTCATTAGTCATCCTCTTCAACGTTTAATTCGGATTTCCTTGATCAATGAGTAGACTATTAAAACAAATCAATATTTGAGCATGGCCATACATTTTCATAGTCTCACTCAATCAAGAGGCCAATAATATCTCTCCTAATAATAGGAGGGTTAAATCCTTTATCTATCATTCATATTTCTCATACGACTCATAATATACCCGATGTACACTTTTATCATCACCCGGTCAAAGGTAACTTTTTTTTTTGCTAAGTTGGGGGTGAGGTTCGAACCCGTGACCTCATTGGATCAACGTTTTGGCCCCTACCACTGGGGCAGCTCTCACGCTCCAAAGGTAACTTTTAATGTAGTCAAAGTATATTAATCCTCGTATAGAAATATAATGATCTCAAGTCTAAGGATCATTACACCATTATCATTGTGAGTCTTTCTAATGACATTACCAACATGTAGAATCTCACCGTGGGTTAATCCAGTGCCACGTATAAAATTACATGCACCTATGTTCCTGACTTTAGTATTAATATACCTATAATCAATAAGATGTGGTCATCCGTCAACAAACATACTAATCTTTATGCATTATAATTATCCCAAATTAATAATGCTCGATTAGGGATATCTATGAATATAAACATTATTCATATAATCTCATTTTTAAGTCACATACTTAAAGATATAGAATACATGTTCTATATTCCAAGGACATTTATTAATCTAACATTTATATCGCAGTAAATTAAGACATAATAAATTAATGTAGAATAAAAAGTAGAACATAATCATTAAATAAAAAAATAGTCTTTCCTAGAAGCACAACTACATTGTCTCTAGGGCACTAACACTATCAATCCATGATGAAGCAATCAAAGGTCCTATTAGACAGAGAAGGACTTGGAATGGCTTTAACGTAAAAGGACACTGGTCTTAAATTTGAAGGCAAACATGGTATTCCTTATGATTATGCCATGTCATGGAGGATCTATTACAAATGTGGAAAAGTGGTCATTTGGTAAATAATTGCAAAGTTCAGAATGCTAAGATAGCAAGCTGGAACATACAGACAACTTACAAGCAGCAACCTGATAGAACAACAAGAACCAAAAATCAAGCTCCTAAAGTGGTCCAAACGTAGATCAAGAAGTCTGATTTAAATGTTATTTATGTTTTATCAACTAACCATGCTGGACCAAAACAAATATGGGTACCAAAACGTTGAGTTATTGTTTATTTGTTTTGTAGGATGTCTTGTTGTCAAAGTGAAATCAAAATAAATAGATATTGGATAGTGTATGCACAAGACATTTGTGTGGTGACAAATATCAGTTCTTTAATCTCAAAATGAAAAAGGGTGGATGTGTTACAATTGGTGATATCAAAATATTCCAAATTCTTGGCAAAGGAACAATCGGTAATATTGTCATTTCTATTGATAAAGTACAATATGTGCAGGGTCTTGAGTACAATTTTCTTAGTATAAGTCAGTTATTTTGATAAAGAGAAATGTATTATTAATGTTGGCACTAACAAAGTTCCCCCAGTTGCTAGAAGGGAAGGAAATATCTATATTTTGGACTTTTATATTTGGGATTCATCTTGCTATTTAGCCATAGTTGATACAAATCCAGATCTTTGGCATAGAAGGCTTGGACATGCTCACATGGACTTACTCAGCAAGCCGTCTCTAAAGAAGCGAGTTAGAGCATTACCCAAATTGAAGTATGTCAAGAAGGAAACCTGTTCGGCTTGTCAATTAGGCAAATAAATCAGGACTCCACATAAGTCAAAGAATATGGTATCAACTTCTAAACTCTTAGAGTTTCTTCACTTAGATTTATTTGGTCCAGAAGCATATAAGAGCACTGGAGGTAAACAATATACTTTTGTTATCATAGATGATTATTCTAGAAATACATGGGTATTATTTCTTCTTTTGTGCTTTTAATGAATTTGAGAAGCTAATTAAGTTGCTTGAGAACAAGCTTAAGAGAAGACTTGTAGGTATGAGGAGTGATCGAGCTGGTGAATTCCAAAGGACTTTATCTCATATTGTGAAGATAGATGCATTTCTCATGAATTCTTTGCTCCAAGAAACCCACAGTAAAATGGAGTTGTGGAAAGAAAGAACAGGTCTTTGCAAGAAACAGCTAGGACATTGATGTAAGTGAGCAAGCTGCCAAGGAGCTTCTAGGCAGAAGCAGTTAGCACAGCAAGTTATGTTCTTAACAGAGTGCTAATCAGACCTATTTTCAACAAGTCTCCATATGAATTGCTGAGGAATAAAAAGCCAAATATAGGCTACTTCAGAGTCTTTGGATCCAGGTGCTTTACACTCAAAACTATTGATAGATATGGTAAATTTGATATTAAATCATATAAAGCAATATTTTTTGGTTATTTTTTGACAAGTAGTACTTATAGAGTCTATAATATCTTTAAACGTATTGTTGAAGAGGCTCTTGATATTTCATTTCAAGAATCTAATGTTGATCAGTCAAAAGATGAGGAAGAAATTGCGAAAACAGGTACTGACGGTGAGCTGCCATAGTCAAATACAGCAACTCAACAAGCTGCCAAGGAACCTGAATCAACCTTAGCTACTGAAAAGCCAGCTAAAACTTCTTTTCCAGTAGATTAAACAATTTATAAGCTGTAACAGCTCACAATAGAGGGTCCTAGAGGTCAGAGATCACAAGAAAAGCTGTCACTCCATGAAGGAGATGAAGTCTCCCCACCATCCACAAGAATTAAAGTAGCTGAAGAAGTCATAGCTCAACATTCTTTACCAAAGTCAACAAGGATAGTGAAAACCATCCTCCAGAGTTGATCATTGGTGAAAAATCAGAAGGAATCAAGACAAGGAATGGTCAAGCCAACTTTTATGCATTTGCTGTCATTCTAGCTCAAGAAGAACCAATTAAAGAATATCAAGGAAGCACTTCAAGATGAAAATTGGATCATGGCAATGCAAGAGGAACTCAATCAATTTGAATGATGTGATGTTTAGGAACTTGTAGAGCCATCTAAAGATGCTTCAATCATTAGTACTAAATGGGTCTTCAAAAACAAAGTTGATGAATTTGGTACAGTTACTAGAAACAAAGCAAGACTTATTGCACAAGGATACAATCAACAAGAGGGAATCAATTTTGATGAAACTTATGCCTCGGTTTCAAGCCTAGAGTCAATAAGGATGTTACTTTCATTCATGCTTCAAGAAGTTTAAGCTACATTAAATGGACGTGAAGAGTGCTTTTCTTAATGGCTACTTGAAGGAGGAAGTCTATGTCAAACAACCTTCTAATTTTGAGAGTGAGCAATTTCCTAATCACGTTTACAAGTTGAAGAAGGAATTATATGGACTTCGGCAATCTCCTACATCATGGTACAAAAGGCTAAGTATGTTTTTGATCAAGAATGGATTCATTCAAGGTAAATCGATCCCACATTATTTACTAAATATAATGGTACTGATATTTTGGTTGTACAAATATATATGGATGATATTATCTTTGGATCTTCTAATGATGATATTTGCAAGTGATTTTCTAAGTGTATGCATAGTGAGTTTTCCATGAGCATAATAGGTGAGCTCAACTACTTTTTAGGGCTCTAAATCAAGCAAATTCCAGATGGAATCTATGTGCATCAATCCAAGTATATCAAGAATCTGCTTAAGAAGTTTGGATATGAGAACATCAAGGCAAAATCTACACCTATAAGTTTTGCTAGCCAGTTGAAAGCATATGAATAAGGTAAAAATGTTGATGTTTAAAAGTATAGAGGTATGATTGATAGCTTAATATATCTTACACGCTCTAGACCAGACATTATGTATAGTCTCACTTGAATGCGATTAAAAGAACCTTTAAAAATTTGAGTGGAACGATTACTCTTGGTTTATTCTATCCCATCACAAATGCATTTGATCTTGTTGGGTATAGTGATGCAGGTTATGCAGGCTGTCAAACTAATTGCAAGAGTACAAGTGGTGTTTGTGCATTTTTAGGACAGAGTTTGGTGACTTTGCAAAGCAAGAGGTAAACTTCTGTTGCATTATCCACGGTTGAGGGGGGAGTATCTGGCTGCTAGTAGCTGCTGCTCTCAAATTCTATGGATGATACAAACACTTCGAGATTTTGTAATCATGGTGGGAAGGTTCCAATTTATTGTGACAACATAAACACTATCAATATTCCAAAGAATCCGGTGAATCACTCAAGAATAAAATATATTGACGTTCGACATCACTTCTTGAGAGACAATGTTGTAAAGGGAAAAATTGAGCTGATATTTGTAAACATAGAGTACCAGCTTAGCTGACATCTTCACTAAGCCGCTGGTAAAGGAACGGTTTTTAGTTCTTCGTCAAGAATTAGGCAATGTGTAATGTCTAGCCAGCTAGCTACCATTGGGTGCGTGGTACTATACAATTTTTATTTTTGCATTTTTTATGATTTTTTTTGCATATTGTGTTTACTTGAATTATGGTCGCTAGATATTAATCCATATTCTAGTCCACTTTTTAAATGTGTCTAACTTCTTATGTCTTCTAGATTTGTATTACTTGCTCAATTTGAATTTTGTTGTATTTGAAGAGACGTGCATATTTGTGGTATGTAGTTGTATCTAATGATTTTGTTTTTCATGAAAACCAGTGGTCATCAGTTTATCATGTTTAAATTTTTACAGGGGTGGGTAGTTGTAAATTTTTATCTTAAACATTCGTCTCCCCTTTTATTTGTAAAAAGAGATTTTATCCAGACTCTTTGCATCCGACTCCTCAGTGTTTTATATTCTCTCCAATTCAAAATGTAGAATTTTCATGCCTCTTCTAAATCGCTATACAAACTCTCTTGATACGGTTCTTTTCTTCTATCGAATCATGAGAAACACATACAAATGAAAAGCGGCTACTCCTGTTGAATCTAAGTACGCCAATGGAAAGAATAAAAGATTGCATGACAAAGTCGATGAGACTCAGACAACTCCAGTTCACATCGACAGTGGTGATGAAGTATCGGGGTTTCAGCGTTCTGGTAATTCAAGAGGAACGGTCGACTACACGCTATAAGTACGATATCAAGTTAATTTCAATAGATCTGGAAGCTAGGTTCAAAAAGCTTGAATTGGGTAATAGTCAAATCATCTTCGATCGTCCACTTGCTGTTAAAACTTATTATCAATGTGGAGTTGTTAAGTTTTTTATCCAATTGGGTTTCGAGTCTTTTATCAAGGATTTACCCCGAGACTATTACCCTAATTGTTTTTATGAGTTTTAAGCGAATCCGTCGTGTCTTAAGACTGGTAATTTAATTTTGGGTATTGAGAATCCGTTAACTATATCTATGTGTACTAAGAAAGGTCCCGTTGAAATTTTGCTGTTCGATACACATAATTCCCCTGGTCTCCCAAATGTTTTGATCCTAACTCGAATCTTTGAGTGGTATGGTGTCAATCTTCATGAGCAAGAGTATGAAACTGCTAAAGAATTCTTAGACTTTAAGAGTATTTAACAGTCACATTTGAAGGTTGAGAGTGATGGTACTTTGATTCAGACGGCTCCCTCCTTCACATCTGATAACTCTATATTCCGATCCGGTGACTCCTCCGCCGTCCCACGCCTGGAATGCGGTGTAGCTGAGGGTCGGGACTCTGCAAAACAATGCCGGGAGGTGGGTTTGGACCCGCGGCACCTCCGGCGTGAGAGTAAGTAACGGCATTGGAGAAGCAAGGACAAGAATGAGAGTATCTAAAAATGAGGGGTGTGTGTATATGAGTGTGTGTAAAAGAGAGTGTAACCCCTAAACCTTCTTTTCTGGGTCTATTTATAGGCCCAGGATTAGGGTTTAGGGGTTGGTACCTTTAATCATGGGCGTTCAATCCTAGGTAGGTAGGACACCTGGGACGTGTAGATGCACAACACCTGTCCAGGAGAATAATTGTGGGAAAGTGTGTCAGGCCCCTTTTAGAGTGTGTCCTCCTCATTCTTGTATTATGCCCATTATTGATAATCATTAGCTGTCGTTTTTAGTTGGGACCCTTTGATGGTGACAGGAGCCTTGGGATGCCACGTGCTCTATTACCTCGTACTGGAGTAATGTCGCGGATTCGGAACGAATCCGGACCTAATAATGGTGACATAGCTCCGGATTCAGTATCTGTCGTGGGCCCGGATATCAATTTCGGCTTGTAAAGGGTATCCTATCATTTGCCCCCACTCCCCTATGTAGATTTTTCTGGATGGGGGAGTAGTAGTCTGAGTTTCGATGTCCGTTGTTTTGAGTAGATGAAAAGAAAAATTCCATATTTCTTGCCTCCCCGGCCCGGATTGTGTGTGGAGCACGTGGTCCGGGGCTGTAGGCTGGTGAACATGAAACGTTACTCAGCTGTTTTTTGATATTTCTTCATGTTCCGAATTTCCAGAGCTTGTCCATTTTCCTCGTTAGACGCGCAGTCATGATTGCTTTTTCTGACAACCTCTTTTGTTTTAATCAAGACTCTTCCTAGCCGTCCATGTGGCAGCATCTCGTCCATTTGCTCGTTTCAGTTTCTCTATAAGTATATTTCAATTGTATTTCTCCCCCTTTTTCACTTTTACCGTACGTTTCTTCCGCTCCTCTTTTTTCTTGAAAACCTTGGTTGTTGATCGGTGGTGAGAGCTTTTCTTCGTCTTCTTCCTCATTGTAAGCGTTTCTTTCTCCTTATTTCTCTTCGCTTTTCTTGCCTGTACTTGAACTTCGTGCGGAGTAATTCGATGTTATTTTTTCCCCAACTGTTCATATTCCATTGTCTCTATAACTGTTTACTTTCCCTGTTACTGTGTTCGTTGAGATTTAGAGTTGTAGTGATTGTTTTGCTTTTTGGGTCGTTTGAGGCTTTGTGCTTTTGTATCTCTAGTTTTTGGGACTATGATGGTTGTTTAGTTTATTCGAAATATCCGGGTTTTGAAGCTTCTAGGTTTCAAATTTTGTTTTGTGTACGCATGTATTTGTGTCTATTTGTGTAGATCTTTTTGTTCTGATTTCTGTTTTTGTGTTGGTGTTTCTGATAATTGTGTTTGTCTTTTTGTTTTTTGGTTCGGGGATGTGCTGTATTTTGGGAAATCTGGGGTAGTGTGGTGTTTTATGGTGTATAAGAAGCAATTGGCTAAACGACCCTGATCCTCGTTTATACCTTCTAGCTCTTCCTCGGACTCAGACCTCTCTACCGAGCTTAGATCTTGTTCTTCCTCTTCATCTACCATGACCCAAAGAACTAGGAAACCCCCGAAGACCACTCTAGACGAGCTCCCCACCCTGAGACTCTCCCCGGGGGAGACCCTTAGCACGTCCGAGGGTCGCTGGAGAGATGTCCAATTCTTCTTTGTTGAGTAAGATATTTCCGTCCCCGACGAATATTATTACAGGAACTTATCCGAGGTGTATAAATTGTCTTCCGGGGGTCCTGTCTTTTATGACCATTGCTCAATGGACGCCGATTTATCACACCTCCCCGGAACTAGCACCCGCATGGCCCCTTTGCTAGATATTGCCAATACCGATAAGTTAGATGAGTGTTTCAGGTCGTGCTTTCATCTAGACGACAAAGTTGTTTGGAGGTGGCCCGAACCCCACGAAAGAATATACCATAGGCCCGGGGATGGTTTGGTAGGGGTTTCTCTGGAGCACCTTAGATCGGGATACAATCCTCATTGTCATCAATTCATTAAGTGCCTCTGCAAATTTCAATATGAAATTCCCTTGTTTCAACTTACCCCGAACGCCGTCAAGTGGATCATGTGGTTCCTTGGTTGCTGTAACGTCAAAGGATTTCTTCCTACTTTCAGGCTTTTCCATTATATTTTTACCTTGGTCAAGTCAACCTTAGTGCCCTTGTATGAGCTCCGGTTCAATTACCAACGGTGTGGTTTTAAGAAGGGAGGGGTGATGCCTGTCACCATGATGTCCTCCCTCAAGGGTTGGCATGAGGAGTGGGCCTTCCTGCAGTCCGAAGATATTGAATATATGCCTCTGTTCCGGGTTGAGGCCTGTCGTAACTTTCAAGAATATGAATTAACAAGCGATGCCCGGATAAAGGTTCATGACTTCTGTAGGGCGTTAGGGGTTTCAACAACTCGGTATTCATTCATGGACCATGAAATATTACATTCTTTTGGATGTAAGTAGTGTGTAATTATTTATATCTTGGATTTTTCTTTCCCTTTGTCGCTCGCTCTGATTGTTTTTTACTCTGTCTTCTTTTCAGGTTTGCCTCAGTACAGCCCTTACCATAAAGAGAGGATGAAGGCATTGGATGCTGAAACGGCATGTCTGGCCACAGCTATGCAGGGAATAGGTGGCATACACAAAGTGAATCAGCGTTCGAAGAGAGGGAAAAAGAAGGGGACCGCTGGCGAAGGGGAGGGTTCCAAGACGGACGCGAGTGTTGAGCAAGATTCGGAGTCCGGGGCCAATCTAGAAGGTAAATCTGTTCCCCCCAAGGTTGAGGATGAACTGTCACGCGGGCTCGAACGGAGATCAAAACGGGCTCGGGGAGGAGATGTTGGAAATGTTGTTGTGGATCTCACCGGGGTGAAGCCCTCTGGAACCTTTGCCTCGGGCTCTATTCCTTTTGCGCCCGAGGTTGCTAAGACCTTTGGAACCGTCTCCGGTCCCAGTCAGGTAAGCTGCCCAGGGAAAGAGCCTCTAATTGAGGCTGAGAAATGTAGCCAGTTTATCGCAGATCTGCCCAATAAGGAGGAATGGTTGCGCTATCAGGCTTTGGGGTTTAACCCCTTATTCAAAGAGATGATGAATACTTGGCTGAAGGTAGATTTTCTTACCCTTTTAAATTTCGTCGTTACTTAACGTATTTTTGCTGACGCATTATTCTTGTCTTTCCAGATGGGTTCTGAGATGGCCGGGCTATTTGCGGTAGGGAATAGGGAGTTGGAGACCGTTGAAGCTGCTCGGGCTACTATTTCCGCTTCAGAGCAGAAAGACATCAAAATTTTTGATTTGGATCATGCCAACTCCAAGTTGAAGAAAAGTGTTGAAGAGTTGCAGCTGAAGTCCAAGGAGTCCGAGGGGAAGCTCATAACTCTCCAGAAAAAGGCTGATGATGCGGAAGCCCGGGCCCAGACTGCCGAGAAGGAGCTTGAACAACTCCGAGCTAAGCTCGTAGGCTACAAAGAACCCGCTGCCATCTTGGATGAGTTCCGTCACTCTCAGGAGTACTATATGGAATTAGGCAAGAAGGCCGCCTCCAAAATTTGCCGTGCGTGGGTCGTTTCTCATAAGTTGTTGAAAGAGAACCCATCAGCTGGCTGGGACGAGTTCCAACCTCTCTTTATTGCTGCAGAACAACACTTCATTGCCACTGGAGAAGATCCAGAACCTTACTACTCCAGGGAGGAATCTGATTCGGAGGATGAAGATGGTGAGGAGAGGGAAGAGGACATCCGGGACCCATCTCCGAACAAAGACATCGTCCCTCCGGAATCTCACGCCGAAGAACCTCCTGCTGAAGACCCTCCAGCCACATAGTTATTCAACTCCTTTTCATTTTAATGTCTTTGTTGTAATATTGAACTATAACTTTAGTGGTCGAATTTTCTTCGGGATGTTTCGAACCATATGGCTGGTTCGGTCCCTCGCTTAACATTATCTATATTGTGATGCCTATTCGGCAATTTCTTTAACTCCTTTTGCTCCTTTCCATACTTTTGTTACTCTTAAATTCTGAGTTTAAGAATCTCGGGTGACCTAGATGAATCTCTCACAGTTTGCCCCCCAGACCGGATTCGAGATAAAAATTGAGTCCGGATTGGTGGTAAGAGTGTCACGTATATTCTCTTAAGTTCAACATTCGAGAACGCTGATTTACTTACAGAGATTTTGTTAGGTTTGCCTTTCCGTCCGGATTTAATCCCGAAAGATTGAGTTCGGATGGTGGTGAGTATTTATTTTGCTCTCTTAGTTTTTTGGGTTTACCTTGCTTTTTGTTGAATTCATTCAAGGACTCTGTGAAAATTGTGGTTTCCAGGGTCAAACACCTTGGTCCTTGCGTTAGTTGACTAGGATTAAGGTTTTGTCCGTTTCCCATACATTGACAATTGGAAACTCCTGGAGCTCTTCTTTATTTCCTTTCTATAAATACCCCTTCTTTACCTTTATTTTATGTATCCTACTCCTTCTCTCAGAGCCTTCCCAAAGTTCCTTTTCTTCCGTTTCTTGAATTCGCCTGTCCATGGATCCCAGGAATCTTGTTTATGACTATGACAATAACAAGATCATTGTAGATGGCATTGTTTTCGACGGGCCCACTACCCTGGCCGAGATTGATGCTGTCTTGAAAAGAATTGATGATGCTCTGGCTCTTCGTAGGATGATTGCTGATCAAGCTGGGAGGGGGCGTCGCGAGCATGGCAACGGCGGGGAAGGTGCTGGTGATTCTGGTGCTGCCGGCGGGGAAGGTGCCGGTGGTTCTGGTGCTGCCACCGTTTAAGTTTAATCTCTTTATGTTCTTTATTTTGGTAATAATTGTACCTCCCCTTCCCCCAGATTAATGAAAATGGCTTGAAAAACAGCCATCAACATTTACTTCTGTTTCTGCCGCCCGTTTTGAGTTTGTTGCATCTTTGTGCATGATTTTATTGTTTTGATTCGAATACTTTCGATAGTATCCCAGTAATTTTTTCTTAATTTGTATCCCGTTTGCTTCTAGCTCGGGATCTGTAGTAGTAGATTGTTCGAACCAGGGCGGCTTTGCAGGTTTTTCGACTAAGTCCAAAGTTTGAAAACTTTGAGTTACTTAGGAAAATAGTGTTTGCTCCTAGTTCGGATATGTTTCGTAGACGTAATCCGAATATGGTTCGGATATGGTTAGGAAAATAGTGTTTTTAGCTTAGTCCAAAGTATGCGGTCTCTGGGCTGGATATCGTTTTCGCCCCCAGTCCGGGTTATTTTGTAAGAACGAATCCGGACTAGAGTAGTTGTTTTTAGCCGAGTTCAAAGCATTATAGCTTTGAGTTACTTAGAGTAATTTATCGTTTTCGCCCCCAGTCCGGGTTGTTTCATAGGAACAAGTCCGGACTAAAGTGGTTGTTGCCTAGCTAAGTCCAAAGCTTTATAGCTTTAGAGAAATTTCTCGTTTTCGCCCCCAGTCCGGGTTGTTTCATAGGAACAAATCCGGACTAGGGTGGTTGTTGCTTAGCTAAGTCCAAAGCTTTATAGCTTTGGGTTACTTAGAGCCATTTTTCGTTTTCGCCCCCAGTCCGGGTTGTTTCATAGGAACAAATCCGGACTAGGGTGGTTGTTGCTTAGCTAAGTCCAAAGCTTTATAGCTTTGGGTTACTTAGAGCCATTTTTCGTTTTCGCCCCCAGTCCGGGTTGTTTCATAGGAACAAATCCGGACTAGGGTGGTTGTTGCTTAGCTAAGTCCCAAGATTTATAGCTTTGAGTTACTTAGAGAAATTTATCGTTTTCGCCCCCAGTCCGGGTTGTTTCATAGGAACAAATCCGGACTAGGGTGGTTGTTGCTTAGCTAAGTCCAAAGCTTTATAGCTTTGGGTTACTTAGAGCCATTTTTCGTTTTCGCCCCCAGTCCGGGTTGTTTCATAGGAACAAATCCGGACTTAGGGTGGTTGTTGCTTAGCTAAGTCCAAAGCTTTATAGCTTTGGGTTACTTAGAGCCATTTTTCGTTTTCGCCCCCAGTCCGGGTTGTTTCATAGGAACAAATCCGGACTAGGGTGGTTGTTGCTTAGCTAAGTCCCAAGCTTTATAGCTTTGAGTTACTTAGAGAAATTTATCGTTTTCATAGGAACAAATCCGGGCTAGAGTGGTTGTTGCATACTGCTTACGTCCAGGTTCCGATTTTGCCTATGGCTGCGGACCAGGGACTTGTATTTTTGCGTGATATAATAAACTTACAACGAAATATAAAAAACACAAGGCAAGGCCTATTTTCATTAAACGTAGCATTCCTACAACAACTAACTTATTCTTGCTTCATTACAGAGACTAATCTATCTGTTGAAGACTTTTCTGGGCTTAAAAGTAGCTCCTTGATTGATTACTTGGGCCTTGACCTTCTTTCTACTGGTAGAATTTCCTTAGCCGGAGAGCATGCCAAGTGTTTGGGACCTCGGACTCGTCCATGTTTGCCAGCTTGTATGTTCCAGGACGAAGCACTTCTTTGACTTTATAGGGGCCCTCCCATTTTGGCTTGAGTTTGCCGGTGTTGGTTGGGTCCGAAGCCTCGGTATCTCGCAAAACTAGATCTCCCACTTGAAAGTTTTTGATTCTGGCCTTCTTTCCAAAGTACTCCCTCGTTTTCTCCTTATACTTTTCCATTCTTTCAACTGCTTTGTCCCTGACTTCGTCGACTAGATCAAGATTAGTTCGAAGCCCTTCCTCATTTGCAATCTCTTCAAAGTTAATAGCCCCGTGTGAGGGGGAACCCACTTCTATCGGGAGCATCGCTTCGGTCCCGTAAGCCAGCTTGAAGGGTGTTTCGCCAGTACTTGTTCGGGGACTAGTCCTATATGCCCAGAGCACATTAGGAAGTTCTTCGGGCCACTTGTTTTTGCACTCCTGAAGTCTCTTTTCTATCCCCCTTAGCAAAATTCTGTTAGTTACTTCCACTTGTCCATTACCTTGGGGGTATGCCACCGATGACTTCTTATGTTTGATGCCCCTTTCTTTCAAGTAGTTCTCAAAATCGGATTCGACAAATTGAGGCCCATTATCTGAGACCAAAACTTGAGGAAGCCCGAATCTCATCAGTATGTTGTCCATGAACCGGATGCAGTCTTGCTGATTTATAGTTCTCATGGCTTTGGCTTCTGCCCACTTAGTCATGTAATCGATGGCTACCAATAAATATCTGAGATCTCCCTTAGCCCGAGGAAATGGTCCAACAATGTCGATACCCCAAATAGCAAAAGGCACCGGAGACAGGACTGATGAAGGCGTAACCGGACTCTGTCTTTGCACATTGCTGAACAACTGACAATTCTTGCATTTTTTGACAAACTTCACCGCATCATTGTGAATCGTGGGCCAGTAGTAGCCTTGCCTTATTATTTTGTAAGCCAGGGCCTTTGCGGATAAATGATCTCCACAAATCCCTTCGTGAACCTCTTGGAGACAGTATTCTGCTTCGGCTGGACCGATACATTTCAGGACCAGACTGGAGAACGTTCTGCGATAGAGTTGTCCCTCTTCTAGGAAAAATTTAGCAGCTTTGGCCTTGAGTCTCTGAGCCTTATTTTTGTCATCGGGCAATTCTCCTTTATCCAGATACGAAATCAGAGGGGTCATCCAATTAGGTTGATCATCTATTTCCATCACTTCGATATTTTCAATGGCGGGTTTTTCAATCTCCTCAAAGTACACCGAGCTGTCCAATTCGGCATCATTCTGCACTAGCTTTGACAAAGCATCGGCCTCTGTGTTTTCTTCTCTATTTATCTGAATCATCTCCAACTTCGGGATCACAGCCATGTAACTTTTGACCAGGGCCTGGTACTGAGCTAGTCTTGGATCCTTGGCAATGTATTCTCCCTTGGTCTGCTTTACAACAATTTGGGAGTCACTATAAACGTTCAGGCTCTGCACTTTCAAGGATCTGGCCAAACGGAGTCCTGCTAGGAGTGCCTCGTATTCTGGCTGGTTATTTGTTGCTAAAAATTTGAAGGCTATGGCTTGCTGTATCTGAAATCCATGAGGACTTTTCAGAACTAATCCTGCCCCGGATCTTTCATTTGTTGAAGATCCGTCAACATACAAAGACCAAGCCTCCGGGTCTGAATCATTTCCCTCTTCTTCCGGATCCACGATCATGGGACTAGTTCAGAGTTCAGGGAAAGAACATTCCACTACGAAATCAGCTAACACCTGAGCTTTGATTGCCGTTCGCGGTACGAACGTGAGTTGGAACTGGCTTAACTCGATAGCCCAATTTACCAGTCTGCCGGACACATCTGGCTTATGAATTATCCTTCTCAGAGGCTGGTCAGTTACGACTTTGATTTCTCTTCCTTGGAAATAATGCCTTAACTTTCTTGAGGCTGTTACCAGAGCAAAATCAAATTTTTCCAAGTTCGGGTACCTGGTCTCTGCATCTTTCAGTACTTGACTGACATAATATACCGGTTTCTTTTTTCCTTCGTGTTCCCTGATCAGGGCTGCTCCCATAGCCTGCGGTCCTGCAGCTAAGTAAAGAAACAATGCTTCCCCTGACTCAGCTTTAGACAGGATTGGTGGTGATGACAAGAATTGCTTTATAGATTCGAAGGCTTTCTGGCAGTCCGGATTCCAGTTAATTTGTCTTTTGTTTTTCGCCCCTTTCAGCAGCTCGAAGAAAGGCAAGCATCTTTCGGCCAGTTTTGGGATGAATCGCCTCAGAGCCGCTAAAGAACCCGCCAACTTCTGGATTTCTTTCTGAGTTCGGGGCGGCTCCATCTCCATCTTGGCTTTAATCTTTTCCGGATTGGCTTCTATTCCTCTTTGACTGATCATGAATCCCAAAAATTTGCCAGCTACCACTCCGAAGGTGCACTTCTCCGGATTCAATTTCATCTCATGCTTCCTCAAATTTTCAAAACACTCCTGTAAGTCCAGAACATGTTCTTCCTCCGCTTTCGACTTAGCTATCATATCATCCACATAAGATTCCAAGTTTCGACCCAGCTGATCTTTGAAAATCTCCACCATCGCCCTTTGGTAGGATGACCCGGCATTCATTAATCCGAACGGCATATACTTGTATGCATAAACCGCTCTGTGAGTTATGAAAGCGGTTTTGGCTATGTCGGCCGGGTTCATCTTGATTTGGTTGTATCCGGAGAATGCGTCCATGAAGCTAAACATCACATGCCCCGCAGTAGCGTCGATGAGTTGATCTATGCTGGGGAGAGGATATGGATCTTTTGGGCACGCGGCATTCAAATCTGTATAATCGACGCACATTCTCCATTTGCCATTGGGTTTCTTAACCAAAACTACATTGGCCAGCCAGTCCGGATATTTTATCTCACAGATTATTCCTGCCTTAAGGAGTTTTTCCACCTCTTCGTCAATCGCCTTTTGCCGATCCGGAGCAAAGTTTCTTCTTTTCTGTTTTACTGGCTTCCTGTTAGGATTGACATCCAGGCTGTGCATGGCTACTGATTCATCGAGTCCAGGCATTTCTTCCGGACTCCAGGCAAAGACATCCGCATAATCTCTGAGGAGTTGTACCAGGTTTTTCTTGAATGTAGGGTCCAGTCCGGATCCTATCTTTATCTTTCGGTCCGAGTTACCTTCTTCCAATTCGACCAATTCGATTTCGACTGCCGATTCAACCTTACCCAAATCTTTCTTCGCAACAAATTGCCAAACTCGGGCCTGGGTGTTTGTTTCTAGATAATTTCTGGCTTTGTCAATTATTCTTCTTTAGTCTGGGCCTCCCAACTTTCAATGTTTTGGACTTCGTGTCCGGGCTCCTTTCTGAAATAAGCCCTGTGCTTCTTTCGGCTCAAATTCTTATGGTATAAGGACGCTTTTCGTTTGTTCTCCGGGTCAGTTTCAGCCATGACTAGTGCCTAGCCGTAACAACGACTAGCGGTTTCAGAGTTTCCTTTGACTTCCCCAACTCCTGATGGGGTGGGAAACTTGAACTTTAGGTGAGGGGTAGAGGTTATTGCCTGAAGCTTTGTCAGCGCCGGATGGCCAAGAATCATGTTGTACGAAGATGGGGTATTGATGACATAAAACTTCACCATATGAGTGACTTGCTTCGGGAAAGTCCCGAACTGGACGGGCAAATATAGGGTCCCCTGAATCGGTACCAAGTTGTTCCCGACCCGAAGAGAGGGTCCTCTCTGCATTCATCCATCCTTACGCTGCCCAGCTGCATTCTGTCAAATGTATGTTTGAAGATAACGTTGATTGAGGATCCATTGTCTACCAGGATTCTTTTAACTTCATTTTCAGCCACATCCAGGCTCACCACCAAGGCTTCATTATGGTTGGGATCAACTCCTTCAAAGTCAGCGTTGCTAAAAGTTATCACTTGTTCGGGAAAAGACTGGATCATCATCACTTCGTCACCTGAATCAGGACTGGGAGGAGGAGAGTTAGACCCTCCCATAACCACGTTGACCACATGTTTCTTTCCAGTTTCCTTTTCCGTGGTTTTCCGAGCTATGTACTGTCCCATATTACCTCTTTTGATTTGATCCTCAATGAAGTACTTAAGAGACAGGCAGTTTTCGGTTGTATGACCATGAGTCCCGTGATAGTCACATTACTTGTGTGCCGGACGCTTCTCCGGGGCCGTGATCATCGGCTTAGGCGAATAGAAGTATGGTTTGTCCCGGACCTCCTTCAAAATATCCGCCCGTGCTCGGCTGAGTGGAGTCCACTCCGGCTCTGGCTTTGGTTCAGCTTTGGAGGGCTTAGCGGGCTTGGAGTCCGGATTAACCATTACTGCAGCGGGTTCTGAGATCCTTTCAAAGACCGATGGTTTCGAATTTTGGATATAATTGGTTTGTCTGTTGGGCTTGAATCTTTTGTCAGGTTGATAACCACTCCGAGAGCGGTCGTCGCTGGTAGTTCGGTGTGAAGAGTTCCCTTGGCGGGTCATTCTCATTGCCTGTAGAACATCACTTTCTTTGATAAATCGTGCAGCCATGGAGTATGCTACGGCCAGACTTTCAGGTTCCTTATTAATCAACTCATAGACATATCTTTCATTCTGGTCCGGGTCCAAATTCCTCCGGAAAATGCTAAGAGCTTCTCGCTCATCCAAGCGTGAGACTTTGTTTATCGCTTCCTGGAATCGTTTCATATAATCTGCAAGTGATTCATTGTCACCTTGACGGATAGTCTCCAGATGGCACATGTGTAGTTCATGAGTCCGGTTTGCTCTGAACCTCTTTAAAAAGGATTCGCGGAATTCTTTCCATGAGCGAATGCTTCGGGACGGGATCCGATTAAACCACCTCTGAGCCCCTCCTTTTAAGATTGACGCAAAGAATCTGCATTTGGTTATGTCATTGTAGTAGTAGATGAGAGCAATCTGCTCAAAGTAATTAACATGCTCCTCTGGGTCCCCCAGCCCATCGAAAGAGTCGAAGTTGTAATGCTTCAGGTTCTTTTATCTGGGGATAGCTTCTAGAGATCGGCTGAATGGAGTCAGAGTCCCCTCAATTTCAAGTCCGGAGTCATGCCCCACTTTCTTTTGCAGCTCATGAATCATTTGCATCAAATTGTCTTCGGGCTCGTCTTCATCCGAGATTACCTCCGGACTAACTTCTCTCAGAATCCTTTTGGATCCGGACCTCCTGAAGACCCGGTCCTCTTCTTCCTGTATTCTTTTCTGGATTTTGAGTTCAAGCTTTGCTTCTTCCTCCTGTCTGATTTATTCCTTTAGATCGGCCAGTTTTTTGAGTTTCTCAACTTCCTGGCTTTTGCTCTGAGCTTTATTGGCCGCTTGTTTTTCTTTGTCTTTGTTACCAAGCCGGTCAAACACAGACATCCTGGACCGATGAGAGTGTTGGGAGCCTTGGGAGTTTTCCGCCTGCTCTGGTTCGGGAGGCGGCGGTGCCCGGGTTGCTCGGAATGCCCGGATTGCCTCCGCCAATTCCTCCCGGGTTAGATTTTGGAGATGCATTCCAGCTAAAGGCACATCCGTGTATTTGTACTGATTGACCTCAATGTCAACCCGGGCATCGCCCGGTCCGATCTCTGCTCTCTGCGCGACTGGGGGCACCTCAGCCGGAACTAAGGTCGGTTCTGGGGTTGTTTCATGATCCCGTGCCCGAGTGTTGGGTCTTTGCGTGGATTTGCTTCCTCTTACCATGATTCCAAGTTTCAAAACAAGATAATTCACAAGGTAACAATTATAACGGACCTGAACAGAGAGCTAAGGATAGAATGGCCCAAGTGTAATCTTGGTATTCAAGTAAATGCACAGGGTGGTGAATACAAGTAAATGACAGGCGATTATGAACACAGATCTAGATTCCGGTTAAATTTAAAAGCTAAAAATCGTAACTTTATTACAGATCTGGGTTTAAAAAGCTAAACGGCGCTAAGTACGTGCACATAAGGTTGAGAAATGTGTAAAGGTGACATTTTTAGCAGGGGTTTCACAATGGTTTTGTAGATCTTACTGCTTGGTTTCGGACTCTTTTAAAGAGCTTGTTGGTGTCGTCGAGTCCTGTGGCACCGAGACCAGAGGACCCCTCCTTCTAGCGCCAATGATAACTCTATATTCCGATCCGGTGACTCCTCCGCCGTCCCACGCCTGGAATGCGGTGTAGCTGAGGGTCGGGACTCTGCAAAACAATGCCGGGAGGTGGGTTTGGACCCGCGGCACCTCCGGCGTGAGAGTAAGTAACGGCATTGGAGAAGCAAGGACAAGAATGAGAGTATCTAAAAATGAGGGGTGTGTGTATACGAGTGTGTGTAAAAGAGAGTGTAACCCCTAAACCTTCTTTTCTGGGTCTATTTATAGGCCCAGGATTAGGGTTTAGGGGTTGGTACCTTTAATCATGGGCGTTCAATCCTAGGTAGGTAGGACATCTGGGACGTGTAGATGCACAACACCTGTCCAGGAGAATAATTGTGGGAAAGTGTGTCAGGCCCCTTTTAGAGTGTGTCCTCCTCATTCTTGTATTATGCCCATTATTGGTAATCATTAGCTGTCATTTTTAGTTGGGACCCTTTGATGGTGACAGGAGCCTTGGGATGCCACGTGCTCTATTACCTCGTACTGGAGTAACGTCGCGGATTCGGAACGAATCCGGACCTAATAATGGTGACATAGCTCCGGATTCAGTATCTGTCGTGGGCCCGGATAGCAATTCCGGCTTGTAAAGGGTATCCTATCAACATCCTCCACCAATTACTCATGCTACTGAAATGTTTATGAGTGCTTATGAGGTTCAAATGAATAGTTTCATGCAAGATGTTCATGTTGCATTATCCAAGATTACTAAGAGGCTAGATGACATGGCTGATGAGATGAAATTTCTTCGTGAGCTGGTGTTTGGTCCCAAGACTCCTGTTTACAAGACTCGTGCTAGTGTGTTCTCTGCAAATGTGTCTCATGTTCATGATTTTCAAGTATTTTCTAAGGCTATTGCTCATGAGGCTTGTAATAACCCGAATTTTCAGAAAATGATTTTTAGTATTATTTTAAGAATATTAATGTTTTCCTAAAATGAGGAGGAAATTTTTATTTTATTTTATTGTTCATTATTTCAGTTCAAGGAATTTCAAAAGCGAATTATTTAATTATTGTCTGGTTCAGAGTAATTATGAACTATATTATGTGATTATTGTTGGAAGGTGGAATATATGTGAAGTTGTGTTTATGTGTTTATATGATGATTTGTGTGAGTTGTGAAGGTTGATGTATTTTATTTATATTTTTTAGGATTTAAATATATTTAAATCATGCATTTTGATCCTCTGTTAATTTTATAAAATTATCGGAGGAATTAAAAATCATGAAATCTTTTGTAATATTATCTTTATAATATTATTTAGTTTTTAAAATGGTTGGGTGAATTAATTTGGATGTTTCGGTATTTTAAAATGATTTTAAGAGTTTTATTGTATTTAAAGGATCAAAACTTTGAAAATTCATATTTAATTCATTTTTGATCCGAAAAATATTTTAAAAATATGTGGGTGCTCATAATTTTATATTCTTTATTTTAAAAATGAAAAGTGTAATTTTTCAGAAGTTTTATTTAATGGTGATTTTTATAAATCGCTTATTAGAATGTATTTGGGCCGAATAGAAGTTAAAGTGGTAATAAAAAGGAATTGGGCCAAGCCCATTTAAAAGGGAAAGCAGCAGACGCAGCAGGCAATAGAGTCGAGGAGAGAGTAGAGATTGGGGGATGAAATTAGGGTTTATAATCAAATTGGGGGAAAAGAATTGGAGGATCAATTAGCAAAATATACATACATAGATGCATATATACGCGTGTGTGTGTGTATATAAGTGTGCGTGTGTGTGTATTGTGCGTGTGATGTGTGTATTTCGGGTGAGCAAGGAGCAGGGGAGGGGGAGCTCGCGCGCGGCATAGCAGCCGGCGGCGATGGCGGCACGGCGGCGGCGGTGCTGAGCCACGGTGGTGGCGCAACAGTTGTGCTGTGGTGATAACAGCTAGAGAGAGAGAGAGAGAGAGGGAGAGAGATGGGAGAGAGATGGTTTGGTGGAAGATTAATTTTGCGAGTCGAATCGGAACGAACCGAATGGTATAAATTTTTATATTTTTAAATTATGTATTTAATTATCGCATTTAGATAGTTTATTGTTGAATTTAATTAGTTAAATGGTGAGATTATTGTGGTAATTAAGTTGGATTTAAATTGTAAGTTAATATGCTAATTTTCGTAATTAGATTAATATGGTGGATTGTGAATATTATCGGGATTTCCGTATTTTATTCGGAGAGTCTATATTTGTGATTAATCGTAATTGTTGAGTTTAGTGATTGCTAAATGTTTAGTGCTAATTGCTAATTATTAGTTTCCAAATTGTAATTTTTAAATTGTTAAGTGCTAAGTGCTAATTGTTATTGTCATATGAGGTATAGTTATAAGAGTTGGCTTATCGGTAAATGTCTATGTGCTAAATGGTATAAGTCGGGTCGTAGTAATTGTTAGAAGTCATATTTGTCAACTACATGGTGTTGACTTACATGTGGATAAACTTAGTTTACTTTCTTTAAATGTTGAGGTGCCGCATGTCTGGGCGGATACTTTTCTTTATGTACTAGGTGCCGCATGTCTGGGCGGATACTTTTCCTTATGTGCTAGGTGCCGCATGTCTGGGCGGGTACTTTTCTTTTGTGTTTACTTTTATGTTGTTGCAAGTTGAGGCAGCTTTATTTTTTGCAAAAACAGGGTTGAATTGTATTTTGAGGGGCTGAGCCCATAGTCCGATAAACGAATACTACATGCCAAAATTTTCTAAAAATCCCCTGCATTTTAATTTATTTAACTTATTTGATTTCAAGGGTTTAAAGGTATGATTTGGGTGTTAACTGTTTATGTGTATATGTGTTAAGTGAATTAATACGAGGGTAATTGTTGTCTCGAGGATTTATGTGCTAAGTGATTTAATTCAAGGATTTATGTGTTTCGAGGATTAATTGTGTTTTGAGGATTAACTATTAATCAAGTTTTGTCGTAGAAGGTCAATGGTATTATAAATGTATAGGTTAAGTGAAGTTGACTAAATGGTGGTATAGGGTTATGATATGTTGGTACTAGGAAATGTTCACTTTATATAAGGGGACTCTTTCCGTGTTGTTTGCTATTACTAAATGTTTTATGTGCATTAAGTGGTATTAGAGTAGTCAACTATAGGGAGGACATCCATAGTTTGACTTTATGTGACTTAGTGGTAATTCCGAGTGGTGTCTACTCGAGATACGAGGGGGGACTGACACGTACTCGTAACAATTACAGTACCGTTAGGGCGTGATCAAGTGGAGCAACATGTATCAAAAATGAAGGATCGAGGCGTCGTGTAAAGTTCATGGAACTACTTGGGCGAAACGCCAAGGATTTATTCGCGCTGTTCTGTCTGGTGCTAAGGACCAGAGGCAAGTTTATTTATACATACTCTATCGTTCAGAGTATATTTATTTTGAAATATATGAAATATGTGGAATAAGACTTCAGTCCATATTTGCAAGATTTCTTCTATCTTTATCTTGATAAATTGTTTACTTTTAAGTAAAATGGTTTGACTGGAAATATATGTGATATGGAGAGAGTGATATACTATAAAGAGTAAAGTGATATGGGGAGGAATGGTATCAGTTGTTATTATGGTTATTTTTATGATATTATGGTATCAATTGTTATCTAAAGTTATTTTATAATATTACAGTTATGTGTAAATTGAGGATCTTTGAGTTCTAAACCATGTCAGACGTTATTAATAAATATTTTGTTATATAAGGGGACAAGGGTTGAGGTTTACAGATTTTCTTAAAAAGGGATTTATAGGTAAAGTATTTTAGTTGGTGTAATTTAAATGTATGGATATATGAATGGAAAAGTGGAAGGGGTTATCTTGAGTGGTATATTTTTTAAAACCCGGACAAAGTTTTTAGAAAGAATTTCGCAATAATTAACATAATGGCAACATCACCAACAAACTAGTGTTTATTTAATTAGTAGATACCTCTTGAAGTATCTACTGATTAAATAAACCTTATTCGTCGAATTAAATTTATTTAATTAGATGAATATTATTTTTAAAACGTTTTCTTACAATCGCTTTGTTCCGGAATAATAAAAATATTTCGATGGTTATAGAGGAGACATTTTTGGTTAAAAATGTCTGGAATGAAAATGATAAATGTTATTTTAATGGTTATTTAATTCAATGAATATTAATTATAATATTCATTTAAAAGGGATTATTGAATAGTTATTCTTTAGATATTCTAAGTGTTCTAAGGGTGATTAAATATTGTTAAAAGGTTATTTAAGGAATTTCATAGTGAAATGAATGTATGTCTTGAATTGATATACCTGTATATATGTTTTCAAATGATTATAATACGGATATGAAAATGGAAAGGTGAAATGTGAAATGGAAATGGAAATGATATACGGAAATGGAAATGTGAAATGGTGTTGATAAATGGAATAATGATTTTATAAAAAGGGGGGATCAGCAACAAACTTGCGTAAGAGGCTGTGTCAGGGCTGTGTGCGACATAGTCTAGCATTCATTATATGATTCGGCACGAAGATGCCAAGGGAGGATGTTAGCAGGTGGCCTTCCTCCAGGGATGATGTTAGCAGGTGGCCTTCATTCCTTCTACCGGTAGTAAAAAGGGACGGGTACGGAGGACGACTGATCATCGTGCCTCACGTATTCGGCAACAGTGAAAATCCCCAAAACTTAAAAGAAAGAATTGATAATGGTTTTCAGAGTTGTGTACTGAAAAAGGAAAATGGTATGAAATGATGGAATTGTTTTACAGTAAGAAGAGAAACTAATTTTATATCACTTTTACATACAGTTGTTGTATAAAAGGAAATGGAAAGATTATATTGAGAGCTTGATTTTAAATGTTATATTACCTTGAGATATTATACTAAGTGATTCCATATTGAATAACCAGCAAGTTTATGTTGGTGTATTACTGCGCAAACAAGATGTGGCTATTTTAATTACTTTGTAATGGCATCTTTTATATTATATTGGTATATTGTTCAGTTGATGTTATTTTCAAACATTATACTTCCCGATAGACTTTCGTGGTTAAAAATGTTTCAAGAAGGATATTAAGTATCAGTTGAATGTTGGAAACCCATACATCTGATGGGATATTTTGTTAAACTCTAGTAATAACTTGCTGAGCAATTCTTTCGCTCATACTTGCTTGTTTTCAAATATTAACTTTTCAGTGGAAGGTAGCCGGACGAGGTTATCTGCATGGCTTAGATGAAGCGGGCAGCGTGCCCTTATGAAGACGATATGATCTAGAAAGTTTATATCTGGAGTAAGTTATATGTAAGTATATTGATGTGTAATATATATGTTACTTTGCGCAAAATAGTATTAGTTGCTGGTGTACTTCTCAACGAAGTCATACTAGTAGTAAGGAGTTGATTCTTGTTTCTAGCCCTATAACCTAAAAGATGCTTGGTGGTTGGGGTCTCAAATGTTGTAACTCAATTATTAATGGCTACAGATGATTTAATGTGGTTAAACAAGTGATTTGTTATTAAGGTTTTCCGCGTGACGACCAAATCACTGACCCCGGATTTGGGGGCGTTACAAGGCTGACTTTAAGGATGCTTCAACTGTGGGTGAGGTTCATGACTTGGATGCTGACACTGATGCTATTGATGAGTAGAAGATGGGTGAGGAGAATGACGATAATCTTGGGCTTAAATTTTTTTCTTTTTATGATTAAGGGGGAGATATATTATATGAGAACTTTTGGAGGTTTATGAACATTTAAGTTATTTTCTGAATGTGTGTTTAAGTGATTTTATGAACTTGTTTAATTGTGGTTTCTATTTGTGGTAGTTGTGGTTTCTATTGATGGTTGAACTGGCTTTATGCCTTGGTACTATGTTTATTTATGGTGGAACTTGGTTAGTGTATTGACTAAAATATTTTGCATGAATGATTTAGTATTATGTTTTAATATTGTATAGTATGGTTTAGTATGTGGAGTATGTTATAGTAGTTTGTTACATTTGTTTTGAAAGCAGGTTTGTTATAGGATTACTAGATTAAGGGGGAGTTTTATATTCTCCTAAAATTGATGTGTAATCATTAAAAAGTGAGAGACTAAAATCCTGAGATTTTGATGATCATACTTTAGTAGCAAGCTATATAAATGTATTGGACTAACTTTGTTTTGCAGTGTTGAGTAAATTTAATAATCTATAGCAAAACAGGGTATAACATCAATCTGGCAGACTATATGCTATATATAGAAAGCTAGTTGACAAGGTTATTCAGTCTAGACTCCAGAAATAACCGAAGTCCTATTTCGTGGGGGTCTATTAGGAGCTGTTATTTGTAAGGGATCTATCAGTTATATAGAACATATTAATATATAAATGTGCTCAACTAATTTCAAAATTGTTTTATGCATATACATATACGTATATTACGTTCTAATCCTATTAAATAGGTGTTTTCTTTTCGAACGTTTTCTTTTCAACAAAACCCTATTTTATGGACTTTATTAAATCAGAAGAACGTTGTTCTTTAAGCGACTTTATTCTTCTTATTTTCTAAATGTTAGTTTTTATGAACGTTGGATTTGAATTAGCCTAACAACAAATACGTGAGACTTGGTAGTCATGACCGTTGGTAGTTGTTTGTTTGATTCAGATATTTCGTTCACTATATAGACTTGTGTGTTTTTCATTCAAGGTTGTTGGACAATATTCAAAAGAAACACAAGTGCTTTTCGAACTGATTTGATAGACCTTCTTATACTTGAACTCCATATATTATACAATATATATTCTTGTTAGAGTTCATAGTTTCATTTGTAATTCATTCTATATTTGTATTGTTCAACTTATAAATTGGTAGTTGATGGATTTGCAAGCTTGAGAAACTAGGGTTCAGGGAACTAGAAAGCTAGAGAGGTTTATACTTGTAGTAGTATAGTACTTAAGAGTTGTGTTCGAAGAACAACGTGTTTCAGCAAGCTACAATTGGGAAAACAAGGGAGGTATATTATTGTATCTTGTAATTGTATTTCATTGTGATCAATAATATATTGGTTTACCGAGTTGGTAGAGGACCCGGACATAGACCATTAGGAGATAGGGCTCAAACCTGGCTAAAATTGTTGTGTGTTCTTTACATTCTGCAATTTAATTTTACTGCACTGCATAACGTAGTTAGCTGCCAGTATATTAACTTTTTGAATCCCGTAAGTTGCCAGACAGCCTTTCAGACTGTTTAGTGTTCATACAATCAAGTAACTTGGTAATATTTGAAATTAGTCATTGTTAGTCATAACACCTATTCACCCCCCTCTAGGTGTGCACTTTCATAAATCAGATTACGAAAATGCTTTTGCTACAACAATGAAAGAAGGCCCGTTAGGTGTGTTGGCTATGCACTGTAATATGAAGAAATGTTATCCTTTGTGAATTGATTGAGTATTCAAGTGTAGCCTATCAGTTGAATTGTAGTTTCTCAACTAACTAATTCGTCCCCTATTTTAGGTTGATATAAGTAGTGTTGTGCCCAAAATTTCCATGGGCTAGATTTAGGCCCATTGGGCTTAATGATCCAATCTGTGTAGTTAATATGAGTTATAATTGAGGTCCTTTTAGATAAATGGATCTAAAAAGCATGTGAAATGGATCTGGACAGGTTCAGGAATACAGAACTGGTTCAGGTCTACAGAACAGGTTCAGGTTCATGCAGATAGGTTCCCGAGTGACAGGTTCCTGAGAAACAGGTTCCTGTGCGCAAACAGATTTATGCCAACTGAATTATGGCATGATTAAGTCTCTTATTCTTTAGGAGCAAGTTATGAACGTCAACTCATTATTGGAATGTATTCCTTGGGCATAGATGATCCTTGGATATTTCTAATAGAACTAGAACTAGTAAAGAAACTCCTAGCTAGACTAGAACTTGAGTTCTACTCGACTTAGGTCACTTATTTGTGGTTGAACATAGTGAAAAGGAGTTCCCCATAAATTAGGAACCTAGCATATTACCACCTAACCAGACTTCTAGTCTAAATAGAACTACATTGGACTTGATGCCTATATAAAGGCCATGTAGGCAGTTTGTACGGGTACAAGCACACGAGATATACAGAATACCTATCGATTCTAGAGAGTTGGGGAGCCTGAGTAAGAAACACCCCGCCCTACTTCAATAGAAACCCTGAAAATTCAATCCAAACACCTCACGAAAACCTCCATTCCCCATAGATTAGTTGATTGTTAACCTAGACAGCTCACCGCAAATCTCTCCAAATTTGTTAGGAAATCCACTCATCAACAAGTAGTATGAAGAAAAGGAAGCAGATTCCTTTGAGCAACGATGCGTTACATGGCCTTCTAAAGCACTTTATTAGTCAAATCTTGACTAGGGCCTTCCCACAAATTATGCGAAAGACATGTGGTTGAAAAAAAGGTGGAGTCAAACTATTCTGATTAAGGTCATCACTATCCTGGATGAAGCTTGTGAGTTCTTTTTTTGATGCCTACTCCTACAAAACAAAGGTGGTCCAACAGTACATCCCAAGTATACTATGATGGAAAATATTAATTCCCCCAGCTCACAGTCCATTAAAGTACAGTATGTGTTGTCTTCATTTTTTGCTAAAGAGGAAACAACATCAAAAATTTTAAACTCAAAATAATGAAGTACGTTATCGTGATTACATATTAACCTTGCTAGTCTCGAACAAGAATTGTTGGTTTATGATAACCCTCACATTTGTTTCTCTATGTATATCAGTAGGTGTCTAAAGTAATGGCATACTTCTTTTTTCCACGAGTACAATAATATATCATGTTCATTTGGACCATTTTATTATTCGATTTCAAAGATTTATGATTGTGTAACGTATAACATCTACTCAAACTTACATTAAAGGGGTGTTTGAAAATTCACATTAGTAGATTATTAGATTCTTTTTCTAAACCCATCCTTGAACACAATTTATATCAAGAAAGTTTAGACAGAAGCCCGAATAAACATGACAAAAAGTCTTTTTCAATTCTTTCCTAAATAGCTTGTGGCTTTCTTTCTCGTAAGCAACCTTGCCATAGCATTCAACTCATTTAAAGAAGCACATATTGCCCATATCATCCTAGAGATTTTCATCAGAGCTTTCTTGCATGCAAGCTTTAATTATTTCACGTAAGTGTCTCTCGACCTCAAGTCCCTCACAATCTCACCGAACATGTACTTTTGTTGTAACGTGTTTTTAATCCGAACCGTGCTTTTGATAAAGTAGAGGGAAAAGAGAGAGAATTAGGATTTTATTGTAATCAACTTGTTCTCTCGATTACAATAGTGGTAAGACTTATATTGATAAAGGAAATTAATTATTCTCATATACTAATATTTAATAATTTACTCTCCAATAAAATACTATCCAATAATTTACTAATATATCATATATGTTAACATTCACCTTCAAACTCCCGATTCCAAATAAGAAATGGAGCTATATATCCAAACAAATTCAAAGTTACAACACAAAAAACAAGAGCATCCAAATGAATCCAAAAAACAAAGTCATAAACCCAAACAAACTGAAAACTTTTAAACAAATCCAATATCGAACTAAAACCAAATTCAAATCCAAGTCCAAGTTAACAAGAGAAGAAAAAGCCATCTATGTCATTCAATAACCAATCGAACAACATCAAAATCCAATATCCCCATAAATTTGCAACCAAGTAGCAAACAAGCAAAACTCATGAAAATTACATCCAAAGAGAACAAAGGAAAAGCAAGCCAAATGAAAACTCATAAACTATATCCAAATCTAATATCAAACCATAATAAAACTGAATCCATATCCAAATCGTATCCAAATCTAACCACCAAACTCTATTCGAAACAAAATACCAATCCAAATCTAAACCACATCCAATTCTGACCAACAAATTGCATTAAAATCTAACTAATAAACTGATCGATAATTTTAAACCAACAAAGAGAAAAAGAGGGGAGTACACGTGTCTAGGACTACTTCGCATGAGAAAAGAAGAAGAAGAAGAAGAATGTAGAACAAAGAATACAATACAGATGTGTCTAAGGCTAGTCCCATTATAACACACGAGAAAAGAAAGAAATTATGATGTTAACTTATATATGTAAAAAGTTACATCATATATGTTAACCCGTTTTATGTCTAATCAAAAGGTTTGTAAGAAACTACTTTGTTACTTTTTTAGGATGGTTCTCCACGGGGACCAACACTTTATAATATATTTAGTTGTAAAGTTACATCGCAGCTTGATACCCGAAAAAGATCTACAGTTGCGATGCAAAAAATGTAAAGAATTATAACCGTTCACGAAATTAGAAGGCACATTTTGAACTACCCATCTGCTGAATCAAGTACGAAGATGTCAACTACTTGTGGTAGCCTAAATCTCACTCTTTTCTTTATTCTGATTTGGCTTACTGTTAATTAAGCATCCTTCTTCTCTTCATCATCATCAATATCCGACTTCAAATTCAACCCTCAAAACATCAGCCATCTTTAGACCGTAAATTAGAAGTAGTAGCCTCAACCGTGTCCTCGGATGAAGGGTGAATTCTACCAGAGAACTGCTTGATATTGCTGGAAGCCAAAATGTTATAGTTTGGTGAGCTTAAAATCCACTCCTTAAGACTCAGTTTTTGTGTGTGCCCCTTCTATAGTGACTGATCTTGTTTTACCGATTCAAGAAGAGGAATCAACCTTCTGTTATTCTTCTTGCTTTGCGAGAATGATCATCTAGACACTATGAACTCAAAAATTGGTACTGATAAACTAATGCTACTCCTTGCATCCGAAACATGGTGTGGTATACTTCTTAGGTGAAACACCCCCGACTTCCCAATACTGAAAATATTCTTTTTATAATAAAATACTCAATTATTGGAATTAATTAGATAAAATAGACTTTGATACAGGGGAATTTTAGAAAATTTTGGCATGAATTATTCGTAATTCGTACTATCCACCTGTAATTCGAACCAAACCAAATTTCATTCAAATACCAAACAACAATTCCAACTAAAAAAACAAACACAAGTTCAACCTGTCCTAACCGATCAGGTGAACCATATGAAATTCCCTCCCAATCAGGGATCAAGATCGGGCATCACTATCCAAAACTAAATGCATATACCCTGATAACAAAATAATAAGACATAATATAGCAACCCCACTACCAACCCGGATCTCTAACAGGTAGTGGTATGAAACAAGCAACTACTAACTAAGTTATTACATTACAATACTAAATCTTTAATCAAAAGTTACATGCACTCCACAACTATAAATACAACTAACTAGCACTATTATACAAATCTTGACTGCTATCCAAAAGTCCAACCTTTTACCAGAGCAAAACTAGTCTGCCTACAGTCCACAACAAGTTCTTCTCCTGATATAGCTCCTACGTCGTATTCTCTTCTTCTTTAACTGAAAATGGATTAGAAACAATAGCAAAGAGTGAGCCAAATGCTCAGCAAGTGATAAAAATGGAAATAAAGAATCCACAACTGAATACTGAATACAACAATATAAAGGTGCCAATAAATGCTCAGGATATTCTGATTTAATTCACAATCTCAAATTAGGTATGTCTGGTAGTACAGTATTCTGTTTATCACAATACTGTATATCACATTTCAAAATCATCCATTGAAAGTTTCTAAAAATATTTCATTTAAGGCAGAAAATGACCAATTCTCTTTTTAAATAAAATTTTTATTTTTAAACATTTAAATTTTTGATTGGAGGTTTTTCACGACAACGGACAATACAGGTGATCAGCCACGTAAAGTCCTCATACCGGACACGAAGTCCCTCTGGACCTTGAAATTGGGTTTCCAATTAGGCAACACATTGGCCTTTAATGCTTTTAATGCTGGACTGGACACTCCCCCAGCCTCTTACGCTAAAAATGCTGGACTGGGCACTCCCCCAGCCTCTTACGCTAAAAAAAATGCTGGATCGGCGTCACCCGACCTCTTACGCTCTCCAATATGAAGGAATCCGTAGAAAACATTTAAACGGAATCCCCCACATCAAAATCTTTAAAACTTTTAAAACATTTCACTTTTCGGTCCTTAAACTCAATGATAACAGATCAGCCCAGCTTAAGGAATTTTAAAACATTTTTAAATAAGTAAGCCATTTGATTTGCGTTTATAATGGATTAAGGGTCATGGAAGCATTTAAAAGTAGTTGTATAAGGTTTACAAGATAGGGATCCAAGTATGATTCAAAATATTTAAGAATAAGGATTAGTCCCGCACATAATAATATAAGGAGGTAATGTGAAAGAAATATTTAATTAACTCGGGTAGATTTCAGAAAAACATGATTAAATCAAATAAAAGGTCACAGGCTAATGAGGGATAAAGTAAATGTTAAGATTTTAGAATTAAGGTTCCAGGGAATTATAAGTAGGATTTTATTTGGGTAATTTAGGAATTAAGTGAAAAGGAAAGGTTTATGACAGAGCAAGACATGAATTATAAATTAAGGTTTATAAATGATCAAGAACTAGTGTAATAGTTGGGTGCAAAGGTTTACACAATTATTCAAGGCATCAATTGATAAGGTACTAGGGTTTAAACAACAATTCATAAGGATATCTAACATGCTACAAGTGTTAAGGAACAATTTATAAGGAATAATCAACAAGGTACAAAAGATTCAACAATAATTTAAAAGGGGCTAAAGTAAGTTATAAAAGTTTAAGCAGATATTCATAAGCAGTTGAAGGAATATGAGCTTAAATTCAAAGTTCGAGTCACTTGCCTTAACCAAGTACTTTCAGGCTAGTCACTTAGCTCAAAAACCCTCAGCCCGTGCCTTTCCTTTATTCCTTGAGTCTATGTCCTTCGAATCTACACATATAAAAACACTATTTCAGAATTCTATTAAATATTCGATGTTCGTCTTTGAACGTCTAAACTTAATCTACCCTTGCGATAATCCCTAAATTTATTCACTTTAATCGCATATTATCAATCCTTGACCACTGACATATATAAATATATAAGTAAAGCTGACAAGCATTTAACAATTAATCACGTAAACAAAATATAATTCAATACCACTTCGTACTAATAATACATACGTATATACATATACTCGAGAATTTTTTTTTAAGATTTTTAGAAAATTTTGACGGCATCCCCTTTATACGGGTAACTGCCAGTCGGAACATAACCGACATAACCAACCAAAAATCTTCACATTCCAAATGAAATTTACAACTAACATATATTAACAATTCGAGCTAAATTTACTTCAATGAAAATAATACTTAATTTAATTAAATCATACTAACCAAATATATAATTTGGAAAATTAAAACACGGACTAAAAATATTATACGAATAATTAACCACTTTTATCACTAAATTAATCACGGAATTTAGTAATTTGCAGCTACTAATCACTATATCTCAGTAGGTTAAGAAATTAAGAATTTAAAACTTCCACAGAACCATACACTTCGTACCACAGAGGAATACACATACAGGTTCATCACTTAACACCATCTATTCAAACTCACACACGAAGCCAGAAGCCACACGGCAACACGCACACTACACAACAATTTAACTTCACCCACATAGTTAATTACTCTTTTACACACACACCCATCACCTCAAAACATACACTCTATTCACGACTTACAGGGGAAAAACAGAGGAAACCAGCATCCCAACTACACACACGGTGACCCACCTTACGCACAAAACGCACAAAAACACACTGTTAGCACACAAACTCCACACACCCATCACTGTTTTACACGCACGCACACTCACGCCGGACATACACACACAAACAGACATTACTGGCAACTATTAAACAGAGGAGAGGAAGAGGATTCTGATTCACAACCAACTCACACACACTAGTTGCTGCGAACACAACACGCACCCACAGCAGCTTACACTCAGCTCGCAGGAAGAACAAGAGAGAAATTAAGTTTCGAAATCAACCAGCCACCCCAGCCACGCATACACCCACCTGTATATGTATATATGTATATCGATTATGGAGGGGAGGGAGAGATCGATTGAGAGGAGAGATTTTTGAGAAAATGAGGGAGAGATTAGGGAGGGTCTGGAGAGTTCGAGAGAGAAAGTGATGTTTTTAATTAAGCAAAACTGATTTAGGGATTTAACAGATTGGGGGAATAACAAAAGAAGTTACTCCCTCCGTCCCAGTTTATGTGAGCTCCTTTCTATTTTGGTACGTCCCAAAAAGAATGAACCTACTATACTTACTATTTTTGAACACTACTTTTCACTATTACACCCACTACATCTCCATTATATATTCTTTTTTACACTATTACACCCACTACTTCCCTCAACTATCTCAAATCTATTATTAAATATTCATAGGTCCCATCACTTTACCCACTTTTCAACTAACTTTACTCTTTTCTTACTACCTTTTCTTAATCTCCGTGAAAGTCAAACCAGCTCATATAAACCGGGACGGAGGTAGTATATGATTTCTAAGGAAATTTCTAAAAGAAAACAAGTAAAATTCACTTCGTATAATAGAGAACTAGGTAACAAAGCCGCGCCATGCGCGACACGAAAATATTTTTAAAAATCGTATATATAATATCATTGTACGTTGAGTTTTATTATTTGAAAGTTGATATGATTAATTGAAATTTGTGTAAAATGTTATTAAATTTGAATTTTAAAGAATTATAGAGAAAAGAATTAGCAAAAAGGAAATATGTTTCAATTAAACTCTTAAGTAATAATAATATTTTCGAAGACAATGACGACACCTATTTTGTTGTGTAAAAAAATACTTTTAAAATCCAATATTGATAAACATTTATAAAGTTCAACGATAGATAAGTAAAAGTAACATTTTTGTATCATTTTTGTTGTCAATGGCATTATGAGAGACGTGATTACTTAGTTTGTTGATAAATTTGTTTGTATGATGATAAAAAGAAGCAAAATGTAAATGTGATAAGAGGTGTGATTGACTTAACTTGTCGATAAATTTGGTTGCATGACAAACAAAACAGAATTCAAATATATTTTGTAAGTCATGCTTCATATTTCTTGGAGTGATTTGAGACATGTATTTATTCATTTGATTAATTTTTTTGAGCATTTATAAGAACTTTTTGGTATGTAATATTAAATTTAAATTCATGGACACATATTCAAAATGGTACTCACATATTGTAATAATTTTATATTAAATCTTATAATAAATATGTACATGTAATTATTTTCTATCTGCAATAAAAATGAATTTAAAAATCATTGGAATCTCAACAAACACTAAGTCGTTTAAAATTAATTATACATACAAAATGAATATCATCTAACATATTATCAACTTCATCAATTCCATAAAGATCTCTTACTTTTTTCATACCAAATTACAATGTCAACATAATTTTTATAATAAAAATTTATAAAATATTAAATATAACTAATTAACTTCTTAAACGCCGATGCTCGTCTCATAACATACATGCATGATTAATTGATTAGTAATAGTATAAGAATTTGTGTAGTTAGAATATTAATTTAATCCAACACAGTATATTGAAACAACGAATGTATAAATTTTTTCTGTGGATTTAATCGGTAAAGAAAAAGGTTGGATTGGTTCAATTTAATCGAGTTGGTCACACCCCCGTGTAAATTGTTCATGTGTAAAAATAAATTATACAATTTTGCTTGTATTTAAATTGTGGATGTTAACTAAAAATTTATATACTTTCGTAGCTTGTCATGATTCTCATGGTCACTGATTACGAATTAATTGAAATATTAAAATCGTCTATTTATTATTGCCGATAAAAATTACATCAAATTTGAATAAAGATTAGAAATTGAAAATATTGATAATTTATTTTATCGTTTTACCTTGAAATCATTGTACTTTTAGAGAGATTATTAATATTTTATATTAATATAATAATTATAAGGTTCTAATAAAGATTGCAAAAATTTTCTATTAAGTATAAAATAAAGAGTATTTAATATAAGTTTAATAGGTACAATTAATGACTAATTAAAATGATATTAATTGCAAGAAAATTATTTTAATAAAAAAATTAAAAAATGTGAAAAATCAAGAAAAATATTTTGAAGCTTGTGAGTGAAAGACTCTTCGATCTCCTGGCATTATAATATATATAGATATAGATTATTTCAACACAATATAATGAACAACGGGTATATAACTTTTTTATCGATTTAATCTATTGATAAAATTGGATTTTTTCAATTAAATCGGTTTGGTCATAACCCTTGTGTAACTTATTCATGTGTAAAATTAAAAAATTATTTGTATTATTTTTAATCTAGGTTTTAAGTTAAGATTTATATATACTTCTATAATTTATTACGATCATAATTACTAATAATGAAGATTGCTTGAGAAGTTAAGGGTCGTCTGTATCACAATTTTCTGAAAAGAAATTGGAGTGTTACTCGATAGGAAATAAAAAAGGACGCAGTGTAAATAATTTTCAGTCATCATTTTACCTAAAAATAAACTTAATTATATATGTAATTAATTTTTAATATTGGAATAATCATTATAATACTCAAATAAAGTTTTCTAATTGTTTAAATAAATAAACTAAAATAAATTTAATATATATTTATTAGGTATAATTATTTACGAATTAATATGTCATTAAGAGCTATTTAATGCAGAAAAATAATTTCAATAAAAAAAATCAAAAAAACGAAAATTCAAGAAAACTATTTTGAACGCTTCTAGTAACTTTTCGATCTCCGAGCATTATAATATATATAGATAATCGGGTAATGATCGAGAAAATCCACAAAATTATTTTTAGAATGTAGAAATTGAAATCATCTATCTCCCCTTATTTTAAAAATATTTTTAGGAACAAAAATGAATTAAATATGGATTTTACAAAATTAATCGCATAAAATACAAAAATAATCATAAAAATCATTTTAAAATCCTTAAAGGTCAAAATAAATCCATCTAATATTTTTAAAACTCAATAAACTAATAAAGTAAATAATGCAAAAGATTTCAGGATTTATACTAATCCCAATGATTTTATAAAATTCTTAGAAGATAAATAACTCATGATTTAAATAAGATTTAATCCTCAAAATAAAAATAGAAATACGTAAACTTATCCGACCCATATAACTCTTCAAATAAACCCATATAATAATATCACACATATTTTACCTCCTCAAAAATATTCACGTCATATAATTCACATCTAATATTTAATAAATAATTATAAATACCAAAAATTTCTAAGGCGTTATATCCTTCCCCCTTTAACAGGATTCCGTCCCCTGAATCTCACCTAAGTAAATAGATGAGTGTAAGAACCCCAAATTTTTGGTAGAATTAAAACTTTTAGTAAGTATTGATAAAATGAGGAACCATGATTCCGACCTCAAGGTATTATCAGTTCTAATGAATGGATATAGATTCCAATGTTTATATGTCATGAAGAAAGCAATGGTTTGACAACCTAGAATAGAATAATGTATCTCCTAAGAAATAAGATATGGCATTCCAAAGAGGAATGAGATATTCTTGTGTCATCCAAATCAATATCTGTTGTTAGTCCAATGGTTCCGTAAAAAGGGTTAAGGAATGCCCGAAAGAGAACAAGGACATTTTTATAAATATAAGAAATAAAGAATGAATAGTGTTTTTGGTGGAAATAAGAATATTGTTGGAAGATGCTATATAGAAGTATTCAGAATGGACTTCTGAGTTCGTATTCATGATCCAGGGGCGAGATAAGTGTATGTAGACGATATCGGATTCAGAAAAATAGCACTTTTATTTTTCTCCGAGATTCCCCTGGACACTGAAGGAATTAAGGATTTAATGAAGAGATTTAAGGATTTTAAATTCAAAGAGTATAAAGGAGGATTGAGAATGTTAGTATTATTATTAAGGAGGTTTCCGGTAAAATCCTAACTAAAAATCCTTGAGATATTTTTTCGAACGATCAATGAAATTGAGCAATAACCGGACAAAGAAACAAGCAAAGAGCCAAGAGGTATGATGAGCTAGTGGAAGGTGACAATATCACTTTATGCAAGATAAGATCAAAGCAACCAAACTAGATAGAAAAGAGGTGCACCATAAGACACCAAAACTTGCTCCCATGGTAACAAACCCTTAACCAAGCCTTAACCCATCAACCAAACCATGGTTTAACCAACAAATATCTATCAATTAGTGATCACTTTATGTATTATTTCCAAGAGCAAGCCAAGCAAAATCTCTCCCTCTCCCCCATTTAGCACCATTCGGCTATATGCCTTAATTCAAGAACCAAAGTCAAGCTTCCACTCCTTGTTTGATCTCCAAATTTTTATGGTGAGTATTACATTTCATAAAAGTGATCTTCTAGAAATCTTAGCTTCAAACTCCATGTTTTCCATTTTCAAATAAATCATCAAAGTGGAAGGTGAATAGTAACCTCCATGAACTAACTTTGTTTTTCTAGATTTCTTTGATGATCTAAGTTTTGTTAAAGCCATACAAGGACTATATAAGGATTATTAAATCTTGTACACTCTCCAAGGAAGGTAAAATTCTTAAGAACCCTAGATCTTACCTTGAGTTATATGCTTGATGGTTTTAGCTTAGTTATGATGTTAGTATCAAGCATGTAAGCATAATTATGTAGTTAGTTATGTTGATTCTAAGATTTGATGGTTAAGATGATGAAGTTAGATGTTCTTGATGAGTATTATGTATAAAAGATGTTTGGTATGCCCTGTGTGGCTTGGATTTGATGCTATGAATTTGGAATGGTTCGATTTATAGCCGTCGTAATGCCGAAATTTTGTTAACCTTAAGAAATCGTGTTTGAGAGTAGCTTTAACTCACTGTCTAGCTTCTTATTCTGCCATGATAAGTTAGATTATTTTATAAGCTTCGTTTTGATATAAAGATCATGTGAAACGGACTTACGATTTAGGAGTTATGGTTAAATTCGTAAAAGTGGTTTGAAACCGTAAAAGAAAGTTTGGAACTGAAATTGGACCTTCGTAAAATGAGTTATGCAGTGACAAATCATGGTAATTAAATACTAGAGGTAAAAAGGAAGGTGTGAGAGAAAACCTCATGCCAAACGGATCGTTTTCCGATTTTATAAAAATGTTCGAATCAAGGTTAAGCGCGAACGAACCCCTTAAAAGTATACTTGGTTATAACTTTGGTAAATCACTTAGAAAACGAGCGATAAAACTCGAGGTATAATCTTGGTTCGTAAATGACCAACCTTAGAACTTACACGAGTTAAGTATATACCAAGTGTAAGTATAACGACATGTCTTAATAGTGAACAAGTGTCGGATCGTATCGGTGATAAAAAGAGTTACACTAAAGGGTGTATATCGAGATAACTCGAAAACGTGTTTCGACTTAAGTTAAGTTTATACTTAGCCTTTTTAAAAGTATAAGTGATTAACCTCGGATATTGTGACTATTGATAGATCACCGGATTGAGCCGAGGCACACTACCCCTACAGGATTACCAGGCAAGTTTCCAATACCTTGGAACTATTGTTGTGATAATTTATATGATTGTTGCTATACATATGTCATAGCATGCATGCCTACTTTCAAGTTAATACTGTAATACTTGTTCCCTGAATTGATATTGGCTTATAGACTAGATATGAAATTATCAGTTATAAGCCGGATTGTTTTGTTAAGACCATTAGTGAAGGGCATATGATATTCATTCTTTACATATAGACCGGGAGTCGGTATTTTGAGTTATAGAGATAGTCGTGGAGACCCGGGGGGATTCCAGCGACAGATTATTATTCATTTTGAGGAATGTTACTTATAGACATTATTTATATTTCCATAAGGTATCAATTACTTGGAAATCTTTCGAGGAATGTTATTTGAGTATTATCTAAGTCAAGAAATATTAGATGAATATTATTTTCGAATATTCATTTAAAGTTTGATTATTTAATGAATAATTACTTTAATACTCATTGGAAATTTTATTTATTTAATGAATATTACTTTCGAATATTCATTTAAGGTTTTATGTACTTGATGAATATTATTTTAAAATATTCATTGGAAGTTCTATTTACTTAAGAAATATTATTTTGAATATTCCTTTAAAGTTTTGGTTACTAAAATAATATTATTTTGATATTCATTTAGAATATTATTTATTAAATAAATATTTTTTCAAATATTCATTTAAGGTTTAATTTATTTAGTGAATATTATATTAAATATTTATTTGAGGTCATAGCTACCATTGCTGAAGAGGCAGCTATTGGTAGGCTAGTTGTTAGCATTTGAGTATCAAATGTATTTATTATATGGCATATACAAATGGATGATAAAGAGTATGTAATGGTTAATTGTAACCCTTTTGGGTTGTAAGAACTCAATCTTGCGATTAATAATATTTGGGAATTACTCTGATTTCATCTCTGGGACTATAACGAGTGTGTTATGTTGTTGTTTTGGGTCACATGGTTGTCCTTTAATTTATGTTGGTTTTGTGGAAGGAAATTGAGACCGTAACGATCAGATCCCTGAACCCGGATCTGGGGGTGTTACAATGAGGACACTTTTCGAGCATCTCGCTCTCAAGTTCCCAAGTTGATTCTTCAACCCTAGGATTCCTCCACAAAACCTTCACCAACCTAACTGTCTTATTTCTTAACTTCCTGTCCATTCTATCCTGAATTTCTATAGGCTGCTCTATGTAAGACAAATCTGACTGTAACTCAATAGGCTCGTACTCGATCACATGACTTAAATCTTGATGATATCTCTTGAGCATTGACACATGGAATACATTTTGAATGTGGGTCATATGTGGCGGTAGAGATAACTCGTACGCGACTTTTCTAACCCGTATTAAGATCTCAAAAGGCCCAACATATCTCGGACTGAGTTTTCCTTTCTTGCCAAATCTCGTAACTCCTTTCCAAGGTGACACCTTTAGTAACACTTTCTCTCCTTCTTCAAAATTCATATCTTTCCTGTCTTGATCTACGTATTTCCTTTCTCTGTTCTGAGCGGCAATCAACCTTTTCTGAATGATTTCGATCTTTTCCTTCGTTTGTTGTACTAATTCTTGTCATAACACCTTACGCTCACCAACCTCGTCCCAATACACCAGAGATCTACATTTCCTTCCATATAATGCTTCGTATGGCGGCATTCCAATACTCGCATGATAGTTGTTGTTATATGAAAACTCCACCAAAGGTAGGTGCTCGTCCCAACTTCCTTTTAAATCCAATGCACACGTTCGAAGCATGTCTTCAATGGTTTGGATGGTTCGTTCACTCTGTCTATCTGTCTGCGGATGATAAGCTGTACTCATCTTAAGCTTAGTGCCCAAACATTCCTGAAATTGCTTCCAAAATCTGGAGTTGAAACGTGGATCTCGATCGGACACAATAGTTACTGGCATACCGTGACGCATAACCACTTCTTTCAAGTACAGCTATACCAACTTATATAAGGAGAATCTTTCATTGATTGAAAGAAAATGAGTAGACTTAGTCAAACGGTCTATGATAACCCAAATTGCATCATGATTGGCTTTTCTTCTCGGTAGTCCAACTACGAAGTCCATAGCTAGGTGCTCCCATTTCCACTCGGAAATATCCAACGGCTGTAATAGTCCACTGGGCTTTTGATGTTCAGCTTTGACTCTTTGACATGTGTAACACTTACTAATCCATTCTGCAATCTCCTTTTTCATATCAGGCCACCAGAAATGTTCCTTCAGGTCTTGGTACATCTTTGTACTTCCTGGATGAATTGAATATCTTGAACTGTGAGCATCTCGCAAAATTTTATTCTTTAATTCTGGCACGTTGGGAATCCAAATCCTCGAAGAAAATCTTAAGATACCCTTATCATCCTTCTGAGTGCAAATCTCTTCACCTGTCAATGTGTTCATATCTTGATTCATGATTTCCCCCTGACATCTTCATATCTTTTCAAGTAACTCGGGTTGAAAGTCGTGAATCAGGTACTTTTGCTCGTGAGGTTTTAACTATCTGGAAGCATACGCAATCACCTTTCTATGCTGCATTAGTACACACCCTAGTCCTTTATATGAAGCATCGCTATAGATCACAAAATTCCCTTGACTATCAGGTAAGAGTAACACTGGGGCTGTTACTAGTCTTTTCTTTAATTCCTGGAAAATTTCCTCACACTTTTCATTCCATATGAACTTCTCATTTTTCCTAGTTAACTTGGTCAATGGTGAGGTGATCTTAGCAAAACCTTGAACAAATCTTCTGTAATAACCAGCCAATCCTAAGAAACTTCTTATTTCGGTAGGTGTCTTTGGTCTGCTCCAGTTCACCATAGCTTCTACCTTTGTAGGATCAACTCTAATTCCTTCATTACTGATTATATGGCCTAGAAACTACACCTCCTTTAACCAAAACTCACATTTCGAAAACTTGGTATACAATTTTTCTGCTCTCAGAATCTCCAAAGCAATTCTTAAATGTTCCGCATGCTCTTCCCGAGTCTTGGAATATATCAAAATGTCATCAATGAAAACTTTCACAAATTTATCCAAATGCTTCCTAAAGACTCTATTCATGAGATCCATAAATGCTGCTGTGGCATTGGTTAATCCAAATGGCATCACTAGAAATTCATAATGTCCATACCTTGTACGAAATGCCATTTTTGGAATGTCTTCAGGTTTGATCTTCAATTGATGATAGCCCGATCTTAGATCAATCTTCGAGAAATAAGCTGCTCCTTTAAGTTGATCAAACAAGTCATCAATTCTAGGTAAGGGATATCTATTCTTGATGGTCAATTTGTTGAGCTCTCGATAATCAATACACAATCTCATACTACCATCCTTTTTCTTGACGAACAGCATAGACGCTCCCCACGGTGATACACTTGGCCTTATGACTCCCTTATCCAAAAGTTCTTGTAACTGCATTGCTAGCTCTTTCATCTCCACAGGTGCCATCCTATATGGTGCTTTCGACACAGGTTCTGCTCCAGGTACTAGATCTATAGCAAACTCCACTTCTCGATCTTGAGGTAAACCGGGTAATTCTTCAGGAAAAATGTCAGGGAACTCATTAACTATGGGTATGTCTTCTATCTTCGGTGCTTGCTTCTCTACATCCACTACGTGTGCTAAATACGCTTCACAACCTTGTCTAAGTAACCTCTTCGCTTGCATTATGTTCAGAAATTTCTTTACTTGCCTTTGTCCTTGAAATACCACTTCTCTGTCATCTTTAGTCCTTAATTTTACCTGCTTCTTTTTACACTCATTTTGTGCATCATAATCAGCCAACCAATCCATTCCTAAGATTACATCAAATTCTCCCATTTCGAAAGGTATCAAATTGGCATAGAAAAGGTAACCACTTATCTCTATATTACACTAAGGACACACCTGATTAACGGGAACTCTATCTTGATTCGCCACTTCTATCACTAAAGCTTGCTCTAAAGGTCGAATTTCACATTGTAATTTATTAACAAACTTGTTGGAAATGAAAGACTTGGTAGCTCCAGAATCAATTAAAACTTTAGCCTCTACTGAGTTTACAGGGAGCGTACCTGCAACCACATCAGTTTCTTGAACAGCATCCTGCATCGTCATATTGAAAGTTCTAGCTCTAGGTGAAGACATCTGGGTCTGGGCTGGAGGTCCAATTATCCTCAAAGCATTTGTCGATGGGGGTCCGGCTATCCTCAGAACATTTGCTGATTGAACTGGTTCCTTACAATCCTTAGCAAGATGACCAAATTTCCCACATTTGAAACAAGTCACTCCTATGGTCCTGGGTTTTGTATCCAGACACTCATCAACATAATGTCCCTTCTTGTTACACCTAAAACATGTAATACTTAGTCTGCGATAAACTCCTGAGTGCTTCTTCCCACAAGTTGTACATTCAGGTAAGGCTGGTTTGATTGCAAGTTGCTAATTTGCATTATGAAAACGTCTACCTTGACCACCATTTCCATTATTTGGCTTCTGAAAACCTCGGTTCCTATCAAACTGCCCCTCATTCCTTGGCTTGAACTTGTTATTATTATTATTACCTCTTGGGTTCTGACTTCCCTCAGTACTTTCTATCTTCCTTTTCTTTCCTGCTTTCTCCTTCTGATACAATTCGCTGTCTCCTTCAAGAATCATAGCTTTCTCCACCACCATTGCAAAGTTCTCCAACTGAAACACTGCCACCTTACTACGTATCCATGGATTTAAACCTTGTTGAAATCTTTTAGCTTTCTTCGCCTCAGTATTGACATATTCAGGAACAAACCTTGCTAGCTCCGTGAATTTTGCCTCATATTCCGCCACACTCATATTCTCCTACTTTAACCCTAGAAATTGAATCTCCAGTTGATCTTGCATGTATCTTGGAAGATATTTCTCAAGAAATAACTCTGTGAATCTCTGCCATGTAATTACTCCTTCATCTTCCAATAGCTTTGTTGACTCCCACCAATAGTTTGCTTCAGCTTTCAAGTAACAGCTCGCATATTCCATCGTCTGATCTTCTCATACCCTTACCAAAGCAAAAGCTTTCTCCATCTCATTGAGCCATCCCCTAGCTTCTATTGGGTTAACAGTACCTTTAAACTCTGGAGGGTGCACAACTTGAAAAGCTTTAAATGTCACAACTGGTTGAGCGGGTCGTTGTTGAGCTAGTGAAGCTGTTTTATAACGCCGCGACTTCCAAATACTGAAAATATACCTTTTATAATAAAATAGACTTTGATACAGGGAAATTTTAGAAAATTTCGGCATGAAGTATTCGTAAATCGGACTACCCACCTGTTTTTCAATCCAAACCAAATTCCAATTAACAATTACAAATAAAACTTAATACACCAACGATTCCTCACCGAGGATCGATTCCAGGTTATGGTATGAAACAAGAAGCTAATCAATACAAATTATAGTAACTTCTATCACTGCTCTAATACACAACGCCATAGATGGCCTTCGGCAACACTTCAAAACTGTTGCCGAAGGCCCAAAAACTGTTGCGGTAGCCTCAAAAATCTCTACGGCAACACTTTTCGGGTGTTAGCTTTTTCGACGTTAGCGTAGGGTCAGTTGCAACACTTTTTTACATCTACAGCAACATGATCAATGTGTTGCCATATGATACACATTTGTTGTAAAATGGGTCATTTGTAACATTTTTTACACCTACACCAACATAATTAATTGTGTTGCCATAGGATACACATTTGTTGTAAATTAAATTCATATATATGAGCCTATATATATATATATATATATATATATATATATATATTCATTTTTCACAATAATAAATGCAACAATAGCTAAAGTATGTTCATTTCATTTCACCAAACATAATCATTTATGCCATTACAAAATTTATAATCCACAACTCTAAAAAAACAAGAACATCAAAGAAAGGTTTAAAAGTTTGGAAAATATCCTTACTTAAGGAAATGAAAATACAAAAAAGTGTGTCTAACACTAGAGAGTCTATGTATCCATGTCAAGTTCCTCCAGACCTTATTCACCTTTGTATCGACTTCGTCTTGGACCTTCAATTTCATTAACTTTGCTTTGCCCCGTTTTTCTTCTCATTCATTCTCCTAAACGCGAGATCAATGTAGGTCCTAAATATAGTTGCTACAAAATTTAAAATACGAGATCAATGTGACAAAATCTATCGGGGAACAGAAGGTACATAGACACAATATAAGTAGAAAATTAAGAAAACAATATTTTACCATTGAATTCTCCTCCTAGGTCGTCACAAGCCTCCCCTGGAAATAACCTGTCAGATTTTCCAAGAATGTATTAGATATTATGCAATTCAAAACTGTTCCCTGCTTATTACTGACATCAACTGTATATTAGCTTTTCAAGATATTAAGGTGAAGATGTACCCACATAAAAGGGTTGCTGTGAAGGTATTGTATACTTAATTCATTTCAGATTAAGGAATAAAAGGGTTCAAAAATCATGTAAATACAAAAACAAAGAACCAAACTAACCAGAGCAGTTAGTGGCAAATAATCAAAAGGATCCGTAAAGATCTTCCAAACATTAGCATTGACATACCTGAAGACAATGTAAATCTTTAGTACCAGAATAATATGCCAAGCAAAATAAACTCAGTTGTACATTTAAGAAATAATGACATCCTATAATATTTAAGACCAAATCATTTATTTCATAGTCTGGCATATAATTTAATCTCCAAAATCAATGTGCAGCTACATCACTAACTTAATTAATTTACAAATCTTCTTGAATGTAAAGATGTGCCACAAAAAAAATCAATAAAGTAATAAGAGATGTTTCTTACGGATTTATAAATTAGCAGGATCAGCACCACCTAAGCTCATATAACGTGTTCCATATTTAATTTTATGCCAAACATGTATTTCTTTGCAGAGAAAATGCTTCAATAGAGGATGGTGTTGAGCATAACTCCAGAAAAGTAAGCCTGAGCTTTTTGTCCTTCTATTAAAATACAATTAATAAATGATATGTCAAAAATAGCATGCATACTTTAGCTTTAACTAGTGTGATTAAATCATGTCTGCACATGCTTTGGTTTTAAAGATATAATACCACGATAAATCATGTCTGCACATGATTAAATCATATGTTATGATTAAATTATTCAGGCCATATGCTTGTCTAAATGATACTGGTTTAGATAGTCAAAAAATAGAAACTAAGAGCAGTTAGTATAAGAGGATCTAAGATGGAAATTTGTGCAGTCATATGTTTCATCTTAACATTATCTAAACAAAAAAAAAGTCCTTAATAACCATTTCTACATCTTGTTAGGCTAATATTATTATTACGCTAGCAAGTTGAGGGACCAAAATTTAGCTATAGGCCAAGGATTACCTTTGTTTCTAAGAAGACACATTGACTTCAAACGAAAGATCTGCTACATTATCAAGCACTATAGGAGGAGTATATATGTCAATAAAGATAAATAAAAAAAATTTATTATTAGCAAAAAAAATTGAAAGATGTCTCTTTAGATATTAAAAGGAGATATTACTTCTTAAGAATTAAGGAGTGCCCAAGCGGTGGCAATTGGCAAAAATCAAATACATTGAATAATATGCAAATTATTGCCCTGTCCTAATTTGGAGGAAGTTCACATTAAAGTTGAATTTGGATTGAGCACTCTAATTGAGTACCCCAGGCTAATAAAGATGCATTTGGATTGTGGAGACATGTTAATAGAGATTGGGAAGCACTTTAGGCTTGGAAATGGTTAACTTTGACTTGTTAATCAGCTACACAAGAGAGTAGTTTACAATGTATTTTATCCGACAGTGCACGTATTGAGCCATATTATTGAAATTTGCATATCAATAGGTCTAATCTTTTGCAAATGTCATTGATTTTTTTCTCAGAAAACAACTTTTGTTTTATGATGGATAATCTACCAACAAGTAACTGCCAAACACATTTAATTTCTAAGAATAGATAAGAGGTTCACAAATTGCACTTTTGTTAACTAAGCATATTTTTTCAATTCATAAATTGATTTAATTTGACAATTGTTATAATTCTATAGATGGAGACAATTATTTTCAATTAAAAACAAAAGTATGAGTAATACACATTTAAAAACAAATTAAAAATTACTCAATAAAAAATCACCAGAGAAAGAGTTAAACAAACATACTCATCTGCCTCCCAAGCCTTCGGCCAGTCTCCCAATCAGCCCTGAACTCTCAATCAGCCCTGAAAGAAATAGAGATAACCCAAAATCAAAGAACAATTAATCAATGTGAGTTCTCAAATAAAAACCAATTTCAACCCCAAATCGAAGAAACCCTAATTTGAAAAAAAGCAAAACAAATTCCATCTCACTAATAGTGAATAGAAGAAGCCTCAAATTGAAGAAATCCTCATTCGAAAAAGGCCTAATTCGTGTAGTTTGTTCAGAATAAAATCGAGAGGGGTGAGCTAACATGGGAGAGAGGGATAGAGAGGCAAAGATGGAGAAAGAGTAATAGTCAGAGATAGAGTGTGAGATGGAGAGAGATAGAAAGAGGGAGAAATGGAGAAGGGGGTTGATATGGGCTAAAAATAAGCCCTAAAAATATCATTAATGTTGCATTAATTAGACCTAGTTTGGTCCAAATGTGGGGCCCACCAGATGGGCCCAAATTAAATATTAATTTCGTAATTAATATTAAGGATATAACCAGCTCAGCAATAAGAGTCAAATAAGGATACTATTCCTACCCGAACTTAGCCTCCAAGGCACAGAATTCGATATGGGAACTTACTCCCACAAGGAAGGAGTCCAGAACCTTCCTCAAGGCGGTGGCTTGCCCACCAAGTCTCCGACTCCTACCATAATTCTAGGGCTTCTCAGCCTATATAAAGGGCCTGACCCCTCATTCTCATAACTACGTTTTCTTGGCTTGATTCTCTAATACAGAGATACGTAGGCATTCTGTGAGGACCGTTTAGTCTCGAACGCAGAAGCAGCCATTAAAGCACGAAGCTCCCGAACCCTAGCCGTCATAATCATAACCTAGTTTTTATTCCACAACATTTGGCACCGTCTGTGGGACGAAAACATCAACCATGGTTAACACACGAAGGACACCAGCAATTACAGAGCCAATCGCAACCGAGGCTCTACCTCTTAGCTCTGCTCCGCCCCTCACTGAACAAGTACCTCCAACATCCGGGACTATCGTTCCGTATCAAGTTTCTCAACCCCTAGGGACGACTTTCCATGTTGAGAGTACGCTACCTCCGATCGTCCACACAAATCCAGGGACTAACCCCCTCCAGGTGGGGATTTCTTCCTTGATTGTAGATCCCAACAACCCTCCACGAGGGGTTCAGATCCACACTACGGATCTCCCCATAAGCACCAATCCGATGTACGGGCTGCCTAACTACCCTCCTACCCAAGGAGCTGGACCAAGTGGTCATGCCCTGTATATTCGAGATCCAGATTATAACGATTTTTCTGGTCCTTATACGGATGAGTCATCTTCTGACGATGATTACGAACGTGATGAAGCTCCAAGGAGGCGATGTGCAAGTAAAGAACCTCGAGGAAGAACTAAAACTACTCACGATGGACTCCCTTCAACAACTACTAAGAGGATTAAGGCTTATGAAGCCGAGATCTTAAGATTAAAGGAAGACATGGCCAGAGAACAAGCCAGATCTAATCAGACTCGACCTCCTCCGACTTCAGGAGGGATTCCCTTCATAGATTTAGAAAGGTCTTCAAGGAGACGCCGAAGGGCTGAAGCCCCAACCAGAGGGACTACAAGGGTGGAACTCCCCAAGAGTAACCCCAAAGACCTGATGCTACAAGGAGATCTTGATGATCCAACCCCTCCATTCACTGAGGAGGTGATGAACACACATATCTCCCGAAAGTTTAAGATGCCCACAATCAAAGCTTATGATGGAACGGGGGATCCCTCAACTCATGTGAGAACATTTACGAGCGCATTGTTACTGCAGCCTGCTAACGATGCCCTTAAGTGTAGGGCGTTTCCCCAAACCCTGTCGGGCATGGCGCAACGTTGGTATAGTCGTTTACCTCCAAACTCGATTAGCTCTTTCAAGGAGTTGAGTACCGCTTTTGTCAGTCAATTCATTAGCGGATGAATTCATGAGAAAAGCTCTGCATCCCTTATGTATGTAGTACAGGGAAAGAACGAGAACTTGAGGGATTATATCAAGCGATTCACTAAGGAGACCCTGAACATCACTGATTTGGAAAATAAGGTGGCTATGGTAGCCTTGCAGCACGGAACCACGGATCTCTTTTTTAAGAGGTCGCTGGCAAAACACCCCCCTGAAAGCATGGATGAGCTCCAACGGAGGGCAAACAAGTATATAAAAGCTGAGGACATCATGAAAAAGGAAGCCGCATTGGGCAATGGAGGGAACAACAAGCGGAAGCAAGAACAAGAGTACGACGCTAGGGACAAGTATCCCCGAACTAGCAGAGACTATGAATCTGCTCCAAAAAAGAGCTCGGGTCCAAGGTTTTCCGAGTATGCCAGGCTTAATGCTCCACGAAGTCAGATCCTGTTGGACATTGAAAAGGAAAAGGACTTCCGATGGCCGAAGCCACTTAGGGGAGACCCAGCCAAGCGGAACAAGGATCAGTACTGTAGGTTCCATAAAGATGTGGGACATGACACCGATGATTGTAGGCAGCTCAAGGATGAGATTGAGTTCTTGATACGAAGAGGAAAACTAAGTCAGTTCACCAAGGGTGATGACCGTGGGAACCAGAGAAGGGACAATGACAGAAGGGACAATGACAGGAGAGATAATAACAGGAGGGATAACAGCCATGACCGCAATCCACAGCCCCGAAGGGCAGTTATCAACATGATCTGGGGAGGCCCGACAGCAGCTGACACAACTAAGAATTCTCGAAAGGCTTATGCTAGAGAAGTAATGCACATTTTGTGAGAGGCCCCGAAGCGTGCTAAAACTGAGATGGTAATTGGTTTCGATGATTCAGACTTGGAAGGGGTGAAGTTCCCCCATGACGACCCGCTGGTCATAACTCCTGTGATTGGAAACTCAGAAGTAAAACGAGTCTTGATAGACAATGGAGCTTCTGTGGATATTTTGTTTCATGATGCATTTGTGAAGATGGGGTACAACGACTCTCAGTTGACCCCTACAAACATGCCCATATACGGGTTTAACGGAGTGGAGTCCAACGTTGAAGGGACTATTCAGTTACCCGTGACTATTGGGCAGGAGCCTAAGGAGGCGACTCAGATGCTGAACTTCTTGGTGATTAAGGCAGCCTCAACATACAACGCAATCCTTAGAAGGACTGGACTTCATGCGTTTAAGGCTGTGGCCTCTTCCTATCATATGAAGGTTAAGTTTCCGACACGGAATGGTGTCGGAGAACAGAAGGGTGATCAGAAGATGGCAAGAAGTTGCTACGTAGCCGCGCTGAGGGCCGATGGAGTCGGGGGGCAGGTCTTTCCGATTGAAGACATGGATGTCCGCGATGATGAAGAGCATAGAGGGAAGCCAGCAGAGGATTTGATTCCCATACCTCTAGAGCCGAACGATCCTGAAAAAGTTACTTATGTTGGAGCATCTCTGAAAGAACCCCTGAAGGGCAAGTTGATAGAATTCTTACAAAAGAATAGCGACGTGTTCGCTTGGACAGCAGCTGATATGCCAGGGATTGACCCCCAACTCATAACTCATAAGTTAAATGTTGATCCCAAGAGGAAGACAATAAAGCAGAAGAAGAGAAACTTTGCTCCGGAAAGGCAAGAGGCCATTAAGCAAGAAGTGGATAAGCTCTTGGAAGCTGGTTTTATTAAAGAGATTCAGTTTCCCGAATGGTTAGCAAACCCTGTGATGGTCAAGAAAGCGAATGGGAAGTGGAGGATGTGTATAGACTTCACTGACCTGAATGATGCATGTCCAAAAGATTGTTTTCCCCTGCTAAGGATTGATATGTTGATAGATGCCACAGCTGGATATGAGATGTTAAGCTTCATGGATGGATTCAGCGGCTATAATCAGATTAAGATGCACAAGGATGACATCCCTAAGGTATCTTTCATAACTGACTTTGGTGTCTTCTGTTATCTTGTTATGGCGTTTGGTCTAAAGAATGCAGGAGCTACTTACCAACGGCTGGTGAATAAGATATTTGCCCATCTGATTGGAAAAACCATGGAGGTGTATGTTGATGACATGTTAGTCAAGAGCCTACTCAAGGCTGATCATATTAAGCACCTCGGAGAGGCATTTGAAGTGTTGAGGCACCATAAGATGATGTTGAATCCCGCCAAGTGTGCCTTTGGCGTTGGATCTGGAAAGTTTTTAGGGCTGATGGTTTCAAAGAGAGGCATTGAGGCCAATCCTGACAAGATCAAGGCGATTTTAGACATGGAGCCACCACGTTCTATAAGAGATGTGCAGAAGTTGACAGGCCGAGTTGCAGCCTTAGGGAGGTTTATCTCCAAGTCTGGTGATAAGTGTTTGCCTTTCTTTCAAACATTAAAGAAGGTAAAGAATTTTGAATGGACACCCGAAAACCAAGAGGCCTTTGAACAATTGAAGAAATACATGGCTGAAGCCCCGTTGTTGGCCAAGCCTAGTCCCGGAAAGACTCTTTATCTATACCTGGCGGTATCTGAGCAAGCATTGAGTGCCGTCCTCATACGGGAAGAGAATAAGGTTCAGAAACCCATCTACTACGTGAGTAAGGTGTTGCATGGAGCTGAGTTGAATTATTCTACCATTGAGAAGTTTGCTTTAACATTGATAACAGCTTCAAGGAAACTACGACCTTACTTTCAGTCACACAAGATTGAAGTCCAGACGGACCAGCAGTTGAGAAATATCCTGCATAGCCCGAAGACCAGTGGAAGGCTAATTAAGTGGGCAATCGAACTCGGAGAATTTGACATTGCATATAAGCCTCGTACAACCATTAAGGCTCAGGCATTAGCTGACTTCGTGGTTGAATGTACCATTGGCAACCAAGAAGTCGGGGGGCAGGAGATAGTAACCACCCCTGGGGTTGAGAGTAAGGATGAAGAACTTGTACCTGATCAGAAGGAATATTGGGTGCTCTATTTTGATGGAGCATCAAAAACAAAATCTAGTGGCGCTGGTTTGGTCTTGCAAAGTCCCGACAGGTTCATAGTGGAATACGCTCTGAAGTTGGACTTCCCAACTACCAATAATGAAGCTGAGTACGAAGCCCTGATAGCCGGATTAGGCCTGGCCAGAATAATGAGAGTCAAGGATCTCAAAGTTTGTGGAGAATCGAGACTAGTAGTCTCGCAAGTGAATGGTGAGTTTGAAGCCAAAGATGAAACTATGGCTAAATACTTGAGGATTGTGAAGGGTGTCATGACCCAGTTTGATGAGTGCCATGTGGAGCATATTCCAAGGGAGGAGAACGTTAAGGCCGATGCACTGTCCAAGTTCGCCTCTTCTGAGATAGAAAACTATGCAGGAAGTGTCTACTTCCAGGTCTTGAAGGCCCCATCCATCAACTCAAAGTTAGTGGCACCAATCAACATGGGGAGCTGTTGGATAGACCCCATCAAAGCTCACTTGGAAACTGGATGGCTCCCTGACAATGCCTTGGAGGCACGGAAACTGTCAGTAAGGGCATTGAGATATGCTTTGATTGAAGGACTTCTTTATAAAAGGTCTTTTGTCATCCCGTACCTGAAATGTTTAAGGCCCCAAGAGGCCAAAGAAGCGTTGGAAGAAGTTCATGGAGGAATCTGTGGGCAGCATTTGGGGGGCAGAGCCCTAGCTCACAAGATTTCCCGTCTGGGATTCTACTGGCCGGAGATGCTAACTGATGCACAGGACTATGTCAAAAGGTGTGAGAGATGCCAAAAGCATGCCCCAATTGTAAGGCAGCCGCCTGAAATGTTAACTTCGATCAATTCTCCTATTCCATTTGCAATGTGGGGAATGGATATTCTTGGTCCTTTCCCAGTAGCTTCAGCACAAAGGAAGTTTCTGATAGTGGCTATTGATTATTTCACTAAGTGGATTAAAGCTAAACCTTTAGCCAAGATAACCACCAAACAAGTCGCCCAGTTCTTTTGGGAGAACATAATCTGCAGGTATGGAATCCCACGAATCCTTGTGACAGACAATGGGACACAATTTAACAATGAAGAGTTCAAGAAGTATTGTGAGGAAAATGCTATTGAGCTTCGCTTTACTTCAGTGGCTCATCCTCAAGCCAATGGGCAAGCAGAGGCAGCCAATCGAATTATCCTTGATGGACTAAAGAAGAGGGTCGAACGCTTTAGAAATACTTGGGTGGATGAGTTACTGCCTATTCTTTGGGCGTATCGCACCACCTGCAAAGTTACAACAGGAGCAACCCCATTCTTGCTAGCTTACGGAGCCGAGGCGGTTGTGCCCTTGGAAATAATGCATGCGTCACCTCGAGTGGAGGCATTTGAACCAGAAGCCAATGAAGAAGGCATGAGGCTTGCCCTGGATCTAATTGACGAAGTAAGGGATGAGGCAAATGCTCGAAATATAGAACACCAGAAGAAAGCGTCCTTTTATTACAACCGAAGGGTTAAGGAAAGATATTTCCGATAGGGTGATTTGGTTCTAAGGAAGATAGAAGCCTCTGGAGTTGGCCAGAAAGGGAAATTGGCTCCCAATTGGGAAGGACCGTACCAAGTCAGGAAGATGCTGGGACGAGGGTCCTATAAGCTGGAGACCTTGGACGGGAATGAGGTGCCCCGTACTTGGCATGCCTTGAACCTCAAGATTTATTATGTTTGAGCTGTCCTTGTAAGGACTTAGCCTCTTTATTTATCTAATAGAAGTAGAAATAAGGTCGATGAAACCATACCAAGTTTTTAAACTTGAGATATAGGAAGTAGAGCATCTATGAAAGGGCTGTGCCCGTTTATGCTACCTATGTAAGGGCTGTGCCCATTTCTCCATATTAATAAGACTATTCTACATTTTCGCGTAAGTTATGAGCATTACTTATTGATATATATGCATAAAATGCTAGACTACACATGCGAACATGAATAAGTTGAGAAACATCAAGGACAATAGATTACGAATTAAAAGTTATGCCCGAAGGCAGAATACATAAACGATTAACTTATCAAGATAAGTTAACAAAAGTACAGAGTCATGCCCGAAGGCAGAGTACATAAATAGATAGATAAAAAGAGCAACTACTGAGCATCTCCAGTGCGCTCATCCTCTTCATCTTCGCCAAGATGAGCAGAGGGCTCTGGCTCCAGGATCCTCTCATCATCCTCCTGGTCCTCCTCCTGGGTGTCCTGCACTGCCAAGGCCATAGGAGCATGAGGGCTAGGGAAGTCTGAAACATTAAGGGTACCAGGAAATCTCCTAGTAACCTCAGCAAGAGCTCCGTCCCATCCCTGAGTAAACTGGTAAGGGAATAGAGAGTCGTCATGCTTCTCCATGAAGCCCACATACTCCTGGGAGGCAAGGTAGTCATCAATCAGGTCGTCCTTGCCCTTCCTAAGAGTGACATTTTCAGCCTGAGACTCTAGAAGCTCTTTCTCCCTCCTCTCCAAAGTAGCTCTGACAGAGGCCAGTTCATCTTGAGAATTATCATACTTTGCCTTATGAGTCTCATAGGCTGAACGCCAAGTCTTAGCCTGTAATATTGCCCCCTGGAAGTTGGCATTAGCCTACAAAAGATAAAGTTAGAACCACGATTCAAATAGCAAACAAGTATATAAGAGAGAGGGAAGTAAGGAGCTTACAACAGCAAAGGCCTGAGCTCCAGCACTCTCGGCTCCTTCAAGAGTGGAGCCGGATACATAATCTTTGAAATCACCGGGAGTTATGGAATGATAGGACCAATCCATGGCATGCCTGCAATCTCCAACGATGGAGTCCTTCTTCCTAATACCCCAATTGGGACGCCAAGCGCTCTTTGAAGAGCCATCTGCTTCTTCAATATCGACTACATGGGGCCTCAAGTAGGCATCCGTAGCGGTTGGGGCTGGAGGATCCTTCCCTGAACGAGCCCTCTTCATCCTAGCAGTGTCTCCATCTTCAGGCTCATTAGTCTTGTTGATGAAAGCTGTAGCTGCAATTACAAAACAAAAGACAAATAATGGGTATAAGACAATCATATTCAGGTAAAGGAATACAAAAAGAAAGGAAATTACCCTTCTTGGTCACTCGGGAAAGTCCCAAAGACTTAAGCTGGAACTCATTCAGGAGATCCCAAGCCATAGTAGTATAATTATCTTTGATGAGCTCCTTGTAGGCCTGGGTCTCTTCCTCGTTGAGCTCAATATCACTGGCACTGCCATCTACGACCTTACCAAAGGTACTACGAAAAACGTTGCCCCAATCTCCACCTTCCCATATCAGATACATGAACTCCTTCTTCCATTTTTGGTTGGAGTCAGGAATAGATTGGGGGTGAAAGATTGGAGGAGTGGAAGTACGATGACTAATGTATACCCAACCCGGAGTAGATTCAGCAGAATTCTTAAATTGAAAAATCTTTCTAAAGAGAGCTACAGAAAGAGGGAATTTGTTCTTGAGGCAGAGGACCATGAAACAATTGATCACCCTCCAAGAGTTGGGGGGAAGTTGGCAAGGGTTAATTCCTACATCTGCTAAGAGCCTAGGAATAAACTCATGAAAGGGGAATCGAACTCCTGCAACAATGGCACCCCTATAAACACAAAGTGCATCGGGGCGCCAATGGCAAGATCGATCCCCAGGATCAGCTTGGACAAGTCTATAGGGTGGTTCTATTCTATACATCTTGTTATAATCAGTGATCTTTTCTATATCATGAAAGGTGTTACTATGATTAAAGGAATCAAGGTGTGACAAGGATGGAAAATCTTCTTTACGATTTAAAATCATATCCTGTAAACTCATGAAGGGAGAACGAATGATGATACCTCTTTTGGAGGCTCCTTGCAATTTCTGGAAACGAAGTGCTGCACGATCTTCTGCCATCTCAGTAAATCTTCAAAGGAAAGTTTTGATCTTCAAAGGAATTCTGCAAAGGATGAAGAAATTGTTAGAACAATCTTCAAATCTTCAAAGGAATTGAAGAACAAACCCATAAAAAGGGTGATCTTCAAACTATAAAACTAGAAATTCTGGAAAATTCCTTAAGTATTCTTCAAATCTTCAACAGCAACTGGAAAATTTCTGGAAAATTGCCAGAAATCCTTGAGCAGTCTTCAAATCTTCAAAGATTTGAAGAGAAATCGCCAGAAAACTTGAAGGATGCCTTCAAATCTTCAAAGAATCTGCAGAAATGTGCAGATTTGAGGTTGAAAGTCTATGAACTTTGAATGATCTTCAAAGAATGAAGATCAAACTCAGATTCTTCAAAGGAAATTTCTTAAAGAACTTTGGAACTTTTGAGAGAGTTTTTAGGAACTTTTGTGATGAAAGTGAAAATGAAAGCCTTGGCCTTTATATAGGCGAAAATCTAGGGTATCTCAACCGTTTAGAGAGAATATCAACCGGTTGTAGCCCATTGGAAACCTTTGTGGGCCATCAACACAAATTGGACTCTAAAAGGCCCAACAACACCAAGCCTGTTAAGGCCCAAGTCTAGCTAAAGTAATTAAAAGGAATTAAGGCCTGTCACGGCCCAACCAAGATTGATAAACCTAATTAAGGTTTTGAGATAAGGTCATTTTGACCCATAGGAAAGGCCCAATCAAAATTTAAAAAGTTTATTGGCCCAACGATTTGAAAATCTAGGTCCAGCCTATGAAAATTAAAGGCCAGACAGAGCCCGTTGAAGTCCATAATAGGACTTGGAGTTACCAAAAGGAAGCACGAGGTCGTAACAATTGATCTCATTTTTTAGTGTAAGTACGAGCTCGACAAGGCGATCTGGAAAATTCCATCTGAGGTCGTGAGCGACCTTGAAAGATGAGGTCGGAACAAAACAGATTCTAGGTCGCATAGATGAGATCGTTTTTGACTTATGAAAAGCAAAATGAGGCCACGACCTACCACTCAAATTGAGGTCGTTATGACATGGCTTGAGATCGCAAATTTCAGGTCGAATTTGAACTGGGAAGTGTGAAAAATCCCCACAATCTGGGGCTCATTTGAGGTCGTTCTTGTGTTGAATTGAAGTTGAGGTTGTACTACATCAAGGTCGTGAGATCCAGGTTGAAAAAGAGTTGAAATCCGTGAAAAATCTGTGCGACCTGAAACCACTTTGAGGTTGTTTTCCCTTGATTTGAGGTCGCAAAATTGAGGTCGGAAATGAACTATAAATTAAGCTTGTAGCTCACGACCTGAGACCAACTTGAGGTCGTTTTTATACTGGCCGAGGTCGTGGTAATGAGCTCGAATTTAGCCTAAAAGTTGAGGTCGTTTTACACGACCTGGATGCTATTTTGAGCTCGAATTTGGCCTGCAATTCCTTTTAAAAAAAAAAAAATCTCTCGAAAATTCCAGAAACATGGAAAAATAATTTTACGCTCGAAGCACAATCTAATATTTTCAAACTAGTGCCATTTGAGCACCGTTTAGCGCCATTTAGTGCCGTTTAGTGCCGTTTAGCACCGTTTAGCGCTGATTATTGCCGTTTAGCATCGTTTAACATTGTCATAAGTGCGTCGGTCGCTCCATGCTTTACATCAAGACAATACTCGTGAAACACTAGTGTATAAATATAAACCCCGACCCAAGTCTCAGATAAGGCCGTTAAAACTTCGAGGAAAACCTGATCAGTTTTCCTAGAAGTTGGGGGGCAAATGATATGGGCTAAAAATAAGCCCTAAAAATATCATTAATGTTGCATTAATTAGACGTAGTTTGGTCCAAATGTGGGGCCCACCAGATGGGTCCAAATTAAATATTAATTTCGTAATTAATATTAAGGATATAACCAGCTCAACAATAAGAGTCAAATAAGGATACTATTCCTACCCGAACTTAGCCTCCAAGGCACAGAATTCGATATGGGAACTTACTCCCACAAGGAAGGAGTCCAGAACCTTCCTCAAGGCGGTGGCTTGCCCACCAAGTCTCCGACTCCTACCATAATTCTAGGGCTTCTCAGCCTATATAAAGGGCCTGACCCCTCATTCTCAGAACTACGTTTTCTTGGCTTGATTCTCTAATACAGAGATACGTAGGCATTCTGTGAGGACCGTTTAGTCTCGAACGCAGAAGCAGCCATTAAAGCACGAAGCTCCCGAACCCTAGCCGTCATAATCATAACCTAGTTTTTATTCCACAACAGGGGTGGAGAGAGACAGAAAGAGGGAGAGAAAGAAAGAGAATGAGATGAAGGGAGAAAGAGATGCAGAGCGGGAGAGAGATAGAGTGAAATAGAGAGTGAAAGAGAGGGAGACAATAATTGACTCTCTTGACTTAATTTGCTAAAATTTGGGCACGGGGAGGCGGTAGAATTTGCCGCTCAACCTTTCATCAAATTGTCTTTTTTCTACGCAAGTTTTTTAGATATTTCATTTTTGAAAACATTTTTTATATAAAATTTGTTCATTTTAAAATAATTCAAAAAAACATCCTATTTAATTTAATATTTTCAATATAATAAATAAATTCATTTTACATTTTTTTTATTTTTTATGTAAAGTGTTATTTATTCTGTTAATTATTTTTAATATACACAATTTCTTGATTGAAAAACGTAAAAATTTTATATTTATCAATTTTAAAATTATTAAAAAATACATTACTTTATAGAAAAATATCATTCACTCCAATTCAAATTCAAATAAAAAATCATTTAAAAGAATTTTTATCACTTTTATGTAAAATGATTATTTAATTTATATTTTAATTAATCATGCACAGTATCTACGCCAACACTTTTTATGTCTAAGCTAACAAAAATACTTGGTGTTGTAATAGGTAAGGATAAAAATAGCTATGACATCACTTTTCCAGACGGCAACACCATGCAAAAATGTTGTGTAAAACCATCTATGGCGTAGTGAATACAAATTACTATACCATCTAATCTGTAGCTCAATCCCAATCTGTGCTTACCCGCTCTAGCTCCGAAATCTATCATGCATAGAGTGCATCATCACTCTCATTCATAGGGATAAATGTAGTAGATCATCCTTAAACCTAACTGCAAAGGGTTAGGTAAAATAAAGCAAGAGTGAGCCAAAGAATGCTCAGCAAGTTAATAATATAGTGAAACAACGATATTACGATAATTCATTGATTAACAATATCAATGAATACTTTATCTCAAAAGATCAATCAATTTTCATCATAGAGTAAAAATTTCCCATTTACTACAAACCATCACTGCCTTAGATAAAACTTTGAGAAAAGGAATATCAAGAAATCCCCCAATCATTCTTACTCCACTTTCAACGTACAATGTTACTCGCGAAGGGAATAACTGGAAAACTTCTATCCATCCTTAATCTCATTATTTTACTGAGTTCCAAATTTTAACCATTTACCTTGAAACATATACATCTTATCAAAACATTTCTTTCTTTAAAACCATTCCATCATTAAACATACTTTCCACAGTTTTTTTAAATCATTTCAGTTGATTGGAGTTTTTTCACGACTACGGACAATACGGGTGATCAGCCACGTAAAGTCCCCAGACCGGACACGGTGTCCCTCTGGACATAAAATTGGGTTCCCAATTAGGCAACACATTGGCCTTTAATGCTGGACTGGGCACTCCCCCAGCCTCTTACGCTAAAATATGCTGGACTGGGCACTCCCCCAGCCTCTTACGCTAAAAAAAATGCTGGACCGGCGTCACCTGGCCTCTTACGCCTCCAATCTGAAGGAATCCGTAGGAAACATTTTGACGGAATCCCCCACAGTAAAATCTTTAAACTTTTAAAACATTTCACTTTTTAAGTCCTTTATACTCACTGATAACATATCAGCCCAGTATAAGGAATTTTAAAAACATCTTTAATTAATTATCATTTTAAGGAGCAACAATAAAAGGATAAGGGACAGAGAAGCATTCGATATAAGGAATTATAACAAGGCAATACGATTAGACTAAGCATGAAATGGCACAACAAAACAGAATCATAAATCAACAGGGGAAACATTAATAATTTAACGAACAGATCAATTATTGAGGGTCTAGAATTGCACAACAGTTTATAAAGAAAATCATGAAACAAAGGAATCTGAAGTTCAACCGTAAATTAGAGTAACTGCACAAGGTATGACCATTCATTTAAAAGGTTACCAATTGATAAAATTTTCATGGCAAAATCCGAACTTACATAAAAGATTTGAATAATTTAAAACGAAGATTTAAAAAATTCTCAATTACCCAAGATCTCACTCTTGTCAGCTAAGCACTCATAGGCTTCAGCTGCCAAACCATCATGACAATAATGAGTTTGAATAATTAAGAAGATCTCAATTCATTCCCGGCTTTGATCGGCACTGAGCCACATGCTTGAACAACGTATAAACCTCGAATTAGTTTACAATAATTTGAAGAAAATGCTCTTTGAAAAAAATATTAATAAAGATGAGGAATATTAAAATAAATTAATTTTAAAAGAATTCAACACCTGAACAATAGGTGGGTAAAATGAACAATGACAGAAAAATTCGAGAATGAGTGTTTGTAAATTTATAGAAGAAGAATGTAATTAGAATAAAAATGAAAGGTATATGCACTAGCAAAATGATTTGAAAGGAACATCGTATAATTAACAGAACAGGTTTACTTTATTCAGAATAAATATGAAGAGTATAATGGCTAGCAAGAAGGAATTTCGAAAGAATAAATAAATAACACAAAAGGTTTCACATCACTTGAACAATAAGTGAGGTTTAGTAAACTTGTCTCAATATATGAAGTTTCCAACTCCCACACTATGATTCTTTAATCTCTCTACATCCGTCTTTCTTTCCTTATACATTGGCCTTTAATGGAGCATACATTTGTCGTTCTTCTATAACGTGTCAGCCTTTACATGGCACACTTGTCAAATATGATAATCTTTCCAGTCCTCAAGATTCCATCTATGCTGACTCTGGCTCTTAGTCGGCCTCCTATTCGTACCTATAGAAAGGTAAAGCACTGCTTTAGTACGCTTATAACCTGAATCGTCTAACATCGTTCTACCCAACCGTGTCCTATAACACCTTACCACTTAGTACATACAACACGTATTAATCAAATTCTCAAAATTAGTAATGTATAGTCACAAAACCCTATAAACACTTGGCACGTAATATCCACTTACACTGATATCCTTTTTACACGTATATCATATCTATTTACAAATACTCCTTATCAATTTAATATACAAAATACGAAATAATTCTTACAAAAAATCGGACAACACCTCCTTTAAAATAGGGCCTAGCCTGTCATAATACGATTGACCGAACAAGTAATCAAGCACACCTTCGCTTCAACCTTAATTCAATACAACTCACAGTCATTGCAGTCCATAGTAATACAGCTTATTTATAGACTTCTGACATTGCATGCACTTAACAGTATGTGCTTACTATTCGCACCAAAATTACATTGTTACCACGTTTTGAGTACTCGGAACCAATCCAATTACTCTTAATAGAAATCTAACAATCAGGATAATTAAATCTAAATACAACATGAAATCTACTCCCTCCGTCCCATTTTATATGACACTTATTTCTTTTTGGGACGTCCCAAAAAGAATGAACCTACTAAACTTACTATTTTTTAACATTACTTTTCACTATTACACCCACTACTTCTCTATTTTATACTTCTTTTTTATTAAATAAACACTATTACACCCACTACTTTCCTACTTTACCCATTTTTTATACACCCACTTTCACAACCAACCAACCACATGCTACCACCTAGCAAGTCAAATAGTATTTTCTTAATCTCCGTCAAAGTCAAACCATGTCTTACAAAATGGGACGGAGGGTTACAATCATCTATACACAATCGTTAACTACTAAAATCATCAGAAAGAATTTATTACTCCCTCCGTCTCACAATGCTACTCTCGTTTGATATGTCGGGACTGTTCATAACATGAGACAAATTACTAATTTATGTCTAATCTATAAGACCAAATATAGTCATGAGTGATCTTGTTGGATTCGTATTTATGAATACTTTAATACAGTAAAGTATTTATATTTAATACTAATACAAAATTGAAGATATTAACGATCAAAAGTGTGTGTTGGCAAACGTGTCCAACTCAAATGGGAAAAGTATTTAGAGACGGAGGGAGTAACGCTTAACCATTCATAACATTCGGATTTATACCACCATTCTTAATTAATCATCAAATTCGAATTATACGGACAAACACATTTTAACATATACAGAACAAGCACACACACATTTCCCAATCGTACATAACCCACGATTTACCACACTAGCTCGGCACCCAACACACGCACACAGGACAGCCGCTTGAAACACTCAGTCACAGCAAACCCAGCAGTAATACAGTCCCAACAACTCAACAAGACAATAACACATGAGACCCCCCAACCTTAGCACAAACAATTCGATTGTACCTACACTAACAGTTGCGATTTCGCAGGGGAGAGGAGGAAGAGATTCAGTTCGTAACCATATGGTCAACACCAGCCACAACTAGAGCTTACCAGTACAGGAAGGAACCAAGAATCGAGAGAGAGAATCGAGATTATGAAAGAGAGAAAGAGAGAAAGAGAGAGATTGTGAAAGACAGAAAGAGAGTGAAGAGAGCTGGAAAGGTTTCGAGAGACTTCTGGGAGAGACAAAGCCGAAAGATGAAATTTGGGGAAAGAACCGGCTAATTTAGGGATTGAAAAACAGAGGCATTTCATTTTACAAAGCTGAAAATTAATTATAAAAGTTTTTTTTTAATCAAAATTAAATAAGAAAATAAGGGAAAAATTAAATTTAAAATTCTAAAATAAAGTTTATGAAATTAAAAACACTCTCATATTTTTAAAATAATTTTAGAATCAACAACGAATTAAATATGAATTTTGCAAGTTTTGATCCTTTAAATACAATAAAACTCTTAAATTATTTTAAAATACCAAAACACCCAAAATAATTTTCTCACTAATTTTAAAAACTAAATAAATATACAAAGATAAAATCACAAAAGATTTCATGATTTTTAATAAACCCAATGATTTTATAAAATCCTCAAAAGATTAATAATGCATGATTTAAATAGATTTTAACCATTAAAATTCAAATAAAATACATGGACTCACATTTCAAAGATAAATCATCATATAAACATGTAAACATGATGTCACAAATATTCAATCCCTAAAAAAAATTTACCACATATAATCCACATTTAATATTAAATAATAATAATAAGTACGATATTTTCTAGGGCGTTATATGTTTGTTGTTGAAGGATTTGGGTCATAGTCGGGTCAACTGGATTTTGATTGCCAGTGTTATGGTTTTCGGGATTTGCAATTGTTGTTCTTCTTTTTGGAGGCATGGTTCTGATAAGAAAACAAGGAACTTATTAAACAAGAAGCTAATATATACCAAAAATAAGGTTTTCCAAATCCTAAATTTAAGTTGTCTATGATCACAAGAGTTATAACGGTGTAAAGAAATATGGAAACATAGGTATTATCTTGAGCAAGTAATTCCAACAGAAGATATTCAAACAACTCTGGAATATAATGAAATACGTGTAATTAATAAGAAAACAAAGGTCATGGTACAAATAAGGTTTATAATATACACAACAATGTCAGAGTTCAAGGTACACTGTTAACAATCCACTACAAAAAGTAAATGCCGAGAATAATCCTTATCATCCACCACCTGTGATAACGATATAGCGCAAAAAGAAAGTACTAAAGCGATAAAAGAATATCCTACACCTATCACCTACTATCCTAATGATAAACTACACCTATCGCTCCTATCCTATGTCTATAAGAGTTCAAATCCTATCCTACACCTATCCTATACCTAATCCTGACTTGTTTCAGTGACCAAAACCTGACAGCTCTGATACCAACCTGAAACACCCCCGACTTCCCAATATTGAAAATATTCGTTTTATAATGAAATACTCAATTATTGGAATTAATTAGATAAAATAGACTTTGATACAGGGGAATTTTAGAAAATTTCGGCATGAAGTATTCGTAATTCGGACTATCCACCTGTAATTCGAACCAAACCAAATTTCATTCAAATACCAAACAACAATTCCAACTAAAGAAAACAAACACAAGTTCAACCTGTCCTAACCGATCAGGTGAACCATACTGCAATGCCCTCCCAATCAGGGGTCAAGATCGGGGCATCACTATCCAAAACTAAATGCATATACCCTGATAACAAAATAATAAGACATAATATAGCAACCCCACTACCAACCCGGATCTCTAATAGGTAGTGGTATGAAACAAGCAACTACTAACTAAGTTATTACATTACAATACTAAATCCTTAATCAAAATTTACATACACTCCACAAATATAAATACAACTTGTTAGGCCGAATACACAAAATATAATCAAATACTGTATGAGAAATTAACAAGAACACACGTTTAACAATTAAAAATTGTTTGGAATTAATAATTCCTCTCTCAGTGATGTAAAATATCACAGAGAGCTGCTTAGGTTACAATGAAAGAATATTTCAATGTTCGATACCCTTCTAGGGTTAACCTAACTGTATTTATAAAACATACAGCTACTGTACAATCATGAATTGATACTCCTATAACTAAGTTATACAATTGATATCAATCACGATTGCTACACATCTTCTAAGTCAACTCAATCTCTTTGATAGCTATTCAATCACAAAAGATATTGCTTCCATATTTATCTTCAATCACTGTTGACTTGTAGATGCTTCTATCAAACAGAATTTAACAAACTTTGTTGCTTCCATTAATCAGCGTTTGCGCTTCCATCCATCAGCGTTTAATCAAACTCTGACTACTTCCAGCTTAAACTATGATTTAACACTGTATCACTTAAACAGTGATTAGTAATTACATCAATTATATTTAACAATCTCCCCCAACTTGTTCATTAGCAAAAATGCACAAGTTAATGATAATTGATGATGTCAAAACAAAATAGACAAATGCAGTGTTTAACAAGTAATCAGAGTTTAAACTACTTACTTAAACAAAATCTACAGAAAAACAAGAAATTTTTACAGAGCATCTTTTATCAAATTGCCTCAAGATCTGGTGTCGTTCTGAGATAATCTATCAGCAATCTTCTCTCAGCATTCTCAAGTTCTCTCTGCATTATCTCCTTGATTTCCCTTAACTCAGGATCACTCTCATCAATCTGATAGATAGCAGATCTCAGATCATAAATTTTGTTCCTCCTCATATCATTTTCTAGTCTGATAAATTTCACTTTCTCTGATTGTGAGTTGAAATCAAGAACTGTGACACCCAGATCAGTTTTCAGCTTTGTAGTACCTTTCTTCATTTCAATAAGATTTCCATTCCAATCTCTGTACTTAGGAACATATCTGTTGTTGTATTTCATGCCTCTAGTTGCCAAGTTATGAAGCATCTTTTGTCTAAGCACATTTGCAACTGACTCAGTTCTTCGATTCCTCACTTTGAAAAGATACAAAACATGTTCTAATTCTTCCCAATACTTCAAATCAAGATCAAACTCACCAATCTTGTATATTGTTCCATCAGACATAAAATACAAGAGAAAATCTTTTTCTAAACTCTTCTGATAGACCAACTATACTGACTCCAGTTTGTCTAAGCTCTCTTGAGTTACACCACGACCTGGAATAGCCAGTGAGGAAGGATCTCTAGGACAAGTTTGTTGCCTTGAATCTTTATGTGAGCCCAGACCAGCTCTATTTCTTCCAATCTTTCCTGTTAAACCTTTTCCATCAGAAAAATCCATAGGACCTCCTCCAGTATCCGGAGTTTGTTCAAAAACTGATGTTTTTCCAAAAACTGATTGTAATGAAGGAGATAAAGAGTTCTGCACAACTCGTGTAGCAACAGAGGTTCTGTTTTCTTTCTTCTGTACAACTTGTATAGTAACAGAGGTTGTACTTGACTTTTTAGAATCTGTTTCTTCTTCCACAGCTTTACCTTTCAGTTTCAACTTAACTTCTGCTTCTGTTGGCTTTCTGGATACTTGCATCCTCTGATCAGCACCAACATTCTCTTTAATCGTAATGTCTTTAAGAACAGGCTTAGCAGCTTTTACATTTTTATTTAACTTGCCAGACTTCAAAGCCTTCTTATGTTCTGCTTGTAAACTCTTTTCCTCAGCTTGAATGTCTGCAAGAGTAACTCCGTCTTCATTTTCTTCAAGGAACAACTTAGCAGCCAATTCCTCATCAGTCTGTGGATTTGAAGATAGAACCAAACTCTGAGTTTTGGAAGTACCCTGAGTATCAGTGTTTACAGCATCAGAGTTTAATTTAGAAGTGTTGCCAGTTTGGAAACTCTTATCAGTTGCCCTTGACCTTAGATTCCTCTGACTTCTTGCTCCTACATCTCCTGCATCATCCTTCTGAGTCAGAGTTTGAGACTGCCTGCATTTAGTCTTAGCATATCTCTCCCCCTTTTTGACATCATCAGGAATCAGAATTGAAGTAATTAGCTCCAAGGAGGTAGCAATAGAATCAACTTTTCCAGACAAGACATTCTGATTTTGTTCAATTTTGTTCAGCCAGTCAAACATTTCATCTTCAGCTTTAGAAAATTTTGAAATTTTGAGTTTAGTATCAAACTCCAGAGTCATATCTTTAGCCTTCAGGTCAGTTTTCAGATCAGTAACTGCCTTTTGACAATCATCAAGTCTACCATCCAGTATTTTGACTTGCACCACTGTGGCCTTCAAACAAGAAAGAATGTCTGGATTTGAAATTGTTGTAGCACCTTGTTTCACAAACTTTGCTGCTCTCTCTCTAGGAAATATACAATCTTCCTTGTGCCAGTTTTCAGAAAATTTAGCAAAGTATTCTGCTTCAACTTCATGTGATGTTGAAGGCTGAGTGAAAGGTACATGCTTTGCATCAGTTTGCACAGGAGCACTTTGAAAAGAATCAGAGTCTCCACTTTCTTCAGCTTCAACTTCAACATTAGCATCTGGAATTGAATCAGTGTGAAGCACCTCAGCATTCTCTGCAACACTATCCATAGTGTTTATAACAGGCTCAGCTGTATGCAGTTCAACATTCTCTGCAACAACTTCTACAGTCTCTTCAACAATTTCAGCATTCTCTGCAAACTCAGCAACTACCTCTGCAACATCTTCAACATGTTGCTCTTCAGATTCAACAGCTTCAGCCAGAGTATCAGAGATTACATCCTTAGTTGCCTTTTCAACTTCTTCACCATGTTCAGAACCCTGGTGAGCATCAGATAATATATCAGTGTGAGAAGCCACTGTTTCATCAAGAAGTACAGTAGGCTGATCAACTTCACCAGTTTCTTCAGAGTGAACAGGAAGAGAGGAAGTAGGAATATCAACAGGATCAGAGAATGGCATGATAGGATTAGCAAAATCATCCAAAGAAGGAAAACCATCTCTGTTGTCCTCATCCATTGGCATATGTACTGGTGATTGCACAGCCTCTTCTTCAGTGTTTATCTCAACAGCAGGTATTTCTGTAGAAGGAACCTCTGGAGCTTCAACATTTATCTCTTCATCAGAATCAGAGATTACCAACTTCCTTCTTTTGTAGGTTAGCACCTCAACTGCTACCTCTTCTTCATCATAATATGACTCTTCTTCAATAATAGAGGATAATGGAGACCTATTAGCTCTCTCCTTCTTCTCTTTTCTGGCCCTCTTAGCCCTTGCCAAGCTATGCCTGGAATTGTGAGCAGCATGCTTGGTTCTACCCCCACGTTTGGGTTTGGGTTATTGGTCAGGTTGGGGTTGAGGTTGAGTAGGAGACTGAGATTGTGGTTGAGGTGATTGAGGTTCAGAGTTTAATGATTCAGGCTAAGGTTGTTGTTGAGGTGGTTGAGGTTCAGAGTTTAATAGTTCAGTGTTTAGTGGTTCAGGTAGAGTGGATGAAGGTTTAGGTTGTTGTGTAGTAGAAGTGGATACTGGGACTGAAGTGTAATCAGTGTTTAGAGAAGGTTGTTCAGGCTGTGGAGGTTCTTGTGGTTGATTTATAAAGTTTTGTAAAGCAAGAGGGTAAACTAGAGCAGGCACATTCTTGTTAACATCCTTATTTGTCAAGTCAGAGAAAATTCTCTTATTGACCTTAAATGGCTGAATCACATCAGCATCAGCTATTTCAACATTTGGCACATAAGCAGTAAATATCATTTGACAGAATCTAGTAAAATACCATAGAGAAGAGAATACCCGATTTGAAGACTATCAATAGGAATTGCATCCCAGTTGGTGACTTTGTTCCCAAAAGCCCTGGTAATATAGTCGAAGAAGAAACTCCATTCTTTTCTCAATTGTGGCCTTTTCACTGATCCAAGTCTTGCCAAAGACCCTGAATATCCAATCTGCTGCAGCATCTCTCGCAGATTCTTTTCAGAAGCAACAGCATACGAAGTATGAATGTCAAAGCCCATGGTTTCTCTGACTGTATCTGGAGTGATAACATAGTCAGTTTCGTCATACGTGAAAATAATAGATGGAGTCCCATTCTCTCCACCATCATCATAAACAGAGTTTTGCCAAAAGGAGGCAATTTTTGATGCAAACAGCGTTTGGGGTTCAACCAAAGCTTTACCAATCTCTGAATCGCGTAAGAAACTCTGCATCAAATGAAAAGCATCTGGAGCGTTTTCATTGTCTAATGGAGCTGCATAATTGTTAGAAACAAACAAGAGGCCAAGAGTATTGAAAGGTTTGGTTTCCATTAGAACAATTTGAGAAGAAATATGAAAGAAAATGATATGAGTGAAAGATGTTTGATGAAATTTGCAAGTGAAAACAAAAATGATGTAACCGTGAGTAAAAAAAATGAGTGAGTGAATGTGTATGGGTGAATATGAAGAGAAAAGTTAAACTCACACGTTTTAGCAGTAAAACACGCAACCAGTTACCATGTGTAGTGGGACACGATCGTTGAAAAATGTGTGATTGAGATAGGTGTCACATAATTAATGAATTAGACGTGCATGATCAGTAATTATAACCATAATTACTGCTACTTTCTCTCTTCTAATTACTAACACAATTAAACACTTTTACACTTATCAACAGCTGTCAAAAACTCATTTTACCCCAAATTTGAAATCATCTGAAATAAAATATACCTTAGAGTATTTAGACAAAATCAATCAGCGTTTGTCAATTCTCCAACTTTGTTACTATACCCTTTCAAAAACTTCACAGATGTGAATATTTGTGTGTGGATAACAGAGTTTACAGATCCAATTTTTAGAGCATCTAATATTTCATAAAATCCAGAAAAATAAATCAGTAAACACTGGATGCACAAACTCTCATAGTAAACACTGAATATATGATGAATGCTAAACTCTATAGTAGCCTATATACAGAACTCTGTATTAATCTATTTGCCTTGATGTCCAGGATATTCCAAGTAAGCACACAGTCTATAAAGACAAAAATATCAAGAAATAAATATCAATGCATCATTCAGTGAGTACCATGCCATGGATATAAGAACTCACAGATCTCTCAAGTCACACAAGTGTTTAAGTAAAGTGTTTACACTCAAGTTCAATCAGTAAAAGCAGATGCTACCATATACTTGGTTGTCCACCAAATTTACACTACTTTGAATACATGTATGTACAAATCAAAAGGACTGTGTTCAGGGTTGTAATGTGGTTAAAAAAAATAGGTGAAAAGAAAGAAAAAAAATTGCTAACTGAATAGTATTAATAGAGCAAAGTGTCCAGTTGTACTGCAAATACATAACTGTATATGATAATCAGTATATATACTTTTTTTTATATATATATATATCCACTAAATGAACTTTCCTTTACAAATAAATTCCCAACTGTTTGCACATCTGATATGGGCTAAAAGTAAGCCCTAAAGACACATTTAATGTGGCATTAATTAGACCCGAAATGGTCCAAACGTGGGGCCCACCAGGTGGGCCCAAACCCTATTTACAATATTAATTTCGTAATTAATATTAGGGATAATAAACAGCTCAGCAATAAGTGTCAGATAAGAACATTATCTCTACAAAGAGTAGCCTCCAAGGCATACACTCATACAAGGAAACAGACTCCTACAAGGAAGGGGTCTAGATCCTTCCTCAAGGATGACTTGTCCACCAAGTCACCTAACCTTACTACGATTTTAGGGCTTCTCAGCCTATATAAAGGGTCTGACCCCTCATCTCAAAACTACGTTTCGGCTCAATCCTCGAATAAGGACATACAAGCCACTACGTCCTAGGTGAGCCCTCGTCGCCATAGCCCCGATGGCACCATCACCTAGAACTACGTCTTGGCTTGATTCTCTAAACACAGAGATACGTAGGCATTCTGTGAGGACCGTTTAAGTCTCGAACGCAGAAGCAGCCATTAAAGCACGAAGCTCACGTACCCTAGCATTAAATACAGCAAACCCTAGCCGTAATCTAATAACCTAGTTTTTATTCCACAACATTTGGCGCCGTCTGTGGGAAAACAACATTAACCATGGCAAACACGCGGAGAACCGTTCAAACTTCTGCTGGACTTCCTGTCACCACCGAAGCTGGTGCTCATGGAAGCCAACCACCACCTACTGGTACTCAAAGGGAAAATATCCCTGTCGCCACCACTCAAGGACCCGAGATCCCAATCTCTGTTGAAGGGACGAATCCCCTACAGATGGTTGTTCATGGAACTACTCAACCACCACCTGTAACCCATCCACTAATCTTGAACACCCCATCGGGTCTTCAACTTCACACCACTGATCTTCCCCAATATGCGAGTCAAACTCTAGGGATGCCATCTCAACCCATAGGGGGCACCTATCATGAGCCATACATTCCCCCTTATATTCGAGGTTTGGAACCCACGAATCAACCGCGTCGTACCCCCCTGATCCAAGATTATTCTGGACCTTATACCGATGACTCATCCTCTGAGGAGGATAGCCCTGATCGAGCCCCTAGAAGGAGGCGTGGAAGCAAGGAGCCTGTAGGCCGTGCTCGGAAAACTACTGGAGGACGTCCCCTTACTGCTATGGAGAGAATCCAAAAGCATGAGGCTAAGATCCAGAAGTTGAAGGATATCTTGGCAAGAGAGCAACAGAGGCAAGGTAATTGCCCACCAACCGGAGCTGGAGGTGCTGAAATCCCGTTTGTGGATCTGGAAGAGCCCTCTAGAGATAGAACAAGACGTTCAAGGGTCGAAACCCCAAGGGGTGATCCCTATAAACTGACACAGTTGGGAAATCCCGACGATCCTACCCCACCGTTTACCGATGAGGTTATGAATGCCCATATTTCAAGAAGGTTTAAGATGCCCCCCATCAAATCCTATGATGGAACAATGGGAACAACACGAACTCAAAAAAGAGAAAGATAGATCAAGAATATGACGTCAGGGACAAATATCCCCGTACAAAGGATTCTGAATCTCCCCTTAAAAAGGGAGGCCTTGAACCGAAGTTTTCTGAATATGCAAGGTTGAATACCTCAAGGAGTCAGATACTAATGGAGATTGAGAACGACCGTGAAGTCCGATGGCCGAAGCCAATGAGGACCGATCTGGAAAAACGAAATAAGAATCAGTTCTGCCGATTCCATAAAGAAGTCGGTCATGATACAGATGACTGCCGATAACTTAAGGATGAGATTGAGTTCTTGATTCGGAGAGGAAAACTCAGTAAATTCACCAAGGATGGGACTCAAGGAAGTCAGAGGGGAAACTATGAAAGGAAGGAATACGATAGACAAGACAATGATTAAGGTCGTAACCCTAAGCCCCGAGGGCCAACTGTGAACATGATATTTGGAGGACCAACTGCTGCTGGGCCTTCCAGAAATTCAAGGAAATCTTATGCCCGAGAGGTAATGACTGTGGTCGGAGAGGTACCAAAGCGTGCCAAGACAGATGTGTCCATAAGTTTCGATGATTCTGATTTGGAGGGAGTGAAATTTCCCCACGATGACCCTTTGGTCATCATACCTGTGATAGGCAATTATGAAGTTAAAAGAGTTCTAGTTGACAACGGGGCGTTAGTAGATATTCTTTTCCATGACGCTTTCATCAAGATGGGTTACTCGGACACCCAGTTAACACCATCGGATATGTCCATCTATGGTTTCAATGGAGTGGAATCAAAGGTAGAAGGCGCGATACAACTTCCCATGACAATGGGACAAGACCCGAAATCAACTACCCAGATGTTGAATTTCATAGTCATCATGGCAAGTTCGACCTACAACGCAATCCTGGGAAGGACGGGACTCCTTGCATTTAAGGCTGTAGCCTCTTCCTAACACCTGAAAATCAAATTCCCAACAAGAAACGGGATTGGAGAAGAATGGGGTGACCAAAGAATGGCTAGAAGCTGTTACATAGCCGCGTTAAGGCCTGACAGAACCGGGGGGCAAGTACTCCCAATTGAAGACATGGATGTCCGGGACGATGAGGGGAATAGGGGAAAACCAGCTGAGGATCTGATCCCCATCCCCTTGATCCCAGAAGAACCAGATAAGGTCACTTATGTCGGAGCTCTATTGACCGAGTCTTTGAAAGGCAAGTTGACTACCTTTCTTCAAGAAAATAATGACGTCTTCGCTTGGACAGCGGCGGACATACCAGGGATTGATCCCCAGTTGATAACTCACAATTTGAATATGGATCCTAATAGGAAGACCATAAAACAAAAGAAGAGGAACTTCGCTCCTGAAAGGCAAGAGGCCATCAAGCAAGAAGTTGATAAGCTCCTGGAAGTGGGCTTCATCGAAGAAATTCAGTTCCCGGAATGGTTGGCCAACCCGGTGATGGTCAAAAAAGCCAATGGGAAGTGGAGGATGTGTGTCGATTTCACAGACATGAATGACGCATGTCCTAAGGATTGTTTTCCCTTACCAAGGATCGATGCCCTGATTGACGCTACGGCTGGGCACGAGATGTTAAGCTTCATGGATGCCTTCAGTGGCTATAACCAGATAAAGATGCACAAGGATGACACCAACAAGGAGCCACTTACAAAAGGCTAGTGAACAAAATTTTTGAACACCTCATTGGCATGACCATGGAGGTCTACGTGGATGACATGTTAGTCAAGAGCCTCGATAAGGCAGATTATATAAAACACCTTCGTGAGGCATTTGAAGTACTGAGGCACCACCAGATAATGTTAAATCCAACCAAGTGTGCCTTCGGAGTAGGCTCGGGAAAATTCTTAGGCCTGATGGTTTCCAAGAGAGGAATTGAGGCCAATCCCGATAAGATCAAAGCAATCCTAGACATGGAACCACCACGGACTGTCAAGGACGTCCAGCAATTGACAGGAAGAGTGGCGGCATTGGGAAGATTCATCTCCAAGTCAGGGGAGAAGTGCTTACCTTTCTTCAAAGCACTTAAGAACGTGAGAAATTTCGAATGGACGGCTGAAAGCCAAGAAGCCTTTGAGGCCCTGAAAAAGTACATGGTCGGAGCGCCACTGTTGGCCAAGCCAAAACCAAATGAAGTTCTTTATCTATGCTTGGCCGTCTCCAACATTGCACTAGGAGCCGTCCTGGTAAAGGAAGAATTGAAGGTTCAGAAACCCACATACTATGTAAGCAAGATCCTGCATGGAGCCGAGATAAACTACTCTACTATCGAGAAGTTTGCTTTAGCCTTGATAATGGCCTCGAGGAAGCTACGACCCTACTTTCAGGCTCACAAGATTGAGGTCCTGACTGATCAGCCTCTAAGAAACATCTTGCATAGTCTTAAAGTGAGCGGAAGATTGATCAAATGGGCTATTGAGCTAGGAGAATTCGATATCAAGTATAAGCCTAGGACGGCCATAAAAGCTCAGGCACTCGCTGACTTCATGGTTGAATGTACCATTGACAACCAAGAAGTCGGGGGGCATGAAGAGATAGTGGAAGAGAAGAAAGATGAAGGAGACTTGATGTCCAAAGAATACCGGGTGCTCTATTTTGATGGGGCATCAAAAACAAAAACAAGTGGAGCTGGTCTAGTTCTGCGAAGTCCAGATGGGTTCCTAGTCGAATATGCTCTAAAGCTAGACTTTCCAACGACTAATAATGAAGCTGAGTATGAGGCTCTGATAGACGGTTTGACCTTAGCAAGGAAATTAAGGGTCAAGCACCTCAAAGTTTATGGAGACTCGAGACTTGTAGTTGCACAAGTGAATGGTGAGTTTGAAGCTCGTGAGGAAACTATGGCAGAATATCTAAGGATAGCCAAGGGTGTTATGACTCAATTCGAGGAATGATACATGGAACACATCCCGAGGGAGGAGAACATTAAGGCAGATGCCCTCTCTAAATTCGCTTCCTCGGAGATAGAGAACTATGTTGGGAGTGTTTACTTTCAGGTCTTGAAGACCCCTACTATCAATGTGAAGTTGGTGACACCGATCGATGTGCAAAGCTGTGGGATGGATCCTATCAAGGCTCACTTGGAAACGGGATGGCTCCCTGAAGATGTCATGGAAGCACGTAAACTCTCGGTAAGAGCTCTAAGATACACCCTGATTGAGGGTTTGCTATACAAGAGATCTTTTGTGATCCCGTACTTGAAGTGCTTGAGGCCCAGGAGGCCAGAGAAACACTCGAAGAAGTGCACGAAGGGATGTGTGGGCAACACCTGGGGGGCAGAGCCCTTGCTCATAAAATACGTCCCCTTGCTCATACCAACGACTATTTAAGGGATGAACCCTCTAACAACATGAATTCAAGGAACTGAAACCTACTAAATTGGAGTCCAAAGAATGGATTCAAACCCTAAAGGGATGTATCCCCAATTTAGAGGGGTGACTTTGCTTACAATCGCAAACACCCTAAACATGATTACGAATCTCTATAATGGTGTTACCATCACCAACAGGACAAAACCCAAGTTATGGGCTCCTACCCCTATGAGGGCTGAGGGCATGAATTACCATATGTTTAAATACTTATCATAAAAAATTCACTTGCAGGGATGATTATCCTCAACCTCGAAGGTCCGAAATAATAAATCTTAGCTCATGAAGCACGTTTGATACATCAATAGGCATGACAGCCCTTAAGGCCTAGGGTGGCCTCTATCAATGATTCGACAAATATTTTTAAGAAGATTGATGAAATTAGCTCGTGAAGCTCATATTCAATCATTGAAACAAGATCTGGAAAGATCTCAAAAGTCCCAAAGAGAAAGAATCCCCTCTGTTATTAACTCGAATTATACTCCCGGAAGGACGAGGGTTGATACCCAAAAATTGAACCTAATGGCTTGGTGCGTTTAAGAGATCGTGATGATCCAACGAAAGTTTACAAAGAAATTCAAGATACCCCATTATCACGATCGATGATAGGGTGGTGATCAACTAAATCATATACGGATTTTCCAACACATCCTTGTTACAAGCAGTCACGGATGCTAACAAATGTAGCCACGTAAGGCGTTTCCCCAAATTTTGGGGGGCATGACACAATGTTGGTATAATCGCTTACCTCCAAACTCTGCCGGGTCTCTCAAAGACTTGAGTAAGGTGTTAATCACCCAATTTGTCAATACAAGTGGTCAGGTAACCACCAGAGATGTTGACATCCATTAACTCACTAATCCTATTTGCCATTTGGGGAATGGATATACTTGGGCCATTTCCAATAGCCAGTACGCAAAGAAAGTTCTTGATAGCAGCAATCGACTGCTTCACCAATTGGATTGAGGCTAAACCTTCAGCCAAGATAACCACCAAACAAGTAATGCACTTCTGGAAAAGTGTAATATGCAGATATGAAATTCCACGAATCCTGGTTACGGACAATGGAACTTAGTTTAACAATGATGAGTTCAAGAAGTATTGTGAAGAGAATGATATCCAATCGCGTTTTACTTCTGTTACCCATCCTCAAGCAGATGGGCAAGCTGAGGTTGCAAATTGAATTATCCGAAATGGACTAAAGGGTTGAAACCCCATGAACCTAAGACATTCAGTCCAAACCCTATCATTCGATATGCTCAATGTAAGGCTTGAAGCCGAAATAAGATCCCAAGTCTCGAAAAAGACCAGTATAATTTCTATGAAATCTTAGTACATTATCATGGATGTTGGGAAGCATGATCAGCCATTTTAATCCCAGAAGTTCTTCAAGTCTTCAGGAAATCATCAAGGGATGAAGATCGAACCCAGAAAATCTTTAAAAAATGAAGATTGGGCCCAGAAAACTCTAAGCTCAAAGCGAGGCAATGAATTTAGGCCAGGTTAGGCCTAGTTCAATCAAGGCCCATGCTGGCTAGGCCCAAACCCCAAACGGGTCATGTCCAACAGAATAAACTCCCGAAAGGAGCACTCAAAATTTTAAAGTCGAATTAGTGCTAATTCCAAGTCGCAGAGGTAAAGTCGAAATTATACCACAAAAGAGGTTTGAATGCTTCGATCTCACGGCGAAATGAGATCGTGAAAGGCCTTGGAATGAGGTCGAAAAATAAAGGTTTGAGCTCGCAAGTTTGAGCTCGAAAATACATGCAGAGGTAAGGTAAAACACGACGATCTACATCCCTGTGCGGACGAAACCTTGAGGTCGTTAATAACCTACGGATGAGGTCGAAAAACAGTTGAAATGTGAGGCCCACGTCGAACAAAAGGCCGGAAATTAATTAGGTTTAGTCTTAAAGGCTAAACACCATGACGCAATCAAGGCCTAACATGGCCCAATCAAATTTCTGTAGAAATCTCAAAAGGCTGAAATGATTAAAAGTGGCCTAAAGGCTCTACAAAGCCCAAGTCAAGCAAATGACTCAAGAATGAAGGAACAAGTGATAGTAGGCTTAATAAATTATGTAGGCCCATCTTGGATCAAGCCCAAACTAAAGGCCTGATAAGGTCCAGACAAAAATGAATGGCGAAAGTTGATAACAAAGGCACGAAAGCCTAACAAACTTTTAGTTGGACTTGAGTAACAAGGCCTGTTAAGGCCCAAGTCAAAATCAATTAGGACTTCAAGATGAAGAGCCCAAATATGCGATTGGGTTCACGAGGAAAGGCCCCAAACTCTGATGAGTCTAAGGCCCGAAATAGAGGAAAGGCCCAAAGGTCCCAAACGAAGTTGTCTGAGGTCGAGACCAATGACCTCGTTTTGCAACATGTTTTCGAACTCGTTCAAACGACCAAGAAGTTGATTAAAGACCTGGGTTGAGGTCGTAAACGGCCTGAGATATGAGGTCGTGGTTATATTGATTTGAGGTCGAAGCATCGAGCTCGTAGTTGAACTACGAATAGGGCTTGTAACGTGCGACCTGGGCATAGAAAAAGCTTACGCTGAGCTCGTTGCATCCTAGTCGAAAATGAACTAGAGAGAATAGAAATTTCTCGCGACCTCACTCCCAATTTGAGGTCGTTTCAACACCATCTGAGCTCGTCCATTCGAGGTCGGAAAAACACTGAAAATTCTGAAAAGAAGCCACGACTTGGCCCCCGTTTGAGTTCGTTTTTGAGCTCGAAAATGAATTAATCTCTGCTCGAAATTTCCAGGTCGAAAATGACTTAGAAAGTAAGAAAAATGGTTGCGACCTTGAGGCAGTTTGAGCTCGAATTTGAGCTCGGGTTTGCAAAATTTCGAGCCGAAACGATAATTTCTGAATAGTACTAGTCTTCAGCTCGACCCCAGCCAGGGGCTCTGCCCCTTGGACCCCGCCAGGGGCTGCCCCCCCTTGGACCCCGCCCGGGGGCTGCCACCCCCGGACCCCCGCTAGCGCCGATTAGCACCGTTTAGTGCCGTTTAAGCACATATTAGTGCCGATTAGCATCGTTTAGCGCCGATTAGTGCCGTTAGTGCCGTTTTACGCCATTCAACGTTGTTTAAACACTGTTTAAGCATTGTTCAAGGCTGATTAGCGCTGCCTGGTGCCATTTAACACCGCTTAGTGTCATTCAACATCGTCGTAAATGCGTCGGTCGCTCCACGCTTTACATTAAGATGATAAGTTGAAAATACTCATGTAAGAGCAATAAACCCTGACCCAAGTCTCATGTAAGGCCGTTATAACTTCAAGGAAAACCTGATCAGTTTTCCTAGAAGTTGGGGGGCAAATGATATGGGCTAAAAGTAAGCCCTAAAGACACATTTAATGTGGCATTAATTAGACCCGAAATGGTCCAAACGTGGGGCCCACCAGGTGGGCCCAAACCCTATTTACAATATTAATTTCGTAATTAATATTAGGGATAATAAACAGCTCAGCAATAAGTGTCAGATAAGAACATTATCTCTACAAGGAGTAGCCTCCAAGGCATACACTCATACAAGGAAACAGACTCCTACAAGGAAGGGGTCTAGATCCTTCCTCAAGGATGACTTGTCCACCAAGTCACCTAACCCTACTACGATTTTAGGGCTTCTCAGCCTATATAAAGGGTCTGACCCCTCATCTCAGAACTACGTTTCGGCTCAATCCTCGAATAAGGACATACAAGCCACTACGTCCTAGGTGAGCCCTCGTCGCCATAGCCCCGATGGCACCATCACCTAGAACTACGTCTTGGCTTGATTCTCTAAACACAGAGATACGTAGGCATTCTGTGAGGACCGTTTAAGTCTCGAACGCAGAAGCAGCCATTAAAGCACGAAGCTCACGTACCCTAGCATTAAATACAGCAAACCCTAGCCGCAATCTAATAACCTAGTTTTTATTCCACAACAACATCAATCCCCAAATAAAATCAGACTGTTCTTGAACCAATCAGAGTTTAAAAAAAATAAAATAAAAAGGCTCAAAGGGGTTCACTAAGGGTTTGAAAATTTATTTACAGTGTTTGGTTAAATGTGGTAAATCCTAGTGCCTTTATCATTTTCATGCACACACATATCATGCAGTCTCAAAATGGTTTAAAACAAGTTCTAGAGCAACATACTTACTGATGAACAGCACACAGCAATAAAATTTGATTGATATAAAATGTATCAATCACTGATAGGCTTAAAATCTCACAGGGTGTAAACATGCTTCAGTACTCACCAAAATTAACAGAGACATATCTCAAGTTTATAAATTTTCACAAGTACAAACAAGGAATCATCAAGTACCATGTGAATTTCTTTGGGAACATAGTATCACTAACAGAGTTAAGGAGTCATCATTATCAGAAATTATTCATGAGAGGCAATACACACAATATTTACAGACTCAGAGTTTAGGATAAATAAACTAAGAGATGCTACAAATATGAAACAGTATCATGCTTGTGTTGAATTTCTGTACAGTCTAAGATTAAATCACAGATAACTTAGAAAGATTTATGATTAATAACTGAGAATTATGCTTCATACATTTTCTTTATTGGTGTGTATCTCAGACAATAACATTATCAGAATTAATCAGAGTTTTTACAGCATGTTAACAGTGTTTGACTGACAAAACATGCTGACAGAGTTTGACAGTCAAAGAACAAAGTTTACATAGCAGAGTTTAAAAACTGAGTTCACATAGCATTTAACACATCACAAAAACATAAGTAATGCATTACATAAGCAAAATTTGAGTCTAACCAGTATCTCTAGTCAAAACCAGAGACCATTCCAAGTTCATTTACCAGCCTTGTAAATATAGCTTCACTCAATGGCTTGGTGAATGTAAGAACCCAGATTTTCGGTAGAATTAAAACTTTTCTTATTAAGAATAAGTATATACGTGAATAGTGTTTGTCATGCGTGAATAGTAATTTATGGATTAATAGTGATTTTGAGGACCAAGAAAATTTTCACGCCACCATATGTACAAGACATGGTATGGATATTTCGAAGTCATATTAGTGATTCACGGAGCAAATAAGTGTATGTAAAGACGATCGGAATTCAGAAATTCCAATTTGTATTCTGGTGTAATATTTGACCGGGCAGTGAATTATATATTATTATATTCAAGAAATGAGATATTAATTTTGAGAAATTAAGGATTTAATATGTTAGGATTTTATTATATTTGATTCGAGGATTTAGAACGAGAACCACTGAGACGTTACAACAAGATTAAGCGATTGAGCGAACGAAGCATGGATTAAGGATATGGTATATTAAGAGTCCAAGGAAGGATATATTATGAGAAAGAAAGAGGATTGAGAATAAACTCTTAGAATTGAGAAATAGGGAATGCTTGAGAAATCGGGAGAACGTTTTCTGAGATAAAGAGAAATAAACAAGGGATGTTGGAATTAATATTCGTTCGAGGTATTGTGCTATATTAGAGCAATAATATGCAACGCATAAGTTGTAACGTATTTATTTTATTCAAGAAACGACAAGGAAATCAAAGCGGTGGAAAAGAAAACAAAACAAAAGGACTTAAGTGCAAGAAACAAGAGACAAGGACTTGGTTGCAATTAGCAAAGGACTTGGTTGCAATTTAAGTGGATAAGAAATCTAGAGGAGCCAATGAGAGGTTGCCACCTAGCAAGGATGAGATGCATCCAACCAAAAATAGATATATATCAAGTGTATGGCATTATTAGAACATAAAACCAAGAACAAAACCATTCTGCCCAGCAGAACACCCTCTCAGTAAAACGGGCCTAGAGACTTCATTACTTAATGAAAGTTTTTGTTCTTTATATGGTTAGAAAGTTGTGAAGACGCTCTACAACTTTCATTCAGGAGCCTCGACCAGGAAACGAGTGCAAGGGCTTCGTTTTGGCTGATCTTTGGGGCGTGTTTTTCCAGTCAGGAAACTCACTTCCATGTTCTGATTTCTTTGGTGAGATTGAAGATGGTGAGCATAGAGTAAGGCTTCCCCAAGGTTAACCAAGCTTGTTTGAGATTGTAAGAACATCAAGAAGGTATAAAAACCCTAACCCCTCTTGGCCATGTAGTAATTGTGATGTTTAATGTTAGATCCATGGTTATAGTGTTAATCTTGGTTGTATAAGTAATGGATGACATGGATCTTGAGTTTTGATGTTGTGATTGTGATTTTTATGATTGTGGATAGTATATGTATCTCCATGAGTGTTATAAAGCATGAACTAAGTGAATTAGGTATTGGTTGTGTTGTGGAATTGAGAAAATTGGTTGATCTAAGTGGTAAATGCTTGCTGAGTTTTTCCAGGAACATTCACCTGTCTTGTAACATGGTTTTGAACCCCCAAATATTGTCCCCTGAGGTCCTACCATATATTGTTGGAAAGATAATTGAATGTAGTTTCTGGAGATGTAAGGTTCATGACTAGGTGATGTATAGATGTTGAGTTATGGCCTGAGAAGTGAAATGTGTTTCTGGATTCTGGACTGCACTAAGTGGTCCCCTTGTGAACCTTGTTTGAACCCCTAAACATTTATGTAGGATCATGGAAAACTTAGAGAAGCTAGTAAATGCAGTGGTGAAGGATACCCAAAAAGAATTGGATTAAAATATGTATTTTTCAATTTTATAAAAATGTTAGAGTAAAATCCGCGCAAGTGAAAAACCACTTAGGAGATTAGTTTAAAGTAGTTTTAAGAATGTTCACTTGAGTTTCGAGTTTGAGGAATAGATTTGAGTCGAATGGGTAACGGAAGTGATAATGTGACGACATGGTCATATGAGAGGGTTAGTGGTCACAAGTGGAGTCGTTAAGTTGGTCTTACAATTTTTTTAAAACCTTATGATTAAGTAGCGTTGTTAAGGTACTAACGTACAAATATTGATTATGTATAGATTTCCATTCCACTTCGCGAGCCGACCACCACAACCTCACCAAGGCAAGTTTTCCAACCCTAAGTATTTATTTTCAAAAGATTACATTCTTGATTTTACCTATGCAAGTTTACTTTTCAAAACTTATATATAAGGATTTTCACTGTTGTGTTTATAGCTTCCAAATGTATTATATGCTTATGCTTTACGAGATTATGTTGAAGTTTGAGATATATGCATATGTGTTTGTACATCCTGGAACTTAGAATGAAAGTGTTTTCTTCGGACAACGACTCTAGCAATAGAGGTCGTAGCGGTCCAAATATACTATTGACCGGGGAGCGGTATATTGTTGTATCGTGATTAAATTGCGAAAACCCGAAGAGTCATTCGGGAAGTATCGTATACCTAAGTAATTATTATTTTTACGTTGTTAAAAATACTCAAAAATATCTATCTTGGACTAAAAGCTTATTTTAATTAAATAATTATTTTATTAACTGTTTATATTAAATCTCAAAATATTATTTATTAATTATCATTCATTATTTTAAAGATAAAACTAATCCAAGATACCTTTAGCGTTTTCAAACTCGAGCTCTTTCTCACCCAAAAAACATTTTCGAAAACCCCCGGTCAGGTTTTGCTTCTTGTACGTTTTTCAAGAATTATTGGTCGACTGAGGTCGAACTTCAACTACTCGAATTTTCTATCAAAATGATTTTGAAAAGAAAAGAAAAAGGGGACTCTGGCAGGTGTGGGAATCGTTGACGAACGATTCCCGGGATGTGTAAGCGGCCGTGAGCCAGGCGGTCCATCAACTATTATTCCGGCCCAGGTATTGCCGAAGGATGATTATGGATGTAGTTTTCATCGAGGGTGATTACGGATGTAGTTTTCACCCAAGGGTAGTTACGGATGTAGTTTCTATCCTTCTACTAGTAGAGAAGACCCGCGGATTGTTGGACTTGGTTGTGGCGACTGATCATCGTCAATCCTTGTCAGGTTTTTATGTTTTCTTCCAGTCCCATCCTCTACTTTGGAAAAATACTCAAACACTGCTTCTTGGGCCCAAGTGCCAAGTTGCCGATAGTGTGGTTTTTTATAAGAAAAATATTAACATCGTGCAGTATCTAGAACTGCAAGATTTTCTATAGAGATTGGCACGTGTTAGTGCATTCTTGCAATTATTTCAAAGAATGAAATGTTTTTGAATGAGAAACCTTCTAAGCTAATGGAAGGAAAGAGGTTTTGCATCAATGCATTCCCTGTACATTATGTTAACCGTAGAGTGTTTTACCGAAACTGATATACCCATACGTATATATTTTCAAACTTGAGATATATTGAAATGAGAACCTTATAAAGGTTTCATATGTTATTCTTAAAGCTTCTTAGTGAGTATAAATGTTTTATTCAAACTCGGACATATATATTGTCGAGTTATGTTTTGTAATCTGAGATATATACCCATACAGTTGGGAACGTTTTCGCAATAAACCACATTATTATTTTTCAAAATGGCGAACTTGCTGAGCATTATGTAGCTCATTCTTGCTTTATAAAAACTTTTCAGAAAGAGAAGAATTTGGTCAGTTAACTCCGTACCAGCAGAAGAGGAGTAGAAGATTTATCCCGAGATGACTTAGTTCCGGATAAATACTACAGAGTAAGTCTGATAGGTTTTCAACTGTAATAGTAAGACTCGTCTTCAAGTGTAGTTGTATAAGTGGAAGTGCGTAAGGTTCTGGATTGTACAGATGAATTGTAATATTTAGTGTTACTTTTGGTTATCGTTTCTGAGGCTCTGACTTGTATGTGCGTAAGATTGAGGTCTGGATGGATGTATTGTTGAGTTGTAAAGTTAATACAGGTATGATATGGTTGGATGGTGATGTGACGACCTGAATCTTTGACCTCGGATTTGGGGGCATCACAGTGAAGATGTCTGCAAGCTGTTGGTCAGTAGACACAAAATGAAGCTCAATGTTTCCTTCCTCTACATGTTCTCTGATAAAGTGATACCTTATGCTGATGTGCTTGGTCATTGAATGTTGTACTGGATTACCTGTCATAGCAATATCACTTTGATTATCACAGTAAATAGGAATCTTACTGTACCTCAATCCATAATCCAGCAACTGATTCTTCATCCATAAAATCTGTGCACAACAGCTACCAGCAGCAATATACTCTACCTCAGCTGTAGATGTAGAAATTGATTTCTGTTTCTTACTGTACCAAGAAACCAGTCTGTCACCCAGAAATTGACAACTTCCACTGGTGCTCTTTTATCTATCTTACAGCCTGCAAAGTCTACATCAGAGTAACCAAGTAGCTTGAAATCTGATTCTCTGGGATACCATAGACCTAAAGTAATGGTGCCCTTGAGATATTTAAAGATTCTTTTCACAGCTGTGAGATGTGGTTCTCTGGAATCAGCTTGAAACCTTGCACAGAGACAAGTTGCATACATGATATCAGGTCTACTTGCTGTCAGATAAAGAAGAGACCCTATCATGCCTCTGTAGTTTGTCATATCTACTGATGCTCCTGTATCCTTATCCAATTTAGTTGCAGTTGCCATGGGAGTTGATGCAGATGAGAAATCAAGCATACCAAATTTCTTAAGAAGATTCCTGGTATATTTTGCTTGATTTATGAAAATCACATCATCTGTTTGCTTCACCTGTAGGCCTAGAAAATAATTAAGCTCTCCCATCATACTCATTTGATACCTGGACTGCATTAGCTTGGCAAACTTTGTACAGAGTTTATCATTAGTAGACCCAAAAATTATGTCATCAACATATATTTGAACCAGAAGCAGATCACTACCAGATTTTAAGTAGAACAGAGTTTTATCAATTGTACCTCTGTGAAACCCACTTTCTAGAAGAAATTGAGCTAGTGTCTCATACCATGCTCTTGGTGCCTGCTTAAGTCCATAAAGTGCTTTATCAAGCTTGTAGACATAATCTGGATATTTGGGGTCCACAAATCCTAGTGGTTGTTCAACAAACACTTCTTCTTCAAGTTTCCCATTCAGAAAGGCACTTTTCACATCCATCTGAAATATCTTGAATTTCTTATGAGAGGCATATGCTAGAAACATCCTTATTGCCTCCAACCTTGCAACTGGAGCAAAAGTTTCATTATAATCTATTCCTTCCTGCTGTGAATAGCCTTTTGCCACAAGTCTGGCTTTGTTTCTTGTAACAACCCCCTCACTATCAGTTTTATTTCTGAAAATCCACTTAGTACCAACAACAAACCTATTCTTTGGTCTTGGTACAAGTGTCCAAACTTCATTTCTTTCAAATTCATTCAACTCCTCCTGCCACTACACCATATATTGCCTATTGCAACCATATTTCTAGGAGTTTGTCAAAAAAACGTTGCTATTGAGAAACCAAATCACATAAATTGCAATGCTTTTGAAAAGCGTTGCAATTGCACTGAAAAAATTTAAAAGAGTTAAAAACATTCATTCTATTGCAATATTTTTCTTAAATCATTGCAATATATAGGATTTTTTAGCCCAAAAAATTGGCGGGCTTCTAAAATGTCTTCAAAAATTTTGAGCGGCTTTGCCGGGCTTACCAAAGGAATAAAAGAAAAAAAGAAAAAAGAAACAAAGAAACAAAACACAGTAACACACAGACACAAAACAACGCAGATACACATACAAAATCAAGGTCGAATACTCAAGCTCGAAGAGAGGAAAACACAAGATCGAATAAGATTAAAGCACCAAGAAGGTATGTTTCCTGAAATAATTATTTTCCCTAATTGATTTGAAACGAGTTTCAATTAGGGTTTATACTTTTCTGTTTTAATTTGGGATTATATGTACTACTTTGTTTGTATATTGTTAATTAAGGTTTAATATAAGTTTTCAAAATTTACATATCAGTATGTATGAATTTGGGGTTGTAGTTGTATCCGGAGCTTTCTTCATGTCTTGTTTTTCAATTATCTATTTATAAAATTTGTTAATTGGGAATCGATATTTTGCTCTGATTCAGCGGATTTAGTTAACATCTTTTGATGTGTACCATGACAGAGGTAGAATTCTGCTACAAATTTGTTAAAATCCTCTCCCAAGGTGATAACTTGATGTTTCTAATATTATACCCATGTTTAGAAAATACAAAGGATTGGATTTGATCCCTGGCTTTCACTCTGGAATGAAAGGTAGATTTATTTATACGCTTTCCTTTTTAGTGGTTTGAATTGATTGGCACTAGTATATTATCACCTATTTTAACTCAAATTTGGCAGATTGGAAGACTTCAAGTTGCAAGAGATTTAATAGTTGAATGATTTAGAACACCTCAAACGGTTTGGTTCTTAATTTATTGATCGTAGATGTTATTTATGGTTTAATATATGTTTTATAATTTACATATGTATGCTTTTTAATTTACATATCTTTGTGTTCTATTTTGGGTTCATTAATTTGGATTTCCCGTGTATGCTTCAATTTGGGGGTGTTTGTATTTGTTAATAAGATATGTTATAAGTACCTTGTTTTTATTATTTGGTTATAAGATTTATATATGTATTCGTGTATGTATGTTTGAGTTGTTCAATCAGAGCTAATTACTTAAAATAGTTAAGATTTAAGTACATGCTTTGACCTGATGTGGACCTGGGATTTTAATGATTGTTACAGAGGTGCTTTATGTTATATTATAGTCCTGTGTATTGTGATTGTTTGCCGAATTGAATTGGTGGTGTAATTGATGAGGTAGTGGTGTAATTGATGCAACAGAAAGATGTGAAGGAAGTTCAAGTTCAGTGATCTTTGTATGTAGAACGAGGGTCTGATTGTTCCTGGTTATACACATTTGCAGAGGGCGCAACCTGTGCTACTACAACATCTCCTTTTATCGTATGTTGAGCAAGTCTGCATCATTCCTGGACAAAACTTAATTATAATGTTTTTATTTGTACGTTGCTGCACCTGCACTTAATTATTATTAAACTTTCTTACTTTCACTCTCGTGTTTATAATAAATTTATCATATTCTCATGATTGAACTAAGTACATGCTTGAGATGTGATTGGTCTTGAGCTACCAAACTTATGCCAGGTTTCTTATAACACATCCAATATCAGGGATATTGATTATATCCAAAATATGAATGTACTTCTTTATATTAGTTATACTTTGGAACTACCTATTTTTTTTTTCTTTTCTTCCTATTATCTTTCATTAATAGTTAACTAATCTTGACATGCTTGAGCTGTAAGAAACTCACTTAATTTAGAAGATGCTAGATGATACCCTGTAAAAATGTTTCAGTCAGCAGTGACTTCTTCGTATCTTCTAAAAGGTTTCTGCGTAGTTTTGGAAAAACTTAGCTGCATTTTTTCATATTAGAGCGTTGCTCTCGGATATATAACTTGAGATCTTTCTTTAAACCTGGCATTGCCGCCAGCCAGAAGTTTCTGATGATTATTGATTCATTGCTGAAGGTCAGTATGCAGCTTAGGCATTTTAGTTTTTTCCTTGGAGAAAGTGATAGTAACTTACTCGTTTGTCTTTGCTTTGACAGGTTATACTGTGCCCAGTTGATTCGGTGGCATATACCTATCGTGCACTGCTACCTATCTTTTCACTCACGTATAATTTTGTTTATAATGGGAAAGTTGTCTCCTAATTCGTGGAGATATATTAGAAGCTATCTATCAAATAATTTTTGTTAAATACTCTAGTCTAACTGCTGCACCCCACCTCCTCTTTCAGTTCAAGCTTTCTGAAATGTCGTCTTATCTGAAGACAGCTGAAGGGAAAATCACAGAACTTATAGCAAAACTTGGTGAACAACAATTGTTAATGCAGAAGCTGGAAGATGCTATATCCAAGGTTTGAATAATTAGTTCTGAATCTAAGAACCTTTAATAGCTAATGTAATCTGCATTGCCTATTCTTTCCACTTTTTAATACTCTTTCTTCTAATATGACGATTAGTTGTAGTTAATTGGAGTTAAAAAAAGGACATCTTGCTTAACTTGTATTCACCTTTTAAATCACATGGATGTAAATTAACTTGTTTAATTATCCGACATTTTTGCCATTGATGAAAAATAAATGCTCTTCCACTGCACAGGATCAAAAACACGTGTCTTCAGAACAAGATCAGAACTTCATTCTTAAGGTTATCTGCAACCAGCGCGACCACTTTTGGGCATGATTGAGAGAGACAGAAGAGGTTTATATATATAATGAAGATATCAGGAGAGTAATGGATCAGAATTTTGGAACCGTTTGATGCTTTTTTGAAGTACTCAAATGCATCACCATTCATCTGTCTTCATTTGAATCTCTAGAAAACCTTTTTCCCTTCTTGAAGTTCTTGAAACCCATTTTCTTGAAAGTCTTCACCATTAATACAGCCATTTTCCTCATTTCTTCTTCATCATCCTCAGAGTCAGATGAATCAGAAGTGTTTGAATCACCATCAGAGTTTGATGATTCACTTTCAGAATGAATGACTAAAGCCTTTCCTTTAGTTTTCTTCTTCAATGGTTTCTCTTCAACCTTAAGAGCAACAGACTTTAACTTCTTGCTTGATCTCCTATTTCTCTGCTCCATTTCCAATTCATGAGTTTTGAGCAGTCCATAGATTTCATCAATCTCAGTATCAACAAGATCATAGTTATCTCTAATAGTGGTTTTTTTCACATCCCACTTTTCAGGTTGAGAAAGAAGAAACTTGAGATTTGAGTCTTCTAGATCATACTCTTTGTTAACCAATGACAGATCATTGAGCAGTTTACAGAATATGACAAATGTTTCTGTCATGGTTTCTTCAGATTTAGCCTCAAAGTGCTCATACTCTTGAGTGAGTATGTTTCTTCTATTCTTTTTTATAGCAGCTGTTCCTTGACACCTAACTTTAAGTGCATCCCAGATTTCTTTTGCAGTAGTGCAGTTAATAACCTTATTAGACATAACATTGTCTAAAGCACTGTGAAGTAGATGCCTAACTTTTGCATCCTTAGCAATAGATGACAAATCTTCAGGAGTCATGTCCTTCTTCTCCTTTGGAATTGTTTTTGCTTCTTGACCAGCAGTTGCAACAGATAGCTTTATAGGTTTATGAGGGCCTTCATAAATCCTGTCAAGATATTCTGGATCTGTAGCCTCCAGAAACATAGTCATCTTTACCTTCTAGATTGCATATTCTGATGGTCTTAGAATAGGAACCCTAATTGTTTCATAACGACTCACAGTTGTAGGAGCCTTCTCAGAACCTGATGGAGGAGGAATCTCTGCCATTGATTATTGTTGTGTTTGGATCTTAAACTGTAATAAAGTAACAGATTGTCTCTGATACCACTTATTAGGCCGAATACACAAAATATAATCAAATACTGTATGAGAAATTAACAAGAACACACGTTTAACAATTAAAAATTGTTTGGAATTAATAATTCCTCTCTCAGTGATGTAAAATATCACAGAGAGCCGCTTAGGTTACAATGAATGAATATTTCAATGTTCGATACCCTTCTAGGGTTAACCTAACTGTATTTATAAAACATACAGCTACTATACAATCATGAATTGATACTCCTATAATTAAGCTATACAATTGATATCAATCACGATTGCTACACATCTTCTAAGTCAACTCAATCTCTTTGATAGCTATTCAATCTCCAAAGATATTGCTTCCATATTTATCTTCAATCACTGTTGACTTGTAGATGCTTCTGTCAAACAGAATTTAACAAACTCTGTTGCTTCCATTAATCAGTGTTTGCGCTTCCATCCATCAGCGTTTAATCAAATTCTGACTACTTCCAGCTTAAACTATGATTTAACACTGTATCACTTAAACACTGATTAGTAATTACATCAATTATATTTAACACAACTAACTGGCACTATTATACAAATCTTGACTGCTATCCAAAAGTTCAACCTTTTACCAGAGCAAAACTAGTCTGCCTATAGTCCACAACAAGTTCTTCTCCTGATATAGCTCCTAAGTCGTATTCTCTTCTTCTTTAACTGAAAAAGGGTTAGAAACAATAGCAAAGAGTGAGCCAAATGCTCAGCAAGTGATAAAAATGGAAATAAAGAATCCACAACTGAATACTGAATACAACAATATAAAGGTGCCAATAAATGCTCAGGATATTCTGATTTAATTCACAATCTCAAATTAGGTATGTCTGGTAGTACAATATTCTGTTTATCACATTTCAAAATCATCATTTGAAAGTTTCTAAAAATCTTTCATTTAAGGCAGAAAATCATTAATTCTCTTTTTAAATAAATTTTTTATTTTTCAACATTTAAATTTTTGATTGGAGGTTTTTCACGACAACGTACAATACGGGTGATCAGCCACGTAAAGTCCCCATACCGGACATGAAGTCCCTCTAGACCTTAAAATTGGGTTCCCAATTAGGCAACACATTGGCCTTTAATGCTGGACTGGGCACTCCCCCAGCCCTCCCCCAGCCTCTTACGCAAAAAATGCCGGACTTGGCACTCCCCCAGCCTCTTACGCTAAAAAAAAATGCTGGATCGGTGTCACCCGACCTCTTACGCTCTCCAATATGAAGGAATCCGTAGAAAACATTTAAACGGAATCCCCCACATCAAAATCTTTAAAACTTTTAAAACATTTCATTTTTTGGTCCTTAAACTCACTGATAACATATCAGCCCAGCTTAAGGAATTTTAAAACATTTTTAAATAAGTAAGCCATTTGATTTGCGTTTATAATGGATTAAGGGTCAGGGAAGCATTTAAAAGTAGTTGTATAAGGTTCACAAGATAGGGATTCAAGTATGATTCAAAATATTTAAAAATAAGGATTAGTCCCGCACATAATAATATAAGGAGGTAATGTGAAAGAAATATTTAATTAACTCGGGTAGGTTTCAGAAAAACAGGATTAAATCAAATAAAAGGTCACAGGCTAATGAGGGATAAAGTAAATGTTAAGATTTTAGAATTAAGATTCCAGGGAATTATAAGTAGGATTTTATTTGGGTAATTTAGGAATTAAGTGAAAAGGAAAGGTTTATGACAGAGCAAGACATGAATTATAAATTAAGGTTTATAAATGATCAAGAACTAGTGCAATAGTTGGGTGCAAAGGTTTACACAATTATTCAAGGCATCAATTGATAAGGTACTAGGGTTTAAACAACAATTCAAAAGGATATCTAACATGCTACAAGTGTTAAGGAACAATTTATAAGGAATAATCAACAAGGTACAAAAGATTCAACAATAATTTAAAAGGGGCTACAGTAAGTTATAAAAGTTTAAGCAGATATTCATAATCAGTTGAAGGAATCTGAGATTAAATTCAAAGTTCGAATCACTTGCCTTAACCAAGTACTTTCACGCTAGTCACTTAGCTCAAAAACCCTCAGCCTTTGCCTTTCCTTTATTCCTTGAGTCTACGTCCTTCGAATCTACACATATAAAAACACTATTTCAGAGTTTTATTAAATATTCGACGTTCGTCTTTGTACCTCTAACCTTAATCTACCCTTGCGATAATCCCTAAATTTATTCACTTTAATCGTATAATATCAATCCTTGACCACTGACATATATAAATATATAAATAAAGCTGACAAGCATTTAACAATTAATCACGTAAACAAAATATAATTCAATACCACTTCGTACTAATAATACATACATATATACATATACTCGAGAAAAGAAATTTAAGATTTTTAGAAAATTTTGACGGCATCCCCTTTATACGGGTAACTGCTAGTCGGAACATAACCGACAAAACCAACCAAAAATCTTCACATTCCAAATGAAATTTACAACTAACATATATTAACAATTCGAGCTAAATTTACTTCAATGAAAATAATACTTAATTTAAATAAATCATACTAACCAAATATACTATTTGGAAAATTAAAACACGAACTAAAAATATTATACGAATAATTGACCACTTATATCACTAAATTCATCACGGAATTTAGTAATTTGCAGCTACTAATCACTATATCTCAGTAGGTTAAGAAATTAAGAATTTAAAACTTCCACAAAACCATACACTTCGTACCATAGAGGAATACACATACAGGTTCATCACTTAATACCATCTATTCAAACTCACACACGAAGCCAGAAGCCACACGGAAACACGCACACTACACAACAATTTAACTTCACCCATGCACATAGTTAATTACTCTTTTACACACACACCCATCACCTCAAAACATACACTCTATTCATGACTTGCAGGGGAAAAAACAGAGGAAACCAGCATCCCAACTACACACACACGGTGACCCACCTTACGCACAAAATGCACAAAAACACACTGTTAGCACACAAACTCCACACACCCATCACTATTTTACACGCACGCACACTCATGCCGGACATACACACACAAACAGACACTGCTGGCAGCTATAAACAGAGGAGAGGAAGAGGGTTCTGACTCACAACCAACTCACACACACTGTGACGCCCTCCCGACCAGGGGCCCAGATCGGAGGGTCACTGACACACATCTAGATGCATACACCCTAATATAACAATATAAATATAACATGTTAACTAGCCCCTACATACCAACCAAGATCAATCACAGGTAATGGTATGAAACAAGCAAGCCATCGTCTAACTAAATTATTATTACAACCTGAATTCAAAATATTATTATTACTACAAACCAAGTTCTCAAAACACTACTGCCAGATCTCACAACTATCTAAGGACTCACTAAGCTGTTATTGCATCTACCTCGGGAGCTATCTGAAACTGGAACACCACGGGGTTCCAAACAACACGCTTCCTCACAGTATGTCTAGCTAAGACGAGCCATGATACTCAAGATACTGTCAAAAGGGTTAGACAAGAATAATAGTGAGCCAGCGCTCAGCAAGTAACTAAAATCTCAACTGAACAACATGATATAATATTTCGAAGGATGCAGTAAATCAAAGTCTAGCATGGTTGTCCAATAGTAATAACAAGGGTCCTGGTATGGCATTTGACATAAAATTTACCAATAACAGGATAACAATATATAAACTTCAAAACGGTATGAAACAAATGATATTTCCAATTGTGAATCAATCTCATTTTCTAATTAAATAAAGAATTCATAAATTTAAGAAAAACTAATTGGAGTTTTATTCCACCTTAACAGACAATACGGGTGATCAGCCCATAAAGTCCCCATACCGGACACAAAGTCCCTCTGGACATCAATTCCTTTCATTAAGATAACTTGGGTTCCCAAGAGGCAACACATTGGCCTATAAAGGTGTCGAACTGGACAGACCAGAACTACACAATTAATACACCTCAAAAACTTACGGAACCGGCATTACCCGTTGTTCCGTCTCTCCAATCCTCAAGAATCCGCAGAAACCATTTAGACGGAGTTCCTATTATATTTTATAAAACCTTTCCAATTTATAAAACTTAATTTATCTTCACAAAACGTTTCAATTCTTAACCTTCCCAAAATCCTTACCTCGAAGTACTTTCGACTCTCTGATAACAAATCAGCCCAGTCTAGGTAGCTTCAAGGTAGTTTTAAGAAAACAACTCATTTTGATTTGCAATGATGAAAGTCAAAGGGTTTGACTAGGGTTTCCAACATTAAAGGATCAAAGATACAAGTCTGGATCAAGATGATATAGACTCAGGGTATCAAGGCAATTGATCAGGATTTCCAAGTTTCAAGATCAACATGGGTTTATCCGTTAGCCAATTTAGTTTCACTTTAGAAAACAGTATGGCATATATTGTCAAGAAGCAATTAAAAAGAATCAGGCTATAAAGGATTTGTGCTCAACATGGTATAAGACATGCATGCTCAACAAGATATATCAATAAGGAATAAAAACTGCAAGTAAAGACAGAGTAACTTGCCTCCGGTAGAATGCAACAGCTCAGCTCAATCTACTGAAACTCAACCTTAGCTTTCCCTTTATTGCTAGGGCCTACGTCCATCATATCTACATAAATCATAATCACTACTTTAGAATACTATACCACTTAATCGTCTCATCTTAATCTACCCAAACGATTCCTATATCGCATCGATACTTAACACATATCATACGCACTTGACAGTACATTATGACCACCTCGTAGACAGATAATCACTTAAGCACGTAACATATAGAACATACAATTCATATATCAGTCACCTATACACTTAGCAGATAGACATAACTTGTAAACACTCATGCTTTTTAATAACCATTTCTCTTTTTATATTTTTACGAAAATCGGACAGAGTCTCCTTTATAATATAGACTATTCATCGGAAAATATCCGGCTCCAATACATAATCGAATACCTACGATGGATTTAAAATCCACGTACAAGCCCAATGGATTTCTAATATCAAAATATTTAAACTACGTAATTCAAAATCATCAACAAGCATTCATAATTATTAAACCGTATTTAATGAATCATTAACATCATACAACTCCTAATAAATAATTCACATATAATCATCTAAATTCAAATTAATAATTTAAAACTTCGGAAACTAATTATACAATCCTATAAATTTCGAAAAACATCATATACGAATAGTAATCAAATTTCGACTCATGTTCATCATCGTCGATTCACCGGCTCATTACGAAAACATAGCCGACGGCAAAAGATTCGGTGGTACTCTTAATTTGAGCCTCCAACACGAAAATTCTACCATTAAAACTCATTCACATAGCAGTTAACAAGAATCGAAGCATAGCAGTTCGAAATCAAGCAAAAATACTAAGTGGTTTCATGATTTTCATCATATAAATCGAACATACACACACGGCACATGTATATATATATATATATATATATATATACGAATTAACATCAATCACAAAAATCGACTGGATATGATGTAAAGAGGGCATAACTTCGAGTTTCTAATCATCAAGAACTCAGAAATCACATAATTCGCATAGATATATACATAAACACGCATAAACACATATCTCGAACCAACCCAACTCGTAACAACAACAAAAACGGCTCGGTAGGAAGATAGCAGAGGGCATAAGGATCATAAATATGCAAAAATTAAAGCCATCGGAGAAGAATAAGGGCTTGCATGCGGTGAAACACAGAAACCGAGGTGAAGAACTCACTGGAGAGAGAGAATAGAGAGAAACAGGCAAGAGATAAAGTGAAGAGGGAGAAGAGGCAGTCGCCTCTTGTCAAATAAGACAGGGGCAAGACTGTCTTTTCATAATTACTATATTACTTTGCTGAAAATCATTTTTTTAATCAATTTTAAATCGAAATAAAATAGGAAATCGAAGCATCCCCATGTTTTTAAAATAATATTTGGGTCAAAAATGAATTTTACATGAATTTTTGAAATAAAGGCTCTTTAATAGAAATAATGCTTTTTAAATCATTTTAAAATACTTAAACTCACAATTAAATACATACACTAATTTTTGTAACTCAACAATACCATAAAGATAATAATGCAAGAGATCTCATGATTAAAATCAATTCCAATGATTTTATATGAATTTTAAAAGATTAAAAATGCACTTAAAATCCCACGAGCATATACGACATATACCAAACATCATATAATCAAATAATCATGTTTTCACACATAACTTGACTTCACAAAAATGTACTCACCATATTTTTCACATAACTCCCACTGATAAGTGGATTTTATATCCACTTGGAGCGTTCCATATCGGCTTAAATTGATTGACTTGGTCTCAAGTTTGTTGTATTTTTGATGTGTTTTGTGTAGTTGTGCAGGGTTGTAGCTATCGGTTAGTGTTGATGTTTCTAATCGATATTAGAGTGGAATTAAGCATTGGAATGAAGATTGGACACTTGTGTTGTGCTATCAAGGAGTTACATGTGTCTTGGTATTGAAGATGTTAGCTAATGCAAAAAAAAAACGGAGGAGAAAGGAGCAATTTGTGTAAAATTCGGATTTTCTGGGTAGGTTGCGCAGTCTTCACTGTTTTGGTCATATATGGAGTTCTAGAAGTCCGTTTTCAGCGATCTTACAGCTCACGCGAAGCCTGGAAGATTTTCTACAATCTTGGACAGTAAGCATGGCGCGCTGCAGCCTGGGAAGGGCGCTGCGGCCGGGAACCCTTCTGGAAATTCTGAATTTTTATCAAGAAAATCTTGATTTACTATTTTGGCCATATCTTGAGTTCTACAAGACCGTTTTGGACGATCTTACTGTTCACGCGAAGATAACGAGATTTTCTATCATTCTAAAGTGGTCCAGAGGTCCAATTACAGTTGGAACGTTCCATAAATACTGAAGAAAAGTCAGTTACGAATTTTCCTTAAAAACAGAATCAGTTTAGGAAACGTATTTTGCAGAAATTCTATTTTAACTCTATTTTGGGTATTTTCTTGCTGGGCAAGACTTCTGAGCCTATATAAACACATCCAACCTTTGTAATTTGTATCATTAGGAGAAAAACCATTGCATATCAATTACTTAGGTTTATTTGTATATTTTCATACTTTGTTTTTTTATCATGGTTTCATCAGATCCCATGATGACGAGAGGTTCAATTATGAACTAATCGTTGTCATGGGATTCTAACGAATTTATTTATGGAGCTTTAGTATCTTGATGTTTTACAGATCTGTGTGTGATGTATATCTGATATCCTCGTATGGTTGTGCTTTATGAATTTAGATGCGTAGCTAACATCTAATTTGTTAATCTCTTGTGAAGCGAGAGTGGATCTTGAGATTTAGAACTTGTCATGCTAGCATAGGATAGGTTGATGTTTTAACATCATGATTTGTGGCGTAAATAGAGATATTATGCTGCCCTATGTGATCTTAATAGACAACTTGTTCTTCAACCGTTATGTTTTCAAATCTTATAGAGATATAGGGTCTAAGCATAATTGGTGTCTATTCATCTTCTATCTCTTTTGTGGTTGTATGTTTAGTTTGGTATTCGTATACTGAGAAGTAGCGTATACTTGTTTCGTGTTGTCTGATCAGATATCATAACCATTGCATATAGTGATTAAAGGCGTCAGATCTAAGCAAAGTATTTAATGAAGTTAGGATCCCATGTTTTCTCTTGTAGTAGTAATTCAATTCCAATTCTCGTTAGTTAGTTAATTCTTAGTTTGTTAATTTATTTCTTAGTTAATTTAGTTAATTAAAACCCAAATTTGTTAATTGTCTTAGCAGTGAATAAAAACCATACATTGTTGCATAGGTGCATTAACTGAATTAAAACCATAACCAGATCTCTGTGGGAACGAACTCGACTTATTCATATATTACTTGTGACCACGTACGCTTGCATGATTTAGTGTAAACAAGTTTTTGGCGCCGCTGCCGGGGATCATCGGTGTTATTTTTGGTTTATGTGCTTGTCAATAGTGGTCGTTAGAGTTCACTGACTCGGATTTTTTCTTACCTATCTTGTTTAGTTCGTTGGTGTTTTAGGTACTTGTAAGAGAGTGTGGGCGTTGAAGATGGATTTTCTAACTTACTATAGAGTTCAGCAGGTGGCTAGTGTTTGTGAGCTATGTGCGGGCACACATGAGACGTATCAGTGCTGGAGCAACCAAGGTGGTATTCAACAGCCTCAGCCATGTGAGCGGTGTTTGGGCGTTCATGATCCCTCACAATATTGTTACTACGAAGGAGTTGATCCATATGTCACTTATGAGGAACAACCATATTTTCAATACCATCCTCAACAGTACTAGCAAGATGTTCCAGATATGTCATATGTCTTTGGTAGTGATGAGTTTCAACATCAGCAACCTATTCCTACTTTTCAGTCAGATGAGGTTGATGATTTGAAGGAGATTAGGAAGGAGATTAGGATGCTTGTAGAGAATCATGAGAAGTCTATCAAATCTATGGGGACACTTATTGCTCAAGTTTTCAGTGCCTTGGAACAAGAGAATCAATAATTCATGCTAGAGGCAACACCAGAGGATAACGGTGACTTGGAGCAAGGTACTGCATGCATAATTGAGGAAGACAAATTCCAAGGTGAGGTGAGCATTCGCAAGCCATGTGAGGAATTTGTTCATGTTAGGATGGTGGATGATTTGGAAAGGGCACTATTTGGGACAGACACTGTTGAGCTACAGAAATTTCAAGAATTGGTATGTGCGTACCAAGAGGCTGATGGCCATGGGAAAGATGCAGGTCTTCTACTTGTCTCAGAGTTTAAAGGAGGTAGCGCATTAGAGCCAATGGAGGAAGTTCTCTTTGAGGAACCAAAGGCTTCAGCAACTTACATTTATCCTCCTCCATTATATTAAAGCGAAGCCCACAAATGTGTGCTGTTCTACAAATTGTCAGATTTTGGGTCAACAGATGAAGGCATTGGAATAAGACATAGTTGTTACACGAATAGGCCAAACGAGGAGAAGGGGCAGAAAGTGTGTCGCCGTGATGACGATGAAGTCTCACAAAGAGATTACCAGGCAAATTATTATCATCCTTAATGGAGGTTTGGAAGTACGTCAAGCTATTGACGTTAAAGAAGCGCTTCGTGGGAGGCAACCCACGCTTTTCGGCATTTTTATTTAGGTATGTTTCCTGCTATCCTTTGTATTACCTTCAATTCAATGGGGACATTGAAAATTTTAAGTTTGGGGGATTAGTAGTTGTTGTTGTTTTATTTGTTCATGTAGGATTTCATACTTTACATATAAGTAGTAGTAAATTATGCATTTATGTTCGTGCTATCGACGTTTGTTTCATATAGGACATTCTGTTTTTATGTTCGTATATCATGTGAGTTCATAATAGTTGCATTGCACCCATGCTTGATAGGAATTTTGTGTTGTTGACGCTTTTGATTGAGAAGTGATATGCTTTGTTCTTGTGCACACACATACACTAGTAAGTTGAAGCTAGTAGACTTATTGAATGTTGTAAGTGATTAGAAGGACATGAATATGTGCAAGATGATTTAGTTTGCATGCTCTGAATACAAGTCGGTGCATTAGAGAGATTTTTGATTGGGATTGAGTATGTTTTTCCACTAAGTGAGTTTTTGAGCCTTATTGCATATTTACAATTTGTTCGTTTGCTTGAGTGTCCACGGATTGTTTGCATTGCTAGCAGTTGTTTGAGGTCTTTCTTGAAACGCATGACATTATTTGACGATTAAAATGATAAAGGCATTTAGGAATAATCGTATATTTTTCCATATTACCACACCATGTTTACATGATCAATTAGTTAACCCGTTGAGCTTAATCCTATTTTTTCGGTGACATACCACATTACTTGCCTAGACCTTTTTCTTGTATTGGCCTTACATTAATTTGAACCCGCATTGTCAAAGGCTAGTAGAGTGCTTAAGGGAGTAATAAGGTGTGCAATGAGGGGTTTATTGTTGGTCGTACTTTTGGGGGAAATATTGAAAATTGGGATTGTTTACTTGATAGTCGGCTTGTGTAATAAAATTGTGGGATCATTATTATTGTTTATATTTGTAACAACCCGGAATTTTAAGAATTATTATTATTATTATTCAAATACTTTATTGGTTTTTCCATAAAGAACGAATAAGATTGTGGATATTTTGTTCCAATTTAATGTGTCGTCTGGTAAATGTATAGTGAGTTACATATTTATATGATGATTTAGGAGTGCCAGTGTGAGCCTGTATATTTTTCATTTTTCAGTGATTATATCTATTAAAAACAGGCTTTATTCATCTTCTGAAAATTTTATAAAATCATTGGAGTTATTAAAAATCATGAAATCTTTTGTATTATCATCTTTATGATATTATTTAGTTTTTAAGATTATTAGAAGAATTATTTTGGGTGTTTAAGTATTTTTAAAATGATTTGAAGAGTTATGTTGAATTTAAAGGATCAAAACTTTCGAAATTCATATCTAATTCATTTTTGATCCTAAAAATATTTTAAAAATATGCGAGTGTTTGTAATATCATGATCTTTATTTTAGAAATTTTAAAATTATTTTTTTCCCTTAATTTCTGTTTAATTTCGAATTTAGAAATGATTTAAAAGGATTTTTTTTTGTTTTGAGCATGGTGAATTAATAAGTTTGCCCTCCAGATTTTTTTTTATCAAATTCAGCTTTCAGAATACTCTTCCTCTGTGGTGTTCAGTAGAAGACTCTTGAATTATCTTTGTCTCTCTCGATCAATCTCTCTAATATCTCCATCTCCTAAACAATCCCTCTCAATCTCTCTCGCGCCATCTCTCTCTATCCTTGTCTCTCGCGGAATCTCTCACTCTCCCCCGATTTATCTCTCGAGAGACCCCTCCCTCCTCTTTCTTCTCTAAACAGCGACTTGTGTGTACATATATGTAGAGAGGTGCACGCGTGTGGGATATGGTGTTGCTGTATATGTTCTAATCGAGCTGTGTGTGCCTATGTGCGTGTATAACATATGTGGGTGGCGAGTTCTTTATGATTCTATGGGAGACGCAGCTGTACACCCCCTTTCTCCCCTGTATTAGTTCGATTTCGTGGTGTTGTGGTGTTGTTTGGATTGTTTTGTGCTGTTGCGTGTGTATAAGCTGCTGTGCTTGTTCTGGGTGTGTGTATCGAGTGAAACAGCGGGCGTTTGTAAACAAGTTTATGTGGGTAGTAGTTAATTTTGGTATAATGAAAGTATGGATGATTGAAATGAGTTGGGTTCTCGGAAATGTGAGGTTATAGTGATATGGGTTCGAATTGCAGTTGTGTGAGTTAATTAGAGGCGTGCGTATGTGCGGTCTTATGTGTGTGCAGGTGAGTGTTCGAGAATCTGGGGGTTTGGGTGAGTAGCTGCGGCGAGTTATGCCGTTTGTGTGTGTACGAGTTAGTGGTGTAGGTATGGAATGTGTGTGCATATGTGATTGTGTATTCGGGTTTATGTGAGTGTGTCCGTGAGTTTGGGTTCGAGTATGTGGTGGTTGTGTTCAGGTGAGTTGAGGTGGTGTTGTATTGCGAGATTGAAGAAGAGAACAGAGAGGGCAGGGGTTGGATTATTCCGGTGAATGATTTTCCGGCGGGTCGGGTCAAACCAAAATTGGTATAAAGTATTACGGATTTAAATTATTTAAATTTCGTTTTAGATTAATTATGATTTAATTTCTTCAAAATTTATTTTAGAAGAATATTCGATAATAGATTAATTTCTGAGATTTTATACGGAGATTTTAGTGGTTAATTATAATTTAATTCGGAAAGGGGGAATTTTAGATAAATATTGTAGTTGGCGGTGGACATTGGTTGATAATTGTATTGTTGTGATTGGTATGGAGGGGCTGTGATCTCGGGATAGTCCGTTTTGCAAAAAGTATATTTCGAAAATTTTTCTTATAATAGAAAATTTGTTCCAGGTTGTAAATATGAGTAGTTTTGAAGTGATAAATATTGAGGATATGAATGTTTTGGTTAAATAGTTGTTTTGAGTGTTATTCTTTTTAGCGTAATTGTTTAAATGGTTTATATTATAAGATGTCGTTAGGGGTAGACGGTATTTTCTTTGCGTTACCGATTAGGATTGTCAGATTATTTTTAATTTTAAGGGGATTGAAAGGTGAATATTGACTTAGGTTTGTCGGGAAGTGTTAGGAATAATTCATAAGTTGTGATGTTAAGAATAGAATTTACACATTATACTTCTTGTAATCCTGCTCTTATAAAGGATTTAGCACTATATATAGGATTTATGTGTAAAACAGTTATCTGTACAGTTTAGTCAGGAATGAACAGTGTATCGGAGACTACATGTCAGGAACAAAGAACAAATCCTGATGACGGTCTAATACTGATGATGATCAGATACTGATGATGCAAGATGAAATCCTGATATCAGTCGTGTTACTGATGATGTCATTGTGGATGCTACAGAAACTGGCAAGTGCTATAAAACAGGATCGTTGTTTGAAGAACAAGCAAGAAGATATTATGAAGGAAAGAGTTTTCTATTGAAGGAAACTATCGACTAGAAGGCAGAACATTGTCATGTATAGATTATATCTTTCTGTTATTAGTTGATAGGTAGCATTATAAATACTCTCTCTATATCATTGTAAAAAAGAGTTCGTGAGGTTTGTAATCGTGAATATACGAGAGTACAAATAGAGAGAGAGAGATTTGTATTGTCAGCAGCTGCTAAAGGTATTGTACACCTTTGGTAGAGTTTGTATTTGATCTTATTAATACAAACAGAGTTTGATTCATTCGTTTATTCTTGTTCAAATAATCAAGCAAAAATCAGACACGATTATATAACTTGTATTCAACCCCCCCTTCTACAAGTTATTCGAGTTAACAATTGGTATCAGAGCAGGTTGATTTCGAATAATCATAAAGATCTGCAATCATGTCTAGTTACAAGGATGGGAATACTAAGATTCCTATGCTCAAGAGAAACGAATATACTCTATGGGAAGTAAAGATGTTGCATCATCTGGAAGCAACAGATCCTGATTATCTTGACAGAATCAGAGATGGACCTTTTGTTCCAACAAAGGTCATTGGACAAGCAACTGTTGATGGTGTGGTTGTTCCAGAACATACAGCAGATAAGCCAAAATCTGAATGGTCAGATAAGGACAAGGAGAATGTTCTTAAAAATGCTAAAGTGAGAAACATATTATTCAACAGTCTTGATTCTGTTCTCACTAACTATGTTCTCTCTTGTAAAACTGCTAAGGATATTTGGGACAATCTTAAGGTTCACTGTGAAGGAACTAAGCCTGTCAGGAAGAATATGAGGACATTACTTATACAACAGTATGAGTACTTTGAATCCAAGTCTGGTGAGTCACTTACTGATACCTTTGATAGGTTTACAAAACTCATCAATGAGATGGCCATGCATGGTAAATATTATGACTTGGAGGATATGAATACAAAGTTCATGAAAGCTTTGCCTGATTTCTACAATGAGAAGATATCTGCGATTGAGGAAGCTAATGATCTGGATGAGATTTCATTAGAGGCAATATATGGAAAATTGAGAGCTTATGAACTTGACAAGCAGCAGAAGAAGAGCAGGAGTGAAGGAAAGATGAAGACTATTGCGCTTACTGCTCAATCTGAAGTAAAGAAGCTTCCTGAAGAACAGCATGAAGAGATTGCTGTAAAGAATTCAAGGAAGAAGAAAAGCAAAGAAAGTTCTGAGTCAGAGACTACTGATATGGACTCTGACAACAGTGATTCTGAATCTGAGATGCAGGAACTCTTTGCTATGTTTGCTAAAGCTTTCAAGAAAGGTAGATTTAACAGGAGAAGATTTAGCAAAGGACCTTTTCAAAAGAAGGAGGAGAAGAGGAGTGACAAAAGCAAAAGTACAATTGTCAAGCTTGATAAGGCCAAGATCAAATGCTTTAATTGCAGTGAGCTTGGACACTTTGCTAGTGAGTGTAAGAAGCCAAGGAATACAGGAAAGGGCAATGCACTTATGGTCACACAGAAGGATTGGGCTGATTCCAGTGATTCTGAAGATGAATTGGATTATGACAACATTGCATTGATGGCAAATGGTTCAGACAAACCTGGATCTCCAAAGAAAACTTCTCCATCTTCTGTTAAGGTATCACTTCTCTCTCTTGATTCATTTGATAGCTTAAATTCTGATGAAATTAGATCTATCCATGCTGAGTTTAAGAATCTTATGACTAATTTTAGAATTCTTACTTGTGAAAAAGATGAACTTAAGGTTAAGAATGATAAATTAGTTGATAGAAATAATTTTCTTGAATCTGAGTTAATTCAAATGGAAGAATACAAGTTAAGTTCTGATAAAGCTAAGCATGATTATAGTGTTATTCTTGAGGCTTATGACTATGTCAGAAAAGAACTAGAGGAAGAGAGAGATGTGATTAAGACCATTAACATTTCTGGAAAAAAAACACAAGAAATAGTGTTCATTCAATGAGGACATTGAATTTTTCAAGTTAGGGGGTGGTTTGAGGGATAAGTAGTGTATATATATATATATATGTGATTGTTAGTCATTGTGTTCATGTAGGATTTCATGCTTTGCATATTAGTAGTAGTAAATTATGCATTTATGTTCGTGCTATCGACGTTTATTTCATATAGGACATTCTGTTTTTATGTTCGTATATCATGTGAGTTCATAATTGTTTGAATTTGCACCCATGCTTGATAGGAATTTTGTGGTGTTGACATTTTTGTTTGAGAAGTGATATGCTTTGTTCTTGTGCACACACATACACTAGTAAGTTGAAGCTAGTAGACTTATTGAATGTTGAGAGTAATTAGAAGGACATGAATATGTGCAAGATGATTTAGTTTGCATGCTTTGAATACAAGTAGGTGCATTAGAGAGATTTTTGCTTGGGATTGAGTATGTTTTTTTCCACCAAGTGAGTTTTTGAGCCTTATTGCATATTTGTTGCAATTTATTCGTTTGCTTGAGTGTCCACGGATTGTTTGCATTGCTAGCAGTTGTTTGAGGTCTTTCTTGAAACGCATGACATTATTTGACGATTAAAATGATAAAGGCATTTAGGAATAACCGCATATTTTCCCATATTACCACACCATATTTACATGATCAATTAGTTAACCCGTTGAGCTTAATCATATTTTTTCGGTGACATACCACATTACTTGCCTAGACTTTTTGTTGTATTGGCCTTACATTAATTTGAAGGGTTAATTGGCTTATTCATCATTGAACTGGACCTCAACTTGCAAGTGGGTAATTGAACTCAAAAAGTTTGCAGTCAACTCATCATACTAATTAAAACTTGCAATCTCATAACTGCCGTTAACTCATTTAACGGGACTGACGGAAAAATGACGTGGCAAGCTGATGTGGCAAGAATTTTAATGGGTAAAATGGCTAATTCATAACTGAACTGATCATCAACTTGCAGATGGGTAATTGAACTCAAAAAGGTTGCAATCAACTCATCAATTAGTGTTATAAAAATATTCTAAACAATAATATATAAAAATATATGATGGAACGATATTTTTTACTTATATTTAGTGTTATAAAAATATTCTGAACAACTAACTTATTAAACTAGCTCTTTAGCCTGTGCAAAGAACGTAAACGTGCACCCTCCAAATTTTAATTATTTATTGATTTTCAAAAATATATCTAATATATCAGTATGTTGTACGAGATAGTTAATATTTGTAATATTCATCTTGTGAAGCTAATCATTGGTCATATATAAATTTTATATATTTTTTACTTATTAAATATAATGTATAAAAAAATTTCAATATTTGAGTTTAGATAATATGGTGTGCAAGAGATGTACATATTATATATATCCGTGTGTCTGAGAGAGAGAGAGAGGGGGATGAAATTCTCACAATTTTATACCACCTAAAATCTAATTTTGTAATCACCTTTTGTGCTTGTAATTAATTCGGTTAATCGCAAATTAAACTTTTTTTGTCTAAGACACAAATAGACATATAAGTCATATGAACGTGTTTGTTCAAGTACAAATTGTAATATAAAAATATTGAAATACTATTAAATAATGAGATATGTGCATGTTTTAATGTGTAATTTCAGTTATCTAGTTGCAAACCTTTTGAGTTCAATTACCTATTTGCAAGTTGAGGTTCAGTTCAGTTATGAATTAGCCATTTTATCCCTTACATGTACAAAATTATCGGACCTCCGTTAAAAGTCAACGAAAGTTAACGGTCGTGCAAGTTTTTAATAGTTTAATTATGAGATTGCAAGGTTTAATTAGTTTAATGACGTTAATGCAAGTTTTTTGAGTTCGATTACCCAACTGCAAGTTGAGCACGAGTTCAGTTATGAAATAGCCAATTAACCCTTAATTTGAACCCACATTGTCAAAGGCTAGTAGAGTGCTTAAGGGAGTAATAAGGTGTGCAAGGAGGGATTTATTGTTGGTCTTAATTTTGGGGGAAATATTGAAAATTGGGTTTGTTTATTTGATAGTCGGCATATGTAATAAATTCATGGGATAATTATTATTTGTTATATTATTGTTTGTGTTATATTTAGCTCTCGAAAAAAAACAGAAAAAAAAAGAAAAAAAGAGAAAAAAAAATTATTATGAGAGCATATTTGTGTTTGTTGCGATCCTATTTCAGTCGACTAGTCGAGTGTTTGTTTTAGTAAAAATTATAGGGGGAAAATAGGGTGTTGTGTATGATTTATTATGGAACTTACTAGCTTTTGACACTTCACCTGTTTTGGCTTATTTGACATACCTTGTCCCTAGCCCCGTTACAACCCAAATAAAGACCTTTTGATTATCGGCATTGATGTATGTTGTGTTAAGAGTTAGATTGATACCAAATGTCAAGCATGCTTATGATTTTGTTGGAATTGAGTGATACACTTACCCTTGTTCTTGAGTGAATATTCTTTTATGAGTGGATTGTGAGTGTTTGCTTGTTTTTGCGTATGAGATCCCGAGTTTGTCTCAAAGATGTACTCTTGTAGGCTTAGCATGGTTACTAACTTATTCTTACACTTGACATGGACTTGTGAGAACTTATGCATGTTCATTGAATAGACTATGTGAATACTTGCACTTTCGACACCAAGACATTGCGTATTTACTTTGATTCTTAAGTTGATATGGCATGAGAGGATTTGAAGGTATGGTAGGATATTAGTATTAGATTAGTTGCATTTTCATATTAGTTGCATTCATGCATTGCATTGCATTGGATTTTGTGGGTACATTCGCTAAAGGCCCTCACGAGACCTTGCTCGTCCACTAGGGCTGCCTAGGGGTTTAAAGGGCTTGTTGCATATGCCAAATGCAACCGTGTTCACCTACGGAAGTGGTACTAGTTAGGTAGAGTTAATTGTTAATGCTTGAGGACAAGCATCGGTTTAAGTTTGGGGGTGTGATAAGTGGATTTTATATCTACTTGAAACGTTCCATATCGGCTTAAATTGATTGCTTTGGCCTCAAGTTTGTGGTAGTTTTGATGTGTTTTGTTTAATTGTGCAGGGTTGAAGAAATGTCGATTAAAGGTGTAGTTTCCGTGAACTAATCGTTGTCATGGGGTTCTAACGGATTTATTTATGGAGCTTTAGTATCTTGATTGCTTTAAAGATCTATGTGTGATGTATATTTGATATTCTTGTATGGTTATGCTTACTTGATAGATGCGTCATGAACATCTAATTTGTTAATCTCTTGCGAAACGAGAGTGGATCTTGAGATTTAGAACTTGCCATGCTAGCATAGGATATGTTGATGTTTTAACATCATGATTTGTAGCGTAAATAGAGATATTATGCTGCCCTATGTGATCAATGTGCATAATTGGTGTCTATTCATCTTCTATCTCTTTTGTGGATGTATGTTTAGTTTGGTATTCGTATACTGAGAAGGGTATGGTAGGATATTAGTACTAGATTATTTGAATTTTCATTTAGTTGCATTCATGCATTGCATTGCATTGGATTTTGTGGGTACATTCGCTAAAGGCCCTCACGAGACCTTACTCGTCCACTAGGGCTGCCTAGGGGTTTAAAGGGCTTGTTGCATATGCCAAATGCAACCGTGATCACCTACGGAAGTGGTACTAGTTAGTTAGTTAGTTGTAATTGTTTATGCTTGAGGACAAGCATCAGTTTAAGTTTGGGGGTGTGATAAGTGGATTTTATATCTACTTGAAACATTCCAATTCGGCTTAAATTGATTGCTTTGGTCTCAAGTTTGTGGTAGTTTTGATGTGTTTTGTTTAATTGTGCAGGGTTGAAGAAATGTCGATTAAAGGTGTAGTTTCCGTCGTTTTTTGGAGTTGATTGATGATATGGAATGAAGAATGGAGGCTAATGTCAACTACCAAGAAGTATACAAGTCATTAAGGATGAAAGACGGAAGCTTATGCAAAAGGAACGGGAAGAAAAGGCTTAAAAATCAAAGAAAAATCAATTTTCGCAGATCGGGGTCGAGCTATTTACATTTAATGATTAAATAAGCATTTAAATATCGCGAAAAATTCTAGGTCGTTATAGCCTTCCCCCTTAAAAGATTAAAAATACTTTTAATGCTCCAAAAATGCAAATAAAATCCCACGAGCATATACGACATATACCAAACATCATATAATCAAATAATCATGTTTTCACACATAACTTGACTTCAGAAAAATGTACTCACCATATTTTTCACATAACTCCCACATTTAATGATTAAATAAGCATTTAAATATCGCGAAAAATTCTAGGTCGTTATAGCCTTCCCCCCTTAAAAGGATTCTATCCCCAGAATCTCACCTAAGTAAACAGATGAGGATACTTGGAAAGCATTTCGCTTTCAAGTTCCCAAGTCGACTCTTCGACTCTAGGATTCATCCACAAAACTTTAACTAATTTAACGATCTTATTTCTAAGCTTTCTATCACTACTATCTTGAATCTCTACTGGCTGCTCTTCATAAGACAAATCCGGCTGAATCTCAATAGGCTCATACTCGATTATATGACTCGCATCGGGATTGTACTTCTTAAGCATAGATACGTGGAACACATTGTGAATATGGTGCATGTGCAGTGGCAACGCCAATTCGTAAGCAACCTTTCCAACTTTCTTCAGAATCTCAAAAGGTCCTACATATCTTGGACTCAACTTCCCTTTCTTGCCAAATCTTGTAACTCCTTTCCACGGTGACACTTTTAACAACACTTGATCCCCTAACTCAAAACTCACATTCTTTCTTTTCAAATCAGCATACTTTCTCCGACGGTCCTGAGCAGTAACTAGCCTTTTCTGAATAACTTCAACCTTTTCTTTTGTTTGCTGTAGCAGTTCTGGTCCTAATATCTTTCTTTCACCAACCGCTTCCCAATATACAGGAGATCTACATTTCCTTCCATACAAAGCTTCATATGATGGTATCCCAATACTTGCGTGGTAACCATAGTTATAAGAAAACTCAACCAACGATAGATGGTCATCCCAACTTCCTTCGAAATCTAGGGCACAAGCTCTAAGCATATCCTCTATGGTTTGAATAGTCCTTTCACTTTGTCCGTCCGTCTGTGGATGGTAAGCTGTACTCATTTTGAGTTGGGTTCCTAAACATTCTTGAAATTGTCACCAAAATCTCGAGTTAAACCTTGGGTCTCGATCAGATACTATCGAAACAGGAACTGCATGACGTGAAACTATCTCCTTCAAATACAAATGTACTAACTTATCCAACGAGAACCTTTCGTTAATCGGGAGAAAATGAGCAGACTTCGTTAATCGATCAATAATTACCCAAATCGTATCGTGATTCGTTTTAGATCTCGGCAATCCTACTACAAAATCCATGGCAAGGTGCTCCCACTTCCACTCAGGAATATCCAACGGCTGCAGCAATCCACTTGGTTTCTGATGTTCCGCCTTAATCCTCTGACAGGTATAACACTTATTTATCCATTCGGCTATCTCACGTTTTCATGTCTGGCCACCAAAAATTTTCTTTTAAATCCCGATACATCTTTGTACTTCCAGGGTGAATAGAATATCTTGAACTATGGGCTTCGCCTAGAATCTCATTTTTTTCAGCTCCAGAACATTAGGAATCCATATCCTCCTTCCGAATCTCAAAACACCTTGATCATCTTTCTGTGTACAAATCTCTTCTCCAGTCAACGTATTCACTTCGCAATTCATCACATCTTCCTGACATCTTCGAATCTTTTCCAACAACTCTGGTTGAAAAGTCATTGTACTAAGAAACTCATCTGCATCCTTTGAATCAAAAACTTCTAAACTTAACTTTTCAAATTCTCGATATAACTCCTTCGGCATCGTCAATGCATTCAATCTTTCTTTTCTACTCAGCGCATTAGCAACAACATTCGCTTTTCCGGGATGATAACTTATCGTGCAATCATAATCCTTGATTAATTCCAACCACCTTCTCTGTCTCATATTCAACTCTTTCTGAGTGAAGATATACTTCAAACTCTTTTGGTCGGTGAAAATTTCACACTTCTCTCCATACAAATAATGTCTCCAAATTTTCAATGCAAATACAATCGCAGCAAATTCCAAATCGTGTGTCGGGTACTTCTGCTCGTGCGGCTTAAGTTGTCTCGAAGCGTACGCAATAACATTTCCGTACTGCATCAAAACACAACCTAATCCTTTATTCGAGGCATCAATATAGATAACAAAATTTCCTTTATCATCAGGCAGTACCAACACTGGTGCGGTAACTAGCCTCTTCTTCAATTCTTGAAAACTTTCTTCACACTTATCACTCCAAATAAACTTTTCATTTTTCCTGGTCAACTTCGTCAATGGCGTAGCAATCTTTGAAAAATCTTGCACAAATCTTCGGTAATAACTAGCCAATCCTAAGAAACTTCTCACTTCAGTAGCAGTTCTTGGTCTACTCCAATCTACAATGGCTTCAATCTTATCAGGGTCCACTCTAACCCCTTCTTTACTAATCACATGTCCTAGAAATTGCAGTTCTTGCAACCAAAACTCATACCTGGAAAACTTCGCATACAATCTTTCCTTCCTTAAAGTCTCCAACGCTATTCTCAAATGCTCGGCATGCTCTTCAGGGTTTCTCGAGTATATAAAGATGTCATCAATAAATACAATAATGAATTTATCCAAATACCTCTTGAATACCCTATTCATCAAATCCATAAACACAGCTGGCGCATTCGTCAATCTGAAGGCCATCACTAAAAATTCATAATGCCCATATCGTGTGCGAAAAGCAGTCTTCGGAATATCTTCTGGTTTAATCTTTAATTGGTGATATCCTGACCTTAAATCAATCTTAGAGAAATATGCAGCATCCTTCAGCTGGTCAAACAAATCATCGATCCTTCGCAGTGGATACTTGTTCTTGATAGTCAATTTGTTAAGCTCTCGATAATCAATACAAAGCCTCATGCTTCCATCCTTCTTCTTAACAAACAACACTGGTGCTCCCCACGGAGACACACTCGGCCTTATAACTCCTTTATCCAACAAATCTTGCAAATGAACCGTTAATTCCTTTATCTCAGTAGGTGCCATCCGATAAGGTGCTTTGGATACTGGTTCGGTTTCTGGTGCTAATTCAATTGGAAATTCAACTTCTCTATCTGGAGGTAATGGGCAATTCATCGGGAAACACATCAGGGAACTCTTTCACTACTGGGATGTCTTCCATAATTGGGACATGTTTTTTCGTATCAACTATATGCGCTAAATAAGCTTCACATCCTTGCTTCAACAACCTCTTAGCTTGCATAAACGTCAAAAACTTCTTATCTTGTTTTTGTCCTTGAAACACCACCTCACTACCATCTTCAGTAACCAATTTCACTTGCTTCTTTCTACAGTCAATCTGAGCATCACACTCAGTCAACCAATCCATTCCTAAAATAACATCAAACTCTCCCAGTCTAAAGGGTAATAAATCCGCATAGAAGAGAAATTCTCTTATCTCAATATTACAGTTAGGACACTCCCGATCCACCACTATCTTATCCTGGTTGGCCACTTCTATTACTAACGGTCTTTCTAATGGACAAATCTCACAACATAATTTGTCAAGAAATCTCTCAGATATAGATGATCTAGTTGCTCCAGAATCAATTAAAACTTTAGCTTCAAAAGAGTTGACAGGAAGCGTACCTGCAACTACGTCGACATCATTGATAGCATCTTTAACAGACATGTTGAAGGTACGAGCTCTGGTTTGAGGTGCTTGGTACGGAGCTTGCGGCTGAACTGGTGGCGCGGCGATCCTTAACACATTAGAAGTCTGAACAGGTTCCTTGCAATTTCTCGCTATATGGCCAACCTTGCCACACTTATAGCAAATCATTCCCACCTGCTTCGCTTCAAGGCATTCTTAAGCATAGTGCCCTTTCTTCCCACACTTGTAGCACACTATGTTAGGCTTATTACAGATACCTGGGTGCTTCCTTCCATAAATTTTGCAATCTGGTAGTACGGGTCTTGTTATAGCCTGCGGGTTTACTCCTTGGGGTCTACGGTCTTGTCCTCCGTTACCACCCCTAATCTTCTGAAAATTCTTCTGACCTCCTGGTCGATTTCCAAACCTTCCTCTGTTGGGAAAACTCTTCTGACTTTCCGTCTCTTGGCTCCTTTCCACCTTCTCAAACTTTCTCTTCTTACCAGCCTTCTCTTTCTTATTCAAATCGCTTTCTCCTTCTATAATCATCGCCTTCTGAACAACAGGGGCATAAGTCCTCAATTTAAACGCGGCAACTCTACTCCTTAACCAGGGCTTTAATCCATGTTGAAATTTCTTGGCCTTACTAGCTTCATTCCCTACATATTGAGGTGCAAACCTAGACAATTCGGTAAACTTAGTTTCATACTCCGCAACAGTCATTCTTTCCTGCTTCAGTTCCATAAACTGAATCTCCAACTGGTCTTGTAAATTTCCTGGCAAATATTTCTCATTAAACAACTCCATAAATCTAGGCCATGTAATGGCATCTCCTTCTGCGGCTTTAACAGATTCCTACCAAAAGTTCGCTTCCGCTCTCAAATAGAAACTAGCAAACTCTACTTTCTGGACTTCATCAACCCTAACTAACGTAAAAGACTTCTCAATATCCATCAGCCATGACTTGGCCTCGATAGGGTTAAGGGTACCTTTGAATTCTGGGGGATGGACAGCTTGAAAAGATTTAAAAGCAATAGCTGGTTGGGTAGCTTGGTGCTGTTGGTGTTGAACAAAAGTAGCAGTTTGTTGTTGAAGTAGTTGGAACATCTGGGCCATAGTAGGGTTGTCTTGGTCTTGTTGATCTTGGTTATCATTATTGTTAGTAGGTCTTCTTCTGGGAGGCATTTTTCTGATAAGAAGGTAAACAGTTTGGTAAACAACAAGTAGGTATATATTCAAAAGGAAAAAGGGTTCCTCCGTCTGATACCAATAGACGATCGGTTCCAACAATCAATATGATATGGGTACAGTTAAAAATTATGCAATATGGTTTATAAAAACAGGTCAATAGATACAAAAACACGATATGCGAAGATAGTACGGAAAAGCGGTAATTAAAGCAGGAAATTCAAAATATACGAATAAACGTGCATTACCACTACTGAAACGATCCAACATAAAACTTCCACCATTATAAGTCAAGGGTATTCAACCCTTCTACATCAGAACTGAAAGGAAATAACTAAAACAACAACAACAATCCATCCACTAGCACTAGGAAAACTGGGAAAATATCCAAAACTAGTGGTATCCACAGCTAACACTAGTGGGATCCACCAAATGTCCCACTCGCCACATCTCCATAGAAGACAACTAATCACGAGAACCACGTGTCTCGCGAAGCTCGCACAAAGTCCAACAAACAACGCTCGAAAGTCTACGAGCCTCCGCTAAAGTATCAAAAGACGGGTTCCGGTTCAGACGGGCCCTCACTGCATCCTCCAACCTCTTAATGCGCATCCTCCAATCTATAGAAGTCAAGGTCACCTGGAGTTCCGCCTCTAATTTCATCTTCTCAATAAGTTCCTTCAAATCTGCATTCTGACCTGACAAACTCTCGCACTCACGAAGAAGATCCTCAAAGGTGCGCTCCGGTACGGGCTCGGGAACCGAGTAAGATCCAATGGATGACTTGACAATGCTTCATCACTGCTTCTAACACATTCACTACTTCCGTAAATCTCATCACCTTTACCCCATATAAGTACCTCTATGATTACGGAAAACCATGCCAACCAAGAAATATGGGGAGCCTTCTACTAGCGAAGCATCAACATTAAGCTTCAAGGTACCAACCTCTGGTGCCACTCATCTGTCATTACTTGGATGATTACTCCCTTTTACTTGAACCTCCTTCTGGTGCAATTTAATACAAGCTTCACTCCAATCCGTTAGCTGCCTTCAACTCCATTCTATAGAAAATTCTAACGTTACCTCCTTGTTCTCCCATACCTTCTTGTTTCTGAAAAACCAGATACCCCATAATGTCATTGCAATCAATCTTAGTTTATCATAGGGTTCAGAACTAAGTTTTTCCAACAGCCATATTGAAGCGTCTTCTATCTCCCACATATCGAACTCCCATTTGTTGCCAACAAAATGTAGCAAATTCGCAATAAAATAACACGTGAAGCACATGCTCCACATCAATATTACACATCGGACATATAATAACACACCATCGCATCTCCTTTGCAAAGCAACACGGATATGAACATTGTTACAACAGAAATGCCACAGAAAAAACTTAACTTTCGGTGGGATTTTCAAATTCCACAATCTCTTTCAGCTTACTGATTGGGCCTCTCGAACCTGGGCCAAATTACTTTCCTGCTAGACATGGTACCCAGATTTTACAGAGTAACATCCATCCTTCGTATGCACCCAAACAACTCTATCATGAACTGCACGTTTCGGAATTCTAATTTGTGAGATGGCTTTTACATCCACCTCATCAAAAACCTCTTTAATTCAGTCTTCATCCCACATAAGTGCATAATGTTTAAAAAAATGACATACTTTAGTATCTCTACTTACCGAATAATTCTTGTTCTCGACCACAAAATTAGCTTTACTCTTCACCCAAAGGTCAGTAAACACACTAATGCTCTTTCCATCTCCTAACACCCCACCTAAAACCTTTCTTAATCTCCTCCTTAGCCTGCCAGATGCCTGACTAAATGAAACTGGAGCCCTCCGTTCTTCTTGCATCAAGGATGATGTGCTAAAAATAAACATTTAAATCGCAAGCGTGCTATCATCGTTTTAATATTTAAGAATAGTTCCATAGAGACTAAAATTATTTTCGCGATTCTTAATTTCTAATTTAGGCGGATTAGAAAAATTTTGGATTTTAGAGACTTAGAATTTTTACTATTTAATTACTAAAAACAAATCTAATTCGAGTTAAAACTTGATTTTATTCTAAAAAACTATTTACAGAAAATTTTAGAATAATTTGACATGAAATATTCAAAAATTCGATTAGCCAAAAATATACCATCACACATTTTGCATTTCACAAACTAAAATTTAACTACAAACCAACTACGAACAAAACACAAAAAATAATAAAACATGGAATAGACTCAGAGATAGACTCGATCAGACTCAAATTAACAAACAGCAACTCGACCAAAAACTCAGACACAAGATTGTCAACTCGAATAGCCACTCGGTAAAACTCAGTTAAACCCAGTCGAGAGACACTCAAAAATGACTCGGCACAGTAATTCAACGAATAACAACTCAATACAGAACAGGCTAACACAGAAGAACAACAACATCAAAAATGGAACTCGGTAAACTCAACTACGAAACACAATGAATTTAGAATCTAAACCACGAATTCAGACCTCACAGCACTACACACAGACACAGAACAACGATACAAACAAACTCGAAAGACAAAGACTCGGCAGACTCGGTAACAACTCAAAAATTCGAAACTAGCAGCAATTCGTACAACTTAATTCGACTCAAAACAAAACTAAACTAAACCAGTGAAAATCAAAAACCAACACGCCAAAACCAAAAACAAAACAATCTCTCAACTCGACTCTATCAAAACGGACACAATCAAACAGAGCTCAAAACAAGCTGAACTCAAAACGCAGAGAACAGACTGAGTCGACTAGGTAACCAACAAGCTGAATTCAAAATGCAGAGAATAGAAAACAGAAAATAGGGGAAAAGGGTTGTTTGGTTTGCAGAGATCGAAAAAAGAGAAGTAAGGCTAGGGGGTGAGGGGATTTGAGCGAAAAGAAGAAAAAAGGAATTGGGTTTGAGGCTTGAGATTTGTTCGAAGGAGGAGAAAAAAAGAAATAGGTTTGAGTAGTCTGAGAAAACAGGGGAAAGAATCGAAAAAGAGAAACAGGGGAGGGGTGTGTGGTTCCGGGTTTCGAAAGTGAGGTAAGGAGGGTGACGTTTGCAACGAGAAGAAAAGAGGGAGAAAGGTTTTGTAGCGAGAGGAATCAAAAATTAAAACAAAAAGGGTAGAGGACCGTGGGAAACTGAAAAACAAAGAGGAAGAACAGGGAAGGCTACTGTTGTTGGGTTTTCATAAACTGTCTCGAACAAGAAGAAGAAAGAAACAGGGGAGTTTTAAAATAAAGATTTGAATAAAATAATAAAACGGAGATGAAAACTGAAATTTTATAAAACTAATTTTTTTTTGTTTTTTATTAGAAAATTAACTACGGAAATAAAGACAATTAATTACGAAACTAAAATTTATTCTAAGGAAATTAAAACAGGAAACAAACCCACAATAAAATTGAGATTTAAAGAGGCATAACTAAAAATTATAACTAAGAACAAGGAATTAAAATCGTTACTTTTAACCCTAAGTGGTTAGCATTTTGCTTCTTTATCCACTAAACGTATTTACGAAAATAACGAAAGTAAGCCAACGTGAACAAGAGAGGAAGACAAGAAAATAAAGGAAACTTGAAATTGCATTAATCTTAAATAGGAGTGTTTACAAAATTTAACAAGAAAAAAGAATGAAATCTACACTACACTAAAATCTAGAATCTTGATTACAAGGGGGTAGGTGGGTATTTATAGGATGAGAATTAGGGCTAAGGGATGTGTTGGGAGAATCTCCACCATACACATGTGGAGTGTGGTGGAGAAATCATAGCCATCCAAGTATTGGGTTGATCTTGGCCATACACTTATCTTGTGTGTTGGGATGATCTCCACCTTCCACTTATCTTGAAATATTCCTTTTGCTCCAAGCTCCTAATTCTTTTTCCTTCTTTCACTGTAGTCCTTTTTCTTCCTCTTTTTCCTTTCCTTGCTCTTTATTACTTTATTTTGCCATTTCTTCATTTTTCTCGAATTTCCTGAAATTTAACAAAATAATTTATTAAAATACGAGTTCAAGCAACAAATAGGTAATAAAAATATGCAAAAATATGCATTTATTAAAGGACATGAGAATTTGAAAAATATCTTGCTTTGAGAACTCTTGCAACCAGCGTACTAGCTTTGTTGATGAAATTCCACATGTGTTTCTCTAGCATAGCTGAGTTATATCCAGTTAGGTTCCAACAACCCAACCCATCCTTCGATTTAGCCATACGCATTTTGTCCCATGATAGCCAATGGATACCCTTCGAATTACATCCCCCAAACTTCCACCAAAAACCATTGAGTAACCTCTCTATTTCCAGATAGATCGATTTTGGAAGAAGAAAACACTACATAGAGTATGACAGAATGGGTGGGCTACAATCTTAATCAAGACAGCCTTTCCTGCTCGAGATAGTAATTTTGCATTCCAGTTTTGAATCCTCCTCCACAGTTTATCTTTAATAAAATTAAAGACAGATTTTCTCGACCTACCAATCAACGAAGGTAAACCCGGGTAATTGATCGTTGTTAGATCATCCCAAACACCCAAAATCTCCGAAATTTCTTGTTTATTTCTTCGAACATTGGCACTGAAGAAAACTCCCGACTTTTGCAAATTGATTGCTTGGCCAGATAACAATTCGTAATTATTGAGAATCTCCTTCACTCTGTTAGCTTCAGCATTATAACAATTCTCTGTTATATTAGTTTGCACGAGGACGTGAAAAGTGTTAAGTATGGTGTGACACCCCCCAGACCCGGGGTCAGGGATCTAGGGTAGTCACGATCCATTTACTCCTTGCTGTACCTGAATTTCTCACAATATATAATCCACCTGCTCATGACCCCGCAACATAAACACACTCACCCAGGTTAGAGTCTCAGATTCGACACACTTACAATATAAATCCTCAAAATATAAGTTATGTTAACTCGAATAACTTGTAGAAGGGGGGGGGGGGTTGAATACAAGTTATATAATCGTGTCTGATTTTTGCTTGATTATATGAACAAGAATAAGCGAATGAATCAAACTCTTGTTTGTATTAATAAGATCAAATACAAACTCTACCAAAGGTGTACAATACCTTTAGCAGCTGCTGACAATACAAATCTCTCTCTCTGTTTGTTTCGAACTCTCGAATACAAACCTTATACAGAGCTACACACACGAACTCACAACTTCGTCGCTCTTTACAATGATATTGAAAGAGTATTTATAATGCTACCTATCAACTAATAACAAAAGGATATAATCTATACATGACAATGTTCTGCCTTCTAGTCGATAGTTTCCATCAATAGAAAACTCTTCCCTTCATAATATCTTCTTGCTTGTTCTTTAAACAACGATCCTGTTTTATAGCACTTGCCAATTTCTGTAGCATCCATAATGACATCATCAGTAACAAAACTGATATCAGGATCTGCACACTGCATCAGTATCTGATCAACCATCAGTATTGGACCATCATCAGGATTTGCCCTCTGTTCCTGACATGTAGTCTCCGATACACTGTTCATTCCTGACTAAACTATACAGATAACTGTCTTACACATAAATCCTATATACAGTGCTAAATCCTTTATAAGATCAGGATTACAAGAAGTATAATGTGTAAATTCTATTCTTAACATCACAACTTATGAATTATTCCTAACAAGTTATTACAATCCCAAATGATTACTGAATACTGCTGCTGACGTAACCTCTAAGTGAAGGCATGTTAGCGGCTCAATCGTCTGGTTCTGGTATATACTTACACAAGTCATACTTGTAAATAAAACGGACTAACAAAAGCTGCATACTGATCCAATTGGCCTTTACTACCTTAGGGATCGCTGCCATGAACTGTTCACGGAAACGCCTTGCGTTTCCCATTGGCTTATGGGCTGTGTATCGAATCCTTGGCATCTCGCTTAGCTACTATATAATAGATAAAACAATAGCAAGAGTGAGCGAAAGCTCAGCAAGATAAATAAAGTATGGCATAATCTTCCTATGAATGAAAGCCTCAGTGTAAACTTATACAAGATAATTATTGACAAAATATCTCATTTCTGGAATCATTTCCTTTACCGAAAAATAATCACCTTTACCGAAAAATAATCAAACTCGTTATTATCTCAGTAAATAAATAATTGGAATTTATCTCTTATTGGAAGAATATTCGAAAAACAGTACTACCTTAGTACTTTAATCATCAAATATTATCTTGATATGAAAGATATATGAAATTCATATCTGCCGAAGCAATTTATAAAACATGCATCCTTTATTGAAACTCGAATATTTATCCTTATCGGGATTGGATAGAATCTGGATGCAAAGACTCCCCTCGGGGAAAACAAAATCAGCAGTTTTAGATACTACCGGATAGAATGAATTATGCTTCGCAGATAGGAGAATTGACTTGAACTTGTAACGGGAATTTCTCAGGCGCACCCCTAGCTCGATGATCAGTCGATAAGCTTCGGGCTCTCGTGATCAATATTTCTACATGTAGAGGACAATCCTGGTTTCCCAGTCTTCCCCGACCTCATCAGGGCCGTGGATGGACGACGCGCTACCTTTGCCTCTTACTCCATTTTCCTAGTTCTTGTCTCTAAATGAATCTTCTAACCTTGGAACTGAAACAAATTCAAGTTCCCCGGGTCTTTACCCGTTCGCAGATCTTACTTGTATCCTTTGGTTACTCCCGAAATCAAATGGAAGCTAACCGAAATTTTTCGTTGGCCTTTTGCCGGAATCTCAGTTTGAACGACTAATGGTTCATATGAAATGAAGATTGGATCTTTTTTTCTTTTAACGAAATTGGAAACCCTTAATAGCAGGGCTATAACCTCAGAATACTCATTAAGATATCAACGAAGAGGAAATAAAATTGTTGTCTTCCGAAACTCTGGATTCCCAATTCTCGATAGATTTGAAAGCGTTTAGACGGCTCAAGTGAGTTGATAATAATCAGGTTATCAATATTTGAGAATCCCTATAATTTGGAAAATATTTTTGAAGGTCAGAAAATATTAAAAATAATTTTTAAAGACCTCCAAGGATTTTTAAAGAAATAACATGATTTTTAATCAATTAAAGAGATTTTATAAATATTGAAATAATATTATTAAATAATTCTCTATAATTAAATAATGATTCAAAATAATCCTTCGAAAATAAAAGAAATATTCAAATAATATTTCTTAAATCATTTCCAAGTATTTAATAATTTCTGGAAATATAAATAATGTTTACTCAAAACATTTCTCGAAATAATAGACTTGTCCCTGGAATCCCTCGGGTTTCCCTGACAATTCTCAAAATACGACTCCCGATCTAGATTCGAAAACAACAACTATGCTCTTATCTCTAGAGCTACAAGGTATACCGGTTCATAACTACTTATCTCGAAAGCTAGTATGTAAACCAAAAGTCAACCTCATATTAACACGATACAACAATTATCGCAAAACTGTATAACAGTATATATGGCAAAAGCAGTATCTTACGACAATACTTAAAAGTATAGGTTTTGAAAACTTCCCTGGTACTCTGGTCGTAGTAGGGGCTCACGACGATGTCCGACAACCTAAACAAAGTCAAGAACGTACGATTAATCCCCTAGACGATCCACTTATAATTAAATACTCGTATACTTAAGCAATTCACAATCAAAGCACTATCGGCTCATTCTAGACTCGTACTAAGTCCATGCTAATCGTCAAATACTTAAGTCATGAGTTTGGTTCGAAACCGATCCTTGAATTTAAGTTATACTTAACCACTTATAAGATTGGTTTCAAAGTCATGTTCTTAGGGGTTCTCACTTGCGCAATTTCGGCTAACACATTTTTATAAAATCAAAAAATACTCTTTTTAACTCGAAACCATCGAACATACCTTTCTAACTATCCTTGGCTTCTTATTACCAAATTTCATATTTTAAATCCATCCTTAAGGGTCTCGAACGTAGCAACAAAGTGGGTATGTTTTTGCAATGAAATCTCTTGAACCCCTTTCAGTAAAACTAGCATAACTCTTAAACCGTAAACTCTTTTGACATGATTCTTGTGGCAAAATAAACTAGACAACCATACCTACACAACCATACGCAGTGGTGAATCCAAAAACAATTTTATGGTTTCAGGATTAACTATTTTTAAGAACTAATAAAATTTCGCCATTAATGTTAACTCGAATAACTTGTAGAAGGGGGGGTTGAATACAAGTTATATAATCGTGTCTGATTTTTGCTTGATTATATGAACAAGAATAAACGAATGAATAAAACTCTGTTTGTATTAATAAGATCAAATACAAACTCTACCAAAGGTGTACAATACCTTTAGCAGCTGCTGACAATACAAATCTCTCTCTCTCTGTTTGTACTCTCGTATATTCACGATTACAAACCTCACGAACACTTTTTACAATGATATAGAGAGAGTATTTATAATGCTACCTATCAACTAATAACAGAAAGATATAATCTATACATGACAATGTTCTGTCTTCTAGTCGATAGTTTCCTTCAATAGAAAACTCTTTCCTTCATAATATCTTCTTGCTTGTTCTTCAAACAACGATCCTGTTTTATAGCACTTGCCAGTTTCTATAGCATCCATAATGACATCATCAGTAACATGACTGATATCAGGATTTCATCTTGCATCATCAGTATCTGATCATCATTAGTATTAGACCGTCATCAGGATTTGTTCTTTGTTCCTGACATGTAGTCTCCGATACACTGTTCATTCCTGACTAAACTGTACAGATAACTGGTTTACACATAAATCCTATATATAGTGCTAAATCCTTTATAAGATCAGGATTACAAGAAGTATAATGTGTAAATTCTATTCTTAACATCACAACTTATGAATTATTCCTAACAATCTCCCCCTATTTATGCTTTAAAATCTGAAGCATAAATCTAAGTTGTGGATGTCAAAACATATAACAATACAACCAGAATAGAATTTATGAATGTAGAATTATGAAGTTAAGTACCTCCTTCCAGATGTAGACGTTTATCTAGTACTTAAAAGAAAGAATTTTAACTATTAATGCTGCTCTTCCTTAACCACTTCCTAGCTGAGATTCACCACTGTCACTCCTAGTTCTTCTTTTTACTTCCCTTCGTCTGCTCTTTATCTCCCCCAGTCTGGTGTTGTTGTCTTTGAATTGTCTTTATCTCCCCCTTTTTGACATCATCAACATTCATTCCAAGAAATTCAGAAACAGAACAAATGATATTCATCAGAACTGCTTGATTTTCCATAATTGTGACTTGGTTATCTTCAAGTGATTGAAGTCTTGTTTGCATAGCAATTTGAGAATTCTGAATATCTTTCAAAACATCAGAATGAACTTCAATGTTGGAAGTGCTTCTAGTATCTTCAGAATCAGAATCAGAAAGAACTGTATCTGCAAGTCTTGTAGAAGAAGTTGCTTGTGTTGTATGATATTCAAGTAATAAAACCTGATTAGAAGTATCAACATCTTCATCTTTCTGATCTGGAGCTGAAACATGATCATCATCTCCTTCACCAGTATTCTGTGTACTAACATCTTCAAATCCTGACTCCTCCTTAGAGTGATCAGAGACTATAGATATCTCAATTCTAGCTGATATTGGAAGTACATACAAAGGAACACTAGGATCATTAGGAACTTCATCTGGTCCATATGTATCAAGAGATTGCTTTATCCTGGCACCTCTTCTGTTAATGATTCCTACAAGCCTCTCCTTTTGCTTCTGAGCTTTAACTTCTGGCTTTGCATTGTGATGTGCTAGGTCATTCTTCTGATACATTTTGATGAATGAATAAGTACCAGCATTCATACCAAGATTGTCAGACCAAGATTCAGGAAAAACCTGATCCCAGAAATCAAACGATGGTTTCCTAATTTTCTCTCCCTCACTATGGAGTTGATCATCCATACCCTCATTCTCACTTTGACTTACTAAAGTCAACACTCTTTCTACCTCACCTTTTGCCTGGTCAGGAGCCAGCCTCTCAGTTTGTGGATCTAAGTCCATCTTTTCAAGTGTATCACTCAAATTTGGATAAGTGCTCTCATGACCTACAGAAAAATAGGGGCTAGAAGAAGTTTTCATACCTGAACTCACATGGAGAGAGGGTTCCTCATATGGCAAGGGGCTTGAGGTTTTCTCCAAGGAGTGAGCTGCTATAGTCTCTGAACCCATACAATCATCTTCTTTCCTTCCAGAGACTACAGGCTCCAGTATACCACTTTCAGGTTCTTTACTAAACTCTGATGTCTTCAGTAATACTTCATTAGGCACCATAGTTAGTACATCACCGTCTTTAAGTGTTGTTTGCTGAGACTCACCCTCAAGGTGGATAGACTCTGACTGAATAAAATTTGTTTGATCTTCAGCAAAATCAACCAAAGTCATTCCTCCCATATCATAGGGTATCTCACTTGCATTCTCAGTCATCACAAAAGTCCTTTCAACATCAGCTATCACAGCTCATGAGTCATCCAACCTCTGACTAGATGGTTCTTGTGTTGAAGTGACTGTGATCTGATCTGTCCTACTATTCACCACTGGTGCAATAGTACCTTCTGTTGACTGCTCCCTTCTATCTACTTCCTCCAGTTGTTCACCTTGAGCTGAGGCATCTTCAATAATGACATCTTTGTCAAATAAATATGCATGAAGTGATTGAAGTGCAACATGCTTCGAGAGTCCAAGTTTCTTGACTAATTGTCTTCTGACAGATACATAGAAATACATCTTCATTAAGTCAAGTCTTTGATGTAGAAGTCCATATTCTTCAGGAAATGAAAGTCTAGGAACACTTTCACTTAGAAAATTTAGAACTGGCCTGGAAAGCTTCACTTTTAGAGAGATAAGTCCCATAGCCATTCTGTATGACAATGTAGTTTCCCATGTAGAATCAATATCCAGATCTCTCTTGTCAGATACTGACATAGATGTAGCTTGATGTGTAGAAACCTGCATAATGTTAGTTGGACTAGACTCTGTGTGTGTAGGTGACAATTGAATCTTTCTCCTTGTTCTCCTGGTATAGTGAGCAAAAGATTTATCCTGAGAAGACTCAAGAGGTGTAGACACAGAAGTGATCTTGGGATGAGATCTTTGTTCAATAGACACAGTCTTTTGAGAGACAGTATCCAGTAACTGTTTTCCCTTTTTAAGAACTACAGCCTTTTGGGAGACTACAGCCTGGCTGTGACTAGGTTTTTCATCTCTTTGTGCTAACAAAGAAAGTTGAATTGCAGCCTTCAATTCTGCTCTCTCAGCAAGAGTTAAATCATCATCATCTTCACTAGAATTACTACTACTTGACACAACAAATCTTCTCTTCCTTACAACTGATGTCTTTTGAGAAACACCAGAGGTTGGTTTCTTTGAAAAAATAGGTTGTGGATCAAAATTTGGTTCTTGAATTGTTTCAGAGACTATAATGTTTTGGGCTACTTGGGTAGACACAGGTGGGTTCTCCTCCAAATGAGATTCCTGAGCCATTTCACCACAAAAGAAAGAAGAATTGTAGAGAGTAGGAAGATGAGTTTTAAGAATTACCTAAAAATGACGTGGATAATGAATTGCAGGTATTTCATCTAGATTCTTTTCATTGTCCTTCTTTATAATGTCAGAGAAAATTCTCTTTTATTGTACATAAGAAGAAACACAATGTTCCCTACCAAATCTAGCTTCAATATCAGGAATAAAATGGTTAATAAACATTTGCATAAATCTATGATAATAAACCATTTTCCTTTTTTGATCTCTTAACCCAAGTTTGATACACATCTGACTTAAGATAATATGACCAATGTTAACTACTCTGTCATAAAGCAAACTATAAGCAATATGTGATGTAACAGAAGTAATTTGCTGAAAAGAACTACATTTACCAGTAAAACATTTAGCAATTTGATCAAAGAAGAAAGACCATTCCTTTCTAAGAAAAGACCTATTCAACTGGCTCATGTTGTCTAGAGGTCCACTATAACCTAATTCAGACAACATAGTTCTCACATTATCATCAGATGGTACATTCTCATAAATCAAACTAACAGGTAAGTGAAGTACTGAATTAACAACAGATTCAGTAATATCAAATGAGTCTTGTCCTAAGTGTAGAACAATCTTACCTGATTGACTCTGAGTAGAATCAATTACCTCAGCATTCTCCCAAGCTTGTGAAATAGCTGCTTGATTAATCTGTGGAGATGCTGTCAATGCATAACTTAATGGTCCATTCGCCAGAAAGTCCATGATTGGATGAAAATCAGTTAATACTCCTTCCTTGTTGGTGATAGCTGCTACATGATTGTTCATCATAAAATCAAAGTCACCAAACTTGAAAGCTACTGACTTAGGTAATCTTCTCTGAGCTGCCATTGATTTTGATCTGAAAAAGAACTTGAAAAAAATTCTTGAAATGGATTAGTGATTTTGAAAACTCAAGAGTGGTTTTTGCTTTAGAGAATGTAAAATTAGAGAAAGCAATTACACGATTAGAGTTTCAAAACAAATATATTTCACAAATCTTTCAGACCATTATTGTAAGAACCCTAATTTTTGGTAATATTTTATTTTATTTAACATCTTGTGGCAATGTCAATATGGAACCTTTCTGGTCATCCCTGTGATTAATAGAATTGATTGTCTGAGAAACTGTGTTGTTGTATTCCCTATGTAAGATAAAAAAGGGAGATTGTGAAGGCAGGGGTTTTATTGTTAGTGAGATTTATAAAACTTGGGATTTGAGAATGATTAGAGTGTTACAAGATTTATTAAGGATCATGACAAGGAATTATGGACATTAGAGGAATTTACACAATTAGTACTTAAGGAATTATAGGGGAAATCTCTACGCGACAAAATATTATTACGAGAGATTAATTAAGATACGATACGAATTAAAGATTAGATAATAAGCATTGGTGGGAGAATAATAATACAAGGAATAGTATTGCATGCAAGCCCATGCAACCAAGTAGTTAGAAACCTAGCAAACTAGTTGGCCATTGGAAGATGAATAGTGTTTAGTTGCATTACTTTTTCAAAAGTGGAGACAAGAGTACATGAGAGCCATACCTATAGCCATATCTAGATTTGTACCATACTAATACATACAATTATATGTAACACCCAATCAAATGTTCAACCACACAAACATAAAAAGAAAAAAATCAAACTCTCCCCCCCCTTGCTATTTGCTCTCGGCCAAGAACAAGTGAGGAAGAAAGAAATTTCTTTCTCCCACTTCTCATCACTCATAAATCATAACATAATTCCTAGGTCATCTACATCATCTAATCAAGGTATGCTAGCAATTTCACTCCATTTCATCCATCCAATTCCAAGTTATAAATTGTTAAAGTTTGGATGAATAGTAACCAAGTTTGTTCTTCCTTTAGATCTTGCATTGTGAGTGTTGTAGGAGGCCATCCAAGGTGTCATTAAGTTGTATAAAGATTGTTCAAAGTCTCTAGGAGCTCAAGAAGGTATGAAATCTCAAACCACCCTTGGTTATGTGTTGTTCATGTAGTATGGTAGTGGATCCATGCATTTTAGGGGTTATCTTGGATGTATATGTATTGGATAACATGGATCTTAGGTTTTGATGTTGAGATGGTGAATTTTATGACTATGGTGAACATATATATCTCCATGAGTGTTATGAGCCATGATCTAAGTGTTTTAAGTGGTGTTTATGTTATGGAAGCATGAAAAATGGTTGATCTAAGTGATTTGAGCTTGCTGATTTTATCCAGGAACTTTGATCTGTGTTGTAGCACGATTTTGGACACCCAAATGATGTCCCCTGATGTCCTACCTTATATTGTTGGAAATATAATTGAATGTAGTTTCTGGATATGTAAGATTCATATCTAGGTGATGTGTGGATTTTTAGTTCTGGCCGGAGGAGTGAATTTTGTTTCTGGACAATGGACTGCATTAAGCGACCCCCTTGTGAACCTTGTTTAAACACCTTAAAAAATATTTGGGATCATGGAAAAATTTGAGAACGTAGGTAATGCAGTGGTGAAGACCACCCAAAAAGAATTGGATTAAAATATGAATTTTTGAATTTTATAAAAATGTTAGAGTAAATTTCGCGCAAGGGAAAAAGTCGTTAGTGGAGCATAATTCTAGGAGTAATGGTTATGGTTCGAATGTGGTAACTAAATTAAGTCGAATAAGTGACGAGCGTAATCGAGTGATGACATGGACCTATAGAGGGGCTAGAGAGTCATAAGACGAAGTCGTTAAGTTAATTTCGTATCCCCTTAAAACCCTGTAATTAGAAAGAAGTTGTTAAGGTACTAACGAACGATTATTGTTTATGTATAGATCGTTCGAATTCGCACGCTCGACCACCCCAACCAAACCAAGGCAAGTTACTTTTCAAAACTTATCCCTATACAAGGATTTTCACTGTTGTGTTTGTAGTTTTCAAATTATATCAAATGCTATGTTTATCGAAGTATTGATGCAATTGAGATTGAACAAGTACATGTATGCTTTTACCCCTTGAACTTAGATTGAAATGTTTTCTTCGGACAACGACTCTAGCAATAGAGGTCGTAGCGGTCCGTATATATTATTGATCGGGGAGCGGTATATTATTATATCGTATCTATATTGCGAAAACCCGAAGGGTCATTCGGGTGGTATCGTATATTCAAATAACTATTATTATATCTTCGTAAATACTCGAAACCCTATCTTGGATTAAAAGTTTATTTTATTAAATAATTATTTTATTAATTATTAATATTAAATCTTAAAATATCATTTAATAATTATTGTTCACTATTTTAAAAACAAAGTTAATCCAAGATACCTTTTAATACTTTCAAACTCGAACTTTTTCGAACTCAAAACATTTTCGAAAACCCCCGGTCAGGTTCTGCTTCTTGTATGATTTCAAGAATTATCGGTCGACTGATGTCGAACCACAACTACTCTGTTTTCAATCAAAATCAAGTTTTTAAAAGAAAAAGAAAAAGGGACTCTGGCAGGTGTGGGAACCGTTGACGAACGATTCCCGGGATGTGTAAGCGGCCGTGAGCCAGGCGGTCCATCACTTATTATTCCGGCCCAGGTGTTGCCGAAGGATGATTACGGATGTAGTTTTCATCGAGGGTGATTACGGATGTAGTTTTCACTCGGGGATAGTTACGGATGTAGTTTCTATCCTTCTACCGGTAGAGAAGACCCGCGGATTATTGGACTCGGATGTGGCGACTGATCATCGTCAATCCCTGTCAGGTTTTATGTTTTCTTTAAGTCCCATTCCTCCACTTTGGAAAAATGCTTTGACACTGCATCTTAGGCCTATGTGCCAGTTGCCGATAGTGTCCTATTTTGATGAGAAATATGTTGACTTTATGCAGTAGCTAGAACTGCAAGGTTATTCTGAAAACAAGGGCACGTCCTGGTGCACCTTTGAAATTTACCAAGTAATGACAAATGATTTTATAACTGATTGATACAACGAGTTTAATGACTGTTATACATATGAAATGCTATATTGCTTACCTTATACTTATATTCTTGCTGAGCTATAGTTGCTCACCCTTGCTTGTTTTCAAATTTTACAAACACAACAGCTAAGAGAAATGGCAAGAACCTGTCAGACTGTTCGAAAGCAGGTGACTAGACCCCAGGCTGCAGTTAAGATCCCACCGGTAGGCCCCATTAGCCGGATTGGTTGGCAGCTTTTGTTAGTTCGTTTTATTTATAAGTATGACCTGTGCAAGGCAGTGTACCGTAACAAACTTTCAAGCCGCCAACTTCGCTTCATATCGAAGTGTTGCTGGTAGCATAAATGCTATTTAATTCGGTCTGTAATAACTCTAAAACTGTTACTTTTGCTTAATCAAATGTATGACGTTTCTGAGACTCTAACCTGTGTGTGCGTGTGTGTGTGTGGTGTGAGTTTATTGTGGGTCGATGGTTGTTTATTTATATTATGTGCAAGAACAAGTATGTTAATAATGGAAAATGGACCGTGAGCGCCTAGATCTCCGACCCCGGATCTGGGGGCGTCACAGAAATGGTATCAGAGAGAAGGTTACAGTTCTCAGAAACGATAGTAATTTAGGAAAGCAACCATAATAATACGAATAATATAACACTAATAATAATCCCATTAATACCTAGAGCTCTCATCGAGTTCACAGTCGGGTTATCGGATGTAGCCCTGACTTCTAAGGCCCGTGAGGGAACTACTTCTTAAACCCTTCTTTTTGGTTAGTAACCTAGCTTATTTCCCTTGTGTAGATGGAGGATATACCAGACCCTGAGGCCTATGAGAGGGAGCATGATGAGGCACTACTGAGAGAGACTGAGGACCCTGTTGAGGATACTGATGCTGACCCTGAACTGGGCCCCTGGATTACGATATTAGGGGATACTGATGATGAGGATCCCGAGGAGGAGCCCTTTATGGAGCCTGAGCCTGTTACCCCCTCCCCTGTGGCCACTGATAAGGAGAGTGTGCGATCCGGTGAGGACCGTGTTGTGTCACCCCCACCCTCTCCACAGTCATTGAGCCCCACTTCTTCAGATGATGACCCCGAGGAGGATACTTCTAGTGAGGAGGAGCGTGACCCTACCCCTGCTCCTGCTCCTGCCCCTGTTATGCCACCCCCACCACTGGACCTACCCCCGGTGTCGGGCGCTGAGCACGCCTATGTCGTGCAGTTCATGACCCGAGACTTACTTTCTGCCGAGGCCCGACTTACTGAGGCGAGGAGGGTGATAGTGGAGGAGCGCGAGGCGCGCTTGAGGATCCAGGCTGAGATGAGGACTACTGTTGCTAGGAGGACTAGAGCTCGACTCCACAGGATTGAGAGGAGGAGTCGCGAGAGGGTTCTCGGATTAGGGATCCGCGGGGGCGGAGTGATCCAGGCTAGGGATGTTAGACGTGCTGTGCGTCGTGCATTTGCCCGAGTGAGGGCCTTGCTCCGTCGCGGTGCGGCCCCGTGATGTGTTACTGATAGCTCAGTCCCTAGGTTCAGATGACATTAGTGTGTCGATTTTGCGGGATAGTTGACTTGTGCAGTGGCGTCCTTTCTGACCAGTGGACGAGTAGACTGACCTACATATATTTAGATGTGACTACGGATAGGATGTACGGATGTAGCCTACTTTTGTGTAGCCCTGACTATTCGGATTATGTACTTATATTTGTTCCACTTTTGCTGGACTTTGACATCGGAACTATGTATTTGGCTCTAACATCCAAACTTTGTGACAACCCTTGTACCGTACTTATTTAGTTTCAGTTTCCTTGATATTGTCTCAATTGCTTTACTTTCCGATGCCATGCTCTACTGTTTTGATATACAACTGTGATTATACAACTGCTACAAGCCACAAATACAACCATACTGTTTCAAATTACGATATGTGATTTCAAATTGTTCTCCACATTTTCCAAAAATATTCCTACAATTTTTCAAAAATAAACCTTTCAAAAAAAAAAAAAAAACGGTTTTAGTTATTTAAAAATTTCGAAAATATTTCTATAAGTTCGAAGTTTTGAAATCTTGGAAATTCCTACAAATGTTTTCGAACCACGTAACGACTTCCCCTAAAAAGGTTTTACAGTTTATCGCCATCATAAGGGCACTACGAGTTTCGAAATTTTAACCCTGTATAAAGAGGAACAATACGTTCCTGACTTCTCTAAATACGGTCAAATAATCTGCAAACCCTAACCCATTTTTGTCTTATTATCAGAATCATGCCACCCAGAAGAATGAACACTCGAGCTCACCCGGCCAACTCTGAAGGCCAGGGTAGCCACCATGGGCCGGAAGGCCACCAAAACCGAGAGAGAGAGGATCAGAACCTGAGCGAGGATGAAGGTAGTGACTATAACTTGTTTGATAACTCTGAGTATGATGAAGAGGAAGCTGAAGATGATACCCTAGAGGTGGAAAACCCAAGGGGAGACCCTATGGAGCGATTCATGGACCTACTTAGGCAGAACTTGGACCGTCCCCCGGTTCAGCCACCACCCAACAATGCGAATGCCAATGCCTTTCGGAATTTCAAATCCCTGAAACCCCCGGAGTTTAAGGGAACTGCAGACCCGGTCGAGGCAAGAGCCTGGCTGAAAGAAATGGAAAAATCTTTTGAGATACTAGGAGTCGCTGAAGAGCAGAAAACTGTTTTCGCCACCTACCTCCTGAAGGGTGAGGCAAACTACTGGTGGGAAGCTAAAAAGAATTTGGAGGGAAGAGGTGTGGTGACCTGGGAGAGGTTTAGCGAGTTGTTCTTGGAAAAGTATTTCCCTAGGTTCATGGAAACACAAATGGAGCTGAAATTTTTGGAACTCAAGTAAGGCAACATGATGGTGGCCGAGTATGAGGCAAGATTTACTGAGCTGTCAAGGTTTGTGCCGGAATATGTGAACTCTGAGGCGAAGAGGGCCCGGAGGTTTCAATTGGGGCTAAAGCAATGGATTCAGAATCGTGTGGCGGTTCTTGAGCTGACAGACTATGCCACCCTGGTACAGAAAGCGTCGATTGTTGAGGCTGGAAGTGAACAGATGCAGAAGGAGAGGGAAGGAAAGAAGAGGAAGTTTGACAGTCGAAAGGGAAACTCTGCGGGAGGGAGCTTTCCGAGCAAGTTTAAGTGAGGAACAGTGTCCCAGCCCAGCGGAAACTTTGGAACCAAGAGAGCTGAAAGTTGGAGTGTGGGCCAGGGCGGCCGACCACAGGGATCATCGTACTCTACCCCACCCCGAGCCCCACTCCCGGAATGCAATAAATGTGGAAGGAAACATGCGGGCGTGTGTAACCTGCAAGATGTGAAGTGCTTCAAGTGTGGGCTGACGGGACATTATGCTAACACCTGTCGAGGGACTAGTAACAACACCAGTGCTGGAGGTAATTGCTTCAAGTGTGGGAAACCAGGGCACCGAATGAGGGAATGTATGTCCTCTGGGCCAACTGCATCAAGAGTGAGTGGAACTGCTTCTAACAGGGCCCCTACTGCAAGAACTTTTAACATGACTGTGCAAGATGCCGTGAGGAACACGGATGTGATCGCAGGTACCCTACCACTCAACTCAGTTAATGCGAATGTTTTATTTGATTCGGGAGCCACCAAGTCTTTCATATCTCTAGATTTTGTATGTCGGTTAGGCCTTAAGACTGAACCACTGAGAGACAGACTGCAAGTAGAGATAGCTAATCATGAAATTATTCCTGTTAACCAAGTATGTCCAGGTTGCGACCTAGAAATAGAAGGGCGACACTTTCGGGTAGATTTAATACCTTTTAAATTAGGGGAGTTTGACGTAATAATAGGTATGGATTGGTTGACAACCCATGGAGCTCATATTGATTGCGTGAAGAAGAAAGTGAGTTTAAGACTGCCAGGGGATAAGGAAGTAGTGTTTAGTGGGAAACGACAAACCCAAAAGTTCCTGACTATGATTCAAGCTAAAAGGCTGTTACGTAAGGGATGTGAAGCTTATCTAGCCTATGTAAAGGATACCAAGAAGGAAGCACCCAACCTACAGGAAATCCCAGTCGTTAATGAGTTCGCGGACGTATTTCCGGATGATCTTCCAGGACTACCACCTGATAGAGACATCGAGTTCGATATAGATTTAGTTCCGGGCACGGCCCCAATTTCAAAAGCCCCATATAGGCTAGCCCCAGTGGAGATGAAAGAGTTGGCCACCCAATTGCAAGAGCTGTTGGATAAAGGAATGTTAAGACCTAGTGTGTCACCGTGGGGAGCCCCGGTGCTATTCGTGAAAAAGAAAGATGGCAGTATGAGATTATGCATAGACTACAGGGAGTTGAATAAGGTGACCATCAAGAATAAGTATCCTTTGCCCAGAATAGATGACCTGTTTGACCAACTAAAGGACGCGGTTTATTTTTCCAAGATCGATTTGAGAACCGGGTACCACCAGTTAAGGATTAAGCCAGAAGATATACCAAAGACGGCCTTTCGCACCCGGTACGGACACTATGAGTTTTTAGTAATGTCGTTTGGGTTAACAAATGCACCCGCAGCTTTCATGGACTTAATGAATCGAGTATTCAAGAAGTATCTGGACAAGTGTGTTATAGTCTTCATCGATGACATCTTGATTTATTCCAAGACGAAAGAGGAACATGCAGAGCACTTGAGGATTGTATTGGGAGCGTTAAGAGAAGAAAAGTTGTACGCTAAGTTCTCGAAGTGTGAATTTTGGTTGAAGGAAGTTCAGTTTTTGGGACATGTGATTAGCGAACAAGGCATCCTAGTGGACCCAGCCAAAATAGAGGCTGTATCAAACTGGGAGAGACCAACCACTCCGACAGAGGTGAGAAGTTTCATAGGATTGGCCGGCTACTATAGGAGATTTGTCCAAGACTTTGCCAGGATAGCAGCCCCTTTGACCCGGCTAACTCGCAAGACCGAGAAGTTTGTGTGGACTGAAAAATGCGAAGAGAGCTTTCAAGAGTTGAAAAAGAGGTTGGTGACAGCACCAGTACTAGCCCTACCGGATGATAAGGGAGATTTTGTGATTTATAGCGACGCGTCCCATAAAGGTTTAGGGTGTGTGCTTATGCAGCACGGTAAGGTGATTGCGTATGCGTCCAGACAACTTAAGGAGTATGAGATAAGATACCCCACCCATGATTTGGAATTAGCAGCAATAGTCTTTGCTTTGAAGATCTGGAGACATTATCTTTACGGAGAAAAGTGTGAAATCTACACGGATCACAAGAGCTTAAAGTACATATTCACTCAGAAAGAGTTAAACATGAGGCAGAGGAGATGGTTAGAGCTAATCAAAGATTATGACTGTGAGATTCATTATCACCCAGGGAAGGCCAACGTGGTGGCCGATGCACTTAGCCGAAAGGAGAAGCTTAAGATGATAACGTCAGTGGACGAATTAATCAAGGACCTTGAGAAACTGGAGATTGAAGTGAGGCTACCAGGAATTGGACAAGAAAGTCTAATGGAAATAAAAGTCCAACCACCGCTATTGGAAAAGATTAAGTTATGCCAGGAGAAGAAGATAGAAGAAGAAAAGAATTCGATGGAGAAAATTTTGACTGGCGAAGAAATTAGGTGTGAGAAGGATGGGAATGGAGTTATGAGGTACGCATCTAGGATATGGATCCCGAACGTTCGAGAATTAAAAGATAAGATTTTGCAAGAGGCTCATAGTTCAAGGTATTCGATTCACCCTGGAGGCACTAAGATGTATAGGGATTTGAAAGAGTATTATTGGTGGCCAAATATGAAGAAGGACGTAGCAGAGTGGGTAAGTAAATGCTTGACATGTCAAAGAGTGAAGGCCGAACACCAGAGGCCTAGTGGATTGTTGCAACCCTTAGAGATACCCGAGTGGAAGTGGGAGCAGATTGCGATGGACTTTGTAGTCGGATTACCTAGGACCAAGACTAATCATGACGCCATTTGGGTAATTATTGATAGATTGACCAAGTCAGGCCATTTTCTTCCAATCAACGAGAGATACACCGTCGACAAGCTGGTAGATATCTACTTAAAAGAGATTGTGGTTAGGCATGGGGTTCCTGTGAGCATTGTATCATATAGAGACCCAAGATTCAACTCCCGGTTCTGGAGGAGTTTTCAGGATTGTGTGGGGACCAAACTAAACATGAGTACCGCATACCATCCCCAAACAAACGGACAGAGTGAGAGAACCATCCAGACCATTGAGGACATGTTGAGAGTGTGTGCCATAGATTTCAAGGGAAGTTGGGACGATCACTTGCCGTTGATCGAATTTTCCTACAACAATAGTTACCATGCGAGTATAGGCATGCCCCCCATATGAAGCTTTGTACGGACGAAGATGTCGGTCTCCTTTGTGTTGGGAAGAGGTAGGAGAGCGGAAGATTTTAGGGCCGGAGCTGGTCCAACAGACGAGAGAAACTATCGAACTCATAAGAGGACGGCTGGTAGCGGCCCAAGACAGACAGAAGAAGTATGCGGACCAGTCCCGCAAGGATAAGGAATATGAGGTAGGAGAGTTTGTGATGTTAAAAGTATCACCGTGGAAGGGATTGATGAGATTTGGTAAGAAGGGGAAACTAAGCCCGAGATTTATTGGACCTTTTGAGATCTTGAAACGAGTTGGAAAGTTAGCCTATGAATTAGCTTTACCTCCGAGCTTACAGCAAGTACATAATGTGTTCCATGTGTCCATGTTACGACCCTATCATACCGACTTCCGACATGTGATAGAACATGATCAAGTGGATCTGCAACCAGACTTAACATATGTGGAGCAACCCGTAGAAATTATGGATAGAAAAGAACAGGTGCTGAGGAATAAGGTTGTCAAACTAGTGAGAGTCTTGTGGAGGAACCAGAATGTCGAAGAATCAACATGGGAACTAGAAAGCGCAATGCGTGAAAAGCACCCCCAACTGTTTTCAACCTGATTCCGGGACGGAATCCTTTTAAGGAGGGGAGGCTGTAAGAACCCTAATTTTTGGTAATATTTTATTTTATTTAACATCTTGTGGCAATGTCAATATGGAACCTTTCTGGTCATCCCTGTGATTAATAGAATTGATTGTCTGAGAAACTGTGTTGTTGTATTCCCTATGTAAGATAAAAAAGGGAGATTGTGAAGGCAGGGGTTTTATTGTTAGTGAGATTTATAAAACTTGGGATTTGAGAATGATTAGAGTGTTACAAGATTTATTAAGGATCATGACAAGGAATTATGGACATTAGAGGAATTTACACAATTAGTACTTAAGGAATTATAGGGGAAATCTCTACGCGACAAAATATTATTACGAGAGATTAATTAAGATACGATACGAATTAAAGATTAGATAATAAGCATTGGTGGGAGAATAATAATACAAGGAGTAGTATTGCATGCAAGCCCATGCAACCAAGTAGTTAGAAACCTAGCAAACTAGTTGGCCATTGGAAGATGAATAGTGTTTTTTTTTTTTTTTTTTGTCACAGAAGATGAATAGTGTTTAGTTGCATTACTTTTTCAAAAGTGGAGACAAGAGTACATGAGAGCCATACCTATAGCCATATCTAGATTTGTACCATACTAATACATACAATTATATGTAACACCCAATCAAATGTTCAACCACACAAACACAAAAAGAAAAAAATCAAACTCTCCCCCCCCCCCTTGCTATTTGCTCTCGGCCAAGAACAAGTGAGGAAGAAAGAAATTTCTTTCTCCCACTTCTCATCACTCATAAATCATAACATAATTCCTAGGTCATCTACATCATCTAATCAAGGTATGCTAGCAATTTCACTCCATTTCATCCATCCAATTCCAAGTTATAAATTGTTAAAGTTTGGATGAATAGTAACCAAGTTTGTTCTTCCTTTAGATCTTGCATTGTGAGTGTTGTAGGAGGCCATATAAGGTGTCATTAAGTTGTATAAAGATTGTTCAAAGTCTCCAGGAGCTCAAGAAGGTATGAAATCTCAAACCACCCTTGGTTATGTGTTGTTCATGTAGTATGGTAGTGGATCCATGCATTTTAGGGGTTATCTTGGATGTATATGTATTGGATAACATGGATCTTAGGTTTTGATGTTGAGATGGTGAATTTTATGAGTATGGTGAACATATATATCTCCATGAGTGTTATGAGTCATGATCTAAGTGTTTTAAGTGGTGTTTATGTTATGGAAGCATGAAAAATGGTTGATCTAAGTGATTTGAGCTTGCTGATTTTATCCAGGAACTTTGATCTGTGTTGTAGCACGATTTTGAACACCCAAATGATGTCCCCTGATGTCCTACCTTATATTGTTTGAAAGATAATTGAATGTAGTTTCTGGATATGTAAGATTCATAGCTAGGTGATGTGTGTATTTTTAGTTATGGCCGGAGGAGTGAATTTTGTTTCTGGACAATGGACTGCATTAAGTGACCCCCTTGTGAACCTTGTTTAAACACCTTAAAAAATATTTGGGATCATGGAAAAATTTGAGAACGTAGGTAATGCAGTGGTGAAGACCACCCAAAAAGAATTGGATTAAAATATGAATTTTTGAATTTTATAAAAATGTTAGAGTAAATTTCGCGCAAGGGAAAAAGTCGTTAGTGGAGCATAATTCTAGGAGTAATGGTTATGGTTCGAATGTGGTAACTAAATTAAGTCGAACAAGTGACGAGCGTAATCGAGTGATGACATGGACCTATAGAGGGGCTAGAGAGTCATAAGACGAAGTCGTTAAGTTAATTTCGTATCCCCTTAAAACCCCGTAATTAGAAAGAAGTTGTTAAGGTACTAACGAACGATTATTGTTTATGTATAGATCGTTCGAATTCGCACGCTCGACCACCCCAACCAAACCAAGGCAAGTTACTTTTCAAAACTTATCCCTATACAAGGATTTTCACTGTTGTGTTTGTAGTTTTCAAATTATATCAAATGCTATGTTTATCGAAGTATTGATGCAATTGAGATTGAACAAGTACATGTATGCTTTTACCCCTTGAACTTAGATTGAAATGTTTTCTTCGGACAACGACTCTAGCAATAGAGGTCGTAGCGGTCCGTATATATTATTGATCGGGGAGCGGTATATTATTATATCGTATCTATATTGCGAAAACCCGAAGGGTCATTCGGGTGGTATCGTATATTCAAATAACTATTATTATATCTTCGTAAATAGTCGAAACCCTATCTTGGATTAAAAGTTTATTTTATTAAATAATTATTTTATTAATTATTAATATTAAATCTTAAAATATCATTTAATAATTATTGTTCACTATTTTAAAAACAAAGTTAATCCAAGATACCTTTTAATACTTTCAAACTCGAACTTTTTCGAACTCAAAACATTTTCGAAAACCCCCGGTCAGGTTCTGCTTCTTGTATGATTTCAAGAATTATCGGTCGACTGATGTCGAACCACAACTACTCTGTTTTCAATCAAAATCAAGTTTTTAAAAGAAAAAGAAAAAGGGACTCTGGCAGGTGTGGGAACCGTTGACGAACGATTCCCGGGATGTGTAAGCGGCCGTGAGCCAGGCGGTCCATCACTTATTATTCCGGCCCAGGTGTTGCCGAAGGATGATTACGGATGTAGTTTTCATCGAGGGTGATTACGGATGTAGTTTTCACTCGGGGATAGTTATGGATGTAGTTTCTATCCTTCTACCGGTAGAGAAGACCCGCGGATTATTGGACTCGGATGTGGCGACTGATCATCGTCAATCCTTGTCAGGTTTTATGTTTTCTTTAAGTCCCATTCCTCCACTTTGGAAAAATGCTTTGACACGCATCTTAGGCCTATGTGCCAGTTGCCGATAGTGTCCTATTTTGATGAGAAAGATGTTGACTTTATGCAGTAGCTAGAACTGCAAGGTTATTCTGAAAACAAGGGCACGTCCTGGTGCACCTTTGAAATTTACCAAGTAATGACAAATGATTTTATAACTGATTGATACAACGAGTTTAATGACTGTTATACATATGAAATGCTATATTGCTTACCTTATACTTATATTCTTGCTGAGCTATAGTTGCTCACCCTTGCTTGTTTTCAAATTTTACAAACACAACAGCTAAGAGAAATGGCAAGAACCTGTCAGACTGTTCGAAAGCAGATGACTAGACCCCAGGCTGCAGTTGAGATCCCACCGGTAGGCCCCATTAGCCGGATTGGTTGGCAGCTTTTGTTAGTTCGTTTTATTTATAAGTATGACCTGTGCAAGGTAGTGTACCGTAACAAACTTTCAAGCCGCCAACTTCGCTTCATATCGAAGTGTTGCTGGTAGCATAAATGCTATTTAATTCGGTCTGTAATAACTCTAAAACTGTTACTTTTGCTTAATCAAATGTATGACGTTTCTGAGACTCTAACCTGTGTGTGCGTGTGTGTGTGTGGTGTGAGTTTATTGTGGGTCGATGGTTGTTTATTTATATTATGTGCAAGAACAAGTATGTTAATCATGGAAAATGGACCGTGAGCGCCTAGATCTCCGACCCCGGATCTGGGGGCGTCACAATTATCCCACGTTGACACGTAGATTGACAGGTGTCAGTCCCTGAAAAATGCGGTTATCCATGATTTTTGGAAAATAAAATCCAAAATTGATTTTCATGAAATAAATCAGGGTATTAATAATCAATACTGATCAGCTTCCTTTTCCTGTTGACATCTCATGAAAATAGTCACAAAATACAATGTGATTTAGAAATATGATAATTCTCAAATCCTGATGGTCACATATGAAATCCTGATCAATATCATCCTGATTTCAGAGACTTAATTGGAGTTTCCACGTGGCATTTTTCTTTTATCTGAAAAGAAATAAATAATTAAACTGAACAACAATGAATTGGTTAGATATATTCAATATTTCTTGAAAACAAGAAATACAGTCATATGCAATAATTAGCATCTGACTTCATTAAAACTTCCAAGTGACTGTTCAGCTTCTCACGTCTTTCTTTAAAAGAAACAGATGCCTTATGCCATTCTCTATAAACCTTTCAATTTCTGTTCTTCACAACAATGCTCCTCAAACCAAAATTCCATTTAAATCCATTCTTTAGATCTTTCACGGTCGATGAACATCCTGTTCTTGATCATCTCTTTGAAAAGATGACTCTTCTCATCGAACTAATCATGGATGGATTGGTTTTCGATAATATCCAGAGGTTTCTCCTAGAACATCCATCTGTTGGATACAATCTTCCCCTAACCTCTTCAAAACTTGAGGATGAAGAATTTGGCCGAGAGTCTGAGGTTGATCTTGATGGAGATGCTATTCATTTAAGTTAGCTACTCTCATTCAAGTCGCCCAGACAAGGAATCCAAGAGTAAATGAGGCTATTCAATCCCCTGATGGATTTTTTGAGATGCTCCTTGTCCTGTACCTCAAAATTCATATCAATAGACAAGTATAGGATTATCAGTAGAAGTTAGACAAAAAGATGTTGTATTTCATTTCCATATATGTAATGATTTCAATTAATGAAAATACAATTTCTTATTATCTACTTGTCTTTTGATTATGAATGATGTATAAATTATCAGTATGCAAATATTAAAACATGCTGGCATAGACTTAACACGTCATAGAATTAGATTACTACACAAAGTAAACGTCAGGATCTGAAACAAATTTTCATAATCCTGATACTGACACAATACTGATGACGTCAGCATCCTGATAACAAATCTAATCCTGATGATTATTAACAAGTCTATCATACTGAAATTTATCAAGGCAAAGTGTTATAGCTAAAGCATTTAACAATCAAATATAGATCCTGACAAGAATATCAAGTCTATAAGCTAAAAACAACATACCTTGCTACTATTGCAGATTTTAATGATCTAGAAATTTAACATTCCTAACTCACTTACTAATCTACTGAATGTAGTCTCATCAAGTGGTTTAGTTAGAATATCTGCAAGCTGTTTGTCAGTAGGAACAAAATGGAGTTCCACAGTACCATTCTTAATATGTTCTCTAATAAAATGATACCTGACATCAATGTGCTTAGTCCTTGAATGTTGAACTGGATTTTCTACAATTTTAATAGCACTAGTATTATCACAAAACATAGGAATATTACTAAGTGTCATACCATAATCCATCAACTGATTTCTTATCCAAAGGAGCTGTGCACAACAACTGCCTGCTGCTATGTACTCAGCTTCTGCAGTTGAGGTTGAGACAGATTGTTGCTTCTTGCTTGCCCAAGAAATCAATCTGTTTCCCAAGAATTGACATGTACCTGTAGTGCTTTTCCTGTCTATTTTACACCCTGCATAATCAGAGTCTGAATAGCCAATTAGAAAGAAATCAGATTCTCTAGGGTACCACAAACCAAGATTTGGAGTTCCTTTGAGATATCTAAAAATTCTCTTCACAGCAATTAAATGAGATTCCTTAGGATCACTTTGGAATCTAGCACATAAACAGGTAGAAAACATTATATCTGGCCTACTTGCAGTTAGATATAACAATGAGCCTATCATGCCTCTATAACTAGTATTATCCACACTCTTCCCCTTAGGATCAGAGTCTAGTTTAGTGGCTGTTGCCATGGGTGTTTTTGCAACTGCATAGTCTTGAAAGTCAAACCTTCTTAAAAGATCTTTGATATACTTTGACTGATTAATGAAAATACCAGTCTCAGTCTGTTTGACCTGCAAGCCTAAGAAATAATTTAATTCACCCATCATGCTCATCTGATACTTAGACTGCATAAGCTTACTAAACTTAGCACACAACTTTTCATTAGTAGAGCCAAAAATAATATCATCAACATAAACTTGAACTAAAAGCAATTCACCTTTTATCTTTCTAAAGAATAGAGTTTTGTCAATTGTACCTCTTGTGAAGCCATTTTCAAGAAGAAATTTAGACAAAGTCTGATACCATGCTCTTGGTGCCTGCTTTAGTCCATAGAGTGCCTTGTCAAGTTTGTAGACATGATTTAGAAATTTTGGATCAACAAATCCAGGTGGCTGTTCCACATATACTTCCTCATCAAGTTTGCCATTTAGAAAAGCACTCTTTACATCCATCTGGTATACCTTGAATTTTGAATGAGCTGCAAATGCAAGAAACATTCTGATTGCTTCCAATCTTGCTACAGGTGCAAAGGTCTCATCATAATCAATTCCTTCTTCCTGAGAATAACCCTTGGCCACCAGTCTTGCTTTGTTTCTTACAATCATACCAGATTCATCTAGCTTGTTTCTGAAAACCCATCTTGCACCAACAATAGATCTATCTTTAGGTCTTGGTACCAGTTTCCAGACTTTGTTTCTCTCAAACTCATTTAACTCCTCCTGCATTGCAATTACCCAATCAGGATCCTGTAAGGCTTCTTCAACCTTCTTAGGTTCATTCTTTGAGAGAAAGCAACTATACAAGCATTCATTTTGAATTGATCTTCTAGTTCGAACACCACTATTTGGATCACCAATAATCAAATCTTCAGTATGATCCTTGGTCCATTTTCTAACAGGTGGTAGATTAACTCTGCTAGTCTCTCCCCCTAAGTTAGTGGTATCTCTTATAGAAGAATTCTCTCTGCCTTCAATAACTCTCCTTTGATCAGTAGAATCAGTAGATTCCATATTGCTGCTAGTTACTGATCTTCCTTCAGTAGACTTTGAAAGATCAGTTACTGATGGAATAGACTCTGAAAGATCAGTTCCTGATGGAGTAGACTCTGAATAGCTAGTCTGCTCCTGATGATCAATGTGTTCTCTTTGATTTATTTGCTCCCCCTCAACAGTAGCATTCCTTTGAGAAGCAATAGAAATTCCTTCTGGAGAAACTTCATCATCACTGGAGAGTATTTCAGAATTCTTCAGATTTTCAAATTCCAATTTGTCATGGCTTTCATCAGTTTGCAAAATTCCAAATTTCTTATCATCAAATGCAACATGAATTGATTCCATAACAATGTGAGTTCTGAGATTATAAACTTTGAAGGCCTTAGATGCTGAATATCCTAGAAAAATTGCTTCATCCGATTTGGCTTCAAATTTTCCAAGTTGTTCTAGATGAACTTTTAGGACATAGCATTTGCATCCAAAGATGTGAAAGTATTTCACACTTGGTTTCTTTCCTTTGATCATCTCATAGGGAGTTTTTCCATGACTATTTACCAAGGTACAGTTTTGAGTGAAACATGCAGTGTTAATAGCTTCTGCCCAAAAGTAGGTTGGAAGTTTTGCATCTGCAAGCATGGTTCTTGCTGCCTCTATGAGAGTCCTGTTCTTTCTTTCCACTACACCATTCTGCTGAGGTGTACCAGGTGCAGAAAACTATTGAGTGATTCCATTGTCTGCAAAAAACCCCTCCATTGTAGAATTCTTGAATTCTGTACCATTGTCACTCCTAAGTACTTTAACTTTATACTCAGAGTTATTCTGAATATTCTTGACAAGTTCAATGATTTGTTGAGGAGCTTCATCCTTCTTGTGTAGAAAGAACACCTATGTAAACCTTGTGAAATCATCCACTATCACTAGAGCATATCTTTTCTTGCTGATAGACATAATGTTTACTGGACCAAACAGATCAAGATGTAGCATGTGAAATGGTTCAGTAATTGAATTTTTAGTCTTGCTCTTGAAAGTGGTTCTTCTTTGTTTTCCAAGCTGACATGCATTACAAAGTCCATCTTGCACATAATTTGCCTGAGGTAGGCCTCTCACCAGATTGTGCTTAACAAGTTGATTAAGTTTCTTGAAGTTAAGATGTGAGAGCTTCTTGTGCCAATTCCAGCTTTCATCACTTGTTGCTTTGCTGTAGAGACATCTAACAATTCCTTTAGATGTATCACTTAAGCTGGCTTCATATATGTTACCATGTCTTTGACCAGTTAGAACAATGTCTCCATTCTGCATATTCAAGATTTTGCATCCTTCTTTGTCAAAGATTGATTTGTAACCTTTATCACCCAGTTGACTTATGCTTAAAAGAGTATGTTTCAAGCCTTCAACCAGTGCTACATTTTCTATGATGACATTCCCCAAAACAATTGAGCCATATCCCAGAGTTTCTCCTTTGTTGCCATCTCCAAAAGATATTACTGGGCCAGCTTTCCTCTCAAACTTTGTAAGCAGGGACTTCTTTCCAGTCATATGTCCAGAGCATCCACTGTCCAAGATAATTGAATGCTTCTTTCCTGTGCCCTGCAAACAAAAAGTAACTAGTTAGAATTTTTTAGGACCCAACTTTGATTGGATCCTTTCTTACTAGATTTAGAAACAACAGGCTTTGAGAATTTTGCTTTTACTTTACCTGTTGTAGAGTCAACTTTAGACTCTAATTTCACAAACTGTTTGTGACTAGGAGTTTCAGATTTCAAAGAATAATAGTCGTAATACAGTTCATGATATTCTCTACACATGTAAATGGAATGAAGTAAACTACCACAATGATAACAAGCTTTTTGTGGTTGGTATTGAATTTTCTGAGTCTTGGGGAATCTGGACTCAGTTTTCCAAGAAGGTTTTTGATTGCAGTTTAGGGCCAAATGATTATGATTTCCACATTTATAGCATTTTTTCCTAGGTGCATCAGGTACATTCTTGTAATTATTCTCTTTGTTAATACCTTCTTTTCCATTCCTATTTCTCTTGATCTTGCTAGACTCTGAAAGACCATCTAATCTCTGTTTCAACTGAGACTTAGACAGAAACCCTATGTTAACATTCTTAGGTTTCTCTAACACTTTCTCATCTGAATTACTATTGTTAATCCTTTTGTGTACAATAGGGGTACCTTTTGAATCAACAAATTTAACATGATTAGGTTCAGAAACAATTTTCTTACCTTCAGATTTAGATGTGCTAGCTTCTACTTTACTAACATCATTGACAATAGCTAATTTTTCTTCTTGTCTAGCCTTATCAAAACCTAAACCATTAACCTTACCATGAATTCCATTTTCGATGATTTCTTGTGTCTTTTTACCAGAAATGTTAATGGTCTTAATCACATCTCTCTCTTCCTCTAGTTCTTTTCTGACATAGTCATAAGCCTCAAGAATAACACTATAATCATGCTTAGCTTTATCAGAACTTAACTTGTATTCTTCCATTTGAATTAACTCAGATTCAAGAAAATTATTTCTATCAACTAATTTATCATTCTTAACCTTAAGTTCATCTTTTTCACAAGTAAGAATTCTAAAATTAGTCATAAGATTCTTAAACTCAGCATGGATAGATCTAATTTCATCAGAATTTAAGCTATCAAATGAATCAAGAGGGTGAAGTGATACCTTAACAGAGGATGAAGAAGTTTTTTTTGGAGATCCAGGTTTGTCTGAACCATTTGCCATCAATGCAATGTTGTCATAATCCAATTCATCTTCAGAATCACTGGAATCAGCCCAATCCTTCTGTGTGACCATAAGTGCATTACCTTTTCCTGAATTCCTAGGCTTCTTACACTCACTAGCAAAGTGTCCAAGCTCGCTGCAATTAAAGCACTTGATCTTGGCCTTATCAAGCTTGACAATTGTACTTTTGCCTTTGTCACTCTTCTTCTCCTCCTTCTTTTGAAAAGGTCCTTTGCTAAATCTTCTTCTGTTGAATCTTCCTTTCTTGAAGGCTTTAGCAAACATAGCAAAGAGTTCCTGCATCTCAGATTCAGAATCATTGTTGTCAGAGTTCATATCAGTAGTCTCTGACTCAGAACTTTCTTTGTTTTTCTTCTTCCTTGAGTTCTTTACAGCAATCTCTTCATGTTGTTCTTCAGGAAGCTTCTTTACTTCAGATTGAGCAGTAAGTGCAATAGTCTTCATCTTTCCTTCACTCCTGCTCTTCTTTTGCTGCTTGTCAAGTTCATAAGCTCTCAATTTTCCATATACTGCCTCTAATGAAATCTCATCCAGATCATTAGCTTCCTCAATCACAGATATCTTCTCATTGTAGAAATCAGGCAAAGCTTTCATGAACTTTGTATTCATATCCTCCAAGTCATAATATTTACCATGCATGGCCATCTCATTGATGAGTTTTGTAAACCTATCAAAGGTATCAGTAAGTGACTCACCAGGCTTGGATTCAAAGTACTCATACTGTTGTATAAGTAATGTCCTCATATTCTTCCTGACAGGCTTAGTTCCTTCATAGTGAACCTTAAGATTGTCCCAAATATCCTTAGCATTTTTACAAGAGAGAACATAGTTAGTGAGAACAGAATCAAGACTGTTGAATAATATGTTTCTCACTTTAGCATCTTTAAGAACATTCTCCTTGTCCTTATCTGACCATTCAGATTTTGGCTTCTCTGCTGTATGTTCTGGAACAACCACACCATCAACAGTTGCTTGTCCAACGACCTTTGTTGGAACAAAAGGTCCATCTCTGATTCTGTCAAGATAATCAGGATCTGTTGCTTCCAGATGATGCAACATCTTTACTTCCCATAGAGTATATTCGTTTCTCTTGAGCATAGGAATCTTAGTATTCCCATCCTTGTAACCAGACATGATTGCAGATCTTTATGATTATTCGAAATCAACCTGCTCTGATACCAATTGTTAACTCGAATAACTTGTAGAAGGGGGGGTTGAATACAAGTTATATAATCGTGTCTGATTTTTGCTTGATTATATGAACAAGAATAAACGAATGAATAAAACTCTGTTTGTATTAATAAGATCAAATACAAACTCTATCAAAGGTGTACAATACCTTTAGCAGCTGCTGACAATACAAATCTCTCTCTCTCTGTTTGTACTCTCGTATATTCACGATTACAAACCTCACGAACACTTTTTACAATGATATAGAGAGAGTATTTATAATGCTACCTATCAACTAATAACAGAGAGATATAATCTATACATGACAATGTTCTGTCTTCTAGTCGATAGTTTCCTTCAATAGAAAACTCTTTCCTTCATAATATCTACTTGCTTGTTCTTCAAACAACGATCCTGTTTTATAGCACTTGCCAGTTTCTATAGCATCCATAATGACATCATCAGTAACACGACTGATATCAGGATTTCATCTTGCATCATCAGTATCTGATCATCATCAGTATTAGACCGTCATCAGGATTTGTTCTTTGTTCCTGACATGTAGTCTCCGATACACTGTTCATTCCTGACTAAACTGTACAAATAAATGTTTTACACATAAATCCTATATATAGTGCTAAATCCTTTATAAGATCAGGATTACAAGAAGTATAATGTGTAAATTCTATTCTTAACATCATAACTTATGAATTATTCCTAACAATTAACGGCTATAAATCAAACATTTCCATTTACAAACACTCCAAACCAACCATCAAAGCATACCATACATCCTCAGCATCAACAAAAATCTAATATAAGCCTCTAAGGCCAGTGGTGAATTTCAATCCATCACCCATTATTTTACACATTATACAAGACCAAACAATTATTAAATCACTTAACATGATTTAATCTTTATACTAACATTAAAACTACACCAAAACTCATATAAAACTCAAAGGTGGTTTTGGGTTTTACCTTCTTAGGAGCTCTAGCAACATTATCAAGTGTTTATAATCACTTAACAAGCTTTAGATAGTCCTTATATGGCTTAACCCTTAAGAACAAAACAATAAGTTACTATTCATTACTATTCATCCTCCTGTTTGGATGGATTTTTGACATAGCTAGGAATCAAGGTTGAAGATCATATTTTAACCATACCCTAGTCTCCTTAATACCTTTTTTTAAGCCATAGTGTTTGTACTAAATCACGTAAGCGTACGTGGTCACAAGTAATATATGAATAAGTCAAGTTCGTTCCCACAGAGATCTGGTTATGGTTTTAATTCAGTAGATGTACCTATGCAACAATGTATGATTATTATTCACTGCTAAGACAATTAACAAATTTGGGTTTTAATTAACTAAAATGAACTAAATAAAACAAATAAATAATCTAAGAATTAATTATCTAATGAAAATTAAAATCGAATTACTTCTACAAGAGTAAACATGGGATCATAACTTCATTAAATACTTCGCTTAGAGTTGATGCCTTTAATCAATGCATGTGATGGTTATGATATCTGATCAGACAACACGAAATAATTAAACGCTACCTCTCAGTATACGAATATCAAACTAAACATACATCCACAAAAGAGATAGAAGATGAATAGACACCAATTATGCTTAGACCTTGTATCTCTATAAGATTTGAAAACATAACGGTTTAAGCACAATTCATCCAAATTGATCACATGGGGCAGCATAATATATCTCTATTTACGCTACAAATCATGATGTTAAAACATCAACCTATCCTATGCTAGCATGGCAAGTTCTAAATCTCAAGATCCACTCTCGTTTCACAAGAGATTAACAAATTAGATGTTCGCGACGCATCTAATTACATGAAGCCTAACCATACGAGGATATCAAGATTTCACCACTCCATTAGAATCAAACTACTAAGCTACATAGATAACTCCGTTAGAATCCCATGACAACGATTAGTTCATAATCGAACCGCTCGTCATCATGGGATCTGATGAAACCATGATAATGAAACAAAGTATGAAAAGATACAAATAAACCTAAGTAATTAATATGTAATGGTGATACAAATTACAATGGTAGGATGTATTTAAATAGGTTCTAGAAGTCTTGCCCAGCAAGGAAACTACCAAATCAGAATTAAAATAGAATACGTTTCCTAAACTGATTCTATTTTGAAGGAAAATTCATAGCTGACTTTTCTTCAGTATTTTTGGACCATTCCAATTGTATTTGGACATCTGGACCACTTTAGAATGATAGAGAATCTCGTTAGCTTCGCGTGGACTGTAAGATCGCCCAAAACGGACTTGTAGAACTCGAGATATGGCCAAAACAGTGAATAAGGGCAAAACTGTAATTTTCCCAGCACTGCGCGCGCGCAGCCTGCACCTCCAGGCGCGCAGCCTGCACAAATTCCAGCTGCCAGACGCGCAGCCTGCATGCCATCTTGCGCAGCCTGCGCCTAGCCCTCCGTCTGCGGTCATTTTTCAGCTCTATTTCCTTCGTTCTTGCTCCGTTTTCGCCCGTACTTTTTGCATTAGATCACATTCTTTATTTCCCTTGACTTAGGAACCTTCATGAGAGTTTAATAACAACTCCATTCTTCATTCCATTGCACAAATTTAACTCCAAAAATGACGGAAGCATCAACCATAATCGACATTCTTACAAACCTGCACAACTACACAAAACACATCAAAACTACAACAAACTTGAGTCCAAGACAATCAATTTAAGCTGAATTGAAGCGATCCAAGTGGATATAAAATCCACTTATCACACCCCCAAACTTAAACCGATGCTTGTCCTCAAGCATAAACAACTAACTAACTAACTAGTACCACTTTCGTAGGTGATCACGGTTGCATTTGGCATATGCAACAAGCCCTTTAAACCCTAGGCAGCCCTAGTGGACGAGTAAGGTCTCGTGAGGGCCTATAGCGAATGTACCCACAAAATTCATCACTACCTAATGCAAAAACAATGCAATGCATGAATACAACTAATATGAAAATGCAACGACCCCCTCAAACTAACCAAAACCAACTAGCAAGCAAATATCTCAAAGAATGCAACTAACTCCAAATAGAGCTCGACTAAGTCCCCGTATACTAACAATGCATGAACAGAAATGTGCGTGTGTGCAATTCTCATCAGAAATACTCCCAAAACTAGATCAAAAATCATACCTATTCTTCGCCAAGACAATCACAGGTTTATAAATAAAATAGACTGTAGACACTTCATAACCTAGGAACAATCCATCCTCATTCAAGTTAGCCAGGAATTCATGCTTTATTACTACTCTACGACACATATATAATACTATATATAATATGCATGCTTATTTAACCGTGCAATGAATGAGACCCCAAAAGGCTTATACAATAATACCCATGTAGCGAGCGTTGGGTTAGTGGATCCCAGACTATAAAAGCCTTAGTTCACTAGGCACAAAGTCCCCTCAGACTTAATTACTCGAGTATTAAAGAGCTCACTCGTGGTTAATTTTGCATTTAACAATTGAACTTTTGACTTCTCTTTTTTCATTTTTTTTCTGATTTTTTTTCTTTTTTTTCTGAATTTTTTTTATACGCAATCTGGAATGAGAATTCTCAATTCCAACCCTAGACTACTCATATAAATATGAGCCGGCTACTAGCCATTTGACACCTAGCCATTATTGACAACTAATTACAACTAGCATGAAATCCCTGGATTCCCCCAAACTTAGACTTTAGTGCTCCTACGCCATCAAGGGAATAACGAAAATTCTAAATATAATCAAGTGTTTAAATCTCAAAACATCCAAACAAGCATGACCTCAACCTAGCTCAAAAGCAAACGATGAGACTGTGTAAAAGTTTTGTTTCCGTAACATGCAAGTCAATTCCTAGGAACTATAAATCAACCCTCTACTCATCATTACCACACTCAATTAAACATCTACCTACCAATCAGAATTAGCTCGTCCTAAAGGATCATGAAATATGCATGCCATGAAAATGCAACTAAATGAACTCACATGGTATACGAAAACAAAAACAGAATGTCCTATATGAAACAAGCATAAATAATACGAACAAACATGCATGAATTACTACTAATATGCAAAATATGATATCTATATGAACACAATGACACACAATCACTACTACACACTACTTATCCCCAAATCACCCCCAAACTTAAAAGATTCAATGTCCGCATTGAATGGAAGTAACTACAAGGGATAGTAGGAAACATACCTAAAAATACCGAAACACGTGGGTTGCTTCCCACGAAGCGCCTTTGTTTAAAGTCTTTAGCTAGACATGGCAATGGCTTTTTCTCTTGAAAAATTCTACACCGTATCTCTATATGGCCATTTAATTATCTTTTCCGAGGCTACATCCTCGATGACAAGTTTCCGCCTTCTTTGCTCCTCAAAAGTGTCACTAACATTGTTCTCTTCACTACCTGACAAGTTAGCAACCATTACAATAGGCAAAGTAGATGATTGACCCAGGTATACATACCTCAACTGATCTGATGATTTAAACTCGAGTCTGGAAGTTTCTTCAACATGATGATTTTCATTATTAACCTCCAAAGGCTGAGAAAGAGTGGAAATAGACGGATTAGGAACGAAAGTGGGTAGTTCACCAGCAGAAGTCTTCACAACAGACTTAAGATCAAAAGAACTCTCCTCAAGTTGAATTTCATGCTTAAAACAAATAGCATTCAATTCATCTAACATCTCATCAGAAGTAAAATTCCTATACAACTCATGAAGATCTTTATTGCTCTCATACTCTAACAAAGCATCTTCCTTAGGAAAAGACTCAATTGCACTATCCTCAAGATTTAACCATGAAACAACCTCATCAATCAGCACCTTAGAATCCCAGAGATCAGCCAAGCCTAGTGACGCACACTCTTCCTCCTCATCACTATCCACCACAGGTTTTGACAAAACAGAATGTTCTTCTTTTTCTATAGGGTCTTGATCTTGAATTTCTTCTTTATCCTCAATTGCTGAATTCTGATCGTTCGTGACTTTTCCAGATCTGAGTGTTATTGCACTAACCTGCTCCATGCCATCTTGTTTTCTTGGATTCACCTCTGTGTCACTAGGAAGAACTCCCTACGGCATGTTGAGAAAGGCACTTGCAATTTGCCCAATCTGATTCTCCAATGTCTTGAGAGATACCGCCTGACTTTTAATCATCAACCTCAATTCATTCAATTCAGATTTTTCATTCAAAGATTGACCATCATCCCCATGAAACTGTTGCTACTGAAAATCTTGATTGTTGCTCTAGCCGAAATTGGGATGATAGCTGGCTGGAGCTGGTTGCGAAGGTTGCTGAAAGTTGCTCACAAACAGTGCCGATTCAGAAGATATGGCACATTGACTCGTCTCATGTGCGCCCTCACATAGCTCACAAACACTAGCAACTTGAGGCACCCCATGCTTTGCATAAAATCCATTTTTTTATTAAGTGCCTCTAGCTGAGCTGCTAGAGCTGTGACTGTATTAACTTCCAGAATTCTTGTTAATTTGCCTTGTGATAATCTCTGAGTTGGATTCTGGTATTCATTCGCAGCCATCATCTCAATTAGCTCATAAGCTTCTTTATAGCTCTTAGCACATAAAGCTCCACCTGATGCTGCATCTAGCATGGGTCTTGACTGTGCACCCAAGCCATTATAAAAGCAGATAATCACCATCCAATCAGGCATCCCATGATGTGGACACTTCCTTAGCATCTCCTTATATCGATCCCAAGCCTCGCACAAAGATTCTTCAGACTGTTGTGAAAATTGAGTAATAACGTTCCTGATTGCTGCGGTCTTTGCCATGGGAAAAAATTTAGTGAGAAATCTTTGAGCAAGATCCTCCCATGTCAAAATAGAACCTACTGGTAGAGAGTGCAACCAGCCCTTAGCTTTATCCCTCAAAGAGAATGAGAAAAGTCTCAATTTGATAGCATCTTCCGACACCCCGTTGATCTTGAAAGTGTCGCAGATCTCAATGAAATTCCGGATGTGCATGTTAGGATCTTCAGTCGGAGCACCCCAAACTGAACCGAATTCTGCACCATCTGAATTACGCTAGGCTTGATTTCGAAAGTATTAGCTGCAATAGTTGGCCTGACAATGCTAAATTGGATGTCATTGATCTTTGGTTGAGAATAATACATCAATGCTTTCGCTGCTGCTGCTGGTTCTCCCATTGCTACCTACAACACATAAAACTAAACAACTATATAAGAAACAATCCGAGTCAGTGAACTCTAATGACCACTGATGACAAGCACCTAAACTAAAAATAAAACACCGATGATCCCCGGCAGCGGCGCCAAAAACTTGTTTGCACTAAATCACGCAAGCGTACGTGGTCACAAGTAATATATGAATAAGTCAAGTTCGTTCCCACAGAGATCTGGTTATGGTTTTAATTCAGTAGATGTACCTATGCAACAATGTATGATTATTATTCACTGCTAAGACAATTAACAAATTTGGGTTTTAATTAAATAAAATTAACTAAATAAAACAAATAAATAATCTAAGAATTAATTATCTAATGAAAATTAAAATCGAATTACTTCTACAAGAGTAAACATGGGATCCTAACTTCATTAAATACTTCTCTTAGAGTTGATGCCTTTAATCAATGCATGTGATGGTTATGATATCTGATCAGACAACACGAAACAAGTAAACGCTACCTCTCAGTATACGAATACCAAACTAAACATACATCCACAAAAGAGATAAAAGATGAATAGACACCAATTATGAATAGACATCAATTATGCTAGCATAATATATCTCTATTTACGCTATAAATCATGATGTTAAAACATCAACCTATCCTATACTAGCATGGCAAGTTCTAAATCTCAAGATCCACTCTCGTTTCACAAGAGATTAACAAATTAGATGTTCGCGATGCATCTAAATACATGAAACATAACCATACGATGATATCAACAATTCACCACACATAAATCTTTAAAAAAATCAAACTACTAAGCTACATAGATAACTCCGTTAGAATCCCATGACAACGATTAGTTCATAATCGAACCACTTGTCATCATGGGATCTGATGAAACCGTGATAATGAAACAAAGTATGAAAAGATACAAATAAACCTAAGTAATTGATATGTAATGGTGATACAAATTACAATGGTAGGATGTGTTTAAATAGGCTCTAGAAGTCTTGCCCAGCAAGGAAACTACCAAATCAGAATTAAAATAGAATACGTTTCCTAAACTGATTCTGTTTTGAAGGAAAATTCGTAGCTGACTTTTCTTCAGTATTTTTGGACCATTCCAGTTGTATTTGGACATCTGGACCACTTTAGAATGATAGAGAATCTCGTTAGCTTCGTGTGGACTGTAAGATCGCCCAAAACGGACATGTAGAACTCGAGATATGGCCAAAACAGTGAATAAGGGCAAAACTGTAATTTTCCCAGCACTGCGCGCGCGCAGCCTGCACCTCCAGGCGCGCAGCCTGCACAAATTCCAGCTTCTAGACGCGCAACCTGCGTGCCGTCTTGCGCAGCCTGCGCCTGGTCCTCCGTCTGCGGTCATTTTTCAGCTCTATTTCCATCGTTCTTGCTCCGTTTTCGCCCGTTCTTTTTGCGTTAGATCACATTCTTTATTTCCCTTGACTTAGGAACCTTCATGAGAGTTTAATAACAACACCATTCTTCATTCCATTTCACAAATTTAACTCCAAAAATGACGGAAGCATCAACCATAATCGACATTCTTACAAACCTGCACAACTACACAAAACACATCACAACTACAACAAACTTGAGTCCAAGACAATCAATTTAAGTCGAATTGAAGCGATCCAAGTGGATATAAAATCCACTTATAAAATCCACTTATCACATAGATATCAAGAAACAAAGCTCCCTAGCTAGGGTTTTGATTTGTGAATTATGAGGGGGCGAATGGTATGAAATGGAGGTGGTGATGTTGCTCTTGCTTTTTCTCTCTTTTAATCTTTGTTGACTAGTTGGTAAATGACTTGTGTGATATTTTGTGATGTATATCATCCACTAATACTCTCTTAAGCCCCTTTGATACACTTGTGGAACTTGTGTGGTGTTTAGAAATGTGGTGACATGAAGCCTTGTTGGCTTGTTCTTGAACAAACACCTCATTAATCCTTTTTGTTTTGATTTAATGATTTTCTTTCCACCAAATTCACTTGATATAATACACTAGCTGATCATGCATGGTTTCTAATCTCGTTCCATAATTTGTTTCACGTTCGCTTTATCGCTTAATCTCTTTATAAAGTTCTAGCGATTTCTAGAACGTTCGTAATTCTACTCAAGAGTTCTCATTCTAAATCCTCAAATCATATTTAATAACAATATAATCCTTGAATCCTTAAAATAATAATTCACTTGTCTTGATCGCATTGATATGCTCTTCCCTGCTCGGCCAAATATTCAATAAAAATAAAGTTTGGATTTTCTGAATTCTGATCACGTTTACATATACTTATTCGCACCGTAGATTACTAATTTAACTTTACAATATCCAATTCTTGTTCCGTACATAGGGTAATGTGAAAAACTTCTCAATTCTCGAAATCACTATTCATCCTTGCAATCACTATTCATCCATGCAAAATACTATTCATTCATAAAATAAAAAAAATTCTCAAGTACAAAAATTAGGGTTATTACATGTGGGGATATTTGATAGAGTGTATATTTATATATACACTTAATAGGATTTTATTCTCATATTTATAGAATTTTGTAAATAATTGGTTGTTATTAATTATTTTTATTGTTTAAGGGCAGGAAATAAATATTTTTAAAGTTGGAGGAAATTAAGCACAAGGAGCTTAATTTGGGCCTAAATCACGTGAAAATTCGGATTTGTTGGAGGCCTCGCGCGTACATCACTGTTTGGGCCATAACTCGAGTTTTAGACATGAGAATTGGGCGATATTACAGCCCATGCGAAGCTAACGAAAATATCTACAATTCAGAGGTGGTCAACTTCACTTTTTACAACTGGAGAAACCTAGAAACAGGCCTGAAAGTCAGACTACGAATTTCACAACAAAATCCAACTTATTTTATGATATGGATTTTATTTTCTAGAAAAACCATTAAAAACACTTTTAAATTAGGATATATATAATTTATAGGGATTACTATTAGAGACGTGTATTCTTGAGAGAGGAAAAGAGAGAAAATGAGAGGAGAGAACTTGAGCGAGGATTGAAGGGATTCACACCAAGTTTGAGAGATTTCATCAAGTTGTATTTTTCTATACTATATACTCTTGTAATCATGGTTTTATCTATTTATATATGTTTGATTTTTTTCATTCATTATGAGTAACTAATTCCCAAATCCGGGAATTAGGTAGTACAGTATTCATTGGTTCAATATGCTTGTGTAATTAGATTGTGATTTCTCTGTCTTGCTAATCTGTTGTTGAGTGCTTAACACAATCGAAGGAGTCGCGAACCTTTGATTGTATTTTTAGGAATTGTAATGAATCAGGAGAGGATTTTTTATTCTAGTTTATGATACAACAGACGTAATTCAATTATTGATTGGGAGATTAATACGTGAGTTTCGAGACTAAAATTCCTTGGACTTAAACAGTTTATAATTTTGCATTGATTGATCATGGGAGTGACTTCAATGTATAGTTGTAAACATTATATTGTATCTTGGGAGAGAACAATATAAACATTAGAGGGATATTTTTAGCAAGAGCATGAAACTTGAATATCATAATTGATATACATTTATTAATACCAATGAAGAACCCTGATTTTTGGGTTGCTTTTTATCATCGTTAAATCGTAATCTTATTTGTTCTTTAGTTTAAGTTAGTTAGTAAACAATTACCCATTATTCTTCTCACTTCTAGATTTTAAGAAGTAACAACTTGAACTTAAATTAATATCAGTCATTTCCTGCGAACGAACTTTCACACAATATTACATCAACAAATTGGTGTCGCTGCCGGGGAAGGTAGCAATATTAAGTTTAGGTTAATTATTTCTTAATGTTTAGATTTTATCAAATTTGTTTCCAAAATCTATCTTATTGGTGTCATCTTTTCAGGTGCTACTACTCTTGCATGAGACGTTCTACAAGTGCTAGAAATTTAGAATTTGATCGAGAAATCGAGCGCAATTTTTGAATTATAAGGCGAGAGGCAAAGCAAAGGAAAGAAAAAACTAAGATGGCTAATGTGGAGAATGTTGAAGTTGCTAATGTTGATAAGACTTCTATTTGGGATCATGAGACTCCTAATCCAGCAAACTGCCTATACAAGACTCCTGAGATTAGTGTTGCTCAATACAACATCAACCCGAGCTTAATTCAGATGGTGAGCAACTCAGCTTTTGAAGGGGATATTGAGCGAGAGGATCCATACCGTCATCTAGAGCGCTTCGTGCAAATGTGTGGTTCATTCAGGATCACTGCAGTTACGAGTGATCAGATTCGTTTTCACATGTTTCCCTACTCTATAAAGGGAAGATCTTTGGAATGGTTTCAGCAGCTTCCAGAAACTGCCATTGCTACTTGGGAAAGTCTTTCTACTGAGTTCTTGTCTAAATATTATCCTTCTGACAAGACTTAACAAATGAGGACAATCATTCTGAGTTTCAGAACACAACCAGGTGAAGGCTTGTATCAGGCATGGGAGATATACAAGGCATTATTGAGAAAATGTCCACATCATGGTTGTACGGAATAGATGATTCTGAGTACTTTTTACGGATCTTTGAATGTAGATGTTCGCTTAAGTTTGGATGTGGCAGCTGGTGGAGATTTCAAGAAAACACCGGTTCATAAGGCAAAAGCACTTTTTGAGCAATTGGCAACAAATAACTATTCTTGGGCACCTGGTGGGACTAGCTCAGTTAAATCAGCACAAGATACTGAGATGATGAATTTGATCACTCTTTGATTAGATGCTCTTACTCAAGAGGTACGTGCACAAAGGGCGAATGTTAGTGCTAGCTCTACCTCAATGGGAGGATATGTTGATTATGGTGTTGATCAGTCTTCATATGCTTCTCAATTTTCCAAGGAAGCATCTTTTATTCAAGGAAGACAATCTTGGCTAGTGCAAAATAATTCTTACTAAAATCCAGATCAAAGGTCGAACAATAATCTCTCTTACAACAACAACTATGCTCAAAATCCATATGTAGCACCAAGACATAATCCACCCCCAGGTTTTCAACAACATCATCAATTTCCATCTAAAGAAAAGAAGAAACCTGCTGATTGGGAAGTTGCACTTAATAAAATGATACAAGGAACTACTAGGGCATTTGCCAATATAGAGACCAAATTTGAAAAGGTTGAGTCAAGGCTGGATCAAATGTCTTCATCTCAAAAGATGTTAGAAGTACAAATTAGCCAGATTGCTAACAAGGTTGGCATTCGTGAACAAGGAGCATTACCTAGTCAACCTAATATGAAAATAAAGGAGCACTGCAAAGCTATCACTTTGAGGAGTGGAGGAGAACAACAAGAAACTAAACCTTTGAAACTTAAAGATGAAATCCTTCCTCCAAAGAAGAGAAGAGCATATTCGCTTGATGTGGAAGTTCTTAAAAAAATTGAGGATAAGCGAAAAGAAGGAGATGCTAAGTATAAAGCTCCATTAAAACCATATGTGCCCCCAATTCCTTTCCCACAAAGGTTGAAGAATTTAAACTTGGAGAAACAATATGAGAAGTTCTTGAAAATGTTTCGGGAGATACACGATTCCATTCCCTTTGTTGATGCTTTGGCTCAAATGCCCCTTTATGTGGAATTTATGAAAGAGGTTTTGTCTAATATGAAGAAACTAGAGGAGGTGGAAACAATCACTCTTAATGAAGAATGTAGTGCTGTTATTCAACATAATATTCCTCCTAAGCTCAGGGATCCTGGGAGTTTTTCTTTTCCATGCACTATTGGGAAAGTCAATATAAAAAGAGCCTTGTGTGATCTTGGATAAGTTTAATGCCACACTCCTTGTATAAAATACTTTGACTTGGAAAGTTAAAGAAGTCTAGGATTTTACTTCAATTTGCAAATAGAACAATAAAATATCCATTGGGCGTGCTTGAAGATGTTTTGGTCAAAGTGGATAAATTTGTTATTCCATGTGACTTGACTTCGTGGTTTTGGAGAAGGATGAGGATGAAAATATTCCTATTATCTTAGCTACAGATGGAATTAAAATAAATGTGAGAGATGGTAAGCTTACATTGAACGTGGATGATGAAAAGGTTGGGTTTGATCTTAACCAAGCAAAGAAAGAGCCTTTTATTGAAGCAAAGTCATATGCGTTGGATAGTACGAATGAGCTTGTTTTAGAGAGCAACGACTATACTCATGATGTGGGTGCTACAATCGAAGAAAAGAAAGAACAAGTTCTAGAACTTAAACTGCACAAAGAGGGTGTGAGTCAGGTGGACATTACGCTCGGACCATTAAAGATGGTTTCAAGCTATCCACCATAGTAATTAAAAGAATAACAGGCGTCAAGCTAATGACGTTAAACAAGCGCTTCTTGGGGGGCAACCCATGCTTGTTGTATATATCTATGTCTCTATGTATATCCCTTAATTGAATTGGATAGTGTATTTCATCCTCATGCCTATGCAATGATGTTTTGTTAATTGTTACAGGATGATAATAAAGTTGGATTTCTAATTCTAAAGAGCAGTGATCTCCAAAATTCTAAAATTAGGCACGTTAATGCAGTGATCTTGCATACTTAGAGAGGGTGAATGAAGTTCTTGCGAGGATCGTAGGGCTCGAGTTTATACTTTGGTTGTTCTTTCACCAACTAGCATGATTATGTGGTGGTTTTGACGCGTCCATGCATTAAAAAAGGATCCTTCACGTAGGTTTTTGACGTGATCATGCAACACCAACATGATACTATGGTTGAATATTTTGAGTTTGGCAAGCAAGTACTCCATCATGCTCACGCGGGAAAAGGGGAACCTTCGACTAATTTTTCAATAAAGACCATGGATATGCTATTGTTTGACATGATCACGTCTCACATACTTGATGGTTCTCTTGATTTTTCACCAATGGACATGGTCACGCAATTTTTTAACATGATCATGTAATATTCACACCTTATATCCTTCAACTGATTTCTCATCATCTGGCATGGTCATGCCATTTTACAACATGGTCACACACTCAAAACCAGACGCTACGCTTGTTTTCTAAGGATTTTGCATGCTCATGCAACTCTACGACATGTTCCCGCACCATAAGAAGCAAACACACGTTAATATTTTGGGCATCTAGCATAATCACGCAGGCATGTTGACATGAGCATGCACAGGATTGGCATGCTCGTGCAATTAATTAGCATGCTCATGCAACAAATACAAAATCACCGAGCAAGTCACGGATTGCGGCACTTCATGCTTATGCATAGGGGAGTATTTCTTTCATTCTTTTAGATTGTAGAATTAATTGTTTAGTGTGTCAATGAGGACATAGACCCATTTAAGTGTGGGGATGTGTTTTCAATAGTTCTATATAAAGTTATAAAAAAATAAAAAAAATTAAAAAATTGAAAAATCACATAAATGATTCTGGCCTTGTTAAATGATTATTTGTTGTAACATGCCTTGATGCACCCATGCATGCTATAGAAAATTTTGTGTTCTTGACACTTTTGATTGAGAAGTGATATGCTTTGTTCTTGTGCACACACATACACTAGCAAGTTGAAACTGGTAGACTTAATGAATGTTGTAAGTAATTAAAAGGACGTGAATATGTGCAAGATGATTTGGTTTGCATGCTTTCAGTACAAGTAGGTTTGTTAGAGAGACTTTTTGCTTGGGACTGATTATATTTTGCCACCAAGTGAGCTTTTGAGCCTATATGCATATCTTTTGCATTTTATATGAGTGTCCACATGTTGTCTGCATTGCTAGCACTTGTTTGAGACCTTTCTTGAAACGCATGACATTATTTGATGATAACATGATAAAGGCATTTAGGGTTAACCTCATATTTCCTATATTACCACGTCATTTATACATGATCAATTAATTACCCCATTGAGCTTAATCTTATTTTTTCGGTGACACACCGCATTACTTGCCAAGACCTTTTTCTTGTATTGGCCTTAATTTAACTTGAACCCAAATTGTCAAAGGCTAGTAGAGTGTTTGAGGGAGTAAAAAGGTGTGCAAGGGGGGGTTTATTGATGGTCATTACTTTGGAAAAATATGGGTTTGGTTGTTTACATGTTAGTCAAATTTTGTAAGAATATCATGGGATCATTGTACCTATTTATATATTAGTCTCTTAGCTCTCGAAAAAAAAAGTAGAAGAAAAAAAAAGGGAAAAAAAGAAAGAAAAAAAAATTATTTATATGAGAGCATATTTATGTTTGTGTGATCCTTCGTCATTCGACTAATCAAGTTATTTGTTGAAAGAGAATAAAGAAAAATCCAAGTGTGGGGATGATAGATAGAGAGTTAAGTGATTTATTTTGTTGGGCCTACCTTTTGACATTTCACCTTCATTGGCTTTACTTAACATACCTTGTCCCTAGCCCCGTTACAACCCGAACAAAGACTTTTTGATTATCATCATTGATGTATATTGTGTTAAAGTCAGATTGATACCAAGTGTCAAGCATGCTTATGATTTTGTTGGAATTGAGTGATACACTTACCCTTGTTCTTGAGTGAATAATCTTTTGTGAGTGAAAGGTGAGTTATTACTTGTTTTGACATATGAGATCCTAATTTTCGACTCAAAGATGTACTCTTGTGGGCCTAGCATACTTACCAACTTATTCTTACACTTGACATGGACTTTTGAGAACTTATGCATATTCTTTGAGTAGACTATGTGAATACTTGCATCTCCGACACCAAGACATTGCATAATTACTTTGATTCTTAAGTTTATGTAGCACGAGAGGACTTGTATGTATGGTGTTGTATTGGCATTCAATCTTTTACATGAGCTAGATGGACTTTGTGGGTACATTCACTATAGGCCCTCATGAGATCTCACTCGTCCTAGGGCTACCTAGGGGTTTAAAAGGCTTGTTGCATATGCCAAATACAACTATGATCAACTACGGAAGTGGTACTAGTTAATAGTTAATATTTCAATTACATTAGTTTGCACGAGGACGTGCAAAGTGTTAAGTGTGGGGATATTTGATAGAGTGTATATTTATATATACACTTTAATATGATTTTATTATCATATTTATAGAATTTTGTAAATAATTGGCTGTTTATTAATTATTTTTAGTGTTTAATGGCAGGAAATAAATATTCTTAAAGTTGGAGGAAATTGAGCACAAGGAACTTAATTTGGGCCTAAATCATGTGAAAATTCGGATTTGTTGGAGGCGTCACGCGTACATCACTGTTTGGGCCATAACTCGAGTTTCAGACATCAGAATTTGGCCATGTTACAGCCCATGCGAAGCTAATGAAAATATCTACAATTCAGAGATGGTCCAATTCACTTTTTACAACTGGAGCAGCCCAAGAAACAGGCCTGGAAGTCAGACTACGAATTTCACAACAAAATACAACTTATTTTAGGGTATGAATTTTATTTTCTAGAAAAACCATTAAAAACACTTTTAAATTAGGATACATATAATTTTTAGGGATTATTATTAGAGACGTGTATTCGAGAGAGAAGAAGAGAGAGAAAACGAGAGGAGAGAACTTGAGCGAGGATTGAAGGGATTCACATCAAGTTTGAGAGATTTCATCAAGTTGTATATTTCTAGACTCTATACTCTTGTAATCAAGGTTTTGGCTATTTATATATGTTTATTTTTTCATTCATTAGAGTAACTAATTCCCAAATTCGGGAATTAGGTAGTATTCATTGGTTCAATATGCTTGTGTAATTAGATTGTGATTTCTCTGCTTTGCTAATCTGTTGTTGAGTGCTTAACACAATTAAGGGAGTCGCGAACCTTTGATTGTATTTTTAGGAATTGTAATGAATCGGGAGAGGATTTATGATTCTAGTTTATGATACAACAGACGTAATTCAATTATTGATTGGGAGATTAATAGGCGAGTTACAAGACTAAAATTCCTTGGACTTAAACAGTTTATAATTTTACATTGATTGATCATGGGAGTGACTTTAATGCATAGTTGTAAACATTATATTTTATCTTGGGAGAGAACAATATAAACAGTAGGGGGATGTTTTTAGCAAGAGCATGAGACTTTAATATCATAATTGATATACATTCATTAATACTAATGAAGAACCCTGATTTCTTGATTGCTTTTTATCATCGTTAAATCGTAATCTTATTTGCTCTTTAGTTTAAGTTAGTTAGTAAACAAATACCCATTTTTCTTCTCACTTCCAGATTTTAAGAAGTAACAACTTGAACTTAAATTAATATCAGTCCTTCCCTGCGAACAAACTTTCACACAATATTACATCAACAATTAAAACAGACATTATATTGTACAGTACACACACAAAGCATAATCCAGTCAACCCATTTTGCACAAAAACCCATCTGTATCATTCTTCTTTTCAAATAAAGCCAATTCACACGGTTGTATGCCTTGCTAATATCAAGTTTTAAAGCTATTTCTCCATTAGTACCTGACTTCTTCCGTTTCATAGAGTGAATGATTTCAAAGGCAACTAGAACGTTGTCCAAAATATTACGGCTAGGAACAAAAGCAGACTGATTTTCAGATATGAGACCTGGGAGAATCGACTTTAATCTATTGGCAAGCACTTTAGCAAGTATCTTATACAAGACATTACACAAAGCTATAGGCCTTAAATCTTTCATACATTCTGCATTGTCTTTCTTCGGAATAAGTACAACGTTTGTATCATTTCAGCCGGGAAAGAACACCTCTCTAACCACTCCTTGCAACAACTAAATACCTCATTTCCAAGACTCTTCCAGAAGTGCTGAAAGAAAGTTGGGTTAAGGCCCTAAAGCCTTATCTGGAAGCTACAAGCTTTACTGCCAAAGAAAACTCATCGAAAGTGAATCGAACCAAATATAATTATGCATTATACTTGCCAACCCATTGTTTTATTGGATTTAATCAGATTAATTTGATGGTTCAAAGACAGGAAATAGCATCGCCCTTGTTAATTTCTATTTTGTTCTAATGTCCAAAAGTACAAAAGTTTTAATATAAAATAACTAGATAAAATAAAATAAGAAATTTATGTTTCCCTGAAATAAAATTCAGTTACCACATATTATGTTGGGTTAGGTTCAAATTAGAACATTATGTTAAATTAGAATATAGGACTAATTTACACCGAAGATTTTGTATAATCAAGGACTGAGATTTATTCGTTCTGCTAGAGTACACGATATCTTTAATTTGATTTTGTTGTAGCACACATGATAATTATTGAGTATGATGTATTTATACAGTACACAATAAATTTTTTTTCTAAAACACAAACTTTTTTAAAGGATAAATTATTTTTCACATAACTCAACTTGTAATTAATCATTATAATATATTTTTTAAAAAAATTATAATGCTAAAAATAATTTATAAAAATTAAATACTATAAAAAATTATAACGTTCTGTAGCATAATATGTTCAATGGTTTTAAGGTTCTAATATTAAAATGGTTCTATGTCGAACCTGATCTAAGAGTGCTATGCTAATTACAAAACATTGGTTATATTTACAAAATTGATAAATTTCCAAAAAGAAATTACAATCCTAATGATAATTTTTTCGGATGTAAGACATAGTTTGTGTTCAGGATATCTTAAATTAAGTAGTTTTAAACTTAAAATGAATAAGCGTATATAAGTGATTAGTAGAAGAATACTTATAAGTTTTATGAGTGTTTGCATAAATTTAAGGAAAATAAATTTAATCGTCCCTGAACTTTTGCTTTTTCATTGTTTAGGTCCCTGAACAAAAGATTCCGTCTTTACAATTTTTTTATTTAAGTCCTTCCCTTAAAAAATGACTAACATACGTTAAATTAACCGGAATCTGGAAAATGTCCAGAAACCTGCCACCGCATTCCGGCCTACAAAAATCCGACCACATGCAAAACAGTCTCAAAATTCAAGAAATTGATCATCTTACAATCTATACACCCCTTATAAACAACTACTACCCATAATTATATCAAAATCACAATAACAACAAAATTCGGTGACACATCCATTTTTCGGCAACCAAAAACAAGTTCAAAATTTCAGAAAAAATTATATAAACCTCCAACTACATGGATCTATACGTATATACAAGTAAAACCTTCAAACGATTAGATAAAAACAAATTCCGGTCAAAAAGCAAGAACTTGGTGATACCGAAATTGAAGATTACCGAAACTTGATTTTGATGATGAGGGTGGAGAAAAGGTTGTTTTGAATATTCACACGCTCGATTTAGACACCAAAATCACCACGAAAAGTCGGTTTGATTTTGCATTTGGTGAAGAATTAAGATTCCACTTAAGTAACATTTTAATGCCCGTTAGAATCTTTTTAACAGAAGGACTTAAATCAAAAAAATTAGAAAGTTAAATTACATCAAATACGGAATCTTTAGTTCAAGGACCTAAACAATTAAACAGCAATAGTTCAGGATCGATAAAAATTTTCGCATAAATTTACTTATAAGTCAGTAAAGTATTTTGTTAAATTAAATTTTTAAAAATTATTATCTAATAGAATAATCTCAATACATGCATTTTAAATTAAAAAGATATTTAAAAACACAAATTTTAAATTATTAAATTATTAAACAAGCACATAACCCAAACAATAAGAAATAAGTTGGGAAAACGTACATCATTATTACTAACGTACATTCAATTTATCAACATATTATATCCTATATATAATTGGCATAAGGAGGTTTAGATGTCGGTAGTCACGACTAAAAAAGTAAGTTTATTAGAAATTAGATGAGTTTGGTAGAAACTAAAGTTCGTATTAATAATTTTGTTCCAATTTCTAAATGTATCAATAAGAATTGGAGCTGGCTCCACAATTCTGATGATCATGACTACGGTCGTATTTGGATTGGCTGGGATCCTTCTAATTGGTCTATCTTGCTTCACTCTAAATCATCCCAACATATTACTTGTTTTGCCACCTTTTTAGAGAAGCAGATCACCATTTTTGTTACTTTCATCTATGCTTTGAATAAAGACCACCAAAGAGAGCCTCTGTGGACTGACATTGAAAACCTAAGCCGCATCTTTAATCGTTGAATGAAGTTAAAGGTGGTCGTGAGCACTGGACTCCTGGGATGCAATCTTTTCATGATTGTGTTTCTAACTCATCTCTAGGCCACATTAAAACAGTGGGATCTTTATTCACTTGGACCAACAAAAGAGACTCGTCTCTTATCCACAAACGGCTTGAAAGGATGCTTGGCAATAGACACTGGTTTAGCACGTTTGGTGAAGCAACTGTTCTTGTTAAAAATAAATGCTTGATGGATCATTCCTCCCTTCTGTGCACTGTTCCTGTGCAGCTGGTCAAGGTTCATAAACCTTTCCAGTTCTATAATTTCATGATGATAAGTGGATTTTATATCTACTTGGAACGTTCCATATCGGCTTAAATTGGTGTACTTGGCCTCAAGTTTGTCGTATTTTTTATGTGTTTTATTTAATTGTGTAGGTTTGAAGAAATGGCGATTAGGGGTGAACTTTCCGTTGATTTTGGAGTTGATTATGATATGGAATGAATAATGGTGTCTCAATATCAACTATCAAGAGGATTACAAGTCAAGGAAATTGAAGCCGGGAAGTTAGTGCAAGAAGAACGGAAGAAAAAGGTCGAAAAACGAAGAAAAAATGCTGAAAACAAGCTGCCACCAGCCAAGGAAGCGCTGGCAGCGCTTGAGGGAGCGCAGGCTACGCCTGCACAGTACTGGAACAGAGAAAAGAGCGCAGGCAGCGCTTGTACCTGCGCAGGCAGCGCTGGTCCGGCCAAAAATTATGGAAAAATGTCCGTTTTGCCCCTAAACGAATTCTAATTGTATTTTTGGTACCCAAACCTATTTCCAATTGTATTCTAGGTTGTTTTTCTTGTTGGGCAAGATATCTAGGCTTATAAAAACACATCTTAGCCTTGTAAATCATATAGTTTTATTAAGATAGCATAGATTTGCAAGGGAGAAAAGTGGAGAAAAGTTCAACGCCCGGTGACAAGCACGGAACTAGATCTACTTCATCTTTTATATACGTTGAATCATAGATTTGTTTTCTCAACTCTTCTTTTTATCAATATCATTATTACTTTCATTCATATCTTGTTTATTATCATGTTTTCATCAAATTCCATGACGATGAACGGTTCAATTATGAACTAATCATTGTCATGGGATTCTAACGGAGTTATTTACGGAACTTAGTATTTTGATGCTTTAAAGATCTGTGTGTGGTGTATAATTGATATCCTCGTATGGTTATGCTTAATTGATAGATGCGTCGCGAACATCTAATTTGTTAATCTCTTGTGAAGTGAAAGTGGATCTTGAGATTTAGAACTTGCCATGCTAGCATAGGTTCATAATTGTTTTTCAATATGATTCGTGATGTGAGATGAAAATACTTATACTACCCTGTGTGATCTTAATGGATAACTTGTTCTTCAACCGTTATGTTTTCAAATTCTATAGACATATAGGGTCTAAGCATAATTGGTGTCTATTCATCTTCTATCTCTTTTGTGGATGTATGTTTAGTTTGGTATGTGTATGCTGACAGGTAGCGTATACTTGTTTCGTGTTATCTGATCAGATATCAAAACCATTGTACATAGTGATTAAAGGCGTCAGATCTAAGGGAAGTATTTAATGAAGTTAGGATCCCATGTTTTTTCTCATATAAGTAATTCGATTACAATTCTCTTTAGTTAATTTAATTCTAGTTTAATCCCTTGCATCTTAGCATAATTTAGATAATCAAACCCCAATTTGTTATTTTTCCTAGCAGTGAATTAAAACCATACATTGTTGCATAGGCATATTTTCTGATTAAAACTTAACCAGATCTCTGCGGAACGAACTTAAATTGTATTACTTGTGACTACGTGCGCTTGCGTAATTATAGCATAACACATGACTGAAATTGATGGTTTTTTGTCCGCTGTTTCAAAAGCTTGGGCTACTCAATGGTTTGGAGATCCAATGGCAATTCTGATGCGTAAACTTAAAGAAACTAAATGTGAATTTGTTGCTCTGAACAAAACTCATGGTAACGTCCAAAGTAATGTTTCCAATTCTCGTTCTCTGCTGCACGAAATTCAGGACAGCCTTCTCAATGACAATGACAACCCAGAGCTAATTCAAAAAAAGAGAGAGGCCATTAATAATTTGGAAACTGCCATTCTTGAGGAGGAGGCCTTCCTCTTGCAAAAGTCTCGTGTCAAATGGCTTACTGTTGGAGATGGTAATTCCAGATTTTTCTTCAATCAAGCTAGAGCAAATTGGAATAAAAATAAGCTTTTGGCAATTGAGGACTCTAATGGTGAACTTGTCATGGGTCATAAGCAAGTCTCACAAGTGGCTGTGGATTTCTTCTCGTCTACTCTTGGGAACACGCATGTTCACACTCCTTTTGATTTTGATGGCATCTCATGTGCCTCTGTTTCTCCTTCACATGCCCTCTTGCTTGAGGCTCCTGTCACTAATGAGCTTATTTTGACTACCGTTAAAGGCATGAAGAAGAATAAAGCCCCGGGTCCTGCCGGGTCACTGTAGAATTCTTCCTAGCTACCTGGGAGATTGTTGGTGACACTTTTTGCCAAGCTGTTCAACACTTCTTCTCTACTGCCACATTACACAGGTCTGTTAATTCAACGAGTATCGCCCTCATCTCTAAGGTTCCTACTCCCTCTGCTATGAGTGATTTTCGTCCGATATCTTTATGCTCTACCTTCTATAAGTGTATTACTAAGATTCTAGCCACTCGTCTAAAAGTTGTGAAGCCTTCTCTTATTTATTTATCTCATTCAGCCTTCATCCCAGGCCGTAACATTTTTGATAATGTTCTTTTGGCTCAAGAACTGTTTAGAGGCTACAATTGAGAGACAGGGTCTCCTAAGTGTGGTTTAAAACATGATCTTCGAAAGGCTTTCGACTCTATTGATTGGGACTTCATTATGGGCGCTCTTAGGAAGCTTCGTTTTCCTTGCATTTTTATGAAGTGGATTTATGCTTGCATCTCTACTCCCACTTTTTCTGTCAAAGTGAATGGAGCCTTATGTGGATTTTTTGAAGGAAAAAATGGGCTTCATCAAGGTGATCCTATATCACCATATCTTTTCTCAATTGCTATGAATGTCTTATCTTGCATGCTTACTGTGACTCTAATTGGGTTTAAATATCACTGAAAATGCAAAGACTTAAAGTTAACACATTTGTTTTATGCGGATGATGTCCTTTTATTTTCGAATGGTGATAAGAACTCAGTGTCTCATCTCATGAATTGTGTCTCTAGATTCGCTAACTCAAGTGGTTTACATTTAGTATTGCAAAGAGTACCGTGTTTTTTGGCAACTGTAAGTGTGACTTTATGCACTGGTTTGATCAGACTTATGGTATTGCTCTGGGAGTGTTACCAGTCAAATTTCTGGGGGTCCCATTAATATCTTCGAGACTAAGTCACAATGACTGCATTCCCCTTCGCATATCATGTTGGACATCTTTGTTGCTTTCTTTTGCTTTTAGGGCTCAGTTAATTCGATCAATTTTATTTGTTATCCAACTATCCAAGCCTATTGGACGAAGCACTTCCTTCTTCCCGAGTTAGTGCATAAGAGACTTCAAACTCTTTTTACTCGATTCTTTTGGAAAGGAGATGCTAATGCCAAAAGTGGAGCGAAAGTCAGTTGGGACAAAGTTTGTTCTCCCTACGAGGAGGGTGGTCTCGGTATCAAGAACCTTAGAGATTGGAATCGGGCATAACTTCTCTTTCACCTTTGTAGCATTGTGAGGAAAAACAAAGCTTTATGGCCCTCTTGGGTTAACACAATTTTTTTAAAGCGTCAACACTTTTGGACCATGCAAATGCCTACGGATTGCTCTTGGATTGTTGGAAACGTGCTAAAGCTTCGACCTTTGGCCCGGCAATTCATTTCTTTTAAAATTGGGAATGGTCAGGGGACTTTGCTTTGGTTTGATCCTTGGTGGAATTCTAGATGCCTAGCTCACTCTCGGTTTGACACTATCATTGCTCAGTTTGGTGTACCCCATGATGCTACAGTTCAGACGTTGATTTCTACAGGAGTTTGGGTGTTACCTCGTCCGTCTCCTAGGTTGCATCACTTAGACCCTGGTCTTCTGGCTTGGATACAACAGTTTGACTTCCCACAATTCAATCCTATGACAACTGATGTGATCTCTTGGAATGGAATTAATCTTCGAAAACTTAAAACTTGGGATATCTGGCATTCTATTCGTAGCTCTGCTCCGTTAGTTTCTTGGCATAGTTTTGTCTGGCATCGATTAAAAATCCTTAGATATGCTCACCACGAGTGGCTACTCTATCTTGGTCGTCTTCCTACATCTCACAGGCTGCTCTCATTTGGTCTTGATATCTCTCCTTTTTGTCACCTTTGTGTGGGGGGTATCGAGACAGATTCGCATCTGTTTGTTACTTGTCCATATAGCAGCTTTGTTCTTTCTAAGCTTGCGGGTCTTTTGGGTTTTGACTGTAATGGCTCTTCCTGGTTGGAGTTACTACATAATTGGAACTCAATCCCTATATGCTCTCTAAGACAGATTGCCCTCTTAGCTGCTCAGATTTTCTCCTACCATATGTGGAGGGAGCGCAACGCTAGGCTGCATAATTAGGGGTGTATCGGTCCTACCATGCTGCTTAAAGGAATTATGCAGGAACTCAAGGAGGCTAAGCTGAAAATTACTAATTGGTTTCGGCAGTTTGCTCACTTAGATATGTATAGATGGGTGTATATTTGATGGTCCTGTCTGTGGGGTTGTTTTGCCCTCCTTTTGTTGTTTCTATTTATAATCTTTCCTAGTTTAGGTTAGATTGTTAGTAGTTAGCTCTCTCTTTGCCTTGGCTTAGAGCAAGGTATGGCTGATTATTCGGTTATAATCGAACCGAATTACCGAATACCGAAATACCAAATAAGTCCAAATATTATAACCGAATAAGGAACCAAAATATTTCGGTTCGGTAACCGAACCGAAATATTTATTTTGGTTATTTTACCGAAATAACCGAATTATATATATTAATATATTTTATTTTACATATTAAATATAAAAATATAAATATTACTATTTTATATATAAAATTTATTATTTTACATATAAAATATAAATATTAGTATTTTACATATAAAAATTTATTAATTTACATATATAAAATTATCATTTTACATATAAAATATAAATATTATTATTTTACATATAAAATACTGATAAAGGAATTAAGAAATAAGAAGAGATAATATTAATATAAATATTTTATTATATATTTCGGTTAATTCGTTAATTTCGGTTATTTCAATTAAAAAACCGAAATAACCAAATAACCGAATAACTGAAAATACCATGACCGAATTAAAACCGAAATATTTCGATTCGGTTAACCGAACCGAATTATTTCGGTTATTTCGGTTCGGTATTCGGTTAACCGAACCGAATGTAGATCAAGGGTCAACCCCTGTACATTCTTTCTTTTTTCTTATATAATATGCAATTTAGCAAAAAAAAAAAAAGAAATGGGCCAGAGAACAAGTTGGGCCAGAATATTGATTTTAAAACCACTTAAAACTATACTACCAACTAACTAATTAATGTTACTTTTAATTTAAAAAATAAGTATGCTACCAACTAACTAATTAATAGAATTTTAATTTAACAAATAAGTAGATCAAATAAGAATGCACTAAAATAACATATGATATAACCGAGAAAAAATTAAAGTTGTGAAAATTATTGTTAACAAAAATTAATACAAAAATATTTTAGACTAAAGTTTAAAATATAAATAAAAAACCTTACCACAAAATAGTGTTTCAAGAAAACCTAATTATCATAAAAAATCATAAAAAAAATAATTTTAGATTTTACAACAAGCATGTTTTTAAAATTTATACTAACAAAGTCTAAAGTATATTATATATATTCTAATAAAATAGAAAAAAAACATCCCAAAAAATATGAAATATTAGAATATATGTTAGGTTAAAGCTTAAAATATAATTTACAAAAAAATTACGTTTACCAATTAAAAGTGGTTTAAGAAAAAATTATTTTAATAAAAATCATTAAAGATTCTTTTTTTTAGGTTTGGTAACAAATATATTTCTAAAATTTAAATTAAAAAAATGTGAGCACAAATAAACAAATTCTTACTTTGCAAAGAAAAAATTTTAATTAAAAAAAAGTGAACATAAATCAATAAATGAACAAATTTTAAATTAGAAAGCAATTCAAACACCCACAAAATAAATTTATATTAATATCTAAATATAATACAACATAAAAAATCACTAAGATTACTCTAAACGAAAACACATAATAAACACCACACATGCAAAAATAAAATTAACATGAAAAAATAACAATTTTTAAACAAATAAAAAATTCAATATCACACTATTTCCTAAAAAGTTAAAAAACGCTTTTAAAAATTATAAAAACACCGTAACAAAAGACCTAAAAAGTTTAAGATAACCATTAAATTACCTAATCAAAACGATAAAAAAAATGTTACACATACGTATATGTTTCAAGTATATCATATGTAATCTAATAAAATAAAAAAATCAAAAGTAACTATGAAATGCTAAAAAATAAGTTAGCCTAAATATTGAAATATAAATTATTGAAAAACCATTTACAAGAAAAAAAAATGTATACTACAAATCATATAATATATTGATATGGGCTAAAAATAAGCCCTAAAGACACATTTAATGTGGCATTAAATGGACCCAATATGGTCAAAACGTGGGGCCCACCAAATGGGCCCAAACCCTATTTACAATATTAATTTCGTAATTAATATTAGTGATAATTATCAGCTCAGCAATAAGAGTCAAACAAGGATATTACTCTTGCCTGACTTAGCCCCCAAGGCACCTACTTCAACAAGGAAGCTAATTCCTACAAGGAAGGAGTCTAGAACCTTCCTCAAGGCGGTGGCTTGCCTACCAAGTCCCTGATTCCTACCATAATTCTAAGGCTTCTCAGCCTATATAAGGACCTGCTCCTTCATATCCTAGAACTACGTTTTTTGGCTTGATCCTTGATACACATCAAGGTACGTAGGCATCTCGTAAAGGCAGATTTAGCCACGAGTACGAGAACAGCCATTAAAGCACGAAGCTCACGCACTTTGGTATTAAATACATACAAACCCTAGCCGCAATCTAATACCCTAGTTTTTATTCCACAACATTTGGCGCCGTCTGTGGGAAGAAAACATCAACCATGGTTAACACACGAAGAACACCAGCAACTACCGACCCTATTCCACTCAGCTCCGCCCCGCCAACAACAGGTCTGGTGCCCCCAACGACCGGGGCTATCGTTCCGCATCAAGTTTCTCAACCCCTAGGGACGACTTCCCATGTTGAGAGTACATTACCTCCGATCGTCCACACAAATCCAGGGACTGATCCCCTACAGATGGTGGTTTCTCCATTGATTATAGATCCCAACAATCCTCCACAAGGAGTCCAGATCCACACTACGGATCTCCCCGTGAACACCAATCCGATGTATGGACTGCCTAACTACCCTCCTACCCAAGGAGCTGGATCAAGTGGTCATGCCCTGTATATCAGAGATCGAGATTATCGCGATTTTTCCGGTCCTTATACGGATGAATCATCTTCTGACGATGATTACGAACGTGATGAAGCTCCAAGGAGGCGCCGTGCAAGTAAAGAACCTCGAGGAAGAACTCAAACTACTCACGATGGACTCCCTTCAACAACTACTGAGAGGATTAAGGCTTATGAAGCCGAGATCTTAAGATTAAAGGAAGATATGGCAAGAGAACAAGCCAGGTCAAATCAGACTTTACCCCCTCCAACATCAGGACCGATTCCCTTTATAGACTTGGAGAGGCCTTCAAGAAGGCAAAGAAGAGTTGCCGCCCCAACTGGAAGAACAACGAGGGTGGAAACCCCCAAGAGCAACCCCAAGGATCTGATGCCACTTGGGGATCCTGATGATCCCACACCCCCATTTACTGAGGAGGTAATGAATGCTCGTATCTCAAAGAAGTTTAAGATGCCGACAATTAAAGCTTATGATGGAATGGGTGATCCCGCAAACCACGTTAGAACATTCTTAAACGCTCTGCTGTTGCAGCCTGCAAGTGACGCTTTGAAGTGTAGGGCATTCCCTCAAACCCTATCAGGTATGGCTCAAAGATGGTATACTCGGCTGCCTGTAAACTCAATTGGCTCCTTTAAGGAGTTGAGTGCTGCTTTCGTTAGTCAGTTTATCAGCGGAAGAGCGCATGAGAAAAGTTCTGCATCTCTTATGTATGTGGTACAAGGGAAGAACGAAAGCCTGAGAGACTATCTTAAGAGGTTCACCAAGGAGATTTGAACATCACTGATCTGGACAATAAGGTTGCAATGGTAGCCTTGGAGCATGGCACTACCGACCTATACTTTAAGAGATCATTGGCAAAGCATCCTCCCGAGAATATGGCTGAGCTCCAGTGAAGGGCTGATAAGTACATCAAGGCTGAGGACAGCACGAAGAAGGAGGTCACAATAGGCAATGGTCGGGGTAACAATGATACAAAAAAGCGCAAGCAAGAGCAGGAGTACGATGCTAGGGACAAGTATCCCCAAACTAGCAAAGACTCTGATTCACCGCCAAAAAAGAGCCTGGGACCAAGATTCTCTGACTATGCAAGGCTAAATGCTCCTAGAAGTCAAATCTTGTTGGAGATCGAGAAGGATAAGGACTTCCGATGGCCGAAGCCACTCAGGGGAGACCCCGCAAAGTGAAACAAGGATCAATATTGTCGGTTCCACCGAGATGTGGGGCATGATACAGATGATTGTAGGCAGTTAAAGGATGAGATCGAATTCTTGATCCGCAAAGGAAAGCTAAGTAACTTCACCAAGGGTGAAGATCGTGGAACCCAAAGAAGGGACTACGATAGGAGAAACAATGATAGAAGGGATAATGATCATGATCGTAACACACAGCCCCGAGGGCCAGTTATTAACATGATCTGGGGAGGCCCGATAGCGGCTGGTACGACTCGAAACTCTCGAAAGGCATACGCCAGGGAGGTGATGCACATTGTGGGATAGGCCCCGAAGCGTGCTAAAACTGAAATCATAATTGGTTTTGATGATTCTGATCTTGAAGGGGTGAAATTCCCCCATGATGACCCGTTAGTTATAACCCCCGTGATTGGGAACTCGGAAGTAAAGCGAGTCTTGATAGACAATGGAGCTTATGTTGACATTTTGTTTCATGATGCTTTCGTGAAAATGGGATATACCGATTCTCAGCTGACCCCGACCAACATGCCCATCTACGGATTCAATGGGATTGAGTCCAAGGTGGAGGGTACTATCCAGTTACCCATGACAATCGGGCAGGAACCTAAAGAAGCTACTCAGATGTTGAATTTTCTGGTAATTAAGGCAGCCTCAACTTATAACGCAATCCTCGGGAGAACTGGACTTCATGCGTTCAAGGCTGTTGCCTCGACATATCACATGAAGATTAAGTTTCCAACCCGGAATGGGGTCGGAGAACAAAAAGGCGACCAGAAGATGGCAAGAAGTTGTTATATATCCGCACTAAGAGCTGATGGAGTCGGGGGGGTAGGTACTCCCGATTGAAGACATGGATGTCCGTGGTGATGATGAACACCGAGGGAAGCCAGCAGAGGATTTAATCCCCATCCCTCTGGAGCTGGGCGACCCAGAGAAGGTTACATATATAGGAGCATCTCTGAAGGAACCCCTGAAGGGCGAATTGACAGCGTTCTTGCAAGAGAATAGCGATGTGTTTGCTTGGACGGCAGCGGACATGCCAGGGATTGACCCCCAACTTATAACTCATAGGTTGAACGTCGATCCTGAACGAAAGAAGATAAAGCAAAAAAAGAGGAATTTTGCTCCTGAAAGGCAAGAGGCCATTAAGCAAGAAGTTGACAAACTATTGGAAGCTGGGTTTGTTGAAGAAATTCAATTCCCCGAATGGTTAGCTAACCCTGTGATGGTTAAGAAGGCGAATGGAAAGTGGAGGATGTGTATAGACTTCACTGATCTGAATGATGCATGTCCAAAAGATTGTTTTCCTCTGCCTAGGATTGATATGTTGATAGATGCCACAGCTGGACATGAAATGTTGAGCTTCATGGATGGATTCAGCGGATACAATCAGATTAAGATGCACAAGGAGGACATCCCTAAGGTATCTTTCATAACTGACTTTGGCGTTTTCTGCTATCTTGTTATGGCTTTTGGTTTAAAGAATGCAGGAGCTACTTACCAATGGCTGGTAAATAAGATATTCGCCCATCTGATTGGAAAAACCATGGAGGTCTATGTTGATGACATGTTAGTCAAGAGCCTACTCAAGGCAAATCACATTAGGCACCTCAGAGAGGCATTCGAAGTGCTAAGGCACCACAAGATGATGCTGAATCCAGCCAAGTGTGCTTTTGGCGTTGGATCGGGAAAATTTTTGGGTTTGATGGTTTCGAAGAGAGGAATAGAGGCCAATCCTGACAAGATCAAAGCCATCTTAGACATGGAATCACCCCGTTCTGTGAGGGACGTACAGAAGTTAACTGGCCGAGTTGTAGCCCTGGGGAGATTTATCTCCAAATCTGGTGATAAGTGCTTGCCTTTCTTTCAGGCATTAAAGAAAGTGAAAAATTTTGAGTGGGCCACAGAGAGCCAAGAGGCCTTTGAGCAGTTGAAGAAATACATGGCTGAAGCCCCGTTGTTGGCCAAACCTAGTCCTGGGGAGATTCTGTACTTATACCTGGCGGTATCCGAACAGGCATTGAGTGCTGTTCTTGTTAAAGAAGAAAAGAAGGTTCAGAAACCCATCTACTACGTGAGTAAGGTGTTACATGGGGCGGAGTTGAATTACTCTCCCATTGAGAAGTTTGCCTTGGCATTGGTTACTGCCTCAAGGAAATTGCGATCGTACTTCTAGGCCCACAAGATCGAAGTCTTGATAGACCAACAATTGAGAAGCATATTGCACAGCCCGAAAGCAAGTGGAAGATTGATCAAATGGGCCATAGAGCTTGGAGAGTTTGATATCAAGTATAAGCCTCGAACAGCCATCAAGGCTCAGGCATTGGCTGACTTCGTGGTTGAATGCACCATTGACAACCAAGAAGTCGGGGGGCAGGAGATGATAACCACCCCTGAGAAGGAAGATAAAGATGAAGACCTGATAGCTGACCAGAAAGAGTATTGGGTGCTCTATTTTGATGGAGCGTCAAAAACAAAATCTAGTGGTGCAGGTTTGGTTTTGCAAAGCCCCGATGGGTTCACAGTTGAGTATGCTTTGAAATTGGATTTTCCTACTACTAATAATGAAGCTGAGTATGAGGCGTTAATAGCCGGATTGGGATTGGCCAGAGTCATGAGGGTCAAGAACCTCAAAGTGTGCGGAGATTCAAGACTGGTAGTCTCGCAAGTGAATGGTGAATTTGAGGCCAAGGATGATACTATGGCAAAATATTTGCGAGTTGTGAAAGCTATCATGACTCAGTTTCACGAATGCTATGTAGAGCACATCCCAAGAGAAGAGAACGTTAAGGCCGATGCCCTCTCTAAGTTCGCTTCTTCTGAGATAGAGAATTATGCAGGAAGTGTTTACTTCCAGGTCTTGAAGGCCCCGACCGTCAACTCTAAGTTGGTAGCACCAATCGATGTTCGAAGTTGTTGGATAGATCCTATCAAAGCTCACCTTGAAACCGGTTGGCTCCCTGACAATGCCTTGGAGGCACGAAAGCTGTCAGTAAGAGCATTGAGATACGCCTTGATCGAAGGCATTCTTTATAAGAGATCGTTTGTCATCCCATATTTGAAGTGTTTAAGGCCCCAAGAGGCTAAGGAAGCACTAGAAGAAGTTCATGAAGGGATCTTTGGGCAACACTTGGGGGGCAGAGCCCTAGCCCACAAGATTACCCGCCTGGGATTCTATTGGCCAGAGATGTTGGCAGATGCCCAGAATTACGTCAAGAAGTGTGACAGATGTCAAAAGCACGCCCCTATTGTAAGGCAGCCGCCTGAGAGGTTAACCTCAATTAGCTCTCCCATACCGTTTGCAATGTGGGGGATGGACATACTTGGTCCTTTCCCTATGGCGTCAGCACAAAGGAAGTTTTTGATAGTGGCCATCGACTACTTCACCAAGTGGATTGAGGCTAAACCTTTAGCCAAGATAACCACCAAGCAAGTTTCCCAGTTCTTCTGGGAGAACATAATCTATAGATACGGCATCCCGCGAATCCTTGTGACGGATAATGGGACACAGTTCAATAATGAGGAGTTCAAAAAGTACTGTGAGGAGAATGCTATTGAGCTTCGTTTTACTTCAGTAGCACATCCGCAAGCAAATGGACAGGCCGAGGTGGCCAATCGAATCATCCTGGACGGATTAAAGAAAAGGGTCGAACGCTCGAGGAACACTTGGGTGGATGAGTTGCTGCCTATACTCTGGGCATATCGCACCACTTGTAAGGTGACAACAGGAGCAACCCCGTTTTTGTTGGCTTACGGAACCGAGGCAGTTGTGCCCTTGGAGATCATGCATACATCACCTCGAGTTGAGGCATATGAACAAAAGACCAATAAGGAAGGAATGAGGCTCGCCCTTGATCTAATTGATGAAGTCAGGGACGAGGCAAACGCTAAGAATGTGGAGCATCAGAAGAGGGCATCCTTTTACTACAACCATAGGGTTAAGGAAAGGTTCTTCCAGCAAGGTGACTTAGTTTCGAGAAAAATAGAAGCTTCAGGAGTTGGAGCAAAAGGAAAGCTGGCCCCTAATTGGGAAGGGCCGTACCGAGTCAGGAAGACATTGGGGCGAGGATCATACAAGTTGGAGACCTTGGACGGGGTTGAGGTGCCCCGTACTTGGCATGCCTTGAACCTCAAGATTTATTATGTGTAAGCCTTCCTAGTAAGGACTTGGCTTTTATCTATCTATTAAGGGAAGTAGAAATAAGGTTCGATGAAACCATTCCAGGGCTTAGTACCCCGAGTAGGACAGTAGGAAATTATGTAAGGGTTTGAACCCACTTCAAGTTATTAATGCAAGTTTGTTTTCCATTCTATGATTGTGTGATTTTATTTATATGCCAAGCACCTGATGAGTGCGAGTCAAAGATGACCAAGTAACGAAAATAAAGAACACACAAATGGAAGTAAAACAATTGCATAAATAACCCCAAGGGGCCGAATTTAGAGTTAAGTTACAAACCATAATAGTTAAGTCCCGGAGGACCTTGATTGAAAACTGGAAAGATAAAGCCACAAGCGGCTAACAAGGCCATGCAAGGCCACTTACTCCTCGGCGGATTCCCCTACCACTTCTTGCTCTTCTCCTTCCTCCTCTTCGGAGCTCTCATCACCGTCATCATTATCTTCTTCGGCCTCCGTCTCCATAGGTTGCGCCTCTCCCTTCTACACCACGTCCCCTTCTTCTTCTGAAGTCTCAGTCGAAGATACGACTCTAGCACGAATTTGCTTTCCGGGGAAAGATTGCCTCACGGCTGCCTCCCTCTTAGACATGGCCTTTTTTCCGGCAGAACGGGAAGAAGATGACCCGGAGCTAATGGCATTGGCCGCTGTCCTCAAGCCAGAACTGGAAGGGCGACGACTTCCCTTGGAACCTGATGCGCGTTCCGCTTGATTTTCAGCACCAACAGCCCAGTTAGGGCAAGGAAAGTCTGCTGGGATAACCACAGTAGGGTGCTTGTGGCTAACAGCACCAATGGCCTTGTTCCAGCCGACGGACATGTTAAAAGGCCGCATTTCGTCATCATGCTTATCCATGAGCTCGAAAAACCCTTCTGACTTATGGTAGGCAGCAATCACTTTGTCAGCTTTGGCAGACATCTTCTTTGCCATAGAGCGGAGATTCTTTTGAAGAGAATGGCAGTTGGCCTCAGCTCGGATAGCTCTAGAGTCCAAGTCTTGTATCTTCTCTTGGAGATGTGCCTTCTCGTTCTTCAGTATGGCATTGTCATCCCTATGAGCACGACCTTGACGAGTCGCGGATTGAAGATAGGCGTTGGCCTACAACAAGGGAATTAGAAAGACGTTGGTAGCTAACAAAGTAAATAAGAACATTAAGTGAACAATTTGATACCTGATATAAGGCCTGAGCTCCGAGGCGTTCGGATTCATCGATTTTATCCCCCGCAGTGACAGTTAGGAGATCAGGATGGGTGATAGAAAGCCTCGACCAATCTAAGCATAGAGCAGAGCTCCCCATGACAGAATCTTGCTCACAGATGCCCCAATCTGGAGTAAAGGGGATCCTAATGCCTTCACCAGCATTGCGAGACCTTTTTCCCCCTTGGCTGCATCCCACTAGGAATTGAGGAACTTGTCTTTCAGGGGGATTCAGTTGAGCTTCTGCATGCTTTATCATACGCCTTGTAACAGTTGGTTGGTTCTCGGGGAGATTGTCCAGCTCCTCAGCAGCTGAAATATGAGAGAAAAAACATCGGAATAAGAACAAACATAGTTCATAATGAAGTCACGAAGGAAAAATTACCCTCAACAGAAAGAAAGCTCAAGCCAGCTTCAATGAGTTTCTTCTCAGTAAGAATCGTTTTATAATGAGAACACCCTTCATCGGCAAGCAGTTTATCCCTGTCGTGCAATTGTTGGTCAGTAAGGTCGAGCACGAAATGTGAACTATCCTCTGCGACCCCGAATCTCTTAACAAAGAAGTGGCCCCAATCGCCACCTTTCCACTCCAAAACGGCAAATTCCCTATCCCAAGTATGATGAGAATCGGGAAAAGAGAAGGAGTTTACAATGTGAGGGAGCCTGTTTCGAAGTTGAAAGCCAACATATCCGGGTGAGGAATCAGGAGAATTCTTGATCATGAAGATGCTTCTGAATAAAGTTGTGTCCCAAGGGATGTTCAACTCCTTACACCTTAGCATGAAGATAATCAAGAACCTCCAGGAGTTAGGATATAGTTGGCACGGGTGGATCTGGAGCTCCGCCAGGAACCTGATAATAAAAGGATGAACCGGGAACCTCAATCCCGCCTTTAAAGCACCTTTGAAAACACATAATCTCTCTGGATGCCAGTTGCAAGTCCGGTCTCCCGGATTTGGTAGGCAAACATTGATCACGTCGGGAAAACTGTACGTACTCCTAATCTTCACAATGTCCTTCTTTTTCAACTTAGAATGACAATAGAAGGCAGCCAAATTTGAACTGTTGGGAAAAGCTTCCCCCATGGTGCTCAACAAGTCTAATAAAGAAACAAATCGACGTTCAACATAACGAGGAGGCTTGAGTTTTAGCATACCTTTAACCGTTCTGGCCATGCTCCTCTTCCTCATAGCTTCCTCCATGGAGATTGGGGGGACCGGGCGTCTGTCAGCCATATCGAGCTTGGACTTGAAGATGAACTTGAAAAGCTAAAGAACTAGAGAATTTTAGAGCTTGAGAGAAATTTGAGAAGTGAAGAAGTGAGGAAGAATGAAGGATGCTCCCCTTCTTTTATAGAAAAGGTGTGACCTGTTACTCCAGGTTGAGATACAGGCCGGATCGTGTTCACAGGTCATCTATCGGATAAATGCAAAAAAGAGACGAAAACTATCTGTTAATAAATGAAGGGACTCGTCAAAAAACTCAGGATAAGGAACTAAGACTGTCAGTTAGTATCTCATCAAGAAGTTAACATAAAGTATGGGATTAGCAGTGCTAATTGAGATCAAGGGGAGCCTTAAGCAAAAGTTATGAATGACCATATTGTTGACTCCCCAAACTCATGGTCATCAAGACCACGAAGACTCAAGGTCAGCAAGACCACGACAAACTCATGGTCATCAAGACCACGAAGACTCAAGGTCAGCAAGACCACGACAAACTCATGGTCATCAAGACCACGAAGACTCAAGGTCAGCAAGACCACGACAAACTCTCGGTCATAAAGACCACGAACATACATGTTCATGAGAGCATCACGTTCAAGAAAAAGGTCGGAATATTGAAACCAAGAGTGCAACAAAAAAAAAATTTACATGGTCCGACCGGAAGCCGGCCGACCGCGGCAAACCGGAAGGCTTCAGCCGACCGGGAGCCAGCCGACCGGTCTACCCGGGAGGCTTCGGCCGACCAGAGCTCGTCAACACCACGGGAGTTTTTCGTCAAGACCCCGACTATTTTTGTCATGTTCGTCAAGACCACGAACATACGTGTTTATGAAAAAAAAAAAAATTCCAGCCGACCGGAAGCCGGCCGACCGGGGCAAACCGGAAGGCTTTAGCCGACCGGGAGCCAGCCGACCGGTGGCTGGCCGACCGGTGGCTAGCCGACCGGCGCACCCGGGAGGCTTCGGTCGACCGGGGTTCTTCAGGGGTACGAGTATTTTAGTCCGACCCGGAGTGATCAGGGGTACGAGTATTTTTTGTCCGACCCGGAGTGATCAGGGGTACGAATATTTTTTGTTCAACCCAGAATGATCAGGGGTACGAATATTTTCAATCAACCCGGGTTCATCAGGAACATGAAGATTTCTGATTAAGCACAGATTAGTGCCAATTAGCACAGATTAGTGCCGTTTAAGCACAGATTAGTGCTGATTAGCACAGATTAGCGCCGATTAGTGCTGTTAGTGCCGTTTTATGCCGTTTAACACTGTTTACACGTTGTTTAAGGCTGATTAACGCTATGTAGTGTCGTTTAACACTGTTTAGTGTCGTTCAACATCGTCGTAAACGCGTCGGTCGCTCCACGCTTTACAATGAGATGATATTGTTGAAAGTACTTGCGTAAGAGCAATAAACCCTAACCCAAGTCTCAGAAAGGCCGTTATAACTTCGAGGAAAACCTGATCAGTTTTCCTAGAAGTTGGGGGGCAAATGATATGGGCTAAAAGTAAGCCCTAAAGACACATTTAATGTGGCATTAAATGGACCCAATATGGTCAAAACGTGGGGCCCACCAAATGGGCCCAAACCCTATTTACAATATTAATTTCGTAATTAATATTAGTGATAATTATCAGCTCAGCAATAAGAGTCAAACAAGGATATTACTCTTGCCTGACTTAGCCCCCAAGGCACCTACTTCAACAAGGAAGCTAATTCCTACAAGGAAGGAGTCTAGAACCTTCCTCAAGGCGGTGGCTTGCCTACCAAGTCTCTGACTCCTACCATAATTCTAAGGCTTCTCAGCCTATATAAGGACCTGCTCCTTCACATCCTAGAACTACGTTTTTTGGCTTGATCCTTGATACACATCAAGGTACGTAGGCATCTCGTAAAGGCAGATTCAGCCACGAGTACGAGAACAGCCATTAAAGCACGAAGTTCACGCACTCTGGTATTAAATACATACAAACCCTAGCCGCAATCTAATACCCTAGTTTTTATTCCACAACACATATGTATTATTATCATTAAAAGTAAAAATAAATTATTCAAAATGCCATAAAACTAATTTTACAAGAAAAAAAAATTATAGTCAAAATTACACTACAAAATATTAATAAAGCTACCGTGCATCACGGATAAAGCTAGTAAGTTATAAATTGACTCAATAAATTTAGCTGACAAACACCTTTTTACGGGGGCTTATAAATCATAAACTACCTCTCATTTATTTAAGAGTAGCCAAACAGCTAAATCTATAAGAACCTAAGTCGATAGAATTGTCATTTTTTGGATTTAATTTAAAGGTAATACTAAACATAATAGTGCTATGGTTAAGAATTAATGTAAGTGGATAAATGTATATAAATGATTAATTTTGCACTTAATACATTAATTTTGGACGAATCTCAATATAATAATTTAGAAATTTGGAATGTTTTTATTAGTGAAAATTAATGTGAATGCAAAGGATCCATTTTTATTACTCGGGAGATTAAATTATTGCTATAAATGAACATTGAAAAACCAAAAATTAATTAAATAACTAAGAATAAATGTTGAAAATATGAGAATATTTAATGCTGGTTATCATTTCCCTTAATTTAATACCCATATTTCTTCCTCAAATCCACCTCTCCCATAAAATATCAAATCACATACTTGTGATGAACGCCGGAAAAATTAAAAAGGTAAGGAGATCAAGCAGCTCCAACAGACATGTATTTAGCATTCAGAGGACTGCACTTGCTAAGTATCAAGATCTCATCTCAATGCTTACAAAGCAGAATTGACAGGACTGCAATCTTTTCATCTTACACTTTAATTTTCTCATCTTGAACTTCGACACTAAGCTAACCCCACCCGGTCCCTTTACTATTTAATGACAAGCTGTTCAACTAGTATATATTACCATTAGCAAGTAGCAACTACTAAACTGGCCATAACAATTTATATAACATTATAGACCTATTTATCTCGTTTCCTTGACTATTACGGTGTACTCGGACGAGGGTCAGAGGCAGAGACATACGATGTAGCATCCTCCTTTGGTAGAGCAACATAATTCACAGGTGTACTCGGACGAGGGTCAGAGGCAGAGACATACGATGTAGCATCCTCCTTTGGTAGAGCAACATAATTCACAGGAGCAACTGGCCTCATGTCCCTCTTCCTATCTTTATTTATGGACCTTGACCCATTATGATGGGCAAGAGACAATCTTCTCCCAGGTGTTCCATTTGCATGTGGGCCCAACACCTTCTTTGAGCTTGGTGGTCGAGCTGGGCTAGGCTTTGAACCGAAAATTGCTTCTTGTTCTGTATTCAGCTGTTCATGAAACTTCTTCTGATCCTGTACAACACCAATAAAATATCACGACAGCTCGAAACCAAAACACATTTGAGCACTACCATAATCTAAATCTTTTAAACAAGAGTACGAAACTTGTGAGCAAAAAATTTCTCAATACAAGCATGCTACAACAGTCTAAAGTATAGAAATTAATACATAAATTTATTGTCTGATTAAAAAAAAGTATAGAAGTAGCAGAGCAGAAATTGACCCTCATCCTCTTTTTCTCTTCTTCTCTGTCATGCCTAAGAACTGCATATTCGTCGAGCATTGCAAGTAGAGGAACACCATCATAACTGAATGTTGAACCATGTTCTTCCTCCCAAGCACGTGTTTTGGCAACCAATGTATCAACAAGAGCTACATAAAGAAAATAATAAATATCAGTCATGCAGTGAGCATTACCCTCACCTAAGTTAGGAGAGATACAAATTATATTTCTTATGAATACACAGGGGTATTTTTGTTATTGCAGGAGTTGTCCAATTAATTACAGTTGAGCGCCATTAAATGTACCACGTACTCTTCCCCTAAGTACGTACTTGGGCATTTTTCTCTATAATGTTTCATAACCTTTTTTTGAGTCAACAAAGTAGTAGTAAGTTCCTACTTGAGGAAATGTTTCAGCAATTCTTTAAGTTCAACTTCGGTTAACTTGTTTAATCGAATCAAATCCTTGTTACTGCTAAAACCTGTGTCTTATAGCTCAATTGTTGACATTGTGCATGCTACTTGGCCACATGTTTAACACTTTTAACAGTCCACCATCAGCTTTAGTTGATTGCACAACAGATACCCTCTATCACGTTGATGAAATCTCCATGCCTCACAAACTCAAGTTGCATAAAGAGATAGAATTATATATCTATGAACTATGATCTATCTTTTCATGTTAATTGGAACTAAACCAATAACTTCAGGGGTGTTTGGGGGAACTTTTTTTCGGAACAAGTCAACTTATGTTAAAACAAAGTTAGAGATTCCTAACTTTTTTATAAAAAAAGTCAACTTTTTTTTTTTTGCAACTTATAGAATCTCAAACATACATTAAATACTTGTATAAATTTTTTTTATCAAAATATGAAATTTTTACCCGAAAATAAGTCCATAAGGACTTAAAATAAGGTGTGCCAAACATCCCCTTCATATCTAACTTAAAATGAATTGCATAACCATATTTACCCAACTAAAAGTATCTCAAGCTTCAGTACAACTAACACCAGCCGATCTTAGAGTTGCCTCTATATATTCAATAAATAAAAATAGTGGAAGGGCAACAGATGTTGACCCACAGGTAAGTCATTACACATACAAAGCATCATAAACCACAAGCCCTACACAATCATATAATGTGAGTAAATTGTAATATCTGGAAACAATTTCAAAAGTAACACGTACCTGGAATTTTGTTGACTAATATCCTAGCTTTTTCAGCTCGCTTAAGATTTAAGTGAGCACCTCTACTGGCGTTATACCTGTTGTCATCCTGTTAAAGCCAAGGGGTAATAAGTGACATTAAGGCCACACATGTCTTCTTCACATCGCATAGGGGCTAATACTTATAAAGTTATCGAGATTCGAGAGCACAAAAAAACTGAAAAAGTGAATAAAATAATGGAGTTCATGCAGTTGTACAATACAACAGCATTAAACACTCTGTGCGGTTGCAAGAGTTCATTGGTACTCTAGTAACTGCATATTAAAGTAAACTAAGATTCAATGATCCTTATCCAGCATGCATCGTTAGATATTCTTAGTGCACCAATCACGGACAACGAAAATGCAATATATTAAGCAAAATTACAGTATATCAATATGTGGGCTATCAATTAATGTTGGCTATCAGGTATTTAAAGTTTATGACTTTAATTGTTCAGAAAAAGAGTGAACATGAATGAGGGTTAAATATTTGAGAACTGTGATCCGGCCATTTTGAGAAAATAATAACAGCAGGATCACATAAACCTAGCAACGCTTTATACTGTTCAAGGCAGAGTTAAAAAAAATACATACCCTCATGTAGTCTTCAAGCCAACTCTCTTCTTCACAAGCAGACATCCATTTCTCCACCTTATCTAGTATGTCTTTTCGGCTAAGAGCGACCTCTTTTGCTTTTATAATTTTATTATCCATGTCAGACAGTAACTGGGAAGGCTCAACATTCCCAGAATCAATCAAGGCCAGTATTTTCCCACGAGCAGCCTCAGTATCAATCTCAACATGGACACGAGCAAATATTTCTTCAAGTTCAGCTTGCTTCTTGAAAGCAATTTCCTTCATCCTGCTAGCTTTTAGCTGATCAAGCCTTTCAACTTCCACTTTGGCCTTGTAATGAATATATTTAAATAATTATTCAGTGGTTCTAATATATTTAAACCAAGATTAGTAACCTAAATACCTGGTCAATCAGATCCAAAGCAAGAGCTCCGGGATTAGTGACGTCGCTAACAGACACTGATAAGTTGCATGTAACATGATTAAACAAGTGTCTCTCTTCCTCTGAGGTGTCCATTAAATTCCAAAGATCAATTAGCTCCCTAGCTAATTCTTGAAGCTGTAGAAGAAAGATATATCAAATGACTAACTGACTATACTAAGTGTATAACTTTGCAAGACATAAAAAACAATCTAGAGCTGAAATTTGTAAAATCAACAAGGTTCTGACACGGAACTTAAAAAATTGGAGTGCCACCACCAAAAGATTTACCTAAGCCCAAGAGAATATTACAGGCCAAAAACAATTGAGCAAATGTAAACAAAAAAAAAAGCTTCTTCTAAAATATGATGTTACACCTAATAGTAGTCTAGTACAGTAATAACAATGAAAACTTGCAACCAATAATACACATGTAGCTGACGCCCATACACTTAAAGATGAGAAGTTGAGAACTCCTTCCGATGACAATAATCATGTAAAAATTTAATGTACTCAAAGATCAAAGTTGTAGTGACATACTGCACACTGCACTCATGTTTGAAGAACGAGAATCATCTACTAAAATAAAGGCTTTAAAAGAATAATAACATTGTCATGTAAAACAAAGGAAAGCAAACTACCAAACCCGACAAGTCTTGCTATCAGCTAAGATTAGCGATTATGGTGTGTGATATCCTTGAAAGCTCAACAACTTGTTTGAGGAAAACATATCTGACCAGACAATTAACTCACAGAGTAATATTTAAACATAAAAGAAAAAGGTTGCATCTGATCTAAGTCGGGTATAAAATTGTTACCTTACGCAACCTTTGTTGCTTATCTTCTTGCAGGGCTAAGACAGTCTTAGCTAGCCGAGATAAGGTGTCATTGCTAATGCTTTTAGATTGCATGCCACTAGAGTCGTTAAGGCTTGGATGAACTTCAGTCACAGTACTAAAGAAGTCTATTCCGAGGACAGCACAAAGATGATGCACAGTACTCACAAAATCAAGGACCTTATTTAGCCTCTCACTCTGCCAGACAGGAAAAGAAAAAGGTCAGCCATTCTCTTGTTGGCTCACCGAGCACATACAGTGTCATTTATAAGAAACTTTACCTTCTCTTTCCCCAGCTCTTGAAGCTGAGCATGAAAATTTTCTAATTTCTTCAGTGATAAATCAGACTCATCAACTGCAGGGTTCCCTACATGCTCAGTAGTCCCTGCAATTTCACCATATATCTTTTGTATTTGAGACTGTACATCTGAGAACTCTTTGATTCTCTTATCTTTTTGTTTACGTAGTTGTTCTAGTGCTGGTGCTATAGCTGAAAGCTGTTCCTTGATTGTTCCTGAGCTCTTGTCAGGCTGCAAATCAAACAGGACATTACGATGTATCTAGTTAACCGAATGACACATAGGAGTCTGAATTGCTGTCAATTGTATTGCATCTGAATTGTAGTCATGTAAATATATAGCAGGAGGTAATATAATAATCCATCAAACAAGTAAAGACCATGGTAACTCACGATTCCAACAAAAGGTCTCTCCCCAAGAGCTGCTAAAAGACTTGTTAGCTCAACTTTAGCATTTGCCAATGCCTGAAGTAGCTTTGCCCTCGACTTTGCAGCCAAGTCAACCTTTCTTTTGTACACATCCAGGCACTCCTGTTCTAACTGAAGAAGCATCTTATCCCTTTCCACGTCACTTTCACCAACCTCATCCCAGATATGCTGCATTAAAGAACAACTTTGGTGTTACATGTAATTACTATTATATAAAGCAATTAGAAAAAGTACAAGGAAAGGGTATGGAGAACTAAAGAATTACGCAAAAGGTATTACCTGCAACTGCTGCAGCAAAGAACCACAAGTGGTTTCTCCAAGAAGTAAATTTGGTGCTTCGACTGGTGCCATTTGGTATGATTACAACCTAAGGACCATAAAGTATTTGTTCAGTACCCATTTTATTCTGATAGAATTCCAGCCAACAAAGAAAACAAGAATCCCAAACTCAAGTTCACATACCTTACTCATAAAACTTATAGCACACATAATTAGGACAAACTAAAGTACCGTAATACTGTAAATTGTTATGGTCACTAGAATAAAAATGTAGATTGCATTACACTAAGAAATAATCATTGTCAGAGTGATTAGAAGTGTCTTCATTTCAAGGATAGTTATCGAAATAAGTACACTATTTAAATTAAAAAACAAATTGTAATCATAAGAAAATCAGCAAATCTGTCAAACTTAAACAGACCTAAATTGCAATTAGCATAAAACCAAATAAGGAGAAAAGAAGCAAAAACACTTTGAACCTAAAAATTAACAAAATCTAAGTAACTCGGGGGAACAAAACTTATTTTAGAAGGGGCAAGCAAGCGGGGAGGCAGGTGCCACAGAGCCATTAGATGAAACACCTAGACCTTTACCAATATGTTATATTCGAATTTTCTGGCCAAGAAAACAATCAGTGAAAATTCACACAAATGGGAGCCACAAAAATTCATGAAAATTAAAATCTTGAAAAACCCAAACAATAGTTATATAATCTGAAATTTCAAGAAAGCAAACAATAGGATATGAATGTTGGTAACTAGAATCTTGAAAAAAGTAGCACTTTCAATTAATCTAAAATCAAGTACAATAGAAAAAAAACAGAATTGTTTAAAACCCCATTAGGGTTTTGTGTAACTAGTCAAGTAGAATCAGATCTTACAAAGAGGCAAAGAGAATCAACTACAATGAAAACCCAAGATAGAGTAAGAAAGAAAAATGAACCAAGAAAATAACAATAAAAAACATTGTTTCAACAAAGAAAATGTAAAAAGAACTTACAGAAAAGGGTGCAAATGAAAGAGGGGTTTGTAGAAAGTACAAGAACTTGGGGGCAATTATTTTGTGTGTATATGTATGTATTTTGATTTTTGTGTGTATATATATAGGGGGGCGGGGATGGATATTGCAGAGGAGTATAATTGTCGTCTGGGATTTTGAATTTTGGATGCAAACTTAACGCCCGGGATTGGGCTTTATTTTCAATTTTATTTACCGTTTGTAAGGCCCTGTTTGGCAATTAGCTGATAGCTGTTAGCTGATAGCGGATTGAATTAGCTGTTTTGACTAGCGGATTGAATTAGCTGTTTTGACTAGCGGATTGAAATTAGCTGTTTTGAATAAAAGCGTTTGGTAAATAGCTTTTTGAATAACTTTTTGTGACACATAGCAAACCTCTAATTGAAAAAGCTCCTAAAATGAGCTTTTTCAAAATTAGCTTTTTGATCCCAAACCTCTAACTCAAACCTCTAACAACCAAACACTCACATTAGAGGTTTCATTTGGTCAAACCTCTAATCTACCCCCAAACCTCTAATTTTATCCCAAACCTCTAACTTCCAAACACCCCCTATATCTCTCATTTCTTTATCGTTATTATTTTGAAATGTCGCACTCATTTATTCATTTATTTACATGATCATAAATAGTAAGTTTTCTCTACTATGACACCCACTACTTTATTTCACTATCTCATATTTAATAATAAAAAACACTATTCCCATTAGTTTCTTCCACTATCTCAAATCTATTATTAAATATTGATAACTCTCATTATTTTACCCACTTTTCATCAAACTTTATTCATTTTTTATAGCTATTTTTGGTCTCCATATTCATCCCAATGTAAACAATCTAGAGAGACGGATGTAAACAACTTAGAGGGACTGAGGGAATAGTAACGCTCTACTTATTCTCAAAAACAAAAAATCACTTTAGATGCTTTTTTCGTTTTTCCCCTAATTCACCAATCTAATTTCATTTCATTTAGCTTGTTACTGTGTTGTTTATTAATACACATTTTTTAATTTTCAAATAATATTAAATAAAATTAGTGTAAATAATGTTATATATGATATAGTGTTCATATTTACCATTATTTGCTTCTCGAGTGGCATAAGTCAGATGAATGGTGAAGAAAGTGAAGATGATGATGAAGAAAGGATATCGATCGGTGTGAAAAACAGACCAGTACCATCGATTGAAGTGTAGAATGGACCATCTGTTGAAGATCAATTCACACCATCTGTTGAAGATCATCTTGAAGCATCTGTTGAGAACCAAAAGTAAAAATATCTGTTGATAATTCTGTTAGAACTCCATCTAACTCGAGGTCCATACACTCAAGGGGAAATTCTCACAGTCAACACTCAACAACAAATCAAGATGATCAACACAGAGAAAATGAAGTTATTTCATCAAGGTCAAGCTTACCACCACAAAGGAGATGGACGAATGAAAGGCATATGATGTAGCCTATTTTTATTTCGAGGATACAAATCAACTTAAACAAGATTGTATTAGTAAATAGTATATAGACTGTCACAAAGAATCTCAGATTGTATTATCTGTCAAAAGAAATAGATCAAGATCAATCTACAGACTTGAGGAATTACTACATTGAAAGAAGTTCAGTCATCTGATCAAGCCTCAGTGAAGTATTCATTAAGAAGTGGATTCGTTTAAAGTGATAGAGATTTCAAAGGTGACAGAGACAGTACAGAAGAATTAAAGAGAGAGAGGAGAAAAGAAAAGGAACCACATCATAGAGTCATAAATAAAGAAAAGCCGTTGGAGTTAGTCGTTCATGAACCAGACCGTGCATCGAGCGTCAACAATTATTCAGTGGAAGTTCTTTATTATTTTCAGTGGTTTACAGAACAGATTTGGTTCTCAAATGAGGTATATTAATTCTTTTTAATTAATTAAATCAAGTAATTAATTTAATTAATAAATTAATTCTCAAAGAATTAATTTATTCATTAAAGTAATTATTAGATTAATTAATCAGAATTATTATATAAGAAGAATTAAATTAAGTGATTAGTTAAAATCATTTAATTTAAAAAGATTAGAAAATCTGTTCTATTATTACTCTTAAGAGTAATAACGGAGAGTAATACCAGTCTTATGCAGAGAATCATAATGGACAGAGTAATACTGGAGTGTCATAATGGACAGAGTAATACTGGAGTGTCATAATGGACAGAGTAATACTGGACAGAGTAATACTGGACAGAGTAATACTGAACAGAGTAATACTGGACAGAGTAATACTGGACAGAGTAATACTGGACAGAGTAATACTAGAGTGTCATAATGGACAGAGTAATACTGGAGTGTCATAATGGACAGAGTAATACTGGACTGTCATACTGGACTGTCATAATGAAGAGTCGTAATAGCTTAAGTTGAGTGTCATAATGGAGAGTCATAATGGATCAAAATGTGACATAGGAGATAGAAGATATTATGCAGATTGATTATAAAAGAAGCAGCAGCCATATACAGACACACGGACGAACAGACCAGGAGAAAAAGAAAGAAAGAAAAGCTCTCATCTCTTTCATCTTCAAGCAATTTAATTGCCATAAATTCTTGAGTTCTTGTATCAAAAATTGTATCCACTAGAACTTAATTATTTGTGATTCTTGTACTACTAGCGAATTAAGTTTCCTAGTTCTTATCTTGATTTTTATTAACTAAATTAGAAAAGTTCATGTCGAATTTTCTATTTAGTTTTTATCAACTTGATAATTAATCTGTACTGAAATTGTAACACCCATCAAGTTAATATATTGTTATATTCAACTTAAAAATTTGTTTCAATTTATTCCGCACAAATTTGTCTAAATCAAATTTTATTCAAAGGACAAATTTTGATAAAATGGTATAGATTGTATTCAACCCCCCCTTCTACAATCTTATCGGACCTAACAATTGGCATCAGAGCCTATTGATTGATACACAAATCAAGATCCTATTTTTATTCAATCAAAAATTTATCTCGAATTTTTAACTCACTTAAAAATTCATCATGTCTTCAAAAGCCATTGTTAAGATTCCCATATTTAATAAGGATAATTATGATATGTGGAAAAATAAAATGGAGTTGTTTCTTGATGTTACAAATCCAAAATATTTGTGGGTTTTGAAAATTGGACCAATAATTCCTATGGTTCATGAAGAAGAAACTGTTACAAATGGAGTTGTTACAATACCTGCTAAATCCTATCCAAAGGACTCTAAGAACTATACTCCTGATGAAAAGGAGGATGCTGGATTGGACAAAAATCTGAGACTCATTCTAATAGATTCCCTAGATGCTGTGATGTATAGTCATGTGATGAATTGTAAAACTGCTAAGCACATTTGGGAAACTATTGAAACTATTAATGAAGGAACTGATGAATTCAGGGAAAACAGACTTCAAATTTTGACCTCTGAATATGAACACTTTAGAGCTGGCCCTAATGAAGGCATTCAGGAAGTGTTCGAAAGGTATAACAAAATAATCAACAACTTGCAAGTTCATGGCAAGCAATATACCCAGAAGGAGATCAACATGAAGTTTTTGCTGACTATGCCTACTCACCTAGAGCATAGAATAACTGCCATCAGAGAATCGAGAGATTTAAATAAGATTGCTCTTGACAGGTTGTTTGGTGTTCTGAAAACATATGAATTGGAACAAGTACAGCAGAAGGAGTTCTCTGGCAAAGGCAGAGTTGCAAGTTCTTCTACAGCTCTAGTAGCTGAGGTTCCTAAAGAAGTGGAAGCTAAAGTTGTTCAACCTAAAAGCTTCACCAAGGAACAAACTGAAGTTGAACATGGCCAAACTCCAGCTACTCAGGATGGTAGTGAATTCTATTCACTAGAAGAGCTGGATCAATTATAAGATGAATCTATGGCAATGATGGTGAGACAATTCAGTAACTTCAGATTTAGAAGAAATCCAAAGTTCAGGTTTAAGTCAAATAACAGATTTCAGAGAGGAGGTTCTTCATCCTCTAGTAACAGGGGAGGTTACAAAACTGGTACAGTTGACAGAAGCAAGATCCGTTGCTTCAACTGTAATGAGTTGGGACACTTTGCTACTGAGTGTCAAAAACCCAAGCAAGCACAGAAAAAGGACTATGCTTCTGAAAAGAAGAAAACTGGAAGAGCTTATGTAGCTGCCGGTAAAAGCTGGGATGACACAGACATCGAAGATGAAGAATATGGAAACTTTGCGCTGGTGGCAAATGCTGAGTCATCAACTTATTACACCACACCGGTAATTCTTACTGATGATGAGTTAATTCGTAGCTTACGTAATTCCTTGAATAATGCACAAAAGGGATACGAGAGAATAAGTCTTGTTAACACTAAACTTGAAAACGAACTATCCGAATTAAAAAAAGTACATGTTAATCAAGATAAGCATATAGAAGAAATAGCTCGACTTAACTACAAAGAAAAGGGTCTAGGAGAATACATGGTAAAACAAGTTGATAGGATTGCTGAACAAGACATCAGGATTAGAGAACTTGAAACACAGATTAGAGCTTGTTATAATTCTGTTAAAGTTTCCAAAGAGCACTTCAACAAACAAGCTAGAGAAGAAACTGTAGGAATAGGGTTTGGTTACAAAGAAGCTGCTGGTTCTTTGGGCAATCATTCTGCTAATCCTATTCCTGCTAAAGAAAGAGGTATACCACACGTACTCAAGAATGTTGAAAAACCCATGTTTAAAGAATCTGTTTCTGAACCACCAAACATGTATTCTATTGTGATTCAAGAAGAAATGAGAAATGAGGACAGTGCTAATGGCATAGTCATTGATAATGAAAAATCTGTTAGGGCACCTACAACCAAAAATGTTAAATCTAATAAGGTTGTTTCTATGAAACTAGTGAAGTTTGTTCCCAGTTCATCTAAAATTGAGTTAGGTGATAACAAGTTGGAGCAGAATGATAACATGTCTAACATGAATACCATGCCTGTTGTTGATACTTCTCATAAAGCATGTGGTGTTGTCAATTGTATGTCTTGTGCTTTTAATGTTATGTCTGCTTACTTTAATGGTAATCATGCATGTGATAATAAGACTACTCCTCGACAACATATGAACATAAATAATAATGTTAGATCAAAGACTGCTAGTCCTCCTCATGTTAGGAGAGAGACATTTGTACTTAAGCCTAAACAAAGTTTTACTAAGGCTGTCTACAAGGTCAAATGTCCAGTCAATGAAAAAAAATGTTATTGCTGCTAAACAAACATGGATACCTAAAATTAAACAAAAGATTGTCAAATCTGTTTATAGGGTAAAATGTTTGTTGACTGATGGTGTCAAGGTTAAAAATGTTGTTTTGTCTGAAAAAGGTCAATTTTTCAAGTACTCTGGACCCAACCAAGCTTGGGTTCCGAAGAAAGTTTAATCCGTTTGTCATTGCAGGGTGTTGAGCAGGTTGAACGAGTAACCTGGATATTGGACAGTGGATGTTCAAGGCATATGACTGGTGACAGAACCCTGCTGACAAATGTAGTGGAGAAGGCCGGCCCAGTAGTTACCTTTGGAGATAACAACAAAGGTAGAACTGATGGATATGGCAGACTTGAAGCTGGAAATGTTATCATTGATGAAGTCTCTTTTGTGAAAGGACTTGAGCACAATTTGCTCAGTTTTAGTCAATTCTGTGACAAAGGATATGAAGTTTATTTCAACAAGAAGAATTGTCTAATTTCACACAAGAGACATGAAAAGCCACAACTGACAGGAGTTAGAAAAGGCAATCTGTACGTAGCCAATATGAACTCAGGAAGCACTGGAGAAATTACTTGCTTCTACACTAAAGCATCTAATGAAGAGAGTTGGCTATGGCACAAGAAACTTTCTCATCTCAATTTCAAAACAATGAATTCTCTAGTTAAAAGAGAATTGGTGAGAGGTTTGCCTTCAATGGAATTCACTCAAGAAGGACTATGTGATGCATGTCAAAAAGGCAAGCTAAAAAGGGCAAGTCACAGGAGCACTGACACATCTTCAATAACTGAACCATTACAATTACTTCATATGGATTTGTTTGGTCCAGTTAATGTGATGTCTATGTCAAGGAAGAGATATGATCTAGTGATCGTTGATGATTTTTCAAAATACACATGGGTCATATTTTTGAATTCTAAAGATGAGACTCCACAACTGGTGATTGATCACATAAAATTAATTGAGCGAGATTCTACATATCCAGTGAGAGCTATAAGATCAGACAATGGAACTGAATTCAAGAATGCAGTTCTAAATGACTTCTGCACTGAGAAGGGTATAACCAGACAATATTCAGCACCAAGAACTCCTCAGCAAAATGGAGTAGTGGAAAGAAAGAATAGAACCTTGATTGAAATTGCACGTACAATGCTAAGTGAATCAAGGCTTCCATTGTACTTTTGGGCTGAAGTTGTCAACACTGCTTGCTATACCCAGAATCGAACTCTAATCAATAAAGACCATATGAAGACACCCTATGAAATTATGGCTGATAAGAAACCAACACTCAAATACTTTCATGTATTTGGTGCAAAATGTTTTGTGCTTAAAGAAGGAGATGATCAAGGTGGAAAATTTGAGGCCAAAGCACATGAAGCAATTTTTATTGGTTATTCAATGAGAGCATACAGGGTGTATGTGATTGATGAACAAAAGATGATGGAAAGTGTCAATGTAACATTTGATGACACTAAACTCCCTAGTATCCAAACTGAGGATTCATCTGAAAAGCTATCTTTTGATGATATGACAGATCCAGATTCAGATGATGATAATCCACCTGATGTTTTTGCTGATGCTAGTGACAACAATGAAAATGGTGATGATGATGATCAGGGTAATGGTGATGAAAACAATGAGAATAATGAAGATACACCTGACACCCCTGAACGTTCATCTAGTCAACCTTGCAACAACTCAGGGGGAGATAATGAAGGATCAACTAGTCATACTCAACATCACAATGAAGAACAAGGCGAATCATCAAGATTAAATCTTCCCAGACAGACTGTTTGGAATAGAGCTCATCCTTTTGAGCTTATTATTGGTGATCCAGATGTTGGAGTCAAAACTAGAAGTGCTACTCAAAATCAATGTAACTATTCAGGGTTTCTATCTGAAATGGAACCTAAGAAAACTGAGGAAGCTCTTTCTGATCCTGATTGGGTGATTGCTATGCAAGATGAACTCAATCAATTCAAACAACAAGAAGTATGGAAGCTGGTACCTAGACCCAAAGACAGGAAAGTGGTTGACACAAGGTGGGTATTCAGAAATAAGCTAGATGAAGATGGTACAGTGACGAGAAATAAAGCAAGACTGGTAGCAAAGGGTTATTCACAAGCTGAAGGAATTGATTATGATGAAACCTATGCTCCAGTGGCAAGACTTGAGGCTATCAGAATATTCTTGGCATTCGCAGCATTCTCAAACTTTAAGGTTTATCAAATGGATGTCAAGAGTGCCTTTCTGAATGGTAAGCTAGATGAAGAGGTATATGTAGAACAGCCCCCTGGTTTTGAAGATCCAGATCTATTGGATTATGTCTACTTTCTCTTCAAGGCTATCTATGGTCTTAAGCAAGCACCAAGGAAATGGTATGACACTCTCTCTGAATTTTTACTTGAAAATGGTTTTGTTAGAGGTGTCATAGACAAAACTCTCTTCACAAAGAAACATAAGAATGATACAATACTAGTCCAAATATATGTGGATGATATAATATTCGGGTCTACTAATGATCTTCTTTGCAAGAAATTTGCTAAGTTAATGCAGGGTAAATTTGAAATGAGCATGATGGGTGAGCTGAAGTTCTTTCTTGGATTGCAAGTAAGTCAAAGGACAGATGGGATATTTATCTGTCAATCCAAGTATGTCAAAGAGCTTCTCAAGAAATATCAAATGGAGGACTCATCTTCAGCAAGAACACCATCATCTACAGCTGTTAAATTTGGAGCATGTGAAAATTCTGCTAAGGTAGATATCACAAGCTACAAAGGTATGATAGGCTCATTACTTTACCTTACTGCAAGTAGACCAGATATTATGTATGCTACGTGCTTGTGTGCAAGGTTCCAATCGGATCCTAGAGATGTTCATTTCATTGCTGTTAAAAGAATCTTGAGATATCTTAAGGGTACGCCTAACTTAGGCATCTGGTACCCTAAAGATTCTGGTTTTAATCTTGTTGGATATACAGATTCAGATTATGCAGGAAGTGTTGTAGATAGGAAAAGCACCTCTGGGAGTTGTCAATTCCTAGGTGGCAGGTTGGTTTCCTGGTACAGCAAGAAACAACAAACAGTTTCCAACTCAACAGCTGAAGCTGAATATATAGCTGCTGGAAGCTGTTGCGCTCAGATCTTGTGGATTAGGAATCAGCTACGGGACTATGGCTTTGTACTTGACAGGATTCCTATCCTGTGTGACAATACAAGTGCTATAGCAATCTCCAACAATCCTGTGCAACATACGAGGACAAAGCACATCGATATCAGGTATCATTTTATTAGAGAGCATGTCATGAATGGTACCGTGGAGTTACATTTTGTACCCACGGAAGAACAAACAGCAGATATTTTTACTAAGTCTCTTGATGAATCCACATTCACCAGAATTGTTGGTGAATTGGGTATGTTAAATAGTCCTAGTAATTAAACTAGTTAATATCTGAGGTTTGCTCTTTAATAATTTATAAGTGATTACTTTGTTAATATTTGTTATTAAAATCACTTGTATAATTATTTTATCAACTTATCTTCTTGCTTGTTAATTCTCAAATCAGTGTCATTATCTTCTTAATATATTCCTACTTACTTCTTTTAATTTTAGAATATTTTAATTTTCTCTAAAAATATTTTTCTCAAATTTTACAAGTTGAAATTTTTGAGAAATCTATTTTTGTTGAAAATTACTTTTGAATATTTGTGTTGATTTAATAAGTCATATTTTCTCTTTAAATGATTTTCTATAAGAAAGTTACTTTACTAAGAAAATATATAGATTTATTAATTTACTACAAATATTTATGTAAATAGTTAATAGTTTATTAATTGGTTTGTAGTGTTTATCCTTTTGTTATTAATGTTTGATTTCGTAAAAAGGATAACCTATAGTATTTTTATTATTTTCTTATTTTCTATTTAGCTGTTTTTAAGTAGTTATATTGTTGTAAATATTTTTACAAATTATTTTCTTTTATTTTTAATATTCTGTAAATATTATTAATACAGTTATTTTTTAATAATAAAAAAAATTAAATTAAAAAAAATCGTATTTTTCTTTTCTTTTTAGTTTTTACTTTATATAATTATTATGTATATTATTTCTTATTTTTATATATTCTTTTTCATGTGTATATAAATAGTTTGTATAGTTTTTACAATTTAGTCACTATACTTTCAAAACTTACAAACAGGTCCCTGTACTTGGTTCTTTTACTGTTCTTCTGTTTAACACACACATATCATGCTGTTTTAACTTCTAATCTTTGTTGTGTTGTTGTTATTAACAGAATTTCTTATATAGGACCATTGTTGGTATCAAAATGGTATATGTCAATTCAATTGTTTAGGAACTAACGTTTGATTTTCAGGTTCTAACAATTGGAAGACAAGACCTAACAAGTGTTAACAAGTGGTAACAGTTGGTATCTAATATACAGGATCTAAAACATGATATAATAGTTTTGTTTGTATTGGTTTGAACATTAACTTACATTAATTCGATTAATATTATTAATTGAATTTCTGTCTTTGTTTTTGTTTAGTAAAACTGGCTCAAGATCTATATTTTTCCTAACTCAAAATCTCTTTCTATAGTTGTGATTGCTTACATTGTAAATCTTTTGAAATCACAACTGTATATCATTCTATCTCTATTGCTCATATTCTGTAATGCAGGTTCATCTACATGGAATTTTGTTTTCTCACATGTTTAGTCATAAGGTTGTAAACCCAACAACTTTTATCCCAGACTACAGTCAAACTCAAACACATTCTGACTTACACCCTAAAAGGAAGTAACCTTTCAGACTAGAGGTCACCAGGGAGTAACTGCACCTGATGCAGCAAATAAGGATGTGTGGGATATTCAGTTGGAGAGTCACTAGCTCATACACTAACCAAAATATTTCATATGCACAAAGTGAGATTGCACACACTAAGGCTGAATTGACGGAAACCTGTAATCCAACCATTTTACGGTTAGGATTATAAGTTAAAGGTTCTTTAATGAACTAAGTGTCTTCCCAGACATTAGAAGGAAATCTTGATCTCAATGCTAAATTTAATAGATCATTGTTTACCTTCCCAGAATTCAAATCTGGAACCTTTAAAAGGGAAATTAGCAACTTGTAGATTATGACTCAGATTCGTCTGACGAGTCCAACGAGGATTTGGGATTTGCGAACTCCCATTGCACCACCACTGACCTCTCTTGAAGGGGCTAGGGTGATTTTTCCTTGCAGGTACACTAATGGATGTTGGAGCTATGAGTGATACGAGTGATACACTAGTGAGTAAGAGTGCAAACACAGAGAGAACTGAGACACTCAACACAAATGAGTGGAGAGAAGAGTGAAACACTTGTGAGGTACACTAAACACTATCACACACTCACAGTGAGGAAGAAAATGAAACTTCCTTTCTAACAAAGAACTCTATAATTGGTACAACTACTTTGTCAACTAGTTGATTGGAGGATTCCTCAACTAAGGGGGAGAAGTAAAGGGGTACAAGAAAAAGGAGAGTAGGTTAGAAAGGGGGAGCATTTACAGACTGTGCTTTGGAAGAAAAGCAAGTTAAGTTACTAAGGGGGAGTCTTAGATGGAAAAGTAAGGGGAGATTCAGTTGTTAAGAAAGTGGAGATATAAGGAGTACATCACAATACTATTCTATTAGTCTTTCAATGTACTATGTATAAAGGCTAAGTGGAGGAGTAGTAGATTTCCCAGAAGTTATAGAAATGGTATTGATTCACCATTGTCTACATAGTAGGAACAGTTGTTTTTCTTAAGTGAGAAAAGCTGTGTCAGAAAAGGGAAGTGATTGTAAATCAAGAACTACTGATAATCACTAATGTAATATGTGAAGGATTATCAGGCAGAGATATGAAGAATCAGAAGTGAAGATGAGTTATCTATTGAAGATCAGTTCAGTGCTAGAGGAACAATCATCTATCATTTCATCAACTGAGGATTCTGGAATTGTTAAATTCAAACCAGAGAAATTTTTTCAATGTACTATTTACTAAGCTCTTAAATGCTTAATCGTTTTCTTGGTTAAGTGAGTTAGTTGAGTTATCCTCTAGGTATTTGCTTGTTATTGTCTAACAAACAAATAGGGGGAGATTGAAAGGCATATGATGTAGCCTATTTGTATTTCGAGGATACAACTCAACTTAAACAAGATTGTATTAGTAAATAGTATATAGATTGTCACAAGGAATCTCAGATTGTATTATCTGTCAAAAGAAATAGATCAAGGTCAATCTACAGACTTGAGGAATTACTACATTGAAAGAAGTTTAGTCATCTGATCAAGCCTCAGTGAAGTATTCATTAAGAAGTGGATTCGTTTAAAGTGATAGAGATTTCAAAGGTGACAGAGACAGTATAGAAGAATTAAAGAGAGAGAGGAGAAAAGAAAAGGAACCACATCATAGAGTCATAAATAAAGAAAAGTCGTTGGAGTTAGTCGTTCATGAACCAGACCGTGCATCGAGCGTCAACAATTATTCAGTGGAAGTTCTTTATTATTTTCAGTGGTTTACAGAATAGATTTGGTTCTCAAATGAGGTATATTAATTCTTTTTAATTAATTAAATCAAGTAATTAATTCTCAAAGATTTAATTTATTCATTAAAGTAATTATTAGATTAATTAATCAAAATTATTATATAAGAAGAATTAAATTAAGTGATTAGTTAAAATCATTTAATTTAACAAGATTAGAAAATCTGTTCTATTATTACTCTTAAGAGTAATAACGGAGAGTAATACCAGTCTTATGCAGAGAATCATAATGGACAGAGTAATACTGGAGTGTCATAATGGACAGAGTAATACTGGAGTGTCATAATGGACAGAGTAATACTAGACAGAGTAATACTGGACAGAGTAATACTGGACAGAGTAATACTGAACAGAGTAATACTGGACAGAGTAATACTGGACAGAGTAATACTGGAGTGTCATAATGGACAGAGTAATACTGGAGTGTCATAATGGACAGAGTAATACTGGACTGTCATACTGGACTGTCATAATGAAGAGTCGTAATAGCTTAAGTTGAGTGTCATAATGGAGAGTCATAATGGATAAAAATGTGACACAGGAGATAGAAGATATTATGCAGATTGATTATAAAAGAAGCAGCAGCCATATACAGACACACGGACGAACAGACTAGGAGAAAAAGAAAGAAAGAAAAGCTCTCATCTCTTTCATCTTCAAGCAATTTAATTGCCATAAATTCTTGAGTTCTTGTATCAAAAATTGTATCCACTAGAACTTAATTATTTGTGATTCTTGTACTACTAGCGAATTAAGTTTCCTAGTTCTTATCTTGATTTTTATTAACTAAATTAGAAAAGTTCATGTCGAAGTTTCCTAGTTTCCAAGAAATGAAAACGTTAAGGCTGATGCCCCAGGAGGTCTATGTTGTCATCCCGTATCTAAAATGTCTAAGGCCCCAAGAGGCAAAGGAAGCACTGGAGGAAGTTCATGGAGGGATCTGTGGGCAACACTTGGGGGGCAGAGCCCTAGCTCCCAAGATCACCCGCTTAGGATTCTATTGGCCAGAGATGCTGGCTGATGTACAGAGCTATGTCAAGAGATGCGGTAGATGCCAAGAGCACGCACTGGTTGTGAGGCAGGCACCTGAGATGTTAACATCGATTAACTCTCCTATCCCATTTGCAATGTGGGGAATGGACATGCTTGGTCCCTTTCCCGTAGCTTCAGCACAAAGGAAGTTTCTGATAGTGGCCATCGACTACTTCACTAAATGAATTGAGGCTAAGCCCTTAGCCAAGATAACCACCAAACAAATTTCCCAGTTCTTTTGGGAGAGCATCATCTGCAGATAGGGAATCCTCCGAATCCTTGTGACGGATAATGGGACAAAATTCAACAATGAAGAGTTTAAGAAGTACTGCAAGGAGAATGTTATTGAACTTCGCTTTTCTTCAGTAGCTCACCCTGAGGCTAATGGACAAGCTGAGGTAGCAAATTGAATTATCCTTGATGGACTGAAGAAGAGGGTCGGACGCTCAAGAAACACTTAGGTGGATGAGTTGCTGCCTATACTTTGGGTATACCACACCACCTACGAAGTGATAACTAAAGCAACCCCGTTTTGCTGGCTTATGGAGCCGAGGCAGTTCTGCCCCCTAGAGATTACACATGCATCGCCAAGAGTGGAAGCATATGATCCCGAGACCAATGAAAAAGGCGTGAGGCTCGCCCCCGATCTGATTGACGAGGTTAGGGATGAAGCGAATGCTAGAAACGCAGAGTGTCAGAAGAGAGCATCTTTTTACTGCAACCAAAGGGTTAAGGAGAAGTTCTTTCGACAAGACAACTTGACTCTGAGGAAGATAGAGGCCTCCAGAATTGGCCAGAAGGGAAGACCATCCCCCAATTGGGAAGGGTCGTATCGAGTCAGGAAGACACCATGACGAGGATTCTACAGGTTGGAAATCTGGGATGATGAACACATTCCAAGATTAAGGATTGAATCCTTGAACTTCAAATCTCAACACAACATTAATTGAGCCTTGATGGCCAACAAGGCTATCCGCCTCCAATCAAGCTTGTCGTGTGGATTCAAAGCATTGAACTAAGAGACGTCGGTCAAGTTGAAACCTAAGAAAAGTTCTATGAGTATCAGAGAAAGGTTGGAAACCTAGAATCAAGCTAAAGGGTTGAAAACCAACAAAGGCATACCAGGCCTAAAGTCAAGTGCTAAGGAGCAAGTGAACTACCTGAATGATTAACCGAGAAGGAAGACCTCCTCCATGAGAAACAAAGATGAGGTAAGAACTAAAAGAACTTCATCACAAGGATGAGAGTCAAGGGTTGATGATAACCATCAACCATGAATGAACTCAAGGTTCAAGACCAAGCTCCGAGGAGGGCGTCAGCCGACCAAGACTGATTTTCAGTCCTACACGGACTGTTGACGCTGTTTGGGCCATATCTTGAGCTCCGGGTATCAGATTTGGACGATCTTACTGTCCACGCGAAGATCTCTGAGTTTTCTATAGTCTTGGAGACCCCGGCCGACCAGGTCCCGGCCGACCAGCTCCTTTTAAGGGGGTCCAGCCGACCAAGACTAATTTTCAGTCCTACACGGACTGTTGACGCTGTTTGGGCCATATCTTGAGCTCCGGGTATCAGATTTGGACGATCTTACTGTCCACGCGAAGATCTCTGAGTTTTCTATAGTCTTGGAGACCCCGGCCGACCAGGTCCCGGCCGACCAGCTCCTTTTAAGGAGGTCCAGCCGACCAGCTCCTGAACCTGGATCCGGCCGGTCTAGGTTCAGTACTTGGTCCTGGATCCCAACCTTTTCAGCAAGTGTTTTCAGACATAAATCTCAACTTTTTCAGCAAATCTCGGATGATTGCCAATGCTAAAGAGAGGCCAAGATTAGCCATGAAGGCCAAGATTAGCCATGAAGGCCAAGATTAATCATGAAGGCCAAAGTTAGCCATGAAGTCACGAACGACCAAACTGACGATTCGTAATCAAAGATCAAGATTCTTGATCCTTAGGACCACGGATGATTCCTGATCCTAGATCCACACTCTCTTTTAAAATCATGAAGGAGTCTAAGTTCAGGTTTTTTAGGCCAACTTATGACTAATCAGCCCTAAAAGAGGGATTTCAGCCGACCAGGTCCCGGAAGACCAGGTCCCGGCCGACCAGCTCCCCTGGAGGAGGTCCAGCCGACCAGGTCCCGGAAGACCAGGTCCCGGCCGACCAGCTCCTTTTAAGGGGGTCCAGCCGACCAACTTCTGAACCTGGATCCGGCCGGTCTAGGTTCAGTACTTGGTCCTGGATCCCAACTTTTTCAGTGAACTTTGAATAGTTTTCAAACCTAAATCTCGACTTTTTCAGCGAATCTCGGATGATTGTTAATGATAAAAAGAGGTCGAGATTAGCACAGATTAGTGCCGATTAGCACAGATTAGTGCCGATTAGCACAGATTAGTGCCGATTAGCACAGATTAGTGCCGATTAAGCACAGATTAGTGCCGATTAAGCACAGATTAGTGCAGATTAGCATAGATTAGTGCCGATTAAGCACAGATTAGTGCCAATAAGCACATATTAGCACCAATTAGTGCTGTTAGTGCCGTTTTATGCCGTCTAACATCGTTTAACATTGTTTAAACGTTGTTTGAGGCTAATTAGCGCTGTGTAGTGCCGTTTAACACTGGTTAGTGTCGTTCAACATCGTCGTAAATGCGTCGGTCGCTCCACGCTTTACATCAAGATGATATTGTTGAAAATGCTCGCTCAAGAGTAATAAACCCTGACCCGAGTCTCGAATAAGGCCGTTATAACTTCAAGGAAAACCTGATCAGTTTTCCTAGAAGTTGGGGGGCAAATGATATGGGCTAAAAGTAAGCCCTAAAGACACATTTAATGTGGCATTAAATAGACCCGGAATGGTCCAAACGTGGGGCCCACCAGATGGGCCCAATCCCTATTTATAATGTTAATTTCGTAATTAATATTAGGGGTAATAAACAGCTCAGCAAATAAGAGTCAAACAAGGATTTTACTCTTGCCTGACTTAGCCTCCAAGATACATATTCCAACATGGAAACTGACTCCTACAAGGAAGGGGTCTAGAACCTTCCTCAAGACGGTGGCTTGCCCACCAAGTCACCTACTCCTACCATAATTCCTAGGCTTCTCAGCCTATATAAAGGGTCTGACCCCTCATTCTCAGGGGGAGGTTTTGGCTCAATCCTCGAATAAGGACATACAAGCCACTACGTCCTAGGTGAGCCCTCGCCGCCATAGCCCCGAGGGCACCATCACCTAGAACTACGTCTTGGCTTGATTCTCAATAACGAGATACGTAGGCACTCTGTGAGGACCGATTAGTCTCGAACACAGAAACAGCCATTAAAGCACGAAGCTCCCGAACCCTAGCATTAAATACAATTCGTAACCTAGTTTTTATTCCACAACATAACTCAACCATTATATATATTACATTACATACCATGTTGATCATATATTATATAAAAATTCATATGTACCATACTTTATAGTCGAGTTATAATCTAATTGATCATTTTAAATATTTGTTATACTTTTGTAATATTTATGATTCAAAATTTTATATCTTTTTTGATTAAATTTGAATGTTAGTTATTATTTTTTATAAATAACATAAATCATATTTTTAGTATTTTTATCTTTTTAATACAATTTCAATTATTTTTCTTATATATTTAAATATTTATGTTTTTAGACCAATCATATATTTATATCATTGAAAGTCTAAATAGTTGGTCGATCAAGACCCTCTAATATGACTCACATGTTTAAAATTTTATATATGTAAAAGTTATGTGATTCAATTATTAATTATATATGATTTGATAATTAAAATTTACATATTTCTTAAAACCAAATCTTATTTCTTATTTAAATAATTTAATATTTACATGAAAACGTATGTAAATAAGTCTTTCTCTTTTTGGACTCGGTTACAATATTAAGTATGCTCTGTCGATTAAAGTATTTTTTATAATTTTATTAATTCAATATTTTTAGAAATAATATGAAGCAACATTTCATTTGCTCAAAAAAAAAAGAGGAGACCAAAAGAGATGGGAAGTGGTTTATCTAATATGATTTTTAAGCAAAACTCAAAATCAATTGTAGCACAATTGACAAAAGCATAAGTTTGAGACTTAAAGGTTAGGGGCTCGAATTCTTGCACAAGCATAATTTCACTATTTTTACATAATTATTGAAGGATGGCATTTTTGTAACATTTTAAAAAATAGTGGTAAAACCGTAACTTCACATCCATTAAAATGGAAAACTTTGCCCTTGTGTTGAAGTTTGATGTATAGTAATATATTTTTAATAATTTGGTGACGATTCTGAAATTATTTTTATTGATCATAAATGATTACTGAATTATGTTTTATCGATCATTAAATTACGAAAAACTATATATAAATATATAAATAATGGCGATCACTAAATTACACATTATTAATTTTTGAATTACAAACAAACACTAAATTTTATATGAAAAAATGACCAAATTACACCACTTTTGGGAACCCACTACCCAAAATACCCACGGACAGAAGACACCACCTTTTTTGTCCACTGAATTCGCATGATTACCATGCGTACTCTTCTTACTCATTATGTTAATGCGTATTCTTTAACATATTTCAAAGGTCAACATTTGTTGTATTATTTGGTTAGTGAATAAGTTACCATACGCATGATTGTAATGCGCGTACACAGACTATGCATATAACAAATGCGTAGAGCTTCAACATTTTTCGGGATTAAAATAATTTTTATTTGGGTTTAACGGGTTTCATTTTGGTTTTAGAAATATTCAATTTTTTAATTAAAATTTTTAAATTTTATCTGTATTTTCTTGGGATTTCAACAATTAATTTTTTGGATTCAATGTTTCCATTTTGGGTTTTAGAAATATTTAGATTGACAAATAAACTGTATACGGACTTAGGGTTTAGGGTTGTCCTAGACCCAAAACCCTAATTTATTCTGATTTAAATCGGGGATGGCCCCCGATTTTTTAAAAATCAGGACGCCGGACGCCGTAAGGTTATTACTATTTTCAAATAGTGTTTTCAATTACATATTTACCAAAAAAAAAACGTAACAACACTTAAAGTACCATTTTAGGTTAAAAACACACAAACAAATAAAAAAAATTAGTAAAACAAATTCAAAAATATTGAACAATGCGCATGCTATCAATGCATTGTCCAATTGAAAAAAAAACAGACAAATGAACTATATGCATTGATACTATGCGTGGAATAATTTAACAAAAAGAAGAAAGAAAGGAACACGCATGTTATACATGCGTATTGCAAGAATAATAATATGAAGAACACGCATGAAACCAATGCATGGTCTGCTTCTTAAAAAAATATGAAGAACTCGCATGTTGGACATGCGTGTTCGAGGCTACGCATGTTGAAAATACGCAGTTGATGGTTATTTTGGACAGACTAACACGTAGGTGGGTATTTTGGTTATTTGGTTTGAAAAGGTGGCTTTTTGGGGATTTCACCCATTTTATATTACCAGTCACTAAATGAAGAAGAATCGATACAAATGCATTAATTAACTACTTAAATCTTTAAATATAAGTACACTAATTATTAGTTTTAAATTTCTATTCTAATATACTACTCATTTTAATCTGATCATTTGCCTATGTAATATATGAGTCATATTCGGTCTGGATAGCATGGTTAGTTTTCATAGATGTGACTTCAACCCCAAGGGATAAACTTGTTAACGAGCTCCTTAGTCTATTGACTGTTTATGGGCTTATTCATAAGTTAGCCATCCAAGTTTACACACAAACCACTAAACTAAAAAAATGTGAGGTTCAACCATCCAAGTATGGTAATTGTATAAACTGACCATAATTCCGGTAACTTTTGCCAGAAAAATGGAGAGTACATTTCAGTTGCCGGCATGGGAGAGTGAAATGATGTATAGCTTAACCATTGATATTTTGTAATATGTATCCATTTAACATCACATAACTAAAAAAAAGCTTATATTTTATATCTATTTTCATTCTGTTTTTTCATTATTTCATATAGTTAAAACCGTAAAATCATGATATGATTCACAAGTAGCAAACCAGTTCAGCTTATATGATTACAAAAGATCCAATCTGCATTGATATGTGTTGACGGAGGAATTTGGTAACAACAAAGTTTGAGGTCTGTCGCCGGAATCAAGATCTATGACGGTGGTTATTCGCCGGATAAGTCGTCGGAGTGTGGTGGCTGTGAAGAATTGGGGGGCTGAGATTGAGAGGGTTCTTGGTGGTGGCTCGTAGCTCTTCGCTTCCATCCCCCTCAATTTGTCTACGTACCTCTATATTTATAGAGGATCAAGCCCACGTAGTTCTTGGAGAGCAAGAAACCCAATTGGGCTTGGATTCTCAGTCCAGCTTTCGGAATGTTCTACTATGAGGCCTAACCACAAAGGCCCAAGGCTCATCCAAGATCTTAAGACTTCACGGATAAGGAAACTTCCCTCGTCGAGGACTAGTCCTATCCGCTACCAACTATTTCTTTATTTCAAGGATGCAGGTATAGCCATGGTTTACCCCAAGTGTAGAACGCATCCCTGTCCCCCGAATGAGAAGCACCCACCAGATAGCAGGACAGGTGATCCAGAGCTTTTGGGTGCAAAGTGCAGGATTACTCCGAAGTTCCCCAATGAGGATGCGCCCATTGGCTACAGGAACAGAGCTCCCAAAGCACACACCAGAAAGTCCCCATCTTTCCACCTTAGGGCGCGCCCTTAGTGTTTAAGAAGGGTCCTTATATCCAGGCATACCCCTGGAGGCCTTCTACGACGGACATCCCCCTCCTGAGATACGACATGAGGGAATTCTTCAATAATCTTTGTAAAACCTAGTGATAATTGTCTTCATTCTGCCTTTATGCTTCTCAGGGCACGCCCTCCACATATAGGAAGTGACGGCGCGTCCTCCTTCTGCAAATCTTTATCAAAACCCTAATTTATCCTAAAAATCCCCAAATTGAACCCGTATCTGACCCGAATCCATTTTAGAATACCCGAACCGAATTTTGGGCATAACAACTACCCCCCAATTCCATGTAAAATCAAAGATGAAGCATGGAATTTCAATCTTAAACAACACCAAAAATTTTGTAGCTTTACTTCTCCAGGGCGCGTCCTCATTCCTCTTATCTTCAGGATTCTATGCGGAAAGCGCGTCCTTAATTTCTTCAATCTAAAATTTTATCTCCTAGACAACTCTAGTTTTGTTTTCTTCATAGAGAAATAACACAAATTCACCACATCTCTAAGCTTACATGAGCTAACTCGGAGTAAGAAACAAGAGATATTATGCACAAGTGTAAGCCTCTCACAGGGCTCGCACTAAAGCTAAATATATACATATATATTACAAAGGGCGCACCTTATGATATTAAGGCGTACGGATCTCTTCAACTATCGTCCACATACACTTCCATGGTCTTTTCAAGCAAATCTTTGAACATCATGTCCATCAATCCTTGACAAGTTCCCTCCGCATTAATCAATCCAAAGGGCATTCCAATGTGGCAGTAAAATCCTCTATCTTGCTGTTGTATCTACCAACTGATCAATTCTATGAAGAGGAGAATTATCCTCAGGGCAATCCTTGTTCAGATTAGTGAAATCTACACAAGTCCTCCATTTCCTATTAGGCTTCTTAACGAGAACCGGGTTAGCTAACCACTCTCTGGGTAGAAAGACTCTTTAATCAAGCCAACATTTAACAATCTATCAACTTCTTCCTTCAATGCAATAGCTCTTCCTCACTTATAAGACATTGTTTTTCCCTTATACCCTTCATGTCAGGATCTGTATTCAAGTGATGACACATGATATTTGGGTCACTTCCCATCATATCATCATGACTCCAAAAAACATCTGAATCCCTAGCATCCGCCAAAACTAAGATTGTATCTTCTGTTGAACTAGTCTTTTCCACCGATTGAGGCGTTCTTGAATCAAAATCAAAATCAAAACTTCGAGGGGTCTTCAATCGATGCTTCATCCTTGAAGGGCGCGTCCTCTTTAAGAGGGAAAACTTCCTCAACAAGGGAATTTGCCAGGCCTTCCAAAACCATTCTTCTTCCTACGATCTGCTTACCTCTATTACTAATTGATTTGATATCATCAGAATTTTATTCTTCAAGCTCTTCTATAATCCCTTCTTGAAAGTCATCAAAGTCGAGTTATCTGAGGGCGCGCCCTCTGGGTGGACGCTTCCTCATCTCCTGGTTCTTGAATAAAATGATGAGCCTGAATTTCTCCCTTGATGTTCATGATTCCTTTAGAGCTTCTTTCAGTGAGGGCGCGCCCTCCATCTCTTTGTCTCCTGAAACCTTCATTTCCTTCAACAAGGGGCGCCGTACTAGGGCATTGTGAACTGACTCCTGACCCAAAACCATGAATTCCATCATCTGAGTTATTGGGAAAGAACCTTCTCCAAGAGTTATGATAACCTGATTGCACCCTTCATTTTGACAACTTCTACTAAAAACCATAAATTTATGCACTCTCTGCTACCATGTCTTTGTCCGGAAGCGACACCTTCTTGTAGGTATTGTAATATAGAATATTCCCCGAACTTCCATTGCCCGAATCTGAAGAACACATTCCTCATCTTCAGTACAAGTGATATCTGCACACTCCCCCTTGAACAATTTAGGTGGCCTTAACTCCATGCTATTCACATCGGTGAGAGGTATATCTTGTCCCTCAAACATATCTTCCTCTCAGGATTCTCCTTATGCTTCTTGACTTCTCTAACAATCCAATCGATCAAGTATCCTTCCTTGATCAGATCTTCAATTTCATCCTTCAGTTGACGAAATTCATGAGTATTGTGACTTGTCGACTCATAGTACTCACAGTGCTTCTTCTTATCCTTGCTTTTCGAGGCAGACGGAGGAGCCGGCTTATTAAAAAACCCTTTATTCTTGTTCACCTCAAAGATGTGTTCAATCGAAGCCACCAACGGAGTGTAATTATTTGTCCTTCGATCATGAGAATACGTATTTAGAGTTCCCCATTCTCTTCCAACACTAGTTACATTCACTCCGTTAGCGCCGATTCCGGTACGATATACAGGACTTGTAATCTTCCCTTTAGCGTTCCATGAGCTTCTATCTTTTGATTTTCTACCAAGGATTGCTCCACTATCTTAAAAGATTCAGCATGTGCAAAAACATCAATCAACATAGCTGAATCCCTTTCTCGAAGACGCTTCCAGAAATCCGTTTCTACTTGCAAACCATCTATCAAGAAATTCTTAAGTGTCTCATCGGTTGTTCCTCTAACCAAAGCGGATTCTGCATTCAATATTTTGAAGTAAGATTGAAGACTTTCTCCTTCTTTCTGCTTGATGTTGGCCAGAGTTGTAACGGGAAGAGCATACTTCACTATTGCTTGCAACTTTGTTAAGAACAAAGTCTTCATCGTCTCCCAATAGGTAATCATTCCAGACCCAAGATTTTGAAATCATTGCTAAGCACTCTCCCTGAAAGTTGTTGCCAGCAGACGACATCTAGCCAAGTCAGTTACTTGGTAAGCATCCATCTCAATGTCAAAACATCCTAAGAATTCCACCGGATCAATTAAGAAAGCCTTAAAACTCCAATTTCCGTCAGAGCTCAAGGCCTTGAGATTTAGATTAAAGGCCTTGAGTGTCGCTACTGTTCATGTAAAGGCCTTGAGAGTTTCAATGTAAAGTCCTTGAGTTTGCCTCTGTTCAGCTAAAGGCCTTGATTTGTTAAGTAAAGGCCTTGACTTCTTCACTGAAAATTATTGAACATCTTCTTGTCTCTAACCAAAATATTCCTTCTTTGTTGCATCTCTTCCAACGATCATTCTTATCGTCTAATTCTTGTATATATTAGCGTGTATCAGCCCTATATCCAGTATGGAGTTGTGCTTCTCTCACTTTCGCCGAAAATGGAGAAGAAGTTTAAGCAGTGGCGGATATGCTTCCTCCATCCAAGTGAGCATAGTGCTTCTTCAAGTAATCTTCCAACCCCATGAATATTTTGGATATGTGGTTGCGCACTGGACTGAATACCCCCCAAGGGTGGAGGTTGAGCCGTTGTTTGAGCATTTCCTGGAACTCCGGCATGAAGTTGTATGAGAATTACCTTTTGAGTCTGAGTTTGTTCCTTTTGACCTGGAGCTTGTGGATTTTCTTCAATCTGTGGATTCCCCTGAGGTCGTGGATTCCCCTGAGAACCTCCATGATGCTTTCCTTTAGAGGGAGGGCGCGCCCTCGACCACACTTCACTACAAGTACTTGAAAGAATTTAAGTGATACGAGGAGATCTATTGCGCCCTCTTTGTTCTGAAGTCGTCTCTCTCCTTGATACTTCTCCATCCTCCAATCTTCATGGTCTCGGCTACTTCTTCTTCTAGCACCACCTTGAGGAGGGGCTTGTTCATATCCAAGGGGCCTCGACCTGTGATCAAGGGGCGCGCACTATGGATCACCATCTCGAGGAAGGGCTTGTTCATGTCCAAGGGGCCTCGACCTGTAATCAGGGGGCGCGCGCTGTGGATCACGGAGCCTCGATTCCAAGTGCTTCTCTTTCTTTTGATGCTCAAGGAGTACCATCCTTAGATCGTCGTCAAAGTGTTCCTTTAAGCTTCCAAAGTCTTTCTTCATCACATTGAGTCTCACTGGGGGGGCGCCCTGAGCGATGTAGGTGAGGGGGCGCCCTTTCCTGAATAGCTGGCATCCTACGGTCACAATTATCTTCACTTCGTTGTTCAATAAGGGGATCATAATAATCTAACCTTCGAGGAGTCACCAGTTAAAACCTCCTTTCTTGCACTTCTTCACCTCTTCGACAGCTTTCCTCAACTTGAAAAGCTTTCCATGCTCGACGGTGATTTCGTGGAATTCTCCGAGATTTTCTCCTACTTCCTTTCTTTTGCTCCACTGAATCCAATCTTGCCCCGAAGTTATTTATGGCAGTTCCCATATGATATAACTGATCCATTAACTCCACGTTGCTGATAAGAACGGGCGGCTGTCTACCGGTAGCTGAATTTCCACGGTGGTGTGGGGGATCAGGGATCTCTTCCGGAATATAAGCTTCGTGACGAGCTTGATTACCCCCAAGCTATCTTCAAAATCATAACCATTTTCTTCATGAGAACCTCCACCTTGATTGTGAGACATATTTTGATCAAGATACTATCAACTGGATTGATGACTTTAGAGTTCGGGAGGCTGCATCCATCAAATCTAAGAGAATTGCACTAGAGCTTCAAAAGGATGTGGTGATGGAGGGCGCATCCTCAAAAGAGTGAAGGCTTGCATGCTTATAAGAAAAAGTTATGCATTGCATCTTCTACCCGAGGGCGCGTCTTCCATTGTACGAGAACTATTCAAACTCACCCTTCAGGGCGCGCCTACAGGCAAAATCTTGCATTCTCGAAAAAGTTGAAAATTTCACTGAACTAAGACTAGGGAAAGTGTACATAAAGTGTACATGGACTACCCCCCTAGACTAGGAGGTAATTAATTTACCTTGTAGTCTACTATTCAGGCATTGCTCTACTTCAATCAACTTCTGGTAGAAAGAGTGCATTCTCCGGTCACGGGCTACTTCAAATCTCATCCCATGAAGGGGCATCTCAAAATGAGGCATCCTATGAATAACATCTCTCGAAGAGGCATCGCACTAGGAGGCATCCAATAAAGGGCATCTCACGAAGAGGCATCTCACAAGGAGGAATCCTATGAAAGGCATCTCCAGAAGAGGCATCCCCGTGGGGGTATTCCGCTGTTCACACAAATTGTCCTGAAATACATGAATATGTAGGGCTAGGGAGGTGCATCAATACTACCCCCAACATCAGAATATCATTCCTTAAAGAAGCGTCTCTTAAAGAGGCATCCCAAGAGGGGAATTGTAAGAGAGAGCCGTTGCAGTTGCTGAGGGCGATGACAAAGTCTCTTCTAGTCCGGATGAATGTCATTCTTGTATAGAGGGGCTTACTCATGACCTCGGGGCCTCAACCTGCCTATCAGGGGTACACTCTAAGATTCATGGGGCCGCACATCAATACAATTTTCTTCAAGCAAAAGATATGCCATGGATCGTTGTGATCATACGTGTAGACGAAGCCACAACATGAGGTTGATAAGTTAGGGCGCGCCCTGATGCCTATCATTCAGGTCATTGTAAATACGAGGGCGCGTCCTCTGTAGCAAAGTATTGTTTCTTCATAGAGGGGCTCGCTCACAACCTTGGGGCCTCAACCTGATGATCAGGGGGCACACTCTATGGTTCGTGGGGCCGCAACTCAACAGCTACTTTCCTTCTAGAGTCCAAGAAGTAAATTACCCTCGTAGATATTGGAGTTCGCCTGAGCATTTGCATCTTTCCTTGAGGGCGCGCCCTAATTGGAAAGGTCCTCTGAGGGAGAGCCCCATGAGGGCGCGTCCTATGTTGGAGGATTTTCCCGAAGTTGTGTATTTCCCTGAGGTTGAGGATTCTCACCCTCTCTTCCACCAGTTGCACTATGAGAAATCAAGGGAACAATTGTAGGGCCTTTCTCTCTTGAGGGCGCGCCCTCAGCAATATGTCGAGCCTCACTTTGGCGATTAGGCCAAACAACGTCATTCCTATATCATTAGCTTCATTATCTTCCAACAAAATCTCCAAGAAGGGATCTCTCGTGTCCAAGGGGCCTCGACCTATAACCAGGGGGCACGCGCTGTGGATCACGGCCTTGAGGAAGGGCTCGCTCATGTCCAAGGGGCCTCGACCTGTAATCAAGGGGCACGCGCTGTGGATCACGGGGTCTCGATTCCAAGTGTTCTCCGTTTTCTTTGCCAGGCAAACCCCTGTAGGCCTTCTCATCAGGTAAACCCCTGAAGGCCTTCTCATCAGGTAAACCCCTGGAGGCCTTCTCATCAGGTAAACTCCTATAACTTTATACATGCAATAAATATATAGAGCAAAATAATATAGAGGCTGTATATTACCTGGAGGCGTACCCAGTCAGGGGAAGGCGCACTTCGTAATAATCTTCTGAGGCATGTTCTGCTTAAATTAGTAAAACTCACCATTTGCAGCTCTCTTCTATATCATCTTCCATGGGTGCGCCCTGTGGCACGCCTTGGCAGTACGCCCTTGATAAGAGATGCTACACCTTTTAGAAAATCTTTGAGGCTTCTATTGACGTGACCTCCTCCAAATTGGAATGTGGCGCTCCACAAATTCTTGAGATCTGAATGAGGCGTTCTGGAGATGTGGAGATGTGTTCAACCATTGAATTCTCCTAGAAGTTGGAAATCATTTGAGCCTCAACTACCACCCTCAGGGCACGCCCTGAGAGTCCTTGAGGATTCTCTTTCACCATCTTCTTCCTACAAAAGTTCAAGAAAGAAATAATAGAATTCACAACAAAACAAGTCAAGGGTTACCTTGAGGGCGCATCTTGAAGGTGAGGGCGCGTCCTGATGATGAGGACGAGTTCCCAATAATTGCGCCTCTTCCCTAGAACATCCTTCTTCAAATCATATTTGAAATCGCCCCTTGGAAAACCTAGTTCAACGCCGCTGATCAGAAACCTCCACCTTTGAACATACCCGGAACCATCTTTTTGCAGCAACAGCCTGAAAATCAGTTCTAGAACCATCTTTGACATCACAATCGCCTTCGGATCTTGTTCGACCCCCTGCTAGAAATCGCCACCCTTGGATCTTCTCCGTTGCTGCAGATCTGCAACCCTATCGAGGGCTATTCCTTAGATCTTGCTTGTCGCTTCATAAGAACCTTCATCGTGGTGAGAAATCCATCCTCCTTGGATTATGATCTCGATTAGTAGCCTTCATTCTCAGAATAGGATGTGGATTTCATCCTAAACCAATTACCAATAGGTTTCCTAAACCAAGTAGAATTCTTCATTGAAAATTCGTAGTTGTCTTTTCTCTCCAGTTTCGGACTGATTCCAACAAAATTCTTCAGATTATAACACCTTTGGGTTATCGAGAATTTAATAAGTTTCGCGTGGGCTGTAAAATCGTCCAAATATGACTTCTAGAACTCAAGATATGACCCAAACAGTGTAGGTAGCGCGTGCAGCACAATACATACGAATTTTCATATATTTTAACTCCAAGATCGATGACCCATCATCAATTAAACCATACTTGAGACCATATCTTTCAAACCATGATGAGAATCGTAACCTGTAGAATGCAAAATCTTTAAAACCTTAGATTTGGTGTAACATCTTTCCTCCTAAGATGTAGATCTTGATTGGCTCCCCTCCTTCTAGCGCCAATTTGTTGACGGAGGAATTTGGTAACAATAAAGTTTGAGGTCTGTCGCCGGAATCAAGATCTATGACGGCGGTTATTCGCCGGATAAGTCGCCGGAGTGTGGTGGCTGTGATGAATTGGGGGCTGAGATTGAGAGGGTTCTTGGTGGTGGCTCGTAGCTCTTCGCTTCCATCCCCCTCAATTTGCCTAAGTACCTCTATATTTATAGAGGATCAAGCCCTTGTAGTTCTTGGAGAGCAAGAAATCCAATTGGGCTTGGATTCTCGGTACAGCTTCCAGAATGTTCTACTATAAGGCCTAACCACAAAGGCCCAAGGCTCATCCAAGATCTCAAGACTTCACGGATAAGGAAACTTCCCCCGTCGAGGACTAGTCATATCCGCTACCAGCTATTTCTTGATTTCAAGGATGCAGGTATAGCCATGGTTTAGCCCAAGTGTAGAACGCATCCTTGTCCCCCGAATGAGAAGCACCCACCAGATATGTGATCCAGAGCTTTTGGGTGCAAAGTGCAGGATTACTCCGAAGTTCCCCAATGAGGACGCGCCCATTGGCTACAGGAACAGAGCTCCCAAAGTACACACCAGAAAGTCCCCATCTTTCCACCTTAGGGCGCGCCCTTAGTGTTTAAGAAGGGTCCTTATATCCAGGCATACCCCTGGAGGCCTTCTGCGACGGACATCCCCCTCCTGAGATACGACATGAGGGAATTCTTCAATAATCTTTGTAAAACCTGTTGGTAATTGTCTTCATTCTGCCTTTATGCTTCTCAGGGCGCGCCCTCCACATATAGGAAGTGAGGCGCGTCCTCCTTCTCCAAATCTTTATCAAAACCCTAATTTATCCTAAAAATCCCCAAATTGAACACGTATCTGACCCGAATCCATTTTATAATACCCGAACCGAATTTTGAGCATAAAAATATGCAGGAGTTCATAATTAACATTTAACATGCCCAAAAATGTTAAGAAACATATACCATAAATTGAAATCTGTTTCCGAAGACAGTGATGATGGTACTTCTGAGGTCTCAACTAAAGGATCAGACTACACATATAACATGTTCATGAATCAGGAGATAGTCCACAAACGAAAAAGATTCTTTCTGAAAGAAGTAAAACCCTTGATAGCAATTCTTTCGACCAACATGCTCGGATTAGAGCTCCAGATTTCTTAAAACTAGTGAAGAGATGTCAGCCTAATAAGTTGTTTGTGCGTCAAAAACCTCAGTAGATATTGGTCTTCCTGAGCATCCAATTTACACTAACTCTCGGAGGCAGAGTACTAGGAACCAACTACATTCAACTAGAAATTAAAATAGAGCAGTTAAAATGCGTTACAGGCTACAGCCCTGATAACCCTGGTGCAGTTGAAAAGCTTCCCACGAACATCCTCCCTAATTTCACATATAATTCTCCCAACATGTCTTTGTTTCCCCAAATTGTCCAGTCCAAGTTTCTCACCACTGTAGTAAATAAAATCAACATTTGTCTCTTTATGGAAGTGGCCGGAGCTGCAAAGTGTTTCCCTTGAAGAAAAATCAGCCCAAGTTGTCGCTAGCGGAACAGGACTTGTGCATAATCTGATCTTGTGCATGCCAACTTGCAAGGACAGGTAAGATACTAATATATTATCATCATCTAACAATCTTACACAACACCAGATCCCAGTGAGGATAAACCAAACATACAAAATAAAGATATATTTGAGGTTATCGTTGTACATTGACGGTAAATGTTAGACTCTCATGCAGGCCTCGCAACTCATAATAATAATGTGTTCAATATCTAGATATCTATCTACTCAACAATAAGGTGCAAAAAGCATTTCCTATTGCTACAAAATGAGTTTGATGAATGAAAAAGCCTTAAATCTCTACATCACAAGGTAAAATGAACTCTAATACATGCTTCTCGTCATCTGCATATGTACTCAACATCTGCATGCTCCCTCAGCCATTCCAGCACTTTTGCCCCTTCTAGTATGTCTTCCACCTAAAAACATACACAAAGATGTAACACGTTACTATGGATTTTATTTTACTTTAAATTAGTTATGAGTTATGACTTATAGCACTCCAAGGCACTGAGAAATCACAAGAAACACGATAATATCATTGGCATATTCTAACGAGTCTACATAATTGAAATGATGGTCATGTAGCTCTTTTTGTTTTGTGTTAACAGAAATTTGACCAGTCTATCAGCCAAGAAATGTCTAACCTGATCCTTCACACGCTCCTCGTCATATTCTTGATTCTGGCGTTTGAACTCGGCGATTGAATTTTCAACCTCCTTCACCAATTCTTCCGTTGGAAACTGCAAAATGATGCAACAAATTTATATATTAGCAAGAAGATGTATTAGAGTATGTTTGAATATTGCCTCAGTAATTGCAAAGCTGATCTTATGGCATAAATCATTCCTAGAATAAATTTCAGCACTGATTTTATGCTGAATATTATCTTTCTCATTTAAGTTTGTATTTCAGTTTTTGATTTGTAGCCTATATAAAGGCCTGATTCTGGAAGAATAATATATCAATCTTCAGCTTATTAGTTCCTAATCTTCTATTTTCTTATAATGTTGCTGTTCTTATAATTTAAAAACCAACATATTGGTATCAGAGCACCTCTTCTTGAGGGACCTGTGAGTAAATCAAGAGAACCCTCGTACACCTTACTTCTATTTTTTCTATGGATCTTGAAAAACCATTCACATCTCTAGCACCACCAGTGTTCAATGGTGAAAATTACCAACTCTGGGCAGCGAGAATGGAGGCACATCTAGAGGCAAATGATCTTTGGGAACCTGTTAATGAGGACTACGAAGTTCCTCAGTTGTCAGCCAATCCTACCATGGCTCAGATTAGAAATCAAAAAGAGATGAAATCAAAGATGTCAAGGGCGAGAGGTACGTTACTAGCAGCTGTCTCCGCAGAAATCTTTACAAGGATCATGACAAAAAAAACAGCATTTGAGATCTGGAATTTCCTCAAAACTGAATATGAAGGAGATGAAAGAATTAAAGGAATGCAAGTCCTGAATTTGGTCAGAGAGTTCGAGATGCAGAAAATGAGTGAGTCAGAAACAGTAAAGGAGTACACAGGTAAACTTCTAAGCATAGCAAATAAGATAAGGTTGCTTGGCTCTGATTTTTCTGATTCAAGAATAGTACAGAAAATACTTGTTACTCTTCCCGAAAGGTTTGATGCTACTATTTCATCCCTGGAGAGTACTAAAGATCTATCAAAAATCACATTGGCAGAGCTAAGTAATGCTTTGTAGGCTCAAGAACAGAGAAGATTAATGAGGGAAGAAGGCTCTGTGGAAGGAGCATTTCAAGCCAAATTACATATCAACCGTGGAGAGAAAGATCAGAAGAAAACATTCCAGAATCTGCGAGATTCTGCTACAAATGCAAGCAGCAATAGAGGGGAAAGATTCAAAGAATTTCCTCCATGTAAACATTGCGGGAAAAAAGGTCACCCTCCTTTCAGATGTTGGAAAAGGCCTGATGTGAAATGTGGAAAGTGCAATAAGATGGGACATGATGAAAAAATATGCAGAAGTGAGTACTACCATAAAGAGAATGCTCAGATGGCAAACGAGCAAGAGGAGGAGCAATTGTTCATTGCATCTTGTTTTGCAAGCAGCAGCTCAAGTGATTGCTGGCTAATAGATAGTGGTTGTACTAATCATATGACCGGAGATGAAGAACTTTTCAGAGAGCTGGACAGATCACAAGTTTCAAAGGTCAGAATTGGAAATGGTGCACATATAGATGTCAAAAGAAAGGGAACAGTCGCCATTGAAAGTTGTAGAGGTACAAAATTGATTTCTGATGTGTTGTTTGTTCCTGAAATTGATCAAAATCTTTTGAGTGTTGCACAGTTGACTGAGAAGGGATTTAAAGTTATATTTGAGAGCAAACAATGCTTGATCAAAGATGGCAACAACAGTGATATTTTTATAATTAAAAGGAAAGAAAAAAGTTATTCGCTTAATCCAATGGAGGAGGAGCAAGCCGCATATTCAGCTATCACAACTAGTACAGAATTATGGCACAAAAGGATGGGCCATTTTCATCATGCAGCATTATTGAATTTGCAGAAAAAAGATTTGGCTATTGGCTTGCCGCATATAGAATCTGAATTGCCAAATTGCAACTCATGTCAATATGGTAAACAAACAAGAATTCCTTTCCAACAAGCAACATGGAGAGCTACTGAAAAGCTTCAACTTATTCACACTGATGTGTGTGGACCTCAAAGAACTCCTTCTCTTAATGGGAGTAATATTACATTGTTTTTATAGATGATTTCACGAGAATGTGTTGGATCTATTTTCTAAGGTTCAAGTCAGAAGTTGCAGGTGTGTTCTTTAAATTTAAGCAATGGATTGAGAACCAAAGTGGCTGCAAGATTCAAGTTCTAAGGTCAGATAACGGCAAAGAGTATACATCCAATGAATTTAACAAATTTTGTGAGGAGACAGGCATTGAACACCAACTTACGGCTCCATACAGTCCACAACAGAATGGGGTCAGCGAGAGGAAGAATAGAACAATAACGGAGATGTCTAGATGTATGCTTCACGAGAAGAATCTGCCTAAAGAATATTGGGCAGAGGCTGCTAATACAGCGGTGTTTCTGTTGAATAGACTCCCCACAAAGGCTGTAAATGGGAAGACTCCTTATGAGGCATGGTATGGTTATAAGCCATTACTTAAAAATTTTAAAGTGTTTGGATGTTTGTGTTTTACTCATGTGCCGCAGATTAAACGAGATAAGTTGGACAAAAAAGCTGAGCCTGGTGTGTTTATCGGATATAGCTTAATATCCAAAGCTTATAGAGTTTTTCAGCCGGATAGCAAAAAAATCATAATAAGCAGGGATGTAAGCTTCATGGAGAATGAGGAGTGGAGCTGGAACTGGAGCAATGAGAAAAATAAATCTGATTCTCAACTTCCAGTCCATTTAAATCAAGATGAAATGGTTGATGATCCCACTGTTCGTGGCACCAGATCACTTGCTGATATTTATCAAAGATGCAATGTTGCGGTTTTTGAACCTGCTGGATATTCGGAGGCTGAAAAGGATCCTAAATGGATTGCTGAAATGCAGGAGGAGCTCTCTATGATTGAAAAAAATCAGACTTGGGAATTAGTTGAAAGGCCTAAGCATCAAAAGGTGATTGGAGTGAAATGGGTGTTCAGAAGAAAGGAGAATGCAGATGGCACAATCAACAAGTATAAAGCAAGGTTAGTAGTGAAAGGGTATGCTCAAGTTTTTGGAGTAGATTATTTTGATACGTTTGCTCCTGTTGCTAGGCAAGACACCACTCGAATGTTACTAGCTATTGCAGCACAAAAGCAATGGAAAATCCATCAACTTGATGTCAAGTCGGCATTTTTGAATGGATTTATTGAGGAAGAAATATATGTTGACCAGCCTGAAGGATTCATTGTGGAAGGGCAGGAGAATAAAGTGTATCGCTTGAAGAAGGCATTGTATGGTTTAAAACAGGCGCCAAGGGCCTGGTACAACAGAATTGATGAATACTTGCTGAACTTAGGCTTTGTTAAAAGCCTTAGTGAGTCCACGTTGTACATTAAAGCTGAGAAAAATGATCTTATTGTTGTATCCTTATATGTTGACGATCTTCTGGTAACTGGCAGCAACATTGAACTTATTCAAAAGTTCAAGGAAGATATGATGCAAGCGTTTGAAATGGCAGATCTTGGAGAAATGTCTTACTTTCTTGGAATTGAAGTTAAGCAAAGCCAAGGTGAAATTTTTATCTGTCAACAGAAGTATGCAAATGAGATCTTGAAAAAGTTTCACATGGAGGGCTGTAAAAGTGTGAGCACTCCTATATGTCAGAAGGTGAAGCTCTTTAGAGATGATGAAGCAAAGGTGGACGAGTCACATTATAGAAGTTTGATTGGGTGTTTAATGTATCTCACGGCAACAAGGCCTGACATCTTGTATGCTGTAAATGTTCTTTCCAGATTCATGAACTGTGCTACTGAGACTCATTTTAAGGCTGCTAAAAGAGTTCTACGTTATATCAAGGGAACTTTAGATTTTGGGATCAAGTTCTATACTTCGCAGGACTTTGAGTTGCAAGGTTATGCTGATAGTGATTGGGCAGGTTCTTTGGATGACTTGAAAAGCACTTCTGGATTCTGTTTTAGCTTTGGATCAGGAATTTTTACTTGGAGTTCTAAGAAACAAGAGATCGTGGCGCAATCAACAGCTGAAGCAGAACTGTTAGCAGCAACAGCAGCTGTTAATCATGCTTTGTGGTTACGAAAAATTTTGTGTGATGTACACCAGGAACAAAAACTAAGCACTGAAGTGAAGGTTGACAATCAGGCTGCAATAGCCATCTCAAAAAATCCAGTTTTCCATGGAAAAACTAAGCATTTTAGCATCAAATTGTTCTTTGTAAGAGACGTTCAGAAGGATGGTGCAGTTTGTTTGAAGTACTGTAAGACAGAAGACCAGCTCGCAGACATATTTACAAAACCCCTTGCCAAGGGTAGATTTGAAGAATTAAGAGGAAGACTTGGTATTTGCACTTACTGATGCAAGGAGGAGTGTTTGAATATTGCCTCAGTAATTGCAAAGCTGATCTTATGGCATAAATCATTCCTAGAATAAATTTCAGCACTGATTTTATGCTGAATATTATCTTTCTCATTTAAGTTTGTATTTCAGTTTTTGATTTGTAGCCTATATAAAGGCCTGATTCTGAAAAAATAATATATCAATCTTCAGCTTATTAGTTCCTAATCTTCTATTTTCTTATAATGTTGCTGTTCTTATAATTTAAAAACCAACAGAGTACAAGAAGTCGGGCTTCGAGGTTTGAGGTTCTCAGCGCCCAAGTACAAGAGTACTCGTAGTTTTGAGTAAAAGTCGTAAAAAGTCGGGCTTCGAGGTTCTCGGCGCCCGAGTACCTTCGTGCGACTAGTCGTTGACTAGTCGTCTTCGTGAAAACAGTGTACATTAGGTTGTAATTAGGTATTACCTAACAGAAGCCCTTGATCAATCTAATGCCACATACGACAACATGGGTGTTGTGCGACAAGAAAATTGCATTAAAATTGAAGGGTAAATTTAAAAGTAGCCCCTTGACTTGCGATATTCTTAAAAATGGGTTAAATCTCAAAGTGCTCACTAAAGTAGAGGGCTAGTATCAAATTGCTCTAGTTATCGGCATCTCATGTATACCATTATAGTTGCATGTAATGACAGCAACGTTGTGTTCGAGAAATAAATGTAATTTTTTGTTGATTCCGCACTTTTTTTTTGAATGTTACCGCAACCAATTGAAAAGTTATTAAATTCTAGTATTTTAGATAATATATTTAGAATTTAAAAAATTTAGTTAATATTTATTTTTAATTAAAACAAGGAAAATGGCTATAAAATTAAAAATAAATAGTAAATGATTTTTCAAAAATCTAAATATATTATCCGAAATAGTAGAATTTAAATTTTTTTCATTTGGTTGCTGTAGCATTTAAGAAAAATATACATAATTAACAAAAAATTATTTTTAGTTTTCGAACACAATGTTGCTGTCATTACTTGCAACTACAATGGTATACATGAGATGCCGATAACTAGAGTGAGCAATTTGATACTAACCCTTTACTTCAGTGAGCACTTTGAGATTTAACCCTCTTAAAAATAGCATATATTTCGGAGAGTAAGAGAGGGAAGATTATGGTGGTTTGGTCACGTTCGTAGGAGGCAGGCATCAGCTCGGGATGAGAGTATTTTGGTGGAAGGGGTGAGTAGGAGAGACCGACCACGAAGAACGTGTGATGAGCAGTTAAGGCTAGACTTGAAGGCTTTAAATCTCACTGAGAACATAATCGTACGAGTTTGTGGCACCGTCAAGTAAGGGTGCTCGATTCTCCTGGTGGCAAGGGAGACACGTTGGGCTTAGAAAATTTAGGGGTTTGGACCTTTTGGTAGTGTAGGGTGCTTTATCCATTATTTACTTGCCCGATTTTATTTGTATGCCTGTTTGTTTATCTATTTTCACTTTTTTTTTTTTTGTCAGAATTTATCTATTTTCACTTTAATTCCATGGTTTTGTGGAATGGATGATGATTTTCTTGCTCCTTTTATACATTGTTCTTTGTATGCCTTTTGTCTCTTGTTCAATTTATATTGCTCATATTATTTGCTTATTTTCACTGCTTTTGATGCTACTGGCACTGATTTTATGGTTACTGTTTTGTTTTAATCGATCCAGGAGTCTGAACAACATCCTCTCTACTCTTTTAGAGTAGAGCAAAGGTCTGCGAATATCTTACCCTCCCAAACGAGTGGGATACACTTCGTATGTTTGGTTTATAAAGTCATGGCAATCTTTCTTGGTTCTAGCAAAAACAAATCTACGTAGAAAGTAGTGTCCTCAAAAAAGTACCTAGCTTTGAAAAAAAAGTGGGAACTTTTGACCAGAACAATATATGTACCTGCAAATTTTCACGTTTGAAAATGTCTCCAACAGCAAGATTCTGCTTTATCACATTTATTATATTCTCCTTTTGGCCTTCCAGATACTCGTTGACTGCCTTCGGACTTGTTAGAGATGCTAGCTGATTTTCATTTAGTTTCACGCTTCCCTGATATATATATATATATATATATGCTTTAGTTAAACTTCAACATTAATTATAAATACATACACATGCAAACAGCCAGAAGAAGCTAGTAATTGTTCTGAAGTGCAAGTGCAGTATATGTTAGTCTGATTACTAAAGAAGAAAGGAATACTGACCTGAAGTTCTAACAGCTTTGCTCCATAGAACTGTCTACCTTGCTCCTCAAACAATGACTGAGGTACATCAACTTCAACCAACTGGGATTAAATATACGATAAATTAAAATAATACGAGAAGGATAACTAAATAATTTGAAGACGATCAATGAAGCTAAGCAGTACAAATATACTCGGGATTGGAGATTAGTGGAGGAATCTAATTATGGAATCTCAACATAAGTGCCTTCATAATTCCCCCCCCCCCCCCCAAAAAAAGGACAGTTCCTGTGTTCCAAAAGAGTGACTGCTTCTACTATTTTAAAATATTAAATATGTACCATGTCTTCCCGGAAACGTAGTGAACTGAAATTTTATAAAGGTGCTAGTGTATAAGATTATAATTCTAAACCTGAAAACATTGGGCCGTGTTGTGTGTGTGCTTCACAATTCTTAAATTATAGAACCTTTGTTAGTTGGTCGAGAATGGCATTATCAGTTGCTTGCTCCTTGGCTGTTTTCTCCACCTCTAGACATCTTTCCAGCAAGGCTTTCTTCACCTGTTGATCATCTAATATAAAAATTATCTATGAATGAAGCACAACTAGGATGCAATATATCTGTACATGTGGATGAATACCCTACCTCTTCTAGCGTACTGCATCCAGGAAGAAGTTTATCAGCAATGGAATCACCCAGTTCTGGGAAGTCTCTATAAAAGAGTTCTTTACATTCAACCTAAACAGCAAGTCAAGCAAGAATGACCTTTAAGCATTCTCCTATTTTTAATTAGGTGTCCAACTACAAAACCGTGAATAATAATATTTAGAAGTAGTAACCCAGTTTTACTTGATATTGGGAAAATAGACGCTTTTGTTGATATGTTGCCATTTGAGTAAGTAAAACTATATTTAAATATAGATGCTACATGCTTACATCACATTTTGATCTGCTTGTTTGGGGTATACAAATAACAATATTGTTACTTCTGCTTGTTCCTCTAATAGATCTGTAATATTCCTGCTTATCAACCTAGTAAAAACTGTTAGAATCTGAGAAAGAGAGAAGGAAGCAAGCTAATAGCTTGTGTATTGATGTAAAAAATACAAGAGGAATGCTAGGCTATATATAGAGATATTGAAGCCTTAATCTTCAATACTAACTCTTGCCTAACCATGACTTTGTTCATGCCTAACTAAACCAACCCCTGACTTATGTGCTAGTCTTGACTTCTAGTATTTGACACGCCCCCTCACTCGAAATCCCATCTTGGGATGACCTATCATGGGATTGAAGAGTGGAACACTTAGTAGCATATCTGCATAACTCAAGCTTCCAACAAATCCCATCTGTAGGAATGGAGCCTTTTGGGAATACCGGGAATCGATTTCGCGACCACGCAGTATTTTTCAAGCTATATCAAAAACTCAGTCAGGACTGGCGTAAGACTGGAGGTCGTCAGTCCTGCAATCACTTTAAGGAAAATAAACAAATTAGTACTTGGTGGATGTCCACCTTATTTTGATGGATGGATGGATGGCCACCCAATCACTTTACCACTGCCAGGCATTTTGTTGGACGCCTGATTCTTTATGAGCAGAATTGGCGGAAGAAGGTCCTGGTGGTTTAGTCTCCATTTGAGATAATAACTGCCGGAGAGCAGTGAGTTCAGTTGAACTTATTGCTTCCGTTGCTGAAGTAGTAGAGTCACCATGGTCTCCAAACGTAGTGTGATGAGCATTATATTGGGTGCCTCTTCCTGAGCTTCTACCGGATGAGCTACCTCGGCCTCGTCCTCCTCGTCCTTGAGTTCTGAGATGAGGATGCAAAGTGAAACATGTATCACGAGTGTGGCCTAACTTATAACAGTAGTCACACCGAATAACATCTTTTTCACTCGCAATTATATGTTCTGGGTTGCCTTGATGATGAGCACTTCTCGTAAAAAGCGCTGATCGATCGGGCACAGTATCAACCGGAGTCATGCTTTCTTTACGACTCTCTTCTAGCTGTACTCGTCCATGTGCTTCCTCAACTGTAGGAAAGGGAATCTGACCAATGAGTTGATTTTTGATTGAATCATACTCTATTGTCAGTCCAGCAAGAAATTTCATCACTCTTTCTTCTTGTACCAATCTTTGGTACTTCTCTTGGTCTTCAGCCTGTTTACACTCGAACACAGTGTAGTGGTCTGACTCCTGCCATAGTGATGTGAGTTCCGAATAATATTCGGTCAATGTTCTGCCTCTTTGAGTTGAAGCCCATATTTTTTGCTTCACCTCCAAATGTTTAGCCATATTCCCCGAATATGAGTAGGTTCGGGTAATAGAATTCCAAACCGCTTCTGCGGTATCAAGAAATAGATAGCTTTTACGAATTTGTAACTCCATAGAGTTAAACAACCATGACTTGACCAAGGCGTTTTCGCTATCCCAATCATCAAAACATTCATCACCCTCCAAGGGTTTCTTAGCCTTCCCATTAATATACTTCATCAACCGATGGGATTTAAGTACAAGTGTGCAAGATTCCGACCATTCCAAGAAATTCTTCCCATCAAATTTGGGGTTAACATATGGTGTACCATGAAATCCATATTTAACAGTCCCTTGATTAGTATTTTTCTTTGCAGCCGAATCATTCACAACCTCCGCCATTATTTATATATTCGAACCAACAAGACTGCTCTATATATTAGAAAAAAAGGACCAACAAATACCTTAGTATTTATCAAGCCCACTAATAACAACCCAAATGTAGATTTCAGGCCCAGCTATTATAAGGCCCTTTAATGATTTAACAAAAAAGACCAGAGTTGTAAAGTAAAGGGAGGTAACACGTTTTTGTAATCTAACCACAACTGGCTATGACTCATTGCCTAAAAGCAACAACAAACTCCTTTTCTGGCCGACTCGATCCAGCAGGTTATCCAAAGAAACAGACAGACTCCTCTATATATATACACGTATATATATATATATATATAGTCTATATGAATTGTGCTAGATAGATAAGATATTACCACACATAGATTCGGAATGGGAAGGAGAACAAGGTTGCCTTAAGAAATTTTTCCAGAAAAATGTGTGGAGAAGCCTCACGCGCCGGCGCGTGACGCGTGGCGGCGCGTAGCTGGCTGTTTCTGAGATCTGAAAATTTCTGGGAGCTCCTGTGTGTGTGTACTATACTGTGGTATGTTTACATTTCTGTTTGGGTGTGTTTTGATTTTCGAGTTTTTGAAGTAGATGGTATTTTTGGTTCTGGGCTTATGGTCTACTGTTGTGTTTCTAGCTTTGCTGCTGTGTTTCTTCCCCTAGGATTGTACATGCTCTGATACCATGTTAGAATCTGAGAAAGAGAGAAGGAAGCAAGCTAATAGCTTGTGTATTGATGTAAAAAATACAAGAGGAATGCTAGGCTATATATAGAGATATTGAAGCCTTAATCTTCAATACTAACTCTTGCCTAACCATGACTTTGTTCATGCCTAACTAAACCAACCCCTGACTTATGTGCTAGTCTTGACTTCTAGTATTTGACAAAAACCAATAATTTTACCATGAATGAAAACCCTGACACTTTTAAAAGGTTGTTTCGTAAAGCCTGAATTCTACACAGCAGTAAACAGTTCATTTTTTAAAAAACATTATGATGACCTTGTAAGATATATAATACAAAGAGAGTTAAGACTCAAGAAAAACAAATGCAGCACATATAGGCCTATACGGATATATTGTAGTAAATCTGAACTTGGCACCTTCACTCATGGTACTAATTTATGATTTAATTGTAGATATCTTTTAAAAGTTTGCAAACTCACTGTAAATTGGGCATGTACACCGCGAAGATTTTCCTGATTCCATGATTCAGGAAAAACAAGAGGAAACGATTTCGTTTCACCTCGTTGAATTCCGATTATTGAATCAAGGAAACCAGGCAGAACTTTATCTCCATCTTCTGTATCAAAATTAAAGCCTGTAAAAACAGAACTAAGTTAGCAGGTCTCACCCACTATTGATCATTCACATAAAAAAGAAGCCAAAAACAAGAATTTTAATGATCTGAATTATTATGTTCAACCGGACCCACGAGTCTTCTTGTTTTTCTCTTAATTTTAAAGCTGACGGGCACAAAGAAATGTATATGGGTAAAAAAAAAAACTATTAACTTGTAAAATTTCATATCCGTTTCAGCCATTAGGTGTGACTGAAATCAGAAAAAAACTTATTTCTTGGTGTATCATAAGAAAACTTTGATATTCAATAAACCGAAAACTTAAAGACACTTCACTGTTTTTTCTTTTTTGCTAAATAAGACATTTCAGTGTTATTTTTTCCACCGGAAAATCTATTAACATTCAGTTTGGTGGTTTGCAATTTTTCTAATTCTCCCCATAAAGTAGGGAATCTGTACTTCATATCTACTACATAAAGCAAACTACAAAGCATACATCCATGTCATTGTACACAGTTTCTAGCATTTTCGCTGTAAAGAACCACAGAGTAGTAGTATTTGCTAGGAGCAGATATATGTGAAAATTTAAATGAAGGAATACACCTTAGTCACAAGTCCATTAAATAAAATAGATTTTTTGTTTATTATAAGCAGACCTGTGGTCTCTGCAGAAGGAATTCTTTGAGCACTAGATCCATCTTGCTCAATCGTACTTGCAGATATATCGAGAACGGCAACATCACCAATCTGTAAAAGTTTCTGACTCAGTAATGTTCATACCTCAACGGACTTACAAGAGGAAGTAACTACATTGTGATTGTATATACCTCTTGAAGTTGCATTAGCAAAAATAATCATTCTCTCAACTCGGCACTCTCTCCTCTAAAGTTGAGTATGTCAGAAGTGTATTTATGCATATATGTGTAATTACAACTACATACGGGCATGTGTACATATAAATATTAAATGGGATAATTAATTCATTCGTCCTCCAACTATTTGACCTTTTTGTTTTAGGTCCCTGTACTAAAAAAGAAAAAATTTCGATACTTTAACTTTCAAAATCTCTATTCCCATCCTTCCGTCTAATTTTGACTAACGCCCATTTGCCTTTGCTGACATGGAAACTTAAAATAAAAACAGAAATGGAATGTATAATTACATGGCAACTTCTGTGGCATGAAACAAAAACAGGGACCTAGACCAAAAACGATATATAGTTGAAGAACCAATTAATTAATTATCCCATCTTAAATTTGGATTTGTAAATGTAATTTTTCCTTACATATTAAAAGTTGTTTGCATTCTTTATGATGCTTTGGTCTGCGTAGCTCAACTGCTAACTGAGACCCTCTTTATATTGTCTAGATTATAATACAAGTAATATTGGCAGACTAAAGACTAAAGTATGACATATACTGTATTTAGTTGTGTCTTGTAATTTTCATAACAACACTTTATATTGTCTAGATTCTGATACAAGTTATATTAGCTGACTAAAGTATGCCATAGTTGTGTCCTGTATTTTTCAGGACAGAAACTTTTAACTGATGTGGTAAAAAGTCATAGTTTTCAGATAGGTATGAGCAAATTAGATACACATATATTTTTTTTTTTAGTTGAATCATGAAGCAGCTTACAGCCGTACTTTAGTCGATTTATGGCTATTCGAAAGTTGAAACACAAGGTAATTAAGTACTTTCCACCGTTTATTTTTTCAAAAAATAAAAACATCACTCACATTTGCTGAGAAATAATGGCTGACATATAATAGTGTAAAACAGCAGCACCGCTGACATAAATATTGTAAAATAAATGGTTTTCTTTGAATAGAAATGTAGATCAACTCGTCCGTGTTTATAGAAAAAATAATTATTAGTTCGTCAATAGAATATTTATATCACAACACAGACAAACTAATTATTATTCCAAACACAGCGGACTAATTTTCCTTTCCGGCCAGTAAACAGGAATATATAACATGATTTTCTTTTTCTAAATTAAGATGAAAGTTGTGATGTAGATCCCCGGGCAAAGGTTTGATTCCAGAAATCAGTACATGCATTTCCTCGATGATATTTTTTTTAGAAATACTGTTGTATAGAATCTTTAGAAAAGAAAATTCAGAATATAGTCCTAATGAAGGGAGGAAGACAGAGTTAAAATTAGAATCTGAATACAGCTACATAAACAGAATCTACCTGTAGTCCTCTATCAGTCACAATTCTCAGTACACTAAGAGATTTGTGACGACGTCGTAGTTCTTCTTCAGAAGTCCTTTGAGCATCAATATCGCTGTCTATCTCAACAACAATTTTCATATTCCCGTATGCATCCTCGGAAACCCATTTGACTTCTGGGGCGACATCGGCAACAACATCATATCTAAACCATAATCAAATTAGTGTGGACACCAAAAAAATAATCTTGAAAGAGAGATTGGAAATATTAGTTTCTACTTTCAAAATCCCTCTTGCCTAATTATGGAAAATAGTATTAGATTTCTCACCAAGGGCATGGCTAATTTAGTGTTTGCAGATTTAGGCAAGATATAAAGATATGCACCATAGTAAAGAAAAGATGATGACGCTCTATATAGTGAGGTGACATGGAGATACCTAATGCACATTTCAATAATTCCACTGATTAATAAGCAATGTGTCGGTGCTCAGGCTACTGAGTAAAAGAAGGCCCTATTTTGACCTCACTTGGGTAACATGAAACATTAATCTAGACAATCTTACAGCTATACAAGTGATCTCTTGGGTGAGGGAATTGCCAAGATATATGTATGTGACTTGATAATAGGCACTCTACATGATACCTTAAGGTTTCGGAAGGGCTGTCCTAAGTTTCCGTTCAAGACTAGGGGAATGCTAATAGTAATATGCAAAAATTGTGCTATACATATTAGACCCTACACTTGATCTATGGTCTTGAGAAGGTTGGCAAACTAACAAAGTTGTCGATGGTTTAAATAGTAAATTAGTAATCATACAAGATAAACGTAGTTAAACATGATGAACAATGACATACATCAATTTGTTCAGGGAGGTAAAGGTCCTCTCCATTTCGGAAAATTTTGTTGCAATATGGACCGAGTCCTTTAACGCACGTCCATCTACCTGTAAATATGATGTAGCAATACGGTAATTAAATCGGGCTCTTTTAGTAGGTTATTGCTCTTTACTCTTTAACAATTCAGAACTTCTGAAAAACTACATTGTAAGTTCAATAAAGAATAAAGTGCATTTTTGGTACTTGCATTATGATCGACAAACCACTTGCAATACTACACTTCAAAAACTAGTGCTTGCAGTACCAAAGGGCACATGTTGTTACATAAATGCACAATCCTTAGCTTACTTTGTGATGGATTTTTTATAGGTTGGCTAAAACATATATATAATAGAAATTGAAAAATGAGTCGGACGAGAAAATCAACTTTAATAAACGAAATATGAAGTTGAATATGTGATTGATTTTAGCATATTGAAAGCATCATAATTTAGGAAAAGGTGAAGGTATGTTAAGCATACCGAAGACATGGCATGTGGCAGTGTTCTTTTTAGAATGGACTCAATGACAGCTTTCTGCACATTATGCTTTCCAACATAATTGACGAGAATATTCTCGGGAACGTTCTTTCCAGGGCGAAATCCAGGAACCTGAAAAGCAACGCAATACATACAATTCTGAATTTCAGTTCCAATCTATACGAAACCTTAATTGTGATACAACAAGTCCTTGACTACCTTAGCGTGTTTCATAAACTCATTCAAGACCCTTTGGTAAGAATCCTCGCAAACAGCACGCGGAACTTCCACGCTCAGTCGAACCTGGCATACATCAGTGAATAAGATTAAGTAGTTGAGCGAGCGAGGGACATTTACAAAATAGAAATAGAAACTGATAAAATAGTCCGAAGTCTCTTATCATTAATGGTGGAGGCACTCGCCTCAAGTTTATTACAATACATCAAATCCCTAATTCTCAATAATAGAAATTAACATGTTAAGGGAACTCTCCCTACTTACTAATAATACAATAAAGGCAATTCTCCATATTTTCTTACAATAATATATATTAACATATATCTCAACAGAAACAGAAATAAGATTACAACAAGACAATACATACTCTGGAATTGGGTTCAGGGGATTCAGTAACATGAATGTCAGCAGGAAGAGGTTCAACTGCAGAGTCAACTGCACATCTTACTAGTAATTTTTTTGTATTCTTCTTGGGTAATGCAAATGCAAAGGTGGGTTTTGAACAAAAACACTGTTTGTTTTTAAAATTATTAGTAGTATTTTGAACAAGTGAGGTGGATAAGTTGGGTTTGGTAAGTATGGGCAAGGAAGAAACAGCGAGTTTGAACTTTGAGGAAGAAATATGAAGAATTGGAGGAGTTGAACATGAAATGGAACGCAACTCCATGCCCCTCTCCCTTTCTTGCTTTGCCTTAGCCTACACTATTCTCTTCTAGTATTGGATAACTTAACTGGATATTTTCATCAACATCATACATTTTATGCCGGATAGGATGAGGAATTCTGGGTTCTTTTTTCAATATTCATAATTATATTTTATTTTTTTAATATCTATTTGTTATTAATTTTAAACAAAAAATTATTTTAAGTAAATTTTGATGTAATTTGGACTTTAAATTTATAAAGAAATATAAATATTTATTAAAAAATATAAATATTTTAATATATTAGATATTATGATTCATCCATTCATTTTAAGACATAACATTTTTTTATTTTTTTTGTCAAATTGTACTGTGATGATCAAAATTTTGTATAAAAATATGCGATGTCCGTGATATTGCACATATATTGTCGTCGTTGCACCAGCTATTTCATTTAGAATATATTTATTTTTATTATATATTTTATACTTTTATTTATAATAAATATAAGACTTAATTACACTTTGCACCCCTATACTTAGGTGAAAATTCACTTTGTTGCCTACTATTCAAACAATTGCAATTTGCATCCCGATTGTTTCAATCCCGCTACAGTTTGCACCCCTTTAACGATTTCAAGCTAATTTTGACCGTGACGTTAGTCAAAATGAGGGTATTTCGGTCATTATTCTCTACAATAATTTTTATAATTAAATTATTTCAATTACTTTTATATATTTTAGATTTTTAGATTTACCAACATTTTATCTACAATTCAAAGATTTTTTAAAATATAATTTATAATTCATATTTTTATAAATATTTACATTACTAAATTCTCGTAAAATATTATTTAAATATAAACTACATTTGTTATAATTTTCAAAATATTATCCATAAAATAAATATCATAAATTTAAGATTTTGTGTTTTTTTTCAATTTTTTTGAAAAAAAATCAATTTTTAAATTTTGTTTCTTACTTTTTTTTTGAAAATAAATTGTTTAATATAATAATTAAAGACTGAAATACCCTTACTTTGACTAACGGTAACGGTCAAAATTAGCTTGAAATCGTTAAAGGGGTGCAAATTGTAGCGGGATTGAAACAATCGGGATGCAAATTGTAATTGTTTGAATAGTAGGCACCAAAGTGAATTTTCGCCTAAGTATAGGGGTGCAAAGTGCAATTAAGTCTAAATATAATAGCGAAATACATTGATAAATAATCGGGTTTATGTTAAAATTTAAATAATAATGAGCAAATTTTTGAGTTATTTATTGGGTGAAGGCCCTATCCACCCACAAATTAAATAGGGTGAACCAAAATACCCACGGGCGCTCAGAATGACCTTAAATACCGATGGGACACGCCACATGAGGCTGGCGTGTCTTGAGACACGCAACTGGAGATGGCGTATCAGAAAGTCACGCTTTTGGTATTGACGAGATCAGTGCTACTTTCACACACGTATCAACAAATCACGATAGTACCATTAGCGTGTTACAGAAATACGGCACTATCAGTGGTGTATTACCATTCTTCTTTATTCTGCAGAAAACACGCTCTCTCCCTCTCTCTAGCGATATTCAAGCGATTCCTGACCAAAGTCCAGCGAGATCTGTTCGTCTATTTACCGTAATTGTTCGTTTATGTTGTATTACCATTCGATCTCTCGAAAATTGGTGATGGTTGACGCCCCTGCGGGGTGAGGGAAAACAGATGAGAAGGAGGAGAGATAGAGGATTTGCAGAGAGAGATACAGAGGAGAGATGGCGAGAGATCGAAAAAACAGAAATTAGTCCGATGATAACGACGAGATACATACAGGGAAGAGAGATACAGAAGAGAGAGAAGATGGAGGAAGGGAGAGAAGACGGTGGAGAAGAGAGAGAGACCACCGGAGAGAGACGAGATAGGTCGGAAAAGAGAGAGGCCAGAGACACGCTATACATGGTAGCTTATCCCGTGGGTATAGAGGGCCACACCTTCCGCAAATCAATATTTTGGGCCATGGGGTAGTGAAAATGAGGTATTTTGGTCATTTTCTCTTATTTATTTTGATATCAATCTAATTAATATATTTATTTTGCTCTAAAAATCAGATTTAGATGCTTTTACCGCGAACGCGAAAGTCAAAACTCACAAAATAATCTTTAATTTAGTAATGGTTTAACAATTTTTTTCCAATTAAAACTATCCCTAAACTAAAAATAAAAGAAAGTGAAGAACTTCAACAGTAAGAATTCTATTTGATTTTAGTAAATTTCTTTATATTTGATTTAAATTATCAAAATACCCATTTCAGTATTTGAATATATTTCTACTGACAACCAAATACACTTTTAATATTATTAAAAAAATAGAGGAAGCAGAACCAAGTCAAGATGATACGGATCAACCCCTTCTTCTTGCGTCAAAGATCTTACCATTTCTGAAGGAACTGGAGTTCCATCTCTTTTCCATAGGTTCTGCGGACCGATGCCTGCTGCTTCATCTGGAAGAAAAGAATCATAGATATGCCGATCATTAGAAGGAAGAACCGCCATAAAAAGATTCCTCGTTTATCATCTGTAGCAAAACTATGAACGGGAGCTAGCAATCCGGACAGTATTGAAGAGGTTCCTGAGACACAGCATGGAAGAGTCACAGTATTAAGAAACGGGGTCCAATTCTAAAATGATTTCTTCTAAATTATATCCTTTTTCGATAATAATTTCTTTTTTATATATCTATTTTAAAAATGTTAAATCCAGTGGTTAAGTTCATTTTTATGATATTGGGGACCCAAGAACCAAAATTTTGGACAATTATAATAGTATAGATTGTTAATTCCTGGTGATAAAATGGACAACAAAATTATTTACTGTTATTCGATTATTCAGTCTCCCAAAAATTTATGCTTTGAAGTTATATATATATAACCTCCATATTATAATATCATGAATTTATATTAAATATTAAAAATATAATCTATCTATACAATTATATTAAAGCCGAAACATTGAAAATTTTGGTTTTCGATCCTTTAATCTAACTAATAATAATTAAATAATATAATTAGTATTGACTAGTCGATTGCCTTTTCTATAATTAAAACACGTTACTAACCACATATAAATGAACATATAAACCACGTATAATTAGTATTGACTAGTCGTATGCAACCTGCTACGCAACCAAAAAATGCACATTCAACTTCCAATTGTATACGCAGTAACATATGTAAATTCAATTTTCAATTATGTATAATGTTAGTTGCATGCAACCACAAATGCATATGCAACTGGATGCAACCACATATGCAACTGAATGCAACCAACCATATATGTAACTGCATGAATCTCGGTTGTATACAGTGGCGTAGCCAGAAATTTCATTCAGTGGGGTCAAATTTTTTAAGGTCAATCACGGGAATAAGATTTTTTTTTTTTGTGATTATAAACATATTAATGTAAAACTTAAATTTTAAAGAGCAAAATTAGCTAACGGCACAATTTGATGGGGTCAAATTAACTTTTATTACTACAAAATTAATTTTTTAGTGGGGTCAAATTGAATTTTTCCATTAAAGATATTTTTGTGAAAATTTTTTTACATATAAAATTTTTAATTTTTAAAATTTCAGTGGGGTCGGTTGCACCCACTGCTAATACTCTGGTTATGCCCCTGGTTGTATATAAGGGCGGTGCAATCACATATATAAATTCAATTTTCAATTATGTATTAGGTTAGTTGCATGCAACTACATATGCAACTGGATGCAACCACATATGCAACTGAATGCAACCAACCACATATGCAACTGAATACAACCAACCACATATGCAACTGAATGCAACTTGCTGCGTAGCCAAAAAATGCAAATTCAACTTCCAATTGTATATAAGGGCGGCGCAGCCACATATGTAAATTCAATTTTCAGTTTCGTATAATATTAGTTGGATGCAACTACATATGCAACTGGATGCAACCACACATGCAACTCGATGCAACCACACATGCAACTGAGTGCAACCAACCACATATGCAACTGAATGCAACTGAATACAACCTCCGTATTTTTGCAAATAAATTAATTTTTTTGAAAATATTTTCAGAAGATGGTAAAATCACAAAAAAACTTAAAAATGTTGTTTTTTTGATAAATAACCATTATATTATATATACCCATAAATATCACACTATATTCGTTGTCATTAATAAAATATATAAATATAATTATCTATATTACCTATACTAAATCAACTCTTGGTTTTCGAATTTTGGTCCTTCATTATGATTAATAAATATTAAAAAAATATAATTTATAGGTTCGTAAATACTATTTATGTTAATAAAAAAATTACCTTTTAAAAACAAATAAAAACACATTGTACTACATCTTCCAATCACTAATACATCTTTTCTAATTAAAACATGTTATCTTTTATTCTGCAACATATAACTATAAAAACCAATTATATTATTATATTACAATCATTAATATGTACCCAAAAATATCACACCAGATCTTTAAAACATTTTTAAAATAACAATCAAGTTGTCTCTTCCAAGAGCTTTTGCAAATATGTTCGCCAATTGTTCAACTGTAAAATTATAAAATGGAGAAATAAGACCATTTTGAATAGTATCATGCATGAAATGATAATTCACCTCAATGTACTTCGTTCTCTCATCAAAAATAAATTTTTTTTGCAATATGTAGTGACTATCACAAAATAGTGGAATAGTTATACATTTGAGCTATCAAAATGATATTTTCGATCATACAACCTGAAAAAAGGCAAAGCGTTCCTTTCTAAAAGATTGAACAACAGATCACAAATTAATATCTCGTCAGATGTGTCAAGGGAAACTACCAACCGAATGTCGCTTATGCTATATTTTATTTTACCGATAATTTTTTTTGGCGGATGATCTTGAGCCATCCTTGTACTAGTTCACCGTAATCATGTAAGTTCTGATTGCTTTGTGTCCCTTAACTATTATGAACATACAATAACTTTAGGAGCAATTGTATAATTCATTGCTTTTGTCAAATCTTGGAAATTATAGATGCCTTATCAATACTATAGTGGTGTAAATTACGTACACCGACTTGAGGAATCCTTTTTAGAACATGCTTTGGAGAACTGTATAGCAGCGTATATATCCATGCCTTGATCGATAATAAGAAGACCATGCTAAACAACCTATTTTTGCTTGGTATTTACTGATATTTCATGTTATTTTTCAACAATGCAACCAAAAGATTGTAGAAGGGGGTTGAATACAATATTGAACACTTTTCAAAAAATTTATGTAAAACAGAAAGATGAACACATAAATTAAAACAATTGAAATAATGTAAGTGGAAACTCAACAGTTATAAAATTTTTAGTTGATCTTGTATGATCCACCTGAGATATATATATTGAAGAATTTCTTTGTGATAATTTTTCAATTACACAACTGCAGTTTTCAGTGCTTTGCTTTTACAAGAAACCCTAACAATTCTGAGCAAATACAATTGTGTTTCTTAGTTGCAAAGCTACTGCTAACCTTGATTATATAGCCAAGTTTACAATACCTACAAGGAATAAAATATTTCAATAATCTAGGTCCAACATGCATGTTACTTCACTCATTGTCTTCATGTGAGTCAAACTGGATAGTGTCTTTGATAGAATTCACTTTGAAAATACCATCCAATTTGCTTGTATAGAGGATGATTGTTTCTTCTTCTTCGAGGTCTCCATTTTCTGACTTCTATGTACTTTGAGATTCTATCAACCCATATGATATGTCACACTTGTCAAGCCACTATCAACAGCCAAGATTGAGATGTTATCTATTGATGTAGTATACTTATCATCTGTTAAAGACTGATAGCCGGTGAGGGTTGATTATCTTGTTTTCCATTGATTAGGAGCCTTATCCATTGCTGTAGATTGTTTATTCGTTGAGATATTATTTTCACATATAAAGAATTACAAAGCACATGTTATTTACAATTAGCTAACCTATTATGTATATCCGTTGATAGTCAACATGACTTATAAAACCTATTAATTATACACAACTGATAACTTGAGTCTTTTAGTACATGTTACAAAAGAACTTATCTGTTGATAAGTTACCTCTTCAACAGATATTGTAGCACATGCCATCCGTTGAAAAGCTATATATAATTACTTATACAAAATATGTTTAGGTGTTTTGAATTATCATAAAAAAACATAATTCCTAACACTTCATATGTATAAAAGTGAAAAGAATCTTGAAATTGAAAAGTACTTGAAGCTTGTCTTGATATCACAACATGGAGTTGTAATAACTTCTATTCATATTGAGACCAGGTACTGACTCTATGTAGCTAGGATATGTTATAACATAATTCAACTATAGCATCTACACGTAGTATTGATAGTAAATGATTTGGATTACAGGGACTTTTATTCATAATGGAACCAGGTCCCAACTCCATCTAGGTGCTATAATCCTTGTTCCTTCGTTGTTACAGTTTTCACTTCATTCTACCTTTCATGCTTGTACCTACCAGAACTCACAAATAAACGGCCAGAAAAAAGGAATTTCACTGCGTACATAAATGAAGTTTACTATTTGCATAGCCCGCTTGTTGCTTGTTGTGTATTGTTTTGCTATAACAATGCCTTTGATTACCTCAAAAGCTTCATCAAGTCTTCCAGCTTACCCTAAAAGATCAACCAAACACTCTTACTTTTGAAAAGTTGCTTATATATTTATGCTCATTTTTTATCCCATTGAAAAGTTGTAGGATTTCCACGAAAAGGTCAAGATAACTTTACATGTTCAAAACACTCATGTAGACAACATCTTCCGATTCCCGACCTTCTACGAGCATTTTAGAGACAACAATTAAAGCTTCTGCACCACATCCAAGAGTGGCAATATCAAAAGATCATTATGTTGTAGGTCTACTGGTTTTTCTCAAGCATTCTATCAAACAGATACAACCTTTTTTCCGGATAGACACATTTCATATGCATAATATCTATTTTTTACTCTACAAATTTTTCTTTACAGTTGGAACAGATATAATCATTTGTGTCTACTAACATCTAAGTTGATCATTCCCAACTTCTCGGAAGAAAAAATAGGAATGAAATGAAATTTAATACAGATTAGCAATCATAAGGAAATTTTAATTATAGTCCAACCAATCTAAAGATAAACAAAACTAGAATTATATATCAATTCAAAAAGTGCAACTTGCATTGTTCATATGCAATATATGCTTCCCCCGAATGTGGAGCAATCCACTAGGTTACAATGTTACGGACCCCTTCTAAACGTACATGGATAACCAAATTATAAAAAGGAAATTTATACATACAGAATTGATCTTTAAAAAAATAAATTCATAAGAAGATTATACAAATGGGTGAATATATAAAGACCCAATAAGTTTCTTTCTTATTAACATCATCTTTACATTGTATAGATTTAGACTTGATAGAGATTTTACACAAAAGATTAAAAAGGATTTTGCATTTCCAGATAAATTGGAATCGGAAACAAAAAATCTGACTGGCCGATTCTTGTTGCCAAACCGATATTAGTTTCTGTATTTTAAATCGATTATTTTTTTATTAACTCAAATAAGCCGGCATTTATTCAATTTTAATCTTCACTGATCCAGCCCAACCCGTATATTGTTATAGGTCCATATCAATAATTCCATTTAGCCTAATCTTATTAAATACATGTTGATTGTCCTAATTAGCATCTAAAATGTGAGATGATTATACCAGCAATTTGGTGATTCAAGTTTTTCAATGCAAATTACCAAGACTTTTACATTTTACATTAATTTTTGTTTACCCAAAAAGATACACAGCCAAGCATGAACATTGAAACTTTTTTTTTTTTTTTTTTACTATTTTGACACATTCGTAAACTAGCAACATGATTTGAATCAATAGGCCACTATTTGAAAGTTTCATAACTATATTATATTTGAAATTACCAATTACTAACTCAATCAACTTTCACCCATGACTAGTGCTGATTGATGCTTTACTTATTGGAGGAGCTTGTAATTGTTAATTATGTTAGATCTGAACTTAATTTCAATGTCAACTAGTAAAATAATAAGGTTACTGCTCTTACTCGATCTTATTATGTTAGGCTATTATTTTGTCTTTCGTAATTTTACACACTAAAGCAATTCGATCAATCCAACCAGATCCCATTCAATTCAATCATACTCAACTACTTTGTCTTTCATTATTTAATACACTAGACAACTCGATTAAACCAATCCAACATAAAAAGTGTCAGGTTGGGTTGGATATATATATATATTCAAATAATTGCACTTTGGTGACTTGTACTATTTTGTTTTTTTCACTATAATGGCCAATTTGTTTTACTCGACATTTATATGGCCACATAAATGATTTTAAAGCAAAAAAAGAACGTAACGACAATAGTCTTTTGAGAATATATTTGTAAAATGATTGGGGAAATGGGCATATACATATGTTATTACATGAATTCCCTCCAAAATCAATCGACACTCCCCTTTTTTTGCTGCTAACAAAAACTCCAATTCCATAACCTGGTCTGATCTTTGTGGCAATTTTCGTTGAAGATGAGTTGGTTCTAGAGATTGAAGGAAGATGCTAACATCTACAGTTCTCGACAATGTCCAAATTATAGAGGTATCATTTTCCCCTTTCATAGTTGCATGCATAATCCTTTTAATTTGTATTTGTTTGTTAGGGGTTTTACTAATTTAAGCATTGGTAGACGATATGTTGTTCTTTATGTTAATATTATTATGTAAGTACAGTAGATTTATCATGAAGTTCCATTTTTGATTATAAAAGTAGGAGTTGTACCCATTTCAAGGTGTAGACAACCTTGTAAAGTATAAACAATAAATTTTGTTGACCACTAGTAGCATTTAAGAGTATGGATTATTGCCCTTTCTGATGTGTGCATTTGAATATGTACTTTTTCTTAAAATATTATATTTTATTGTATATATCGGAAACTTTATAGTTAATTACACCATGGTGGTGAATTAATTGATAATCCTAAGTCTTACATTGGTGGTTCTGTGGATTACATTGATTATTGTAATTCTGATGAGATAAGTTTTATAGAGATAAATTCCATGCTAAAAGAAGATGGTTTTTGTTAACACAAAATCACGCAAGTGTACGTGGTCACAAGTAATATAGAATTAAGTTGAGTTCGTTCCCACAGAGATCTGGTTTAGGTTTCAATTCAGTTAATGCACCTATGCAACAATGTATGGTTTTTATTCACTGCTAAGACAATTAACAAATTGGAGTTTTGATTAACTAAAAATTAACTAAGAAACAAATTAACAAACTAATAATTAATTAACTAACGAGAATTTAAATCTAATTACTTATGCAAGAGAAAACATGGGATCCTAACTTCATTAAATACTTCGCTTAGAGTTGATGCCTTTAATCAAAGTATGTGATGGTTATGATATCTGATCAGACAACACGAAACAAGTATAGGCTACCTCTCAGTATACGAATACCAAACTACTCATACATCCACAAAAGAGATAGAAGATGGGTAGACACCAATTATGTTTAGACCCTATATCTCTATAGGATTTGAAAACATAACGGTTGAAGAACAAGTTGTCCATTAAGATCACATAGGGCAGCATAAGTATTCTCATCTTACATTACGAATCATGTTGATAACAATCATGAACCTATGCTAGCATGGCAAGTTCTAAATCTCAAGATTCACTCTCGCTTCACAAGAAATTAACAAACAACTTAGATGTTAGCTACGCATCCAAGAAGAATAAGCACAACCATACAAGGATATCAAGAATTCATCACACACAAATCTTTAAAGCAAACAAACTACTAAACTACATAGATAAATCCGTTAGAATCCCATGACAACGATTAGTTCATAATCGAACCGCTCGTCATCATGGGATCTGATGAAACCATGATAATAAACAAAGTATTAAAGATTATGAATAAACTAGAGTAATGAGTTAAGAAAACAAATCCCAAAATCATCTAAGAGTTCCCCTAATAGAAGAAAACAAAAAGTAGATCTAGATCTCCATTGCTTGTCACGAGCGTAGGAATCCTTCTCCAAGTCTGAATCTCCGTCTCTCGGCTCTCTCTCTGTGTTATGATATGTGTTGGTACGTTTTCTGATGATAGGATGTGTTTATATAGGCCATAAGAGTCTTTTCCAGCAAGAAACTACCTATACGTTTCCTAAATTGATTCTGTTTTGAAGGAAAATTCGAAACTGACTTTTCTTCACTATTTCTGGGTCGTTCCAGTTGTATTTGGACATCTGGACCACTATAGAATGATAGAGAATCTCGTTAGTTTCGCGTGGACTGTAAGATTGTCCAAAACGGACTTGTAGAACTCAAGATATGTCCAAAATAGTGCATCAGCAATTCTGGCAGCGACCAGCAGCGCTGGCTGCGCTGTATCTACTGTTCCTAGCGCTGCCGGCGCTGTCCTGGCTGCCGGTTGCTGATTTTTGCTGTTTTTCTTTGTTTTAACTCCTTTTTCCTTCGTTTCTTTTACAAGTTGTCATACTTCACTTTTATAACTCAAATCCACCATAAAATATGCAATTTATATCTTCCAACCTCAAGTTAGTAACCCTACACAAACTCACTAAAACGGATAAAAAACACAACATACTCGAGGCCAAGTTAATCAATTTAAGCCGATTCGAAGCGTTCCAAGTGGATATAAAATCCAATTATCACACCCCCAAACTTAAACCAATGCCTGTCCTCAAGCATAAACAGACTCTATACAAACTAAATGCAATGCATGAATGCAACAATCCCCTCGAACTAACCAAAACCAACTAGCAAGCAAATATCTCAAAGAATGTAACTAAATCCAAATAGAGCTGGACTAAGTCCCCGTATACTAACAATACATGAACAGAAACGTGCGTATGTGCGATGCTCATCAGATATACTCCTAACACTAGATCAAAATCATACTTATTCTTCGCCAAGACAATCACAGGTTTATAAATAGAATAGACTATAAACACTTCATAACCTAAGAACACCTCCATCATCATTCGAGTTAGACAGGAATTCATGCTTTATTACTACAACTACGACACAAAATACTATATACAACAACGCATACTTATTTAGCCGTGCAATGGATGAGACCCCTAAAGGCTTATACAATAATACCCATGTAGCGAGCGTTAGGTTAGTGGATCCCAGACTATAAAAGCCTTAGGTCACTAGGCACAAGCGAACTTAATTGCTCGAGTATTAAAGAGCTCACCCTGGTTAATTCTGCATTTAAACAAATAAAACAATTCACATAACAATTTTTTTCTTTTTTTTCTTTCATTTTTTTCTCTTTTGACTCTTTTTTTTTCTTTCCTTTTTTTTTATATATACAATCTGGAATGAGAATTCTCATCCAACCCTAGACTACTCATATAAATATGAGCCGGCTACTAGCCATTTGACGCCTAGCCATTATTGACAACTATTAACAATTAGCATGAAATTCCTATTTTCCCCCAAACTTATACTTTAGTGCTTCTACGCCATCAAGGAAATAACGAAAATTCTAAATATAAATAAGTGATTAAATCTAAAACAACCAAACAAGCATGACCTCAACCTAGCCCAAAAACAAACGATGAGACTGTGAAAATATTTTGTTCCTAAAACATGCAAGTCCATTCCTAGGAACTATAAATCAACTCTCTACTCATCATCACCACACTAAATTAGACATCGACCTACCAATCAGAATTAGCTCATCCTAAGGGATCATGAAAAATGCATGCATGCCATGAAAATGCATCTAAATGGACTCACATGGTTTACGAAAATAAAATAACAGAATGTCCTATATGAACAAACATACATAACACTAACAAACATGCATGAATTACTACTAATATGCAACATATGATATCTATATGAACACAATGACACACAAATAACTACTATACACTACTTATCCCCAAACCACCCCCAAACTTAAAATATTTAATGTCCCCATTGAATTGAAGGTAATACAAGGGATAACAGACATACCTAATCATCGGCAGGATCACCCTCCTCGGGTGGGGAATCTGGTGGCGGTTACACAGAGTGAGCTTCAAAAACAGGCCAAGTGACCTCTACACCCTCCGCACGAACATAATAATCTTTTATTGAAAGCAGGAAATCCATGGGTTGCCTCCCAAGAAGCGCCTTTGTTTAAAATCTTTAGCTAGACATGGCCATGGCTTTTTCTCTTGAAAATTTCTACACCGTAACTCTATATGGCCATTTAAATATCTTTTCCGTGGCTAAATCCTTGATAACAAGTTTCAGCCTTCTTTGCTCCTCAAAAGTGTCAGTAACATTATTCTCTTCACTACCTGACAAGTCAGCAATAATAATAATAGGCAAAGTAAATGATTGACCCAAATATGCATACCTCAGGTGATCTGGCGGTTTAAGCTCGAGGTTGAAAACTTCTTCAACATGATGATTTTCAGTATTAACTACCAAAGACTGATCAAGAGTGGAAATAGACGGATGAGGAACGGAAGTGGGTGGTTCACCAATAGAAGTCTTAACAACAGACTTAGGAACAAAAGAACTATCCTCAAGTTGGATTTCATGCTTAGAACAAATGACTTTCAATTCTTCTAACATCTCATCAGAAGTAAAATTCTTGTATAACTCATGAAGATCTTTATTACCCTTATAATCGAACAAAACTTCTTTCTCAAGAAAAGACTCAATTGCACTATCCTCATGATTCGACCATGGAACAACCTCATCAATCAGCACCTTAGAATCCCAGAGATCAGCCAAACCTAATGACTCACACTCTTCCTCCTCATCACTATCCACCACAGGTTCTGACACAACAGAATGTTCTTCTTTTTCTGTAGGGTCCTGATCACGAATTTCTTCTTCATCCTCAATTGCTGAATTCTGATCGTTCGTGACTTTTCCAGATCTGAGTGTTATGGCATTAACCTGCTCCAAGACATCTTGTTTCCCTAGATTTACCTCTGTGTCACTCGGAAGAGATCCCTGTTGTCTGTTAAGTAAGGCGTTTACAAATTGCCCTATCTGATTCTCCAACGTCTTGAGAGATACCGCCTGACTTTTAACCATCAACCTCAATTCATCTCATTCAGATTTTTCATTCGAAGATTGACCAGCATTCCTATGTGACTGTTTTTGCTAAAATCCAGGAGGTTGAAATTGTTGCCTTAGAGCATACTGCTGATGAAACTGTTGCCCCTACTGTTGCTGAAAACCTGAAGGATTGAACAGTTTAGCTCCAAATTGTTGCCCTTGAAATGGCTGATAAGGCTGCTATGGCTGTTGCAAACCACCTTGATTATTGCTCCAACTGAAATTAGGATGATAGATTTTGGGAGCTGGCTGCTGCGATCTCTGAAAATTGCTCACAAACTGCGCCGATTCAATAGATATGGCACATTGAGTCGTCTCATGTGCGCCCGCACATAGCTCACAAACACTAGCAACTTGAGGCACCCCATGCTTTGACATAGAATCCAATTTCTTATTAAGTGCCTCTAGCTGAGCTGCTAGAGCTGTGACTGTATGAACTTCCAGAATTCCTGTTATTTTGCCTTGTAATGATCTCTGAGTTGGATTCTGGTATTCATTCGCAGCCATCATCTCAATCAACTCATAAGCTTCCTCATAGCTCTTAGCCCATAGAGCTCACCTGATGCTGCATTTAGTATGGGTGTAGATTATGCACCCAAGCCATTATAAAAGTAGTTAATCACCATCCAATCAGGCATCCAATGATGTGGACACTTCCTTAGCATCTCCTTATATCGCTCCCAAGCCTCGCACAAAGATTCTCCAGACTGCTGTGAAAACTGAGTTAGAGCGTTCCTGATTGTTGCTGTTTTAGCCATAAGGAAGAATTTAGTGAGAAACTTCTGAGCAAGATCCTCCCATGTAGTAATGGAACCGGCTGGTAGAGAGTGTAACCAGCCCTTAGCCTTATCCCTAAGAGAGAATACGAAAAGTCTCAATTTGACAGCGTATATCTTCCGACACACCATTGATCTTGAAGGTGTCACAGATCTCGATGAAATCTCGGATGTGCATATTAGGATCCTCCGTAGGAGTACCCCCAAACTGAACTGAATTCTGCACCATCTGAATCGTGCTAGGCTTAATTTCGAAGGTATTTGTTGCGATAGATGGCCTGACAATGCTAGATTGGATGTCATTGATTTTCGGTTGAGAGTAATCCATCAATGCTTTAACTACTGCTGCTGCTCGATCACCCATCTCTTAACTGCTGTAACACGTTCAAGTACCTAAAATACCAAGAAACAAACAACTACGTAAGAAAAAATCTGAGTCAGTGAACTCTAACGACCATTGATGACAAGCACATAACTAAAAATAAAACACCGATGATCCCCGGCAACGGCGCCAAAAACTTGTTAACATAAAATCACGTAAGCGTACGTGGTCACAAGTAATATAGAATTAAGTGAGTTCGTTCCCACAGAGATCTGGTTTAGGTTTCAATTCAGTTAATGCACCTATGCAACAGTGTATGGTTTTTATTCACTGCTAAGACAATTAACAAATTGGAGTTTTGATTAACTAAAAATTAACTAAGAAACAAATTAACAAACTAAGAATTAATTAACTAACGAGAATTTAAATCTCATTACTTATGCAAGAGAAAACATGGGATCCTAACTTCATTAAATACTTCGCTTAGAGTTGATGCCTTTAATCAAAGTATGTGATGATTATGATATCTGATTAGACAACACGAAACAAGTATAGGCTACCTCTCCGTATACGAATACCAAACTACTCATACATCCACAAAAGAGATAGAAGATGGGTAGACACCAATTATGTTTAGACCCTATATCTTGTTAGGAATAATTCATGAGTTGTGATGTTAAGAATAGAATTTTACTTATACTTCTTGTATATCCTAATCTTATAAAGGATTTAGCACTTTGTATAGGAGATATGTGTTATACAGTAGTCTGTAGAATTTAAGTCAGGAATGAACAGTGCATCAAATACTACATGTCAGGAACTGAGATTGAATCCTGATATGTCAAGTCAAATACTGATCAAGTACTGATGGGATGGTCAGATCCTGATGCAAGATGGAATCCTGATATCAATCGTGTTACTGATGATGTCATTATGGATGCTACAGAAACTGGCAAGTGCTATAAAACAGGATCTTTGTTTGAGGAACAAGCAAGAAGATTTCATGAAGAAAAGAATTTTCTATTGATGGAAACTATCAACTGGACGGCAGAACATTGTCATGTATAGATTATCTTTCTGTGATTAGTTGATAGGTAGCATTATAAATACTCTCTCTATATCATTGTAAATTGAGTGTGAAAATTGAGCGATTGATTTTGTATGCGTAGCTCTGTATAAGGTTTGTATTCGAGAGTTCGAAACAAACAAAGAGAGAGTTTTATTTTGTCAGCAGCTGCTAAAGGTATTTGTACACCTTTGGTAGAGTTTGTATTTGATTTATTTAATACAAATAGAGTTTGATTCATTTGTTTATTCTTGTTTATCTAATCAAGCAAAAATCAGACACGATTATATAACTTGTATTCAACCCCCCTTCTACAAGTTATTCGAGTTAACAATTGGTATCAGAGAAGGTTGATTTCGAATAATCATAAAGATTTGCAATCATGTCTGGTTACAAGGATGGGAATACTAAGATTCCTATGCTCAAGAGAAACGAATATACTCTATGGGAAGTAAAGATTTTGCATCATCTGGAAGCAACAGATCCTGATTATCTTGACAGAATCAGAGATGGACCTTTTATCCCAACGAAGGTTGTTGGACAAGCAACTGTTGATGGTCAAGTTGTTCCAGAACATACAGCAGAGAAGCCAAAATCTGAGTGGCCAGATAAGGACAAGGAGAATGTTCTTAAAGATGCTAAAGTGAGAAACATATTATTCAACAGTCTTGATTCTGTTCTCACTAACTATGTTCTCTCTTGTAAAACTGCTAAGGATATATGGGACAATCTTAAGGTTCACTGTGAAGGAACTAAGCCTATTAGGAAGAATATGAGGACACTACTTATACAACAGTATTAGTACTTTGAATCCAAGTCTGGTGAGTCACTTACTGATACCTTTGATAGGTTTACAAAACTCATCAATTAGATGGCCATGCATGGTAAATATTATGACTTGGAGGATATGAATACAAAGTTCATGAAAGCTTTGCCTGATTTCTACAATGAGAAGATATCTGCGATTGAGGAAGCTAATGATCTGGATGAGATATCATTAGAGGCAGTGTATGGAAAACTGAGAGCTTATGAACTTGACAAGCAACAGAAGAAGAGCAGGAGTGAAGGAAAGATGAAGACTGTTGCACTTACTGCTTAATCTGAATCAAAGAAGCTTCCAGAAGAACAGCATGAAGAGTCTGCTGTAAAGAACTCAAGGAAGAAGAAAAGCAAAGAAAATTCTGAGTCAGAGACTACTGATATAGACTCTGACAACAGTGATTCTGAATCAGAGATGCAGGAACTCTTTGCTATGTTTGCTAAAGCTTTCAAGAAAGGAAGATTCAATAGGAAAAGATTTAGCAAAGGACCTTTTCAAAAGAAGGAGGAGAAGAAGAGTGACAAAGGCAAAAGTACAATTGTCAAGATTGATAAGGCCAAGATCAAGTGCTTCAACTGCAGCGAGCTTGGACACTTTGCTAGTGAGTGTAAGAAGCCTAGGAATTCAGGAAAGGGTAATGCACTTATGGTCACACAGAAGGATTGGGCTGATTCCAGTGATTCTGAAGATGAATTGGATTATGATAACATTGCACTAATGGCAAATGTTTCAGACAAACCTGGATCTCCAAAGAAAACTTCTCCATCCTCTGTTAAGGTATCACTTCACTCTCTTGATTCATTTGATAGCTTAAATTCTGATGAAATTAGATCTATCCATGCTGAGTTTAAGAATCTTATGACTAATTTTAGAATTCTTACTTGTGAAAGAGATGAACTTAAGGTTAAGAATGATAAATTAGTTGATAGAAATAATTTTATTGAATCTGAGTTAATTCAAATGGAAGAATACAAGTTAAGTTCTGATAAAGCTAAGCATGATTATAGTGTTATTCTTGAGGCTTATGACTATATCAGAAAAGAACTAGAGGAAGAGAGAGATGTGATTAAGACCATTAACAATTCTGGTAAAAAGACCATAGAAATCTTTGAAAGTGGAATTCGTAGTAAAGTTATTGGTTTAGGTTTTGATAAGGCTAGACAAGAAGAAAAAATAGCTATTGTCAATGATGATAGTAAAGTAGAAGCTAGCACATCTAAATCTGAAGGTAAGAAAATTGTTTCTGAACCTAATCATGTTAAATTTGTTGATTCAAAAGGTACTCCTGTTGTACACAAAAGGATTAACAATAGTAATTCAGATGAGAAAGTGTTAGAGAAACCTAAGAATGTGAACATATGGTTTCTGTCTATGTCTCAGTTGAAACAGAGATTAGATGATCTTTCAGAGTCTAGCAAGATCAAAAGAAATAGGAATGGAAAAGAAGGTATTAACAAAGAGAATAATTACAAGAATGTACCTGATGCACCTAGAAGAAAATGCTATAAGTGTGGAAATCATAATCATTTGGCCCTAGACTACAATCAAAAACCTTCTTGGAAAACTGAGTCCAGATTCCCTAAGACTCAGAAAATTCAATACCAACCACAAAAAGCTTGTTATCATTGTGGTAGTTTACTTCATTCCATTTACATGTGTAGAGAATATCATGAACTGTATTATGACTATTATTCTTTGAAATCTGAAACTCCTAGTCACAAACAGTATGTGAAAGACATGGTAACATATATGAAGCCAGCTTAAGTGATACATCTAAAGAAATTGTTAGATGTCTCTACAGCAAAGCAACAAGTGATGAAAGCTGGAATTGGCACAAGAAGCTCTCACATCTCAACTTCAAGAAGCTTAATCAACTTGTTAAGCACAATTTAGTGAGAGGCCTACCTCAGGCAAATTTTGTGCAAGATGGACTTTGTGATGCCTGTCAGCTTGGAAAACAAAGAAGAACCACTTTCAAGAGCAAGACTGCAAATTCAATTACTGAACCATTTCACATGCTACATCTTGATCTGTTTGGTCCAGTAAACATTATGTCTATCAGCAAGAAAAGATATGCTCTAGTGATAGTGGATGATTTCACAAGGTTCACATGGGTGTTCTTTCTACACAAGAAGGATGAAGCTCCTCAGCAAATCATTGAACTTGTCAAGATTATTCAGAATAACTCTGAGTACAAAGTCAAAGTACTTAGGAGTGACAATGGTACAGAATTCAAGAATTCTACAATGGAGAATTTTTGTGCAGACAATGGAATCGCTCAACAGTTTTCTGCATCTGGTACACCTCAGCAAAATGGTGTAGTGGAAAGAAAGAACAGAACTCTCATAGAGGCAGCAAGAACCATGCCTGCAGATGCAAAACTTCCAACCTATTTTTGGGCAGAAGCTATTAACACTGCATGTTTTACTCAAAACTGTACCTTGGTAAATAGTCATGGAAAAACTCCCTATGAGATGATCAAAGGAAAGAAACCAAGTGTGAAATACTTTCACATCTTTGGATGCAAATGCTATGTCCTAAAAGTTCATCCAGAACAACTTGGAAAATTTGAAGCCAAATCGGATGAAGCAATCTTTCTAGGATATTCAGCATCTAAGGCCTTCAAAGTTTATAATCTCAGAACTCACATTGTTATGGAATCAATTCATGTTGCATTTGATGATAAGAAATTTGGAATTCTGCAAACTGATGAAAGTCATGACAAATTGGAATTTGAAAATCTGAAGAATTCTGAGATACTCTCCAGTGATGATGAAGGTTCTCCAGAAGGAATTTCTATTGCTTCTCAAAGGAATGCTACTATTGAGGGGGAGCAAATAAATCAAGGAGAACACAGTGATCATCAGGAGCAGACTAGCTATTCAGAGTCTACTCCATCAGGAACTGATCTTTCAGAGTCTACTGAGGAAAGATCAGTAACTAGCAGCAATATGGAATCTATTGATTCTATTGATCAAAGGGGAGTTATTGAAGGCAGAGAGATTTCTTCTACAAGAGATACCACTAACTTAGGGGGAGAATCTAGCAGAGGCAATCTACCACCTGTTAGAAAATGGACAAAGGATCATACTGAAGATTTGATTATTGGTGATCCAAATAGTGGTGTTCGAACTAGAAGATCAATTCAAAATGAATGCTTATATAGTTGCTTTCTCTCAAAGAATGAACCTAAGAAGGCTGAAGAAGCCTTACAGGATCTTGATTGGGTAATTGCAATGCAGGAGGAGTTAAATGAGTTTGAGAGAAACAAAGTCTGGAAATTGGTACCAATACCTAAAGACAGATCAATTGTTGGTGCAAAATGGGTTTTCAGAAACAAGCTAGATGAATCTGGTATGATTGTAAGAAACAAAGCAAGACTGGTGGCCAAGGGTTACTCTCAGGAAGAAGGCATTGATTATGATGAGACCTTTGCAACTGTAGCAAGATTGGAAGCAATCAGGATGTTTCTTGCATTTGCAGCTCATTCAAAATTCAAGGTATACCAGATGGATGTAAAGAGTGCTTTTCTAAATGGCAAACTTGATGAGGAAGTGTATGTGGAGCAGCCACCTAGATTTGTTGATCCAAAGTTTCCAAATCATGTCTACAAACTTGACAAGGCACTCTATGGACTACAGCAGGCACCAAGAGCATGGTATGAGACTTTGTCTAAATTTCTTCTTGAAAATGGATTCACAAGATGTACAATTGACAAAACTATATTCTTTAGAAAGATAAAAGGTGAATTGCTTTTAGTTCAAGTTTATATTGATGATATCATATTTGGCTCTACTAATGAAAAGTTGTGTGCTAAGTTTAGCAAGCTTATGCAGTCTAAGTATCAGATGAGCATGATTGGTGAATTAAATTATTTCTTAGGCTTGCAGGTCAAACAGACTGAGACTGGTATTTTCATTAATCAGTCAAAGTATATCAAAGATCTTTTAAGAAGATTTGACTTTCAAGACTGTGCAGTTGCAAAAACACCCATGTCAACAGCCACTAAACTAGACTCTGATCCTAAGGGAAAGAGTGTGGATAATACTAGTTATAGAGGCATGATAGGCTCATTGTTATATCTAACTGCAAGTAGACCAGATATAATGTTTTCTACCTGTTTATGTGCTAGATTCCAAAGTGATCCTAAGGAATCTCATTTAATTGCTGTGAAGAGAATTTTTAGATATCTCAAAGGAACTCCAAATCTTGGTTTGTGGTATCCTAGAGAATCTGATTTCTTCCTAATTGGCTATTCAGACTCTGATTATGCAGGGTGTAAGATAGACAGGAAAAGCACTACAGGTACATGTCAATTCTTGGGAAACAGATTGATTTCTTGGGCAAGCAAGAAGCAACAATCTGTCTCAACTGCAGAAGCTGAGTACATAGCAGCAGGCAGTTGTTGTGCACAGCTCCTTTGGATAAGAAATCAGTTGATGGATTATGGTATGACACTTAGTAATATTCCTATGTTTTGTGATAATACTAGTGCTATTAAAATTACAGAAAATCCAGTTCAACATTCAAGGACCAAGCACATTGATGTCAGGTATCATTTTATTAGAGAACATATTGAGAATGGTACTGTGGAACTTTATTTTATTCCTACTGACAAACATCTTGCAGATATTCTAACTAAACCACTTGATGAGACTACATTTAGTAGATTAGTAAGTGAGTTAGGAATGTTAAATTTCTAGATCTTCAACATCTGCAAAAGTAGCAAGGTATGTTGTTTTTAGCTTATAGACTTGATATTCTTGTCAGGATCTATATTTGATTGTTAAATGCTTTAGCTATAACACTTTGCCTTGATAAATTTCAGTATGATAGTCTTGTTAATAATCATCAGGATTAAAATTGTTATCAGGATGCTGACGTCATCAGTATTGTGTCAGTATCAGGATTGTGAAAATTGTTTCAGATCCTGACATTTACTTTGTGTAGTAATCTAATTCTAAGTTTTGATAAGTCTATGCCATCAAACTTTAATTCATTCATACTGATAATTTATATCATTAGTCAGATCATTCGATAAATAGGGAACAACAGACAAGTAGATAATAAGAAATTGTATTTTCATTAATTGAAAGCATTAAATACATGGAAATGAAATACAAATATCTTTTTGTCTAATTTCTACTGATAATCCTATTCTTGTCTAAAGTTGTTGCTGTTCTTAGTCTTTAAAGATCTATTTCAAGGACAAGGAGCATCTCAAGAGTGACTTTGATGATTACTCCTGGATTCCTTGTCTAGGCGACTTGAATGAGAGTAGCTGACTTGAATGTATAGCATCTCCATCAAGATCAACCTCAGACTCTCGGCCAAATTCTTCATCCTCAAGTTTTGAGGAGGTTAGAGGGTGATTGTATTCAACAGATGGATGTTCTAAGAGAAGGTTCTGGACATTATATGGATCTGCTCCAATCATGTCTAAAATGATGAGAAAAGTTATCTCTTCAAAGAGACGAATATTGAATCTTTGATGTTCATCATCTGTGAGAAATCGAAAGATTGGGTTAAAGGTCATTGTATTTTATGGAAGCTCTGTTTTTACCGAGAGGTTTTGTGTGTTTTTGGAGTTAAGAAATGCAAAAGACATCAAGGGTTTATAAAGGAAAGAGTGAGAAGCTGAACAGTCATTTTAAATATTCAATGTATCGGCGTATATATCTATGCGTATGACTGGTTCTTTCATATTTCCAAGATATTTTTGACAATCTAACAAGATTTTTTTTTGTTTAGATTATTGATGTTCTTTTCAGGTTAAATTCTAAAATTGTCACGTGGAACTCCATTTAATCGTTGAAATCAGGATGATAGTGATCAGGAAAACGAAAGTGATTCCATCAGGATTGATGATTATTTTTATTATTTTTAATCACATTCAGAGTTGTGGTTATCTTGGTGAAAAAGGTCACATCAGAAAATGAAGATGATCAGTATTGATTTTATTTTGATTTTACCCTGATTTATTTAATTGAAATCAATTTTGGATTTTATTTTCCAAAAATCGTGGGTAAACTGTATTTTTTTTAGGGACTGACACCTGTCAACCTACGTGTCAACGTGGGTTAGTGGGTCTGAAGTATTTTTGAATATATCTTTATTTCGAGACTCTAATTGTTTATTGCTAACTTCTAATTCGTATTTCCTAAAGCAAAAAACATTCATTCAAGTTCTCAAAATCACTAATCAATTTCAAGATTTCTCAAGTTCATTTCAGATCAAAAATGGCAGCTCAAAGAAGTCTACCTAAATCAGTAGCTTTCAAGTTTGGTGACTTCGATTTTATGACTAACAATCATGTTGCAGCAATTACCAGCAAGAAAGGAGTATCAGCTGGTTTTCATCCTGTGATGGATTTTATGGCTATTGGACCTTTGCGTTATGCATTGATAGCATCTCCATAAATAAATCAAGCTGCTGTTTCACAAGCTTGGGAGAATGCTGAGGTATTTGATTCTACTCAGAGTCAATCAGGTAAGATTGTTCTACACTTAGGACAAGATACTTATGACATTACTGAATCTGTTGTTAATTCAGTACTTCGCTTACCTGTTACTGATAATTATGCAAGTGAACCATCTGATGATGATGTAAGAACTATGTTGTCTGCATTAGGTTATAGTGGACCTCTAGACAACATGAGCCAGTTAAATAGGTCTTTTCTTAGGAAGGAATGGTCTTTCTTCTTTGATCAAATTGCTAAATGTTTTACTGGAAAATGTAGTTCTTTTCAGCAAATTACTTCTGTTACTTCACATATTGCTTACAACTTGCTTTATGACAGAGTAATTAACATTGGTCACATTATCTTAAATCAGATGAGTATTAAACTTGGGTTAAGAGATCAAAATAGGAAAATGGTTTATTATCATAGATTTATGCAAATGTTTATTAACCATTTTATTCCTGATGTTGAAGCTAGATTTGGTAGAGAACATTGTGTTTCTTCTTATGTACAGCAAAAGAGAATTTTCTCTGACATTACAAAGAAGGACAATGAAAAGAATCTAGATGAAATACCTGTAATTCATTATCCACATCATGTTCAGGTAATTCTTAAAACTCATCTTCCTACTCTCTACAATTCTTCTTTCTTTTGTGGTGAAATGGCTCAGGAATCTCATTTGGAGGAGAACCTACCTGTGTCTACCCAAGTAGCCCAAAACATTATAGTCTTTGAAATAATTCAAGAATAAAGTTTTAATCCACAGCCTGTTGTTTCGAAGAAACCAACCTCTGGTGTTTCTCAAAAGACATCAGTTGTAAGGAAGAGAAGATTTATTGTGTCAAGTAGTAGTAGTTCCAGTGAAGATGATGATAATATATCTCTTGCTGAGAGAGAAGAATTGAAGGATGCAATTCGACTTTCTAAGCTAGGACAAAGAGATGAAGTACCTAGTCATAGCCAGGCTGCAGTCTCTCAAAAGGTTGTAGTACTTAAAAAGGGAAAACAGTTACTGGATACTGTCTCTCAAAAGACTGTGTCTATTGAAAAAGGATCTCATCCCAAGATCAATTCTGTGTCTACACCTCTTGAGTCTTATCAGGATAAATCTTTTACTCACTATACTAGGAGAACAAGGAGAAAGATTCATTTGTCACCTACACACACAGAGTCTAGTCCAACTAATATCATGCAGGTCTCTTCAAATGAAGCTACAATCAAGTCAGTAAATGACTATAGAGATCTGGATATTGATTCTTTATGGGAAATTACATTGTCATACAGACTGGCTATGGGAGTTATTTCTATCAAAGTGAAGCTATCCAGGCCTGTTCTAGATTTTCTGGTTGAAAGAGTACCAAAACTTTTATTTCCAGAAGAGTATGGACTTCTACATCAAAGACTTGACTTAATGAAGATGTATTTCTATGTATCTGTCAGAAAACAATTAGTCAAGAAATTTGGACTCTCGAAGCATGTTGCACTTCAATCACCTCATGCATATTTATTTGACAAGGATGTCATTATTAAAGATGCTTCAACTCAAGGTGAACAACTGGAGGAAGTAGATAGAGGAATGCAGTCAACAGAAGATACTATTGCACCAGTGGTGAATAGTAGGAAAGATCATATCACAGTCACTGCAACACAAGAAGCATCTAGTCAGAGGTTAGATGACTCAGGAGCTGTGATAGCTGATATTGAAAGGTCTTCTGTGATGACTGAAATTGCAAGTGAGAAACCCTATGATATAAGAGGAATAACTTTGACTGATTTTCTTGAAGATCAAACAAAAATTGTTCAGTCAGAGTCTATTCACCTTGAGGGCGAGTCTCAGCAAACAACACTTAAAGACGGTGACATACTAACTATGGTGTCTAATGAAGTATTACTGAAGACATCAGAGTCTAGTAGAGAACCTAAAAGTGGTATACTGGAGCCTGTAGTCTCTGAAAGGAAAGAAGATGCTTGTGAGGGTTCAGAGACTATAGCAGCTCACTCCTTGGAGAAAACCTCAAACCACATGCTAAATGAGGAACCCTCTCTCCATGGGAGTTCAGGTATAAAAACTTCTTCTAAACTCTATTTTTCTGTAGGTCATGAGAGCACTTATCCAAATTTGAGTGATACACTTGAAAAGATGGATATTGATCCATAATCAGAGAGGCTGGCTCCTGACCAGGCAAAAGGAGAGGTAGAAAGAGTGTTGACTTTAGATAGTCAAAGTGAGAATGAGGGTATGGAAGATCAACTCCATAGTGAGGGAGAGAAAATTAGGAAACCACCATCGTTTGATTTCTGGGATCAGGTTTTTCCTGAATCTTGATCTAAAAATCTTGGTATGGATGCTGGTACTTATTCTTTTATCAAGATGTATGAGAAGAATGACTTAGCAAAGCACAATGCAAAGCCAGAAGTTAAAGCTTAGAAGCAAAAAGAAAGGCTTGCAGGAATTATAAACAGAAGAGGTGAAAGGCTACGACAAACTTCTACACCACCAGTACCAGAAGATATTCCTAATGATCCTAGTATTCTTTTGTTTGTACTACCAATATCAGCCAGAATTGAGACATCAACAGTATCTGATCAATCTAAGGAGGAGTCAGGATTTGTAGATGTTAGTACACAGAATACTGGTGAAGGACAAGATGATCATATTGAAGCTTCAGATCAGAAAGATGAAGATGTTTGTAACTCTAATCGAGTTTTATTACTTGAATATCATTCTACACAGGCAACTTCTTCTACAAGACTTGAATCTGAAGATATTCCAAATACTTCCAATATTGAAGTCAATTCTGATGTTCTACAAGACATTCAGAAATCTCAAGTTGAAATTCAATCAAGACTTCAAACACTTGAAGATAACCAAGTCATTATTATGGAAAATCAAGCAGTTCTGATGAATCTCATTTGTTCTGTTACTAAATCTCTTGGAATTAATGTTGCTGATGTGAAAAAGGGGGAGATAAAAACAGTTCAAAGGCAACAGACTGGGGGAGGAGATAAACAGACTAGGAGAGATAAAAGAATAACTAAGGATGACAAAGGTGAATCTTATCGGGGAAGTGGTAAAGGAAAAGAAGCATCAAATAGTTGAATTCTTTCTTCTAAGTACTGGATACTATGTCTATATCTGAAGAAGGAGGTACTTAACTTCATGATTTTTGAATTCATAAATTCTATTCTGATTGTATTGTTATATGTTTTGACATCAACAACTCAGATTTATGCCTCAGGTTTTAAAGAATAAATAGGGGAGATTGTTAGGAATAATTCATGAGTTGTGATGTTAAGAATAGAATTTTACTTATACTTCTTGTATATCCTGATCTTATAAAGGATTTAGCACTTTGTATAGGAGATATGTGTTATACAGTAGTCTGTAGAATTTAAGTCAGGAATGAACAGTGCATCAAGTACTACATGTCAGGAACTAAGATTGAATCCTGATATGTCAAGTCAAATACTGATCAAGTACTGATGGGATGGTCAGATCCTGATGCAAGATGGAATCCTAATATCAGTCGTGTTACTGATGATGTCATTATGGATGCTACAGAAACTGGCAAGTGCTATAAAAAAGGATCTTTGTTTGAGGAACAAGCAAGAAGATTTCATGAAGGAAAGAATTTTCTATTGATGGAAACTATCAACTGGACGGCAGAACATTGTCATGTATAGATTATCTTTCTGTGATTAGTTGATAGGTAGCATTATAAATACTCTCTCTATATCATTGTAAATTGAGTGTGAAAATTGAGCGATTGATTTTGTATGCGTAGCTCTGTATAAGGTTTGTATTCGAGAGTTCGAAACAAACAGAGAGAGAGTTTTATTTTGTCAGCAGCTGCTAAAGGTATTTGTACACCTTTGGTAGAGTTTGTATTTGATTTATTTAATACAAACAGAGTTTGATTCATTTGTTTATTCTTGTTTATCTAATCAAGCAAAAATCAGACACGATTATATAACTTGTATTCAACCCCCCTTCTACAAGTTAATCGAGTTAACGTATCTCTATAGGATTTGAAAACATAACGGTTGAAGAACAAGTTGTCCATTAAGATCACATAGGGCAGCATAAGTATTCTCATCTTACACTACGAATCATGTTGATAACAATCATGAACCTATGCTAGTATGGCAAGTTCTAAATCTCAAGATTCACTCTCACTTCACAAGAGATTAACAAACAACTTAGATGTTAGCTACGCATCCAAGAAGAATAAGCACAACCATACAAGGATATCAAGAATTCATCACACACAAATCTTTAAAGCAAAAAAACTACTAAACTACATAGATAAATCCATTAGAATCCCATGACAACGATTAGTTCATAATCGAACCGCTCGTCATCATGGGATCTGATGAAACCATGATAATAAACAAAGCATTAAAGATTATGAATAAACTAGAGTAATGAGTTAAGAAAACAAATCCCAAAATCATCCAAGAATTCGCCTAATAGAAGAAAACAAAAAGTAGATCTAGATCTCCATTGTTTGTCACGAGCGTAGTAATCCTTCTCCAAGTCTGAATCTCTGTCTCTCGGCTCTCTCTTTGTGTTATTATATGTGTTGGTACGTTTTATGATGATAGGATGTGTTTATATAGGCCATAGGAGTCTTTTCCAGCAAGAAACTACCAATACGTTTCCTAAACTTATTCTGTTTTGAAGGAAAATTCGAAACTGACTTTTCTTCACTATTTCTGGGTCGTTCCATTTGTATTTGGACATCTGGACCACTTTAGAATGATAGAGAATATTGTTAACTTTGCGTGGACTATAAGATCGTCCAAAACGGACTTGTAGAACTCAAGATATAGCCAAAATAGTGCATCAGCAATTCTGGCAGCGACCAGCAGCGCTGGCTGCGCTGTATCTACTGTTCCTAGCGCTGCCTGCGCTGTCCTGGCTGCCGGTTGCTGATTTTTGCTATTTTTCTTTGTTTTAACTCCTTTTACCTTCATTTCTTTTGCAAGTTGTCATACTTCACTTTTAGAACTCAAATCCACCAGAAAATATGCAATTTATATCTTCCAACCTCAAGTTAGTAACCCTACACAAACTCACTAAAACGGATAAAAAACACAACATACTCGAGGCCAAGTTAATCAATTTAAGCCGATTCGAAGCATTCCAAGTGGATATAAAATCCACTTATCACACCCCCAAACTTAAACCGATGCTTGTCCTCAAGCATAAACAGACTCTATACAAACTAAATGCAATGCATGAATGCAACTAATATGAAAATGCAACAATCCCCTCGAACTAACCAAAACCAACTAGCAAGCAAATATCTCAAAGAATGTAACTAAATCCAAATAGAGCTCGACTAAGTCCCCGTATACTAACAATACATGAACAAAAATGTGCGTATGTGCGATGCTCATCGGATATACTCCTAACACTAGATCAAAATCATACTCATTCTTCGCCAAGACAATCACAGGTTTACAAATAGAATAGACTGTAAACACTTCATAACCTAAGAACACCTCCATCATCATTCGAGTTAGACAGGAATTCATGCTTTATTACTACAACTACGACACAAAATACTATATACAACAACGCATGCTTATTTAACCGTGCAATGGATGAGACCCCTAAAGGCTTATACAATAATACCCATGTAGCGAGCGTTAGGTTAGTGGATCCCAGACTATAAAAGCCTTAGGTCACTAGGCACAAGCGAACTTAATTGCTCGAGTATTAAAGAGCTCACCCTGGTTAATTCTGCATTTAAACAAATAAAACAATTCACATAACAATTCTTTTTCTTTTTTTTTCTTTCATTTTTTCTCTTTTGACTCTTTTTTTTTCCTTCCTTTTTTTTATATATGCAATCTGGAATGAGAATTCTCATCCAACCCTAGACTACTCATATAAAAATGAGCCGGCTACTAGCCATTTGACGCCTAGCCATTATTGACAACTATTAACAATTAGCATGAAATTCCTGTTTTCCCCCAAACTTATACTTTAGTGCTTCTACGCCATCAAGGAAATAACGAAAATTCTAAATATAAACAAGTGATTAAATCAAAAACAACCAAACAAGCATGACCTCAACCTAGCCCAAAAGCAAACGATGAGACTGTGAAAATATTTTGTTCCTGAAACATGCAAGTCCATTCCTAGGAACTATAAATCAACTCTCTACTCATCATTACCACACTCAATTAGACATCGACCTACCAATCAGAATTAGCTCATCCTAAGGGATCATGAAAAATGCATGCATGCCATGAAAATGCATCTAAATGGACTCACATGGTTTACGAAAACAAAATAACAGAATGTCCTATATGAACAAACGTACATAACACTAACAAACATGCATGAATTACTACTAATATGCAACATATGATATCTATATGAACACAATGACACACAAATAACTACTATACACTACTTATCCCCAAACCACCCCCAAACTTAAAATATTCAATGTCCCCATTGAATTGAAGGTAATACAAGGGATAACAGACATACCTAATCATCGGCAGGATCACCCTCCTCGGGTGGGGAATCTGGTAGCGGTTACACAGCATGAGCTTAAAAAACAGGCCAAATGACCTCTACACCCTCCGCACGAACATAATAATCTTTTATTGAAAGCAGGAAATCCATGGGTTGCCTCCTAAGAAGCGCCTTTGTCTAAAATCTTTAGCTAGACATGGCCATGGCTTTTTCTCTTGAAAATTTTTACACGGTAACTCTATATGGCCATTTAATTATCTTTTCCTGGGCAAAAAAAAAAAAAAAAAAAAAAAAAAAATCCTTGATAACAATTTTCAGCCTTCTTTGCTCCTCAAAAGTGTCAGTAACATTGTTCTCTTCACTACCTGATAAGTCAGCAATAATAATAATAGGCAAAGTAAATGATTGACCCAAATATGTATACCTCAGGTGATATGGTGGTTTAAGCTCGAGTTTGAAAACTTCTTCAACATGATGATTTTCAGTATTAACTACCAAAGACTGATCAAGAGTGAAAATAGACGGATTAGGAACGGAAGTGGGTGGTTCACCAACAGAAGTCTTAACAACAGACTTAGGATCAAAAGAACTATCATCAAGTTGGATTTCATGCTTAGAACAAATGACTTTTAATTCTTCTAACATCTCATCAGAAGTAAAATTCTTGTATAACTCATAAAGATCTTTATTACCCTTATACTCGAACAAAACATCTTTCTCAAGAAAAGACTCAATTGCACTATCCTCATGATTCGACCATGGAACAACCTCATCAATCAACACCTTAGAATCCCAGAGATCAGCCAAACCTAGTGACTCACACTCTTCGTCCTCATCACTATCCACCACAGGTTCTAACACAACATAATGTTCTTCTTTTTCTGTAGGGTCCTGATCATGAATTTCTTCTTCATCCTTAATTGTTGAATTTTGATCATTCATGACTTTTCCAGATCTGAGTGTTATGGCATTAACCTGCTCCAAGCCATCTTGTTTCCCTAGATTTACCTCTGTGTCACTCGGAAGAGATCCCTGTGGTATGTTAAGTAAGGCATTTGCAAATTGCCCTATCTGATTCTCCAACGTCTTGAGAGATACCGCCTGACTTTTAACCATCAACCTCAATTCATCCCATTCAGATTTTTCATTCGAAGATTGACCAGCATTCCCATGTGACTGTTTTTGTTAAAATCCAGGAGGTTAAAATTGTTGCCTTAGAGCATACTGCTAATGAAACTGTTGCCCCTACTGCTGTTGAAAACCTAAAGGATTGAACGATTTAGCTCCAAATTGTTGCCCTTGAAATGGCTGATAAGGCTGCTATGGCTGTTGCAAACCACCTTGATTATTGCTCCAGCTGAAATTAGGATGATAGATGTTGGGAGCTGGCTGCTGCGATCTCTGAAAATTGGTCACAAACTGCGCCGATTCAATAGATATGGCACATTGAGTCGTCTCACGTGCGCCCGCACATAGCTCACAAACACTAGCAACTTGAGGCACCCCATGCTTTGACATAGAATCCAATTTCTTATTAAGTGCCTCTAGCTGAGCTACTAGAGCTGTGACTGTATGAACTTCCAGAATTCATGCTATTTTGCCTTGTAATGATCTCTGAGTTGGGTTCTGGTATTCATTCGCAGCCATCATCTCAATCAACTCATAAGCTTCTGTTATTCCCAGATTACACACTTGTATAATTGTAGAAGGGGGGTTGAATACAATTCTTGATATTTATAAATTTCTGATAAGATAATTGCTGAATGAGAAATGATTCACAAACACATAAAAAATCAGGTGGTTAAATGTACCACCTGAGACTTTTATTCAAAGAAAACTCTATGATACAGAAGTACACAGCTGTTGTTTTACAACTTTTTGCTTCTAAGGATATTCAAGAAACCCTAAGCAAATATGTCTGTTTTCTTAGTTTCTAAAGAGTTGCTACACTTGGTTATATATCCCAAGTTTACAAGTACTACAGGAATAAGATAATATTAATCTAATTCAAGTTGACTTGCTACTCCACTCCAAATACACATGAGGCCGAAAGGTTGTCCTTGTGAATAGACATGTCCCCTGCACCTTTCTTATATTCACTATGTAAATGGAATGCTTCTTTCTTCTGCGTTTCCAAAGTATGGCTGCCATACTGCTTTTTATACATACTATCAACCCATGTGATCTGTTAGTCAAACCTGTCCTTATCAACTGCTAATTCCCAGCTAGCATAGAAGAAAGTGTTAATGATTATCCATTGATGTTGTACACTGTCATCCGTTGATGGTAGTTTGAGCTGTATCCGTTGATATTATAGATTTGAGTTGTATCCATTGATAGAGTCCTGTTCTCATCTATTGATACACTTTCACTTAGACAGAATTACATAGCATATCTTATTTACAATTGGCTACCCTATTCTGCCTATCCGTTGATGGTCAACATGATTCTGAATAAAAACACTATCAACTAATAAATAGAGATACTGCAGTATGCTACAAAACCTCATCCGTTGATGAGCTACCTGTCAATGAATAGAGTTATAACGTCTCATCCGTTGACAATTACAAAACATGACTTATACAATTTTGTGCATAGAATGTGAAGTTATCATCAAGTACAACATATTCCTAACAATCTCCCCCAATTTATGCTTGATGAACATAAAGCCATAAATTTAGGACCTTGATGATAACAAAACATTTCCCTAGAGGTATTTACTGATAGATGCATAATTGTATTAAGCTTCAAAATTTAAACACAGAAAGTTTGAGAAATTTACAGAGAAAGATTGCTCCTTTAGTCTGAGTAGATCATTAATGTTTTCTTTCTCTTGTTGGCACCACTCTTGATTTTCCTTCCTTAGCAGAATTTGATTCAATCTGGATTTGGAGTTGCCTGTAGAAGGCTTCTTCTTTAGCAATCTTTGAATTCAGCTTTAATTGCAACCACCTAAGGTACTGGGTGCTAGCCTTAGATAGTTGATCCTCCAACCTGAAGAATCTCCTGTTTCCACCTTCATCCCTGAATTCCATCATCCAATAAGGTTGAATGTGGATTTTCTGTCCATTGTATGGGATCTTCAATTTCTTGGGCAAACTTGATGGAGAATTCCATTCTGCTCTAATCTGTTCAATCCTCTTGATTATCTCATGCCTGGCTACCATGGAGAACCCTGTATGTCTCTTAATGGCAGAGAATACTTTGGTTAAGATTTGATAATTTTCTCCAAGTACCTTATGTAAAGGCCATGTCCTATCTTTTCCTCCTTTGTAGACAAACACTAATCTCTCAGGCAGTTGTTTGTATTTGTCAATTCCTCTCACTTCTGACACTTCATCCATATATAGATTGATGCCAGAATATTCTTCTATAACTGCCTGATAGATGTAGTCTTCCTTGTTCTCAGCAGGTGACTATTTAACAATAGAGGGCACCTTAGATATTTTGATAGGCAACTTTGGAGTTTGCTTTCTTGAGGCCCTTTTCTTCTGTGTTGATTCAAACAGAAATTTAGGAACCTCAATTTTGTCAAACTCCACTGGTTCCTCCTTTGGCTCTATTTGCTGTTCATGGAAGTTTACAAATGGGTTTATTACCTCTTGAGGCATTTGAACTGGTAATTGTGTACCACTTGTTTCTCTGGATCCTTTCTGTGGAAAAATAGGTCTGTTGGGTCTTTACTTTTTCTGTCTTTTCTGTACCCTGACCTTAGTGCCACCTTTTCTCTTAACTGGCTTAGGAAGTTCCTCAAACTCCTTTTCTTCACTTTGTAACTCATCCTCTAACTCTTGAGCTAGCCTGGCTAGCCTCTCTTCTGAGTTTTCATTTGGAAATTCAGTATTTGGATGAGCTTCTCTTAGCAGCCTTGAAGTCTCTTCCCTCTTGGATTCAACAAATCTAGGATGGCTGTTGGAGATGTTCAGAAATTTTCCATTCCTTGTGATTACAGCCATCCATTCTCTTACTCTTTTATTAGTCTTTTCCTTGAACTCCATGATAGCTTCTCCCATTAGCTTCTCTTCATCATCCTTGGGAAATGGATAGTCCAGTTGTCTTGTTCTTCCCATTTGCTTTTGGTGGAGAGTAAACTCTGGTTTTTATGATGGGTTCAAATTCTTTGACATAGGAAGGTTCAACATCATAATATGTAGAAGCCACAATTGCTGGAGTGAGCACCTTCAGAATTGTAGTAGATATTGTTAGAGCTGAGGTTTGGCTAGAGAACAGAGTTGATGCAATAGATTCATTGATCAACCTTTCTGACATCATTATCTTTTTGTTCATCTCTTATCTTTTGTAGAGCTTCAATCTTGGATAGCTTTTCCTCTTCTGTCATGTTTGAGAGATCAAACTCTTCAGATAGAGCTATTGGTAGGGATTTGGATTTGCTGGGGGAAGCTTTGACAATAAAGTCCTGTGGATTGACCACTATGGTAGGCTGCTGCTCCTCCTCACTTGCTGCTTCTCTCCTTTTAGAAATTGTGATTTGTCTTGTAGTTGCCACAGCCTCTTCCACTTTCTCCCCCTTTTTGTTAGCATCAAAGGTTTGAATAGAAGTAGGGGCTGCAACCAACTTTTCTAAAAGTTGAGTTTACAGTTTCTGATGTTGAAGAAATTGCTCCATCTGGGATTCCATCTTTTCCACTCTAGTGGTGAGTTGTTGCACAGACTTAGCCAAGCTGTCTTCTTTGATGAATCTTTGTTGCAACACCCTCTGAGTGGTTGTAGGAGCCAACTGCTCCAACTTGGAATCCACAGAAATCTTCACATCTTTGATATCTTGCTTGACCTCCTCTAAGTTTGATCTTTGAATCACCATTTGCATCTTTTGCAACTTGAGAGAGTCAATTGCTTGTTGAAGAACAACCTGTCTTTGTGGATCTGCACTTTGGTGCTCAGCCATGGCAGATTTATATTGCCTTATGATCTCCAAATCAATGTCAAGATAGGTGTAGCTAGTAGCAAATTTCCAATCATGAATACTGCTAGCACCTTTATCCTCAGTGCTCTGGCTGGCTTCACTGTCAAATTCTTCAATGTCTTCATCTTCAGCAATGGATGGCAGAGCTTCTAAAGATTCCTTAGCTCTTTGTAGTGATTGTGAGGTGTGCACTAGGTGCATTGCCTCCTCTGCTTCCACATTTCTTTGGCGAGCCAGAACTTGATAGGCAGGTGGAGGAATAAAGGTTTCAGCATCCAAAGAGATGGAGTCAATCATTGACTGATATTCTTTTTGATATTCCATGTCCTTGGTTGCATCATCAACCTCCATTGGCTCACTTGCAATGGCTTCTCCTCCCAACCTTATGTCCCCTGTAGTCCCTTCTCTCCTCTCATCTATCTTTTCTTGCATCAAGGGCTCCTCTTGGCTCACACCTCTCACACCCTCACCTTCACCTACTAAGGTGGAACTCTCAATCTCTCTTTTTGCCTGATCGGAAGAAATGGTCAGCCTCTCATTATTTTGCTCTCCTTTTGCCTGCTCTAAAGGCAGCCTCTCACTCCCTTCCCTCATTCCTAGAAGTGCTTCAACTACCATTAGCTCTACTCCACTTGACACTGGAGTGTCAGATAATGCAGTTGTATTATGTGGAGAATGAGCTATCAACGGATCAGAAATATCCGTTAAAGAGGTAGTTATAGTTGTCAACGGATGGCTTGATGTAGGCACATCCGTTGATGGAGAAACACTTGACAACGGATGAAGGATATCCATTGAAGAAGGAAAAGGTTTATCTGTTGAAGAGAAAACCAACACTGAATCTGTGGAGATTGATTTTAAGTTTGAGGCCACAGTGTGTGTTGAGAATTCTGGAAAAATAGATTGATGATCCAACAAATCATCTAAAAGATGATGACCACCAATTTGAGAATGGGGCTTCTACATGAATCTTAAAGATGGAGAATCAGGAATTGATGTGGAAATCATGTCCACATCTAGAGAAAGAGTTGGTGACGATGGATTGTCAAGTGTTTCGATTTGAATGTTAAGATCAAGGGGTTGTGACTCCACATTTATTGGAGCCACATCAACCTGAGTTTGAGAAGGTACAGTTTCCTGTACTGTGTGTGTACCCTGTGATTCCCCTATTGTTTTTGTAACACCCCCAGATCCAGGGTCAGGGATCTGGTTGTTACGATCTCAATATCCATCCATAAAACCAACATAATTTAAATTACAACCTTGTGACCCAAAACAACAACATAAAACACACCCGTTATAGTCCCAGAGATGAAATCAGAGTAACCATTAATATTATTAATCACAAGTTTGAGTTCTTACAACCCAAAGAATTACAATTTTACAATTTACATGCTCTTTGCCATCCATTGGTATATGCCATATATATAAATACATTTGATGCACAAATGCTAACAACTAGCCTACCAGAGGCTGCATCCTCAGCAATGGTAACTATGACCTCCGCGATTAATCCTCTGACGGCTAACACCTGTTATGCTGAGTGCGCCTTGCGCGGCCTTCTGATCTAGCTGTTGTTGTGATATAGATAAATAAAGCAAGGGTGAGCAATAGCCCACCTAAAAGAACATAACTGAATAGTATTTATATATAACAGTTTAAAATATCTTTGAAACCATATGCCATGCATTAACGATGTAGTACCAATATAAGGTATGAGATGAAGTTACAAGGTAACTCAAAATATATTTGTTTTGAATAAATATCTGCTATGTCAAAGATGAGCAAGATATTATCAACTTTTCATAATAGAGGAACTTGCAGGAAGAATATTGCAATTCCAATTCAAACACTTTTCAAACCTGCCAATAATGATAAGGTTGCAGGAAATTTCCATCATTGAGAGATGAACTAATACTGGAGTTTGACGCGCCAGGAGACATAGCATTTACGCGATGATCAGTTGCATGTTATGCTCCCCACCTCTTGTTTACTACATGTAGAAGGAAGCACCGACGGATTTACTTGTCTACCGCCCTCTGGAACCCCCCCGGCCAACGGTTGGGCCATTTGCTGGACCGGCGCCACTGGGTCACTTACGCATCTCCTAGTTCATTTCACATCCATAACTTTGAAACGTAAAGTTCCTCCCCCTTTCCCCAAGTATATTACTTGTTGATAGGACTCCACAAAGTAGTCGTATCTATTTGGAAAGGAAAAATCACCAATATTTCCCAAGCTGATGCTTGTTAATGAATATAAACTTGTTCCATCAATTCTTACCCCTCGAGCGTTGAGCAGGTAACCAAAAAGATTCATATCGATGTTTGAAAGAATCAAGATGTGAGTGACAAGATAGTTTTAGAAAGTATAGGACCGGGCAGTCCAATAAATAACATCTCTCAAGTGAAGTCCCCTTATATATTTTTGGAACTTTGAGCGAGTATTTAAATCTGCTTATAAGATAGATTTAAATGAAAATAGAGTTTTTGGGAACCTCCCCTTGATAAAATAGTCATAAAAGACTCCGAAATATTTTACACTATATCTAAAGGTGAAAGATAATCTTTGAATAATATGAATCATCATAAAAAGAACTTAAAAGAATTTAAATCAATATTCCAAGAATATTTATTAAATCATTAATAATTAAGGAATATGAATAAATCATAATATTGCTCGTAAGTAATCCTCGAATGAATATATAGAATTATTTACTAAATAACTCTCTTCTTTAAATGAATATTCAAAATAATATTCATTAATTAAATAAGCTCAAGTAAATGTTTAAAATAATATTCACTAAATAAATCAAACCTTAAATGAATATTTGAAAATAATATTCATTTAATAAATAATATTCTAAATAAATATCCAAATAATATTCTTCTAGCAATCAAACTTTAAAGGAATATTCGAAGCAATATTCCTTAAGTAAATAGAACTTCGAATGAGTATCTTAGAATAATATTCATCAAGTACATAAAATCTTAAATGAATATTCACGATAATATTCATTAAATACATTTCCAAGAATATTAAAGTAATTACTCATTGAATAATCAAACTCTAAACGAATATTCGAAACTAATATTCATTAAGTAATTAAAGCTCGAATGAATATTAAAATAATATTCAACAAATAAATATACGTGAATGAATATTCAAAATAATATTCATATAGTACCTCTCGATTGAGATAATATCCAAATAGCATTCCTCGAATAATTTCCAAGTAACCAATACTTTATGAAAATATAAATAACGTTCATAAATAACATTCCTCAAATAAATTGTCGCTGGAATCCCTCCGGGTTTCCACGACTAACTCTATATCCCAAAATACCGACTCCCGGTCTATATTGAAAGAATGAATATCATACGCCCTTCACTAAGGGTCTTAGCAAAACAATCCTGCTTATAACTGATAATTTATATCTAGTCTATAAGCCAATATCAATTCAGGGAACAAGCATATCAATAGACTTGAAAGTAGGCATGCATGCTATGGCATATGTATACAACAATCATTATATATATTATCACAACAACAGTTCCAAGTATTGGAAACTTGCCTGGTAATCCTGTAGGGGTAGTGTGTCTCGTGTCAATCCAGTGATCTATAAATAGTCACAACAACCGAGGTCAATCACTTAACATTTCGAAGGTTAAGTATAACTTAACTTAAGTCATGTAAGTTTAATCCAAAACACACCTCGAACCCATCCTTAATGTCGGATTTTTCGTATATCTTACTTAATCAATTATAACCTCGTTCTTTGCACCAATATGTGGTCTTGATAATTCTTAACAAGTTTCGTGTTTTAGTCGACTCGAAATTCCCTTTTTAACTTAGCCAAAAAGGGTGGCCAAGGTAGTACCCCTAGGGTTGACTTTTCTGAGAATCACTATTTCGAGACTCGTACTTCAACACTTTTAATAAATCACTGGAAACGTATTTCATTACGAACCCACTTATAAAATCATCTTTGGTATTTGTAATATTTATCATAAAATTTCCAATTCGAAGCCACGGGTCTAGATAGGTGAAAGGTATTTTTGAAGTTCGGTCGACTACGGATCTTTACTATTCACACCTCTTTCACTAAAATGTTCATAACTCGGTAACCGTTAACTCAAATGATGCACCGTTTTCGCGTACATGATCTAGAGAATGTCTAGAAGGTAGCTAACTCAAAATTGGACTTAGATCAGAAGATTAATTTTTCGGAATTTTGCCAAAACAGGGCAGGAGGTTTTAATGAATAATGTTACCTCCGAAAAGTGGTTTCTTCGCACTTATCCTCGATTCGAACATTTTTATAAAATCGGAAAACGATCCATTTTACTTGTGGTTTTCTCTCACGCCTTCCTTATGACCTCTAATATTTAATTACCATGATTTGTCACTGACTTAGTCATGTTAAGGGATTCCAATTTCAGTTACAAACTTTCGATTACGGTTTCGAACCTCTTTTACGAATTTAATCATAACTCCTAAACCGTAAGTCCATTTCATACGATCTTTATATCAAAACGAAGCTTATAACATAATCTAGCTTATCATGGAAGAAATCGAAGCTAATCAGTGACTTATACCTACTGTCAAACTCGTGTTCTTAAGGTTAACGAAATCTCGGCATTACGATGGCTATAAATCGGATATTTACCAAATTCCAAAACTCCCAATAATCATGATATCTACTCCGAACAACATATACATGATTTATAACCATGAACTGAGGCCAAGCAATGCCTTTCCGTTCACCTAGGCTATTTTTAACATTTATCAAAACTAAACCATAATCATGCTTGTAATCATGCTTATAACTTACTAATAACATCACTAAACATAGATCACTCAAGAACATGCTTAAAACTCAAAGTAGGCCTAGGGTTTCAAGATCATTATACCTTCTTGAGAGTGTGATCTAGCCTTACAAAGCTTGGTATGGTCCTTGTCTAGCCTTAACAAACCTAAGATCAACCAAAGAAACATGAAAATCAAAGTTAGTTTTTGAAGAACACTATTCATCCTCCTCTTTAATGATTTTTTTGAAAATGGAAAAAGAAGAGATTGAAGCTAGGATTTTGAGGAGATCATTTTTATGAATTATAGGACTCACATAAAAAGTTTCAAGATCAAATGATGGTTGGAAGTAGGATTTTGATCCTTGAATTTCCAAGAAAGCCGAATGGGAGAGGAAGAGAGAGTTTGGTGTTTGTTGCTTGGTTGCCTTTGAAAAATAATGCATAAAGTGATGTTTCTAAGATAATATCTCATCTATAACACCTTTATTAAAGTGATGATGCAAGGGGTGATGAAAATGGAGAGACAAGTGTTGATTTTGTGGTGGTTTAAGGCTAACTAGTAGTTAGATTTGCTAAGTACTTGGTTGATCCCTTGATTCTAGTTACTCTTATAACTATGTTGGATACTAGATATTTTCTAGTAGCTTGCACAAGACTCTTGCTCCCTCTGCTTGTTTCTTTGTCCATTTATTGCTTAATTCGTTGATCGTTCGAGGGAATAACTCATTCGTTTCTAGTTAGGGTTTTACCGAAAACCTTCTTAATATTTCTAATAATATTCTTCATCTTTCTTAATACTTCTCGAATTTAAATTCCTTAAATCCCTTTTATAAATCCTTAAGTCTTGCAGTGTCCAGGGAAATCTCGGAGAAAATAAAAGTGCTCTTTTTCTGAATCCGACAGCTTTTACATACACTTATTTTCCTCCTGGATCACTAATACGAACTCAGAAATCCGTTCCGAATACCGGATATAGCATTATTACAATAATATTCCAAATTCCACCAAAATCACTATTCATCACTTATTTTTATTTAATTCCTATAATTAGGAAAATGAACCTGGTTTACTCTCGGGTGTTTCTTAACCTTTTTACGGAACCGCTGTACTTATAATAGATATTGATTTGGATGACACAAGCATAATCTTTCTTGGAATAATATAAAGTATATCCTTAGAAGATAGATTATTCTTATTTATGCTATCAACCAAAAGTATTCTTCATGACATATGATCATTTAGATCTATACCCATTCACATTCTTTGTTAATACCTTGTAGTCGGAGTCACTGCTCATTCTTTCATCAATAAATAAAAAGTTTTAATTCTACCGAAAATTCGGGTTCTTACAGTCTCCCCTCCTTAAAAGGATTCCGTCCCGGAATCAGGTAGAAGACAAATGGGGTACTTGTTGGTTATTTCGCTTTCCAATTCTCTGGTCGATCCTTACACATTCCAATCTTTCTAAAGCACATCGTACTGGGGTTACAATACACCCGTTATACGTTCTATCAATTCTTTGATATTTTCACACAACACATTATCCGGTATACGCTCTTGTCCGGTCTTATACTATAAACCTTATTGGTACGTGCATTGACTTTGGTATCACTAACGTGCTTACGAATTCCGGAGATAACCTCACTCGTAATTTTGCAATTCCTGATCGCTTTAATCTTCGCAATCTCGATGTATATATATTTAGGTGGAAAAATTTATCGAGAGATCACTGTGATCAATGAACATTTGTTATATTGCATAGCTAGTACAGAAGGGGGCCAGCCTTTAGTACTTGACAAGCAATTAAACAATTAATGGCATTCCACTTAGACTCCTATCACACAGACAGAGAGTCACGTAGTATTACCTCCCCTCCTTAAAGGGTTGTTCTTCTCAGTTTAGAAGAAGATAAATAAGGGAAAAGAAAAGGAACGAATTTCAAAGAATCATATAAGAAAGTTTTTCATGATTGTCAAAATATCATACTTAGAATTTTCCTCTGAACTATAGAGGTTTATTAGAGAAGAAAATAATCATATTCGTATTAAATACTACTTTTTCGTAATCTCACATATCACATGTTCTTGCTGTTCTGTCCATCATTCTATGGACCTATACTCTTGCTCGATATTAGCACCACTAACTTTTTGGAAAATCCTTCAACCTCTCAGGTTAAATCTTGGATTTCTCGCATGACATCATTGTCACTAATATTCCATGCCACGCTACTATAGCTTTCATATCCATAATACTAACACTATCAGTTTGTCATTCCGAGAGCTCGTTAGGAAGTTCATTCATAACATTCCTTGCTTCACATTTTCATAATTGTTTTTTTTTTCCAATCTTTTCTTTTATTAATCACATCCTTCTTATTATCTGATTCTCATTCACTTCGGTTATTTAACTCCATTGTCATCTCTTTATTGAGACGCTCGTCACCTTTACTCAATACGCGTCACTTGATTGGGGTCAAACTTTCCTTTGTTCAACCATCTAGATTTCACTTTCTCATTCCACGAGTCTCTTTATTACTCAATCAATCTATTCCAAATTTCCTCGACTTCCCCCAACCTAAAAAGGGGTCAATTCGTATGTCATTTATGTTTCTAATTCCAACGTTCCGTTTTGGCCAATACTTTGCCCTGTTAATTCCATACTTTTCTCGCTTCATTACTGGAGCTTCTCATGAGTCCGCATGTCTGACTTTCTTATTAATCCTCAACTCTTCATTCATCTCAATCAGTTGCTTGTCTTCATTTCTACTATAATCATTCTATGAACCATCATAGCCTAATCATTTATTTCAAATATCCCGTCGTTCCAGAAATTACACCATCCGAAATAAACCTGGATGATTTCTCTAACTTAGATTCAATTCGACATTTCCACAGTCGTTACCACCTAATTTCTCAGAAGGATCACCATCGTTTATCGTTTACGCAGTGCTTTAATAACTAAGCATCATAATTGTCAATTCAAGATCGTCTAGGAAAACAAAATAATCACTATTTCCTATCCATAAGGAACGCTTCCTGAACTTGACGTAGATATTACATGAAGCAGATAAAATTGCAGGAAAGCTTCCAGCATCGCAGCTGGAACAGGCTGGTGAGATTATTAATCATATATCTCCGGTAGAAGACTAAAAGCTTAGCGGTTTGCTTAATCGCTTGCCAACCTCATAATTCTCTATCTTGTTTGCACAAAAATACACCAACATAAACTTGCTTGTCATTCATCATCGTGCCATTTGGCTTATCAGTATTTGTACCCTCTCTATTTCTGGTCATTTACTACCAATTCATTGTTACTTAACCTCCCCTCTCTCTTTCCAAAGAAAAGGCGAGTCTCTTGGGGAATTTGGTCTGGTCTGTCGTAGAGCCTCCTAATGTCGGTAATGTGCTACTGGCAACATCAGGAATCGAATCTTTACTTAAACTATTCTTATAGTTGATCCTGGCAAAATCATTAGACGGAATGTAACTTCCTCTACCACATTATGACCATCAAGGTCCTTACATTATCATTCTATTTCTTTGGTCTGAGCATTTATACTTACTCCCCTATACTTAAAGTGTCGGCCACCTCGTTGGCCTTTCCTGATTATAATAATTTCTTGAGATCAATGTTTTCTGGATCTATTCCAACTCAGGGTGGAAGCATTCTCCCTTAAATTCTGCTGAATGAGAGAAAGCATCTATCAGTCTTTTCCAAAAGTCGTTGCTTCCACCTTTCTAGTGCGATCTTGACTACAGGTACTCCAAATCACACCTAGGATATTTCCTTACTTAACTCCCTTCTTGTTTTTAGGATAATCTCAACCTTATTGGTTCAATCCATACTTTTACATGGTTTCACACATGCTTCATCTGGCCTTATTGTTACTATGTCATACATTCCTTACCAAACTTCCCGTTTGAAGTTTAGAATATTAGCACTTCCCTTATAAGGTTGCTTAGGCCATCCTCATCATTCCTCCTGCATCTCTTGGTTACAGGGTATATCAAACATCATTAGTCAATTCTATAACATCTCTGTCTATGTACTTTTGGAGACTCCTTTCCACAAATCCTTACAGGTTATTGATACTTTGGTCAATTCAACTTATATCGTCTGAATTCACAATGTCTTTGTTAGGGGTGATGCTATCCTTTGTGCATCCCCCAGGGTTCGTATTAATCTATGGACATTCTATCCTCAATTCCATTTTCGAGGAATACTTACATCCTGTACTTGGCAATTTTAATCATATATCCATAATAAGGGTCTTTTTTTTTCAATCATTCCAATCTTGATAATCTATAGGTAGCTTAATGCTAACCTCTTCTTATGAATGTCGGTCTACATGACCTTCCAAAAGACAAAATATATCTGTCTGCTCTTTCTTACAGGACTTGGTAATGGTAGCAAGGATGTTCTGGAAGATATTGGTCGTGATCAACGTGAATTTCTTAGTGCCTAATACATCTAGGGTATTTATGAAATCCATCCTCATGTATCTCAATTCATTTTACATCAAAAGTTCTCGCGGTTGGCACTTTGTTAGAAGCACCCCGCTTTGTCCTTACATTGCTGGTTCAATCACTTGATAATCCTTAGTGACTTGGCCCCACTGGCCATGCTAAAATATGTGAGTTTAGGGGTCGGCTAATAGCATTACTTTTCTAGCAATTGCTGGCATAGTGCCTTCTACTTGATACCTTTTGATCTTTTCAGAAACTTCACTCCATATAAGTCTCAATCGACTCCTCGGTACCATCTCCGGTCACCCTTACTTTTCTTCTAGTTACTCTTATCAATTTCACATGCCACAAAAGCTTAACATTTCTGGCATAACAACCTTTTCATTTAAGTCAATCCTGAACTTTCTTAGTCCGGCTTGTTTCTTAATTACATTTCCTTTTTTCCGTCCAATCTCAACTTCAAAATTTTGTCTCTACAATCAATCGTAATAATTGGGATCTATCTACCAATCCGTGTAGCGGCTACCTTACCCAATTCATAGGGTTTGCCTCAGTTTCCACTCTCCTCAGTGATGTATTCAGATAATCCGAATGACAAGGTTTGCCAAATTTTGTCCAATTCCTTTCCAGGATTAGGGAAACTTCAGTCAATCTATCCACCCACTGGCTACATTAAGAAAATCCATTTCGATACCCAAAGAATATTTCTATGAACATCCGAGCTGGTCGAACCATAAACAGTTACAGTAGCGAAATGATTGACATAAAGCTGGGAGTTTAATCATTAGAAGGAAACCAAATATACATCGTCCTTAGAAGGGGAATCAAAAGTTTCAAACTAAACATGCCATACCTCCCCGATACATGCTTGTCCTAATAGTCGATACTACCGAATACCCGTCTACTTAACAACTAGTCTCAGAAGGAACGCTACCATCGGGGTCAGTCGCTTCCCAGAATTGGCACTACCAAGGTCATCCGAATCTGGTGAACCGTGTGGTCCAAATGTATTCGAAATTACGCTGTCGTGCTGCATAAGCGCAGACCTATACCTGTATGAGTTGCATCATAATATCTCCCAAAGTTTCCTTCTTCCATTAGGCAACGCCAACCCTGGTCATCACCAACTTTACCTTTAGCTCCAGGAAGATCTTCTCACGTTTATCTTGTCCATTCAAACTTTTATTCTTACAATAAGTCGGGTTACGGGACTACACTTTCTGTAAAGTCCTGAGCAAATCTTTGGTAATACCTTGTGAATTTTATGAAATTTCTCACCTTTTCCGGTGTGGTTGACCTTTCTTCCTTCGAAATGGTCTTTAATTTGATGGGGTCGACCAACACTACTCGCTATTGATCATATGTCCTATTGCTGGACTTCATTTTGCCAAAACTCTTATTTCGAGAACATGTCCTACACCTGTTCTTTCAGGTTGCATCTAAAAGCATTCTCAATTACATCTCAACCACTGCTCGCCTTGCCTAATCCATTTATGATTCAGTGTCAGAATAAACTTAAGGTAACTACCATAATCCATTCAAGGAAAAGAAAGAATTTAATATTCTTCTGAATCACATGCATCTAATGTTTCTGGTTCATCATTTCACTAAATTGAACTAAACTTATAATTGGTTCCTGATGATAGCCTTATTACTAATTTATCACAGACTCACTGGTCTTCTCCTCTTGTAGGTTCTGAGATCATTGTCTCGCTTACTATTTCCTTATATACTTTATCCGTTCAGGCCATCACTTCCCAATGTCTTTTCTTTCTAAGTTGATCCATTTATAAGATGGGCATTTCCCTGAATAAAATCACCTTAACAATCTCAATTTGGTTTCATAAATTAAAACCTATGAAATCTGTCTTCTCACGGCGAATTACCATTGACAATATTCACACTAATCCATTTATCTGAAGATATGGCACTTGCCACCTATGTCTTAACTGTTCCTAGGGACTCTGCTCCCCGTCCTATATCAATGTCTTTGATAATCATGCATCATTCTAATTCCTTTCTCATTAATCTGAAAGTCTCCAAAGATTCTTATCCATCCTTACATAAGATCTTGAGTAATTCCTCAAATCCATCTTACTTGCTAGCACTTCATCCGGTAGTCCGGCTATGAATCCAATATGCCTCTTTAATTCCATTAACAATATCTCAGTTCTTTACGCACATTCCTCTGAGCACTATATCTAAACTCTTACAGTCTTTCGGGCTACAACCCTCATTTTCTCAGGGGTAACTCCTCATCCTCAACAGGATTCCCTTCTTCTACTAGAACCCTTTCCGGGTCCTTAGTAGGGTACTCTATCGCATTCACCATCCGATCGTCAGCATATAATCAGGCATCATCGTGCTGCTACTCGTATGCCTCAAGGTCTGTCGCCTTACTAGTCGGTACAAGAACGAGCTAGGTTACTATCATGATACTTAATAGTTCCCATAAGGGTTTTATATGTCAATACTACATTAAGTAGTCCGACTATGAACTTGGCAAGAGTTCTTATTATCTTAATAAATTTATTGTTTTAACGTCGCGTCATCTCTGGGATATATAACGCTCTCTCTGATACCATTTCTGTAACACCCCCAGATCCAGGGTCAGGGATCTGGTTGTTACGATCTCAATATCCATCCATAAAACCAACATAATTTAAATTACAACCTTGTGACCCAAAACAACAACATAAAACACACCCGTTATAGTCCCAGAAATGAAATCAGAGTAACCATTAATATTATTAATCACAAGTTTGAGTTCTTACAACCCAAAGAATTACAATTTTACAATTTACATGCTCTTTGCCATCCATTGGTATATGCCATATATATAAATACATTTGATGCACAAATGCTAATAACTAGCCTACCAGAGGCTGCATCCTCAGCAATGGTAACTATGACCTCCGCGATTAATCCTTTGACGGCTAACACCTGCTATGCTGAGTGCGCCTTGCGCGGCCTTCTGATCTAGCTGTTGTTGTGATATAGATAAATAAAGCAAGGGTGAGCAATAGCCCACCTAAAAGAACATAACTGAATAGTATTTATATATAACAGTTTAAAATATCTTTGAAACCATATGCCATGCATTAACGATGTAGTACCAATATAAGGTATGAGATGAAGTTACAAGGTAACTCAAAATATATTTGTTTTGAATAAATATCTGCTATGTCAAAGATGAGCAAGATATTATCAACTTTTCATAATAGAGGAACTTGCAGGAAGAATATTGCAATTCCAATTCAAACACTTTTCAAACCTGCCAATAATGATAAGGTTGCAGGAAATTTCCATCATTGAGAGATGAACTAATACTGGAGTTTGACGCGCCAGGAGACATAGCATTTACGCGATGATCAGTCGCATGTTATGCTCCCCACCTCTTGTTTACTACATGTAGAAGGAAGCACCGACGGATTTACTTGTCTACCGCCCTCTGGAACCCCCCCGGCCAACGGTTGGGCCATTTGCTGGACCGGCGCCACTGGGTCACTTACGCATCTCCTAGTTCATTTCACATCCATAACTTTGAAACGTAAAGTTCCTCCCCCTTTCCCCAAGTATATTACTTGTTGATAGGACTCCACAAAGTAGTCGTATCTATTTGGAAAGGAAAAATCACCAATATTTCCCAAGCTGATGCTTGTTAATGAATATAAACTTGTTCCATCAATTCTTACCCCTCGAGCGTTGAGCAGGTAACCAAAAAGATTCATATCGATGTTTGAAAGAATCAAGATGTGAGTGACAAGATAGTTTTAGCAAGTATAGGACCGGGCAGTCCAATAAATAACATCTCTCAAGTGAAGTCCCCTTATATATTTTTGGAACTTTGAGCGAGTATTTAAATCTTCTTATAAGATAGATTTAAATGAAAATAGAGTTTTTGGGAACCTCCCCTTGATAAAATAGTCATAAAAGACTCCGAAATATTTTACACTATATCTAAAGGTGAAAGATAATCTTTGAATAATATGAATCATCATAAAAAGAACTTAAAAGAATTTAAATCAATATTCCAAGAATATTTATTAAATCATTAATAATTAAAGAATATGAATAAATCATAATATTGCTCGTAAGTAATCCTCGAATGAATATATAGAATTATTTACTAAATAACTCTCTTCTTTAAATGAATATTCAAAATAATATTCATTAATTAAATAAGCTCAAGTAAATGTTTAAAATAATATTCACTAAATAAATCAAACCTTAAATGAATATTTGAAAATAATATTCATTTAATAAATAATATTCTAAATAAATATCCAAATAATATTCTTTTAGCAATCAAACTTTAAAGGAATATTCGAAGCAATATTCCTTAAGTAAATAGAACTTCGAATGAGTATCTTAGAATAATATTCATCAAGTACATAAAATCTTAAATGAATATTCACGATAATATTCATTAAATACATTTCCAAGAATATTAAAGTAATTACTCATTGAATAATCAAACTCTAAACGAATATTCGAAACTAATATTCATTAAGTAATTAAAGCTCGAATGAATATTAAAATAATATTCAGCAAATAAATATACGTGAATGAATATTCAAAATAATATTCATATAGTACCTCTCGATTGAGATAATATCCAAATAGCATTCCTCGAATAATTTCCAAGTAACCAATACTTTATGAAAATATTAATAACGTTCATAAATAACATTCCTCAAATAAATTGTCGCTGGAATCCCTCCGGGTTTCCACACTAACTCTATATCCCAAAATACCGACTCCCGGTCTATATTGAAAGAATGAATATCATACGCCCTTCACTAAGGGTCTTAGCAAAACAATCCTGCTTATAACTGATAATTTATATCTAGTCTATAAGCCAATATCAATTCAGGGAACAAGCATATCAATAGACTTGAAAGTAGGCATGCATGCATGCTATGGCATATGTATACAACAATCATTATATATATTATCACAACAACAGTTCCAAGTATTGGAAACTTGCCTGGTAATCCTGTAGGGGTAGTGTGTCTCGTGTCAATCCAGTGATCTATAAATAGTCACAACAACCGAGGTCAATCACTTAACATTTCGAAGGTTAAGTATAACTTAACTTAAGTCATGTAAGTTTAGTCCAAAACACACCTCGAACCCATCCTTAATGTCGGATTTTTCGTATATCTTACTTAATCAATTATAACCTCGTTCTTTGCACCAATATGTGGTCTTGATAATTCTTAACAAGTTTCGTGTTTTAGTCGACTCGAAATTCCCTTTTTAACTTAGCCAAAAAGGGTGGCCAAGGTAGTACCCCTAGGGTTGACTTTTCTGAGAATCACTATTTCGAGACTCGTACTTCAACACTTTTAATAAATCACTGAAAACGTATTTAATTACGAACCCACTTATAAAATCATCTTTGGTATTTGTAATATTTATCATAAAATTTCCAATTCGAAGCCACGGGTCTAGATAGGTGAAAGGTATTTTTGAAGTTCGGTCGACTACGGATCTTTACTATTCACACCTCTTTCACTAAAATGTTCATAACTCGGTAACCGTTAATTCAAATGATGCACCGTTTTCGCGTACATGATCTAGAGAATGTCTAGAAGGTAGCTAACTCAAAATTGGACTTAGATCAGAAGATTAATTTTTCGGAATTTTGCCAAAACAGGGCAGGAGGTTTTAATGAATAATGTTACCTCCGAAAAGTGGTTTCTTCGCACTTATCCTCGATTCGAACATTTTTATAAAATCGGAAAACGATCCATTTTACTTGTGGTTTTCTCTCACGCCTTCCTTATGACCTCTAATATTTAATTACCATGATTTGTCACTGACTTAGTCATGTTAAGGGATTCCAATTTCAGTTACGAACTTTCGATTACGGTTTCGAACCTCTTTTACGAATTTAATCATAACTCCTAAACCGTAAGTCCATTTCATACGATATTTATATCAAAACGAAGCTTATAACATAATCTAGCTTATCATGGAAGAAATCGAAGCTAATCAGTGACTTATACCTACTGTCAAACTCGTGTTCTTAAGGTTAACGAAATCTCGGCATTATGACGGCTATAAATCGGATATTTACCAAATTCCAAAACTCCCAATAATCATGATATCTACTCCAAACAACATATACATGATTTATAACCATGAACTGAGGCCAAGAAATGCCTTTCCGTTCACCTAGGCTATTTTTAACATTTATCAAAACTAAACCATAATCATGCTTGTAATCATGCTTATAACTTACTAATAACATCACTAAACATAGATCACTCAAGAACATGCTTAAAACTCAAAGTAGGCCTAGGGTTTCAAGATCATTATACCTTCTTGAGAGTGTGATCTAGCCTTACAAAGCTTGGTATGGTCCTTGTCTAGCCTTAACAAACCTAAGATCAACCAAAGAAACATGAAAATCAAAGTTAGTTTTTGAAGAACACTATTCATCCTCCTCTTTAATGATTTTTTTGAAAATGGAAAAAGAAGAGATTGAAGCTAGGATTTTGAGGAGATCATTTTTATGAATTATAGGACTCACATAAAAAGTTTCAAGATCAAATGATGGTTGGAAGTAGGATTTTGATCCTTGAATTTCCAAGAAAGCCGAATGGGAGAGGAAGAGAGAGTTTGGTGTTTGTTGCTTGGTTGCCTTGAAAAATAATGCATAAAGTGATGTTTCTAAGATAATATCTCATCTATAACACCTTTATTAAAGTGATGATGCAAGGGGTGATGAAAATGGAGAGACAAGTGTTGATTTTGTGGTGGTTTAAGGCTAACTAGTAGTTAGATTTGCTAAGTACTTGGTTGATCCCTTGATTCTAGTTACTCTTATAACTATGTTGGTTACTAGATATTTTCTAGTAGCTTGCACAAGACTCTTGCTCCCTCTGCTTGTTTCTTTGTCCGTTTATTGCTTAATTCGTTGATCGTTCGAGGGAATAACTCATTCGTTTCTAGTTAGGGTTTTACCGAAAACCTTCTTAATATTTCTAATAATATTCTTCATCTTTCTTAATACTTCTCGAATTTAAATTCCTTAAATCCCTTTTATAAATCCTTAAGTCTTGCAGTGTCCAGGGAAATCTCGGAGAAAATAAAAGTGCTCTTTTTCTGAATCCGACAGCTTTTACATACACTTATTTTCCTCCTGGATCACTAATACGAACTCAGAAATCCGTTCCGAATACCGGATATAGCATTATTACAATAATATTCCAAATTCCACCAAAATCACTATTCATCACTTATTTTTATTTAATTCCTATAATTAGGAAAATGAACCTGGTTTACTCTCGGGTGTTTCTTAACCTTTTTACGGAACCGCTGTACTTATAATAGATATTGATTTGGATGACACAAGCATAATCTTTCTTGGAATAATATAACTTATATCCTTAGGAGATAGATTATTCTTATTTATGCTATCAACCAAAAGTATTCTTCATGACATATGATCATTTAGATCTATACCCATTCACATTCTTTGTTAATACCTTGTAGTCGGAGTCACTGCTCATTCTTTCATCAATAAATAAAAAGTTTTAATTCTACCGAAAATTCGGGTTCTTACAGTTTTAGATTTTACTCTTCTTTCATAGGTTTTTGAGTTTGTGTCTCTTACCCTTTTGTGCAGTGTTCCTTGTGGGGAACTTGATTCAGTAGTCACACCCTGTCGAGAGGATGTAACTAGAATTTGGCTTGTAGGTTCATTAACAGTCTTTTGAGAGACTGAAATGTTGGTTGCACCTGCCTCACCTTCCTTATCCTTAGGGCTTCTTTGATGTTCACCCTGTCCCTCACCACTCACTACCACCTTCACACTCCCCTCAAGAGTTTTGGTAGGTTTTACAACAGGTGTCTTTTGAGAGACACTTGAGGTTTGCTTTTTAGATTGTGGTTTTGAAACTTTGGATTTGGTCACTTTGGTAGGAGCCTGTTTGGTCACAACTACATGCTCCATTGTGACACTAGAAGGCAAAGAAATTTGGGGGTTAGAAATAGGAGTCTCAGGGTTAGAAACAGTTACCTGAACAATTGGTAGATATACCAATTGTACTTCTGCATTTAAGTTCATTCGAATCAAATCACTTAAGACTCTTTTCTCCTGAACAAAACAATTAAACTTGCTATCCGGGTTAGCAATGGATAGTTCATTCTCAGATACATGCAGTACTAAGAGCATCAAAAATCTAGCAAAATAGATATTCTTGCCCCTAGTTTCCTTCTTACCTAATTTTGCTGCTATCTCATACATGACTAGTGTGCCAAAATTATAGAATTTATCAGTCAAAAGCATACACATCATAACTAGCATGGAATTGGTAACAGCATCAAAGTTACTATTTTTGCCTGAAAAAGATTTAATGAAGGCATCACAAAAATAACTCCATTCTTTAACCATACCTTTCCTAACAATTTTCCCTAAGTTCTCTGTACTAAGGGCATAATTTATGGAATTAAGCATGGCAACAATTTCAGCATTACTGGGTACTTCCAGACAGTTATTCTCAGGCAATTTTAAACAAGCAGTTATCACATCAGAATTAACTACATAGTTTTTACCCTTTAAAGAAAAAGCAAGTGTACCGTCTGTGCCAATGTACTCAGTAGATGCCCACACCTCTTCAATTACCTCGTGGATTAGAGGAGTGGTGACATTCATAGCATATGACAGTTTGCATTTCTTCACGAAATTCATCAAGGTGTGATAAGCTTCTGGAGCATTCACTGTATCAACAAAGGCCGCGAAATTGTTCTTCTCATAGGTAAACCCAGTGGAAGACATCATCTTAACAATAGGCGCCATTGAAGTGTTTGAACTTTTGTTGCGGAGAGTTTTAGTGAAGAAGATGCAGATAACTTATGAGATTCTTGAAAATGAATAAAAGTGAGATGTGAGAGCACAAGACAGCCTTTTATATTTTTCAAGAGTTAAAAATGAAATAATTAAAAGTAATTACTCCATTGGACAAAAGTAACTGTCAGATAATAAATGAAAAGAAATGAAGTACAGCCATGACTAAATATACACGTTCACCAACGGCTATAATTAAAAAGAGATGTACATCAACGGATATAGAATGGACGATTGAGAAACAGTTTATCCATCGATAACGTGGACAACCTGTTATCCGTTGACATACGAAAATCTAGTAATGTGTTTATACTACCAACGGCTAAAAGGATATCCGTTGATAAGCAAATTTTGCCTTAGACAAAACTTTTGCAGAAAATTTTTCTGAGAGTTTTTAATTCTCAAGTAAATTAAAACACATTTCTAGCTGTAATTTAGTATGATTATATAGCACTAGGAATTATGAAAAATTAAGCATACCTAGTTCACCTACCAATCTTGCGAATGAAGATTCATCAAGAGGCTTGGTGAAGATATCTGCAAGCTGCATTTCACTTGGCACAAAGTGCATTTTTACTGTACCATTCATCACATGTTCTCTAATGAAGTGGTATTTGATGTCAATATGCTTGGTTCTCGAATGTTGTACTAGATTCTCTGTGATGGCAATAGCACTTGTGTTGTCACAGAAAATTGGAATCTTCTCAGCTTTTAGACCATAGTCAATAAGTTGATTTTTCATCCAAAGAATTTGTGCACAACAACTTCCAGCAGCAATGTACTCAGCTGCAGCTGTAGAAGTGGAGACTGAGTTCTGTTTCTTACTGAACCATGACACAAGCCTGTTTCCTAGAAATTGATAGGAACCTATAGTACTTTTCCTATCAATTCTGCAACCTGCATAATCTGCATCTGAATAGCCAATTAGATCAAAGCCAGAATCTCTTGGGTACCAAATGCCAAGGTTTGGTGTTCCCTTGAGATACCTGAAAATTCTCTTAATAGCAATCAAGTGAGACTCTCTAGGGTCAGCTTGAAATCTAGCACAAAGACAAGTGGAAAACATTATATCAGGTCTACTAGCTGTTAGATATAGAAGTGAGTCTACCATGCCTCTATAGCTTGAGATGTCCACAGACTTTTCCTTAGTATTCAACTCAAGCTTAGTTGCAGTGGCCATAGGTGTTTTTGCAGAGGCACAATCCATTAAGTCAAATTTCTTTAAAAGATCATAAATATATTTTGTTTGACTTATGAAAATGCCCTCATTAACTTGCTTCACTTGTAAACCAAGAAAGTAAGTTAATTCACCCATCATGCTCATTTCATACCTACTTTGCATAAGTTTGGCAAACCTTTTACAAAGCTTCTCATCTGTAGACCCAAAAATAATATCATCTACATAGATTTGAACAAGTATTGAAGAACCATTGACATTTCTATGAAATAAGGTTTTATCTACTGTACCTCTAGTGAAGTGACTCTCCAAAAGAAATTGAGATAAAGTGTCATACCAGGCTCTTGGTGCTTGCTTCAAACCATAAAGTGCTTTTATGAGAAGATATACATATTCTGGAAATTCTGGATCTTCAAAGCCAGGAGGTTGATGGACATAAACCTCTTCTTCCAGTTCCCCATTTAGAAAGGCACTTTTGACATCCATCTGATAGACTTTGAAATTGGCATGTGCTGCATAGGCTAGGAAGATTCTAATTGCCTCAAGTCTTGCCACTGGAGCAAAAGTTTCATCAAAATCTATCCCTTCTTCTTGAGAATAGCCCTTTGCCACAATCTAGCTTTATTCCTCACAATTATGCCATTTTCATCAGTCTTATTCTTGAGAACCCATTTGGTACCTATGACACTTCTATCATCAGGTTTGGGCACAAGCTTCCATACTTTATTTCTTTCAAATTGGTTTAGCTCTTCTTGCATTGCTAAGACCCAATCTGGATCTAGAAGGGCATCTTCCACTTTCTTAGGTTCCTCTTGAGATAGAAAACTGCTGTATAGGCATTCTTCTTGAGTGGCCCTCCTAGTTTGAACTCTTGAACTTGAATCACCAATGATTAACTCAAATGGGCGATCTCTAGTCCATTTTCTTGAAGGTGGAAGATTAGATCTGGATGAGGTTGCTTCATCTAAGTGAGCATGATCTTGTTGATTGGTCATTGAGTTTTGACTTTGAGAAACTCCCCCTGAGTTTGTTGTCCTTGCGGAATTATGAAGTTGACTGTCAACGGATGCATCATTTTGTCTATCAATGGATGCTCCATTTTGCCTGTCGACGGATGCATGAGAATGCCTGTCAACGGATGCATCTGATGCTCCAATATGACTGTTAACGGATGCTTCATTTCCAGTGTTAGCATCACTTCTAGTTGGACCAACAACTCTAGGTGAATTTTCATTGTCATGATCTTCATTTTCCTCATCATCATCAATGTACATTCTTCCTTCTACCTCATTTTCAAATTTCAACTTTTCATGGAAGCCTTCATCATTTAGTCCTAGAATCTTTTGATCATCAAACACAACATGTACAGATTCCATAACAATGTTGGTTCTTAGATTGTAGACTCTATAGGCTTTCCCTGCTGCATACCCAACAAAGATAGCTTCATCTGCCTTTGCTTCAAATTTGCCCGAGTGATCTTCATGATTCCTTAGTACAAAACACTTACATCCAAGACATGAAGGAAAGCTAAAGTTGGTTTCTTGTTGGTAAATAACTGATAAGGAGTCATTCCTCTAGCTTGATTGACCAAGGAAATATTCTGAGTGAAACAGGCAGTGTTGACAGCTTCAGCCCAGAAATATGTTGGCAATCTTGATTCACTTAGCATTGTTCTAGCTGCTTCAATGAGAGTTCTGTTTTTCCTTTCAATAACCCCATCTTGTTGAGGTGTTCTAGCAGCAGAAAACTCAAGGACAATTCCATTCTCTTCACAGAAAATCTTCATTGTGGAATTTTTGAATTCAGTGCCATTGTCACTCCTGATTCTTTGTAATTTGACTTCAGAACCATTGTTTACTAGTCTGAGATGATTGATGATGATTTCACTTGCACAATCTTTGGAGTGCAGAAAGAAGGTCCATGTAAACTTAGAAAAATCATCTACAATCACCAGACAGTATTTCTTCTTTGAAATGGACATGACATTTACTAGACCAAATAAGTCCATATGCAGCAATTGAAGTGGCTTAACAATGGATGACTCTGTCTTGCTCTTGAAGGATGATTTCTTTTGTTTCCCTAATTGACAGGCATCACACAATCCATCCTTGATGAACTCCAATTGAGGGATTCCTCTAGCCAGATCCTTTCTTACCAAATCATTCATAACTTTAAAATTTAAATGTGACAGCTTTTTATACCATAGCCAACTCTCATCCTTGCTTGCTTTGCTGAAGAGACAAGTGATGGATTCTGAGCATACTGAATTGAAGTCAGCTATGTAAACATTTCCTTTTCTAAAGCCTGTCAATACCACATTGTTGTCTTCCTTGGCAGAAACAACACAGGCTTCTTTTGTGAACCTTACTTCATAGTCTTTATCACAGATTTGACTAACACTAAGCAAATTGTGCTTCAAACCTTCAACTAATGTCACTTCTTCAATGATGACATTGTCCTTTGAAATCAAGCCATATCCCTTAGTATATCCTTTGCTGTCATATCCAAAGGTAATTCTAGGGCCAGCTGCCTCCTTGAACTTTGTTAGCAGGGTTGAATCTCCTGTCATGTGCCTAGAGCATCCACTGTCTAGGTACCATAGATTCCTTCTATTTCCCTGCACACATTCCAAAATACAAATCAAGTTGATTTTGGTAGCCAAGTTTCCTTGGGTCCTTTCTTGTTAACCTTTGGTTTTGCACTCTTAGCAATCTTCATTTTAGGTGTAGGTGCTTGAGTGATAGGTTTTGACAGATGCTCATTTGCATAAATATTTAGGGCATGCATTTGTGGAATTTTAGCATACATGTTATTCATGCTTGGAATGTTCCATGACATTTATGGCATAATCACAGATTGAAAATAAGGATTAGACACACATGGCATGTTTATATATGGATTTGTAAAATGAGCATTCTGATATAAACTAGGCATAACAGGCATTGCAGGCATACTTGGCATAGATTGAGGTACATGAACATGAGTCCTTTTAATAGACTTGCAATTAGAAGATAGGTGATTGACACTATTACAATTACCACAAGTTTTCCTAGGAGCAAACTTGTTAGGAGAGTAATTGTTTTTCTTGTTGATGCCTATCTTACCGTTCCTGTTCTTTTTCTTTTTACCCTCAATTTCAACCTTTTCATTATCTGATTTACCAACATCCTTTTTTGTGTAAATCACCTGCCTTAGCCTTCTCACTTGATTTGGCTTGGCTACTTTCACCACAAACAAAGTTCTTGGCGACTGGACCATACTGATTATTTAGTTTCTTGAGTTCCTTCTTACTGACAGACTTTTTGTTAGTCAACGGATACCTCTCATCCGTTGATGGTTCATCTGTCAACGGATGATCACTATCCGTTGATTCACAAATAGTCTCTAGATCCTCAAGGCAAGGTTCTAGCTTCTTCTTGTTTTTATTCCAGGTCTTCTTCACAAATGATTCCATTCCCTGGATTTCTACTTTGTTTTGTGAGATTTTCCTACAACTTTGAAATTTAGCAATTATCCCTTGTTCCTTTTCCAGCTGCTCTCTTAAAATTAGTTCTCTTTTTAACACAGCTTCAAGTTCACTTTTAGCATCATTGCAATCAACTCTCGTTTTCTCAAATTCTAGAAATTGAAAATCTAGAGCATCATTTCTATCACTTAAAAATAGATTAATCTCTTTAATCCTATTGTTCTCTTTAGTAAGTGATTTAAGAGTAACACTTAAGTGATATAGTTCAGTAGACATTTCATCTATAACACTATTGCATTCCTCTTTGTTGAGCTCAGAGAGATTAGTAGAAAATACCTGATTGCTAGCTGAACTTGCTTCCTGCTTAGAATCAGCCATCAATGCAAGGTTGACAAACTCAGCATCATCATCAGAATGATTTCTATCAACAGCCTAGTCATACTCTTGGGTCATGAATGCCTTTCCTTTCTGTCTGAGAAGATCATAATATTTCTTCTTGTAGTCAACAGCTTCAGTTGACTTTGCCTTGTTCTCAGATCTGGGCTTCCTGCATTCACTTATCATATGACCAGCAATTCCACAATTGTAGCATTTAATTTTGGATTTATCCACAAAGTTTCTTGAGGAATAATCCTTGTTAAATGGTTTAGCCACCCTAGAGTTTCTTCTGAATTTCAGCTTAGAGAATCTCCTAGATAGAAAGGCTAAATGCTCATCTTTCTCATCCAATTCATCCTATTGAAGGACACTCATTTCTTCAGACACCTTTTCCTTGCTTTTCCTTGATTCTGCTCTACCTTCACAAACCTCCCTGTTTGGTGCAGATTTAGCAGCTTCAGTCCTCTTCTCCTCCTTCTGCTCCAAGTTGGCAACAAGTGCAACTGACCTACTTTTCTTTTGGGCCTTCTCAATCTCTTCATCCTGCTCCATTTCTAGCTCATATGTCTTTAAAGTTCCATAGAGCCTTTCAAGAGTAAATATCTTGTACCCTTGAGTGTTTCTTAGAGAAACAGTCATTGACTTCCACTCTTTGGGCAGTGATCTCAGAAATTTGAGATTAGAATCTTTCACTTGGTAGATTCTTCCATACAGTTTCAAGCCACTCAGTAGATTTTGAAATCTACTAAATGTGTCATTCAATGTCTCTCCATTCTTGAAATGGAAGTGCTCATACTGTTGGATTAGTAGTTGCATCTTGTTCTCCCTTACCTGTTCTGTACCTTCACAAAGGGTTTGAACAATGTCCCATACTTCCTTGGAGGTAGTACAGTTGATAACATTGTCAACCATGTCTGTTTCTAAGCCATTAAACAGAATATTCATGGTCTTTTTATCTTTGTGGACTTCTGCGATGTATTCAGGACTCCACTCAGAAACAGGTTTGGGAATGTAAATGTCTGGTGCATCTTTAGCAAGGCCAACTCTTGATGCAGTTTTCATTGGAACATGAGGACCCTTCTCTATGCAATCTACAAACCCTGAATCAATAGACATGAGATGTAGACGCATTTTTACTTTCCAGTGAACGTAAGTTTCTCTATCAAGAACTGGTATCTTTACTCCATAATCCTTCTTAGACATGTTGGAAGTGTGTTGATCTTTAGACTTCAAATATGTTAGAAGCTCGCTTTGATACCAATTGTTATTCCCAGATTACACACTTGTATAATTGTAGAAGGGGGGGTTGAATACAATTCTTGATATTTATAAATTTCTGATAAGAATCACAGAAATCTATAAGGAGATAATTGTTGAATGAGAAATGATTCACAAACACATAAAAAATCAGGTGTTCAAATGTACCACCTGAGACTTTTATTCGAAGAAAACTCCATGATACAGAAGTACACAGCTGCTGTTTTACAACTCTTTGCTTCTAAGGATATTCAAGAAACCCTAAGCAAATATGTCTGTTTTCTTAGTTTCTAAAGAGTTGCTACACTTGGTTATATATCCCAAGTTTATAAGTACTACAGGATTAAGATAATATTAATCTAATTCAAGTTGACTTGCTACTCCACTCCAAATACACATGAGGCCGAAAGGTTGTCCTTGTGAACAGACATGTCCCCTGCACCTTTCTTGTATTCACTATGTAAATGGAATGCTTCTTTCTTCTGCGTTTCCAAAGTATGGCTGCCAAACTGCTTTTTATACCTACTATCAACCCATGTGATCTGTCAGTTAAACCTGTCCTTATCAACTGCTAATTCCCAACTAGCATAGAAGAAAGTGTTAATGATTATCCGTTGATGTTGTACACTGTCATCCGTTGATGGTAGTTTGAGCTGTATCCGTTGATATTGTAGATTTGAGTTGAATCCGTTGATAGAGTCCTATTCTCATCTGTTGATACACTTTCACTTAGACAGAATTACAGAGCATAGCTTATTTACAATTGGCTACCCTATCATGCCTATCCGTTGATGGTCAACATGACTCTGAATAAAAACACTATCAACTGATAAATAGAGATACTGCAGTATGCTACAAAACCTCATCCGTTGATGAGCTACCTGTCAACGAATAGAGTTATAATGTCTCATCCGTTGACAGTTACAAAACATGACTTATACAATTTTGTGCATAGAATGTGAAGTTATCATCAAGTACAACATATTCCTAACAGCTTCCTCATAGCTCTTAGCCCATAGAGCTCACCTGATGCTACATCTAGCATGGGTCTAGATTGTGCACCCAAGCCATTATAAAAGCAGTTAATCACCATCCAATCAGGCATCCTATGATGTGGACACTTCCTTAGCATCTCCTTATATCGCTCCCAAGCCTCGCACAAAGATTCTCCAGACTGCTGTGAAAACTGAGTTAGAGCGTTCCTGATTGCTGCTGTTTTAGCCATAGGGAAGAATTTAGTGAGAAACTTCTGAGCAAGATCCTCCCATGTAGTAATGGAACCAGCTGGTAGAGAGTGTAACCAGCCCTTAGCCTTATCCCTAAGAGAGAATGTGAAAAGTCTCAATTTGACAGCATATATCTTCCGACACACCATTGATCTTGAAGGTGTCACAGATCTCGATGGAATCCCGGATGTGCATATTAGGATCCTCCGTAGGAGTACCCCCAAACTGAACTGAATTCTGCACCATCTGAATCGTGCTAGGCTTAATTTCGAAGGTATTTGCTGCGATAGATGGCCTGACAATGCTAGATTGGATGTCATTGATTTTCGGTTGAGAGTAATCCATCAATGCTTTAACTACTGTTGCTGCTCGATCACCCATCTCTTAACTGCTGCAACACGTTCAAGTACCTGAAATACTAAGAAACAAACAACTATGTAAGAAAAAATCCGAGTCAGTGAACTCTAACGACCATTGATGACAATCGCATAACTAAAAATAAAACACCGATGATCCCCGGCAACGGCGCCAAAAACTTGTTAACACAAAATCACGCAAGTGTACGTGGTCACAAGTAATATAGAATTAAGTGAGTTCGTTCCCACAGAGATCTGGTTTAGGTTTCAATTCAGTTAATGCACCTATGCAACAATGTATGGTTTTTATTCACTTCTAAGACAATTAACAAATTGGAGTTTTGATTAACTAAAAATTAACTAAGAAACAAATTAATAAACTAAGAATTAATTAACTACCGAGAATTTAAATCTAATTACTTATGCAAGAGAAAACATGAGATCCTAACTTCATTAAATACTTCGCTTAGAGTTGATACCTTTAATCAAAGTATGTGATGGTTATGATATCTGATCAGACAACACGAAACAAGTATAGGCTACCTCTCCGTATACGAATACCAAACTACTCATACATCCACAAAAGAGATAGAAGATGGATAGACACCAATTATGTTTAGACCCTATATCTCTATAGGATTTGAAAACATAACGGTTGAAGAACAAGTTGTCCATTAAGATCACATAGGGCAGCATAAGTATTCTCATCTTACACCACGAATCATGTTGATAACAATCATGAACCTATGCTAACATGGCAAGTTCTAAATCTCAAGATTCACTCTCACTTCACAAGAGATTAACAAATAACTTAGAAGTTAGCTACGCATCCAAGAAGAATAAGCACAACCATACAAGGATATCAAGAATTCATCATACACAAATCTTTAAAGCAAACAAACTACTAAACTACATAGATAAATTCGTTAGAATCCCATGACAACGATTAGTTCATAATCGAACCGCTCGTCATCATGGGATCTAATGAAACCATGATAATAAACAAAGTATTAAAGATTATGAATAAACTAGAGTAATGAGTTAAGAAAACAAATCCCAAAAACATCCAAGAGTTCGCCTAATAGAAGAAAACAAAAAGTAGATCTAGATCTCTATTGTTTGTCACGAGCGTAGGAATTCTTCTCCAAGTCTAAATCTCCGTCTCTCGGCTCTCTTTCTGTGTTATGATATATGTTGGTACGTTTTATGATGATAGGATGTGTTTATATAGGCCATAGGAGTCTTTTCCAGCAAGAAACTACCAATACGTTTCCTAAACTGATTCTGTTTTGAAGGAAAATTCGAAACTGACTTTTCTTCACTATTTCTGGGACGTTCCAGTTGTATTTGGATATCTGTACTACTTTAGAATGATAGAGAATCTCGTTAGCTTCGCGTGGACTGTAAGATCGTCCAAAACGGACTTGTAGAACTCAAGATATGGCCAAAATAGTGCATCAGCAATTCTGGCAGCGACCAGCAGCGCAGGCGCTGGCTGCGCTGTATCTACTGTTCCTAGTGCTGCCTGTGCTGTCGTGGCTGCCGGTTGCTGATTTTTGCTATTTTTCTTCGTTTTAACTCCTTTTTCCTTCGTTTCTTTTGCAAGTTGTCATACTTAACTTCTAGAACTCAAATCCACCATAAAATATGCAATTTATATCTTCCAACCTCAAGTTAGTAACCCTACACAAACTCACTAAAAAGGATCAAAAACACAACATACTGGGGGCCATGCTAAGCTTGGTATAAGTTACCAATACAACAATGGATAGAGGTTTGTTGAACTTGATTCTAATGACAAAGTAATGTTAATGAGCATTTTGATGCCTTCTGAAAGATATGTAAATATTTATGTTTGCACTATAAAACCATTAGCTATGTCACAACCAGAAGAGGAGGATGATGTAGAATTTGTTGAACCTCCTCCTAAACAACCATCACCACCACCTCGAGCACCCTCATTTGCACCATCATCACCTAGAGTACCCTCCCATGATGAATATGAGTTTGGAGATAACAATCAATTTTCTACAAGCACATAATTTGAAGAAAAAGCAAAACAAGATCTTAGGGATTTTGAGGGGTTATACAAGTGTAACGCCCCCAAATTCCCTATAGGAATTCAGGTCATTACACCTCTTGCGGAATATTCAATCAACTACTCATAATATAATCTACCACAATATTCATTACACACCCTCTTTTACTCCACGGGTTATAGTCTTAGAACAAGTACTCAATAGTTCCAAAATATATTACATCTCAAATTCACTTCCCAGAATCTCTAAAATACTATTACAACTCCAAAGTGCTAGGTACTAAACATTATACAAATACCTTCCCAGACTGCACCCTCCTCAGAAGCTATAAAATTAACACGCTGAATCAATTGACTTCTCTTTTCCTTAATCACGGTTCGCCATACTAGAGCCAGCACTGTTCGCCTCTGTTTTATAATATTTAAATAGCAAGTATGAGCCAAAGAATGCCCAGCAAGTATATATAGATATCATATAATACGACAAAAACTCGACAAAAATATGTTTTGTATCACTCTATAATATATCTACTTTTGAAAAGAGAGCAACTCAGAAATTTTTATAAATCTCAAAATACTACTCATATGAAAGTATAAATATATCTCAATAACTCCTCAAAATACTACTCATATGAAATAATAAATATATCTCAATAACTTCTCAAAAATACTGCTCATATGAAATAATAAATATGTCTCAATAACTTCTCAAAAATACTGCTCATATGAAATAATAAATATATCTCAATAACTTCTCAAAAATACTGCTCATATAAATCAATAGCTTTTCAGAACTGTTCAATTAATTTGAATGAATAAAAACAATTTACCAACTGCTCAGCTCGTCCCTCTAGTTAACAGAACCACACAGGCATCGGTTAACCGTTAGGATATTGATAATTGGATTTCTGCTCAGAACGCCTACTCAAGTAATGGATGATCAATCCATTATCACTACTCGTTTTCTATCGATAGAAGGATGAGCCGACTTGCTCGGACTGTTACCCTAATTTACTTCTCAGATTGGGTGAGCCGACTTGCTCGGACCATCACCCTAATTTACTTCTCAGATTGGGTGAGCCGACTTGCTCGGACCATCACCCTAGGATGAGCCGACTTGCTCGGACCATCATCCTAAATACTCCTCAATTGGGCCGGTGCGTTACTCCGGTCACTTTTGTTGTTAAAAGCAATAAATCACAACTTTATGTATATAACCCCACTCTTAAATATAAATATTCTGTAGTATGAAAATATCATTAAATATATCTTTATCATCTCTTTTATGAAAACGAATGAAGTATCTCAATAAACGTACCAACTCGTGAAATAAATCTCAACACCTCGTATAATGATTTCAACACCTCGTATAATAATTTCTACACCTCGTATAATAATTTATCCGGATAACAACTCAAAAATAATATATAGGTATGTAAATTGCATGAATAAAAATCTGGTATAAATCACTAGAAAGAATACTTGATTTTTGTATATCGAAAACTCAATCAGCATACTTTTGAATTTCAAAATATAAATACTCCGAAAGATGGAGTAAGAATTAGTAAACTTGCAATTATGGATTTAAATCTATTCAACACATTTCATATATTTAAAAATACAGCTACTCTGAACGATAGAGTATACATAAATAAACTTGCCTGGTTCTGCGGTATAATACTCCAACTTGCTCCACGTTTCTGATTCTCCGGCATTTCACCTTCTCGGCCTAGTTCAGCTATTATTAACTCAACTTCTGATCACCTTTCAATCAACTTCTATTCACCTTTAAATAGTACCTTTGCATATCTACAACTTTCGTTCTTTAAGCTCTTCCAAACGAGTCTCCTAACTCATCCGAAATCCTACCCCAAAATGGTTCCTCGAATAATTCAAAAACTCAACATTTTTACGCGAAACCTTTTCCATTTTTAAATCTCACAAATAATTTAATGATAATCTGATTCGATCCGGTTAATTAAAATAATCTGAAAATGCTAAATATCAATCCTCTAAAATAATACCATTGACATCCTATATAATAACTCAATCAATAAATAATCCTCAAACAATTATCTTACTCCACGATAAAGAAACATAATTAACCAATTAATCCTCAAGACAACAATTAATCCTTAATTTAATAAATAAATCCTCGAGACAATAATTAATCCTCAAATTAAATAAATAAATCTTCAAGACACAATTAATCCTCAAATTAAATAAATAAATCCTCAAGACAACAATTAATCCTATTTACTCACTTTAAAACCATAATAATTATTATTCCACTTTAATACCCTCATCACTTTAAATACCTCTTTTATCAACCAATCAATAATTCTCTAATATTACGTCACAAAATATTTTTATTTAATTGCTAATAATTTAACTATTCAGATTACACTTCTAATTCTTATAAATTCCCTAATTTAATTCATATTAATCTCATAACAAAATTATTCAATTATATCATTTTAATAAAATTCCAATTTTAACGAACCAATTGAACCCCTTATTTATTGATATATAATTCCCGATTAACCGTTCGAAATTGTATGATTATTATATTATTATTCACAACTGCACATCGATGTGGGTCCCACCCACACTGTGTGCCACACTGTGTGGACCCCACCTGCACCTCCCCCCTCCCCTGCATCTCTCTCTCTCGAACATCTCTCTCTCCCTCTCTCTCAATCTCTCCCACCGAATCTCTCCCTCCGCCGTCTCTCTATTCTCCGTTAACAGCCATCACCACCACTACTTGGTGGTGGCTTCTTTCTCCAGTCAACCAACATCGACAACCCTTTATTCCAACCATACTCCAACAACGACCCATCTTTCTCCCTATAAATCTCTCTATCTCTCTCCCTGTCTCTCTCGAACTCAATCTCTCTGTCTCCGCCTCCCCTCTCTTCGTTCAATCTCTCCGGTGACAATAACAACAACACCACACACCATATCAACACCCTATCTCTCCCTATCTCTCTGCCCTCACTCTCTCTTCCCTCTCTTCTCTCCCTTAACAGCCACCACCACCAACTCTCGGTGGTGGCTTCTTTCTCCATCAACCAAGATCGACAACAAACACAAAACCCATCATTAAATTTCCAATTACTACTCGAACTCGAACCCGTATGATTCAAGAAAAAAACGAAATGAAAGAACAAATAACTACCTCCTGTTAAAACTCTGTTTGTGTGTATATATGTTTGTGTTTTTGAGTAAAAATGAAAGAGAGGCAATAACATTTGTCTTAGTTTTGGTTTCTCTGTATTGCAATTAAATGGCCCGGCTTTTCTGTTTTAAACGACTTAAAAGGGAAAAATGTTGGAATAAAAAATAAAAATGGGGGACAAAGCATGGGAGACAAAATGTAATGGAACAAAACATGATCCCATTTTTGTGCTAATGGAATAAAAAGAAACAATGTGGGGGACAAAATAAGTGCTGAAAATAATGATCATATTTAGTGTAATGTTCGGTAAAAAAAAAATGCTGACCCCTCAATCATCTTATTTCCCCTGCAGGTTAATTCAACGAGACTCTAATTTCGTTTCCTAAAATAAATTCGACCCAAAACTAAAATCTTATTGTTTTCCTAATTTTAATAAAAGCCAAATAAATATAATTAAATAGATATAATATAATTTTACTTACATACGAATATATAAAATTTCAAAATTTTACCAAAAATGCTATAATTAAATTATAATAACGCATCGCTCTTAATTAAATTTAGATATCGAGCATGAAAAATTATTTCGAAAATTCGCGGATATTACAACAAGGATTTTTCTAACCCTGAGGATGAGGACTTTGAATTAAGAGAAGAAAAAGCTAGTGATGATAGCTTTGGTTTAGATAGTTCTAACAAAGACTATTCATTATATGGCCCTACATTATCTTGCAAAGTGTGTAGTCACATGATCTGGGGGCACTTCTTATAGTGTGACCTGTTCTGAAGGAGATCATGAGTTGGTTGTAAACCTTGAAAAGAAAAACTGCTCATGTAGAAAATGGGATCTCACTGTATTCCTTGTTATCATGCATCTCCATGTATTCAGTTAAGAAATGAACCTTGGAAAATTCATGTGAATGACTACTATAAAAAGCACAAGTAGATGAAGATATGTATGTTTAATATTTTGTTCATTTTTTACCCAACAATGATTACTACTAATTGTTTCATGTATAACAGCTTTACAATCACACACTTGAACCTATTGCGTGGGTCTTGAATTCTGGGAAAACACTTTACACCCATGATAGAGCCTCAACCTGGAAGGTAAAAGAAAAAAAGGAACAAAGTCAATGACATCACAAAAAATGCTACCAAATTACCAAAAATTGGCATCAAAATGTTTTGTAAATATTTCAAGGAAAAAAGTCATAACTCTAGGACATGTGAAGCAAAGGTATGCCTTTAACTACACCTTTTATTGTGACACTAACACTAATTTAACTTCTGGGAATTTAGAAAAAAGAGATGAAATTACAAATGATACAGTATAAGGTAGAGAGCCTAATATTGCAAAATCAAAAGTTACTTGTAAAACCTGCGAATAGATGAGCAATAACTTAAGAACATGTGAGAAAAGGTACTTCAGTTGGCCCATGTACTTATATTCAACTTGTCAATCTTATAGCATTTTGCTATTCTTAATGTAATATTAATTCTTAACAAGCATGGAATGAAGATAATGCATCCAATACTGCTGCTGAAGGGGGCAAACTGGTAATGAGCAACAGAGGGAAGCAAGACATGAAGGATCACAAAGGGGTGCAAGAAAGGAAGGCCCACAGAAGAGTGCAAGAAAGGAAGGCCCATAGAAAAATGCATGAAATGAAGGCCCACAAAAGATTGCAAGAAATGAAGGCTCAAAATGGGGTGCACCAACTGTAGGAGAAGGAACTTGGAGCAAGAGGTTAGAAAGAGAATGGGTAATGAAGAAGCTCAAAGCTTCACTTGGAGAGGACAAGAAGTTACTAATTTAAGACAACTACAAGCTGCCAAAATAGCTAAAGTAAATAAGAGGGAGGCTGCAAAGAAGACCAAAGAAATTGTCAAGTTATTTGTTTATTGTTGGGTTTCAACCCAACATGATGTTATGGGCATGGGTGGTCCAAGATATATATGGGTAAGATAATAATTGTATGTGTAGACAATATTATATATGGTATGTCTTGATCACTAAGTTGGGTAATTAGGTGCCAAGAATTGGAAGGCTTGTATAACAAGTATGGTAAGACTTGTAGAACAAGTATGGTAAGTCTTGGTGGCTAAGTTTTGGATGGCTATATATACATAGTCATATTGTATTTGTTTGAGAGGTGAATACTTAAGAGATGTAGTCTTAAGTATTGTTTGGGAGATGCTTGAGCATTGTTGGCTCAAGTGTTGGGTTGGGACACCATTAAGGTGTTATTTGTTTTGATGTGTTAATGATAACTGTTTTGATTAATAATATGAGTTGGGACGTGGGTGTTTCCATGTCAAATATTGTTTGTGTGACCGCGCTTTGGTGGATCTTGTTAACTACTCGATTGATTGTGTGTGTGCTCTGTATTGGTGTTTGTGAATCTCGGATTATGTAAGTTCCCTAACCTAACAAGTGGTATCAGAGCCAAGGTTTGGGTTCGTGATGGATGAGGTTGAGGGATAGTTCGAGGTTCAATTGGTATGATAGAGCATAATGAAGGATTTGTTGACAAGAAGAATACTAAAGCGGGTAGAGACAAAGTTATGTGCGGTATGAATTATTCGGTTGGCCTTGTACCGTGGATCAATCTTGATGTTCTTGAGGAGTGGGTTTCTCAAGAAAGATGTGTTCGGACTCGGGATGGAAAAAGATGGAAGAGGTCACCGCAATTGTTTCAATGGCTTGATCAACCAGTGTTAGTTACAGAGGCATGCCTGTATACATCTAATAACAAGCCTAATTGTTTGTAATGCTTTGCATTACTTACTTGACCTCTTAACTGAGGGAACCTCTAGTTGTAGAGTTTCTGTTTGTATTGTACTTGTAATAGGCATCAAATCCTAGTGGTGTAACTGTACAAATAGAGTCTAGAATAATGCTTGAAAGAAGTTCCATGGTTCATGCCTCAAGCAAGGAGTTAAAGACTGCCAAATAATCACAGTTGGGATTTGAAGAAATGAAGAATTTGCCTAAGTACCAATTCGAGAAGTATATTTGTCTTTTCGAGAAGTCCAGCATTCGAGAAGTCAGAGATTCGATATCTCAAGACACTATTCGATATCTCTGAATACACTGTTCGATATCTCATTCGATATCTCAGGGATTCGATATGTCTACTACTCTATTCGAGATCTCAAGAAGTCAACAAGTCAAGATGGTATTCGAGTTCTCAAAGAGTCAACAAGTCAAAGTTCCATTCGATATCTCAAAGACTCAGAAAGCTATTCGACAACTCGAGGATTCGATAAGTCAAATGCTCTATTCGACAACTCAAGGAATCCTGATGGAAAAGAGCTATTCGAGAAGTGGTTCGATATGTCACTATAGCAGTATTCGAGAACTCAGAGTTATCGATCAAGTCAATTCTAGTTCTCGAATCACTTACTTAGTCACTTCTCGAATACATTCTTGGAGACAAAATACTGAAGAAATTGTACAAGTCAGAAACCTGCAACAAGCCAAAGAAGTGGATCTAAACAGGCTTTGCAAAGTCAAATCTGTAACCGTTTGGACACTTACTCAAAAAGGATAGACAGACTAGAAAGTAATGTGTTTTAGCTCCTTATTTGTAGTAAGCAGGCTGTATCCATGTTCTATAAGGACACAGCCTCACTTCATAACTTAGTAACTTTGTGAGTCAAGTTTTTCATACACTGTAAGCTATATCTCTCTGAGAAAAACGAAGCTGAGAATACTACCATTTGTATTCACAGATTGTAGCAACCTTTATCTAATATACATTAGATTAAAGTGATATTGTGTCTTGTGTTGTTTACTTATCCGCACCTTAATTTCTGCACACACAGGCACTTATCTGCTACACAGACTCAATCCAAGAAAAGTTCAAGAATCCATTCACCCCCCCCCCTCTGTATTCTTTTACCGTGTTCAATACTCAACAAGTGGTATCAGAGCGGGCTGTTTATTCAAAAACAGAGAAACGATCATGAGTTCGAATACACCAAAGACTACAGGAACGGTGAAGGTCCCTAAGTTTGATAAAGAAAACTTCAACCTCTGGAAGATAAAGATGATGTTGTTCATCAAAGCCTCTCATCCCTTGTATCCTGAGATTCTCAAGAATGGTCCTTTTGTTCCACAACAAGAGATACCAGAGAAGACTGTTGGAACCATAACAATCCCTAGAGCTTATGAGGCCAAGGATCCATCAAAGTGGACAGAGTCAGAAAGGGAGAAGGTTGCTCTTGACAGCCACCTCATGTTGCTCATCATTGATTCCATGGATATGTCAATGTTTGCAAACATTGCATCATGCACGTCTGCTAAAGAGATGTGGGATCACATTGAGGTGTTGTGTGAAGGGACTGATGAGGTTAAAGAAAACAGGAAACAGATATTGGTCACACAGTATGAAGCTTTCATGGCACAGCCCAAGGAAAGCATCACTGAGATGTTTGAAAGGTTTCACAAGCTAGTTACTGAGTTGCAGATGAATGGAAAGGTTTACAGCACCAAGGAGTTAAATATGAAATTTCTGTTGTCTTCACCAAATCATCTGGAGCAAAGAGTCATTTCCCTTAGAGAGAGAGATTTGAACAAAGTCACCTATGATGTACTCTATGGAGTCCTAAAGACTCATGAACTTGAGTTGCTTCAGAAGAGGGCTATCCAAGCAAACCAAGGTAGGATGATAAACACATCATGTGCCTTGATTGTCAACAAATCCATCCTGGACCTAGAAGCATCTACAAGCCAACTAAGGATAGAGGAGGTGGCAGATGATGAAGAAACTGAAGCTGGGGTGAGTGAACCTGTTGAGGAAAAGGAGGAAGAAGAAGAGGAGTTTTACACTCTGGAAGAACTTGATGGGATGGAAAATACTTCATATGCTTTCATGGCCAGAAAATTTCCAAACATCAGATTTAAAAGAAATCAACCCTTCAAACCCAAAACTCAAAACCATTCAGCCAACAAGAACAAGGCACCTGTGAAACCAAACAGAAATAAGTTCAAAACCGGTTATGTGGATAGGTCATCTGTAAGGTGTTATAGATGCAATGACCTAGGGCATTTTGCCAGTGAATGCAAGAAGCCCAAAAAGAAGGATAGAGATTATCTTGAGCTAGAAGCTAAGTATGAGGCCCTTCTGAAAAAGCAGACACATGGTAAGGCCTACATAGCTGAAGGGAAGTGTTGGGATGATTCTGAGAGTGATGAAGAGGAACAAGAATTCTGCAATTATGCCTTGATGGCCAACTCCAAGGATGACTCATCTTCATCTGATTCTCAGGTACCATCTCTCACTACTATAGACATGTCTGTTTCTGAATACAAATCCATGATTGAACAATTATCTGTTGAAATGTTTAATATTCATACTAGTATGACTGCTGCTAATGAGGAGATTGCTAAACTGTCTACTAGAAATGAAGTATTAACCAAAAAGAATGAGGAACTTGAGCTAACTGCTATGCAAGTAGAAAACCTTAAGAAAGAAGTTGAATATTTGGAGAACAAGGTTCTATGTGCTAGTCAAGTAGAGAAGGCTCTTAGGGATGAATTAGCTGAGAATGAATTCAAAATTAAAACTTTCAAGAAATCATCTGGTTTAGTGCAATCCTACTGTGAGAAAATTGAAGCTAAACCTAAAGCAGCTATTGGACTTGACTATGACTCTCTCACACAAAGGAAAGGCTATGCTGTCATCGAAGAGGACACAGCTGTTCATGAGAAAGTGCCCCACATTTTGAGAAAAACTGTAAATCCAATTTTTAAGGAATCAACATTTGAAATTGATGAGGGTGCCTTACTCATCAAGCAAATGTTGAATGATGAGGATGAGGCACAATCTAGTGAACAGCAAGCATCCTCTAAGGGTGAGAGTGCCAAGTCAAAGGCCAAGAAGCCAGTAGTCGATAGGCCAAGACCTAAGAAGTTTGTTAAGTTTGTATCAGCTGGGAAGAGTGAATCAGAAAAGGAAGTGACTAAAAAGAAACAGAACAGAAATGGCAAGTTAGGGATTAACAAGGATAACAACTATGCTTATATGTCTAATGCCCCTAGGAAAACTTGTCAGAACTGTTTCAGTACCAACCATCTAACTCATGCATGCAAGAAACCTGTTGGTAGTGTGTCTAAACCTTTCTATGATTGTTCTGTGCCTCTAAGACATAGAGATGCACCCTTCTGTGATAAATTTGACTGTATGCCATGCAATATGAATGTTATGACTAGTTGTTTTAATTTAAGAAGACAGTTCATTGATGGTTGTATCAGTCACAATTCTCACACACACTACACAAGGTCAAAGTCTTCAAGTCCTCCTAAAGCTAGGAAGGTACCTTTGTCACCTAAGTCTGAAACCTCAGGTTCTAAGACTTCCAACAGTGACAAGAAGACTGACACTAAGAAAGTTAACAAGCATGTTGTTTATGATAAAACTGTCTCTAAGTCACATGGACCCAAACTTGTTTGGGTACCAAAGGAAAAGTAATACCTTTGTGTTTGCAGGGCAAAGAAAGTGAGAAGAAGGTCATGTGGATTTTGGACAGTGGATGCTTAAATCATATGACTGGTGATATGGCCCTGCTATCACAGTATGAGGAAAAGGCTGGCCCAATGGTTGCTTTTGGAGATGACAGCATGGGTAACACATTGGGATATGGCAAGCTGAAAGTTGGAAATGTCATCATTGAAGATGTAGCACTAGTCAAGGGGCTCAAGCATAATCTGTTAAGTGTTGGTCAGTTTACTGATAGAGGATTCAAAGTGAATTTTGACAAAGATGAATGTTTGATCACCCACAAGAAGACTGGTGATTTTGCTCTATCTGGAGTAAGGAAGGGAAGCCTGTTTGTAGCCAATATGGACTCTGCAAACAAGGACAAAATTTGTTGGTTTTACTCAAAAGCATCAAATGAAGATTGTTGGCTGTGGCACAAGAAACTATCACACCTGAACTTTAAGGCCATTAATTCTCTAGTCAAAAGAGAGTTAGTGAGAGGCATGCCCACACTTGAATTCTGCCAAGAAGGAGTGTGTGAGGCTTGTCAAAAAGGAAAAATGAAGAGATCAAGCCACAAGTCAAAGACAGTGACATCTGTAACCAAGCCACTACAACTTATCCATATGGATTTGTTTGGGCCTGTTAACATAATGTCACTTGGAAGAAAGAAGTATGCCCTGGTAATGGTTGATGATTTTTCAAGGTATACATGGGTAGAATTTCTGGCATCAAAAGATGAGGCTCCACAAGTAATCATTGAGCATATAAAGAAAGTTGACAAGGAAGCAAAGGCAAACGATGCAAGTGTGATTGCATTGAGGAGTGATAATGGAACAGAGTTCAGAAATGCCACACTTGAAGCATTCTGCAAAGAGAATGGCATTTCTCAGCAATTCTCAGCTCCAAGGACTCCACAACAAAATGGAGTTGTTGAGAGAAAGAATAGAACTCTAATTGAGGCTGCTAGAACAATGTTACTTGATGCAAAAATGCCCACATGTTTTTGGGCTGAGGCTGTGAGCACTGCATGCTATATTCAGAACAGAACCCTCATCAACAAAAACACTGGAAAGACTCCTTACAACTTGATGACTGGAAAGAAGCCTACACTGAAGTATATTCATACTTTTAGAAGCAAATGCTTTGTACTTAAGGACAATTCTGAATATGTTGGAAAGTTTGATGCAAAAGCATTTGAAGGAATTTTTCTTGGCTATTCTATGGAAAGAATTGCATACAAGGTTTATGTCATCAGTCAAAAGAAAGTTATGGAAAGCACAGATGTAACATTTGATGACAGCAAACTACCTGGACTAGAAGAAGCCAATGATGAAGACAAAGATCCATTGAAGTTTGATAATCTGGATGATTCTGATGAAGAGACTGAAACTAGAGTTGAAACTCAAGTTCAACAAACTCAAGTGAATAATGATACAAGAGAAGAATTTGTGCCAATCAATAGTGAAGAAACAAGCATCCAAGACACACCTGTGAGTAATGGCAACTTCACAGGGGGAGGAAATGAGGATGATCATGATGAGGATGATGAAGCAACATCAAGGATGAGAAATCAGGCTGAACACTCAAGGAAATGGGATAGATCACACACTGCAGAGCAAATCATTGGAGATCCTAATGCAGGAGTAAGGACTAGGAGAGCAACTCAAAATGAGTGCCTCTATGGATGTTTTCTATCACAAGTTGAGCCTAAGAAACTTGATGATGCATTGTTGGATCCAGATTGGATTATTGCCATGCAAGAGGAGCTGAATCAATTTGAAAGGAATAAAGTATGGGAACTTGTGCCTGCACCAAAGAATAGAACCATTGTTGGAACAAAATGGGTTCTGAAGAATAAGATGGATGAAGATGGTGTAATAATAAGAAACAAAGCAAGGCTGGTTGCAAAAGGATACTCTCAATAGGAAGGCATTGATTATGATGAGACATTTGCCCCTGTTGCTAGATTGGAAGCCATTAGAATATTCTTGGCATTTGCTGCTCATTCAAACTTTAAAGTTTATCAAATGGATGTCAAGAGTGCATTTCTAAATGGAGAGTTGGAAGAAGAGGTTTATGTGCAACAACCACCTGGCTTTGAGGATCCACATTTCCCAGAATTTGTCTACAGATTGCTTAAGGCACTGTATGGACTTAAGCAAGCTCCAAGAGCATGGTATGATACTCTATCACAATTTCTTCTTGAAAATCAATTCACTCGAGGCACATTGGACAAGACACTGTTTTACAAGAAGCATGGTGATGATATGATCCTAGTTCAAATCTATGTGGATGATATCATTTTTGGTTCTACAAATGAGAAACTGTGTGAGAAATTCTCTAAACTCATGCAAAGCAGATATGAGATGAGTATGATGGGAGAGTTGACATTCTTTCTAGGGTTGCAAGTCAGTCAAAGGAAGGATGGTATCTTTATCAGTCAAACCAAGTACATCAAGGATTTATTGAAAAAGTTTGACTTGGAAGATTGTTCACCTGCCAAGACACCCATGGCCACTGCCACTAAATTGGATGAAGATGCTAAAGGCAAGAGAGTAGATATCTCAGTCTACAGAGGCATGGTTGGTTCTCTACTCTACCTCACTGCAAGTAGGCCAGACATCATGTTTGCTACATGCTTGTGTGCAAGGTTTCAATCAAATCCAAAGGAATCACATTTGATTGCAATAAAAAGGATCTTTAGATATCTGAAGGGCACTCCTAACTTGGGATTATGGTACCCTAAGGACACAGGGTTCAATCTGGTTGGCTACTCTGATGCTGATTATGCTGGATGCAGAGTGGATAGGAAAAGCACCTCAGGAAGCTGCCAGTTTCTTGGACAAAGGTTAGTTTCTTGGTATAGCAAGAAGCAACAATCTGTGTCAACTTCTACAGCTGAGGCTGAATACATAGCTGCTGGAAGTTGCTGTGCTCAAGTGCTTTGGATTAGAAATCAACTTAGAGATTATGGACTTGTGTTGGAAAGAATTCCAATCATGTGTGACAACACAAGTGCAATCTCTATAGTTGCCAATCCTGTCAATCATTCTAGAACAAAGCACATTGACATCAGATATCATTTCATAAGAGAACATGCAACTAATGGAACCATTGAGTTGCATTATGTCTCTACAGATAAACAACTAGCTGATATATTCACTAAGCCATTAGATGAAGCCACCTTCACAAGGTTGGTAAGTGAGATTGGAATGCTGAATTCTTCAGATTCTGGCTAAGTGAATACATCATCTAGATTGTTGCAGCAGTAAACACTTACTTTATCTAAATCCTCAATATTTTTGAAGTAAGTGTTGGCTGAAATATGATTTATAAATATTTCAAATCTGTTGCATATGTTGAAAATCATATTTTTATTAACTCAAAATTTCTATGAAATTTTGAGAAAATCACTATTTGGTTTGCTAGGATATTTTTCAATGAATATGTCTGGTAAATTTTTACAAGATAGTGAAAATCAAATTTTTATGAGTGATGGGTATAGTTCGATAAGTCAGACTTCTCGAATGATTCACTATTCGACATCTCTAATAAGTCTCATTAGAGTACTCTTGAGTTCTCGAATATAGTCTTTCTGAGATATCGAATAGAGGAATTCTAGACTTCTCGAATATAGTAACTGAGTTCTCGAATGATTGAGTTCTCGAACACTATATTTGAGTTCTCGAATCATTTGAAAAGGCTGAATTCTCGCTGAATTTTAACCGATTTTGGATTTTTATCTAAAAATTTAATTCACTCATAAAAACACATTTTATTTAATTTAGAACTATTTCTAAGTTAGATAACTGCCAGCTGTGAGTTTCTATCTGCTTGAGTTATCGATTAAGCCATTCTTGACTTCTCGAATAGTTGTTTTCTACTTCTCGAATGCCTGACTTGTCGATACAAAACAGTCTGCTAATCGACAATTCAAGTACTTCATACTTATACAATCTCACATCTATTCGATTCATTTCATTCGATTTCTCAAGCATCTACACTCTCTAAACCCCTGAAACCCTAGCTACGAAAAGCCAAATTTCTTCTTCAACCTTCAATTTCTTTTCTCTCTTCTACACGAATGGCAACAGTAAAGTTCAACACCAACTTCATCGCTCTCACTAGTGATGTTGAAGCACCCAATGCAAATTTCAAGTGCTTTGTGAAATGGATGGCTGAGTCATATATCAAGGATGCACTCTCTGCCAACCCAACTCTGTATCTCGATATTCTGGAACAATTCTGGAGTACTGCTATTGTGGAGGTTGTAGCCCTGGAAAACGCAATCACTTCCTATGTCATCTACTGCAAGGTTCAAGATAAGGAAATCACTATCACTACTGCAGACATGAACCAAGCACTAGGACTACAACAAGAGTCATTTGACAGAATTGCCACTAACGCAGAGTTGGAGGAATTCTTTGAGTTCATAAACTACTCAGATGGGATTAACCTTGGAAAGCTAAACAGAAAGAATCTGAGAAAGGAGTGGAGCTATGTGTTTGCAACTCTTCTCCAAGTCTTCACTGCCAGGAAATCAAGCTTTGATCAAATCAGTGCACCTGTGCAGCAAATTGGATATGCTTTGGCCTATGGAAAGAAGATAGATGTTGGCCAAATCATACTTCAAGAATTATATGGGAGACTTGGTAAGAACACAACCAAGAGAGGTACTGATATTTTCTTCCCTCGCTTTATTCAATCTGTACTTAATTATAAAAATGCTTCATTGATTGAATTGCCTGGGATTGATAAAAATAAAATAGGCTATCCTAAGTCCATGACCAAACTCATTTTTGGTAACTTGGAAACTAGGAATGATGTGGATGTAAGACTGAACATAACTCCCCATATGGAGAGTTTGTTTAGGACTTACCCCCACAACATGCCAACATTTGATGCAAAATCTAAGTTAGCACAGCCCAAGCAAGTAGAACAAAATGCTAACCCAGGGCCTGCTAACCAACCCTCTCAACCAAACACTCTACCTCTTACTGAGCCAACTGCATCATCCTCTCAAAAGGGTGATGTTAGTAAAAAGAAGAGAAAGGAAGTAATGTCTGCACCTTTAAATATCTTGTCTGAAGCAGCATTAGCTGTTGAATTAGGTCTAGGAAGTGAGGAATCTGAGTTACCCTTGCACAGAACAAAGAAGAAGAAAACTAAGACCACCTCTTCAGTCACACAAATGGCTGAAGTTGTAAAATCAGGGGCACACAGCTCACTAGATGTATCCTCTCAACAGGGTGCACCTATAGAATCAAGCATTCTCCCCAATGCACCCTCTTGTATAGAGTCAGCACATGAGAGTGATAAGGCTGGCACAACAATGAGTGGAGAGCACATCACTTTTGAAACTCCCTCTATCTCTCAGGGGGAGTTGCCAGAATCTACTCTAAAACACACTTCTCTTCCAGAATCTATCTCTGAAATTTCTTTGGAACCTGCAACTCAGACAACTGAGATGCAAGGTATTGATCATCAAGAATCCTTTTCGCTTGATGAGCCAATAATTTCAAGTGACTTAGTGCATGACACTTTGTTCACCACTCAGAACCCACATTTAGATGGTGAGGGAATGCATGCTGAGGCATATCCTAATGACACCATCACAAACACAGAGGTTCCCCTAGTTTTTACTAGAGACTCTGTGCCTGTGTCAACTGCTGGTGTAATTCATCCCACTTCTGTGGTGACACCAGTAGTAGAGTCAATCCATCCGGTTACAGAAGTTGCATCTGTAACTGAGGAGACTAGCTTGCCTAGCTCTAGCTCTGACTTCATGTCAACATGGCTAAAGCCTGTGCAACATGACAGTGCTTCAGGATCAGGGTCTGTTCCACAACAATTGACGGTTGAAGCACTTCAAAGCTTAATTGTGGATCAGATTCCTGAGTTCACAAAGATTGCTCAGCACCTTCTCACTGCAGACATGCCCAATCCAGACTATGAGGCTATTCTGTTATGCCATAGGGATGATGTGGAAGTGCAGAAGTCAAAGATCATTGATGATGCTGAGAGAGATGGCAACATAGATGCCTGGTTGCAAGGAAAATATGATATTACTCTCGATGAAGCACTTCAGTATCTCAGGGAGGAATACATCACTTCACTGGGCTCCAATGCAAAATCCCTGTCACCTGGTGAAGTGTATGAAGCTGTAAATGACTCCTACAAGGGTTTCCTCAAGGCTGCACACTATCTTGGCAAGGGAGTCAAAACTGAAGTCAACAGGGTGTGTGATAAGACAGCCACTTCAGTAGCAGAAGTCAAGAGGGCCTTTGATGCTAAATTTCCTCAATTGGACAGTGTGTTCAAGGACATCAAACACTGCAACTCTACCTGCACTCAGGTGGACAATGGGCTGGCTGTGCTAAAAGATGCTGTCACAGGTCTGGGGCATCAATTTCAGAATCTATCTGACCAGACTACAGATGCCAATGCCATGCTGAGGATAATGTTCAAAAATCTTTATGGAGATAGACTAGTGACTGATGTCCCTGTGCATGAATTGTCTAAATATGAAGTGAAGAGGCTGCAGGATCAATCTTTATCTGGCTTCAAGGCCAATGAGTTATTCACTAAGGTCAACACTCTTGAGCAAGAGGTAGCTACTCTCACCAAGACCAATGCTCATCTCACAGAAAAGGTTGCATTGCTAAATGATCAGTTGGACACTCAAGCATCCACCACAACTGATGTCCTTCTGCATCAACAATCCATGTTAGCTGCAATGATGAAGCATATGGGTCTCCCTCTACCTGATGAATCTTCACTCCCAAAGGACATTTCTACAGCCTCTGTGCCTGACAACAAGCCTAAGGGGGAGAAGAAGGCTAGGAACTCAAATTCAAAGGGGGAGACAAAGGGAGAGAAAGGCATAATAATAATCAAAGAGGGTGGTCAACAAAGGGCTTCTAAGTCTCTAGCAAATGTGCCTGGCAAGGGAAAAGCCAAAGTAGATGAGCCTCCATCTATCTTGCAAGTTGTCACCTTACCAACTGTGCACATCACTACTCCTGGAGGACAAAAGCAATCCATAACTACCACAGTGGTTGCAGGGAGTATGCCATCTGACAAACCTCCAATCTCTATATCTGAGAGTGCCAAGCCTGTAGAAGTCAAAGTTGTTACTGAGGCCAAGCTACAAGAAGTTGCTAACTCCAATGACTATCATGATAAAGCCTTCTTGGAGTTTCTGAAAGCCATAAGGGAACAGGTTGGTGACACTCAGTTTTATCTGAGGGAGGTGAAGAAGCAGATAGACTACATCACTGTCATCCCCAAGAAAGTCAACACTATATGGGTCAAGGAGATAGTGATGGTTTCCAAACTAAAAATATGGCATCTAACATACCAGACTCTACAAGACCTAAAGCACTCAGAGATAGATGCCATACTTGAGATCATTGAGAAGAAAAATGAGAACAGCAAGAGTCTGTTTGATGATTTGAGGAATGGTCAACCTACAAGGCTACCAGAAGTGATCAAGAAGCCATGGACAATTATTTATCAGTCTGGTACCAGAATTGAAGATATCAAGCAATTGGTCATTCCTCATGATCTCACCTCCAGAAATCACAGACTGATCATTGCTATCATTGATCAATTACAGAAGAAGGTTGGAGCCAGAAATGCTGAAGAAATTGAGGCACTGCATATCCTCAGAACCTATATTGCAACTGGTGAAATTCCAGAGATGGCTCAACCTAGGAGAAATAAGGATGATGATTCTGAAGACAAAGGTGATGGGAGGAGAAGACATCACAGGAGAGATAAGGGTGATGAAGATAAGAAGAAAAAGGGGGACAAGGATGAAAAGGATGATGATGACCAGGGTAAAACATATGTGAGAAAGAGTGGAAGACAGCAAGCCTTAGGCAATGCTAGCAGTAATCTCACCACAACACAAGACTCTAAGTCTAGGGTGAATACTGTTAGTAGTGACCTAGCAAAATCTACATCTATGGCTTCTGCAACTGTCTTACCATCTCAAGAAAAGAAGAAGATTCAAGTCAAGAAACCATGTGTATGTTTCAGAAAGCAATCTGCTAATGGAATACTACTATGGTCTACCAACCAAGGTCAGAGATTTCTGCCAAGCAACCATGTCAAGAGGATAAAATTTAAACATGCTGCAAGGAGAGTAAAGCTATCCAAATCTAGAGCCCTAACAATCATTCCAGGATTAAAGCTCCAGCCACTTGATGAAGACTTTGATGAAGAGCAACTGCTATTTCTAAGAGCTCAAAAGATATGCTATGCTGCAATTGTGGATGACCACCTTGTAATCAAGTACACTGATGGGAAAGAAATGAAATTCAAACAAGGGGGTTGTCAACATTGGGGTAAATTGTATGAGATAGAAAGAATCATTGCATTGCTGGATTCTAAGGACAAGGTGGAGAAAGTATGGAAGCTGGAATTGATTGACTTTGTGAAAATGAAGAAAGAATATGCTGAGAAGATAAGGAAGGGCTGCTATGAGAAATGGTTAGAAAGGGAGGAAGAAATTGATAGACTGGAGATTGAAGCAGAAAAGCTAAGGGCAAAGGGATTGTGTAGAGTTCAGTTTGATCCCTATGTGGTGAAGTATAGGAGGAGAAATGGAGACAATGTCAATATAAGAATGAACCTACTCAGTCACTATCCTGCCAACATTCTGAAGCCAGTGCTTGAAGGTTTCAAAAACTCTATTATGATTGAAGAATTGGATGCTATGACAGAAATCAAGAGAGCAGTAGATGAGATTGCAAGAAAGGAGAAAGAAAGGAAACAGAAAGCATATGATGATCTACAAGCCAAGGCAATGGAGATGCAATCAAAAGAAAACGGCTAGTACCTCATCATACTGTAAGAAGTATTTATCTTGTAATTTCATTTATGTGTTCAATCAAATCACATACCTGTACTTTTAAAAGTTTTATCTTTAATGTATGTTAGGCTTGTTATCAGACATGAAATTTTGACTAAGGGTCTCACTCACAATTTGGGGGAGATTGTTAGTTACAGAGGCATGCCTGTATACATCTAATAACAAGCCTAATTGTTTGTAATGCTTTGCATTACTTACTTGACCTCTTAACTGAGGGAACCTCTAGTTGTAGAGTTTCTGTTTGTATTGTACTTGTAATAGGCATCAAATCCTAGTGGTGTAACTGTACAAATAGAGTCTAGAATAATGCTTGAAAGAAGTTCCATGGTTCATGCCTCAAGCAAGGAGTTAAAGACTGCCAAATAATCACAGTTGGGATTTGAAGAAATGAAGAATTTGCCTAAGTACCAATTCGAGAAGTATATTTGTCTATTCGAGAAGTCCAGCATTCGAGAAGTCAGAGATTCGATATCTCAAGACACTATTCGATATCTCTGAATACACTGTTCGATATCTCATTCGATATCTCAGGGATTCGATATGTCTACTACTCTATTCGAGATCTCAAGAAGTCAACAAGTCAAGATGGTATTCGAGTTCTCAAAGAGTCAACAAGTCAAAGTTCCATTCGATATCTCAAAGACTCAGAAAGCTATTCGACAACTCGAGGATTCGATAAGTCAAATGCTCTATTCGACAACTCAAGGAATCCTGATGGAAAAGAGCTATTCGAGAAGTGGTTCGATATGTCACTATAACAGTATTCGAGAACTCAGAGTTATCGATCAAGTCAATTCTAGTTCTCGAATCACTTACTTAGTCACTTCTCGAATACATTCTTGGAGACAAAATACTGAAGAAATTGTACAAGTCAGAAACCTGCAACAAGCCAATGCACTTTATGGACCACAACCTGTAACGTGCTCTGGAAAGCCTACAAGGAAGCTTGGAGAGATATAGAAGAGACAAGGAGCTAAAGAAGTGGATCTAAACAGGCTTTGCAAAGTCAAATCTGTAACCGTTTGGACACTTACTCAAAAAGGATAGACAGACTAGAAAGTAATGTGTTTTAGCTCCTTATTTGTAGTAAGCAGGCTGTATCCATGTTCTATAAGGACACAGCCTCACTTCATAACTTAGTAACTTTGTGAGTCAAGTTTTTCATACACTGTAAGCTATATCTCTCTGAGAAAAACGAAGCTGAGAATACTACCATTTGTATTCACAGATTGTAGCAACCTTTATCTAATATACATTAGATTAAAGTGATATTGTGTCTTGTGTTGTTTACTTATCCGCACCTTAATTTCTGCACACACAGGCACTTATCTGCTACACAGACTCAATCCAAGAAAAGTTCAAGAATCCATTCACCCCCCCCCCTCTGTATTCTTTTACCGTGTTCAATACTCAACAACCAGGTGAACTATTTGGATGATACTAGTGATTTTCTTCAAGAGACCGAAGAATTGTGAAAGCAAGGATCGGGTGACTCAACATGTGTAAAAGCACTCGTGGTGGTATAAGCAGATTTGGTATCCATACTATTTGGATGCTACTAGTGATTTTCTTCATGCTGTTCTTTTTTCAAATGAAGAATGAGAATGCTAGAATCAAAAGAATCACAAGATTCATCGTTTATTCATTCACTAAGCCACATACATTCATTCATTAATTCAAACTGATATAAGCACATTCATTCCAATTGATCTAGACCAATAATGAAAATTACAATCATTCTACCTTTGCATCATCATTTCCAATTGATTTAATCGAAGAATGAAAAACAAACAACAATAAAAAAATAGAAAAACATTTCCACTACGAAACTTTATTCTTCAGCTATTTCACTTGCTCATTGTACTCATCTCGAATTGTCGGGTTAAGTATCAAAATGGTCACTGAAGTGGAAGTCATATATCAATTCATTCACCGATATTTACGGGGTATCATCTGAATTATTAAAGTCATAATAAATATTAAATGGATATCTTTAAAATGTACTCAAAAAGTAAAAATAATTTTTCATTGAGTTCTACACATTTTTCTTGAATGTTTCCATAACCAAACGAAAGGTTAATAATTCTAGTTTTTCTGATAATATATTTAGATTTTTAAAAATTCTTTTACTATTTATTTTTAATTTTATTATCATTTTCCTTCTTTTAATTAAAAATAAATAGTAAATAATTTTTTTAAATTCTAAATATATTATCAAAAATACTGGAATTCATAATCTTTCATTTGATTATAGTAGCATTTAAGAAAAATGTGTAGAACTCGATGAAAAATTATTTTTATTTTCCGAGTACATATATACAGGTATTTATTTTATATTTATTATGAATTTAATGATTCAAATGATACCCCGTAAAAATCGATGAACAGATTAATATTTGGCTTCCATAACCACTTTGATACTTAACCCTCTCTCGAATTGCCACTAACTCTATGATGTGCATCATCTTTCCTTCCTATGCGCCTTCTTATACCATTAATCATAGCTTTGCTTCGAGCATCGAACTTTGATTCCGCCTAACGATCTGTAGCCATTTGTAGCCAGAAATAGCACATGTTAGAAACTTAGGACCCGGATTATAATCAGTCCACGATATCTTCTCCACTACCCAGTTTCTGCAAAAACGTTCTTGGTCATTTTTTGGATCAATTGAAGGAGAGGTTTGAGGTTTATTTGAAATTTAGGTTATATTCAATTGAATTGGATAAATACAAGCTATACATACTTTTATACACATAATAATGACGTTGGAAATAGACTGAAATATTTAGAGACCATAAAATGTCCTTATTGTCATTAACAGCGTTTAGCTCATTAACACTGTTTAGCTGGAGTGGAACCCTTTGTTGGTTTTAAAATGATTTATTGTCACATGTGTTTGTGTACACTTAAATTTTTCAACTTAGTTTTAGTTCAAAAAATTTAAGTACTTTCAATGTACTTTTGTTTAACTTATTTTTTTTTTCATATCAATTTTTATATATTTGAATCAACTTTTACTTGTATTATATTTTTTTACATGTATTTGTATTTTATACTCTTATATTGTGTTCAAAATTAATCAAACAGATACAACTAAGTTAAAATTAAAATTATCACTTTTCAATTTAAAGGAGTAAATTACACTTGAAATTAACATTTTTTAAATTAATCCAAACGAGCTCTTACCCTCTCCAACCCCCACCAACCTTATGTTCTTCCCAACTTCCCAGGTGTAAACAAGGATTAATAATTAGCAATGAGAATTAATGAATGCTCAATTAGATCGGCATACTTTTTTTTTTTTGAAATAAAGGTGTTAATTCAATAATAAAAAACCATACTGCATCTACATCAATGATCGAGTCGAACAAACAGTAATTTGCAAATCGGAATATTTTTAAAAGATTGTAGTGATATTGATATGTTAGTTCTATATATTATTTCAAAATAACCGGTAGTTAATTTTAAAAATTAAATTGACAAAATATTGTTTTTGGATCAATTGAAAATTTTCTAATAAATCAAGATTTTTTAGAAGAACAGTTAAGATTAGACATTTTTCCCTTTGCAATTTTTTAATACAATTTGATAATAATTAAAAAAATAAAAAACTTAGTTTTTTTTCAAATTCCATTTGCAATTATGAGATTTTTCAATTTTACTTTTGAAAAAGTCTCAAATTAGTACTATGTACGTAATTTGTACTTTTTCTTTGATATTGTTACGCGCTAAGAAATGTAAAGAAATTATTTGGTACATTTCAAAATCAATTTTTTGAAAATGCATTTAGAAGTTAGTATTTTTCAAATTCCTAATTATTTGTCATTTTAACTTTTTACATGTACCATCTTACAATATTTTATAAAAAAAAATTAATAAACAATTATATTTAATAAAATTCTAACATATATAATGAATTCTAATTTAATTTAATTCTAATATGAATAGTATATTAAAATTTTTGAAGCAAATTAAATATAAAATTAGTTATTTTGTAGTTATAATCTTATTTTAAAATATGTGTAAAAGGTCAAAGTAGGAATCTATATGTTAGAGGTCCATCTATCTAACCCGTTTATTTGGGCCCAAGGTGAAGCCTGACGGCCCGAACGATGCAAGCACAAAGGGGAAGGCCTGACATTTGTGAGGACGATGAGCCTAAATAGGACGAAGGCCCAGACAAATAGGCGTGTGTCGATCGTGGTCCAATTGGGTCACATATTCACCACAGAGTGGAAGCTCCCTACAATCCCCTCCATGATCTCCTAGAAATGAGAATAGAAGAACATGTTTGGGTATCCACTTAATCACCACCACACACAAGCTCTTTTACGTTCTATCGTACTTACACCTAAAATCGACTGACTTATTCTCACACCGGAGGTGAATCGGGGGACCAATCCCTCGCATTCTTTTCTTGCAGGTCCGACCGAAGGTGACCTGACAGAAATCTGGTAGTAAAATTTGATGTCGTCTATGGGAACATAGAAGAACATTTGTGTTGTGAATTAGAGCATACCAGAAGCTATGACGAATGAATAAACACCAGAAAATGAGAACTCCATCCTGGCCGGAGGCAGTCGCCCTCCTCCAATCACGCCAAGGGTGCTTACTTTTGAGGAAGAAGGACCTATACCCTCCCCTGAAGAACAGAAGCAGATGCTCTTGAAATGGCGAGAAGAGCAAAAAGCCAAGGGGAAGCAAAAGGAGAGGGACAACGAAAGGAACAACAGAGATGCGGAGAGATTAGTTAAGCAAAGAGAGGCCGATCGATTGAAGTTACAAGCCCTTAAATTCCAAATAGGGGAAATTGAACTCCAGGAGAGAGCACTTCCTGAAGCTCTGGAGACTTAAATCCCGGAGAATGAAACCCGAAGGGAGAAAAGGGGTAGAGACGATCAAGACGAGTCTTCAGACTTCTGATTCAGAGGAAGATGATCTGCATATGCGAGACAAAATCAAGAGGATAGAGAAATATATGTTTGGGGAAAGGAAGGTCAACCATGAACCAGTGGTGACGGAAGATGTTGAGCAGTACTGACCGCCCCCGGGGAGACAGTTCCCAAAGATGCACGAGTTCAGCGGGAAGGGTGATCCCGAAGACCACTGTGAGAAATATGAATCCCTAATGACTAGTATGAGACACTGTGATATGTTGGTCCCGGAGTATTGCAGAAGGGGGAGTTGAATGCAATACTGATAAAATTGAATCTTTAAATCAACAACGAAGATGAAGATTATAGATTATCAGTAGATGTATGCAAGCAATAAGTGAAACAAGATTTCTCACAAAATAAATGTTTTATTTATCTTGTGCGAAGTGTTGCTACAACCTGGAGAGAGAGTTTCTCCAGCTTCGATATCTCAAGAGATACAATTTGCACACCCATGTGACTTTCCTAAATTGCTATACAGACAGGATAAACCTTATAAGTAAAGCAACCTAGATTCTTTCTATTTCTAGCTAATAAAATTCTAGTAGATGTGGATATTACATACACCTCGAATTGACCAGCCTTGTCTTGTGAATCTCTTAAGCTTCTGTCGTAGTCTTTGCAGGTCTGCTACAAATGATAGAGTATTGCAGCAAATCTGTTTCTTGAACATGTAACCTGTCACGGGCTTTGACTGAGAAAATACCCAAATAAAATAATTCAAGGTGACAGTAACCTTAACCGCAGAGTCTGCTGTCAAAGGAATATTCAGTGGTTGACAGTACGAGCTCCCGCCAATGTTGCTGTCGGAACTCCAGACTTGCTGTCAAGTGTGAGAATGTTACTGACCCATGCTTCAGCCAATGTTGCTGTCAGATGTAGCTTTGTCATGACTTTGCAACATTTGTCTTCTTGTAACTTTACTGTCAAGAACATGACAGTAACTTTTATTCTTGCTGTCTTCTGGATGTATTCCTTGAGGCTTGAACAAATGTATGAACTTCTCCCAAATCATACAATTATTACATGACATCAATTATTCGAATACAAAGACATACTCTGGTGTGACAGTATGTTCAACTTAGTAAAAACTAAGTACAGGGAAATATAGTTAAGTTGTCTCTATGCTATCACCCATAAATCCCAACAATCTCCCACAATTTGTTTTTATGGACAATAACAACAAATTTACAATCAAAACGTGATGACAACTTAACTAACATAGATCAGAATAGTTGAAATACCATATCTGATAAATGTTAAGAAAAATCTAGAACATGAAGCTTATGAATTAACTACAAATCAATTGCTCCTATTGAATGAGCAAATCAGAGATTAACTTAGCTTGATTTTAGCAGTCTCTAATTGTTCAGATTTTTCCCTCTCTTCTGAGAGATTCATTTCTTGATTTCCTGAGGTCTTCAACTAAAGCTTTTTCTTCTGGTGATCTAGCATCATCTTCAATGTCTTCAATGTACCCTTGAATCACTCGAGAAGGAAATACTTCAACATCTTTAGATCAAACCAAGTTTCAAAATCATATGTGTATGTTCTGAACTTCATAATTCCTTGGATAAACTTGAACCTCCTTCCAGGAAAAGCATTCAAGGATTCTCTTCTTTTTCTGTCTAGCTTTGGATCTTCATCTCTCCTTTGATCAAATATAACCTCTAGTTCCCAAGCAACTAGCATTTCAAGCTTATGAACTGATCCAACAACTTTCCAGTAGAGATCCTTCAATATACTGGTCCTCAGCTTATGAAAACTATCAACATAGATTTCTTGCTTGTCATCCTTGATTCTCAGAGGATCATCCAGTACACAGGGCTGATAACCTGCTTTCTCACTAAATAGCCTATTGATTTTCTTGTAGCTTTCCTTCAGTTGAGCTTCTATATCTTCAGCACTTTGTTTGGTAGATGTGGCAGGTTTGGTAGGTTTGGTAGATTAGGATGATTTAGCTTTAGCAGCCTAAGCAGCTTATTCTGCTTCATATTCAGCCATGCTAACCTTTGTAAAAGGACGATGTGCTTCTATAAGGTCCACATCAGGCATTGGTTCCCCATCAGAACTAACTTCAAGGTATGCATCATCATGTGCTCTCCAGTCACCATACTTCTCATAAAATTCAGCATATCTTTGAGCATGGTATTCTTTGACATGCTCTAAGATACTGCTGGAAACATCTTGGTTTGTTTCCATGAGAGTGATCATCCTTTCCAGAACGAAGAAATCAATTCTTCTCCTTACCTTTATCGTTTTGCATGAGAGATCATGCATGTCTACCACATGTGAAACTATCTCCATAGTGAAGTCTGGTTCTACAGTTATGCATGTAGTTCCACAGTCCTTGAGATCATACTTGCGTACGTTTTTGTTGACTGGGTCCAGTTCCATTGAGACAGATGTAATGCTCCCATCAATTGAATTTTTCAATAGTTCAAAACTATTTACTTTTCTCTTATCAATGGGCTTCTCTGTCAAAACTGATCCATGCTTCTTCTTTCTTGCTGCTGCAACTGTCTTCCCTTTTATCTTGGTTGTACGATAGACTTGTGCTCTTGTCTTTCTTCAGTTAGATATGAAATTCTTAACAAGATTTCGTACCTTGATAGTTTCTTCAAGTTGACCCTTAACAACATCTTTTATGACAGCAACTTTGACAGCTTCTTTCGTTTGGCTCTTGACAGCATCTTTCACTTGAGTGTCTTCAGCCATTCTGACAATATCCTTGTTGAGAGTATCTTTTTCAACATTAAAGCATTCAACTACCAGTCTCAAGATACTTGCCTCCATGGCTTCAAGAATTTCTAACTCCCCTTCATCATTGACAGCATCTTTCTTTTTAGTACTGGGAGTTTCTTGCTCTTCTTAGGTAGCATCCATCTGAGTTTGTGTAGCAACATTCTCAGATGCTTCTCTGCTAGAACTCCTGATTTCTCTAGGTCCACCACTTCCTCCAATTTCATCCTCATCATCATCCAAAGTATCGTCATAGTTGCAGCTTCCTCCCATCTTGGCATTAGCATCAAAGATCAGCTTCTTTATGATTGATCTAATTTCCTCATCTCTTTTTGCTAACAACTTGTGAATATCCTTGACAGCTTTAACCTTATCACTGGTGATACTGGATTTGAGAAGTTTCTTCAGCACTGTCATGATTGTTTCAGTGCTTAGTCCTAGGACCTTATCCAATGGTAAGAAATCCAACCTTCTTGCTCCTGTCTTTGTGATCCTTCTAAAACACACACCATAAGGATTTTGAATCACCTCAGGGAGTTTGTCTTCAACCATCCTTTTAATTTGTGCTATCAGACTATCATTGAACGTTGTTGAATTTTTGACTACCAAGGTTCCAAGGACTTGGAGTACTCTAGCATGCAGACTTTGTAAAAGTTGTATTGTGATGAATATGGTCAAACGATTCTTCAGATAAACCTGAACAGCCTACCTTCTTTCCAAATTGATTCTCACAGAGATACTTATTACTTTGCTCTTCAGTGTTGATGTCAATTTTGTAAAAGCTCCCGCTGCTTCACTAATTGATTCATCCACCAACTTACTGAAATCTTCATCTTTGTTGTTCAAAGTACTCTCCATGTGATCAACCATCATCAATTCTGCATCTTCAAGGGCATATTCACTTCCATCTGACCAAGTAGTTCCAGTAGATATGTTCACATACTCAGGCATTTTGCCTTTGCCTTTACCCAGAGTATTTTGAATTTCTTTTTCTCTCCATTCCTTCTACAACTTCTGGAATGGAGCTTCAACTTCCTCAGGATTTGGCTCATTGATTTTTAGTGGAGGCAATACTGTTCTTTTAGACTTTTGAGTCCCCTTTAATTGCTTCAACACTTCTTTAGATAACATCATTGCCTCACCATCTATTTTTCCTTCAATCAATTCACCATCTCCAGCTGCCTTTAGTTCTTCACCAAAGTTTCTTTCTTCTTTCTCTTGCTCCTCCTCACTTTCATCTCCATCTTCTTCCAATTGCTCCCCCTCACTTCTTGACTCCCCCTCACCTGTAGCTCCACCTTGTTTCTCCTTCTCTACCACGTTTGCTTCATTCTGATCTACCACCTTCTCTCCCTTACCCTCATTCTGATCTACCACTTTCTCCCCCTTAGTTGAGTTGGCAACACTAAGGATGACAGAGAATGAAAGAAGAGTTTGTTGAATATCAGCAAAACCAGTAGCTACCATAGTGGACAAAGCATCAAGTTTAGCTTCCATGGATGCACATCTGCCCTCAAGGGCTTCCAACCTTGATTCAGCTTGTTTAGAAGGACCACCAGTTCTCAACCTTTTTGGATATAAAGGAAGAGACTAGGGCAAGGAGGCTATAGGGTTTCTCACACACTCATTATTTTTGTGAGTGATCTCATCACTCCTCACCGAATGACTCTCAAGGCCTAGTGCCTTGGTGTGTGGGGTTCCCTCAATTTCACTCTGGACATGCTCAAGTCCCTCACATTTTGCCAGCTCGTTTGGCTGCCTCTCATTTTTATGCTCACCTCTCTTTTCTTTTATCCCACTTTTTCTTTTCGCTCCCTTACTCATCCTAGATGCATGGGTATGAGCAGTACTTGCATGCATTTTAGTTGAAGAAGTAGAAAGTTTAGATTGTACCTTCAAAGCAGAGATAGTTATTTGATCATAATCTGAAGCATCTTCAACAATGACAGTATCATGATCAAGCTATGTAGAGGTGACAGCATCTTTACCCAAAATGTTACTGTCCACAGGTGGGTTGACAACAACTTTTGTGGTGTCTTTGACAGCAGCTGAGGCTGTGACAGCAACTTCCTGAAAGTCAGTTGCTCTTTGGAGTTCGACCAAGATGTTTGCTGTTTCATTTTCTGGCAGAGTACCATCTTGATCTAGCTCAGTGTTTGAGTGAGTGGTGTCCATTTCACTTTAGAAATGGATTCTTGTGGACCACTTGATGGGGGCTCATCCATGACTTGAGATGGATGATCAAAACCTGAAGGGTTGGGACTGTCCCCTTCTCTAAGTTGTTGAGAAGAAATAATTGTTGGATTAGAGAATAAAGAAGATGATGGTATAGAAGAGATTTTTGGCTGTTCCACAGGGGTAACTTGTGGAACATCAAGAGTAGAAGTTTCATGACCCTCACCGTGCCCTATCTCTGTGTGCATTTCTGCAAGTGTAGGCTCCTCATGAGTGAGTACATGAGGTTGTGTTGACTCTTTACAGGATGCCTTGGGAGACATGCCAGTTTCAATAGATACTTCTTGTTGAGAAGAAGCACCTAGGGATGTATTTGATTCCCTTTTATCCTCCACAACCTTTTGTGAGACTGTGGGGTGGCTAACAGTGGCTTTGACCCTCTTAGCTCTCTTCTTCTTAGGCTCAAGAAGAACCACTGTGGGTTCACTTTCACTAACATCCTTTTTTTTGCTGCATGATGTGCAGTTTCTCCCTCAACATTCTCAGAACTACTACCAACACCAGTTTCCAAGGGTCTTTTCTTGGATTCTTGTAAAGTTGTTTTTGTGGTCTTTGGTTGTCTAGATGATCTGATAGGAATGTATGAAGTAGAATGTGGGTTAACTGAATTTGGGTCTAATTCAGCTTCATTCTCAAGGGAGAAGACAACATACCCAGAGGGTAGTGCTACATCAAGATGAGGCTCTTGATCAGCCATGTGCTTGGTGAAATAGAGTGGAATAAGTGCATTTGAGTTTTATGAATTGAGTGATGTGTGTGTATTTCTTTTCAAAACATTGCATTCTATAGTGAGAGATGCATTATCATCAATATCACATAATGAATTCAAAAACATAGTAAGAAATCGAGGATAGACATGTACCTTCCTGCTTAGAGCTGACTTGAGTTGGCTCATAAGCAACTTTCCTACATCCACTTTATATCCATGGACAAGAGAGTGAGTAAGCTTCTTGATATAGGAGGGAATTCCATTCCAGCCAGAGGTTTTGGTTGAGAAAACCTTCACCATGACATCAAAAATCATGCTCCATTCTTTCCTCAAGTGCTTTCTGTCCATTTCACCAGTCGAGTACCATTTTGATGTACCCTCTTCAAGAACAGGACTAGAATACCCAATTTTAAAGAAAAACTTCTTTAGGGTTTCATCACTTGCAACTTCTGTAACACCCCCAGATCCGGGGTCAGGGATCTGGTCGTTACGGTCTCAATATCCATCCATAAAACCAACATAATTTAAATTACAACCTTGTGACCCAAAACAACAACATTAAACACACCCGTTATAGTCCCAGAGATGAAATCAGAGTAACCGTCAATATTATTAATCACAAGTTTGAGTTCTTACAACCCAAAGAATTACAATTTTACCATTACATACTCTTTGCCATCCGTTGGTATATGCCATATAATAAATACATTTGATGTGCAAATGCTAACAACTATCCTACCAGAAGCTGCATCATCAGCAATGGTAGCTATGACCTCAGCGGTTAATCCTCTGACAGCTGACACCTGCCTATGCTGAGTACGCCTTGCGTGGCCATCTGATCTAGCTGTTGTTGTGATATAGATAAATAAATCAAGGGTGAGCAATAGCCCACCAAAAATATAATTGAACAATGTTAATGTATAACAGTCCAAAATATCTTTGAAACCATATGCCATGCATTAACGAACGTAGTACCAATATAAGGTATGAGATGAAGTTACAAGGTAACTCAAGATATAATTGTTCCGAAGAAATATTTGCTATGTCAAAGATAAGCAAGATATTATCAAATTTTCATAATAGAGGAACTTGCAGGAAGAATATTGCAATTCCAGTTCAAACACTATTCAAACCTGTCAACAATGATAATGTTGCAGGAAATTTCCGACATTGAGAGATGAACTAATACTGGAGTTTGACGCGCCAGGAGACATAGCATTTACATGATGATCAGTCGCATGTTATGCTCCCCACCTCTTGTTCTCTACATGTAGAAGGAAGCACCGACGGATTTACTTGTCTACCGCCCTCTGGAACCCCCTCGGCCAACGGTTGGGCCATTTACTGGACCGGCGCCACTGGGTCACTTACGCATCTCCTAGTTCATTTCACATCCATAACTTTGAAACGTAAAGTTCCTCCCCCTTTCCCCAAGTATATTACTTGTTGATAGGACTCCACAAAGTAGTCGTATCTAGTTGGAAAGGAAAATTCACCAATATTTCCCAAGCTGATGCTTGTTAATGGTTATAAACTTGTTCCATCAATTCTTACCCCTCGAGTGTTGAGGAGGTAACCAAACAGATTCATATTTGAGAACCTCCCCTTGATAACATAGTCATAACATACTCCGAAATATTTTCCGTCATATCTGAAGGTGAAAGACAATCTTTGAATAATATGAATTATCATAAGAGGAACTTAAAAGAATTTAAATAAATATTCCAAGAATATTTATTAAATCAATAATAATTAAGGAATATGATTAAATCATAATACTACTCGCAAGTAATCCTCGAATGAATATATAAAATCATTTACTAAATAAATCTATTCTTACATGAATAAATAATATTCATTAAATAATTCAAACCTTAAATGAATATTCAAGACAATATTCATTAAATAAATACACTTACATAAATATTTAAAATAATATTCACTAAATAAATCAAACCTTAAATGAATATTTGAAAATAATATTCATTTAATAAATAATATTCTAAATGAGTATTCAAAAGTAATATTCATTCTATAACCAAAACTTTAAAGGAATATTCGAAATCATATTCCTTAAGTAAATAGAACTTCAAAAGAATATTCTAAAATAATATTTATTAAGTAAAAAACACCTTAAATGAATATCCGAAAGGAATATTCATTTAATAAATACTATTCTAAATGAATATCCAAATAATATTCATTTAGTAATCGACACTCTAAAGGAATATTTGAAATAATATTCCTTAAGTAAATAGAATTTCAAATGAATATCTTAAAATAATATTCGTTCGATAGATAAAACCTTAAATGAATATCTGAAAGTAATATTCATTTAATAAACAATATTCTAAATGAATATTGAAATAATATTCATGAAATAATCAAACTCTAAATGAATATTCAAAAATAATATTCACTAACTATTTCTCGACTGAGATAATACTCAAATAACATTCCTCGAAAGATTTCCAAGTAATTAATACTTTATGGAAATATAATTAATGTTTAATAATAACATTCCTCAAAAGGAATACTAATCTGTCGCTGGAATCCCTCCGGGTTTCCACGACTATCTCTATATTACACAAAATACCGACTCCCGGTCTATATTTGAAGAATGAAGATCATATGCCCTTCACTAAGGGTCTTACCAAAATCCGGCTTATAACTAATAATCCCTATCTAGTCTATAAGCCAATATCAATTCAAGGAACAAGTATTTCAATAGACTTTAAAAGTAGGCATGCATGATATGGCATATGTATAACAACAATCATATATATATTATCACAACAACAGCCTTTAGAAAGGATTTGAAACTTGCCTAGTAATCCTGTGGGTGTAGTGTGCCTTGGTTCAATCCGGTGATCTATAAATTGTCACAACATTCGAGGTTAATCATTTTAACACTTCGAAATGCTAAGTATATATTTAACTTAGGCTAAAACACGTTTTCAAATTATCCCGTTAGGCAATCCCTAACATAACCCTTATTAATACCGTTATAATCCGACACTCGTCCGTTATCAAGGCATGTCATTGCACTTATACTTAATGCTTAAGCACTAAAGCAATTAACAAACAAGGCACTACGGGGTTTCCCTAGACTCATACGAAGTCCATGTTAATCAACGAACTCTTAAGTCTTAAGTTTAGTCCAAATCACTCCATGAATCCATCCTTAATGTCGGATCTTTCGTACATCTCACTTAATCATTTATAGCCTCGTTCTTTGCAGCAATATGTTGTCTTGATAATTCTTAACAAGTTTCATGTTTTAGTCGACTCGATATTCCTCTTTTAATCTAGCCAAAATGGGTGGCTAAAGTAGTACCCCTAGGGTTGACTTTTCTGAGAATCACTATTCCGTGACTCGTACTTCAACACTTTTAATAAATCACTGAAAATGTATTTAATTACGAAACCACTTCTAAAATCATCTTTGTTATTTTTAATATTTATCATAAAATTTCCAATTCGAGGCAACAGGTCTAGATAGGGGAAATGTATTTTCGAAGTTCAGTCAACTAGGGATTTTTACTATTCACACCTATTTCACTAAAACGTTCATAACTCGGTAACCGTTAACTCAAATGACGCACCGTTTTCGCGTACATGATCTAGAGAATGTCTAGAAGGTAGCTAACTCAAAATTTGACTAAGGTCAGAAGATTAATTTTTCGGATTTTTGCCAAAATAGGGCAGGAGCTTTTAGTGAATAGTGTTACCTCTGAAAAGTGGTTTCTTCGCACTTAACCTCGATTCGAACATTTTTATAAAATCGGAAAACGATCCATTTTACTTGTGGTTTTCTCTCACGCCTTCCTTATGACCTCTAATATTTAATTATCAAGATTCGTCACTGACTTAACAACATTAAAGGGGTTCAATATCAGTTACAAACTTCCGATTACGGTTTCGAACCACTTTTACGAATTAAACCTTAACTCCTAAACCGTAAGTCCATTTCATACGATCTTTATATCAAAACGAAGCTTATAACATACTATAGATTGCCATGGTGGAACACGAAACTGGACAGTGAGTTTTGGCTACTGTCAAACATGATTTATTAAGGTTAACAAAAATTCGGCATTACGACGGCTATATATCGAACGTTTCAAAAATTACCACAATCAAACCAAGCCACACCGGGCATCTAAACAACTTGTACACATGATTTTCATCATAATAAGTCCAAGAACATCATGCTTCAGTACCATAAATATCATATAACTAAAATCACTAAATCACTTAACTAATCATGCTTATAACCATGTTAACACCATAACTACTTAAATCCATCAAGAACAAACATATTCTTAAAGTAAGGGCTAGGGTTTTGAAAAGTTATACCTTCCATGGAGTGGGTAAAGACCTTGCTAAGCCTTGTATAGTCCTTGTACATCCTTAACCAAGCTTAGATCATCCAAGAAATCAAGATCCAAGAATTTTGTTCTTGAAAATCACTATTCACCCTAGGCTTTGATGATTTCTTTGAAAATGGAAACAATGGATTTTGATGCTAGGATTTCTAGGGTATCATTTTTATGAAATATAGGATCTACCATAAAAGTTTGGAGATAAAACAATGGTGGGAAGTGGGATTTCTCCCTTGGAATTAATCAAAAGTCGAATGGATGAGTTCTTGAGAGAGTTTTGAAATTTTTTATGTTGTTTGCTTGGAATAATGCATAAAGTGAATTGGTTAACATAATATCTCATCCTTGGTTACTTTAATAAAGTGATGATGCATGGAGTGATGCATTTTGCAAGCCATGTGTTGATGTTTAAGTGGTTTTCATGCTAAGTATTGGTTGGATTTCTAAGTACTTGGTTTATGCTTCAATTGTCTAGTTACTCTTGTAACTAAATGGTTACTAGATATTTTCTAGCAGCACATGCATGTATCTAGCTTCCCCTGCTTGTTTCTTTGTCCGGTTATTGCTCCGTTTGATTAATCGTTCGCTGGAATATCTCACGGATTTCTAGTTAGGGTTTTACCGGAAACCTCCGTAATAATTCTATTATAATTTCTATCTTTCATTACAACCCTCGAATTAATATTCCTCAAATATTAAATATTAAATCCTTAATCTATCAATGTCTAGGGGAAATCTCGGAGAAAACGAAAGTGCTATTTTTCAAAATCCGATAGTCTTTACATACACTTATTTTCCCCTCGAATCACTAATACGAACTAAGAATTCCCTTCCGGGTACTTCTATATAGTGTCGTCTCATAATATTCTAAATCCCACCAAAAACACTATTCATCACTTATTCTCTTTTTAGTCATGGTACTTAGAAAATATCTTTGTGCTTCCTCGAGCGTTCCTTAACTCTTTCATGGAACCTCCGTACTTGTAACCGATATCGATCTGGATGACATGAGGGTATCTATTTCTCTTTAGGGAATCTTATCTTAACTTTCTAGGAGATAGATTATTCTAATCTAAGTTTGTTAGAAATGATTGATGAGAACAGTGTTTGGAAGCTAAAGTAACAAAACAGAGTTTAGCTGGAAGCAGTCAGAGTTTAGTTAAACACTGACTGGAAGCGCAACAGAGGTTGTTAAACTCTGTAGCGGAAGTGTCTGAAGAGTCAACAGTGTTTGAAGATTGATGCAAGATAAATATGGAAGCAATATCTTTGAAGATTGGAAAGCTGTCAAAGAGATTGAGTTGACTTGGAAGACTTGAAGCAATCGTGATTGATATCAATTGTATAGCTTAATTATAGGAGAATCAATTACTGATTGTATGAAGCTGTATGTTTTATAAATACAGTTAGGTTAACCCTAGAAGGGTATCGAACATTGAGAAATTCATTGATTGTAACCTAAGCAGCTCTCTGTGATATTTTACATCACTGAGAGAGGAATTGTTAATTCCAAACAGTTTTTAAGTATTAAACAGTGTGTTCTAGTTAAGTTACTCATACAGTATTTGATTACTTATTGTGTATTCGACCTAACAAGTGGTATCAGAGACAATCTGTTACTTTATTACAGTTAAAGATCCAAACACAATAGTAATCAATGGCAGAGATACCTCCACCATCTGAGAAAGCCCCTACTACTGTTAGTAGGTATGAAACGATTAGGGTTCCTATACTTAGGCCATCAGAGTATGCAATTTGGAAGGTGAAGATGACCATGTTTCTGGAGGCTACAGATCCAGAATATCTTGATAGAATTTATGAAGGTCCTCACAAACCTACAAAGTTATCTGCTGCTGCTGCTGGTGAGGAATCAAAGGTCATTCCAAAAGAAAAGAAAGATCTAACTACTGAGGATCTTTCATCTATTGCAAAGGATGCAAAAGTAAGGCATTTACTTCACAGTGCATTAGACAATGTTATGTCTAATAAAGTAATTAATTGCACAACTGCAAAGGAAATATGGGATGCACTTGAGGTTAGGTGTCAAGGAACTCCTGCAATTAAGAAAAATAGAAGAAACATACTCACTCAGGAGTATGAGCATTTTGAGGCAAAGTCTGAAGAAACCATGACAGAAACATTTGACAGATTCTATAAACTGCTCAATGATTTGTCATTGGTTAACAAAGAGTATGATTTAGAAGACTCAAATCTCAAGTTTCTTCTTTCTCTACCTGAAAAGTGGGATGTGAAAACAACCACCATAAGAGATAACTATGAACTTGGTGAAACAGAGATTGATGAAATTTATGGAATGCTCAAAACCCATGAATTGGAATTGGAGCAGAGAAACAAAAGATCAAGTAGAAGGTCAAAATCTGTTGCTCTTAAGGTTGAGGAGAAACCATTAAAGAAGGAAGCATCAAGGAGAAAGGCAAAAGGAAAAGCCTTAGTCATACATTCAGAGAGTGAGTCATCAAACACTGATGTTGACTCAAACACAGATGGAACATCTGATTCTGAAGATGATGAGGAGATGATGCAAATGGCTGCATTGATGGTAAAGACCTTCAAGAAGATGGGATTCAAGAACTTCAAGAAGGGAAAGAGATTCTCCAAGGATTACTCTAAGTTTGACAAGAAAAATTTCAAGAAATCTGAGGGAAAGGACTTCAAATCTGGTAAGAAAGATAAGTCTGAGATTCAATGCTACAAGTGTAAGGAGATGGGTCACTATGCTCCTGAGTGCAAAAAGGGTAAAACTGAAAAGGCACTCTACACCAAAGGCAGAGATTGGGCAGACACTTCAGATTCAGATGAGGAAGTCAACTATGCACTCATGGCTACTACTCAGAATGAAGATGATGATCTAAAGGTACCCCCAACTACCTATGCTTATAATACTGATAATATAACTGAATTGAGAATTTATCTTAAAGCATTACATATCAGTTATAGGGATCAGACTTTAGAAAATGAGAGGATAAAAAATGAGTGCTCTCAACTCAAAGAGAGAAACAAACTTGTTGAGGAACAGCTTGAAAACATGAATAAAGTTCAGAAAGAAAGAGATGATGCTGTTTTTATTGAACAAGAGTTGCTAGGTAAGTATAAGCAACTAGAATCTGAATTAGAGGATACTAAACATATTATTAAAACTTGGACACACTCTGGTAAAGACACTCAAGAAGTGTTTCAGTCAGATACAGTAGGTCTAGGTTACTCTGAAGGAGATGAACTTAGATTTGAAAATTTGGTAAAAGTGAGACCACATCGTTCATCTGAAGGTAATGTTATGGGAACAGGTGGACCTAAGACTGAAGCTGAGAAAAAGGCTGTTAAAGAATCATATGCTAAGACTTTTGTTAAAGAGGTTAACATTGGTTTAATGACAGATAAACAACTCAAGCATAAGCTTAAAGAGATAAAATCTGTCAACAAACAGAAAATGCCTAGGAAAAACAAAAATGGAAAGGTAGGCATAACATCAGGAATTAAGCCAATGCTTGCTTCATTAGCTCCTAGAAAAACATGCTTTAATTGTGGTAGCACTAATCATCTTGCTAGTTTCTGCAGTAAGAATAAGAATATTAATTCTTTGCCCTCTAAAACTGCAGTAAAGAATGATTATGTGAGAACTAGACCACAGACTTTATGTAAACACTGTGGAAGTACGTGGCATTCTATCTACACTTGCAGAGATTATCATGCTATTTACTATAATTACTATGAACCCAAGCCAAATTTGAAATGGGTTAAAGTAAACTCTGCAAACGTAAACTCTGAAAAAGTTAGCTTAAACTCTGATAATGTGAATTCCGCTGCAAAAGCTAACAGAATCAAGAAAGCCAAAGGATCCAAGCAAGTCTGGATCCTTAAAACTAATAATCAGTGATTGTTTGTGATTGCAGGGCACCAGGGTCAGTACCCTAGTCGTGGACAGTGGATGTTCAGGACACATGACTGGAAATAAAGCCCTGCTATCAGAGTATGAAGAGAAGGCTGGCCCAAAAGTTTCCTATGGAGATGGCAACATAGGACATACTCTGGGATATGGCAATATTAATCTTGGGAGTGTCATCATCACAAATGTAGCTCTGGTTCCAGGACTCAAGCATGATCTGCTATCTGTGAGTCAAATCTGTGACAGAGGATATCATGTAGATTTTCAGCCTGAATATTGTCAAGTCATCAGTAAATCTACAGGGAAAGTTGCTCTAGTTGGAAACAGACACAATAACATCTATGAAGTAAAATTGTCAACAAACTCTGATGGCAAAGTAGTGTGTCTGTCAACAAGAATGTCCAGTGAAGAGAGTTGGAAGTGGCACAAGAAACTCTCTCATTTGAATCTGAACAACATCAATGAGCTAATAAAGAATGATCTTGTAAGAGGTCTACCAAAGTCATTGTTGAATGTAGAAGGCCTGTGTGATTCTTGTCAAAAGGCCAAACAGAGAAAAGCCTCCTTCAAAAGCAAATCTGAGTCTTCAATTGTTGATCCTTATAATCTCCTACATGTTGAACTTTTTGGACCAGTGAATGTCATGTCTCTTGGAAAGAAGAAATATGCTCTAGTCATTGTTGATGAATATACCAGATACACATGGGTATATTTTCTTGCAAAGAAGGATGAAACTGCATTAACACTGACAGAACATATAATACAACTGGACAAAGGGTCAGAGAATTAAGTGAAGATAATCAGAAGTGACAATGGAACTGAATTCAGGAATTCATCAATGGAAGAATTTTGCAAGAGTAAAGGAATCAAACAAGAGTTTTCTGCACCTGGCACTCCACAACAAAATGGTGTAGTGGAGAGGAAGAACAGAACCTTGATAGAAGCTGCTAGAACCATGTTAGATGAAGCAAAGCTACCAACATATTTCTGGGCAGAAGCAGTTCAAACTGCTTGTTTTACTCAGAATGCAACACTGATCAATAAGCATGGTAAAACACCATATGAAATGGTGAAAAAGAAGAAGCCAAATCTAAAATATTTTCATATTTTTGGATCCAAGTGTTTTGTATTGAAGACTCATCCTGAGCAGTTGACCAAATTTGATCTAAAGGCAGATGAAGGAATTTTTGTTGGCTATCCACTGTCAACTAAGGCATTCAGAGTTTATAATCTGAGAACCAGGGTGATCATGGAATCAATTCATGTGTCATTTGATGACAAGAAAATAACTGGACTTGAAGATGTCAATGAACATGATCAACTGCACTTTGAAAATGAAGATTTATTCTCTGAAAAAGTAAACTCTGATCAGACTGATCTAACAAACTCTGTTGATCTAAACTCTGAACCTCTACTGGTAAATACTGAAGAAACTCTTCAATCAGAAACTAGGGAAGAACCAGTTGAGGGGGAGCATGAAGAATCACATCAAAGTGAAAATTCAAACACTGATAGTGACTCAGTTGATAATTCTGAATCAAACTCTGTTGATTCAAACTCTGTTGATAATTCTGAGCAGTCACATTCAGGGGGAGCATCAGAAAATGAAGAGAGGCACCAAGAAAATCAGGAGAGCATGGATCAAGGGGGAGGATCACATGATGACAGAAGCAATTTGCCTTCTGCAAGAAAATGGACTAAGTCACACACACCTGATTTAATTATTGGTGATCCAGATGCAAAAGTAAGGACAAGAAGTGCAACAACAAATGAATGTCTGTTTCATGCATTCTTGTCACAATCTGAGCCAAAGAAAGTAGAAGAAGCTCTTAAAGATGCTAACTGGATAACAGCAATGCAAGAAGAGCTAAATGAATTTGAAAGAAATGAAGTGTGGACCCTTGTACCAAGGCCCAAGAACAGATCCATTGTTGGTACTAAATGGGTTTTCAGAAATAAAACTGACAGTGAGGGTGTTATCACAAGGAACAAAGCAAGACTGGTTGCAAAAGGCTATTCACAGCAGGAAGGAATAGACTATGATGAAACATTTGCTCCAGTTGCTAGATTGGAGGCAATCAGAATCTTTCTAGCATATGCCTCTCATAAGAAATTCAAAGTGTTTCAGATGGATGTGAAAAGTGCATTTTTAAATGGAAAACTTGAAGAAGAAGTGTTTGTGGAACAACCACCAGGTTTTGTAGATCCAAAATATCCAGACCATGTCTACAGGTTAGACAAGGCACTCTATGGACTTAAGCAGGCACCAAGGGCATGGTATGAAACTCTTGCCAAATTTTTACTAGAAAGTGGGTTTCACAGAGGTACTATTGACAAAACTCTGTTTTACTTTCAATCTGGTAGTGACTTGCTCTTAGTTCAGATATATGTAGATGACATTATTTTTGGATCTACTAATGATAAACTCTGTAAGAAGTTTGCCAAACTCATGCAGTCAAGATATCAAATGAGTATGATGGGAGAGCTTAGTTATTTTCTAGGCCTACAGGTGAAGCAAACAGATGATGGAATTTTTATAAATCAAGCAAAATATACCAGAAATCTTCTCAAGAAATTTGGCATGCTTGACTGTTCATCTGCAACAACTCTCATGGCAACTGCAACAAAATTGGACAAAGATGCAGGGTCATCAGTAGATATGACAAGTTACAGAGGAATGATTGGTTCTCTACTCTATTTAACAGCTAGTAGACCTGATATCATGTATGCCACTTGTTTGTGTGCAAGGTTTCAGGCAGATCCAAGAGAACCACATTTAACAGCAGTGAAGAGGATTTTTAAGTATCTCAAGGGCACTATAACTTTAGGGCTGTGGTATCCAAGAGAATCAGACTTTAAGCTTCTTGGCTATTCAGATGCAGACTTTGCACGCTGTAAGATAGACAGAAAAAGCACCAGTGGAAGTTGTCAATTTCTGGGTGACAGACTTGTTTCCTGGTACAGCAAGAAACAGAAGTCAATATCTACATCTACAGCTGAAGCAGAGTATATTGCTGCTGGTAGCTGCTGTGCACAGATTCTATGGATGAAGAATCAACTGCTGGATTATGGATTAAGGTATATCAATATACCTATTTACTGTGATAATCAAAGTGCTATTGCAATGACAGGTAATCCAGTACAACATTCAATGACAAAGCACATCAGCATAAGGTATCACTTCACCAGAGAGCATGTAGAGGAAGGCAACATTGAGCTTCACTTTGTGTCTACAGAACAACAACTTGCAGATATCTTCACCAAGCCATTGAGTGAAGCTACATTTACAAGACTGGTCAATGAACTAGGAATGGTCTCTAGTTTTGACTAGAGATGTTGGTTAGACTCAAAAACTTATTTTTAAAATATATTGCTCATGTTTCTGCAAATTGTTAAGTGCTATGTGAACCTTAGTATTAAACTCTGTTATGCATGCTTATGTTTACACTTTGTTAAACTCTGTCAGCATGTCTGTCTGCTAAACACTGTTAACATGTTGGATACACTCAGTGAATTCAGAATTGATTATTGTCTGAATGAAAACACCAATGAAGAAAAATGTATGAAACATGATTCTCAGTAAATAAATCATGATTCTTTCTGAGTCACTGTAATCTAATCAGATTTTGTGCAGTAAATTAATACAGCATGATACTATTTCATATTTATAGCATCTCTTAGTTTATTCAGTCCTAAACTCTGAGTTTATGGATATTGTGTGCATTGCCTCTCATAAATAATTTCTGTTACACTACAAGAAATAAAGTCTTTACCTACCGATTAAAATTATAGGTAAAAGCAATTTATTGGTAAGTAAAAATGTTCACCTACTAATATAATATTGGTAGTGAGTGGTAGGTAATTGATAGTAGGGAATGAGTTTTACCTACCCTTATACGTATTGGTAGCTAAACAATTATATGGGTCCCACTCTTTGAATAAGGAGTGATGAGTCACAAGCTGATGTGTCTTCATCCACGTGGAAAAAGTGAGTCAATGTGACATCCAAATGGCACATCATAATTGGTCCACATGGCAACTTATTATTATGACAAGTGGCACTTTATAAACTTTGTAATCAAGACACATGGCATCTCAAAAATGTGGCATTTGGCCACTTTCATATTTGCAATTTTTAATTATAAATTTGGTTGATAAATAAAAATAAATTTATTTGCATATTGAAATTGTACAAATACAAAAATCATTAAAAAATTACTTATTAAATGTAAATTGTAAGAGCACAAGAATTGAAATGTACATTAGCAACATAATTTGTATATTTCAAACAATCAAAATACATAAAAAAAAATTATACAGTAAATTTTCTTTAATCTTTGACTTTGTAGTAGAAACTGGTCTTGGGAGTATGGGGAACTTGTAGTCGTCATAACCATCTGAATATTATCTATCATCTCTACAATTAAAGCCTTTCAACTTTAAACGTAACTAGCTTTGCCTGCTTGTTTCACTTAATCTCGTAACATACCTGTTCCTGCAAATACAACAACATTACATCAACCACCAACACTTTAGTGTATAAACTATAAAGCAGGAATACGTTCCCCTCAATATACAAAGCTAAATAAGAGTGTCTAACAAATTCTGGCTTTTATTAATATAAACAAGTTCAAACAGAGTGCAAATGAGAAAAGTATAACAATAATTTGGCAAAACAAAATTATGTAAAGAGAACTTAGCAATAGAAAACATGTAAAGAACGTCCTAGCATAAGTAGAATGAAATTATTAAACCAATGCCCATATATATAAGAGTCGTACAAAGATGATACATGAGTGAAATGTACCTTTTTCTTGCCACAAATAAGAACAATAGTCTCTCCTTAAAAAGCATGTAGCATGTACTTTGTTTCCCCAAGTTACGGTCGAAAAGGACCAAATGGCCAGGCTCATCAAGTTAGTTACATACATATCAAATAACAATAAATACGCACATTCAATAGTCAGAAAACAACTATACATAATGGGATACTCCACACTACATCATTCAATAATATAAGATCAAGCATGAGACTTGGTATTAGCAAATAAAAGTACAGATATAAAGTTAGCGAGTCTGAAATGTCAAACTAAATCTTTGGAAATTTGTTACTCCTGTAAGGCAGTCTTTTTGCAAAATATTTAAGATCAGCCGCGACTTCCAAATTGTGTTGCAGGCACCAAGAGACTAATCAGTATAATGAAAGCTTAATACAAAGAGGCACACAAATGCAGAGATTCCAAATATTGTATATTGAACAACACTTCCTAATGATAAGCTTAATACAAACCATGTGTTACCTTTCAATGGACTTCATGGTAAGATCCCTCCCAGTATTCTGTCAATAACTTACTATAAAGAGTAGATTCACTAAGCTTGAGTATGTCTAGACGTCTAGTTGCCTTTGATGAGTAACACTATCAAACACTTGGTAGTGCAAGTTGAGCATCATATAATGAAGAAACACAGGGCACCCAAATCATAGCAATACAAACAATTGCCGGAATAGAATGTTTTAATAAGAAGGATGAAAAATAAATTTATAATCGATACATTTCTAAACAACATTTTATTGGCAAAACTGCCTAAACAAGATATCAGGAGATTCAGGACCAAGGCCTCAATTAGCCTATCCACTCGCTTAGGCTTAACCGCTAAATTCAAAATTTTGCCAAAATTGCCCGGGATTGTCAATTTCACCTCCCGCTTTTACTTTTGTCTTTCTTTCAGTGTTCCAGAAATCGCTAGGCGGTCCAGGGCGGTCGATGTACCGCCTAGCGCCTAATCGGGTAGGCGGGGATTAATCGGACGGATTAATCGGAGCATTAATCGGGTATTATAATAATATTTAATATATTAGTCTAATTTACAATTAAACATATCATTTTAAATAAATTAAAAGGATTAATCGGATTTCAATAATCGAATCGGTTGTTTACCTTCCAGAAGATTAATCGGGGATTAATCGGCTGAATTGGGGATTTTTAGAACAGAACTTTCTTTCATTCTTTAGTATTATTGTTTTTTGTTTTGTTTTTTTGTTTTTTTTGTTTTTTTTGACAAAACTTACCTTTACATAGATGAATTGTATCGAAATACAATGATCGGAGAAAAGAAGTTTCTTTCGTTCCAAAAAATTCATCATCTAACCGAAGGGCACGCATGTTGCCCCCGGACATTTAGACAATAATACTTTCAAGTCTGAAAAGAAGAACCTCACGAAAAAGGGCCTCGTTAAAACCCCACAAGAGCAAAATCCTATGGGAAAAAAACTCAAGGGGGAAAAAGAGTGCCCTAAAAAAAAATAAAACTACATCGTTATACAAATGATTACTAAATAAATGACTAGAACTTCTTGTTTCTTTTGTGAATCCGCATTTCCATCAGTTGCTTTCGCAAACTTATCTTCTCTTCTACTCGATCCATCACTTCCTTTTGAGAGACAAACTTGAATCTTCTTAAAATTTCTTTGTTGCTATTAAAACTGCAAATTACCAAATCAAAACCCATCAACGAATCACTTAAAGGATAAAAGATTAAATGTATTAAAACAATTATGAATTTTGAAAAAATAGATGTTTACTTCTAACCAAAGGGACCCCTTTAGTTAGACATGTAACATAATAATGAATTTTTAAAACTCATATATTAAATAATAACAAAAAAATTAGGTATTAAAATATTAAAACTTATATGAAGTTTGAACAAGATGATTCACTCGTAACCAAAGGGGTTACCTTTGGTTAGACAGGTAAATCAAGATTCATATAAAATAAATTTCATTTAAAGATTCGATATTTATAAAATAAATAATAAATATCTAACCGTATGTAAAAAGAGTATGTAGAGTATGAAAACCATGGTGATGACAAAATATTAGTCGAATAGTCTACTTATATAGTTAATATACAGATACCAGAAATTGCTCAATTTACTATACTTTAATGTAATATTGAAAATTAAACATAATTCTCTCACTAATAGATAGCTATTCTTTTAAACCTCTATATATATCTATAAAATATACATATACATATATGCAAATTTTAAGGAAATTTTTTATTAGAACAAAAGTAGAATAAATTTAAAATCACATAAAAGTCATTAATGACACATAACACCACCTAATATGGTCAACAAGCCATCATATATGGCACTCCCTTATAGGCACAAAACTATCATATATGGCACCCAATTCTTTAAAGAAGATAAATAGCAATCATATAATTAACACTATTAAAAATTATCAATCCAACTAAAGCATCAACTAAACAAGAAATTTTAATTAAAAGACAACTAAGGAAGAAATTTCAATTAGCAAAGAAAATAAAAGATGATAATTAGCTAATTTAAAGGCAAAAAATTGTCACTTAAAACACATTAAAACATTATCAACTATCAATAAATTATATATAATTAAAAAATAATTATCAATCAATTATAACAAATGCAATTAATTACTCTAAGCACTAAGCCAATGTCATGCCATCAATTTCTCAAAGAACAACAAAAGTCAACTACAATATTTTAAAATGGAAACCTTGTAACCGATAATTAAATAAAACTTGAAGACAAAGTAAATATTTCATTCAAATTCAGTGGATAGAAATTAAAACGGCCAAGCAAACAAAAATAGAGAAATTAAAGACGTAAATTAATAGCCATAAATGAGTAATTTTAATTAGCAAAACCAAACAGAACAACTATCCACTATCCAACTCAGAGAACTCAAAATTCACGGCAACGATTCAGCGAACTTCACAAACTCAGCAAAATAACAAGCAATTAAAACTTGAACTCAGCTAAACAAAAACAAACAAACAGCAACTCGGCGATTGACTCAATGACAAAGAAACGCAGATCGAAAACTCAGTGACACACAGACAGACGGTAGCAAAAATAGAAATGGACACAAACAATTCGACAGAAACAGCGACCTACACACATCAACTAGACACTCGATAACTCGAACTAGGAAGTAAAATCGCTAGCAAAAACAAAAACGAATCATAACCTAGTTCAAGATTAAAACAATGAGAACAAAATCAAAACTCAAGACTCGGTAACAATAACAACTCGAACTCAGAAACTGGCGACGCGACTCAACAAAGCAAAGACTACAGATTCCCAAAAACTACTCTAAGACTCGGTACCCAGCTACACACAGAACTCTGAAAAATCAACAAATTCGAACATAAAACGATCCAAAATCGCAGAAGGGGACAAGATATCGAAACAAAACAGAAATCGAATAAAAGAGAAAAAAAACGAAGAAAAAGATTAATCTACCGTATAAAGAACCACAAACTGTATCACTGAAGATTTTTTATTTGACCCCTTCATATCATAATCCATGTCCGCTCCTGTCCATGAGAACATGATTTTGACCACTAATAATTAACACTAAACGGGAACAAGATACGTACCTTATTGCGGTTCTCCTCTTTTTTTTTTTAAACGAGATCAATATTACAGAAAAAGGAGTCAATGAGACAGCTTTCAATCGGAGTAGTGAAAAACCATAACTTGGACGGAATTTGATTGTTTTGAAAAAGGGATGGGAATTTTTTATTTTTTTTTTTAAATGCTCGCACTTATGTTATTAATTTAATGCTTAACTTTTAGTATATTAATAGTTTATTCTCAAATTAAATTAAGTTTTTAACTTGAGTAAATCTATATACCATATAAACCTTGTAGTATAAATTTTTAAATGCTCGCACTTATGTTATTAATATAATGCTTAACTTTTAGTATATTAATAGTTTATTCTCAAATTAAATTAAGTTTTTAACTTGAGTAAATCTATATACCATATAAACCTTGTAGTATAAATTTTAAAAATAGAGTTGACATATTTTTTAATGATAAAAATTATAAATTTTGTTAATTAGATAAAATTTATAATTTACGAATAAAATTTGATCAATTTGACCCAGACCGGTCAAAACAAGACACACAAGATGGATAGAGTACTTTTTATTTATTTGTGGTTTAACTATCTTTTAATTTAATATTTGTGGCTCAACTATCTTTTGCAAATATTTTCACTGATACAACTTGCAAAAAATGCAATAAAATTTTTTATTACAATGTAAAATATTAATGATGCATAAATTTTAATAAAAAACTTAACACTTTAAACTTAAACAAAAAATTTGATTTTGAATTTGATTTTATTGTAGAATCATTTTTGATCAATATAATTCTATGAAAGAATTGGTTTTTTATTTCACTAATTTTCTATGATTTTCTAAAAAAACAAAGCTGTGTAATTTCATTCATTTTGATTTCCTTAATTAAAAATAAAGCTTTTTTATTTGAACTTGATTTTTATTTCATTTTGATTTGCCATTCACAAAAGACCGTTTTTTTATTAGTACCCAATCTTTTTATTTGTTCGAATATGTTATTTGTTGCGCCGGATTTACAAATTCTTATCAAGTCATGAATTTATATGGTTTTAAACTAGTGGGACCGTGCATGTCTATTCATTTGAATGAGCAACGTACATGGACCGGGCAGTAAATTTGGATAGAACGTGCTTATTGAAATTTTGAAGAGAGAATGGGATGGATATGACATGTCATCTGACAGATAGGCATTTACTTAGTTAAAAAGTTAAAATAATAAAAGAATACTTGAAAAAGCTGGGCGCCAATGTTTCGAAAGATTCCCGCTTACAGTTATATGAATATATTTTGTGAAGTCTCTGAACATGTAATATTTACTTACCAATAATTCTTATCCTCATATATTAGCAGGTACTCCCTCCGTCCCAAAAAGATTGACACACTTTTCTTTTTGGGACGTTCCAAAACTAATGAACCTATTATACTTACTATTTTTTAACACTACTTTTCACTATTACACCCACTAAATTTATAACTTTTTTATTAAACAAATACTATTACACCCACTACTTTACTCCCACTATCTCAAATTTATTTTTAAATATTCATAGGTCCCATCACTTACCCACATTTCATCTAACTTTACTCATTTTTTAACAAGTCAATTATAACTTTCTTAATCTCCGTGAAAGTCAAAGAAGCTCAAACTTTATGGGACGGAGGTAGTAATATTCAACTTTATCTACCAATAATTATTAGTAGGTAGTTTATTGGTAGATAAAAATCAAATTTCTTGTAGTGTTATTGATGAACTCTAAACTCTGATAAGTGACATTCTGTTCCCAAAGGTATGGTTCCTGATGATTCTTTGTTTGTACTTGTAAAAACCATAAAACTTGAGATGTGTCATTGATTAGTTTGGTGAGTTCAGATTCATGTCTACACCCTGTGAGATTTTGAGCCAAATCAGTGATTGATACATTCTCTATCAATCAATTTTTATTGTTGTGTGATGTTCAACAGGAAGTATGTTTCTCTAGAACTTGTATTAAACCATTTTGAGACTACATGATATGTGTGTGCATGAAAATGATAAAGGCAATAGGATTTACCATTTCTTCAAACACTGTTCAAAATTCTTTTGAACACTGTTCAAACACTGTTCATAAATTCCACCCTTAGTAAACCCCTTTTGAGCCTAATTAACTGCTCATTTTTCTTAAACTCTGTAGTATTAAGAGCAGTTATATTCTTTTGAAAAAAAATCAAGCAGGTGAGTGTTTCTCAAGAAAAGAAAAGCTTACTCAGTATATATGTTAAAAAAAAAAGATAAAAAAAAAAGAGGCATATATACTGATCATCTTGTACAAATATGTACTAACAGTGTGACTGAACACTTTGGTCTATTAAAATGTTCAGCTTGAAATTCACTCATGAATAAAACATCTCTTCTCATCTGTTTGATCTTACCTCATTACAACCCTGAATAAAGTCCTTTTGATTTGTGCATACATGTACTCAAAGTAGTGTAGAATTGGTGGACATTCAAGCATATGGTAGAATCTGCTTTTCCTGATTGAATGTGAGTGTAAACACTTCACCTAAACACTTGTGTGCTTTGAGAGTTTGTGAGTTTATCAAGTTCATGACTGTTATTTACTGAATGATGCTCTGATTTCTATCTCTTGATCTTTTTGTCTTCAAAGACTGTGTGTTTACTTGAATAATCATGGACATCAATGGGAATAGAAGTTTTCAGATTTCTGTATTACAGTAACTACAGAGTTTAGCATTCATCAAACAATCAGTGTTTACTATGAGAGTTTGTGCATTCAGTGTTTATTGATTTTTGTTATGGATTTTATGAAATATTAGATGCTCTAAAAATTGATTTTGGTAAACTCTGCTTCACACACATTCATATTCACAACTGTACAATTTTTGAAAGGGTTTTAGTGATAAAGTTGGAAAATTGACAAACACTGTCGAGTTGTGTTAAGTACTCTAAGGTAAAATTTCATTGAGCTAATTTGACTATTTTGGAGTAATTGGGGTAGTTGACAACTGTTAATTAGTGTGAATATGTCATAGTGTCGTGATTAAAGGAATGACAGCGGTAATTATCGAGTGATCCATTGGTTGTTTGACACGTGTCCCATTATAGTGTCCCACTCACACATTACTCTACAATCAGTTGCGCGCTTTCAATAAATAAACGATTGAGTTTTGTTTTTACTCTAATCGTTTTTGTTCTCTCACTTCACATCGATTAATATTCACCCACTCACAGTTACTTGCATACTCAATCTCTTTCAAAACTCTTGTTCACTCTCTTTCACATTTTGATAAACACTTACCATACACATCTTTTCTCTGAATCTTTTCGTATCATATCTTACTAATGGCAACCAAAGCGTTTGATGCAGCAGGGTTAGTTTTTCTTCCTAGCAACTATGCAGCTCCACTGGAGAATGCAAATGCTCCAGAGGCGTTTCATTTGTTTCAAAATTTCTTGAAAGATTCTGAAATTAGGAAGGCATTAACCGCACCACCAACACTCTCTGCTTCACAAATTGCTACTTTTTGGACAAACTCTGTGTATGATGATGGAGAAGAGTCTGGTACTCCAACAATTACTTTCACTCATGATGAATCAGAGTATATCATTACTCCAACTACGGTTAGGGATGCTCTGGATTTTGAGACTCACACTTCTTACAGTGCTGTTGGTCACGACCGTTTGCGGACAATGTTGCAGCAAATTGGATGTGCAGGAAATTTGAATAAGCTGGGATCTCTGAGAAGGCCACTTTTGAGAAAGGAATGGAGTTTCTTTTTCGATTGCATTACAAGGGCTTTTGGAAAGAAGACAACAAATTGGGATGCACTTCCTCTTGATACTCTCCAAATTGGTCATGCTCTACTGTATGGAGGTAATTTCGATTTTGGTAGACTAGTGCTAATGAATTTGGGAGAGCGTTTGTCTGAGCCTACTTCTGTTTATTTTTCTCGATTTTGTCAAATGCTATTCACTGCTTGTGTGCCTAATCTTACAATGGATGAAGCTGATGTCATTCAGCCTTTTCAAGTTGCTAAAAGGATGTTTTCTGATTTGACAAATAAAGATGTTACTAAACAGCAAATACCTGATATGTTTATGCCACTAGCCTTACAAAACTATGTCAACCAACCTCAAGATTCTCAATCTACCCAATCATCACACCAATCAGACTCACAACACATGCCTGAACCATTAGACACCATACATTCTGAACCAACATCAACACCCACAACACCCACAACCACTGTACCTACTACACCTCATCAATAACAATCTGAACACATAAACTTTCCACCAATAAACTCTGAATTCATAAACTCTGAGCCAGTACCTACTGATCAACCCAAAACCAAACCAAAAAGGAAAATACACACTGCACAGAACACTAAACACTCAAAGGCTAAACAGACATTACCTGGAGTTGTTTATACCAGAAGAAAGAAACAAAAGGCAAACAGACCTTCACTTTCACCAACTAAGGAGAGCTCTAGTGAAGAAGAAGAGGTGACTGCAGTGCCTCAAGTCAAGAAAAGGAGATTAATTCTTTCAGAATCTGATGATGAGCATGTTGTTGAAGCTCCACAGGTGATTTCACAGCAAACACCTACTGTTGAGGTTGCAGAGAATGTTGAAATACCTGCAGAGGTTGAAATGCCTGCAGAGGAGGCTGTCAATGTTGAAGTACCTACAGAGGATAACATGCCTGTAGAAGAGGATCACAGAGATGGTTTTTCACCGATGAATGATATTCTTGACTCATTTCAACCTATCCTTGATCCTATCTCACCTGTTATCCATACTAAAGCTCCTGGTATAGCTGATCAGCTTGAAGTTGTTCTTCCTGAAGCTGCAGCATCACATACAGAGCTGATATCTGATGCTTATCAAATTCCTGACAAAGGTGATGAAGTTGATCAGGCAACTAAGAAAAATTCTGAATCTATGACAGTTGAAGCTACAAATGCAAACTCTGTTGCAGAGCCTGTGCAACATGAGGAGAATATTGAAAAGATTGCAGAAGTTGTTGTAGAAACTGTGGCTGCCAAAGCTCAGCACAGTGGTTCTTTACAAGATGCTCAAGCTAATGATGCAAGTGTTGACGATGAAACTGAAAACATTGCAAACTCTGATTCTTTTCTGAGTGAACCAGCACAGACTGATAATAAACATAAACCTTTTGATCAGCCTTGTCCATCTCATGCAATTGAAGAAGAGCACCTTGCTAAATCTGCTGCTAACTGGTATAAAGCAGACTGTATTTTTCCAAAAGGGAGAGCAGCTGATTTCGTTAAGCAGACTGCTAGTCAAATTTCAAATCCAGAGATTTTATCCTGTTTAAAGGCAACTGTGGTACAAGTCAAAACTCTGGATGGAAGTTTTGCTGACACAAAACAAGAAATTGCTTCTTTGAAGACTGAGATACAAACTAGAGAAATGAAAATGGAAAGAGAGTCAAAAGTCAAAGCTGCAAAGCTTTCTAAAGTTCAAGATACTCTCTTTGCCAGGCTAGGAAAGGTTGAAGAGAATCAAGCTGCCTTGTTTGCTAAGGTTGATTCAATTGCTAACTCTTTGGAGCTCATTACATCTGTACTCATTCCTGATGATGTCAAAAAGGGGGAGAGAGTTGCTAAGTCAAAATGCAATATTTCTCAAACTCTGCTCAAAAAGGATGATGCTGGAGATGGAGGGGCAAGTGACAAGAGTGAGGCTTTAAACTCTGAAACACTAACTCTGAGATCTGGCAAATCTCTTAAGTCACAGTCTGTTGGAATAAACACTGAAACTCAAGGTACTTCAAAAACCAAGAGTTTGGAATTAATATCTAATCCAAAGACTGATGAGGAGTTAGCTGTTAAGCTTTTCATGGAAGAAAATGCAGAAGGAGTTACTCTAGAAGATGCTAAAGCTGAAGAAAAGAGTCTGCAAGAAAAGCATTTAAAAGCTTTAAAGTCTGTTAAGTTGAAGAAGAGGGAGAAAGTTGTTAAAACTGCAAAGCCTGTTCTTAAAGGCATTGAAATCAAAGAGAAGTTAACTGGCATTCAAGAAGAAGAAGAAGAAGAAGATAAAGAAAAGTTGATCAGAAAGTCTTCTCTTGATGCTAAATTGAAGTTAAAAGGGGTAATGAATGAGGAGAACAAAGGCAAAATGATTGTTACAGCCTCTGTTGCTACACAAGTTGTACAGACACAAAGTAAACCCTTACCTGGGTTTTCTAGGCCAAAGATTTCAGTTCAGGAACAAACAGGAGTAACTGGTGATTATCAACACAATGTTGCTTGTTCAGGAAAGCCACCAGGGAGAAATGCTTCTGGATTAGGTTCAACAAGAGATTTGAGATTTAGTAACAGTCCAAGAGATCCTTCTGCACTTGTTTCTCTTGGTTCTGGTATTACTCAAGAAAATCTAGATAAGTTGGATTCAGTTCAACTAGTTCATCAAAGGAGCTTAGATATTCACTTTCTGTTATACTTTATGGCAGATGGATCAGTGTTTAGAGTGGATGAAGAAGCAATCAAGTTAAAGTTATTTGAAGAACTTCAGTATGTTCTGCATATATTCAGAGTCAGAAATCGTCAAACACAGCTTATTGCTAATTCTATAAGGAGATATATGCAGAAAGCTAAAATTGTTACAGGTTCAAAGTCTGCTGGGAAGTATGTTCCTAAGTACAGAGATTGGAATGGTAATCTGATAGAAATGGAGAAGGGGACTACAAAGCTAAAGACAGATCTTCGAATTACAGTTCTGGATTTTAATATGAAGTTTGAGGAAGTGAAATATATCAGATTGGGAAATGAAATGAGAAGAAACACAATCTACGATCTCAGAGCTGCTATCTTTCAAACTGATGAGAATGATCCAGAATTAAGAGAGATCAAGGAAGCTATGCAGATTGAACTTGAAAATGCTGAGAGAAGATTGTTGATTGATTATCTCAGAACAACTCCAGATCTCGAGGAAGTTAGGTAGACAAAGGTTGTAAGTTTGTTGAGTAAAAGTTTAAAATCTGTTTGTATGATTAACACTGTAGATCTTGTATTTGTTTTGACATCATCATTTACTGTAAACTTGTACATTCTTGCTAATGAACAAGTTGGGGGAGATTGTTAGAAATGATTGATGAGAACAGTGTTTGGAAGCTAAAGTAACAAAACAGAGTTTAGCTGGAAGCAGTCAGAGTTTAGTTAAACACTAACTGGAAGCGCAACAGAGGTTGTTAAACTCTGTAGCGGAAGTGTCTGAAGAGTCAACAGTGTTTGAAGATTGATGCAAGATAAATATGGAAGCAATATCTTTGAAGATTGGAAAGCTGTCAAAGAGATTGAGTTGACTTGGAAGACTTGAAGCAATCGTGATTGATATCAATTGTATAGCTTAATTATAGGAGAATCAATTACTGATTGTATGAAGCTGTATGTTTTATAAATACAGTTAGGTTAACCCTAGAAGGGTATCGAACATTGAGAAATTCATTGATTGTAACCTAAGCAGCTCTCTGTGATATTTTACATCACTGAGAGAGGAATTGTTAATTCCAAACAGTTTTTAAGTATTAAACAGTGTGTTCTTGTTAAGTTACTCATACAGTATTTGATTACTTATTGTGTATTCGACCTAACAAAGTTATCACCCAATAGCATCCTTCAGGATATATAACCGTGGAATCTATATCCTTTCATTATTCATTCATTAAAACCAGTATTACACTGTAGTTGTAACCACTGTTCACTCTTACATCAATACATAATAAAAAGTTTTAATTCTACCCAAAAATCTGGGTTCTTACAATCTCCCCTCCTTAAAAGGATTCCGTCCCGGAATCAGGTAGAAGACAAATGGGGTACTTGTTGGTTATTTCGCTTTCCAATTCTCTGGTCGATCCTTACACATTCCAATTTTTTTAAAGCACATCGTACTGGTGTTACAATACACCCTTTATCCGTTCAACCAATTCTTTGAAACTTTCGTACAACACATTATCCGGTATACGCTCTTTTCCGGTCTTATACTATTAACCTTATTGGTACGTGCAGTGACTTCGGTATCACTATCGCGCTACGAATTCGGAGATAACCTTACTCGTACTACGTTCCTGATCGCTTTTACCTTCGCAATCTGGATATATATATATATTGAAGTGGAAAAATTTATTGAGAGATCACTATGATCAATGAACATTTGTTATATTGCATAGTTAGTACAGAAGGGGGCCAGCCTTTAGTACTTGACAAGCAATTAAACAATTAATGGCATTCCACTTAGACTTCTATCACATAGACAGATCGTCACGTAGCAGTACCTCCCCTCCTTAAAGGGTTGTTCTCCTCAATTCAGAAGAATATGAATAAGTGAGAAGAAAAGAAAAGAATTTCAAGGATTTGTAGAAATTTTTTCTTGATTGCAAAATATCATACTTGGAATTTACCCCTGAACTATAGAGGTTTGTCAAAGAAGAAAATAGTCGTAATCATAATAAATACTATTTTATCGTAATCTCGTGTGTCAACACATTCTCGATGTTCTGTCCATCTTTCTATGGACCATCATATCCTAATCAGTATTTCAAATATCATGTCATTCCAAAATTTAAACCATCCGAAATGAACCTGGATGATTTCTCTAACTTAGATTCAATTCCGACCCTTCCACAGTCGTTATCATCTAATTTCGTAGAAAATCACCACTACATTAATGTGGTCCATGGATAAATCGTCATCGTTTATCATTTACGTAGGGCTTTAATAGCTAGACATACGGGTTTCATACTTGTCAAATCAAGATCCTCTAGGAAAACAAGTTAATCATTATTCCTTATCCATAAGGGACGCTTCCTGAACTTGAAGTAGATATTACATGAAGCAGATAAAATTGCAGAAGAGCTTCCAGCATCGCAGCTGAAATAGGCTGGTGAGATTATTAATCATATGTCTCCAGTATAAGACTGGAAACTTAACAGTTTACTTAATCACTTTCCAAACCTCGTTAATTCTTTTTACAAGGATACTTTTCAGCATCACGAATCTTTAACTTCATGTACTCTATCTTGTTTGCACAGAAATACACCAACAATAACTTTCTTGTCATTCATCATCATGCCAATTAGCTTATCAATATTTGTACCATCTCTGTTTCTGGTCATCTACTACCAATTCCTTGTTACTTAACCTCCCCTCTCTCTTTCCAAAGAAAAGGCGTGTCTCTTGGGGAATTTGGTCTGGCCTATCGTAGAGCCTCCTAATGTCGGTAATGTGCTACCGGCAACATCAGGAATCAAATCTTTATTTAAACTATTCTTATAGTTGATCCTGGCACAATCATCAGACGGAATGTAACTTCCTCTACCACATTATGACCATCAAGGTCTTTTACATTATCATTCTGTTCCCTTGGTATGAGATCTTATAATGCTCCTCTATACTTAAAGTGTCGGCCACCTCATTGGCCTTTCCTGATAATAATAATTTCTTGTAGTCAGTGTTTTTTTTTTTTTGGATTTATTCCAACTCAACTTTTTCTACCTTATTCCCATCACTGTTGGGTGAAAGTATTCTTCCTTAAATTCTGCTGAAGGAGAAAGTATCCATCAATCTTTTTCCATAAGTTATTGCCTTAATCCTTAAATGTGACTTTTATCCCGGCTAATATCCTCATCAGGTCTAGGATATCTTTTGTCTCAGGTCTTTCTTGCTTTAAAACAATCTCAACCTTATTGGTTCAATCCATACCTTCTCATGGTTTCTTACATGCCTCATCCGGCATCATTATTATTATGTCATACATTCTCTACCAAACTTCCATTTTGATACTCAGAGTATTACCTTTTTCCTTGTAAGGTTTCTTAGGTCATCCTCATCATTCTTCCTGTATTTTCTAGATACAGGGGGTATCAAACATCGTTAATCAATTCTACAACAATTCCGTCTAAGTACTTTTCGAGACTCCTTTCCACAAATCCTTACTGGTTATTGATACATTGGTCAATTCACTTATATCATCTGAATTTCACGCTATCTTTAATAGGGGTAATGTTATCCTTTGTGCATCCCCCAGGATTCGTCTTAATATATTGACATTCTATCCTCAATTCTATCTTCAAGGAATACTTATATCCTGTAATTGGCAATCCAATCATATATCCTTAGTAAAGGTCTCTTTTCAATCACTCTCCTCTTAATCATCTACAGGTAGCTTAATGCTAACCTCTTCTTTCCAAACGAATGCCAGTCTACATGGCCTTCTAAAGACAACATATGTCTATCTATCCCTCTTACAGAACCTGGTAATGGTAGCAAGGATGTTCTGGAAGATATTGGTCGTGTTCAACGTGAATCTCTTAGCATTTATTGCTCTTCTTGAGGACACTAAGTTTCAGATAACATTCGTGCATCACATTGCACTACTTCTGACAATCTTCATAACCTTCATTGGTCATTATCCTCAGTCCTAATACATCCATGGTATTTATAAAATCCTACATCACGTATCTCAATTCATTTTACATCAATGGTTCTCGCGGTTGGCGCTTGGTTAGAAGCAGCCCCGCTTCGTCCTTTCATTGTTGGTCTAGTCACTTGATAATTCCTTGTGACATGGCCTCAACGGGCCACATTACAATATGTGAATTTAGCTAATAGCGTTACCTTTCTAGCAATTGCTGGCATAGTGCCTTCTTCTTTGTTACCTTTTAATCTTTTCAAAACTTTACTCCATATAAGTCTCAATCGACTTCTCGGTACCGTCTCCGGTCACCTTTCCTTTGCTTTTATTCTTTAGTTACTCTTATCAATTTCACGTGTCACAAAAGCTTAACATTTCTGGCATAACAACCTTTTCATTTAAGTCAATCCCGAAATTTCTTAGTCCGGCTTGTTTCTTAATTACATTTCCCTTTTTCCGTCCAATCTCAACTTCATAATTTTGTCTCTATAATCAATCGTAGTAATCGGGGTTTGTCTATCAGCCCATATAGCGGCTACCTCACCCAATCCATCGGGTTCGCTCCAATTACACTCTTTTCGGCGATGTATTCTGATAATTAGAAAGACAAGGTTTGCCAAATTTGTTGAAGTTCTTTCCAGAATCAGGGAAATTTCAGTCAATCTATCCACCCACGGGTAACACCAAGAAGATCCATTTCGATACCCGAAGAATATTTCTAGGAACATCCAAGCGGGCCGAACCATAAACAGTTGGAATAACGAAATGATTGACATAAAGTTGAAGTTTAACCATTAGAAGGAAACCAAATATATATCTTCCCTAGAAGGGGAATCAATAGTTTTAAACTAAAACATGCCATACCTCCCCGATACATGTTTGTCCTAATAGTCAATACTACCGAATACCAGTCTACTTAACAACTAGTCTCAGAAGGAACACTACCATCGGGGTTAGTCACTTCCCAGAATTGGCACTACCCAGGCCATCCGAATCTGGTGAACCGTGTTGTCCAATTATATTCGAAAATTCTATTGCCGTGTTGCACAAGCACAACACCTAAACCTGTACGAGGTGCATCCTAATATATTCCAAAATTTTCCTTCTTCCATTAGGTAACGCCAATGCTGGGTCGTCACCAATTTTTATCTTTAGCTCTTTCTCACCTTTGCCGGTGTGGTTGGCCTTTCTCCATTTGAAACTGTCTTTAACTTGGCGGGGTTGACCAACACTACTCACTATTGATCATATGTCCTATTAACTGGACTTTATTTTGTCAAAACTCTTACTTCGAGAACTTGGCCTACACATGTTCTTTCAGGTTTCATCTAAAAACATTCTCAATTACATCTTAACCACTGGTCGTCTTACCTAATCCATTACGATTCGGTGTCAGAATAAACTTAAGGTAACTACCATAATCCATTCGAGGAAAATAAAGAATTTAACATTCCTCGGAATCACATGCATCCAATGTTTCTGGTTCATCATTCCACTGAGTTAAAATAACCTTATACTTAGTCTCTAACAGTGGTCTCGTTACGAGTTCATCATAGACTCACTGGTCTTCTCCTCTTGTATGTTTAGAGATCATCGTCTCGCCTATTACTTCCTTATATACTTTATCCAATCAGGCCATCACTTCCTACCGTCTTTACTTTCTAAGCTGGTCCATTCATAGAATGGACACACTACTAGAAATTTGTTAATAGACATCACGCCTTTAACATCGGTCAGTAATGCCACCGATGTCGTTGTGTTTTAAGACATCACTTGAAATAAAACCGATGTCTTTGTGTTGTAAGACATCGCTTTCAAGAAGAACCGATGTCTTAAATAAGCTAAAAAAATGAAAAATTCCCGCGCGTACCCCAAATTGTTTCCCCATTAGAATATTTTCCCCAATTTATTAAAATGTTTCCCCCCTTAAACGATTTTTTGTTCCCCCCAAATTATCAAACACAGTACTACTCAAACTCTCTCTCTCTCTCTCTCAGACAAAAAACATAAAATCATTAAACAGAAAAACACTCGCTCAACTCAAACTCTCTCTCATCTTTCGTCTCTCACCTCTCGCTCAAGAACCCTCAACCCCAAATCTCAAAATCACCCTTGAATCTTGAATCTCAAAGCTCTCACCCCCAAATTCTCAAAGCTCATCCCAAAATCTCAAAATCTAAAAGGTCGATCTCAGGTAATTTGTTCGATTTGTTCAAAAGTTTTCTCAAATTGATTTGTTCAAAGCTCGAATCCACGATTTGGTAGGTGGGTAAGATTGCTTGTGTATGTATGCTTGCATATGTATGACTTAGTTTAATTTTATTGTGAATTTGGGGTTTTTTTTACTCGAACCCTAATTTTTTAATTCAGTTCTTTTATTTTTAATACAGGACTTGTTATACAATGGTTTTTTCTGGGTAAGCCCTGTTTCTTCAATTATGGACCAGATACACTTCAGGATGTTCAGCCGTTTTTGTTCAATTTATTTTCTGGGTATGTTGTTCTTTTGTTCCATTCTTTAATTTTTGTACAAGAAAAAAATATTAGACGGGACTTCATTGATTAAACTAACTTTTAGATTTCTTATTCAAACTTTCAGTCAAGGGCTGATGAAATTATATTGTTGTATCCTTATATTCTGAGCTTTGGTTCTCTTTATGTGCATCCATGTAAGATACATGTTATTGTCATTGTTCCTCCAAAACAAAGATAAGTAGAAGAAGTAAAACTAAAATTGCTTTTGGTCTCCTGATTGTTTTAACCATAAGGTTTTGAGGTTTTCACTTTGTAAGTAGCTAAGTAGCTTTATGTATCTCCATGTAGGGACCCATATTCGAAGGGCGTTGATTCTGATGTATTGAGAGCTTTTGCCATCTCTTCAAACATGGTTTATAACTTCATACTGGTTGATGTTGTAAGTTCTGAACATATTTCCATTTCTTTTGTAAGGACTTGCTTGATCAACATAGTAATTGCTCTCTCTTATACACATCTATTTGAATGTTAATGTTATTATACCCCTGATTTCTTTTTGTATCTCCGTGTAGGAATCCCTAAATCACAATATATGTCCTACATATGTACCTGCTCATCTGTAAATCGAAAATGCAGTCTACTACATCCGTATTTTGGACTAACATTATATAGTATTTAGCTTAGGGCATGTCTCCAGAATTGGTAATATCTTCAAGTTTAGTATTATATGATCTGGAAGTACAACTAATTGTCCTACAACGCTGCAGGAATTGAGGGACATTGCAGGAACGGATGTGGTGAAGAGCAAGCACTTCTTTCTCGAAACTGACATTAGAGGACCTTCCTTCAAGGTTGACTATACTGGAAAGCAATACTGACTGTGAGCTAGTTCTCTGTTTACTAGTTAAGAAAGAGCATGTCCGGTGAAACCAGCTACATAAATTAATACTTGGCATATTATAAGTCATATCACAGTGCACGTATGGTTGCAGGGTTACTGATCCTGGATTATAATCCTATAGTAGTCAGTCATTTAATTTTATTAATTACATATTTGTTTTGAATGGATGCCTTTGACAATGTTTACATGTCTGTTTTACATGTGGTGCCAAACTAATAGTCTATTGTGCGGCACATGTTAACAAGCTGGTTTCCTTTTACAGGCCAAGGCCCTTAAAATGGAACTAGAAGCAAAGGAAGTCCATGTATATGTCTATGTTGCCATGTGTTACTGGCATCCTTATACAGAGGAAGCTATTCAACAAGCAAGCTTTATGTTATAAAAATTATCCTAGAATTTATTTATTTATTTATTTTTATCAACTTATATGTTATTCATATCCTGGATGTGTAATTATTATAATTGAATGTTTATGGTCTATACTCTTTGCAAGCTATAGATGTTATTCACGTTTATTGTTTGAAAGATCTTTGATACCCTTATGTTGTGTTAAAAGATTTTCTATCATAGACTTGTAATTATGTAATATACCTGATTAGATGACTGTATTATCTGGTTAGAGTCATCTCTGGAGTTGATTATTATCACTATCTTTTGAATTGCATTAATTAGGAGTATCTATGCCACCAGATGTATTAATTAGGTAAAATTCAAATAAATTGCATCTTTTGAATATCGTCAAGGCTCTTGTGCTCCTATCTAGTATACTTTCTTATCTTTTAATTTTCATATTCAGAGATGCAATAAATAGGAAGAATGAAATAAAATATGTAGGGTAGGTTAGTAGGTATGTGGCAAAATATAATATTTAGCAAGCCATCATCATTCAGCTTGATCTTCAATTGAATTTGTACCTTCTAAACTAGTCTTCCTAACATATCCGTTTGCTTCCTTGTCTTCTATTTAAGGTGGTTTATGCCGATTAATGCTAGGTTAACCTTTCTAATTGGAGGGCTTTTGGGATGGATTGCAGTGAGACTACTTCAGCCATAACCACATTTAGAGGGTTTTGTTATTGCTATGTGTTCTTCAGGTATTATGGTAGACTTCCACTAATTTGTGTACTTATCTAATTATATTATAATTATCATGCAGTGTTTAGTAAGTGTGCATTATCGGTTCCGAAATTTTCCTTGTTATGTTATGTATGTATTAGGAAACTTGGGAAACATTATCATTATAATTGTTCCTGCGATTTGCACTGAGGAAGGCAGCCCATTTGGTGATCACAATATCTCTGCTCCTCTAAAGGCCTCTCTTACTATTCTTTCTCCATGGCAGTAAGTTCTGCTCTGTCAGAATTACTATATAAACTTGTGGTTAATTTATCACATTTTCAAGTAATATTGTGAAGTGTCACATGATAAGAAAATGAAAATTAGTATATAAGAACAGGGAGGAAAAATAAGATCTAGTGCAAATACTAGCAATATTTTTTTCTTTGAAAGATAGCAGCACTTTCGTTTTAAACAAAAATATTGAGCAAATTATATAGTTGAGCTATTTGTTAGATGTTAACATTAGTTATAGTTGGTTATTTTATGGACTTTCATATTCTTTAAGTCGATGCTGATCTACTGTTTTCTGCAGCTAGCAGAAGGTAAGTATATGCTGATCCTTTCTTTATTTTTCACTTGCAGGAAGTACATGATGGTCTTGAGTTCGCCAAAGGCGATGTTTCATCAACATGGGATTCTATTTGAGCATCACTGGGATGTACATTTGACTAGTAGATAATGGTTCTAACTTTCTAGGAGTTAGGTTATTTTTGCATATGGTAGTAGTAAATATTTTTGTTGGTTTTGCGGATTGGTGTATAGCATTATGATACTTTGGACTTGGGTAGCTAGTTCTTTAGATATAGTAGATTCGTTTACAATTATGGTTGTTTGAGTGACATTGGTTGGATATTTTGTAAATGACAAATTGAGTAGTTGTGGTTATGAGATGAATGTTATTTTGAATTAAGGTATCAATGTTTGGATATTATGTAAATATTTGGATTCTTATGTTGTCAATGACAAATTGAGTAATTAAATAACAAAAATTAATTACAAAACAATACAGGACAAAATACAATAAACATCAGTAAAAAATTATGTCTACAATAAATATACACAACGATTATCACAAATAAAACTGATGTCTAACTTTAACTTAAATAGCGAATAAGTATAAAAAACGATGTCTAATATACTCTTCAACATCGGTTCTCACAAAGAAAACCGCTATCGAAGGTTATATTTAACATCGTCCAAAACCGATGTCTGATACGACTTGATACATCAGTTATGATAGAAGAAACCGATGTCCAAAAAGGGCTTAGACATCGGTCAAAAACCGATGTCTATGACATGGTACAATAGACATCACCGACAAAGACATCGGTATGATTTTCTAATAGACATCGGCCAGAAACCGACGTCTATGAGCTTTTTTCTAGTAGTGACATCTCTATAAATAAAACCACCTCATTAATCTCGAATTGGTTTCATAAATTATAACCTATGAAATCTGCCTTCTCATGGCGAGTTACTATTGACAATATTCACACTTAACCCATTTATCAAATGATAGGGCACTTATTGCCTTTATCTCAATTGCTATCGAAGACTCTACTCCCTGTCCTCTATCTTTGTCTTTGATAATCATGTACCACTCTAACTCTTTTCTCATTAATCTGAAGGTCTCTAAGGATCTTTACCTATCCCTATATAAGACCTCAAGTAATCCTTCCAATTCATCTTAATTGCTGGTACTTCATCCGGCGGTCCAGCTATGAATCCAATATGCATCTTTAGTTCTCTTAATAATATCTCAGTTCTTTACACTCACTTTTATGAGCACTATACCTTAACTCTTACAGTCTCTCTGGCTGTAGCTCTCATATCCTCGAGGGTAAACTTCCCTGTATTTAACAGGATTCTCCTCCTCTGCTGGAACCTCTTCCAGGTCCTTAGTAGGGTACTCTATCGAATCCACCATCCGATCGTCAGCATATAATCAAACATCATCGTGCTGCTGCTCGTATGCCTCAAGGTCCGTCCTCTTACTAGTCGGTACGAGATCGAGCTTAAGTTACTATCATAATACTTAATAGTTCCCATAAGGGTTTTATATGTCAGTACTACATTAAGTAGTCCGACTATGAACTTGGCAAGAGTTCTTATTATCTTAGTGAATTTATTGTTTTAACGTTGCATCATCTCTCGGATTTATAACGTAACTCTCTGATACCATTTCTGTAACACCCCCAGATCCGGGGTCAGGGATCTGGTCGTTACGGTCTCAATATCCATCCATAAAACCAACATAATTTAAATTACAACCTTGTGACCCAAAACAACAACATTAAACACACCCGTTATAGTCCCAGAGATAAAATCAGAGTAACCGTCAATATTATTAATCACAAGTTTGAGTTCTTACAACCCAAAGAATTACAATTTTACCATTACATACTCTTTGCCATCCGTTGGTATATGCCATATAATAAATACAATTGATGTGCAAATGCTAACAACTATCCTACCAGAAGCTGCATCATCAGCAATGGTAGCTATGACCTCAGCGGTTAATCCTCTGACAGCTGACACCTGCCTATGCTGAGTACGCCTTGCGCGGCCATCTGATCTAGCTGTTGTTGTGATATAGATAAATAAAGCAAGGGTGAGCAATAGCCCACCAAAAATATAATTGAAAAATGATGATGTATAACAGTCCAAAATATCTTTGAAACCATATGCCATGCATTAACGAACGTAGTACCAATATAAGGTATGAGATGAAGTTACAAGGTAACTCAAGATATAATTGTTCCGAAGAAATATTTGCTATGTCAAAGATAAGCAAGATATTATCAAATTTTCATAATAGAGGAACTTGCAGGAAGAATATTGCAATTCCAGTTCAAACACTATTCAAACCTGTCAACAATGATAATGTTGCAGGAAATTTCTGACATTGAGAGATGAACTAATACTGGAGTTTGACGTGCCAAGAGACATAGCATTTACACGATGATCAGTCGCATGTTATGCTCCCCACCTCTTGTTCTCTACATGTAGAAGGAAGCACCGATAGATTTACTTGTCTACCGCCCTCTGGAACCCCCTCGGCCAATGGTTGGGCCATTTGCTGGACCGGCGCCACTGGGTCACTTACGCATCTCCTAGTTCATTTCACATCCATAACTTTGAAACGTAAAGTTCCTCCCCCTTTCCCCAAGTATATTACTTGTTGATAGGACTCCACAAAGTAGTCGTATCTAGTTGGAAAGGAAAATTCACCAATATTTCCCAAGCTGATGCTTGTTAATGGTTATAAACTTGTTCCATCAATTCTTACCCCTCGAGTGTTGAGGAGGTAACCAAACAGATTCATATCGATGTTTGAAAGAATCAAGATGTGAGTGACAGGATAGTTTAGCAAGTATATGACCGGGCAGTCCAATAAATAACATCAGTCCAATAAATAACATCTCTCAAGTGAGGTTCCCTTATATATTTTTGGAAGTTGAGCGGGTATTTAAATCTTCTTATAAGATAGATTTAAATGAAAATAAAGTTTTGAGAACCTCCCCTTGATAACACAGTCATAACATACTCCGAAATATTTTCCGTCATATCTGAAGGTGAAAGACAATCTTTGAATAATATGAATTATCATAAGAGGAACTTAAAAGAATTTAAATAAATATTCCAAGAATATTTATTAAATCAATAATAATTAAGGAATATGATTAAATCATAATATTGCTCGCAAGTAATCCTCGAATGAATATATAAAATCATTTACTAAATAAATCTATTCTTACCTGAATAAATAATATTCATTAAATAATTCAAACCTTAAATGAATATTCAAGACAATATTCATTAAATAAATAAACTTACATAAATATTTAAAATAATATTCACTAAATAAATCAAACCTTAAATGAATATTTGAAAATAATATTCATTTAATAAATAATATTCTAAATGAGTATTCAAAAGTAACATTCATTCTATAACCAAAACTTTAAAGGAATATTCGAAATCATATTCCTTAAGTAAATAGAATTTCAAATGAATATTCTAAAATAATATTTATTAAGTAAATAACACCTTAAATGAATATCCGAAAGGAATATTCATTTAATAAATACTATTCTAAATGAATATCCAAATAATATTCATTTAGTAATCGACACTCGAAAGGAATATTTGAAATAATATTACTTAAGTAAATAGAATTTCAAATGAATATCTTAAAATAATATTCGTTAGATAGATAAAACCTTAAATGAATATCCGAAAGTAATATTCATTTAATAAACAATATTCTAAATGAATATTGAAATAATATTCATGAAATAATCAAACTCTAAATGAAAATTCAAAAATAATATTCACTAACTATTTCTCGACTGAGATAATACTCAAATAACATTCCTCGAAAGATTTCCAAGTAATTAATACTTTATGGAAATATAATTAATGTTTAATAATCACATTCCTCAAAAGGAATACTAATCTGTCGCTGGAATCCCTCCGGGTTTCCACGACTATCTCTATATTACACAAAATACCGACTCCCGGTCTATATTTTAAGAATGAAGATCATATGCCCTTCACTAAGGGTCTTACCAAAATCCGGCTTATAACTAATAATCCCTATCTAGTCTATAAGCCAATATCAATTCAGGGAACAAGTATTTCAATAGACTTTAAAAGTAGGCATGCATGATATGGCATATGTATAATAACAATCATATATACATTATCACAACAACAGCCTTTAGAAAGGATTTGAAACTTGCCTGGTAATCCTGTGGGTGTAGTGTGCCTTGGTTCAATCCGGTGCTCTATAAATAGTCACAACATTCGAGGTTAATCATTTTAAAACTTCGAAATGCTAAGTATATATTTAACTTAGGCTAAAACATGTTTTCAAATTATCCCGTTAGGCAATCCCTAACGTAACCCTTATTAATACCGTTATAATTCGACACTCGTCCGTTATCAAGGCACGTCATTGCACTTATACTTAATGCTTAAGCACTAAAGCAATTAACAAATAAGGCACTACGGGGTTTCCCTAGACTCATACGAAGTCCATGTTAATCAACGAACTCTTAAGTCGTAAGTTTAGTCCAAATCACTCCTCGAATCCATCCTTAATGTCGGATCTTTCGTACATCTCACTTAATCATTTATAGCCTCGTTCTTTGCAGTAATATGTTGTCTTGATAATTCTTAACAAGTTTCATGTTTTAGTCGACTCGAGATTCCTCTTTTAATCTAGCCAAAATGGGTGACCAAAGTAGTACCCCTAGGGTTGAATTTTCTGAGAATCACTATTCCGTGACTCGTACTTCAACACTTTTAATAAATCACTGGAAACGTATTTAATTACGAAACAACTTCTAAAATCATCTTTGGTATTTGTAATATTTATCATAAAATTTCCAATTCGAGGCAACAGGTCTTGATAGGTGAAATGTATTTTCGAAGTTCAGTCAACTACGGATTTTTACTATTCACACCTCTTTCACTAAAACGTTCATAACTCGGTAACCGTTAACTCAAATGACGCACCGTTTTCGCGTACATGATCTAGAGAATGTCTAGAAGGTAGCTAACTCAAAATTTGACTAAGGTAAGAAGATTAATTTTTCGGATTTTTGCCAAAACAGGGCAGGAGCTTTTAGTGAATAGTGTTACCTCCGAAAAGTGGTTTCTTCGCACTTAACCTCGATTCGAACATTTTTATAAAATCGGAAAATGATCCATTTTACTTGTGGTTTTCTCTCACGCCTTCCTTATGACCTCTAATATTTAATTATCAAGATTCGTCACTGACTTAACAATATTAAAGGGGTTCAATATCAGTTACAAACTTCCGATTACGGTTTCGAACCACTTTTACGAATTAAACCATAACTCCTAAACCGTAAGTCCATTTCATACGATCTTTATATCAAAACGAAGCTTATAACATACTCTAGCTTTCCGTGGTGGAACACGAAACTTGAAAATGAGTTTTGGCTACTGTCAAACATGATTTATTAAGGTTAACGAAAATTCGGCATTACGACGGCTATATATCGAACGTTTCAAAAATTACCACAATCAAACCAAGCCACACCGGGCATCTAAACAACTTGTACACATGATTTTCATCATAATAAGTCCAAGAACATCATGCTTCACTACCATAAATATCATATAACTAAAATCACTAAATCACTTAACTAATCATGCTTATAACCATGTTAACACCATAACTACTTAAATCCATCAAGAACAAACATATTCTTAAAGTAAGGTAAAGACCTTGCTAAGCCTTGTATAGTCCTTGTACATCCTTAACGCTTAGATCATCCAAGAAATCAAGATCCAAGAATTTTGTTTTTGAAAATCACTATTCACCCTAGGCTTTGATGATTTCTTTGAAAATGGAAACAATGGATTTTGATGCTAGGATTTCTAGGGTATCATTTTTATGAAATATAGGATCTACCATAAAAGTTTGGAGATAAAACAATGGTGGGAAGTGGGATTTCTCCCTTGGAATTAATCAAAAGTCGAATGGATGAGTTCTTGAGAGAGTTTTGAAATTTTTTATGTTGTTTGCTTGGAATAATGCATAAAGTGAATTGGTTAACATAATATCTCATCCTTGGTTACTTTAATAAAGTGATGATGCATGGAGTGATGCATTTTGCAAGCCATGTGTTGATGTTTAAGTGGTTTTCATGCTAAGTATTGGTTGGATTTCTAAGTACTTGGTTTATGCTTCAATTGTCTAGTTACTCTTGTAACTAAATGGTTACTAGATATTTTCTAGCAGCACATGCATGTATCTAGTTTCCCCTGCTTGTTTCTTTGTCCGGTTATTGCTCCGTTTGATTAATCGTTCGCTGGAATATCTCACGGATTTCTAGTTAGGGTTTTACCGGAAACCTCCGTAATAATTCTATTATAATTTCTATCTTTCATTACAACCCTCGAATTAATATTCCTCAAATATTAAATATTAAATCCTTAATCTATCAGTGTCTCGGGGAAATCTCGGAGAAAACGAAAGTGCTATTTTTCAGAATCCGACTATCTTTACATACACTTATTTTCCCCTCGAATCACTAATACGAACTCAGAATTCCCTTCCGGGTACTTCTATATAGTGTCGTCTCATAATATTCCAAATCCCACCAAAAACACTATTCATCACTTATTCTCTTTTTAGTGCTGGTACTTAGAAAATATCTTTCTGCTTCCTCGAGCGTTGCTTAACTCTTTCATGTAACCTCCGTACTTGTAACCGATATCGATCTGGATGACATGAGGGTATCTATTTCTCTTTAGGGAATCTTATCTTAACTTTCTAGGAGATAGATTATTCTAATCTAAGTTATCACCCAATAGCATCCTTCAGGACATATAACCGTGGAATCTATATCCTTTCATTATTCATTCATTAAAACCAGTATTACATTGTAGTTGTAACCACTGTTCACTCTTACATCAATACATAATAAAAAGTTTTAATTCTACCCAAAAATCTGGGTTCTTACAAGTTCCTTGTATGATTCTTTAGCTTGTAGTCCAGTTCCCAAAGCTTCGTTGATGCCTCTGATTGTGAGAGTGCGAGTAACTCCTTTGATTGTGCAATTTATAGTATCATTACCTGCACCTCCTGGAACATGGGCAGTGTTCCAGAATTCTTCAAGTCTTTCTAGGTTCAATGATGGTGTAGATATTATAGCCTGACCCAGATAGGACTTGTTGATAAAGGATACGAGTCCTTTAAAACCTTCACCAGTATCTCCAGCAGTGAGAATACCAACAAAGTTTGTTTAAGAGGAGGATTGTTTGGGTGCCATTTCTTGCTTTGAGCTTTGGAGAGAGATTTTTGCTTTTGAGAGAGAGAGAGAGAGAGAGAGGTTCTGTTGAAAGTTGTGTGTTTGTGTGTTTGACAGTTGCTTACATGAAAATAGCAAATGTTTTACTGAGAAAGGGAAAGTAGCAATGTAAGCCCATTAATCAGTCACGTGGTGTCGTGGGTAGTTACTTTTTAGTGGCTGTAAATCGTGGAGGTAAGATCCCAATTAATTTGGTCCACTAATCTTGACAGTAACCTGTGCGTTGTAACAAATTCATTAGTAACTTTGAGAGGATGACAGCAGGTTTTGCTTGACAGTAAGATCGTCGCAAGAACATACTGTCATCATTAAGCAATTTATACAATTTCCTTTAAATTACATGACAGAGACTTTTTCCATTGTGTCGTCTAAGAAACTTGCTGTCAAGGCACGTCGTGACAACATCTTCACTTATTGATAGCAACTTAAGCGGAAATAATTTATGTCATGAATTTTAATCGACTTTGCCTATTACTTAAGCGAAAATTACCAAATAGCATTTTAATCGATTTAGGCACGTATTTGTTAATTTTAGCACATATCCACAGACATCCATACACACAAACAAGAAAACATACAACCATTCGAAGATAGCTAAGAGTAAAAGAGATGAACATGTTGAATAATACTTGTAGCATAAGATCCTATTGTGGCCTTCCTCTAACACCTTAAGGTTTTAGATGAGTTGGTTACTTAACATGGTATCAGAGCTCGGTTTAGGAGGGGTCTCAGGTTCGAGTCCCTCCACCCCCATTTATTTAATTTAAATATTTGTTATTGGTATTGGTATTGGTATTGGTTATATTTGTTGTCATTGGTCTGGTCAATCGGTACGAAACGTATCGTACGATTGAGGGGGAGTGTTGAATAATACTTGTAGCATAAGATCCTATTGGGGCCTTCCTCTAACAACTTAAGGTTTTAGATGAGTTGGTTACTTAACAGAACAGCATGCAACACACTGACAAGTTGAAACGATGTACTTTTATTAAAAAAAACTTAAAAACAATACATAGTAGTTCTTAAGAACTAAACATCATTTCTTATTAAGCTCTCCAAGAGCTTCTACCAGCAGCTGTTCGACAACCTTCTCGATCTCTTTCTCCTCCGTGATCCCTTTAGCATCCAGATAAGCCTGAAGCTTATCAAAGAATGGATCAAGGGGATGCTCAGCAGCGATCTCCTTCGGTGGTTTTGGCATCTCTGATGTAGACATATCTTCTACCTTCCTCTTACTCATATTGCCTCTAGAGTTCTTAGTGTGTTAAGTGAGAACTAAGGGTTTGGCCTCGGTCTTATTTATAACACATTAAGTGACTCTACAGCTTCCAACTACCTCTTTTTAATGAAGTAATTAACTTTAAATTAAAAAGACTGACAAATACCCGGGGTCACTTCAAATGACACGAATACTTATCACTTAGCAGGCGTATGAAATAAGTTAATGTCACGTGACTACTCATTACATAAATTAAAATAGGCATGTGATTTGAATTTAGCATAGTCATAGCAAACATGCTGTCAAATAAACAAGTAGCACATAGGACAGTAACTTCTCATGACAGTAACATTGAAGGTTACGGTCACAAGCTGCAATTTAACCACATTGAAAATGTAAAAACTAGTAAGTTAACATACCAGATTTAGCATTCCCAATTCACTTACCAACCTGTTGAAGGTTGCTTCATCTAGTGGCTTCGTAAAGATGTCTGCAAGTTGCTTTTCTATTGGAACATAAATCAGCTTCACAGTTCCCTTTTCAACATGCTCTCTCAGGAAATGATGTCTGATATCAATGTGCTTTGTCCTGGAGTGTTGAACTGGATTTTCTGAGATAGCTATGGCACTAGTATTATCACAATAAATAGGAATATTGGACAACTCTAAACCATAATCCATTAGCTGATTTTTCATCCAAAGAATTTGAGCACAACAACTTCTAGCTGCAATATATTCAGCTTCTACAGTTGAAGTAGATACAGAATGCTGCTTCTTGCTAAAGCATGACACTAATCTTCCACCAAGAAATTGACAGCTTCCTGTTGTACTTTTCCTGTCAATCTTGCATCCAGCATAGTCTGAATCCGAATAACCAATCAAGTCAAATCCAGTATCTTTAGGAAACCAAAGGCCTAGGTTTGGAGTGCCTTTGAGATATCTAAAGATCCTCTTGATTGCTACTAAGTATGATTCCTTTGGATTAGCTTGAAACCTTGCACAGAGACATGTAGCAAACATAATGTCTAGTTTGCTAGGAGTTAGGTATAGCAACGATCCCGCCATGCCTCTGTAGGTAGTAGAATCCACTTTCTTTCCTTTAGGATCCAAATCCAGTTTGGTTAAGCAGTAGGGATAGGTGTCTTGGCAGGTGATGCATCTTCCATGTTGAACTTTTTGAGAAGTTCTTTGACATATTTCGATTGGCTTATGAAGATGCCATCATCCTTTTGATGAATTTGTAGACCTAGGAAAAATGACAGTTCTCCCATCATGCTCATCTCATATTTGCTCTTCATAAGAGATGAAAACTTTTCACACAGCTTCTCATTTGTAGAACCAAAGATTATGTCATCAACATAAATCTGAACCAGAATGATGTCCTTGCCATGCTGCTTGTAGAACAGTGTCTTATCCACTACACCTCTTGTAAATTGATTCTCAATAAGAAAAGTAGAGAGAGTTTCATACCAAGCTCTAGGGGCTTGCTTCAATCCATAGAGTGCTTTGAACAACTTGTAGACAAAGTCATACAACTTAGCATCCTCAAATCCAGGTGGCTGTTCAACATACACTTCCTCTTCTAATTCTCCATTAAGAAAGGCACTTTTGACATCCATTTGGAACACCTTGAAGTTACAGTGTGCAGCATAGGCTAAGAATATCCGAATAGCTTCAAGTCTAGCAATAGGTGCAAATGTTTCATCATAATCGATCCCTTCCTGTTGACAGTAACCTTTAGCTACTAGCCTTGCCTTGTTCCTTGTCACATTTCCACTTTCATCCAACTTGTTTCTGAAAACCCACTTTATGTCAACTACTGACTTCCCTTTAGGTCTAGTGACCAGCTTCTATACATTGTTTCTCTCAAATTGGTTTAGCTCTTCTTGCATGGCTATCACCCAATCTGAATCCAACAATGCTTCACCAATTGACTTTAGCTCAGTTTGAGATAGAAAACATGAAAACATGTTGTCAGCAGAAACATTTCTCCTCGTCCTTACACCAGTAGTGGGATCACCAATGATTAGATTGCTAGTGTGATCTCTGTTCCACTTAGTGGTTCTGGGCAAGCTTCTTTCTTGATCTGCTTGATCATTTCCTCTTTGAGGGGTTGACTCTCCACCATTGATGTTTTCTCCTTCATGTTCTTCAACATCTCCAGAATCATTCTCATTCTGATGATTAGCTGATATAGTTTGAGATTGAGCTAGAGTTTGAGTAGCATCATTGGTGTTGACAGCATTTCTTTCAAACTCAATATCCTGAGTACAAGTAGGTTCATCAGCAACAATTTCTTCTTCTTCCAAATACCCTTGATCTTCAAATCTAAGAGGCTCCATTTGACCATCCTCTTATAGTCCTGGGAATTTGGTTTCATCAAATGTGACATTCACACTTTCTTCAATGACTTTGTGATCAATGACATAGACTCTTTAGGCAGTCATTTCCAATCCATATCCCATGAAAATGCCTTCATAAGCTTTAGCATCGAACTTTCCTTTCCTTTCATGGTTGTCAATCATCATGAAACACTTACTTCCAAATACATGAAAATATTTGACAGTAGGTTTCTTTCCTGTTAACAGATAGTAAGGAGTGTTTCCATGAGTCTTGTTGATCAAGGTTCTGTTCTGTGTGTAGCAAGCTGTGTTAATAGCTTCTGCCCAGAAGTATGTTGGTAATTTAGAATCATTCAACATAGTTCTTGCAGCTTCAATGAGAGTTCTGTTCTTCCTTTCTACAACTCCATTTTGTTGTGGTGTCCTGGCAGTGGAGAATTGTTGGACAATGCCTTCTTCCGTGCAGAAGTTTCCTAAAGTGGCATTTCTGAACTCAGTACCATTGTCACTTCTTAGATATTGAACTTGAGCATTGGGGGTTCTTTCAAGAACTCTTATATGATCAATGATTTCTTGAGCAGCTTCGTCCTTTGTCTCTAAAAACTTCACCCAAGTGTACCTTGAGTAGTCATCCACCATTACCAGGGCATATCTCTTTCTTGCAAGAGATTGAACATTTACTGGACCAAACAAATCTATATGAATTAATTTGAATGGCTCAGTGTTGGTATTCACTTGCTTTGATTTGTGCACAGATCTTTTCAATTTACCTATTTGACAATCCTCACATAGTCCTTCTTGACAGAATTCCTGTTGAGGTAGTCCTCTCACCAAATCTTTTTTCATCAGAATGTTCATATTCTTAAAATTGAGGTGTGAGAGCTTCTTGTGCCAAAGCATACTTTCACCAACTGATGCTTTATTGTAAATACAGTAAGCCTTGTCTTTATTGACAGAATTTAAGTCTGCAACAAACAAGCTTCCTTTCCTGACTCCTTTCAAAGAGAGGCTTCCATCTTTCTTGTGATAGATATTACAAACCATCATATCAAAGTCAACCTTAAATCACCTGTCACTGAACTGGCTGACATTGAGTAGGTTGTGCTTCAATCCATCAACAAGAGCAATATCTTCAATGACAACATTTCCAATTTCCAAACAGCCATATCCCACAGTGTAACCTTTGCTGTTGTCTCCAAAAGTTATGATTGGGCTGGCTTTCTCCACAAAATGTGATAGCAGGGCTATATCACCAGTCATGTGCCTGGAACATCCACTGTCGATGATCCACATGACCTGCTTCTTCTTTTTGCCCTACAAAATAGATGATTTTAATTTGCATCTGGTACCCAAACTCTGTTGGGTCCTGCAGTTACAGCATCATTGTTCATATCATTCTGATTCACATTTAAATCAACACTAGAATCCTCCTGTTTGACTTCTTTTGCTGTCCACTTGGTTCTAGAGTTAGACTTGGTCTTTCTCTTAGTGGAAGCAGCCTTTTTACCAACATAGGCAGACACAGAAGTCTCAGCAGTTTCTAAATAGGAACATCTTTCAGTAGACAGAATAGGCAGATTGAAACAAGTACTCATAACAACAATTTTACATGGCATACAGTCAATGTTATTACAGACATCCATACTTCTTTGCATAATGGGGGTTCTATGTAAGTTACCACTAACATTGGACGCATTAACCTTATCCTATTTGGGTTTCTTACAAACAAATGCTAAATGATGAGATGATCCACAATTATTGCAAAGCTTCCTAGGGGAATCCTTAACATGACTATATCCATTCTTCTTATCAATCCCTAACTTGCCATTCCTATTCTTAGGCTTGTAGACATTTGCCTTGACAATATGTTCTGAAGTTGCTGTCGAGCCACCCTTGACAGTACCTTTCTTTGCCTTTGTCTTGATAACAGGTTTGAAAGTTGCTGTCTTGGGTTCTCTCTTGACAGTATCTTTTGAAGTTTCTGTCTCATCCTTGCTGTCAGCTACTTTCGAACATTCTGTCTGATTGCTTGGTAGAGTTTCTATCACAGGAGACTTGACAATATCTTTTCCTTTTCTCAGTGTGTTGTCAATGCACTCATCTTCATCAAGTAGCTCTTGTTTGATGAACAAGGAGGTTTCATCAAAATCAGCTTAAAGATTTTTGAAAATCAGTTTGTAAACTCTTTTGAGAATATGAGGTTTGATAGCATCACTATCACCAAGAGCAATTGCCTTTCCATGCCTTCTACCATACTCGAAACCTATTCCTACCTTCTGGTTTTCAGTGTGATTATCATGATATTCCTGGACTAACTTAGAAGAGTTTCTAAAACCTTTGAGTTTAAACTCATTTTCTACAATTTGATTCCTGAGAAATTCTTCTATTTCCTTAGCACAGATAATATCGTTTTTCAACCTAGCATTCTTTTGAGCTAATGAATCTAGGGGACTGGTTCTTAGCAACAACATTTCATTTTCAGATTTGAGAGTTTCATTCTGTTTAGTTAACTTAGCAATTTCTTCGTGAGCAGCAGATAAACTAACATGAATGTTAAACATCTCAGCACTTAAATCTTCAATGGTATGCTTGTACTCAGTTTTAGACATATCAAGTAAAACTAGAGATGGTACCTGATTTTATAAACTTGAAGCTTCTTCATCAGATTTAGCCATGAGGGCTAAGTTCACAAACTCCTCTTCTTCTTCATCTTCAGAATCATCCCAGCATTTTCCTTCAGCCACATAGGCTTTCCCTTGATTCCTCTTAAACTGATTTCCAGATCTTTTTCCCTAATTTTGTCTTGGTCTTCTACACTCAGTAGCAAAGTGACCTAGCTCATTGCAGTTGTAACATCTAAACTTCGACCTATCCACCAACCCGGTCTTGAATCCTCCTCTTGTGGCTCCACTAGTGGCCTTTGAAAAACTTCCCTTGTTGAGCTTAGATGACTGACCCTATGGCTTGTATGACTTGTCCCTTCTGAACTTGATATTCTTGAATCTCTTAACCATATAAGCCATGGTTGGATTATCCATGCTTTCAATCTCTTCTACTGTTTAGAAGTCTTCATCTTCAACATCTTTCAGTTGCAGAACCACCTTCTACTCGTCATCCAACACCTCCTCAATCTTCAAAGATGGCATCTGTGTTGGTTGTGAACTTTGTGATGGTTCACTTGGACAAGCTACTTGTGGTTCATGAGCTACAAGGGCTCCTGACATGTTTGCTAACTTCCCTTTGGTTCTAGTTTGAATAGCTCTCTTTTGAAAAAGCTCGAGTTCATATGATTTGAGCACACCATAGAGAGTTTCAAGAGAGACATCATTCAAGTTTTTTCCCTCTCTTATGGTTGTGACTTTGTGCTCAAGATGCTCACGGAGAGTGAGCAGAAATTTGATCTTAATCTCCTTTCTATCATAGAACTTCCCATGAATTTGTAACTCAGCTATTAGCTTACTGAAACTCTCAAACATGTGTGTAAGTTCTTCGCCTGGTTTAGCCATAAAGGCTTCATATCGTGATACAAGAATTTGTCTTTGATTCTCGCGAACTTCTTCACTTCCTTCACACAATAACTCTATCTTACTCCACATCTCTTTTGCAGATGTACATCCTATGACATTACCACACATGGCTTTGTCTAATGTAAGTGAGTCGAGCAAGATGAGTTGTAAATAGTCATTCAAGACTACTTTCTCCTTTTCGGTCTCTGTGTACTCTGAAGGCTTCTTTGCAACCCAATGGGCTGGAATGACATCATCATTCACAGTAGCAGCAGTTACTTCCTTCTGAGGTATGAAGGGGCCATTCTCAAGAATTCCCAAATACAGTGGATGGGCAGCTTTGATAAATAACAAGATCTTTCTTTTCCAGAAATTGTATTGCTCTTTATCAAAGACTGGAATCTTGATTCCACTTGACTTCTGAACACTCATCATGATCTTCAGATTTGTATATCAATCTGGTTTCTCTGATACCAGTTGTTGGTCCCGGAGTATTGCAGAAGGGGGGGTTGAATGCAATACTGATAAAATTGAATCTTTAAATCAACAACGACGATAAAGATTATAGATTATCAGTAGATGTATGCAAGCAATAAGTGAAACAAGATTTCTCACAAAATAAATGTTTTATTTATCTTGTGCGAAGTGTTGCTACAACCTGGAGAGAGAGTTTCTCCAGCTTCGATATCTCAAGAGATACAAATTGCTTCGTGTGCGTACATGAATAGAAAAGAATCTAAGATGTATCTAAGTAGACTAAGTGATACGGAACGTGATGTGTTTATGATAATATGTAATAATGATAGATATTAATTAAACTCTGAATCTCCAAAGATGGAGAAACAAATCTCAAAACTCTGAATCTCCAAGGAAGGAGAAACAAAACTCCAACTCTGAATCTCCGAATGGAGAAACAAAACTCAAACTCTGAATTCACTCCTGAATTTGATTCTCAAAGCTAGCAAATAGCCAAAATTTTATTATCAAAATCTTGTCCCAAAATATCACAAGACAAGAGTATTTATAGGCTACATAAATAACCTTATTCAACCCTTATTCAGATAGGAATCTAAAATAAATTCAATATCAGTTAGTAATTTAGCCAATACCTGAACCCAACTAGGAAACCCATCAAAAGCCTGATCCAACTTGAAAAATAAAATCCTAAGTGCTTAAAGCAAGAAAAACCCTTTCAAGTGAAAGGTAAAAACTTGCAAGCCAAATATATATAATATATAATTATATAATAAGTAACAATTCTATTTTGTATCGTCCCACACGACACAGGAAATAGAATATGACTTCCCACCAGAATCAACTTCAAATCCCAAAGCATCAATCATGATCTCCACAGGCTCATACGATGGCACAAGATCAACCACCGTGGTCACGTAAACACTCCCAGCCCTTGTTCTTTTAAAAGACTCATCATTCTCCCCTTCTTGAAAAGAATTTGTCCTCAAATTCGCATCGTCGATGTACGGAGTTAAATCACCAACATTGAATGTAGAACTTACTCCTCCATACAAATCAGGGAGCTCAATTTTGTAGGCACTATCTCCGTATCTCTCTATTACCTTGAAAGGTCCATCAGCTCTAGGCATTAACTTATTTTTCCTCATGTAAGGAAACCTCTCCTTTCTTAGATTAAGCCAAACTAAATCGCCAGGATTGAACACAACTTGTTGTCTCTTCTTATTGGCACGTTCCTTGTATCTAGTGTTCATCTTTTCAATTTGCATTTTAACTTGATCACAAGTTCTAAAGAAGGCTTCTTGACGTTTCTTAGCATCAAAATTCAGGATATCTTTTTTTGCAATAGGAATTAAATCAACAGGAACATATGGATTTATGCCATATATTACGTCAAATGGTGACAATCCTGTTGTAGATGAGGATGTCCTGTTATATGTGAATTCAGCATGTGCCAATTTGATGTCCCAGTCCTTTGTAGTTTTACTCACCAGCCCTCTCAACAATGTTCCCAAAGTTCTATTAGTAACCTCGGTTTGACCATCTGTCTGTGGATGATGTGAAGTACTAAATAGTAACTTTGTTCCTACAAATTTCCATAGGGTCTTCCAAAAATAGCTCAAAAATTTAGTATCCCTATCCGACACTATACTTTTAGGAATTCCATGCAATCTCACAATCTCCTTGAAGTACAAATCTGCAATACGACTAGCATCATCCGTTTTATGGCAAGAAACAAAGTGAGCCATTTTTGAAAATCTGTCCACTACAACCATAATAGAATCCTTACCCCTAGCAGTACGGGGTAATCCAACAATGAAATCCATACTCACACTATCCCATGGTGCAATAGGAATGGGAAGGGGAGTGTACAAACCCTTATGAAAGTGACTTTTTGCCTTTTGGCATGTGGCACATCTCTCCAAAACAGCTTGAACATCTCTTAACATCTTAGGCCAATAGAAGTGCTCAGAAAGTAAGTCGCATGTTTTGTGTATTCCAAAATGACCAGCAATACCACCACCATGTACCTCTCGAATTAGTAATTCTCTAACTCCACACTTCGGTACACACAGTTTGTTTCCTCTAAAAAGAAAACCATCTTGTAGCACATACGAATCAGTCGGCGTCGCAAAAATAGAAGAAAAATCAGGGTCAGTCACATACAACTCCTTCAAATGTTCAAATCCCAAAATTCTTGCATCCAAAATTGTAAGCATATAATGTCTCCGAGATAAGGCATCTGCAACAACATTACTTTTCCCATCCTTATACTTGGAAGAAAATGTAAAGGATTGCAGAAATTCAACCCATTTTGCATGTCTTACACTTAACTTCTGTTGTCCATGAATGTGCTTCAAACTCTCATGATCGGAATGTAAAACAAATGGTGAAGGACGCAAATAATGTTCCCAATGAGCCACAGCACGTACAATCGCATAAAACTCCTTATCATATGTCGAGTAATTAAGTTTAGAACCATTTAAATTCTCACTAAAGAATGCAATAGGCCTTCTTTCTTGCAAAAGAACAACACCTATACCAAGACCACTAGCATCAGTCTCTACTTCAAATACTTTGTTAAAATCTGGTAAAGCAAGTACATGTGTCTTGCAAAGAAGATTCTTAATTTCCTCAAATGCATTATTTGCACTAGAATTCCACTCAAATTCTTTTTTCTTCATCAGCTCAGTAAGTGGTGCAGTCATAGTGCTGAAATTTCGAATGAACCTTCTATAAAATGAAGCCAAGCCATGAAAACTTCGAACATCATGAGCATTTTTAGGCGTAGGCCAAGTAGAAATAGCATCTACCTTAGATGGATCCACTCTCACGCCATCCCCAGCCACAATATAACCAAGAAAAGTAAGACTAGGTACTAGAAAAGTACATTTCTCCATCTTCCAAAACAATTTTTCTTCTCGAAGAACCATAAAAACTTTTCGCAAGTGTTCTAAATGTTGTTCTCTATTAACACTATACACAAGTATATCATCCAAGTAGACAACAACAAAAGAATTAAGAAAAGGTCGCAATACCTCGTTCATCAATCTCATAAAGGAACTAGGTGCATTGCAGAGGCCAAATGGTAAAACCATCCACTCATAAAGTCCTTGCTTGGTCTTGAAAGCAGTTTTCCATTCATCCCCATCTCGAATTCTCATTTGGTGATATCCACTCCTCAGGTCAATCTTGGAGAAAATAGTTGACCCATGTAGTTCATCAAGCATGCCATCCAAGCGAGGCATAGGAAAGCGATATTTAATGGTGATATTGTTGATTGCCCTACTATCGATGCACATCCTCCAAGTACCATCATTTTTCAGAACTAGTAACGCGGGTACAGCACAAGGACTTTTACTTTCTCGTACATAACCCTTATCGATCAACTCCTGAACTTGTCTTTGCAACTCTTTTGACTCTAAAGGATTACACCTATAAGCTGCCTTGTTGGGTAATGGAGCCCCAGGGACAAGGTCTATGTCGTGCTCAATTCCTCTACGTGGAGGTAATCCCATAGGCAGATCATCAGGAAAAACATCTACAAATTCATCCATCAGCTTACTTAGTTCCAGGTCTTCAATATGAGAAGTATCCTTTTCAGCTTCACGAATGTATAAGACATACCCAATTGCACCATCTTCTATATCCTTTTCAAACTCAGCAGCAGTAATCAACATATTGTCCTTCACAGGTTCATGAACCACTTTAGGAGGAAGTGGCTTCAATTTAAATCTTTTTTTCCCGCACAAAACTGAGTATTTATTCTTTTTACCATGAAACATGACTTCTCTATCAAACTGCCATGGACGTCCTAACAGAAGTGAACAAGCTGTCATAGGAACCACATCACACCATAGTTCGTCTCTATATTTTCCTATTGAAAAAGTCACAAGTGCTTGCTTCTTAACTCTGATTGGTTCGTTGTCATTCAACCAGTTCAACTTATAAGGTTTAGGATGGTCCCTGGTTGGAAGTTTTAGCGCATTCACCATCTTAGAAGATGTCACGTTTACGCAAGAACCAGTGTCCACAATCACATTACAAGTTCGATCTCCAACTGCAGCTCTTGTATGGAACAAGTTCTCCCTTTGTTCTTTTTCTTCTACGGGTGTGCAATCATGTAACGCCCCCAAATCCGGGGTCAGGGATTTGGTCGTCACGCGGAAATCCTTAATAATAAATCGCCTGATTAACCACATTAAACCATCTGTAGTCATTAATAATTAAGTTACAACATTGAGACCCCAACCACCAAGCATCTTTTAGGTTATAGGGCTAGAAACAAGAATCAACTCCTTACTACTAGTATAACTTCGTTAAGAAGTACACCAGCAACTAATACTATTTTGCGCAAAGTAACATATATATTACACATCAATATACTTATAAATAACTTACTCCAGATATAAACTTTCTAGATCATATCGTCTTCATAAGGGCACGCTGCCCGCTTCATCTAAGCCATGCAGATAACCTCGTCCGGCTACCTTCCACTGAAAAGTTAATATTTGAAAACAAGCAAGTATGAGCGAAAGAATTGCTCAGCAAGTTATTACTAGAGTTTAACAAAATATCCCATCAGGTGTATGGGTTTCCAACATTCAACCGATACTTAATATCATTCTTGAAACATTTATAACCACGAAATTCTATAGGGAAAGTATAATGTTTGAAAATAATATCAACTGAAAACTATACCAATATAATATAAAAGGTGTCGTTACAAAGTAATTAAATAGCCACATCTTGTTTGTGCAGTAATACACCAACATAAACTTGCTGGTTATTCAATATGAAATCACTTACTTATTGGTAATATAACATCAGTTCTCTTCTATAACAAGATAATAATCAATACATCATCCTAGTATAATACCTCAAGGTAATATAACATTTAAAATCAAGCTCTCAATATAATTTTTCCATTTCCTTTTATACAACAATTGTATGTAAAAGTAATATAAAATCAGTTTCTCTTCTTACTGTAAAATAATTCCATCATTTCATACCATTTCCCTTTTTCAGTACACAACTCTGAAAACCATTATCAATTCTTTCTTTTAAGTTTTGGGGATTTTCACTATTGCCGAATATGTGAGGCACGATGATCAGTCGTCCTCCGTACCCGTCCATTTTACTACCGGTAGACGGAGGTAGGTTCGCCACCATCCCCCAGGAGGAAGGTCCACCACTACATCCTCCCTCGGCACTCTTGGGCCGGAATAAATATTGAATGCTGGACTGTGCCACTACCACACAGCCTCTTACGCTTACTATTGCAATCCCCCTTTGTCAATCAATATTCCATTCACATTTCCATTCACATATATCATTTCCATTTCCATTTCCATTCTCATTTCCATATTATAATCATTTGAAAACATTTATACAGGTATATCAATTCAAGACACACATTCATTTCACTATAAAATTCCTTAAACAATCTTTTAACAATATTTAATCACCCGTAGAACACTTAGAATATCTAAAGAATAACTATTCAATAATCCCTTTTAAATGAATATTATAATTAATATTCATAAAAAAATAATAACATTTATCAATTTCATTCCAGACATTTTTAACCAAAAATGTCTCATTTATAACCATCGAAATATCTTTATTATTAATCCGGAACAAAGCGATTTTAAGAAAACATTTTAAAAATAATATTAATCTAATTAAATAAATTTAATTAGACGAATAAGGTTTATTTAATCAGTAGATGCTTCAAGAGGTATCTACTAATTAAATAAACACTAGTTTATTAGTGATGTTGCCATTAGGTTAATTATTGCGAAATTCTTTCTTAAAAAAAACTTTGTCCGGGTTTTCGAAAATATACATTTCAAGATAACCTCTTCCACTTTTCCTATTCATATATCAATACCTTTAAAACACACCAACTAAAATACTTTACATGTAAATCCCTTTTAAGAAAATCTGTAAATATCAACTGTTGTCCCCTTATATAACAAAATATTTATTAATAACGTCTGAGACAGTTTAGAACTCAAATATCCTCAATTTACACATAATTGTAATATTATAAAATAACTTTAGATAACAACTGATACCATAATATCATTAGAATAACCATAAATAACAACTGATACCATTCCTTCCCATATCACTTTACTCTTTATAGTATATCACTCTCTCCATATCACATATATTACCCGTCAAACCATTTTACTTAAAAGTAGACGATTTATCCAGATAAAGATAGAAGAAATCTTGTAAATATGGACTGAAGTCTTATTTCACACATTTCATATATTTCAAAATAAATATACTCTGAACGATAGAGTATGTATAAATAAACTTGCCTCTGGTCCTTAGCACCAAACGGAACACCGCGAATAAATCCTTGGCGTTTCGCCCAAGCAGTTCCATGAACTTTACACGACGCCCCGATCCTTCCTTTTTGATACACGTTGCTCCACTTGATCATGCCCTAATGGTACTGTAGTTGTTACGAGTACGTGTCAGTCCCCCCTCGTATCTCGAGTAGACATCACTCGGAATTACCACTAAGTCACATAAAGTCAAACTATATATCGGTGTTCTCCTCATGGTTGATTACTCTAATACCACATAATGCACACAACCTTTAGTCAACTTCACTTAATATATACAATTATAATACTAGTGTCATTCTATGACAAAAACTAAGTTTATAAATAATCCTCAAAACGCATTTAATCCCTGAAACACATAAATCCTTGAATTAAATCACTTAGCACATAAATCCTCGAGACAACAATTTCCCTCGAATTAATTCACTTAACACATATACACATAAACAGTTAACACCCAAATCATACATTTAAACCATTGAAATCAAATAAGTTAAATAAATTAAAATGTAAGGGATTTTTTAGAAAATTTCGGCATGAGGTATTCGTTTATCGGACTATGGGCACAACCCCTCAAATGCAATTTAACCCTGTTTTTACAAAAATTAAAGCTGCCTCAACTTGCAGCAAAGTAAACAAGTAAGAAAAGTACCCGCCCAGACATTCGGCACCTAGCACATAAGGAAAAGTATCCGCCCAGACATGCGGCACCTAGCACATAAAGAAAAGTATCCGCCCAGACATGCGGCACCTCAACATTTAAAGAAAGTAAACTAAGTTTATCCACATTTAAGCCAACACCACGTAGTTGGCACTCATGACCTCTAACAAATACTATTACTCGTTTATTACATTTAGCATATAACCATTTATAGCTAATAAAACCTTCAATTACTATGACTCAATTCATACCATTTAGCACATAGCATTTACAGTTTAGCCAACTCACATAAACTCCACACGTAATACTAACATCACCATTAACCACCAATAATCATTAAACCCAAATATTAACAAAACCACAATATAATTCCAACCATTTCAACTAGCACTTTAACACTTAGCAATTACCAATTACAATGGAAAACTACCAATTAGCAATTAGCAATTAGCACTTACATTTACAACTTAGCAAACTCAAATATACTCTTAACACATTATACAACACTAACAATTAGCAAATTAGTAATTACTAATCCGAACATTTAATCAGACTCATAATTAACTCAACAATTACGATTAATCACAAATATAGACTCTCCGAATAAAATACGGAAATCCCAATAATATTCACAATCCACCATTTTAATCTAATTACGAAAATTAGCATATTAACTTACAAATTAAATCTAACTTAATTACCACAATAATCTCGCCATTAATTCTAATTTAATTACCACTATGATTTCGCAATTCACCTTTAAATTAATTACATCAATTAAACCATATATCGAAATTTATACTAATTAAATTACCACAATTAAAGAATATATAGCAATTTACATCTAATTTAGTATGAAAATTAAAGAGTTAAAACACGAAAATATACCATTTTCGTTTGGTCCGACCCACCACGAAACATCTCCATCTTTCTTCTCTTCTCTCTCTCTCTCTCTCTCTCTGCACAGTCTCTCTCCCTTCCTCCCCGCGCGCTGCTGGAGAGCCGCCACCACCGCCGACCACCTGCCACCGCGCGGTGGTCTTCTCCGGTCACCTCCCCCACGCGACCTCTCTCCCCCACAACAACACTCCGCGACCCTTACACACACCTATACACGCGATTTACACACACACACACACACATGTATATACACACACCAATTGATTTAATAATCAAACCCCCAATTGAAATCCCTCAATTTAATTTCTTATGAACCCTAATTTTTTCCCCCAAATCTCACTTTCTCTCTCCCCGATTAATTTATCAGCGTGGGTGGTGTTTTGGGTGAATTGGGCTTAGCCCAATCTAATTATATTACTACTCCAATCATCCCGGGCCCAATTAAAACACTACATCTTCACTTTTAAAACTAATAAACAGCTTTATAAATTGAAATTAAATAAAATTTCATAAAATTAAACTTTTCATTTTTAAAATGAAGAGTATAAAATTATGAGCACCCACATATTTTTAAAATATTTTTCGGATAAAAAATGAATTAAATATGAATTTTCAAAGTTTTGATCCTTTAAATACAATAAAACTCTTAAAAATCATTTTAAAATACCACAACTCCCAAATTAATCCACCCAACAATTTTAAAAACTTAATAAATAAATAAATATAATATTTCAAGAGATTTCATGATTTTTAATTCCTCTGATAATTTTATAAAATTAACAGAGGATCAAAATGCATGATTTAAATATATTTAAATCCTCAAAAATATAAATAAAATACATCAGCCTTCACAGCTCACACAAATCATCATATAAACACATAAACACAACTTCACATACCTTCCACCCTCCAACAATAATCATATAATATAGTTCATAATTACACTGAACCAGACAATAATTAAATAATTCGTTTTTGAAATTCCTTGAACTGGAATAATGAACAATAAAATAAAAAAAAAAAATTCCTCCTCATTTTAGGAAAACATTAATATTCTTAAAATAATACTAAAATCATTTTCTGAAAATTCGGGTTATTACAAATCAGTTCTAAGAAGTCTTCTCAAGAGGCCAATGTTGTTCTTCTCTTCCTCCGGCTCAATAGACTCGTGGTTTAGATCATCCCATCTCTCAGAATTATCGTACTCAAAATCTGTTTCATCTTCATCATCATACTCTTGTCCCTGTTGAGCAGAAAGAGTTCTTTCTCGTTCTTCTTGTTCCTCATAAGCTGTCAATAACATGTACTCTTTCCTAGAAAGGGTAACTTTATTCGTACAGTCCTTCGCAAGGTGCCCTAAGCCTTGACACCTGAAACACATTTTCTTTTCTAGCGCGGCTTGCTCATGACTCACTTGGATCTTTCCTTTTGGTTTATCTTCCTTTGAGAATGCATTGCACCCACTATAAGAAGTACTCTTATAAGCGCCAGAATTTTCACCCTTGAAAGACGTCTTAGAGAATCCTTTGTAAACTGGTTTTGGTTTTTCTTTCTCTTGCTTTTCAATCTGAAGAACCAGCTTTGTCACATCATCAAAGAACGTGTAAGGAATAAGTTCGACCTTATTGCCAATAGAAGAATTCAATCCCTTGATATAACGACCGATTTTCATCTCTTCTTCTTCTTTCAAGTCACATAGGATACACAACCTCTCAAATTCTGTAGTGTATTTGGTCACACTAAGGTTTCGTTGTTGGAGTTGATTCAGCTTCAAGTAATTATCTTGTATGTACTCTCGCGGAATAAAACGATTCTTTAATTGCCGTTTCATCTCAGTCCAGGTTGTGATTCTAGGAGCCTCTTCCCTCATGAGCTTTGTCTTCAAATTGTCAAACCATACAGATGCATATCTTGTTAGCTTCATGTTGGCAATTTTATAAGACTTTTGATCATCAAAACCTTTATAGTCAAAGATTTTTTCCATTTGTCTCACCCATTCTAAGAAATCCTCGGCATCACCTGCTCCACTAAATTCTGGTACATCCCACTTCAAGCTTTTATCATCATCATTGTTGTTAGTGGGTGGAGTGTTTCTTATAAAGCCTGTGTGAAGAGGTGTATTTTCTACCGTAGCAATAACCCCCTCAATCCTCTCGTTTGTAACTTGTAAACCATCAATTCTCTCGTTTGTAGCTCGTAAACTTGCCTTGATCTCTGCTTGTTGCTCTGCCATATAACCAATTTGCCCAAAAATATTTTTAAGAGTTAACTTCATGAAATCTGCATCTGATCCTTCCCCTGCCATTAACGTGATGAACAGTACCGTGAACAGTGCCGATGAACAGTACCGTGAACAGTTCCAATGAACAGTAACTTTTTTTTTTGCAAAAAACCTAGATCTCCCAACAATTAAGAAATTGATGGAGAAACCTGGCTCTTGATACCAAATTGATACGGGGATGTGTTTATGATAATATGTAATAATGATAGATATTAATTAAACTCTGAATCTCCAAAGATGGAGAAACAAATCTCAAAACTCTGAATCTCCGAGGAAGGAGAAACAAAACTCCAACTCTGAATCTCCGAATGGAGAAACAAAACTCAAACTCTGAATTCACTCCTGAATTCGATTCTCAAAGTTAGCAAATAGCCAAAATTTTATTATCAAAATCTTGTCCCAAAATGTCACAAGACAAGAGTATTTATAGGCTACATAAATAACCTTATTCAACCCTTATTCAGATAGGAATCTAAAATAAATTCAATATCAGCTAGGAATTTAGCCAATACCTGAACCCAACTAGGAAACCCATCAAAAGCCTGATCCAACTTGAAAAATAAAATCCTAAGTGCTTAAAGCAAGAAAAACCCTTTCAAGTGAAAGGTAAAAACTTGCAAGCCAAATATATATAATATATAATTATATAATAAGTAACAATTCTATTTTGTATCGTCCCACACGACACAGGAAATAGAATATGACTTCCCACCAGAATCAACTTCAAATCCCAAAGCATCAATCATGATCTCCAGAGGCTCATACGATGGCACAAGATCAACCACCGTGGTCACGTAAACACTCCCAGCCCTTGTTCTTTTAAGAGACTCATCAATAAGATACTCTGTTGTCTCTATCGCATGGGGTGTTGAACTGCTGTCGTTTTCAAGTGGCAGCTCATTACAATTTGCACACCCATGTGACTTTCCTAAATTGCTATACAGACAGGATAAACCTTATAAGTAAAGCAGCCTAGATTCTTTCTATTTCTAGCTAATACAATTCTAGTAGATGTGGATATTACATATGGACCAGCCTTGTCTTGTGAATCTCTTAAGCTTCTGTCGTAGTCTTTGCAGGTTTGCTACAAACGATAGAGTGTTGCATCAAATCTGTTTCTTGAACATGTAATCTGTCACAGCCCACGGGCTTTGACTGAGAAAATATCCAAATCAAATAATTCAAGGTGACAGTAACCTTAACCGTAGAATCTGTTGTCAAAGGAATATTCAGTGGTTGATAGTACGAGCTCCCACCAATGTTGCTGTCAGAACTCCAGACTTACTGTCAAGTGTGAGAATGTTACTGTCCCATGCTTCAGCCAATGTTGCTGTCAGATGTAGCTTTGTCGTGACTATGCAACATTTGTCTTCTTGTAACTTTACTGTCAAGAACATGACAATAACTTTTATTTTTGCTGTCTTCTAGATGTATTCCTTGTGGCTTGAACAAATGTACGAACTTCTCCCAAATCATACAATTATTACATGACAGCAATTATTCGAATACAAAGACATACTCTGGCTATGACAGTATGTTCAACTTAGTAAAAACTAAGTATAGGAAAATATAGTTAAGTTGTCTCTATGCTATCACCCATAAATCCCAACATGATATCATATTATGTAAGATGTTTAAGACCTACCTGAAGGGTCCAGCGTCCATGTGGTATCGTTCGCTGAGGCCCAGGTTGATCGGTTCGTACGAACATATCAAGAGGAAGTTCTTGAGGCATTACTCTCATTTATGCCGAAGAGAGAAAGATACAGAGGCCCTGATCCACTGCAGATAGAGGCCGAATGAGGAACTTGGAGATTACCTGGCAAGGTTCAAGGAAGATTCTGGGATGGTGACAAACTTGGACAAAGTTAAAGCTGCTGGATTCCTCGCCGGTGGCCTTGACCCCGTAAAAGGTAAAAAACTCCGATCTTCTCTTTACGATATGCCTCATAAATCATTAAACGATATATACTTGTGGGGAGAGGCTATTAGAAGGAAAATGGAGTCCATAGGGGATTATCAGGAATGGAAGAGGAATGATTCTGGAAGAAAAGATAGGAGTGACGGCCGAATGAGTCGTGGGGATATCAAAAGCAGGTTGACATATACGAGGCCTGACGAAGGGGCCGAACGAAGGGACAAGGATGTGGAAATGTCCAAAGGAGGGTAGAAGAACATCAGGCAAATCGCCCGTCCTCGCATGTATGAACTAGCAGGTTCTGTTTAATTTAGTATTTCATTCACAAAGCCTCGATTAACGAAATATTGTTTGCTTTAATCATGTGTCTACCATTATTAATTATTAGTCAAAGTACATTTAACGATCACATGATTAAGTACATTAGAACAGGCTTAACGGACCCATGCTTGAGGGCGACTGAACGAACCATGCGTCCTTCTATTTGTTTTAGTATTTAAGTTATTTTGACATAATTAAGGTCGGGAGGAAAAATTCTCACCGACTGAATTGGACCTTAATCATTTACAAACCCCTTAAATACTGGAGGGATAGCTAGGTTACAATCGAAGACACACAAAAGTGCTAGGCTGATAAGTGGATTTTATATCCACTTGGAACGTCCAGATCGGCTTAAATTGATCGCTTTGTTCTCAAGTATTGGTGTGTTTTGATGTGTTTCTGTGAGATTTGTGTAGGAAATCATTTTATACAGGTGTGGACTTGTTTGAAGCTCAGAAGAATAAGCATATGAAGTTGCAAAGGAATCAGAGAAGAAATCAGAACAGAGGAAAAAATCAGTCTGCATTTTCATTCAGGGACGCGGGCGCGCTGGAATAAAGCTTGTGGTGCGCGCGGGCGCGCGGGACCCCGACAAAAACTTCCTGGAATCTGATTTCTAAAGGAAATTGCCGTTTTTCTTCTCCTAATCAATATGGCAATTGTTGTGAACGTTCCAGAATCAGTGTTAAACATGGGAATTGCAATTCTAATCCATTCAAGAACGGAAATTACCAGAATTCTATCCTAAATCAAAGACGGTAATTACTTGGTTGAGGTGGCACTTGGGGCTATAAATACACTTCTTGGGGACACAAAAAGGAGACCACGACGAACACAACACACACCAGAGATTTATATCATTGTATTTGTTTTATATCATGTTTTCATTAGACCCCGTGATGATGAGAAGTTCGATCATGAGCTAATCGTTGTCATGGAGTCCTAACGGATTTATTTATGGAATTTAGTAGTTGATTGCTTTATTGATATGTGTGTGATGAATTATTGATATCCTCGTATGGTTATGCTTACTCGATAGATGCATCATGAACATCTAATTTGTTAATCTCTTGCGAAACGAGAGTGGATCTTGAGGTTTAGAACTTGCCATGCTAGCATAGGATAGGTTGATGTTTTAACATCATGATTTGTGGCGTAAATAGAGATATTATGCTGCCCTATGTGATCAATATGGATAACTTGTTCTTCAACCGTTATGTTTTCAAATTCTATAGAGATATAGGGTCTAAGCATAATTGGTGTCTATTCATCTTCTATCTCTTTTGTGGATGTATGTTTAGTTTGGTACTAGTATACCGAGAGGTAACTTTTACTTGTTTCGTGTTGTTCGATCAGATATCAAAACCATCACATATATTGATTAAGGCATGATCTCTAAAGGAAGTATTTAATGAAGTTAGGATACCATGTTTTCTCTTGTAGAAGTAATTCGATTTTAATTCTCATTAGTTAAATAATTCTTAGTTTATTAATTTGCATCTTAGTTTAATTTAGATAGTTAAAACCCATATTTGTTAATTGTCTTAGCAGTGGATAATAATCATACATTGTTGCATAGGTGCATGAACTGAATTAAAACCATAATCAGATCTCTGTGGGAACGAACTCGACTTATATCTGTATTACTTGTGACCACGTACGCTTGCGTGATTTTGTGCAAACAAGTTTTTGGCGCCGCTGCCGGGGATCATCGGTGTTTTATTTTTGGTTTATGTGCTTGTCAATAGTGGTCGTTAGAGTTCACTTACTCGGATTGCTTTTTCTCATCTATTCTTGTAGTTCGTTGGTGTTTCAGGTACTTTTTCTCACTGACTCGGTAATATGATACCGAAGACGCATAAAGTTAGAAGAAATTATGCTAAGGTAATATGACATCGAAGATGCATAATATTAAAATAATTAATGCTAAGGTGAAAGGATACCGAAGATGCACGAACATAGAGTGAATGATGCCAAGGTCAACGAAACCGAAAAGGCATAAAGTACACATAAGATCATGCTATGGTGATAAAACCGAAGATGCATGAAAAGTAAAGCAAATTATGCTAAGGCAAACATAAAAGCCAAAGATGCATAAAATAAAGACGAACGATGCATAGGCAAGCCGAAGTCGAAGATGCATTAAGCAAAATAAAATTATGCTAAGGGGAATAAAACAGCCGAAGACGCATAAGAAAAAGCAAGAAAATATGCCAAGGCTACTAAAAGAGAGCCTAAAATGCATAAGTTGAAATTAAAGCCCGAAGGCAACAGAAAGTCATGCCCCAAGGTCCGAAACAAAAACAATTCATTCCCAAGGCAAAAAAACAATAATAATAAAAAAAAAAAAATACTAAGATTATGTTCGAAGGCTCTGTGTCCAAGATCCGTCAGCTCTGTGCCCAAGGTAAGCTTGTAGTAAAGGCCGACCGAATGAGCTTATAATAGACTTTCGGATTCTTCGGACAGGGTCCATAAATTGTCCTAGGGAGCCTCCCGAAAATGGACCGAAAAAGGTGGCCTTCATTCTAGCAAAGCCCGATTGAAGCCCGGGAATATGTTGGAGGTCCATTTATTTGGGTCCAAGGTAAAGCCTGACGGCACAAGCCCAAAGGGGAAGGCCTGACATTTATGAGGACGATGAGCCCAAATAGGACGAAGGCCTAGACAAATAAGCATTTGGATATCCACTTAATCACAACCACACACAAGCTCTTTTACGTTCTATCGTACTCAAACCTAAAATCGACTGACTTATTCTCACATCGAAGGTGAATCGGTGGACCAATCCCTCACATTCTTTTCTTGCAGATCCGACCGAAGGTGACCAGACAGAAATCTGGTCGTAATCCTATGTTATTACTTTAAATGACAAGTTAAATGTGTGAATGTGTTTTACTGATAACACAAAAAGAAGAACGTGTAAAAAATTAAAATGATAGTCGTCCTTTTCAAATAAACTTGATATTTAAAATATAATTTAGGATAAAGTAAATTTAGGACGAATAGAGTTATTTCTTGGCCTACTGTATATCAGCGGTGTCTCCTTTATATTTTATGTAAGGTAATTAAATACTGAGTAACCCAACATGCAATTTATAGCAGTGGTTTCTGGAAATTATGTTTATGCGAGTTGCGAACGACCAACGACTATTTAATTTTAATATAATAGGCCAGAGCAAAAGGTTGTGTAAAGCTGGTGTAAAAGTTTTGGCTGTAATTTACAACATATGAGAATGATTATTATGTTGAACAACCCTCATACTGTAAAATGCAGTTGAAAACATGTGATTACATGGCCCTTTTATTGGAGAAATTTAACTGTGCACGCACACAAATCCTCAGTTGAATTGTAGTATAATAATAGAAGCAGGGGTATAGGTGGAACTACAAACCAACAAATCTTGAAGTTTGCCAGTAGCAGTCACTGTCCCCAGCACAGCCTTGCACCAACTCATCATCTGATTTTTTTTTAAAAATGAATGAATAAATAGTGAACACATTTATTTGAACCGGCTGGAAGCCTAGCCTGATTCAAGACAATGAAGACTTTGAAATGTACAGTCTTTCATATACTAGTTTTTGTGCAAACCCTCAGAATCCAAGCCAAAGTTTCATCTATCATTGTGTTTGGAGACTCAACTGTTGATTCAGGAAACAATAACTATATCTCCACCATCCTCAAGAGCAACTTTGGGCCTTATGGCCGAGACTTCAATAATGGCGAGCCGACCGGACGGTTTTCTAATGGTCGGATTGTGACAGACTTCATATCAGAGGGTTTTCAACTCAAGCAAGCCATACCTGCTTATTTGGATTCAAGTTATAGCATTGCTGATTTTGCTACAGGAGTCTGTTTTGCTTCGGCTGGAACGGGCTATGATGACGCCACTTCTAATGTCCTGGTAATTAAGTAGCTCAACATTTGATTTGATATATATTACATTTGTGTTTACAAACAAGCTTTCTGCAATTATACATTGATTTCATGAACCAATCTTTGAGTTACTTTGACGATATTGCAGTCTGTTATGCCTCTACAAAAAGAATTAGACTACTACAAGGAATACCAGCACCGCTTGAGAGATTATCTTGGTAAGGAGAAAGCTGAGAAGATTATTATTGAATCTTTATATTTGATGAGCATGGGAACAAATGATTTTCTGGAGAACTACTACATACTTCCATACAGATCATCACAGTATTCCGTAGAAGGGTACCAACGTTTCCTTAGCGGCATTGCAAGAAAATTTATCGAAGATCTATACGGTCTTGGAGCTCGGAAAATATCTTTGGGTGGCGTTCCTCCAATGGGGTGTTTACCATTGGAAAGAGCAACAAGAATACTATATGGGGGTGATTGTATAGAAGAATATAATAGTGTGGCCAGAAATTTCAATATGAAGTTGCAAGATTTGGTCATTGATCTTAACAAAGAGCTTCCGGGAATTCAAGTGGTGTTTTCAAATCCATATGACATGCTTTTGAAAATAATTCAGGATCCTCATTCTTTTGGTAAGTTTTTTACTTATATTTAGTGGGGGCCAGGGGGTGTTTCCAGTTGTACAGTTAATATGACAAATTGACACCTCTTTGCTAAGTTTGATTTCCTAAATGCAGGATTTGAAAGTACAGCAAAAGCATGTTGCGCCAGTGGAATGTTTGAGATGGGTTATCTCTGTAACAACTATAGCACCTCAACCTGTAAAGATGCAGATAAGTATGTATTTTGGGATTCTTTCCATCCTACACAGAAAACAAATGGCATACTTGCCAAGCATGCAATCAGCAATTCTCTTGCTGCATTTCTGTAGATTACGACATGCTAAATCTGGCAGTATATTTATGTGAATACAATAATATATTCCTAGCGTTGTAGCCTAGTGGATACCACTCACCCTTGATAACAAGAGGTCGAGAGTTTGAGTCTCATTGATGATAAATGTATGCGAGAGTATTTAAATTTTTTGTAATTGACTTTACCGGAATAATGAAAATAATAATATATTCATCATATCAGCATGTCAATAAATTCCAAAACTGTAAAAACATAGTATATGGTATCAGCAGAATGTAGCAAAACCATCTTCCAGTTTAGTCATCATATGCCAATGAGTGTGCAAGTACAAAAACAAAATAACACATCCGACATTTACCAAAAGAAAACCTTTGGCACATGCTAGCAGGTCAATTTAAGGCTAATTTAGAGTAACGATGTTTAAAAAATGTTTCTTATAATTCTGCAATAACCTAAAAGAAGAGGTCATGAGAAAAATGTTCTTTGACTAATCGGCTTATTATAGGAAATTAGTAACTAATTTACCAGAAAAGGAACTGAACCACTAATTTACTTGTATCTAAAGTTAGGTATGCACATAAATTTGCAGATACCAGTGTTGATGTTGATCAGCATCAATTTCCTCTTCCCCACCACACAACTGGACACCCATAATCATTCTATACTTAGTAATGTCACGACTCTAGCTAATCAAATTACATCTCAATCAAACATATACTATACTTAATTATTAATATGCATGTGAAACTTGGAAAAGTAAAAAAAAAAACTGATTAATTGCCAAATATCTTCCCTCTTAGTTCTTGATAAAAGGTTGAGGATTCAGGGTTAAGTTTTTGTCGGACACAAGTACTATATTTTCTCTAATTCACCATTCCTAAACAATAAAAAACCTTAAAAAAATATAAATCAATACTATCGTTGTTCTCATCATCTTTCTCTGCACCACATAGTTTAGTTTTAAGAGGAAAAAAAATGAAATCTTTGGGTTTGTTTTTAATTTCAAATTTTACATCTCATATTCTTGTTCAAAGTTCCTGCTGTTTGTCATTCCTCTTCTATTAAAATTAGTGTCCCAACCTACACTTGAGGCCCATCCAGTAACTAAATATAACTTTTCCAAGAACACCAATTCCCCGACCAGATCACCGCCATCCCCTTCTTTTATATCTACAAGTATAACATCAAACTAATTTTAACTTGCAACCACTTTCCTCTAACAATCTTTTTTTCATTATTCTTTTGTGTGCGCCAAGGCCAGCCAAATTTTCAATTGAGTATACTTATATCAGAAATAGTACGATATGAAGCACCCCTTTCTAGCCAGATTGCTCCACACATGTTATCCCAGTACATGACGTCGAGCATGAATATTAAGCAGCATTTCCCCTAACCGGCAAACCCCTTTCTAGCCATTGACTGCTCCACACATGTTATCCCAGTACATGACGTCGAGCATGAATATTAAGCAGCATTTCCCCTAACCGGCAAACCCCTTTCTAGCCATTGACTGCTCCACACATGTTATCCCAGTACATGACGTCGAGCATGAATATTAAGCAGCATTTCCCCTAACCGGCAAACCCCAAAGATGATTGATGAGGTTTTTACTGACCAAGCTTCCAGGGAAGAAGCTTAAATGCAGGAGTCAAGACTTAAGACTTGAGAACTAAATTAGCCTCGAACTCTTCCACAAAGCCATAATCAATCTAAACAACAATAGGAATTCAACCCATCAATGCATTATATTGACATACACAGACATCTACACATATATTAACCTCAGATCCTGCAATTTAGCTCAGCTGGTTTCTTCTTAGTAAACATAATAAAGATCCACTTGCAACAGTGTCAAGTAGGACCAAAGATTTTTTTGGCCCCTACGATGCAACCTACCGAAGAACAACATTACATTATTCTGTGGCAAGTTAAGCTGCTCAAGTTAGTATCACATATATTCGTGAAAGATGATAGATTGGCTAAGAGCCACTATAAATATCAAGTAAGCAAATACAGATGCATTACATATATTCAGATTTAAGACTGTGCGTAGACTGTATGATTCCTCCAATGGCCCCAAATCTAAGGGTTCCTCCACAAGGTGCATGTCAATAGTGTGTGAGTCAGGGACTAAGAAATTCCCAAGATATGGAAGAAAACAAGAACATGGGCAGAAACGAGAACCACCACCAATAACTGTCAAGTGCTACCTCATGTACAGTTTCTTTTCCGTTAAAAATAGAGTCAGTAAGCAATTAAATAATGCAGGATACAATATAATATATTCAGATGTATACGAAATCATTCAGATCAACCATCTACGACACAGAGAAGGGTGTCATAATGAAAATGTTTAGCCTGAATGCTAATATTTGTATCATTGGAATATCAATATAAGGAATTCTTATAACATGAAGGGATCTTGATAGGCTTAAGAAATCATATTATATTCATTTAATAAAGGGACAAAAATTCCCGATCGATATTTGGTACACTCGGTAGTGCATTTCAAAACTGCAAGTTGCAACATAGATATTCCCCAAAATGCTACCATCTTTAACCATATGGATTACTGAAACTTTTTAGGAGATTTGGGATGTCATACCCAAGCATATCATCAACAGTTTGTATCATTTTGGGCTTCAACTTTTCAAACTTGTCGATGTTGTAACCATTTAGGATCTCGCGAAAATGCTCTACATTTGGAAAGTCTCCTGCTGGTAAATGGTAATCTCTTTGAACCTGTCAAAGAGAGAAGATGATATTATCATAGAGCAGACAGCAACCGAATAGTGTCTCTGTAAGAGGGTTAACCTTTTTAAATTCATCTTCTAAGTTATCAATAAGCCTTTGCTGTGCTTTTGCCTTGCCCATCATAGCAGGCATCTCCTTTTTAAGATGGCTAATAATGTAAGAATGAATCTTGGCAGCCCTTGCACGTTTCACAAATTCATTGATCTGAGCAAACAAAGCATGAGAATATGTACTTCCCTCTTTTGAAAGAACAAATATTGTACATGAAGTTTTTCAAGAACAAGAAAATCTTTAACTCACACGACGATCACAGGCCTTCTTCGGTATGTCTCTTAAATCAGTAAGAAGGTCTTCCTGTTCCCTCTCAAATAGTTCTTGGCCAAGTGGACCGGCGGTAGCAATGTTTATTGGTTTGTCATTGAATGAACTGTTAAATTTAGGGAAATGAATCGTATTAATGAAGAAGTCAAACACTTTTTCATGTATGGAAGAAGGCTGTAAAGAAGACAGAGGAACAAGAAAAAGTTAATTATTAGTTGTTATGCTTAATTGTTTAGTGTCACAAATTATTTACCAAAAGAAACTAGGCATCACTGACTCACTGTTGTTTATGTTGAGTTTTATAGCTTCACCTTTTTAAGTGGCAACACTGAAAATCTTAAACTAAATATCACATAGCATAGGATAAATAAGAGCAAATTATCCTATCTTACAGCAAACTGTTGTGTTCTTGTGCATGTAAGAATACCCATCACCTCACATTATCACGTTCCTTTCGGCATGTGTACCAGAACAAAGGTTGCTTGTAAAAGAACAAAAGATATGAATATTCTATACTACAATTACACCACTATAATGCTTATTGAACTTAACTTTTAAGAACTTATTTAAACTTGGAAAGAGCAGTAAGTGTAAATACCCAATGTAAACACGCATAACCTCGGGAGTATTTAGTACTTTCCCCAGTGACCACATCAGCGCTCCATATACCCGCATCAGCTGCAAAAAGATACAATTAGAAAGGAAATAACAATATACACTGTAACTTAAACTAAAAAAAGTATGAGCAGAAACAGGCAAATATACTACATATTAAAAAATCTCACTTGCTGGGTGTCGACTTGGTCAGCCTTGTTCAACACCACACGTATCTTGTCATCATGTCCTCGTAGAGACGAAATCACCCGCTTGAATTCATCGCTGATATCTAGTTTGTGAGGATCAAAAAGAAGTAGTATGAGGTCACATTTTGCAGCAAACCATGCTGTTACACCAGTAAAATCATAGCTTCGTTGAGTTCGTTGTTTTTCCCCTGACAAAACTCCAGGAGTATCCACAAATGTGATGTGCTCCAGAAGCTTTAATTTAGAGGCACTGTCAGCATAATTATCTTACTAAGAATTCAGATATTCTTGTTGTAATACTTCAAAATTTTCTCACAGGATGTGGCATTTGTGAACACTCAAATTTTGACAAAAATGCAGTGCCGAATGTAGTCAGTCCACTATATGGCATGTCTGCTTGAACAGCAACAGTATTTCCAGGTATACTTCTTTCATCAGGTCCATTCTGCACGTATCAATATTGTTTAATCCACATTTATGTAATTTCAGATTGTGAATAGCTGGACCAAAAAAAAACATACTCCCTTCGTCCCTCCCAATTCTTTACAATTGGGTTGGGCACGGAGGTTAAGAAATGTAAGGAAAGTTAGTGGAAAGTGAGTAGAAGGTGGGTCCAATCATTATTTAAGTGATAGATTTGAAAGGTGGAGCCGTGTAGGGAAGTAGTGAACCTATTTTAATTTTTAAATTATTAAAATTTTACTATTTTTGGAAAGTTCTGAAATGTAAAGAATTGGAAGGGACATCTCAAAATGAAAAATGTAAGGAATTGGGAGGAAAGGAGGGAGTAACAAATAAGGGCTAGTGAAACTCAAAAAGTATAGAAGCATCACTACAGTTAAAAGAGCATTAGAGAATGGAAGTTGGAATTCAAAAGACCAAAGTAACTATTTTAAAGTAGGAAAAACTTTCATATTAGAAAAGAAGAGATAAAATGATAACATAAGTATAAAATTTAAGTCTAATAAATTAAAGCTTTGCATATTATTATAAAACAAGTATCATGTTCGTTAGATTTTGTTAGAGTACACAGCTATAGTTGTATACTTGTTATCCTATACTGTGTGCAGCTAGCAACCTCGCTATGAAGGTAGCAACTGGTTTTAGGTATAAACTTTATTATACATGTTTTTGCTGATTCAGCAAATCCTGAAATATCAAGATGTCCAGTCGGTTGCATTTTAGTGGTCATAGTAAGCACCGAGTTCTAAAATGGTGGACGCAGTTTGAAATTTGCAAATAGGTGGCCAAGTTTTTATTAAATTTTAAAAGAGTTGCTACATTTTGATGACCCATAAATATTTTTCAAAATTAAAAGGTTATCGAGTTTGAGTCAAATTCGAGTTAACAGAAGGCTATAATTCAAATCAAGCAATTCAAACTTGATTTTATAAGCAGGCTCAAACTCAACAAGAACGGCTAAAACACTTTCTCGAGCTCCACTTGGAACAAAGTTTTAGACTCGATTTTTTTGAATTTGGATAAATATTAATGTGTTTATATGTCATCAATTTATTTATTAATCATTTACTTAATATATCCCTGAATAATATTCTTAATTTTATTTTTTTATATTTGTTAAATAATGACTTCCACTTTTTTGAAGTTCAATATAAATTATGGCCACCAATTTGTAAATCTTAAAGCATAGTCAGTTTTATGAAACTGATTTCAAACTTTGGCCACCGATTTGCAAATTTTGAACTACATCCACCATTTTGTAACCCGTTGAAAACTATGTCCACCAAAATGCAACCAACTCTAACATGTATGTGCCAGATTATATTACTCCCTCCGTCCCACCCAATTCTTAACACTTTTTTTGTTACTTTCTGGCACGCATTTTAAGGTGAATTTTAAGGATAGTTCCATAACTTATTTTTGAAATTTTCTTTTTTTGTATAAAAATAGGATTGTTCTATTTTTATACAAAAAAAGAAATTTTCAAAAATAAGTTATGTAACTATCCTTAAAATTTACCTTAAAATGCGTGCCGGACACCTAATTTTGAAATGTTAAGAAATGGCCGGGACTGAGGGAGTAATACAATAACCAAGTCCCCCGGTGTGAAAATGAAAAAGTTTGTGATGCTGAACTAGAATCTCCAATCTAGAAACAGGAAATACCTTTTATCTCCTACTATGCTGTCGATGCATAATCATATGTTTTGAAAAAAACAACAAATATTGTTTAATTTTGATGACTAAATTTGATTGTGTATAACTGTATATAAGAATGTAAGAATGTAGTTGACTACGATTAGCAGCCAGACTTCTCACAATGTTATCCATTAATCTATACTAGCACAATGGAAGTTGAAGGAAAGAGCTAGTTTATTACCATAACAACAACAAATCTGTCTGTTGTAGGCTCTGGTCCAATGTGAGCACCTGTAAAATGAAGAATTTTGAAACAACTGTCTGAAATATATTATTTGAGTATATAAAGAAACAATAACTGCTAGACTTGCCTGGATAACTACTTTTCAGTAAATGCTTAATAAACGTTGTTTTTCCTGTTGAGTATTGTCCCAAAAGCATAACCATGGGCTTCGCATCAAAATCGCTACTAGTCTACCAAGGACAAAATAAGAAAGATGATATTTATTGAACTGCATCATATACTCACAGATAGAAACAAGAAGATAAAATCAGATAATTTAGGATTGGTTAGGTGCTCAGATTATTGCAGGCGGGTGACATACTCACCAGTAAGGGAGAAACAAAATCATTGAAACGATATGTGACTTCTAAAGGCTTCACCTTTTGAATGTACAACTTTTTCAAGCCATCAATGATCGATGTAACCGAGGTTAAAGATAGCTAATAAGAAAAACAACCAACTGACATATATTACTTTCACAAAAACGAACTAGAGATCTATCAAATATTAGTGAGATGGGAAATTCTGATATGAAGCATGGCAACTGAAAATGAAAGCATAGTAATTAATAAACACAACACACCTTCTTTGACGACTTTGAAGAAGAAAACCAATTGGCTGATGTTGAAGGTTGCACTGGAGAACCTAAGCCATTCCAGAAGATAAAGTTTAGGAAGAAAACTGATGTCCATTTTACACTTGGATGGAAAATTCAAAATTCTTACTATTAAGCTCAAGTTCACTTGTTTTGGTTGCACGCTTTTGTTTCTGCCAATCAACAGAAAGAAAGATACTAACTTGTGCAATGAAATTAAGGGAATGCGGCAAACTGAAGTGACAAACTTACAGCTAATAATGAATCCAATCCATCCATGGTTGGAAGATTCAGATTTTCAAAATCAACTGGAACAAAATATTACAAAAACATTATATGATCAGGAACAATATACTGCTTTACAAAAACTGTGATTCAAAAGATCAAGTGTCCGAGTGAAGATGTGATACTAATATTCACCTTCAGAGTTTAGGAGATCAGAAGTTATTGGCTGTCCAGATTGTGCCAAAGAGACCAACTATCATGAGAAGTAAATGGTAATTAGATCCTAGAAAGACAATTAATAATACAAACAAAACATAGGAGCCGAATCGAACCTGCATTGCTGTAACAAACTCATTAAAACCGAGGAAGCCTTGTCGCTTGGAATCCGCAATTGCCCACACCTATGGAAACAGATAATGAAAACCATGGGCATGCTTGTATAAGAGAATTTTCTATACTATATAATGTTCTTTCAAGAATTAAGAAATGTGGTACAAGGATATTTTATATATATAAGAAAAACAACATGACACTTTGTAGAAAGTGCATTCCCGTATAATTTCAATTCATCACAGATGACAATTTCCGAGTTTAAGTTGGTCGTAGAGAAAGAAAGAGGGCCGACATAGAACGAAAAATATAAGCCATATGTTTAAGATTCTAGTATCATATCCCAAATCCACAAATTATTGTTACAATTCATCAATTCTAGCACAAATGTGTTTCTCATTCCATTCTCCTACTCTGTATCCTTTATATTCTCCTAATCATTTTTTTATAATTTCATTACTCTATTCCTATTTCCAAATTTTTGATGACAAGTTTGAAATCTTAATGCAGGTAGGTCGAAGACTTTTTGCCCCCCCCCCCCTGATTTTATAAAGGCAGATGCCAGAGTCTGCTAACTCTTCTGTTCAAGCCTTGGGAATCGTCAGGTGCTGGAATCTTCTGTTTGACGAACACAGCAGCCTTTATGTACACACGAAAAAACCTTATATGCATATGAAAAAATAACAGCTTTGCCAATTGTCCTTTGCAGTTGGAGCAATCAGAACGGAACCTGATTTTCATTCCTTCTGTACCACAACCTACAACTTTGCTTAACTAAGTATTGCTTAACAGCATAAAGTATAGTAAAAACATGAGATTTTGCGCTCAATAATCCTAATTGTACACATGAACTGTATTTACATATATGTATACAAAGACTATAAGTAGTCAATCCTATATCCCGCCTTGATTTTATTCCATATAATTCCTGGTAATTGAACACAACCTACAACTTGGGTTAGCCAAACAAATTAGGCTTAATTTTAATATCTCCTTTGTCGACAAACCAGCTGTGTTTGGTTCTTCTTCCTCATAGTCATCGTCTTCTTCATCTGAATACTCCTTTTGCTCACGCTTATATCTCCGTTTTCTTGAAGAAAACGAATCAGAAGATACCTCTGTTTTAGAATACTTACTTCCCATGGATGTCCTCCACGAAGGTTCGTAGCTCTCTGTTTGATACTCGGAGGAAATACGACCTTCAGACACCTCGTGAAGCTCTTTCTGCAATCTAATTATCTCTTTCTGCTTTCGAATTTTCTTCGCTAATATCTGCCTTTCTTCATCCAGATGACGAAGCTCTTCATCAAGAACAATGCGTCCTGGATGCTCCTCGAGGCTCTCCCGGTGTCGCCTTTGCTTCTTCATCTTTTCCAGGTGCAACCGAGCATCACTAGTTAGCACATGCTTCCCTTGAGGTGTTAGAACTAGCTGGCGAGAATCATTTTTCCGTTTATCAGGTCCATGTAACGGATCTGATAAGCTTGGACCCGGAGGCGATGAAAATAACGCTTGAGGTTTCATTGGAGCCTTGGATTGTGTTGTTCGTTTAATGCTCAAAATGTCTTGGGTATCCGGAATGGACTGCTTGTCCGTTTTTTGATTGTTATCGGCCATTCTTCGTTTTGAACGAAGAATTAGAGTCGATTACACGGTTATTGAACCTCAATCTCTTACTAGAATGAATGATCTGCCTTGCTTTTTAATTTTTGAATTTGTTGTGTTTGTTTTTTTTTTTTTTTTTTTTTAGAAGGTAAGAGCTCCTTCTAGCGCCATTGTTAAAGAGTAATATTAATGAACCAATCCCTTACAATGTTGGGGTTACACATATATTTATAGTGCTCTAATTGGGCCTTTATTTGGGCTAGGCTATCTTAGTGGGCCTGAGGCCCAACACCCGCCTTGATTTTATTCCATATAATTCCTGGTAATTGAACACAACCTACAACTTGGGTTAGCCAAACAAATTAGGCTTATCGAAACTAAATATCACAATACAATGTCCAAGTATAGCGAAAACAAATCAATTATAGTTAGAACGCACATACTAGTCCAAGTTACATAATTCTAACTGGTACTGAATAATTAAAAAGAAAGGCAGAATATATGTATAGACCTGTTTGAGATCTGGACGGGGTAAATTGGACATGGAAAAGAACTTAATAGCATCCGCTCCGGTGAGGCGGCCATCGCAATCTGAATACAACACAACCGCTAAAAGTCAATAAGATCATGTGAAATGTGATTGCACGTACATAGAAAAGAAGATTAATAATAGAGGGGGGGGGGGGGGAGAGAGAGAGAGAGAGAGAGAGAGAGACCTGAATCAGCAAAATTAAACCAATCCTGGTAGATTTTGTGATGCTCTTTGGAGCACCGACTAATTGAACTGGAATTGATTTCCATTCAGGTAACCTAGATCAAACTCACAGTCTCTCAGAATGGAGAGGACAAATTTAAACTCTTGTCAAGTCTATAGAGGTATGTGTATATTGCCTATACAAATTTAAATTTGTACACCTGATTGATTGTGGTTTTAGATTCTTTTCTCTTGTTTACTATTTGCTGCAGGTGCTGGGATCGCTGGCCTGGCTGGGTTAACCCCACATGTTCACCTTTTACAACGCCGTTATTGCTGCTTAAGTTATACTAGCATGAGGCAGGAAGAAAATTAAACACAAATAACACGAGAAATAACCATTCATAATTGCTCAAAATGAGGCGCATGACATACTTTTTGTTTCTTTATCAGCCACATCAAAGGGAGCAAATTAACATGAAGAAAAAAAAAATATTGGGAGTTGATCTCAGGATTTTTTCCAAGTATATAAACCACTTAACCACTACATCAAGTAAATCTTTTAATAATTTCCTCAAAAACAGTTTTATACATTATTATAAAACAGTATTAATACATAATAAAACAATATTATTCTATAAACAGTATTATAAAACATATGATTTTACATTATTATACTTTTATATTTATTAGTTATTAAAATTAATAAAATGGTAAATTAATACATAAAAAAAATATAAAAATGTTTATAGAATTTAAATTATTACATAAAATTTTAAAGAAATTAATATAGTTTTATATTTAATAAAATTAATAAATATGAATAATTTCAAATATAGGAACCAATATAAATATGAAAATACGTTTTCACCCTCCAAAATACTACCGCAATGATACAAGGCGGATGAATAAAAATTGAAATTACCTTTTTACCCTTAGTATTACTGCCGCAATGAAACATTGCGGATGCCTAGAAATTGAAATTACCTTTTTACCATTAGTATTATTGCCGCAATGAAATATTGCGGATTCCTAAACATATACAACGAGCAATTGCGGTTCCCACGACCCGAACTAAACCCTAATTGAACACAGAGCTGCGATCTTTGGCGATTTCCAGCCGATTCCGGGCGATTTACACACAGAGCTGCGAATGTCAGGCGATCTTCCTCCTCAAGGTATCTTCTAATTGACACTTACACACACGCACGTAGTTATACATACACACATGCACTACTATATACATTGCTACTCACGATTATATGTACATGGTTTGATTCGTTTTTAACTAAGGGTGGTGTTTATTTGCTTCATTTTAGTTAAAATCATGAATTAAATCGAATTATTAGGGTTCATAGTTCGAATTTTACCCATTTTTGGTTTGAAATTAGGGCTTTTACCCTCAATTGAGTTGAAATTAGGGTTTCTCATCTTCAATTAGGTTGAATTAGCTCAAAATGCCCAATTTAGAATTAGGTTTCGAATTATTATCCGAATTTTTATTAAAACTATGAATTAATTCGAATTATTAGGGTTTATAATTATGAAATTATAATTATAAATTTTTTTATGAGTTGTGGAAATTTTAATTCGAATTTATGAATTATTGATTTGAATTTTTGAGTTTAAAATTTGAATTTATGAATTAATATGATTTATTAATTTGAATTTTGATTAATTAATGTTATTAGTACTGCATTTTATTTGATAAATGATATTCATTGTTAATTTATTCTTGTTTTAAATATGTCTTTCATGGAATGATAATTTTAACCAATTTTGGTACATGTTTATGAAATGTGCCTTATTTCTTTGATTTTGCACATTGCAGATACTATGGATATGCAGTGTGGGCCTCTCGATAAGTCCCTCTTGACCATGCAGGATGATCATATTAGCAGTCACATATGGTAGGGGGTGAGCGGGAGAAGTTGGATGTCCGCCAGTTGACACCCAACGTCGACGATTTGGTATTTGATGAGACCCAGGTTAGTTTGCTAACAGATTGGGGTTTCCGAGCGTTTACTAACCCATGCTCGATTCCCCAGAACGACATCCGATTGATCACGACGTTGGTGGAGAGGTTTAGGCCAGAGACCAACACCTTTCATTTCCCATTCGGTGAGATGACCATCACTCTAAAGGATGTTTACATGATATTGGGTTTGCTTGTTCGTGGTCGTGTTGTTACTCATACGGAGCTTTCCACACCGCTTCCATATTGGCTAAGACGGTGGCATGATTTGAGGTTGACTGAGACCGACCGCAAAAATATGTATAAAAAAGGTTTGCATTTTAGTCCATAAATTCTAATTTCATGCATTTTAATCCTTAATTTGTTTAATTCTTGCATGTTATACCTTAAATTTGCATTTCTTTGCAATTTAGGAAGGTAATTATCTAGTTATTGCATTTTAGCCCAAAAATTCTAATTTCTTGCATTTTAGTCCTTAATTTGTTTAATTCTTGCATGCTATACCTTAAATTTTTATTTCTTTGCAATTTAGGAAGATAATTATCTAGTCATTGCATTTTAGCCCATAAATTCTAATTTCTTGCATTTTAGTCTTTTATTTGTTTAATTCTTGCATGTTATACATTAAATTTTCATTTCTTTGCAATTTAGGTGGGGTGAAGCTTCATTGGTTGAGGGAAATCTATAAAAAGAAACCGGAGAAGCCTTCTCCCGAGTTTATCGAGCATGATAACCTTGTGTACACCCGGGCTTATCTTTTTTACATCATTGGGGGTGTGTTGTTTCCTTCATCGAACAGAGACGTCGTGCATCCTATGTACTTCTTAACTTCATTTCTCTCTCTAGTCCTTGCAATTTATGCTTAAATTTATCTTATTCTTGCATTTTATGCCTTAAATTTCACATTTCTTGCATGTTGTTTGCACTAAATCACGCAAGCGTACGTGGTCACAAGTAATACAGATATAAGTTGAGTTCGTTCCCACAGAGATCTGGTTATGGTTTCAATTCAGTTCATGCACCTATGCAACAATGTATGATTATTATCCACTGCTAAGACAAATAACAAGATTAAGTTTTTACTAACTATAATTAACTAAGACACAAATTAACAAACTAAGAATTAATTAACTGATGAGAATGAAAATCTAATTACTTATGCAAGAGAAAACATAGTATCCTAACTTCATTAAATACTTCCTTTAGAGATCATGCCTTAATCAATATATGTGATGGTTTTGATATCTGATCGGACAACACGAAACAAGTAAAAGTTACCTCTCGATATACTAGTACCGAACTACGCATGCATCCACAAAAGAGATAGAAGATGGGTAGACACCAATCATGTTTTGACCCTATATCTCTATAGAATTTGAAAACATAAAGGTTGAAGAACAAGTTATCCACATAGATCACATAAGGTAGCATAATATCTCTATTTACGCCACAAATCATGATGTTAAAACATCAACCTATCCTATGCTAGCATGGCAAGTTCTAAATCTCAAGATCCACTCTCGTTTCGTAAGAGATTAACAAATTAGATGTTCATGACGCATCTAAACACATGAAACACAACCATACAAGGATATCAGTAATTCATCACACACATATCAAATAAGCAATCAACTACTAAATTCCATAAATAAATCCGTTACGACCCCATGACAACGATTAGCTCATGATCGAACTTCTCATCGTCACAGGGCCTAATGAAAACATGATGTAAAACAAATACAATGATATAAATCTCTGGTGTGTGTTATGTTCGTCGTGGTCCCCTTTTTGTGTCCCCAAGAGGTGTATTTATAGCCCCAAGTGCCTCCTCAACCAAGTAATTACCGTCTTTGATTTAGGATAGAATTCCGGTAATTTTCCTTTCTTGAATGAAATAGAATTGTAATTGCCATGTTTGAATTGAATTCCAGAAGTTTATAACCGTCCAAACGTCTTCCATAATGATTAGGAGAAGAAATCGTATCAGTTTCCTAGTCACTACGCCACAAATGGGCTTCAGCAACGCTTTTTTCAGTGTTACAAGCAAAAGTGTTGGCATAAATGCCTTAAAATTGGTCTACGGTAACACTTATTTTTTATGTTACAATTGATAGTAACCGGTGTTACCATAGCCATAAATCGGTATCTATGGTAACACCAAAATCGGTGTTACCATTGATCATTAAAAAAAGTGTTACCAAAGTGGAAAAAAATAGGCGAACTTGTATTTGGGCGGCATATTAATTTTTTATATACCTATTTTATGTATATTTAATATAAATAAATATCACATTTTTTATTTATAAAATAATTTAAAATATAAATTTTTTTATAGTTATTTGTTGAATATTATAAAAAACACAAATATTATTAGAAAAATACCAAACTTTGATATATCATAGATTTTAAATTTTAAGAAATTTTAAATTTTAAATAATATGAGATATTAACTTTATCACATTTTAGGAGAAATAGAGCATATTTTAATATAAAAATCTTAATCATTTTTTAATATAAACAAATTACATAAAAAAAACAAATTAATAAAGCCCTGACACATGTTTTTTTGACAAAACCCTGGCACATGTTTGGAGGTGAAAAAAGGGCGGATAATTTCCCCCCTAAATGAAAATTTTGTAGTCTATTTTCCTACCTCAAACTCTCCAGCCGCATACACCTATTTCTCAAACTCTCCAACTAAACTTCTCTCCCAGCTCATACCTCTCCCTCACAACTACAACTATAACTACGAATTGGTAAATTAAGTACATATTTTCTTGATCCTATTGTTTACTCTCCACTCATTATTTTTTTTTTAATTTTGCAGGTGAATTTGGTGCTTTCAGTTTGAGGCTTTTAATTTGGGGCTTTTATTTAGGTCAAAAGCATTTCTTCTCAGATCTCATAATCTCTCTCTATTTCTCTGTTTCATTAATTTCATTAGTTTATATTGAATTGTTAATTGCTGAATTTTGATTGATTGCTCGATTGATTGTGTGATTCTAGAAGTACAAAGAAATTGGTAAGTTTCTGGATTTAGTTCAATGTACCAGTTGAAAGCCGATAAACCAAATTGGGTCAACAAAATCTCAACTTGGTATTAAAACGTTTTTGGTATTAATTCTGATGTTTATGTGGGATAGAGGGATTTCACTTGTATGTGGTCTACAGTTGGACATGTTGCAGCACAACGTAGAAAGCAACATGGAGTTACAATTCGGAAAGAACGAAGAGAAGCGCTTGTGCGAACCAAGCGACTCTGCAGAGTGGGAGTTAGTAGTGATACTGATGTTCCTATAGAGAATGACATGATTATTGACGAAGACCAGTCCATTTTGGAGGCTCAGACTTCTACAGCTGTCCAAGAATTAAAAGCTTCTGCTGCCTATCAGTAAGTGATTTCTTGTGCTACAAAATGCAATTCGAAAATTAAGAGTTTCCCACATTTCTTAATATCTTCATTCGTGGGCATTAATCAAGTTTGTGTCCATCTGTCGGTTTAAATTGTCACAAGTACGTACAAATATTCTAAATTGGTCCACTTAGTGATGTAAGCTATGTTTTCTTGTAATAAATGATAGTACTATTCCATAATATTCAATCAAAATGATTTATGCCCTCAAATACTTGGAAGCAAGTTTGTGGTGGGTGTTGTGAGAAAATTCCGCAATAACACCCCGAGAGAATATCGCTGGAATAACCGAATTTGTCCTTGGATATCGGACGTTGAAGCAGGTTCGCACGTCCGCAGCTTCAGCTGGTAGCTTCAGCTCCAGCTCCAACTACCGATGTGGGTGGAGATTTGTGGTGTTTTTGGGACTGAATTAGCAAGGTCACCGGACAACAATGGCCAAACTCCGGCCAAATATGTCCAGAATATGATCACCGAGGGTACACGTGCCTTGTGTATCGAGAAGTGAATTTCCGAACCCCCTTACCAACTGCCTACATATCCTATTTATAGGAATCAAGTCCCGATGTAGTTCTTTAGGTCATGGACTCCTTTCTTGATGATCAAGCCACGAAAATGATAGAGTTTTACTCAGAAATACCACTTATCCTTAGCCCTACCAGCTGCCTAGTAGAGTCCTACTCGAAGTATAACACTAGAAGTCCATTTATCCATATATTTTCATGTAATTATCCACATATATTATGTATATAACGTGTATATCCCATTTGATGTAGTAGAATCCATCTCAAAGTCCATCTCTTGAGTCCATTTCCGTGCTCCTAAAGTTTAGGAACAAGAGTCCTTGTCCAACTTTACTTCTGTTAGACAGAGGTGGAGCCTGTAAGCACACCTGCACCTATACAGCTTCCCTCTAAACCGAACCTCCACCTCCAGAGCTACCCCTCACATGTACACCTCCACAGCTTCCTTTAAACCCATACCTCCACAGTGGAATCTCCAGAGCTACCTCCATATTCGTACCTCCACAGCGGAACCTCTAGAGCTTCCCTCAAATATTATTCAAACCACTCCAATTGGGCCCCCAAATATCCATGGGCCTTAAATTAAACCCATTACAAATTTTGGGCACAACAACTACCCCCCGGTTCCTTGATGTCATGAAATGCGAAAGGAACCAATACAAGAAGAGGCCCAATCCTTCCTCACATTCTTAGATAGACACATAGTTTCAACACTGTACTTCCAAGCTTACATGAGCTAACTCGGCGTAAGAAACAGGAAGCACAATGCCTCCGCATAGGTACCTCAATCCGAATCCATAAATGAAACCCTTCCGTATACCTTAGATCACGTACGACACTCCACCTCCTGTTATAAGCATCCTCAGCTTCGTAGCTGAACCTAATAGCTTCCAGCATTTTTCCTTGAAAACCATAACCTGACTCCTCAAGATGCTCCTTTCTCCTGCTAAGATAACCTTCGTGTAAGAATTCCTCGTGAGCCATGCCATGGAGCTTCTGTATAGAGCTCCTGCTGTTGCAAAGATACCTTAAACTTCCAAACCTGAGCTATGACAATAACTAGAAACAGTGATTAGTGGTTGGAGCTAAACAGCTCACCTATATAATGCATACATCTCATACACATAGAAAATATTCATGCAAGTATGAATATGTAAATGATTTTTTATATAAATCCGTTGCTGCCTCTACAATCAAGCAGAACCTTGGCGAACACACTCTTCAAAACATAATGCCACAATTTTCAGAAATTTCCATGAACATATCACAATGGACCTCCAAAGATGTTGTTAAGTAGGTTGAGGACTTCTCCTATTATGCCCATAAATCGTGGGACTTTCCAGACCTTTACCATAAACCTTGGGATCCTCCGAGCGTTGTAAGTTATTTCAAATATTTACCATAAGAAGGACCAAAGGAAAGCTATGGAGACCTCCTCAATTGCTGCTATGCCTTTCCAAGTGGTTACATTATGGGGCATATAGCGTGCCTAGGTACCTACCTGACAGCTTCAGCTAGCAACTTTGAAAACACCTTTTGAAAACCATGCATAATTTAATAAATGTATATGGAATGATGACCTTTTCTTTATAAATCCATGCAAACTTGCTTCCTTGAAATCATATGAAATGCGCATTTTGATAATCATGAGCTAATGCAATGCCAAAGATAATGATCCATTTGAAAAGATGAGGTTCAAATGATGTTTTTAGCTTAAGGCTATGAAAAATTTCCATCCATGTACATAAAACATGCATGATAATTAATATGTAAAAACATGATAATAGAACTCATCTGTTCCCTTATGGTTCCGGTTTAGATCAGGTTCGGCCATTGAACCTACTTGGTAGAAGCTCCCCCTCAGCAAGCTCATAAGGAGAACCTCTTTTCCAATCTGCCAACTCTTCGACGAAAATCTAATGTACCCCCGAGCCGTTGGATTTCCTTTCGATATGACATGCAAAACCTTCTTCAACATGAATCTTAAACTTGTTGAGAAGTTTAGAAGTTGTTGGCCCTTATAGAGATTCCGGCAAGGACACCCCTGAGAGGCCACCTCCTCGAATGAGCATCAAAGAAAAAGACATACTGAGTCCTCCATAAGTTTTAATTATTACCGAGTCCTCCGTTGTATTTATTCCAACTGCCTCATGTAGGCATAAATCTTGTAGCTCAACTAGAGGTTCCCATCTTCAATCCAAGAGATAAGACATACCAATTCATGTTTGTTCTATTTTGAAGTATTCCTGCACATTATTCCTTTCCACCAACGTTTAGGATCATGATTCCCATTCAAACCTAGTTCTGCTCCATATTTCCATAAACCCAGCACTTTGAGGTCCCCATAATTCGAACCTCATAGGGAAGTTAATTATGTCCTTCTATCCAGCCGAAGCTCATATCCGATTTTATAAATCCAAACATTCGTACATCCGCATAAATAACAGCCTTCACCCGACATGCGTTCCAACTTTCCTATAACCTTTCCTTATGAGCCATCGAACTTCCTTTCCATACAATATGCAAAACCTTATTCAGCTTGAATTCCAAATATATTAGCCAGCTCAGAAGCAATTGGTCAAAAACATGCAACTGTACCTGAACCTGAACCTCAATAAACCATAAGCAGTTGTAGCTAAACCACAGTTCCAAAACTTGGCCTTTTAAAATTTATGTAGTCATAACTCATATCGAAGCTCCACATGCCTTTAAACATCATTCCATTGACGTAAGGATTTTCCAAAAAAACATATCTTCAATGACAAAAGAGCTTCCCTTCCCGACCGAGGGTTTGATGAACTCATAGTACAATGCGAATTTCAATCCCTATTCCAATCCATTACCATTCCACTGCCATTCCATGTGCCAATCCATATCCAACTTCCAATCCAGTCCAGCTTCCATTCCATTCCAGCTTCCATTCCATATGCCAAGGGACTCCGCGAGCCTGGCTCCATCAAGGCACCTCGCGATCCTATAAGCATAGGAACTTCACGAGCCAGACTCCATTAAGGCACCTCGCGATCCTATAAGCATAGGAACTTCACGAGCCAGTCTCCATAAGAGGTTCCTAAATACTCCCACTATCTTAAAGATCAAGTCCATACTCCCCACGGAGGTCCGTACTTAAAAGGTTCATACTTAAGAGGATCTACCTAGCAGGTCCATATTCTCACTACCCTCCTATTTATTTGACATATGACTAACGATAATAAAGAACTAGATCCAACCATTCAAACATTCAAGATTCACACATAAACCATTAAGAAGAAAGCATTTTCACATAAATAAATAGCAAACGAACACATAAACATATAATCCACATAGATCATGTAAACATATAATCCACCTAAGTCATGCAAATAAAATGACACATTTTAGTGACAGATCAAAACCTAAACCTAAGAGTGATAGTCATACCTAATAAGCCTTTTTACTTCTCCTAAGCCTAAAGAGGTCTACCGAATCCCTATCCAAAGGTGTATACTAATGAGATTTCTCCAAAATTCCAATATCCAAATCCGTCCAAGCCACACTTAAATATCGCGAGCTAGCGAATATAAGGAAGCTCCACAAGAATGTGAACCTAGATTCTCGAAAATCTATAGATAAAACCAATGCACCTGCATATTGTAGATGAAACCAATGAACCTGCTGCCAGCAGGTGAAGCCAATGAACCTGCAACCAATAGGTAAGTTCCTAATAAAATTGCAATCCGTAGTTAAAATCCAATGAAGCTGCACCTGCAGCTAAATCCAATCAACCTGCAACCAGCAGGTGAATACCAAAGAAGCTACCTGCAACCAGCAGGTTAATACCAAAGAAGCTACCTGCAACCAGCAGGTAAAATCCGAAGAAGCTACCCCAGCAGCCGAAACCAACGAACCTGCAACCGGCAGGTGAAATTCGAAGAAGCTGCTCCAGCAGCTGAAACCAACCAACCTGCAACCAGCAGGTTAATACCAAGGAAGCTGCTCCTGCAGCTGAAACCAATCAACCTGCAACCAGCAGGTAAATACCAAGGAAGCTGCTCCTGCAGCTGAAACCAATCAACCTGCAACCAGCAGGTAAAATCCGAGGAAGCTGCTCCTGCAACTAAAACCAACCAACCTGCAACTAGCAGGTTAAATTCGAAGAAGCTACCTGCAACCAGCAGGTGAATACCAAAGAAGCTACCTGCAACCAGCAGGTAAAATCCGAAGAAGCTGCTCCAGCAGCTGAAACCAACCAACCTGCACCAGCAGGTTAATACCAAGGAAGCTGCTCCTGCAGCTGAAACCAATCAACCTGCAACCAGCAGGTTAATACCAAGGAAGCTGCTGTAACTGCTGCAACAGCTGGTGAAAAGAATGAACCTTCAACCCGCAAATGAATATCAATGAACCTGATTAATTTGCGTCAAAATCCCGTTTGCTTGAAAATTTAGCACTTTCAAGATGTCATCCTGGGCAGTATCCACTACCCCCCGGTTCCTTGTAGCCATTTTATGCAAGAGGAACCTTATATAATCCGTAGCCAGGTTCGACCATCCTTCACCATGAATCTCTAAGCTTACGTGAGCGTACTCATTGTAAGAAACAAGAGGTATCATAGAAGAAGCAACCACGACTTGTAATACCCATGAAAGACCATGTTACTCTTCTTTGTTTGACCTTCACTTGGTAGCTTCTGCCACTATCTCCTAGTATATATGTTACCAGGTATTTCAGCCTTTCCCCCATCCTATTAATAAGAAAGCTGCCAATGATAGTGCCTTGGGGGGAGCTACCTCTTGATAGATAACAGCCTCCTTGTAAGGTTCAACTTCGAAACTGAGATGAATATTTCGCTCATGTGCCACCCAGGTTGCCTTTCGATCCTTCAGATTTCATTAGGATTACTGACCTCTACCAATACTGAGATGGTGTCTTCATTTACACCTGATTTTCTTCCACTACCTTAGCGTACAAAGTTGTAGCTCCATTATTTCTCAAGCTTCCCTAGCTTCTGGTGATTTTTCCTTTGAGAGGTTCTTGCTTTCATGCCTTTAACTTAAATTTCCATTCTGCATCCGCCCATTGGTAGGTAGCTATATATGTGAACCTCACACCTCTTCCTTTAATAATCGAGAGGTCATTTGTAGCTCATTCTTCATCCAATAGCATCTTTTCCAGAATTTTATTGAGATTATTAACATCTATTCCTTTTGCAATTCCTTCCGTAAAGTATTCCCAAATTCCAGCTTCCAATATTTGAGAAGCTTATGGCAGGGGAACCTCTTTGTGAGACACCTTCCAATTTATCGTGCCTAAGGGGCTTACAGTATGAGAACCTCCTCGAGATTCTTCATCATGATGATTACCATAATTATATTGCTTGAAGCTTTCACGAGCTGAGATGATTCCTTTCCTAGAGCTTCCTCTTTAATCTTATTGTTGGCTACTCTATCAGCTGATCACCTTAGAGGCTTCATATGCTTCTTCTACTGTATTTTTCAGAATAAGTCACTCTCCTCTTTTAGTTTATAAGAGGTACCAATTCGCCTTTAGCTTCCCTGATGCCCTTTTTTTTTTGTTGGAGCTTCAGCTTCACCTAAATCATACCTTTGGCACCTTTGCTCAATGCCTTTAACCTTCCACTATTAGTGAAGCTTCCGTTATGAGCACCCTTATAACTTTCTTTCACCTACTTCTGTAGGTGCTGCCACATGACCAACCAAGAATTCCGAAAGGTTCCCTTGTACTGTTTTTTTTATCCTTAGTCATAACTTCCACATAGTGCGCCTTGCCTTCATTATCCTTTATTAGAGCAGCCATTTGCATCAATGCCATGGGTGGTACTACCCCCCAAAAAACTGGAACCTTCATCGTGAGGTTCCTCCATTAAAGCTACCTGATAACATGTTTTCTTCGTTCTTCTACATTAAGAATCCTGTAGTGAATTTTGTCATGGCATAAGGTGGATCCTTTAGAGAACCTCAACCAACTTTAATAGCTTGTTGTAGTGGAAGCTCCGGGTTCAACTGTCGAACCTCAAGTTGCGTGTTAAAATCGCCATGATTGACCCAGATTATTTCCCTTGCTCTTCAATCTTCCTGTAGAGGTTCTTGTTATTTGACTCCTTATTAATTCCAGTAGTTGAACTTCTTCCATGATCCTCATTCCTCATGCCTTTGTTGTCTGTAGCTCGAAAGCAGTGTTGGAGGTTCTCTTTTCTGAGCACCTCCCTGGTGAACTTCTATTTCATTTCCTTTTACGTGAGGTACCTGCACCTTCACATCTGTACTTACACCTCTTCAGCTACACCTTTCCCATCTCCATGTCCAGCTACAACTAAATATCCAATAGATTGAATAAACAGCTTCAACTGCGAACCTGGTTCATTTGTACTACCTTGGTCAAGAGGTTCGCATTTATCTGCACCTCCTCAGTTGGGAGGTTTATACCTTCTTTCCCACACAGGTTCACCTCCAATAGACGTGTTCCTGGATTGTTGGAGCAGGAGAAATGGGAGCAGCTATGTTGGAGGCATTTGCCTGAGCTTCAGCTATCTCTTTCATGGGAACCTCCACCTCATTCTCCTTAATAGCTGGATTCATTTCATCCACCTTGATTTTGGCAGCCTCCTTTTTCTTGATATCCTCCACCGCTTTAACAGCATCTTCGCCAAGCTGGGACCAGTCTAGGTCAGGGAACCTGAGGTGAGTGGATTTGATATAGTCGTTGATGGCAATGTGGTAGCCAGCTTCATAGGCTTCCTCCTTTCTTTCCTTCTTAGCAGACCTTTCCTGGGCAAGCTTTGTGTTCAGAGCTTCCATCTTCAGCTCTAGCTTGGGACCGTACACAAATTCCCGAATTTTTAGATAATTCGGGGTGCTATCTCATATACATTGAGATTGAACCTCTAACCGATTGAACCTCTAAATTGAGATTCACCATTTTCTGACCATAAGAATCTCCTTATCATATGCCAAGATGAAGTATTTGGGGGTACCTTACGGGAACCTTCCTCCATAGGTGCAACCTCGAGATTGAGGTCTCTCTTGTCTTTGACATTAGAAACTCTCGACCAAACCTCTCTAGATGGTCGTACCTCCACTAGCAGGTAGATGTTCAGCTTCACCTGTCTAGTTAAACATATCAGCACCCCTGACATGGGAAGCTGTCGGGTCAGAGAAGCTCTCATCGCATAACCTCATTTTCGGGCCTCTCTCATCAAGCCAAAAATACGTGCATCTCTGATCCATATATCATCTTTAAGCCTTTTCACCACCGAACGACTAGAATGAAGGTAATCACCTCCCTTCTTCTTCGCCTTTCTTCCATTAAGCCATGATTTTTCCTCCGTTTCTCCATCTTTTCCGGTTATTTTCCAGAGTAATGATTCTCTTGCCCATACGTGGAATTCAATCCATGAAATCCTCGTTTAGTGACCTTCTTTTTATGCCAACTTCACGATCACCTCCGTCGTTCTTCAAGGTACAATCATCGCCGGAGCTTTTAGACAGTGTTCTTCTCAAAAGATTAGAGATTGCCCTCCTTCTAGCGCCAAAAATGTTGTAAGAAAATTCCGCAACAACACCCCGAGAGAATATCGCTGGAATAACCGAATTTGTCCTTGGATATCGGACGTTGAAGCAGGTTCGCACGTCCGCAGCTTCAGCTGGTAGCTTCAGCTCCAGCTCCAACTACCGAAGTGGGTGGAGATTTGTGGTGTTTTTGGGACTGAATTAGCAAGGTCACCGGACAACAATGGCCAAACTCCGGCCAAATATGTCCAGAATATGATCACCGAGGGTACACGTGCCTTGTGTATCGAGAAGTGAATTTCCGAACCCCCTTACCAACTGCCTACATATCCTATTTATAGGAATCAAGTCCCGATGTAGTTCTTTAGGTCATGGACTCCTTTCTTGATGATCAAGCCACGAAAATGATAGAGTTTTACTCAGAAATACCACTTATCCTTAGCCCTACCAGCTGCCTAGTAGAGTCCTACTCGAAGTATAACACTAGAAGTCCATTTATCCATATATTTTCATGTAATTATCCACATATATTATGTATATAACGTGTATATCCCATTTGATGTAGTAGAATCCATCTCAAAGTCCATCTCTTGAGTCCATTTCCGTGCTCCTAAAGTTTAGGAACAAGAGTCCTTGTCCAACTTTACTTCTGTTAGACAGAGGTGGAGCCTGTAAGCACACCTGCACCTATACAGCTTCCCTCTAAACCGAACCTCCACCTCCAGAGCTACCCCTCACATGTACACCTCCACAGCTTCCTTTAAACCCATACCTCCACAGTGGAATCTCCAGAGCTACCTCCATATTCGTACCTCCACAGTGGAACCTCTAGAGCTTCCCTCAAACTTTCCACCTTCAGAGCTTCCCTCAAACTTTCCACCTCCACAACGGAACCTCTACAGCTAAACCTCAAATATTATTCAAACCACTCCAATTGGGCCCCCAAATATCCATGGGCCTTAAATTAAACCCATTACAAATTTTGGGCACAACAGTGGGGGTTGGGGGTCTGGACACATAAAAGAAGTCTTGCTTTTAGTGTCCTTCTCCTGATTAGTTTTTATACTGGAGTATTAGATCTTATCTTTGTTGTTGTATTTAGGGGCAAGGGTACTACACAGAAGAAGGTGGCTGCTTTGCGTGAATTAAGGCATTTGCTGTCTAGATCAGAGTTCCCTCCCGTTGAAGTTGCCATTAGTTCAGGAGCAATAAGTCTTCTTGTGCAATGCCTATCATTTGGATCTCTGGATGAGCAGGTCAAAGAAAATTATGATTCATTACTAGACTTCTTGCTTCCAATTTTTTACAAATTTATTCATATCATTAATACTTTTGTAATAGTGCTAAAATATTTTTCTTAGAAAAGATCAAGATATTCGCCTTGGTAATTGTAGAATTGTTTTTTGTCCCTCTTCATAATTTCTTCATATAGCTATTAATTTGATAAATCAATAGAAAGAACTATTTTTCCAGGTGATTTTGGATTGGCCAAGATGCTAACTTCTGATGATCTTGCTTTTTCTGTAAGTGATTTCAATTTGTAAACTGATTCAAGCTATTAAGATTTTCCTTCAAGTCTTTTATTTTTGTGTGTATTTCTGTTGCCTAACCTAGGTTGTTGGGACCCCAAGTCATATGTGCCCCGAGCTTCTTGCTGATATACCTTATGGTTCCAAGTAAGACATATGTAAAATACATTTTTAAATATGTAGATCACTGGAAGTTGCGTGCTAGCATAGCTGATCTCTTTTATCTCTACATGCACTGATTTTGTTGAAAATTCTCTTTTACATGATGTTGTATATATGAGATTGCTGCTCACAAGCCTGCATTCAAAGCATTTGTAAGTTGAAAGGGTCGTATATCAATTTCAGGCATACATAAAAATTCTGTTAGTCACCAGTTCCTATTATAGTCGGAAGCTGCTATTTATTTAGTAAAGCACTTGGAAATATTAATATGGTTAAAGATAAATATCAATTCAAACTTTCTCTGGTAATGATTTGAGACCTTTACCCAATGATCATTTTGACCCTTTCATATAACTTTTGTAGGAAGACGTGCTCAGACTCAATATTGTTAAAATTAACAACTCCTGTGTGATTTGCATGTTATTTGATACTATCAATATTGTTCATTTTTTTATGTGTACTTTCTTTAGTTAAAATTAACCTTTTTGATAGGAAAACAATTATCCTTTGACTAATAACCGGCATGTGCAACAAGTCTTTACCTCTGTACCATCTTTGAATGATGCTACTTCTCTTTTTGCTGAAACAACTTTGTATCTAACTCAATGTCTTCCCTATTTTACTGGTGAGCTTATGCTTTGCCCCTGTTCTATTTCATTGTCTAAGGATCTAAGCATGTTTGCCTTTTGACAATTTATATTTGTGACATATATATTTATGTATATTGTTAAAGAGGGGGAGTAGCCATAAGAATGTAAAACCCCTTGCAGAAGAGAAACCTTAACTTTGTATTGATCAATTGTTTTTTACAGAGAGAATGAGGAATGAACAGAGTGATTCGATATTAACCTCATCATCTGTTTGTATACTGTGCCAGTTGCTGTAACAAACTTGCTAGCTAATAGGAAACAGAACTAATATGTAATTATCCACCAAGTGCAATGCAGTGAGTCCAACGACGTGCTCATTCGTTTGGGAATAAATATGTGTTAAGTTAGATAATGTATAAAAAAAGTGCCTATATTATTTTTTTGCTTATTACCTATTACTACTTGATTATTGTCTTCTCAGGGTTTGTCCTCGCGAAAATCTTCCTGTGTGGTTCAAAATAATCTATTCCAGTAAATCTTGCACACACACAGCTCATGCTTTAATTACATTACGCGTACTTTTGCAGGTTCATGCCAGTAAATCTTGAGAACATGTTTAGCAAATATGCGAAAACAGACCCTGAAAAGATGACATATGAAGAGCTGTGGAACATGACCGAGGAAAATCGAGTTGCTTATGATATTGTTGGCTGGTTCGTACATTTCTCTTGTCTATTTTAGTTAAACTGCAAATGCAAGTTAGAACCATATGATGATATTCAACATATTTAAAAAGTTAAAAGAGTTCATGTTAGGATTGAATCTAAGGGTAGTTGGACAATATTTTAAATTATCGCAAAAGATAAATATGGCTTTGTGTCCAAGGATAATGTGAGAAGGTTGTTTGATGGGAGCTTATTTAAAAAACTAGCCAGAAACTACCAAACGGGAGTTCATAAAACTAGCCAGAAGCTACCCTTCTAGTCAGCATAACCTAAAAATGATTAATTATCATTTATTTTCAAAGTGGTGCAACAATTATAAATAAAAATAATTTACAGAAGGCCGGTCATTGTTTTATTCCATGATTCTTGTGTATACTGCTCCAGTAGGATAACTTTGATGAACCTGCAGCTGGTAGCAGTGGAAACACAACTATATGAAGAGGTTTTTGCAATATTGAAAATGTTCAACCTCAATGTCGAGGCTGTTAATGTTTTATCATAAAGAGTTTACAGAAATGGAAGAGCGTGAGGAGAAAATGGAAGAGCTGACAGAAATGGAAGAGCTTGAGCAGGAAATGGAGAGGGGGGAATCCGAGAGTAAATGCAAAGCTGACCATGATGCTAGTCAAAATGTTAGATCTAATCATGGAGGGGCCTCTCCTGGAGACGGGTAAGTTAATGGGGAAACTTGAAATCAACCGAAGTGTCCCGTGGAGATGACAATGTCAGATCATTTTATGCTATGCTAAGTAACTTGAGTAATTTTTGTTATATGTAGTTATTTTGGATTGGATTTTATGTATTGAAATGACTTTTGGACAACAGTTATGTATTGGAATGTTTGACAATATTTTGAATGGGAACCTTTATTTTATCATATGTTGTCTCTTTATTTAAAATGTTGGTAAAGAGCTAAAAAAAATGTAGCCATTGGCTCTAGTATTAATTTTTATGTGTTGCAAAGGAATAGCAAAGTGTTGGCAAAAAGTACAAAAATACTAAAGTGTTTCACAATTTGATGTTACAATAGGACTAAAGAGGTGTTGGCATAGGTCTACACCAACACTTTTAATAGTGTTACTACAAAAATAATGGTGTAGCCATAGATCTATAGCAACATCTTATAAGGTGTAGCCACAGATCAGAAAGGTGTTGGCATAGGGGTCTACGCCTACACTTGTCTCCAGTGTTACCAAAAATCAAAAAAGTGTTAGCATAGGGGTCTACGGTAGCGGCCGATTTTGTAACACTACCATTTTTGGTGAAAGTGTAGCCGTAGCTGGTTTTAGGCACTTTCAGCAACACTTTTGGCCCTATAAGCACACTTTTTTGGGCGTAGCTGTAGGCCATATGTGGCGTAGTGAGTTTAAATTGAATTCCAGGAAGTTTCTGCCAGCACCCCGCGCACCACAAACATAATCCTCGCGTGCCAGCGCTGATTTCTCTATTCTTACTCCTGCGCGCGCCCTCCTGTGTTATCCAGGCGCGGCCGCGCCAAATCTATTGTGCTTGCAGCTGATTTTCTTCAAATTGCTGATTAACTTCCGCTTTTGATTGCAACTCCAACCACTTGTTCTCTTGACTTTAAAAACATCATATACTCACTGAAAACTCTATATATTCACCTAGAAATACACCCTGCACAATTCTCACACAACAGATTAAAACACACCAATACTTGAGATACAAAACACCAATTTAAGCCGAAATGGAACGATCCAAGTGGATATAAATCCACTTAACACATGTTCATCCTTAATTTCTCCAATTATTGAATTCTTACCTTATTTTGCATTTCCTGAATTTTTGCAGGTATTTACAGTTAATCCAGAATGCGCATGAGATTAAGGAGTATGCATGGGGAGCTGCGGTTTTGAGTTATTTTCCAAGGCTGTTCAGAAGAAGGCCACTGCCCTTAATGGGTGCACCATGCTTTTGCAGCTTTTGGTCTTACAAGAGGTTGTTACCTGGGGCACCGCAGCTAGCACCTCGTATGGATTTGGTTTGGCCGAGGGCATTGGCATGGGCTGAGCCGGTAGATGAGAGGAAGGTTAACCCCCACCACCATACAGGTCTTTATCGGGGGGACTTTGACGGCTTTCAGCTTGGTTGGCTGACATGGCAGCCTTATCAGAGATTTTATGACATTCAGGAAGTTTCTGTGGATTATAATATCGATTTGATGTATGCTCACTATATGGCTCTCGGTCGTGTCCCTCTCATTTCTTTTGATATTGTTGAGTACATCATGCCAGATAGAGTCTTGAGACAGTTTGGTATTCTACAGCATATCCCACAGGCCCCGATTGACATGACTTCACTGTGGACGGAGAGATCATCTTGTTGGGTGCGGGACAAACATATAGTATTGTTGGTAGATTTCATTGAGGAGTGGCATGCTTTTAATGATGGCATGATACCTATTGTTGAGGAGGGCAATTATGTGTCTATAGAGGAGTACATGTATTGGTACAGGCGCGTTAGTAAGCTAAGGATTGCTCCATTTGTGGCTGAGCATGGTGCTAAGATTGTGCCTCGTGACTGGTATCCCCAGCAGGACATGGTTGATGCAGTATGCATTTTAGACCGTTATTTCTCTAATTCTTGCATTTTAGACCTTTATTTCTCCAATTCATGCATTTTAGACATTTATTTCTATAATTCTGCATTTTAGACCTTTGTTTAAATACTTTTGCACTTTAGACCTTTATTTCTCTAATTCCTGCATCTAAATACTTCAATGCAGCTGGATTGTGGAATGAGTACATTACATGCCATTTACCGTCGTGATCCCCCCGAGTGGTTCTTTGATATCGTCACTGAGTTTTTGGCTCGTTATGATCGGATCAACACCGAGTGGAGGGGTGTTGGATTTATCAAACCTAGTTTTGATAGACCCTCTCGTGCACATGATATGGATATTGACCCCAACGGTCCTTCATCTTCGCAGCAGCCTCCATTATCCGTCTCTCAGAAACGTTTGCGTGAGGTAGTAATCTTTTGATACTTGTTATCTTTGAATGTAGTGGATTGAATATATGTATGATTGTTGTATATGTTATTGTAGGTTGAGATTGTTGATTCTCATGCTTCACTTACGCACGATGCCACACCTCATGTCTCTTATAAACGTCCTCGTCAGGTAGTAATCCTTAATGCTAGGTTTAATTCGAGTCACTTAGGAGGAATTATATATATAACTATATGATCGGTTCGTTGACATATAATTGTAGGTTGAGAATATAGATGCTCTTGCTACACAGCCTACCCCGGTATCTGTCCCGCCTGTAGTCCAAGTTGAGGTATCAATACTTAACGCTTGGTTTAATGCAAGAATTATTGAAATAAGTGTCTAAAATGCAAGAAATAGAGAAATAAATGTCTAAAATGCAAGAATTATAGAAATAAGGATCTAAAATGAGAAATTATAGAAATATGGATCTAAAATGCAAGAATTATAGAAATAAGGGTCTAAAATGCATGATCGGTGTATCTTGTAGGTTGAGGCTACAACAGCTGCTCCTCCTGTTACACAGACGACCCTCGTATCTAGCCCTCCTCCTTCACAGTCTACCCCGGTATCTATCTCCCTCATGCTCATATTAATCTCTCCTTACTATAATTTCCTTCTTATATACCAACTTTTTATATGTTCTTCGTGTTTTTATCTCATTGTGGTTGCAGGTTAGCACTATTCCTGCTGTGACAGAGCCTACCCCGACATCTGTCCCCCATCATGCTCATATTGAGGTACTAATCTCTCATATTTGTAATTTTCTTCTTATATACAATTGATAATTATGGTTGTAATTTGACTTTTGTTATCATAATTGTAGGCTCCAATACCATGTGAGTTGGCAGTGGATAGCATAGGCAACAAGGTTGCCTATGGCTTGGCTTACCCAGATGGAGGAGAAATGAGTAGGAAAATACATGGCAAGCCAATGCCTAATGGATGTCTGAGAGTGTCAGTGGATAGTGGGATCCAACTAGAAGCCTTGATTCCAGTTCCAGTACTTGGTGAGATGGAGACGGTCAAGCAAGCTATTGGATCTCATGTCGCATGGCCCAAGGGATGGATCATACGTCGAAATACTGAGGTTTGTATTTCTATAAAAATAATATAAAGGTCTAAAATGCAAGAAATAGAGAAATAAATGTCTAAAATGCAAAATTATAGAAATAAGGGTCTAAAATGCAAGAAATAAAGAAATAAAGGTCTAAAATGCAAAATTATAGAAATAAGGGTCTAAAATGCTAGAAATAAAGGTCTAGAATGCAAGAAATAGAGAAATAAAGGTCTAAAATACATGAACGATGTATCTTGTAGGTTGAGACTACAGCAACTGCTCCTCCTGTTACACAGACGATCCCGGGATCTAGCCCTCCTCCTTCACAGTCTACCCCGGTATCTGTCCCCCATCATGCTCATATTGAGGTACTAATCTCTCCTATTTGTGATTTCCTTTCTTATATACCAACTTTGAATATATTCTTCATGTTTTTATCACATTATGGTTGCAGGTTAGCCCTCCTCCTTCACAGCTGATACAGGTTCAGACTACAGTTGATAAAGGAAATACCGAGGTTTGTATTTCTACAAAAATAATATAATCCCAGTATATGTGCATGCTGTGTAATTTGCCAACTTATAGTGATTTCCCTTCTTATATACCAACTGTTGAGGTAAAGGTCTAAAATGCAAGAAATAGAGAAATAAAGGTCTAAAATGCAAAATTATAGAAATAAGGGTCTAAAATGAAAGAAATAAAGAAATAAAGGTCTAAAATGCAAGAAATAGAGAAATAAATGTCTAAAATGCAAAATTTATTACCAGCCACCAACCGTAATTAATGCCAAAAAATTTTTCTGGGCCACAACTACACATTGCGGAAGTAAAAGCTACCGCAATGGCTCATTGCGGCAGTAATTTAAGATTTTTTCTTTATTTTATTTTATTTTATTTTTAAATCTTCAAATATGCATCCAAATAATAAACTATATTAATTTTAACTTTAAAGTATCTTTAATAATGTATTATGGATACTTTTTACATGTTATGTAGTTTAAATAATGATGGATTGACATGTACATCTCAATCTTAGATAACTGTTGAAAAATCAATCAGTATGGTAACATTTTTTGTTATTTTTTCTATTTAAAATATTCAATATAAATTTTTTCTTAATGCTTTCATTCATTTTAACTTACATTACTGTTTTATGCTATTTTTTCATTTTTAAGAATATAATAATATATGTTATGCCATATTTTTGGCATGTCTAATAATCTCCCAAATTTCTAATAATTATTAATTATTAATTCAGATTAATAATTATTGCTTAACTGCTAAGTTTTATCCTCTCTCTGAAATGAGGAAAGAATCAATCTCAATCAATCAATTATAGAAAATATCTCCAAACGATATTCTTCAAATCAGGAAAATACCGATAAGATTAAATCAGATAAAATCAGTAATCATCAAGATTAACGAAGTTTATCCCTAAAGTCTCTAAGGGATAGACACAAATCAATTTCACAGAACTACGTGGGCCTGATCCTATATAAACATAGGTACGTAGGCATCTTGGTATATGATGAGATCCGATACACGAGACAAATTGAGAAACTTGCCAAGTCCAGCCCCCTCTTTTTTCATAAACCCTACATCCCCTAAAACAGCCGTATTCATACACAATCGCTCTATTATTCCAGCACACCTTCGATTTCGTGTTGTTACGAAATTCCTCCAACAACATTTGGCGCTAGATGGAGGGGAATTTTTCGTTTGTGGAGGACAAACGAATATCACTTTCAATGGGGTTATGGGTTTCATTACTACACACCGGATTTTGGGTTTTTATAGATATAAGGAACCGGCGGCAGAAAAAAAAGCATGGATACGAGGAACAGGTGGCGAAAAAAAAAGCATGGCGATTACAAATTTGAAGAAAGATGGTACAACAGCATCATCAATATAGTACTATGAAAGGCTTCAACGATGTGAACCACGACGGGACCATATAGAAAAGGATTTTAAAGCACAAAATACATACAGAAGAATAAAAGCGTGGAAAGGACGTTGAGATTGTTTGTCAAACAATAAAAAAAAGGCCGACATGGATATTGGCTTCGTGGGACCAGCAGTGAGAAAGAGACAAAACAAAAAAAATTGCAAAGAGGAACAAGCATGGCAGTGGTTGAATACATGTATAGTGAACCCGCTTGAAGAAGAAAAAAGTGGACAAAAGTGATAGCTATGCGCAGGAACTACTCTCAGCACATAGCGACTTAACACGCAATAACTATTTTCTCGGATGCTCCAAACAAAAATTACAGATAAGTTTCTGTACTTATTTTAATTTTTTAAAAATTAATTAATTATTATGCCATGCATATATCATGTTTTTAAATATTTTTCATAAAAAATATTTATTATTTAAATTTGTGCGAGCAATATATTTTTATGATTGTAAAATTATTGCGATTTAGAAAATATCGTACGAGATATTTATGTTGATGAATTAGAGACATTTATGATTTGATGAATTGAGAATTTATTTTATAATCCTGTACGAGCTGTATTATTCTCAAGAAAAGAAAAAATTATATATGCGAGACGCATAAGTTTGTAAAACATTTTCTACAAAGAAAGGAGCATTATTTTCGAATAAATAAATATCGCGACATTCTTAAAAGAGCATATTTATTATTGCGTTTGGATTTACAAAAGATTTTTCATATATCGTCGCGATAGTACATATATGTCAAAAATATTTACAAACTTGCAACTAAATTGTCAAGTAGGGTAGCCTGGACAAGCTATAAATTCCGCAATGCAACATGCTTAGTAAAGTGCAGCACCCTCTGGATTATTGAAGGCCCATGAGATATCGCTATATCGAATGGGTGGAGGCATCCCTATGCAAACTATCTTTATTGAAGGCCATGAGATCTCTCTATATCGAATGAGTGGAGGCATCCCTATGCAAACTAGTTCGCCAGAACTACATCAACATCTACATCTCACAAACGAAGACACATCCTTATGTGGTTGCATCAGACACTTGAAAAGTGTGTATGCCAGTTCGGGATATATACAAACGCCAAGGTCCTAACTAGACAACAAGGATCGCAAAGGATTTCAAAATTATTATTTATGCTCACACATTTGAAAACCTTGGCAGATATATATCTTATACTGATTATCACATGCTATCACACTTGCATCCGCATACGCCTAACGAGCACAGTGGTGCTCTAAGTGTTTTTCTAATCATCTATTTTCAGTTTTTTTAGCGACTCAAGAAATTTGGAAGCTTGAAGAATTCTTAGTTCTCCACTGCAGCAAGCTACATCGAAGAACTGGGGGCTAATTGTTATGCCATATTTTTGGCATGTCTAATAATCTCCCAAATTTCTAATAATTATTAATTATTAATTCAGATTAATAATTATTGCTTAACTGCTAAGTTTTATCCTCTCTCTGAAATGAGGAAAGAATCAATCTTAATCAATCAATTTTAGAAAATATCTCCAAACGATATTCTTCAAATCAGGAAGATATCACAACGATAAGATTAAATCAGATAAAATCAGTAATCACCCAGATTAACGAAGTTTATCCGTAAAGTCTCTAAGGGATATACACAAATCAATTTCACAGAACTACGTGGGCTTGATCCTATATAAACATAGGTACGTAGGCATCTTGGTATATGATGAGATCCGATACACGAGACAAATTGAGAAACATGCCAAGTCCAGCCCCTTTTTTTTCATAAACCCTACATCCCCTAAAACAGCCATATTCATACACAATCGCTCTATTATTCCAGCACACCTCCGATTTCGTGTTGTTACGAAATTCCTCTAACAACAATATATATTATCATTATTTTCAAATTTTGACTTTACATAACATTTTTTTTCCTAAATTTGTTTTAAAATTTAATTAATTAATAATTTAAATATGTCATGGTTGGAAGTCATTCCCATGTTCATTAACTCGTCTATACACATTTTTATATGTTATTATCTATTAATTTACTATATTTTATTAATTTTATCTATTAATGTAAAATAATATGTAAGATAATGTTGCTTAAACTTGCAAGAGTACAAGTTGGTGGTGTGGCAAAATATTTGTTTCATTTGGAAAATGTCAAGAGTTCGAATCCAAACGAATGGTTTTCATTTACTATTTTTTGTTATTTTTTAAATAAATATTTATCAAATTAATAATTTTAAATAATATATAATATCATTTTCTTTAAATTTCTAGAGTACAAGTTGGTGGAGTGGCAAAAGTTTTGTATAATTTGTAAAAGGTCAAGAGTTCGAATCCATACTTATGCTATGTTTTTTTATTTAAACTTATAGCCGCAATGAAGGGCTGCGGCAGTGATATTTTTTACTACTGCCGCAATGAAGGGCTGCGGCAGTACTGCCGCAATGAAGAGTTGCGGCAGTACTGGTGGTTGTTCCAACCAATGGTGGTTGTGGACCAAAATGCTATATATATATATATATTAGAAAATTGGTGTAATTGAAAACTTTAAGTTGCAATATGCAATCTCATATGCAACTTCGATAACAACCTTATATGCAATCTCATATGCAACTTCGATGCTATATAGGGGAGCAGACAAATTTCCGATTGCAAGTTCCAGTTTTCAGTTGTCATTTTCGACCAGTTTTTTGAAATATATATATATGTATATATATATATATATATATATATATATATATATATATATATATATATATATATATGTATGTGTATATATATAGGGTTACTCCAATACAAACCACCTTTTCCTAAAAACTAAAAATCATCCCAACCCGTTAAACACTTGGGCCTTACTCTTCACAATTGGGCCTGCCTCTTCTAGTCATCTCCCTTTTCTTAACACACAATGATACATACAGTGATATAGACATACATACAAAAAAATTCACCCTGCTAATTCACTCTTTTAATCGCCATTTCATTATTGCTAATTTACTCAGACTTTACCATAATCATCGATTCCCCCACCAGATCCGACCCCACCCACCCCCGTACCCCCGGACCCCCGTACCAACCCCATTTAATCTATCATTTCTCTGATTTATCAGTCTAGAATACATAAACCAATGAAGTCTATTACAGAAATCAACCGTTTACGCTACAAAAATCACTAATTTATACGCTGAAAATCACTAACTATTACAAGTTCAGCAGAAAATCTAAACTTATAATACATCGCGATTTGATAAAGATGGTGCCCCTGCGAGGCCAGAGGTCAGAATGGAAGAGGAGATCGATTAGGAATCTCATCGGAGCCAAATCTTTAAAAATCGAGTTCATCGGAAAATTTGAGCTCACCGGAGAAGATGACCGGAGCTGTGGTGGTGGTGTGGTGGCAGCTATGGTGGTGGTATGATGGGTGGAAGCAGTGGTGGTGTGATGGGTGGCAGCAATGGTGGTGGTGGTGGGTGGCGCCGGTGGTGGTGGGTGGCAGCGGTGGCGGTGGTGTGGTGGGTGGTAGCGGTGGCAGTGGTATGGTGGGTGGCAGCGGTGGTGGTGGTGGGGTTGCTAGTGGAGATGACATTTATTTTTGTAATTTTGGTTTTTTTATATTTTTAAAGTTAAATATAAAAATAGTGATTTTGATTGTACAAAATAGTAATGGTTTGTAGTTCTCATTTTAAGAGTGGTTTGTATTTGATCATTTGCATATATATATATATATATATATATATATATATATATATATAAACTAGGGTTCGTGCGTAATTAATGCTAGGGTTATTGAGCTTTGAACTTTAATGGCTGTGTCCGTGTTTCGAGACTGATCGGTCCTCACAGAGTGCCTACGTATCTCGTTATTGAGAATCAAGCCAAGACGTAGTTCTTGGTGTTCGCCCTCGGGGCTATGGTGGCGAGGTCACACCAAGGACGTAGTGGCTTGTATGTCCTTATTCGAGGATTAAGCCAAGACGTAGTTCTGAGAATGAGGGGTCAGGCCCTTATATAGGCTGAGAAGCCTTAGAATTATGGTAGGATTCGGATACTTGGTGGGCAAGCCACCGCCTTGGGGAAGGTTTTAGACTTCTTCCTTGTAGGAGTCTGTTTCCTTATTGAATTGGATGCCTTGGGGGCTAAGTCAGGCAGGAGTAATATCCTTATTTGACTCTTATTGCTGAGCTGTTTATTACCCTTAATATTAATTACGAAATTAATATCATAAATAGGGTTTGGACCCATCTGGTGGGCCCCACGTTTGGACCATACTGGGTCTAATTAATGCCACATTAAATGTGTCTTTAGGGCATACTTTTAGCACATATCATTTGCCCCCCAACTTCTAGGAAAGCTGATCAGGCTTTTCTTGAAGTTATAACTGCCTTTTTCGAGACTCGAGGTCCATCTTTGTACACTAGTGTTTCACGAATACCATCTTGATGTAAAGCGTGGAGCGACCGACGCATTTACGACGATTTTAATTGATGCTAAATGGCACTAATTAACCTTAAACGACACTTAAACAACGTTAAGTGACGCCAACCGGCATTAAACGACACTAAACGGTGCTAGAAGACACTAAACGGTGCTAAACGGTGCTAAACGACACTAAACGGTGCTAACGACATTATCAGTGCTATCGGCACTAACGGTGCTTACAGCACTAACGGTGCTATCGGCACTAACGGTGCTATCGGCACTAATGGCACTAACGGCACTAAATGGCGCTAACGGCGCTAACGGCACTAAACGGTTCTAAGAGCATCTCCAACCCTATACATCTATTAGCTAAAATTGATTAGGTGGCATAATTTTTAGATAATAGGTATATTTTTTCTTCTCCAACCAAGCAACCTATTAGGTAAATTTTTAGATAATCACCTTGACATCCTCTATATTTGGAGGACATCTATAATATATAGATAATATCTATAATTCATTATCTCCACTTATATTATGACACATCATCCATATATTATTAAAATAATAATAAAATACTATTTTTAAAATATAGCTATTCATTATAGCTAACACCATTGGAGTAAAATATCTTACAGTTGAGCAAATTTTTAGATAATCATTATATAGCTAATGATTTTAGCTATTACCATTGGAGATGCTCTAACGGCGCTAAATGATGATCGGCTGACATTTTCTGAAAATGTTGAATCATCATTGTCATGTTTGAATCATCACTAACGTGTTTCAATGTTCTGAACCACTTTAGTGAGGTTTAAAGCCAGTCAGGGGTGTTCTGAACATCAATGTGATTTTTCAAGGTTGACGGACCATCAGCATCTACTTCCAGTTGGCTAAGGCCCTTAAAAAATGAGGTGGTCGGCAAAGGATGGTCCAAGACTATAGAAATTCAATTATCATCGCGTGGACTGTAAGATCGTCCAAATTTGATATCTGGAACTCAAGATACGGCCCAAACAGCGTTGAAGGATCGCATTGAGTTCCCGGTCGGCCTAAGGGCTTCAAAATGCCTCGGTCGGCCAGTACCCAGTCGGCCAAGGGTCTCCAAGAATGTAGAAAATTCAGAGAGCTTCGCGTGGACAGTAAGATCGTCCAAATCTAACATCCGGAGCTCAAGATATGGCCCAAACAGCGTTGAAGGGTCCGTGGCATGAGGTCGGTCATCAACGTGACATATCGATCATCAAGGTGAATTTTCGAACATCAACTTCAGGTTTCAAACATCAACTTCAGTATTCTAACAAGGATTTCAGTATTCGAACATGAATTTCAATCTCCGAACATGATCTCAGTGGCATCAAACGGCGCTTAAACGACACTAAAACCATATTCTGGTTCAACTCAATTTTCATATTCGAAACGACGTCGGGATCAATATTCGACATCGAAACGACATTGAAATCTTCATATTCTATATGGAACCCGGTCGGCCGAAGGCCAAAAAATCTTCATATTCTATACGGAACCCGGTCGGCTGAAGGCCAAAAAATCTTCATATTCTATAAGGAACCCGGTCGGCCGAAGCCTCCCGGGTGCGCCGGTCGGCCATACCCCGGTCGGCCGGTTTTCAATTTTTTTTTTTGGCACCTTGGCTCCAATCTCTTCAACTTCTATCTTGAACAATGGACCACGACAATTCATATTGTCAACGAAATATGAGCTTTCATATTGACAATGGAATATGAGCTTTCATATTGACACTCGATCATTGATATGGAAAACCAACAATATGGTCATTCATGACTTTTGTTTAAGGCTTCCCCTAATTTCTTGATTAGCTTCAAACTCCTTTTAAGAGTTTCATGCTTGCCTGATCTTAAATAGAAATTACTTCGAATCTTTCAATCACCATGTTGGAATGTTGATTCAATGGCTCATTCTTGAACTATTCTTGAATTTCTTGATCCAAGGTTGGATCTAGTAGCTTCGTTGGCCTTCAATGCCTTCAGCTTAGTTTTCATATTCAAAACGACATCGAGACTCTCGACATCGAAATGAAGACCGGTCGGTTGAAGCTTCGCGGGTTCCCCGGTCGGCTGCCTCCGATTGGCTGAGCCCCGGTTTTTAAACCTCAACGTCAGTATATGAACGTCGATATTTGGACCTCAACGTCAGTATTCGAAGTCGATGACCAAACAGACATCCTTCAATTCAAATTGGCTTTCGTGACCTTCTGGGTCGTAACTCGCTTGTTGAATCCTTTGTTTTAAACCTTGAATCCGTTCATGGTTGTTGGTTATAATCAACCTTTCATTCTCATTCTAAGATGTAAAAATGATGAAGTCCCTCAGTTATTGCCCCCTTCGTACATATGGTCGAGGTCTTGCTTCTCGATTGATGGTTCAAGAAGTCCCCTTGCCACTCAGCACTTTACTTCAAGTCTGGTGTGCCTTGGCTGGTTGTTAACCCTTTATCTAGATTCTAGGTTTCCAACCTTCTTCTTATGCTCATAGGACCTTGCTTTGGTTTGAATTTGATTGTTGGCTCTTGATTCAAGTCTTTAAACTCAAAGGACAAACTCGATTGGAGGCAGACAGCCTTTTTGGCCATCAAGGCTAAAATTTTGTGTCGGGATTTGAGATTCAACTCTCACTAACAGTTTCTGTGCCTTCAAGGCATTATCAGGGAGCTAACCAGTCTCAAGATGAGCTTTGATGGTATCTATCCAACAACCCCCTATATCAATTGATGCTACCAACTTTGAGTTAATAGACGGGGCCTTCAAGACCTGGAAGTAAACACTCTCGACGTAGTTCTCTATCTCAGAAGAAGCAAACTTTGAGAGGGCATCGGCCTTAACATTTTCTTCCCTTGGAATGTGCTCCACATAACACTCATCAAACTGGGTCATAACGGCATTCACGACTCTCAAGTATTTGGCCATAGTTTCATCCTTGGCTTCAAATTCACCATTCACTTGCGAGACTACTAATCTTGAATCTCCACAAACCTTGAGATTCTTGACCTTCATGATTCTAGCCAAGCCCAATCCGGCTATCAGGGCTTCATACTCAGCTTCATTGTTGGTTGTCGGGAAATCCAACTTCAAGGCATACTTAACTGTGAACCCATCGGGGCTTTGCAAGACTAATCGTGCACCACTAGATTTTGTTTTTGATGCTCCATCAAAATAGAGCACCCAATATTTCTTCTGATCAGGTATAAGCTCCTCATCTTTATCCTCTCTTCCAGGGGTGGTTACTATCTCCTGCCCCCCGACTTCTTGGTTGCTAATTGTGCATTCAACCACGAAGTCAGCTAATGCCTGAGCCTTGATGGCTGTCTGGGGCTTATACGTGATATCAAATTCTCTAAGCTCGATTTCCCGTTTGATCAACCTTCCACTGGCCTTTGGACTAGGCAATATGTTCCTCAACTGCTGCTCCATCAGGACTTTAATCTTGTGTGCCTGGAAGTACGGTCGTAGCTTCTTCGAGGCAGTCATCAACGCCAAAGCAAACTTCTCAATGGTTGAGTAATTCAACTCAGCTCCGTGCAAAACCATGCTCACGTAATATATAGGTTTTTGAACATTATTCTATTCTCGAATGAGGACAACGCTCAATGCTTGTTTAGATACCGCCAGGTATAAATAAAGAGTCTCTTCAAGACTAGGTTTGGCCAGCAACGGGGCTTCAGCCATATACTTCTTCAACTGTTCAAAGGCCTCTTGGCTTTCGGGTGTCTACTCAAAGTTTTTCACCTTCTTCAATGCTTGAAAGAATGGCAAGCATTTATCATCAGACTTGGAGATAAATCTCCCTAGGGCTGCAACTCGGCCTGTTAACTTCTGTATATCCCGTATAGAGCGGGGTGGTTCCATGTCCAGAATCGCTTTGATCTTATCAAGATTGGCCTCTATGCCTCTTTTTGAAACCATCAGACCCAGAAACTTTCCTGATCGATCCAACGCCAAAAGCACACTTGGCAGGATTCAACATCATCTTGTGGTGCCTCAACACTTCAAATGCCTCTCTGAGGTGCTTAATGTGGTCTTCTATAAATAGGCTTTTGACCAACATATCATCAACATATACCTCCATGGTTTTTCCAATCAGATGGCCGAATATCTTATTCACCAATCGTCACTACGCCATAGATGGCCTATAGCAACCCCCAAACTGTGTTACCATAGACCCCATTTTGAAGTTACCATAGGCCAAAATAGGGCTATGGTAACACCTCAGCTGTGTTAGGTTCTCAGCAGTAACTACAGGTATCTAAGGTAACATAAAAACACAGCCTAAGGTAACATAGCAAATGTGGTTACCAAAAACCTCTATAGCAACATCTTAAACACTCTATAGTAACATAGTTTGTGTGTTACAACAGATAATATAATTTTGCACAGGTGTCACACGTGGGGCCCACATGTGGGGGCCCAAATGTGGGGCCCACTTTTTGGCCTACTGTGGGGCCCACCTGCTCAATGTGCAAGGCCTATTGTAACACCTAATATTACCTATTGTAACACCTAATATTACCTACTGCAACACATACAATGATAAAAATAATAGCCTATTGTAACACACTTTGTACCTATTGTAACACCATAAATGTAACAAAATAAAAATGCACTAGCAGAATATTGAATTCCCATAAACAAACCAACAATAATTCAAATCCACCAACAACTACGTCAAATCAACCAACTACATCTTTTGATCCATCTTTACAATTCTATCGATATAAGAAACAAAAAAAATAAAACTAAGCTTCCAAAGTCTTTGATCCATATTTTGCTATGGTAGCCATTAAAGCCCTCCTTAACTGTACAGCCCTCCTCTTGGTGCACTATGTGTATTAGGTGCGAGTCTTCTTTAAACCTGAAATTAAAGAAAATAGAAGTCATTTCCTAGGTAATCACAACGCAAAAAATATCAACTAAAAATGCAAAATAGAAGTCATTTTTATGATCTTCCAGACTAAGCATTTCCTCCAATTAGGAAATGTTTACTTGGGGGATAAACAAGACAAAGATGTTTACTTGGGAAGAGTTGCAGCCTTTCCTCCAATTTCCTCCAAACACTCGTTGAGCATCAATTTCCTCCACACAATCTGCAGTTCAAACATTAGCATGTCTCAATGAAGAAGAATCTACTGATAAGAGACTTTATAAAGCCAGCATATTTAGCTAATAATGAAACAAATTTTGGTATACCTTCCAGTCCTAATTCAATCAACTTCAGGTAGCCACCTGGTTGTAGAAGTTCTCCGACAATTCTATCAGGCTCTGTCAAGTCCCTTTCAATTACATGTACCCGACGTCCGTCCTACAGGCTACAACAAACCAAATTTCAATGTGCATCTATTAAAATCAACTAGTCAAAGTTCACTAATATAATAAAATCATTGTATCTATTAAAACAACAAAGCCATAAAAAATACATATACATATACTGACATTCAAATTCCCAATATACAATTAAGAAAAGCAGGACAAAACTTCAAGCATCAAACATAGACAACCAATATGTTATATGCCTATAGTCGTCTTCGTAAAGGTGATCACCGAGTATTATGCTTTCAATTATTTTATCAACTCAAAAGATCATTCGCTATCAAGCAGCTTGCATAAAAACTGATGGTAGAGAAAAACAAGAACAATTCAATAAAATTTTACGATTATTTTAACTGGTCCGACTAAGGTTTTTCAAATAAATCATTCAATCAATTTTTAGTTGAATTCAGTTTGGAAGATCATAAAAATGACTTCTATTTTGCATTTGTGTAAGTTGGGGGTCGTATAGACCTGCTGCTTTTTGCAACTTATTTAAACACTGTCCGTTGTTTCCGCGCTGCGCCAACTCTGAAGGCACACATCCCAGGGGTCCAGCTCCTGTCACAAGGACTCTGCGACCTCCCAAATCGTATATTTGCTGCCATGTTATGTTCCACACATTGATATTAATTTTGTGACATTAACCATACTGGATTCCTTGATTCACAAACGTTCAACGTACTAACAGAATCGAAGTGCAGAAAATGAAATTCAAGAACTTAAATAAATAAACGATGATTTAGTTGCTTCAAGACTTCAGGAAGAAGACTTAATACCTGTATTAACCAACTTTGCAGGGAGGGTAGTATATCAAGTATCAGAAGATTTGTTTCTGCAAATTCACCTGTATATGTTTTTCGTCTCTACTTTAGTAATCTATAGCTAGTTGCAATCATGATCTGCTAAACTCTAAATGCCCGAGTTACTTAAGGAATACTTATTATTCAGATCGAAATAATAATATTATTGAAAATTTAAATCACATACAAGAATGAGATCCTTATATAGCCTAACACTCACTAGATATCAGCAAACTACTCATATTAAGTTTATAATTATATATCTTAACCAACCAAACTAATCCATACAGGCTTTCTATACAAATTCTAGAAAAAATACATCTCTACCTTTTCCTGATACTTGGGATCGCTATCAAACTATCACCACATTATCTGCATCTGAAACATTTTACAACAATGTCTTACGATTTATTGGTTTACAGAACAATACAATTGAAAGAAGTGATTTATAATACCTTAAGAAGAAGGATCCACACAATTTGGGAGCTCTGTACCATTTTGTTGCAACATAATCCAAAGCATATCAAAAAGAAATTGATTATCTGAATATCAGAAAAATCACCAGGAGAAACACATCAGTCAGCAATCAGCATAGAAGACTGATGTAAGATGATGCATCTCCTTATATAAAAGATCACAAGATTTTTTAGAATAAAAAACAGTAACAAGGAATAACTAGTTAAAGGCTTACGCTAACTCTATGTTAAAGAGAAAATCTTATATAACGTATTTACATAATTAGATTAATGGCATGCTTTTATACAGGTGCAGCTTAATCACATTAAAGCTAAACAACAACAGAAAACAATGAGCTTGGTTCAAAACTATGTCAAAACAAACATAATTTAAGAGATTATTACTCATGTAAAAGTAGAACTGCAGTTTTCACTATTTCCACTTACAATTCCAAACACATTAGGAGCCTTTGGTCTGTTGACAGAGGAGTTGAGTGAGCTGAAACAATCTGCAAATCAAAATCTCATAAGAATTGCAGAAAAGATGGACAACTAAAAAAAACGCAAGTGCCCTCCAAGGTTGTGGGAAATCTTTATATTATTATCAGTATGGCATACTTCTAGATCAAGAGAGAATAATTGGGTGCAACTTCAACCAGAGGTCAGAAAAGAATTAGAATAAAGAAACAATAGGGTCTAGTTTTAAGCCAGCCATGTGTCGAAAAGTAAGATTTTTGCTAATAGAATCAGAGAGCTGGTAGATATTTTAAAATGGATTTGAAGGGGAACACCTAAAGAGGGTTGATGCAAATAATTCTAGGTTTTTTTTGAACAAAGTATACCGAAAAGCAGCAACTGTTATATGTTATACAGAGAGTTTTAGACTTCTGTAGGATCTTTGTAAATGTTAATCTGTGGTATGTGGTTGACTTTGCATAATCATCCTCTAAGCATACAATCTCCTACTACTACAACCCATCACAGTAAACTTTGACAAGTACAGAAGAACAAATGAAAGGATAACTAATTGCCCTAAACAGTAGATTGAATCCATACATAATTAACCATTTTCTGCAGCTAAAAGCATTTCGAAACACAAACTCAAAATCTAACATACTGCTAAAAAACAAATTAACCAATAACCCATCAAATTCCCTTCAACAAAAAGGCAAATCATATAAAAACACAACAATAACAGACATACACACACATTAAACCCAAACTCTAAAACACTCCAGATTTACCTTTTTACTCTGACCAGGCTGCATATCTCTACCAAAACATAAATTTCCACCAACCCAACAATCAAGAACTCAAACAAATAATAGTTTGAACGGGGAAAGAGAGAGAGAGAGAGAGAAAGCACACATACCAATAGTTTCAACCGCTAATCAAAGCTCTAATCGAGGCAGAGGTAGAGATGGTTACTGAATAAGCAACCAATCTGTAAAAAGAAGTTCAATTAAATATTAAAAACTGAGATTCAAAAAACAAATCAAAAAATTCGAGCTTCCTCTTCTCTTAATTCGAGTTAATTCAAACTAAAGTTACCAATTTAGGGATAGGTTCGTATGTCATCTCATCTCTTTCGATTAAGGGGTTTAACTTAGAGATAAGCTAAGGTTTAATTTAGAGAAAGAGAGAAAGAGAGAGATAGAGAGAGGCCGGTGAGAGAGAAGCCGGTGAGAGAGAGGGTCGAGTGAGAGTCTGAGAGAGGCGGAGAGAGAGAGAGAGTGGTAGGTCGAGTGAATCCGAGACCGAGAGTGAAGAGCGAGAGAAGTGAAATATTTCATCCCTTGTCCTAATGTAATCTTAATTAGCCCCAATTTGGTTTGCCGCTCCTGAAATATTTGAACCCCCGCCTAAACAATTCATCGATATCTGTGTTCATATTTTCTTTTTAGTTATAATAAACTTTTATTTTTGACCACTTTTTTTATTATTTCAATCAAATATATTAGTTTTCATATATATTCAATTTCTTTTTTCTTTTTGTTAAACGATTCGTTTACATAATTTGAAGTAATATAATTCAAATATTTCTAATCACATACGAAACTATTTTTATTTTAATTAATAATATATTAAAATATATAATATATATAGAAAAAAAATCATATTAAAATTTTGTTTAATAATATTTAATGAACATAAAAATAAAATTATTCATCTTAAAATGTTTTAACCTTTATAAAAATTTCTTTATTAAACTTTTAATGAATTTAGTTAAAATTTAATAATGTTTAGATATTACATTATTTTAAAATCTTTTTATTTGAAATTTATAAACAAATTTTTAATATTTATGAAAAATCAATAATTTAATTATTTGATGGAATATTACGTTTTAAAATGTTTATTTCAATGATTTTGTTAAAATTAATTGTTTTTAAAGTCAAATAATTATTAAATCATAAATTTTAAATGAAATAAAAATTTTGTTAATGAATACTCTATGGTAACACACCTCATGGTGTTACCCACTGTTAACACCTTTCATAACTAAAGTAACATACTTTTGTACCTATGGTAACACCACAATCAAAAGGTTGCGATAGGTCAAAATTTTGATAGCTATGGTAACACCCATAGTGGTAACACCCATGCCAAAAGGTTGCGATAGGCCATCTATGGCGTAGTGCGTTGGTAAGTAGCTCCTACATTCTTTAGACCAAAAGCCATAAAAAGATAGAAAAAAACACCAAAGTCAGTTATGAAAGATACCTTTGGGATGTCATCCTTACGCATCTTAATCTGATTGTAGCCACTGAACCCATCCATGAAGCTCAACACCTCATGTCCAGCTGTAGCATCTATTAATGTGTCTATCCTTGGCAGGGGAAAACAATCCTTCGGGCATACATCATTTAAATCAGCGAAGTCTATACACATCCTCCACTTTCCGTTTGCTTTCTTGACCATCATAGGGTTAGCCAACCACTTGGGGAACTGAATCTCCTCAATAAAACCAGCTTCTAAGAGTTTGTCCACTTCCCGCTTAATGGCCTCTTGCCTTTCAGGAGCAAAATTCCTCTTCTTCTGCTTTATTGTCTTTCGCTCAGGATTGATGTAACACCCCCAGATCCGGGATCAGGGATCTGGTCGTTACGGTCTCAATTTCAATCCACAAGACCAACATAAATTAAATTACAACATTGTGACCCAAAACAACAACATAACACACCCGTTATAGTCCCAGAGATGAAATTAGAGTAATTACCAAATATTATTAATCGCAAGATTTAGTTCTTACAACCCAAAAGGTTTCCAATTAACCATTACATACTCTTTGCCATCCATTTGTATAAGCCATATAATAAATACATTTGATACCCAAATGCTAACAACTAGCCTACCAGCAGCTGCCTCTTCAGCAATGGTAGCTATGACCTCAGCGGTTATTCCTCTGACGGCTGCCAACTGCTTACGCTGAGTGCGCCTTGCGCGACCATCTGATCTAGCTGTTGTTGTGATATAGATAAATAAAGCAAGGGTGAGCAATAGCCCACCGAAAAGAATATAACTGAACAGTAATAATATATAATAGTTCAAAATATTTTTGATACCATATGCCATGCATTAACGAATGTAGTACCAATATAAGGTCTCAGATGAAGTTACAAGGTAACTCAAAATATAATTATTCTGTGGAAATATCTGCTATGTCAAAGATAAGCAAGATATTATCAATTTTCATAATAGAGGAACTTGCAGGAAGAATATTGCAATTCCAGTTCAAACACTTTTCAACTCTGCCAACAATGATAATGTTGCAGAAAATTTCCCAATTTGGAAGATGAACTAATACGGGAGCTTGCCGCGCAAGGAGCCACAACATTTACGATGATCAGTCGCATGTCATGCTCCCCATCATTTGTTCTCTACATGTATAAGGAAGCACCGACGGATCGCCTGCCCTCTAGAATCCCCCGGCCAACGGTTGGGCCATTGTTGGACCGGCGCCGCTCGGCCACTTACGCGTCTCCTAGTTCGAATAACATCCATAACTCTGGAACATAAAGTGCGTCCCCATTTCCCCAAGTGTAGTACTTGTTGATAGGACTCCACAAAGTAGTCGTATCTAATTGGAAAGGAAAATTTCATCAATATTTCCCAAGCTGATGCTTGTTAATGGATATAAACTTGTTCCATCAATCTTACCCCTCAAGCGTGGAGGAGGTAACCAAAAAGACTCATATCGATGTTTGGAAATAATCAAGATATGAGTGAGAAGGTAGTATAACAAGTATATGACCTGGTAGTCAAATAAATAACAGCTCTCAAGTGAGGTCCCCTTATATATTTTTGGAAGTTGAGCGAGTATTTAAATCATCTTATAAGATAGATTTAAATGAAAATAAAGTTTTGGGAACCTCCCCTTGATAAACATAGTCATAAAATACTCCGAAATATTTTACACCATATCTGAAGGTGAAAGATAATCTTTGAATAATATAAATCATTATAAAAAGAATTTAAAAGAATTTAAATAAATATCAATAATAATTAAGGAATATTATTAAATCATATTATTGCTCGTAAGTAATCCTCGAATGAATATATAGAATTATTTACTAAATAAATTTCTTCTTAAATGAATATTCAAAATAATATTCATCAATACTCAAATAAATATTTAAAATAATATTCACTAAGTAAATCAAACATTAAATGAATATTTGAAAATAATATTCATTTAATAAATAATTTTCTTTTAGTAATCAAAACTTTAAAGGAATATTCGAATTAATATTCCCTAAGTAAACAGAACTTCAAATGAATATTTTAAAATAATATTCATCAAGCACATAAAATCTTAAATGAATATTTGAAAGTAATATTCATTTAATAAATACAATTCTAATGAATATCCAAGTAATAATTCATTTAAATAATCAAACTCTAAATGAATATTCGAAACTAATATTCATTTAAGTAATTAAAGCTCAAATGAATATTAAAAATAATATTCAGTAAATAAATAAACACGAATAAATATTCAAAATAAAATTCATATAGTACTTCTCGATTGAGATAATATTCAAATAACATTCCTCGGATAATTTCCAAGTAATTAATAATTCATGAAAATGTAACTAATGCTCATAAATAACATTCCTCAATAAACTGTCACTGGAATCCCTCCGGGTTTCCACGACTATCTCTATATTACAAAATACCGACTCCCGGTCTATATTTAATGAAGGAATATCATACGCCCTTCACGAAAGGTCTTGACAAAACAATCCGGCTTATAATTGATAATTCATATCTAGTCTATAGGCCAATATCAATTCAGGGGAACAAGTAATTCAATATTAACTTGAAAGTAGGCATGCATGCTATGGCATATGTACAACAATCATATATATTATCACAACAGCAGTTCCAAGGTATTGGAAACTTGCCTGGTAATCTTGTATGGGTAGTGTGCCTCGTGTCAATCCAGTGATCTATGAATAGTCACAATATCCGAGGTTAATCACCAAACACTTTGAAGGCTAAGTATAACTTAACTTAGGCTAAACACGTTTTCAAGTTATCTCGTTATGCACCCCTTTTTGTGTACTCTTATTAACACCGATACGATCCGACATTTGCTCATTATTAAAACATGTCATCATACTTATACTTGGTGTATACTTAAGTCGTATAAGTTCTAAGGTCGGTCGTTTACGAACCAAGATTATACCTCGAGATTTATCGCCCGTTTTATAAGTCATTTACCAAAGTCATAACCAAGTATGCTTCTAGGGGTTCGTTCGCGTTTAACCTTGATTTGAACATTTTTATAAAATCGGAAAACGATCCATTCTACATGTGGTTTTCTCTCACACCTTCCTTTTTACCTCTAATATTTAATCATCAAGATTTGCCACTGATTTCGTAGTATTAAAGGAATCCAATTTCAGTTACGAACTTTCATTTGCGGTTTCGAACCACTTTTACGAATTTAATCATAACTCCTAAACCGTAAGTCCATTTCATACAATCTTTATATCAAAACGAAGCCTATAACATAATCTAGATTGTCATGGTAGAATACAAAGCTAAACAGTGAGTTAAAGATACTGTGATGCACGGTTTCTTAAGGTTTAACAAAAATCGGGCATTACGACGGCTATAAATCGAATATTTCCAAATTCCAAACTTTCCAATAATCATAGTTTCCACTCCAAACAACATGTACATGTTATTTAACCATGAACTAAGGTCAAGCAATGCCTTTCCGTACATCTAAACTATTTTATCCTTCACCAACGCCCAATCATATTCATGCTTATAATCATGCTAACACCATAACTTCTTAGATCCATCAAGAACAAACATGTACTTACAGTATGAGCTAGGGTTTTCAAGACTTATACCTTCCATAGAGCATGATCTAGCCTTACTAAGCCTTGAATGGTCCTCTTCTAGCCTTAACAAACCTTAGATCATCCAAACAAAACAAGAAATCAAAGTTAGTTTCATGAAAACACTATTCATCCTCCTCTTGGATGATTTATTTGAAAATGGAAAAAGAAGAGATTGAAGCTAGGATTTTTAGGAGATCATTTTTTTTGAAATATAGAACTCACCATAAAAGTTTCAAGATCAAATGATGGTTGGAAGTGGGTTTTTTATTCTTGAATTAAGAGGAAAGCCGAATGGCTTGTTTTGATAGAGAGTTTGAGTTGCTTGGTTGGTTTCTTTGATAATAATGCATAAAGTGATTTTTCTTGGGATAATATCTTGCTAGTTGCATTATTAAGGGTGTGATGCAATGGATGATGTATTTGGAGTGGACACATGTTGATGATTCATGGTAAGATGAGAAGTATAAGCTAAGTAAGTGGTTTAATCTCTAAGTATGTTGGTTACTCATGTAACTACATGGTTGCTAGATATTTTTTCTCACTTGCACATGCATGCATCTAGCTTCTCTGCTTGCTCTTTTGTCCGATTATTGCTCAATTTCATTGATCGTTCGAAAGAATATCTCAAGGATTTCTAGTTAAAGTTTTACCGGAAACCTTCTTCATATTTATAATACTATTCTCCATTTTTCTTAATAATTCTCGAATTTAAATTCCTTAAATCCTTTTAATAAATCCTTAAGTCTTTCAGTGTCCAGGAAAATCTCGGAGAAAATAAAAGTGCTAATTTTCTGAATCCGATATCGTTTACATACACTTATCTCGCCCCTGGATCATGAATACGAACTCAGAAATCCGTTCTGAATACTTCTATATAGCATCGTCTAACTCCTATTCTCATTTCCCACCAAAAACACTATTCATACTTTATTCTCCTTTTATTTCTTATATCCATAAAAATGTCCTTGTTCTCTTTCGGGCGTTCCTTAACCCTTTCACGGAACCACTGGACTAATAACATATATCGATTTGGATGACACGAGATTATTCCCTCTAATTGGAATCCCCATATCTTATCTCCCTAGAAGATAGATTATTCTAATCTAAGTTATCAACCCATTGAATTCTTCATGGCATATAATCATCGGAATCTATAACCCTTCAACCTTCATTTATTAGAATTGTTAATACCTTGTAGTCGGAATCATTGTTCCTCCTTTTATCAATGCTTAATAAAAAAGTTTTAATTCTACCGAAAATTTGGGTTCTTACAATCGACATTCAACCTATGGGTTATAAATTGGGGATCAATCCCTGGCATATCAGTCATTGTCCAAGCAAATACATCATTGTTCTCTATTTTTTTTCATTCTTGGATCATTAATCCAGGTACTTAAGACATACTGAAGAGTAGCTAGTCCTTAACATCCTCGGCTTTGCATGGCTTTGATTGTTGCGTGTTGCTTTTATCTGCTTGTCTTTTAACCTGGGTCCTTCACAGACTTAAACTCTTATTTGGTCGTGCTGTAACCTAACTCTTGACCCTTCGGGGTCTTCATTTATGCATTTGTTTGTTCTCCATTCGTGTATTCTTTTATTTTCGGTACTTGGTCATCCTTGACTTGCACTCATCAGGTGCTAGAGTACTACCGTCCTACTCAGAGCAACATGCTCTTCAATGGTTTCAATGAACCTTATTTCTACTTCTACTAGATAAATATGAAGCTAAGTCCTACTAGGATAACTTGAGCCCGTCGGGGCTTTGCAAGACTAGGCTTGCACCAGATTTTGTTTTTGATGCTCCATCAAAATAGAGCACCCACCACTCCTTCTGGTCTCCTCCTTATTATTCTGAAGTTCACTTCCTGCTTGGGGTATTACCTCCTATCCCCCGGCTTCTTGGTTGCCAATGGTACATTCAACCACGAAGTCAGTTAACGCCTTAGCCTCAATGGCTGTCCGAGGCTTCTGTGTGATGTCCTCTGACGGCCTTTCTTGGCGTTCCTTACCATTGCGGACATTCATGTCTTCAATCAGAAGGACCTGCCCCCCGACTCCATCAGGCCTTAACGAGGCTACATAACAGCTTCGTGCCATCTTTTGATTTCCTTTATGTTCTCCAACACCATTCCTGGTCGGGAACTTGATCTTCATATGATAATTAAGTTGAGGCGACAGCCTTGAATGCATGAAGTCCAGTCCTTCCGAGGATAGTGTTGTACGTTGAAACCGACTTGATTACCAGGAAGTTCAACATCTGAGTGGCCTCCTTGGGCTCCTGTCCAATAGTTACAGGCAACTGAATAGTCCCTTCAACTTTGGATTCTACTCCATTAAATCCATATATAGGCATGTTATTGGGGGTCAACTGAGAATCATTGTACATCATCTTCACAAATGCATCATGAAATAGAATGTCAATGGAAGCTCCATTGTCTATCAAGACTCGCTTCACCTCTGAGTTTCCAATCACAGAAGTTATGACCAACGGGTCAGCATGGGGAACTTCACCCCTTCCAAGTCTAAGACATCAAAACCAACCATTACTTCAGTTTTTGCATGCTTCGGGGCCTCTCCCACGATGTGCATCCCTTCTCTAGCATAAGCCTTCCGAGAATTCCTAATTATATCGGCCGCAGTCGGGCCTCCTGAGATCATGTTGATTACTTGCCCTCGGGGCTGTGGGTTGCGATCTTGATCGTCATCCCTCCTATCATACTCTCTTTGTAACGCCCCAAATCCGGGGTCAGGGATTTGGTCGTCACGCGGAAATCCTTAACATCAAATTACCTGTTTAACAATATTAAACCATCTGTAATCATTAAATCTGAAATATAACTCTGCGACCCCAACCACCAAGCATCTTTTAGGTCATAGGGCTAGAAACAAGAATTAAAATCTTTACATCTTTATTACATCCATTCTATTACATCGCACTATGTCTTAAAATCTTATACTACTAGTATAGCTTCGTTGGGAAGTACACCAGCAACTAGTGCTACTCAGTACAAAGTAATATATAATACACATCAATACACTTATATATAACTTACTCCAGCTATCTATGCTCTGGGTCATATCATCTTCATAAGGGCGTACTGCCTGCTTCTTCTGAGCCATGCAGATAAGCCTCAATCATCTACCTTCCTCTGAAAGGTTAATATTTAAAACAAGCAAGTATGAGCGAAAGAATTGCCCAGCAAGTATTAATAGAGCACAACAATATATATCAATATACACATGGAGTTTTCAAAATATAACGATACTTAATATCAATTTCAAAATATTTACAACAATGAAACCTCAGTAGGGGATATATGACATTTCGAGTAACATAAGATAAATAAAGTAAGTTCATGTCAACAATAGTAATCCTCATACCTTATCCACATACCATACCTCATAGTATTGATAACCTCTTAGGGAGCTTTTCAAAATATGCAGTTCAATATGCTGCTAAGATAGTTATTACCACCCTTCATAAACCAAACCATTATAAAGTTCCCCTTTTTTTTAACACTCCTCAAGTTTGTAAGTATATAAACATGAGTATATCATTATCATCAAAACACCTTACAGTTCAAGATTCTGTACAGGATATAAGTTCGTTACCACTTGATAAGTTAAACTCAGAAATAACTGATAGGAAGAGAGTCAAAGCTCTTGAAGCAAAACATTTGGGATTTAACATCAATAACCGATGAACCATCTTTCAACTTTTGAATAATTGCAAAAGTGCACAAGCACGTGCCATTATTGTTAGAATAATCTTGCAGTTCTAGATACTGCATGAATTCATCATCTTTCAAAATTGAAAACAACACTATCGGCTACTTGGCACTTAGGCCTAAGAAGCAGTGTTTGAGTATTTTTCCAAAGTGGAGGATGGGACTTAAAGAAAACATAAAAACCTGACAAGGATTGACGATGATCAGTCGCCACATCCAAGTCCAATAATCCGCGGGTCTTCTCTACCGGTAGAAGGATAGAAACTACATTCGTAACTATCCCTGAGTGAAAACTACATCCGTAATCACCCTCGATGAAAACTACATCCGTAATCATCCTTCGGCAACACATGGGCCGGAATAATAATTGATGGACCGCCTGGCTCACGGCCGCTTACACATCCCGGGAATCGTTCGTCAACGATTCCCACACCTGCCAGAGTCCCTTTTTTCTTTTCTTGTCAAAAATCATTTTGATAGAAAACTTGAGTAGTTGAAGTTCGACTTCAGTCGACCGATAATTTCTTGAAAAACGAGTAAGAGAGTAAAACCTGACCGGGGGTTTTCGAAAATGTTTTGAGTTCAAAAGAGTTCAAGTATAGATATACATTTGTACCGATATCAATCTCGACACAGGGTTTGTGATCACACATGGAAAATTGTACGCATAAAGCTTGTAACCACAACAGGGTAATTCTATATATATATAAGTTCTTTGAAAAGTGACTTACCTAGATGGATTCAAAATATAATATTTTAAATGACTATGAAAGTTTTTAGACAACCTTTAAATAGTGTTTTATAACCTTCAAAACACTTAGAGTATTTAATAAATATTTGACTACTATGTAAAGAATAATAAATATTCAATAATCCCTTTTTAAAAGAATACTCAAATTAATATTCATTTATTAAGTAATATTCAAATAATATTTACTATTAATACTGGAATATTTAATAACCTCAAAACACCCAAATACCACTCTTGGAATGTTTCTAATCAAAATCAAGACACAATCTCTCCAGTAGTTTCCAAACTTTAGCCACTTTATCAAATAACTACTACCGACTCTCGGTCAATAAGAAATAATTAATAAGCATGAAAATCCTTCTTCTCTTTTTTTTTGTTTCTTAATGAATATTATGATTAATATTCATCGAATTAAATAAGCATTCAAATAACATATATCGATATCAATCTAGCTGGTTTAAGCTGAAAGTAACCAATTTATAACCATTGGAATATCTTTAATCCGTATTGAAAATAAACTATCTCCGATAAACAATATACTAGATAGAATCACTCCATTAAATTGTTTTATTATTTCTCCGGGACAAAGTGATTTTAAGAAAGCGTTTTGAAAATGATATTCATCTAATTAAATAAATTTAATTAGGCGAATGAGGTTTATTTAATTAGTAAATGCTTTCAGGAGCATCTATTAATTAAATAAACACTGGTTTATTGGTGATGTTGCCTTTAGGTTAATTATTGCGAAATTCTTTTTAAAAGCTTTGCCCGGGTTTTCGAAAACATACAATACAAAATAGCCCCGACACGCGGGCTAAGCTCGATAACTCAACACACGCTCTACCCTTGGAGCCTTTCTTATTCCGATACATAAATATATACCTCATAACATATAGTCCACTTCCATAGTACGAAAAGTTTATAAATATATATATACAGTATAAATCAAGATATTAGAGACATAAAAATATCACTGCCCATCAACAGTATTATAAGCCATGAGGTTTTGGTTATTGCACGAGCAGGATTTAACATTGTTGGCAAAGCAAGGAATACAATGATTTGGGAGAAGAAGTACAAGGTTGGAAAACTCGCGATTATGGATTGAAAACTTATTTAACACATTTCATATATTTAAAATAAATATACTCTGAACAATAGAGTATGCATAGTAAACTTGCCTCTGGTCCTTAGCAGAAAATATAACCCGCGAACAAATGCTTCGCACCACGTCCAAGCAATTCCATGGACCTTACCTGACGTCTCGATCTTCCTTTTTGGATGCGCGTCGCTCCCATTTGATTACGCCCTAATAGTACTGAAATAGTTATGAGTGCGTGTCAGTCCTACCTCGTATATCGAGTAGACACAACTCGGGATTATCACTAAATAACATAAAGTCAAACTATAGGTGTCCTCCCTATAGTTGACTATCCTATTACCACTTAATGTACATAACACCTTATAACCATTTAATAGACTTGAACCAACTTAATATATAGATAATATTCAAAACACAATCAATCCTCGATAAAGACACATAATATACAATTAATCCTCAAGACACCTCTAACCCATGAATTAGCACATAACTCCTCAAGACAACAATTAATCCTTGAAACAATTTACTTAGCACATTTTCACATAAACAATTAACCCTCAAACATGCCTTTAAATAATTAAAATCAAATAAGTTAAATAAATTTAAGTGCAGGGGATTTTTAGAAAATTTGGGCATGAGGTATTCGTTTATCGGACTATGGGCACAGCCCCTCAATGTCAATCAACAACAATTCAATCCTGTTTTAATTAAAATAAAGCTGCCCCAACTTGCAGCAATCAACAAAAGTAAACAACTAAGAAAGTAACCGCCCAAACATGCGGCACATAGCACATAATAGTTTATTGTAGCATTAGCTACTACTTACGCTCCACCAATGACCATTTCACTCACGCACATTAATGATACACGTGACGACCAATCATTGGTATTCGTAAGTCCTAGGAAACAACTCCTAGCACTAACTAATACTTACGCTATATAAATGATCGTGTCACTCGAGCATATTAGTTATACTTGTGATACTCAATCATTTAATATTCGTAAGCCCGAGGAACTAGTCGAAGAGAATTACACAAGTCCATAAATATTGACATTTAGAACTCATGCTCTCATTACGACTCCTCGCAGTTTAAATTAAATAACACTTACCATCTAAACACATAAGGAATTATACCTTTGCTTAAATAGACCATAGGTACTTCACCACCAAGTACTTGACTCAATGACCATTACTATCCACCTGTAAGCCAACACCACATAGTTGATAATTAGACAATCACCACATGTTAAGACTCGATTTATACCATCTAGCACATAAACATTTAACGTATACACGCTTACAATTAGCCAACTCTTATAATCGTACATTATATAATAATAACAATTAGCAATTAGCGGTTACCAATTACAATTAACAATTAACAATTTGCATTTACCATTTATCACTTAGCAATCACCGACTACAATTGAAACTACCAATTAGCAACTAGCAATTAGCACTTACATTTACAACTTATAATTATCCTCTTCCGAATTAAATCACCAAAAATTAATACAATCATCCCGCACTTTATACCATCAATTTTAACTAGCAATATACTTTCCGAATTAAATATCGGAAATTCCACCAATAATCATAATCTTACAATTTAAAATCAATTAAATTACCACAATTTAAAACTAATTAAATTACAACCATTTTCTCCAAATTCAATATACACTAATTATCAAAATTAACACATACATCTCATAATTTACAACTAACTAAATTAAAACAATTAAATAATTTAAAATACGGAAATTAAATAGGTGGACACGAAATTATACCATTTCCGTTCCGGTCCGACCCACCATGAATCTCCCCCGAAATCTCTCTCTGTCCAGCCTCTCTCCTCTCTCTCTCTCTCTCTCTCTCTCTCTCTCTCTCTCTCTCTCTCTCTCTCTCCTCTGCGTTTCGACTCCGGCCACCACCTGTACTCGCGCTTTCCGGCCACCGGCGCCTCCACCGCCGCCAGCCACCGCTGCGCGCGCGATGGTCCCCCCCTACTGCTCAGTCGCGCGTTTCCCCTTCCCCCCGAGCTCACGCAGCACACACACACACTTGATGATTATATACACACGAATTATATGTATATATGTGTAAGTATAGCTCCAATTTAATCCCCCCAATCTCCCTTTCTTCCCCCCAGCTGCAATCTCCCCCTCCCCGATCTGTTTCCCCTTGTGCGGCTGTGTATGTATGTAGTCGTGTGTGTATATTTGTGTTGTGTTGTGTTATAACCTAATGGGCCTAAGCCCAATAACAATTTAAAACACCCAATTAATTACTACACACTATAAATAATATTTGGAGTAAATAAATCTAATTTGTAAAAATAAAGTTTCTAGCATAATTAAATACTAGAATATTTTTAAAGACTTTTGGAGAAAGAATTGGAATTAAATCTCAATTTTCTAAATTGATATGCATTTTACAAATATTAATAATTTATAAAAACAAATCATAAAAATAATAATTGTGATTCATAAATCACAATTTACAGGGCTTTATAAAAATACTACAAACATTACTGTTTCAGTAAAATCTCAAATTCTTGATTTTATATATTAATCAAGTAATTTCTACAAATCCTCAAATAATTAAAATAAACATTTTCAAAGGATTTTAAAATCTCTAAATTATTCAATAATTTAAAATAAAATCTTTACTGAATAATTTCACATTCCAAAATTAAATCTTTATCCAAATAATTTATTGACTCGAGATATCTACTCGGTCCATAAAATTTTAAAAAGGAGGACCAGGTTCCACTTAACCGAAAATAATTAAATAATTAAATAAAAAAAAATAAAAAAAAAATTCCTCCTCATTTTAGGAAAACATTATTATTATTGAAATAATAATAAAATCATTTCTTGAAAAATCCGGGTTATTACAGTCTACCCTCCTTAAAAGGATTCCGTCCACGGAATCAGCTAAGGCCACTACTGGGATTCCTTAACTCTTTATCATCAACACTTATTCTGCAAAACAGGAGATAGTGTCTCTTCGTAAACAACTTCTCCAATATCTCAATTCAAACCTCGATTCTCTATTTGACACTATTATCGCTGGAGTCTTATAACCCACCATTATCCCTTTCACATATACGTCTTGCTCAAGTTCCCATTATCATACTATCCTTAAGAGAGAGAGTTCACTGACTCTATTAGCATAACATTCTTGAGAGAGAGAACGAACCAATTCTAGCTATACATCACTGATATTCTATTCGTGTTGGGATTCGCTCTTACTCTTGGCGATTCCGTTCGAATCCAGCTTTGATCAGCAATTTATGACTTGGCCGACCTGGTTGGTATCCCCTTCAAATTTATTAGAGATAATAAGAATTATGAAACTTTGAAAAGATAGCTGTCATATCAAGGCTATTGCCACACATTGATGATCATAAGGTTATGAGTATTAAAATAAACCTTGTTTGAAATAAGAGAATTTACTGAGAGATCAATATGATCATAAGAACTCACGTTGCGTGTCTCAGTTAAGACATTACTAAAGGTAGTTAGCCTTCTTGTATTTCACAACTCACAAGTGACGGCGTCCCGTCAGACTTCTATCACACAGACAGATAGCCCTTGCGTCCCCTATAAGTATAGGGTTGTTCGTCTCAGTGGAAGCTGAGAAGTATGAAAGCAATTCGAAGTGAAGATAATAATTATCGTCTTTCGACAAATAATTCTCAAGTGGACACCCTGGATTAAAATTGATCAGATTCCAAGGTGCAATTTCCAAGGAAAAGGATAACCAGAAAGATACTGGTATACAACAAGCAAGTGGTGCTATAGCACCATAGGATTATCCAATATTTGAAGAAAAGTGGGAATTTGTAATAACATCATTCAACAGGGCTTCAGAAATCTGAAGGTAGGAATAATGACAGCTTCTGGCACAATCGACATTAAATATGGTTTCACAAAAGTATTAAAAAACAACTTCGAATAGGGAGTATATTCTTTATTAAAATTCTCTCTTGGAGAGATGTCAAGATAGATCATAGACTGGGGAGGTAATCAAAATAATTTATGCACGAGGAGGTGTCAAATAATTTACAGATTGGGGAGGTAATAAACATAATTTGCAAATGGGGAGATGTCAAACAATTCAGATTGGGGAGATAATCAAAATGATTCATAAATGGGGAGGGTAATGCCAAGGTCTCCATGGATGCCTTTCATGTCGGCTCCTCTGACGGATAATTGTTCGATTATAGCGCTCTTCTTTTTCCACGCACACCCTAAGGTGCTCGATAACCGTCGTCATCGTCGACTCGTAATAGTCGCTAAAGATTCAACCATCGACGCTTACAACCGCAAGGAGTTCTATTCGACTCGGCGCAAGCATCTCACGCAAGCGTTCTATTCTATGAGAAGACTTTGATACCGGTGTCGCCCCTAGCAACGACGAATTCCACGTGTCGAATAGGCGATATTCTGGGACATTGCTGGAGATACATACTTAGATCCAGTCACCATTATAACCGTATTTATACAACACGTCCCTGTCCTCATGACAATTCCGTGCGCAACTTAAGCTTATCCCTTTTTGGCATAACAACCTTCGTACTAGTCTCTCTCAGACTTTCTCAGTCCGTCTTGATTCTTAAAACATTTCTCGTCTTTATCGACCAAGCACCACTTCACCATTTTCTCTGCGTAATCATTTGAAACATTCGACGTCCGTCCACCAATCTATTTCTAATATTACCTCAAGCTCTCTTAAACTCGAGAAGATTTAAATACCCGCAACTTCGGCTAATACTCTTTCATAGGGATCTTGTTTTGCTTCCCTTTTTGGAATTTTAACAGTACGGATGCTATCTCAACTCATCATTGTCATAATACTGGATGCCAGCTTTCCATCCTTCATCATCATATTGAATTTTCCTATCATTCGGGGAATACATAGCTTCATCCATGAACCCCTAAAATCAACTTAAATTTAGGCCTCGGGTGCTCTATGCCCCTGCCAACCAACACTTGTCTCTGAGAGTTCTTTAGCAGACATCCATCACCACAAGAAGTGAAGTCTACCTCAACATATTCCTCAAAATCTTATCTTAATCATTGGTACTATATTCAATAGTCCAACATGAACTCTACATGAGTTCTGACGTTCTCACATAACTATACCCACTCCTACTCACTCTCGTTTCTAGTTTACTATAACCTAAGCTCTGATACCATTTCTGTAACGCCCCAAATCCGGGGTCAGGGATTTGGTCGTCACGCGGAAATCCTTAACATCAAATTACCTGTTTAACAATATTAAACCATCTGTAATCATTAAAACTGAAATATAACTCTGCGACCCCAACCACCAAGCATCTTTTAGGTCATAGGGCTAGAAACAAGAATTAAAATCTTTACATCTTTATTACATCCATTCTATTACATCGCACTATGTCTTAAAATCTTATACTACTAGTATAGCTTCGTTGGGAAGTACACCAGCAACTAGTGCTACTCAGTACAAAGTAATATATAATACACATCAATACACTTATATATAACTTACTCCAGCTATCTATGCTCTGGGTCATATCATCTTCATAAGGGCGTACTGCCTGCTTCTTCTGAGCCATGCAGATAAGCCTCAATCATCTACCTTCCTCTGAAAGGTTAATATTTAAAACAAGCAAGTATGAGTGAAAGAATTGCCCAGCAAGTATTAATAGAGCACAACAATATATATCAATATACACATGGAGTTTTCAAAATATAACGATACTTAATATCAATTTCGAAATATTTACAACAATGAAACCTCAGTAGGGGATATATGACATTTCGAGTAACATAAGATAAATAAAGTAAGTTCATGTCAACAATAGTAATCCTCATACCTTATCCACATACCATACCTCATAGTATTGATAACCTCTTAGGGAGCTTTTCAAAATATGCAGTTCAATATGCTGCTAAGATAGTTATTACCACCCTTCATAAACCAAACCATTATAAAGTTCCCCTTTTTTTTAACACTCCTCAAGTTTGTAAGTATATACACATGAGTATATCATTATCATCAAAACACCTTACAGTTCAAGATTCTGTACAGGATATAAGTTCGTTACCACTTGATAAGTTAAACTCAGAAATAACTGATAGGAAGAGAGTCAAAGCTCTTGAAGCAAAACATTTGGGATTTAACATCAATAACCGATGAACCATCTTTCAACTTTTGAATAATTGCAAAAGTGCACAAGCACGTGCCATTATTGTTAGAATAATCTTGCAGTTCTAGATACTGCATGAATTCATCATCTTTCAAAATTGAAAACAACACTATCGGCTACTTGGCACTTAGGCCTAAGAAGCAGTGTTTGAGTATTTTTCCAAAGTGGAGGATGGGACTTAAAGAAAACATAAAAACCTGACAAGGATTGACGATGATCAGTCGCCACATCCAAGTCCAATAATCCGCGGGTCTTCTCTACCGGTAGAAGGATAGAAACTACATCCGTAACTATCCCTGAGTGAAAACTACATCCGTAATCACCCTCGATGAAAACTACATCCGTAATCATCCTTCGGCAACACATGGGCCGGAATAATAATTGATGGACCGCCTGGCTCACGGCCGCTTACACATCCCGGGAATCGTTCGTCAACGATTCCCACACCTGCCAGAGTCCCCTTTTTCTTTTCTTGTCAAAAATCATTTTGATAGAAAACTTGAGTAGTTGAAGTTCGACTTCAGTCGACCGATAATTTCTTGAAAAACGAGTAAGAGAGTAAAACCTGACCGGGGGTTTTCGAAAATGTTTTGAGTTCAAAAGAGTTCAAGTATAGATATACATTTGTACCGATATCAATCTCGACACAGGGTTTGTGATCACACATGGAAAATTGTACGCATAAAGCTTGTAACCACAACAGGGTAATTCCATATATATATAAGTTCTTTGAAAAGTGACTTACCTAGATGGATTCAAAATATAATATTTTAAATGACTATGAAAGTTTTTAGACAACCTTTAAATAGTGTTTTATAACCTTCAAAACACTTAGAGTATTTAATAAATATTTGACTACTATGTAACGAATAATAAATATTCAATAATCCCTTTTTAAAAGAATACTCAAATTAATATTCATTTATTAAGTAATATTCAAATAATATTTACTATTAATACTGGAATATTTAATAACCTCAAAACACCCAAATACCACTCTTGGAATGTTTCTAATCAAAATCAAGACACAATCTCTCCAGTAGTTTCCAAACTTTAGCCACTTTATCAAATAACTACTACCGACTCTCGGTCAATAAGAAATAATTAATAAGCATGAAAATCCTTCTTCTCTTTTTTTTTTGTTTCTTAATGAATATTATGATTAATATTCATCGAATTAAATAAGCATTCAAATAACATATATCGATATCAATCTAGCTGGTTTAAGCTGAAAGTAACCAATTTATAACCATTGGAATATCTTTAATCCGTATTGAAAATAAACTATCTCCGATAAACAATATACTAGATAGAATCACTCCATTAAATTGTTTTATTATTTCTCCGGGACAAAGTGATTTTAAGAAAGCGTTTTGAAAATGATATTCATCTAATTAAATAAATTTAATTAGGCGAATGAGGTTTATTTAATTAGTAAATGCTTTCAGGAGCATCTATTAATTAAATAAACACTAGTTTATTGGTGATGTTGCCTTTAGGTTAATTATTGCGAAATTCTTTTTAAAAGCTTTGCCCGGGTTTTCGAAAACATACAATACAAAATAGCCCCGACACGCGGGCTAAGCTCGATAACTCAACACACGCTCTACCCTTGGAGCCTTTCTTATTCCGATACATAAATATATACCTCATAACATATAGTCCACTTCCATAGTACGAAAAGTTTATAAATATATATATATACAGTATAAATCAAGATATTAGAGACATAAAAATATCACTGCCCATCAACAGTATTATAAGCCATGAGGTTTTGGTTATTGCACGAGCAGGATTTAACATTGTTGGCAAAGCAAGGAATACAATGATTTGGGAGAAGAAGTACAAGGTTGGAAAACTCGCGATTATGGATTGAAAACTTATTTAACACATTTCATATATTTAAAATAAATATACTCTGAACAATAGAGTATGCATAGTAAACTTGGCTCTGGTCCTTAACAGAAAATATAACCCGCGAACAAATGCTTCGCACCACGTCCAAGCAATTCCATGGACCTTACCTGACGTCTCGATCTTCCTTTTTGGATGCGCGTCGCTCCCATTTGATTACTCCCTAATAGTACTGAAATAGTTATGAGTGCGTGTCAGTCCTACCTCGTATATCGAGTAGACACAACTCGGGATTATCACTAAATAACATAAAGTCAAACTATAGGTGTCCTCCCTATAGTTGACTATCCTATTACCACTTAATGTACATAACACCTTATAACCATTTAATAGACTTGAACCAACTTAATATATAGATAATATTCAAAACACAATCAATCCTCGATAAAGACACATAATATACAATTAATCCTCAAGACACCTCTAACCCATGAATTAGCACATAACTCCTCAAGACAACAATTAATCCTTGAAACAATTTACTTAGCACATTTTCACATAAACAATTAACCCTCAAACATGCCTTTAAATAATTAAAATCAAATAAGTTAAATAAATTTAAGTGCAGGGGATTTTTAGAAAATTTGGGCATGAGGTATTCGTTTATCGGACTATGGGCACAGCCCCTCAATGTCAATCAACAACAATTCAATCCTGTTTTAATTAAAATAAAGCTGCCCCAACTTGCAGCAATCAACAAAAGTAAACAACTAAGAAAGTAACCGCCCAAACATGCGGCACATAGCACATAATAGTTTATTGTAGCATTAGCTACTACTTACGCTCCACCAATGACCATTTCACTCACGCACATTAATGATACACGTGACGACCAATCATTGGTATTCGTAAGTCCTAGGAAACAACTCCTAGCACTAACTAATACTTACGCTATATAAATGATCGTGTCACTCGAGCATATTAGTTATACTTGTGATACTCAATCATTTAATATTCGTAAGCCCGAGGAACTAGTCGAAGAGAATTACACAAGTCCATAAATATTGACATTTAGAACTCATGCTCTCATTACGACTCCTCGCAGTTTAAATTAAATAACACTTACCATCTAAACACATAAGGAATTATACCTTTGCTTAAATAGACCATAGGTACTTCACCACCAAGTACTTGACTCAATGACCATTACTATCCACCTGTAAGCCAACACCACATAGTTGATAATTAGACAATCACCACATGCTAAGACTCGATTTATACCATCTAGCACATAAACATTTAACGTATACACGCTTACAATTAGCCAACTCTTATAATCGTACATTATATAATAATAACAATTAGCAATTAGCGGTTACCAATTACAATTAACAATTAACAATTTGCATTTACCATTTATCACTTAGCAATCACCGACTACAATTGAAACTACCAATTAGCAACTAGCAATTAGCACTTACATTTACAACTTATAATTATCCTCTTCCGAATTAAATCACCAAAAATTAATACAATCATCCCGCACTTTATACCATCAATTTTAACTAGCAATATACTTTCCGAATTAAATATCGGAAATTCCACCAATAATCATAATCTTACAATTTAAAATCAATTAAATTACCACAATTTAAAACTAATTAAATTACAACCATTTTCTCCAAATTAAATATACACTAATTATCAAAATTAACACATACATCTCATAATTTACAACTAACTAAATTAAAACAATTAAATAATTTAAAATACGGAAATTAAATAGGTGGACACGAAATTATACCATTTCCGTTCCGGTCCGACCCACCATGAATCTCCCCCGAAATCTCTCTCTGTCCAGCCTCTCTCCTCTCTCTCTCTCTCTCTCTCTCTCTCTCTCTCTCTCTCTCTCTCTCTCTCTCCTCTGCGTTTCGACTCCGGCCACCACCTGTACTCGCGCTTTCCGGCCACCGGCGCCTCCACCGCCGCCAGCCACCGCTGCGCGCGCGATGGTCCCCCCCCTACTGCTCAGTCGCGCGTTTCCCCTTCCCCCCGAGCTCACGCAGCACACACACACACTTGATGATTATATACACACGAATTATATGTATATATGTGTAAGTATAGCTCCAATTTAATCCCCCCAATCTCCCTTTCTTCCCCCCAGCTGCAATCTCCCCCTCCCCGATCTGTTTCCCCTTGTGCGGCTGTGTATGTATGTAGTCGTGTGTGTATATTTGTGTTGTGTTGTGTTATAACCTAATGGGCCTAAGCCCAATAACAATTTAAAACACCCAATTAATTACTACACACTATAAATAATATTTGGAGTAAATAAATCTAATTTGTAAAAATAAAGTTTCTAGCATAATTAAATACTAGAATATTTTTAAAGACTTTTGGAGAAAGAATTGGAATTAAATCTCAATTTTCTAAATTGATATGCATTTTACAAATATTAATAATTTATAAAAACAAATCATAAAAATAATAATTGTGATTCATAAATCACAATTTACAGGGCTTTATAAAAATACTACAAACATTACTGTTTCAGTAAAATCTCAAATTCTTGATTTTATATATTAATCAAGTAATTTCTACAAATCCTCAAATAATTAAAATAAACATTTTCAAAGGATTTTAAAATCTCTAAATTATTCAATAATTTAAAATAAAATCTTTACTGAATAATTTCACATTCCAAAATTAAATCTTTATCCAAATAATTTATTGACTCGAGATATCTACTCGGTCCATAAAATTTTAAAAAGGAGGACCAGGTTCCACTTAACCGAAAATAATTAAATAATTAAATAAAAAAAAATAAAAAAAAAATTCCTCCTCATTTTAGGAAAACATTATTATTATTGAAATAATAATAAAATCATTTCTTGAAAAATCCGGGTTATTACACTCTTCTCTGATTACCACAGTCTTCACCCTTAGTGAAGTGGCTCAGTTTCCCTCTACGAATCAAAAACTCGATCTCATCTTTGAGTTGCTTGCAATCATCAGTCTCATGGCCCACATTTCTGTGGAATCTACAATATTGATTCTTGTTTCTCTTTGCGGGATCACCCCTGAGTGGCTTCGGCCATCGGAAATCCTTATCCTTCTCATGTCCAACAAGAATTGACTCCTAGGAGTATTCAACCTTGCATATTCAGTGAACCTTGGTCCTTGGTTGTTCTTAGGGGTAGAGTCAGAGTCCTCGCTAGTTCGGGGATACTTGTCCTTAGCATCATACTCCTGGTCATCATACTACTGGTCTTGCTTTCACTTCTTGGAATCGTTGTTACCTCCTCCTCCACTTACTATGGCTTCTTTCTTCATGCTATCTTCAGATTTAATGTACTTATCAGCCCTTCGTTGGATCTCAGCCATGTTTTCAGGGGGATGCTTCACTAATGACCTTTTAAAGAAGAGGTCAGTGGTTCCGTGCTTAAGGGCTACCATGGCCACCTTATTTTCCAAGTCAGTGATATTCAGTGTCTCTTTAGTGAATCGCTTGAGGTAATCTCTCAGATTTTCATTCTTCCCTTGCACCACATACATAAGAGATGCAGAGCTTTTCTCATGAACTCTTCCACTAATGAATTGGCTGACAAAAGCAGCGCTCAGTTCCTTAAAAGACCCAATCGAATTTGCAGGTAAGCTGCTATACCACCTTTGAGCCATGCCCGACAGAGTTTGAGGGAACGACCTACACTTTAGGGCATCACTTGCAAGCTGCAGCAGCAGTGCATTAGAGAACGTCCTGGCGTGGTTCGCGGGATCACCCGTTCCATCATAAGCCTTGATCATCGGCATCTTGAACTTCTTTGAGATACAAGCATTCATCACCTCCTCAGTAAACTGAGGTGTGGGATCATTAGGATCCTCAAGTGGCATCAGATCCTTGGGGTTGCTTCTGGGGGTTTCTACCCTTGTTGTCCTTCCAGTTGGGGCGTCAACCCTTCTCCGCCTCCTTGAAGGCCTTTCCAAATCGACAAAGGGAATCCCTCCTGAGGTTGGAGGAGGTCGATTTTGGTTCAATCCTGCTTGCTCCCTTGCCATATCATCCTTCAATTTTAAGATCTCGGCCTCATGAGCCCTGATCCTCTCAGCAGTTGTCAAAGGGGGTCCGTCAATGATAGTTTGAGTCTTCATTCGAGGTTCTCTACTAGCACGTCGCCTCCTCGGGGCTTCATCGCGATCATCATCATCAGATGATGATGAATCGTCAGTATAAGGACCAGAGTAATCATCATACTCTCGATCTCGGATCTGTATGGCGTGACTGCTTGGTCCAGGGTCCCTCTGTTGAGGGGGATAGTTTGGTAGCCCATACATCGGGTTGGTACTCAAAGGGAGCACAGAGGTGGAGGTATGACCTTCCAAGAGTGGACGATTGGTCAAAGGAGATATCACCATCTGAAGAGGGTTGGTCTCTTGATTTAGGGGAACATCCACAGGTAACGTTCTATCAACATGGGGATTCGCCCCTAGAGGTTGAGAAACTTGAGGTTGGATGATCGCCCATGTTGTTGGGGGTATTGGTTCAATGGCAGGCGGAGCAGAGCTGAGAGGTAGAGCCTCGGTAGTAACTGGTGTTCTTCGTGTATTAACCATGGTTGATGTCTTTTTCCCACAGACGGTGCCAAATGTTGTGGAATAAAAACTAGGTTTCGTGCATAATTAATGCTAGGGTTGTTGAGCTTCGTGCTTTAATGGTTGTTTCCGTGTTTCGAGACTGATCGGTCCTCACAGAGTGCCTACGTATCTCGTTATTGAGAATCAAGCCAAGACGTAGTTCTTGGTGTTCGCCCTCGGGGCTATGGTGGCGAGGGCATACCAAGGACGTAATGGCTTGTATGTCCTTATTCGAGGATTAAGCCAAGACGTAGTTCTGAGAATGAGGGGTCAGGCCCTTATATAGGCTGAGAAGCCTTAGAATTATGGTAGGATTCGGATACTTGGTGGGCAAGTCACCGCCTTGGGGAAGGTTCTAGACTCCTTCCTTGTAGGAGTCTGTTTCCTTATTGAATTGGATGCATTGGAGGCTAAGTCAGGCAGGAGTAATATCCTTATTTGACTCTTATTGGTGAGCTGTTTATTACCCTTAATATTAATTACGAAATTAATATCATAAATAGGGTTTGGACCCATTTGGTGGGCCCCACGTTTGGACCATACTTGGTCTAATTAATGCCACATTAAATGTGTCTTTAGGGCTTACTTTTAGCCCATATCACTAGTGGAGATGGCATTTATTTTTGTAATTTTGGTTTTTTTATATTTTTAAAGTTAAATATGAAAATAGTGATTTTGATTGTACAAAATAGTAATGGTTTGTAGTTCTCATTTTAAGAGTGGTTTGTATTTGATCATTTGCATATATATATATATATATATATATATATATATATATATATATATATATATATATATATATATATATGTGCCATTTTATATGAACTTTTGTGCCTATAAAGGGTGAGCCATATTTTTATGGCTTTTGGACCATTTATTGGTGTTCTTAATATGTCGTCAAATGACGAATCTGTTGTCCATTTAGATGATTTTCTTTTAGATCTCTTATGAGAAATCAGTTTTATACGCCTAACCAAAGGGTACCCCTTTGGTTAGATATATAAAACTGTTCAATTTTATTATTGTATATTGTGTTTAATAATTTTTTAATGTATATTCGGTTAATGGTTTCTTGACATAGTTTTATTTTGTTGTGATTGTTTTGTTGATATTTTCAGTTTTCCTTGGATGGGAAGAAGTGTAAAGAGAAGATGGACGACGGTAAAATTTTGGGTTTTTAGGAGAATCAACAAGAATCTTATTTGGGTGGGAAGAAGGGTGAGAAAAATCAAGAAGTTTCTAGTCATTTGATTATTAGGCTTATGTATAATGATATACTCATATATTTAGTAGGGCACTCTTTTTTCCCCGCTTGAGTTCTTTCCCATAGGATTTTGCTCTTGTGGGGTTTTTAACGAGGCCTTTTTGGTGGATATAAAGGTTTTATTATCTAAACTTCCGGAGGAATCTCTTTCCTATGGGTCGTTAGATCCATGGATTGGTTAAGCTTACCTTTCGGTTGTAATAACCCTAACTTTAGCGATGCTACAGTGATCACATGAATAGTAAATTTGGAGGATTTAGAGAAATGGTATGTAGGTACCCTATAATGGAAACAGAAATGAATAAACAGAAACCATATTAATATTATACACTGAAATTAAGTGACTCGAAATGACGATAGATTTCAGAAATTCCTGAATATGGATTTTGAGGATTTTGATTTCGAATAAGCTTTGATTGGATATTAAGGAGCATGGAAATATTATAAGAATTATATATTGAGGAATTAGAAGATTTAGGTTAAACCAAGGGATAGAGCTTGGTTCATAGATCGTTTTGATATAAAGTGCGTTAAAATCTGATGAACGGTTTAGGAGAAAAGTCAGTTTTAGTGAAAGACGTTCGAAAACCGAGAAACAGTAATTGTGTTAACTTTGAGGCTATAACTAGCAAACTTAGACATTTTTAAAAATTATAAAATTTTGGAATATGGTAGTAGGGTAGTCAAAGAAGCATTACCAGTTGGCCTTATGGTAAAATTCGAAATCCATATTTTCTGAGAATTTTTACAGTTAAGTGTGGTCGTTAGGGGAAATGGTGAAAAACCCCTGAAACTTCGATTGAACTTATAAATGGTTAAGTTCTTGAACCTTTGGGGTAATAGTGATACGTTAAACATATATTAAAGTGTCAAGGGTAATGTTATACAAGAGTGTAGTGAGTAAGAGATGTGGTATTCTAACGACGGTCCTTTTGTGTTTATAGAAACTCCGGAAGAGCCACGAGCCATACCGTCAGGATACCGCAACCGAGACAAGATCTTTTCTATCCCTACGTGGAAATTATCTGTCTTAAAGAAACTTGATTTCATGGAATATATATATATGTGATGCTATGGTTACTATATTGTTAAGAATTTGTTTTCCTTGATTATTGATATTAAAAGGAGAGGTATATGAGTATGATATGAATATGGACATGGATACGAGTATGAGATGGATATGGATATACATAGAGATGTTTATGCATGAAGTGAACATGCCTTATGATTAAGAGTTATATATATAAAGGAATGGTATCAGTTGTTATCTAGAGTTATATATAAAGGAATGGTATCAGTTATTATCTAGGGTTATATGATTTATAATATTATGTTAAAAATATTCTTTCCAAATGTTGTGACAGATATTATTGAGTATTATTTAATACTTCTAAAATAAATGAAATACTCTATGTATACAAGAACATATTTGATTTCATCGAATATAGAAGAGATGTCTGAGTCATAATCAAAGTATTATGACATAAATAATTTAAAGGTGATGATAAATGGAAATGGAAATGATATATGTGAAGGGAAATGTGAATGGAAATGGAAAATGTGAAATGGTAATTGTTAATGGAAAAGTGATTTGAAAAGGGGGATTGCAACAATAAGCGTAAGAGGCTGTGTGGTAGTGGCACAGTCCAGCATCCAATATTTAATTCCGGCCCAAGAGTGCCAAGGGAGGATGTAGTGGTGAACCTTCCTCCTGGGGGATGGTGGAGAACCTACCTCCGTCTACCGGTAGTAAAAGGGATGGGTACGGAGGGCGACTGATCATCGTCCTTACGTATTCGGCAGAAGTGGAAATCCCCAACGTTTTCTTTAAAGGAAAGAATTGAAAAATGGTTTTCAGATTTCTATAACTGAAAACAGAAAAGTGATATGAAAAGATGGAATTACTGTTATAGATGAAGAGAAACTGATTTTATGTTAAATTATATAATCGTTGCATATGAAGGAAATGAGAAAATGATAAGGAAAGATTTGTTCAAGTTTTCGTATTATCCTAGAAAAGTACACTGAGATGGTATATTGATTGTTATAGCATTCAAGAAGAGGAACTGATATTATATGATATTAGAAGCGAGACTGATGGAATGATACTATATATTTCTTTTGTACAAGGATAATTGGAAAGTGTATATACATATTGAATGGAAATAAAATTCTTCCATAATAACTGAAGTTTGCTTTTGTCTATTATATATATATATATATATATAATGGTTTATTTTCCTTTGATGTTAGTAGATAGAAATTATCTTGCTGAGCTACTATAGCTCACTCTTGCTACTGATGTATACACAGCTAGGTATGCCGATACTACGCAGAACGCCCCGCAAGAGGGTAGGGGGAAGGCGACCTTCTGAGAGCGCGCTAGCATCGATTCCTGAGGTAGCGTAGAGGCAGACGGGTTCTGGGAACTTATGTATAATTAAGTGTGTAAGAATGTAATAAACTTTTGATTGTTGAAATGCTTCATGTCGAAGTATAATTCAACAATGTATTTAAGCTTGATCCTGGTTTGTAATAACTCTTTTAACTCTCAACTCTAAACTGTTATTATGGTGAATGTTGTTCTCTGAGCATATGACTGGTGTGTGTGTGTGTGTGTGTGTGTGTGTGTGCGTGTATTATTGCGGGGTCAATTGCATAAGTATTGATTGTTATAAAAAAAAAGACCCAAGAGATATTGATATTGAATGGAAATTGGTCCGTGACGGCCTGGATTCATGACCCCGGATTAGAGGCTATCACAGTTTGGTATTAGAGCTTAGAGTCATATTGCTCAGGAACAAGAGTGATAGTAATATACGTATATAGATATATAGGTAATGATATAAAATATGAACTCACATCGAGTTCAAGGGGGGGTTTATCGAACGAAGCGTTTATTCTAAGTAGTGATTATAATTTTATAGATTATTGCTAATAAAGGTTATTATGCCAAAAGTGTTAAGTTTATGTAGCACACGAAATCGATATGAGAAAGGGAATACTTGATGTATCGGGAAGTGTACGTTAGATAACCTCGTGAGTAATTCCAGGGTGACCTATCATCTCTTGTTAAAAAGGGGCCGGTATCTTTTCAAAACTTTCTGGTACCTTTGGAATGTGTTTCAAAATTGTATTTTATCTATTTTAGTCAAAATATTTTCCTAAGATTATTTTTGGAAGAGGGTATTTATCATCGTGACTAAATTTTTTCTTTATACTTCTTATTCCAATTAAGAGGAACAATCCTATATGTATACACAAGGACGATCTGTCTGTGTGATTGAAAGTCGGAGGGGACGCCCTCACTTGTGTTATGTATGGGTTCTTCCATCATATTGATTTCTTAAATATCCTTTTGTTTCAAATAAAAGTTATTTAAAACTCTTAATCTTATAAATTGTTGTGGGACACTTGCTTGTTTCTGGGTCTGTTTCAATTCAAAGTTTCTGGAATTCTATCAATTGTTTCGAATATAGAAGATTTCCTTAATGGATGGAAAAATGGAAGCAAAGTTTAGAGTATACGTGATTATACGAGGAAACTCGAGATTTCAAGGGAAATTTCAATAAGAGATAATTAGAGTTAGAAGCGTTCCGATATAAAAGAGGAAGGAAGTTCGTGAGAAGAAATTGGTATATTTGATGATTAGTAAGATAAAATAATATGAGGAATTTTAAGGTATAATTGAGATTTACTATTGAGAGTAAGGGTATTTTGAAGAAAAAGTCAGAATAAGGATAACCAAAGGAAGTGGGATAATTAATGAAGTTTGTGTATTCTGTCTAAATTCTATCGTATTTTGATATTAAATGTTAAAATTCAAGAATATTGATGTATATAAGGTGATTGACTTAAATGAAAAGGTTATTGTGCTAAAGGTGATACGCTTAATTGCTAAAGTTGAGTTGAGAATATTATGGTATATAAATGAGTTAACTAGTGATATAATTGTGTATATGAGAATGATGTATATTATACCCTAAATTTAGTTGATTAATGAAGAATATTGTTATATACAGAATCATGCCGCCTAAGCGTAATAATAGAGCGAATGCAAGGGAAAATGATAGAAAGGAAGGAAGTCATAATAGGCAGGGTGAAAACGCTCATAACGAACAAAATCATGAAGAAGAAGAAGATGAATCAACTGGCCAACAAGGAAATCAGGGAGGTGACCCTTTTAACCAACTCATGGACCTATTAAGGCAGAATTTAGTTAATCCACAGAATCCTCAACAACCACCTGTTCTTCCCAATCAGGCAGCTAACTCCTTTCGTGCTTTTAAGTCATTAAAACCCCAGAGTTTGAGGGAACTGCTAACCCAGTAGTAGCCAGAGCCTGGTTAAAAGAGATGGAGAAAGCTTTTGAGATATTGAGGATCAAAGAGGATCAGAAAACAACCTTTGCAGCCTATCTCTTAAAGGGAGAGGCAAATTATTGGTGGGAAACTAAGAAGAATCTAGAGGGAGCGGGAGTGATAACTTGGGAACGTTTCACTAGGGTATTTTTAGAGAAGTACTCCCCTAGGTATTTGGAAAACCTAATGGAGATGAAATTTCTGGAATTAAAGCAGGATAATCTATCAGTGGCCGAGTATGAAATGAAATTTACTGAATTGTCTAGGTTTGTTCCAGAATTTGTGCATACTGAGGAACAACGAGCAAAAAGGTTCCAACAAGGATTGAAACCATGGCTATGGACACGAGTGGCACCATTTGAGTTGACTGAGTATGCTGCGATAGTTCAAAAGGCATCTATTATTGAAGCTGAGAGTGAACAGACTCTAATAGGTCGAGAGAATACGAAAAGGAAATTTGAGGGTCAGAAAGGAGGTGCAAGTGAAGGAAGTTATTTTAGCAGGGTCAGTAAAGGACAAAAATCTAAGTTTGTAGGAAATTCAGGAAATAACAAGGCTGTTAGTGAGACTGTGAATCAGGGTGGGAAGTCAAACCAATCAAGACCACCATTACCAGAGTGCAATACGTGTGGTAGAAAGCATACAGGAGTGTGTAGAGTGTTAGGAATAACTTGCTTTAAGTGTGGATAGAAAGGACATTATCAGGACAGGTGTCCATCAGCTGATAAGGGTGATGTCAAGTGTTATCAATGTGGGAAACTAGGACACGTTGCTAGAGATTGTCATTCTGGTGGGTCGTCTGCGCCGGGACAAATTATGACTGCTTCAAATAGACCTACTGCCAGGGTGTATAATATGACTTTAGGAGAAGCGTTGAAAAAGCCAGATACAGATGCAGGTAAACATTTTCTTTTATTATTTAACCTTCCAAGTATAAAAGTTTGGTTAGGAATCAACTTGGTCAATGAATGGTGTAGGTAGGTTGACAATCTAGATAAGGAAAATAAGTATCTGTTAGGGGTTAGAAATTCTATGAAAAGGAGAATAAGAGTATTTTGGGAAAAACACAAACTTGTTTAGGCACGAACAGGAAATATATATTATAAGTAGAATTTTCTTACAATTGTTTCAAGGAATAATGTTGTAGTCAAATTTCTGGAGGATTTTACAGAGATAGGATATAACAAGATTGAAGTGTTTATATGTATGTCATGATAGAGATCAAAATACAGATAAACCATAGTGAGATACACTACCATGTAAGGAAAGGCCAATGTGGTGGCCGAGGCACTAGTAAAAAGGGAGTAGAATGAGGAGATAAAATAGAACAATTAAATACGGGAAGAGATTAGTAAGGGAAGATAATGAAAAGCACTACTATTGATAAGCTAAATGGCATGTTGATGAATGACAAGCAAGATTATGTTGGTGTATTTTTGCGCAAACAAGATAGAGATATTATAAAGGAAAAAGGATAGAGAAAGTGGTGTAGAAGTCAGAAGTGTGGATGAAAGAGGTATCTATGGACATTTTCAACGTGATTCCGGGACGGAATCCTTTTAAGGGGGGAAGACTGTAATAACCCTAACTTTAGCGATGCTACAGTGATCACATGAATAGTAAATTTGGAGGATTTAGAGAAATGGTATGTAGGTACCCTATAATGGAAACAGAAAATGAATAAACAGAAACCATATTAATATTATACACTGAAATTAAGTGACTCGAAATGACGATAGATTTCAGAAATTCCTGAATATGGATTTTGAGGATTTTGATTTCGAATAAGCTTTGATTGGATATTAAGGAGCATGGAAATATTATAAGAATTATATATTGAGGAATTAAAAGATTTAGGTTAAACCAAGGGATAGAGCTTGGTTCATAGATCGTTTTGATATAAAGTGTGTTAAAATCTGATGAACGGTTTAGGAGAAAAGTCAGTTTTAGTGAAAGACGTTCGAAAACCGAGAAACCGTAATTGTGTTAACTTTGAGGCAATAACTAGCATACTTAGACATTTTTAAAAATTATAAAATTTTGGAATATGGTAGTAGGGTAGTCAAAGAAGCATTACCAGTTGGCCTTATGGTAAAATTCGAAATCCATATTTTCTGAGAATTTTTACAGTTAAGTGTGGTCGTTAGGGGAAATGGTGAGAAACCCCTGAAACTTCGATTGAACTTATAAATGGTTAAGTTCTTGAACCTTTGGGGTAATAGTGATACGTTAAACATATATTAAAGTGTCAAGGGTAATGTTATACAAGAGTGTAGTGAGTAAGAGATGTGGTATTCTAACGACGGTCCTTTTGTGTTTATAGAAACTCCGGAAGAGCCACGAGCCATACCGTCAGGATACCGAAACCGAGGCAAGATCTTTTCTATCCCTACTTGGAAATTATCTGTCTTAAAGAAACTTGATTTCATGGAATATATATATGTGATGCTATGGTTACTATATTGTTAAGAATTTGTTTTTCTTGATTATTGATATTAAAAGGAGAGGTATATGAGTATGATATGAATATGGACATGGATACGAGTATGAGATGGATATGGATATACATAGAGATGTTTATGCATGAAGTGAACATGCCTTATGATTAAGAGTTATATATATAAAGGAATGGTATCAGTTGTTATCTAGAGTTATATATAAAGGAATGGTATCAGTTATTATCTAGGGTTATATGATTTATAATATTATGTTAAAAATATTCTTTCCAAATGTTGTGACAGATATTATTGAGTATTATTTAATACTTCTAAAATAAATGGAATACTCTATGTATACAAGAACATATTTGATTTCATCGAATATAGAAGAGATGTCTGAGTCATAATCAAAGTATTATGACATAAATATTTTAAAGGTGATGATAAATGGAAATGGAAATGATATATGTGAAGGGAAATGTGAATGGAAATGGAAAATGTGAAATGGTAATTGTTAATGGAAAAGTGATTTGAAAAGGGGGATTGCAACAATAAGCGTAAGAGGCTGTGTGGTAGTGGCACAGTCCAGCATCCAATATTTAATTCCGGCCCAAGAGTGCCGAGGGAGGATGTAGTGGTGAACCTTCCTCCTGGGGGATGGTGGAGAACCTACCTCCGTCTACCGGTAGTAAAAGGGACGGGTACGGAGGACGACTGATCATCGTCCTTACGTATTCGGCAACAGTGGAAATCCCCAACGTTTTCTTTAAAGGAAAGAATTGAAAAATGGTTTTCAGATTTCTATAACTGAAAACAGAAAAGTGATATGAAAAGATGGAATTACTGTTATAGATGAAGAGAAACTGATTTTATGTTAAATTATATAAATGTTGCATATGAAGGAAATGAGAAAATGATAATGAAAGATTTGTTCAAGTTTTCGTATTATCCTAGAAAAGTACACTGAGATGGTATATTGATTGTTATAGCATTCAAGAAGAGGAACTGATATTATATGATATTAGAAGCGAGACTGATGGAATGATACTATATATTTCTTTTGTACAAGGATAATTGGAAAGTGTATATACATATTGAATGGAAATAAAATTCTTCCATAATAACTGAAGTTTGCTTTTGTCTATTATATATATATATATATATATATAATGGTTTATTTTCCTTTTATGTTAGTAGATAGAAATTATCTTGCTGAGCTACTATAGCTCACTCTTGCTACTGATGTATACACAGCTAGGTATGCCGATACTACGCAGAACGCCCCGCAAGAGGGTAGGGGGAAGGCGACCTTCTGAGAGCGCGCTAGCATCGATTCCTGAGGTAGCGTAGAGGCAGACGGGTTCTGGGAACTTATGTATAATTAATTGTGTAAGAATGTAATAAACTTTTGATTGTCGAAATGCTTCATGTCGAAGTATAATTCAACAATGTATTTAAGCTTGATCCTGGTTTGTAATAACTCTTTTAACTCTCAACTCTAAACTGTTATTATGGTGAATGTTGTTCTCTGAGCATATGACTGGTGTGTGTGTGTGTGCGTGTATTATTGCGGGGTCAATTGCATAAGTATTGATTGTTATAAAAAAAAGACCCAAGAGATATTAATATTGAATGGAAATTGGTCCGTGACGGCCTGGATTCATGACCCCGGATTTGGGGCTGTCACAGTTTGGTATCAGAGCTTAGAGTCATATTACTCAGGAACAAGAGTGATAGTAATATACATATATAGATATATAGGTAATGATATAAAATATGAACTCACACCGAGTTCAAGGGGGGGTTTATCGAACGAAGCGTTTATTCTAAGTAGTGATTATAATTTTATAGATTATTGCTAATAAAGGTTATTATGCCAAAAGTGTTAAGTTTATGTAGCACACGAAATTGATATGAGAAAGGGAATACTTGATGTATCGGGAAGTGTACGTTAGATAACCTCGTGAGTAATTCCAGGGTGACCTATCATCTCTTATTAAAAAGGGGCCGGTATCTTTTCAAAACTTTCTGGTACCTTTGGAATGTGTTTCAAAATTGTATTTTATCTATTTTAGTCAAAATATTTTCTTAAGATTATTTTTGGAAGAGGGTATTTATCATCGTGACTTAATATTTTCTTTATACTTCTTATTCCAATTAAGAGGAACAATCCTATATGTATACACAAGGACGATCTGTCTGTGTGATTGAAAGTCGGAGGGGACGCCCTCACTTATGTTACGTATGGGTTCTTCCATCATATTGATTTCTTAAATATCCTTTTGTTTCAAATAAAAGTTATTTAAAACTCTTAATCTTATAAATTGTTGTGGGACACTTGCTTGTTTCTGGGTCTGTTTCAATTCAAAGTTTCTGGAATTCTATCAATTGTTTCGAATATAGAAGATTTCCTTAATGGATGGAAAAATGGAAGCAAGGTTTAGAGTATACGTGATTATACGAGGAAACTCGAGATTTCAAGGGAAATTTCAATAAGAGATAATTAGAGTTAGAAGCGTTCCAATATAAAAGAGGAAGGAAGTTCGTGAGAAGAAATGGGTATATTTGATGATTAGTAAGATAAAATAATATGAGGAACTTTTATGTATAATTGAGATTTACTATTGAGAGTAAGGGTATTTTGAGGAAAAAGTCAGAATAAGCATAACCAAAGGAAGTAGGATAATTAATGAAGTTTGTGTATTCTGTCTAAATTCTATCGTATTTTGATATTAAATGTTAAAATTCAAGAATATTGATGTATATAAGGTGATTGACTTAAATGAAAAGGTTATTGTGCTAAAGGTGATACGCTTAATTGCTAAAGTTGAGTTGAGAATATTATGGCATATAAATGAGTTAACTAGTGATATAATTGTGTATATGAGAATGATGTATATGGGAATGATGTATATTATACCCTAAATTTAGTTGATTAATGAAGAATATTGTTATATACAGAATCATGCCGCCTAAGCGTAATAATAGAGCGAATGCAAGGGAAAATGAGAGAGAGGAAGGAATTCATAATAGGCAGGGTGAAAATGCTCATAACGAACAAAATGATAGTGTTAGTGCCCTAGAGACAATGTAATTGTGCTTCTAGGATAAACTATTTTGTTATTCAGTGATTATGTTATATCGATTATTCAACAATGATTTATTATGTCTTTATTTACTGCGATATAAATATTAGAACAATAAATGTCCTTGGAATATGTAACATGTATTCTATATCTTTAAGTATGTGACTTAAAAATGAGATTATTAGAATAGTGTTAATATTCCTAAATATCCCTAATCGAGCATTATTAATATGGGACAATTATAATGCATAAAGATTAGTATGTTTGTTGACTGATGACCACATCTCATTGGTCATAGGTATAGTGATACTAAAGTCAAGAACATAGGTGCATGTAATATTCTACATGGCACTGGATTGACCCACAGTGAGTTTCTACATGTTGATAATGTCATTAGAAAGACTCACAGTGATAATGGTGTAATGATCCTTAGACTTGTGATCATTATATTTCTATACGAGGATTAATATACTTTGACTACATTAAAAGTTACTTTTGACCGGGTGATGATAAAAATGTACATCGGGTATATTATGAGACGTATGAGAAATATGAATGATAGATAAAGGATTTAACCCTCCTATTATTATGAGAGATATTATTGGCCTCTTGATTGAGTGAGACTATGAAAATGCATGGCCATGCTCAAATATTGATTTGTTTTTAATAGTCTACTCATTGATCAAGGAAACCCGGATTAAACATTGATGAGGATGACTAATAACATGCCTCGAGTTTAATCTATTATATAAATGGTTAAAGGGATTATATTACACGGAAACATTAATCATGAAAGGTTTAATTGGATCACCAATTATTATTATTACTTGGGTAGCAATGATGTATTACTAGATGCCGCTCATTGTTTATAATTTTATTATTGGATATTAAAATTATAGCCAACGTAATAATAACCTAAAGGGTTACACAATAAGAACGTTTAAAAGGAGTTTTAATTTAAATTTCGAATTTAAATTAATTAATGATAAAATTCGAAATTGGTTATTTTATTAATTAAGTTGGACTTAGTTAATTAGATTTCGAATTTAAATCATTAAAACCCAAATCAGTTTGGTTTTAGTAGAAGCCCAAACCGATTAGGGGTAAGCCCAGCTCACTCTCTCTTATAAATACATAGAGATGTATTGGTTTAGGGTTAGAGACTTTGCCAAATCATTTTTAGCAAATACCCTAGCAGCTCTACATCAAGAGAGGCTAGAGAGAGAGAGAGAAAGAGGGCAGATTACGGCTAGTACCAACTCCGGAGATTGTGGAGACAATCGTGCGTTCGTGTGGACTGATTAGCGAAGCAGATCTCACGAAGAGGGCTGTGTGGTGATCGTTCTTGGACCTCCATCTATGAACCGAATCAGAAAGCTTTTAAAAGGTACAGATTCTGTTCTCCATAATCAACATGTCTTATACACGGATCCTAGGGTTAGGTTTCGGTTTTTTTATTGTTTATTATCGTTTTTCCGTTGCGTTTGTTGCCCCGAAACCTATCACAAAATCATGAAGAAGAAGAAGATGAATCAACTGGCCAACAAGGAAATCAGGGTGGTGACCCTTTTAACCAACTCATGGACCTATTAAGGCAGAATTTAGTTAATCCACAGAATCCTCAACAACCACCTGTTCTTCCCAATCAGGCAGCTAACTCATTTCATGCTTTTAAATCATTAAAACCCCTAGAGTTTGAGGGAACTGCTAACCCAGTAGTAGCCAGAGCCTGGTTAAAAGAGATGGAGAAAGCTTTTGAGATATTGAGGATCGAAGAGGATCAAAAAACAATCTTTGCAGCCTATCTCTTAAAGGGAGAGGCAAATTATTGGTGGGAAACTAAGATGAATCTAGAGGGAGCGGGAGTGATAACTTGGGAACGTTTCACTAAGGTATTTTTAGAGAAGTACTCCCCTAGGTATTTGGAAAACCTAATGGCGATGAAATTTCTGGAATTAAAGCAGGATAATCTATCAGTGGCCGAGTATGAAACGAAATTTACTGAATTGTCTAGGTTTGTTCCAGAATTTGTGCGTACTGAGGAACAACGAGCAAAAAGGTTCCAACAAGGATTGAAACCATGGCTACGGACACGAGTGGCACCATTTGAGTTGAGTGAGTATGCTGCGGTAGTTCAAAAGGCATCTATTATTGAAGCTGAGAGTGAATAGACTCTAATAGGTCGAGAGAATAAGAAAAGGAAATTTGAGGGTCAGAAAGGAGGTACAAGTGAAGGAAGTTATTTTAGCAGGGTCAGTAAAGGACAAAAATCTCAGTTTGTAGGAAAGTCATGAAATAACAAGGCTTTTAGTGAGACTGTGAATCAGGGTGGGAAGTCAAACCAATGAAGACCACCATTACCAGAGTGCAATACGTGTGGTAGAAAGCATACAGGAGTGTGTAGAGTGTTAGGAATAACTTGCTTTAAGTGTGGACCGAAAGGACATTATCAGGACAGGTGTCCATCAGCTGATAAGGGTGATGTCAAGTGTTATCAATGTGGGAAACTAGGACACGTTGCTAGAGATTGTCATTCTGGTGGGTCGTCTGCGCCGGGACAAAGTATGACTGCTTCAAATAGACCTACTGCCAGGGTGTATAATATGACTTTAGGAGAAGCGTTGAAAAAGCCGGATACAGATGCAGGTAAACATTTTCTTTGATTATTTAACCTTCCAAGTATAAATGTTTGGTTAGGAATCAACTTGGTCAATGAATGGTGTAGGTAGGTTGACAATCTAGATAAGGAAAATCCGTATCTGTTAGGGGTTAGAAATTCTATGAAAAGGAGAATGGTGTATATACATATTGAATGGAAATAAAATTCTTCCATAATAACTGAAGTTTGCTTTTGTCTATTATATATATATATATATAATGGTTTATTTTCCTTTGATGTTAGTAGATAGAAATTATCTTGCTGAGCTACTATAGCTCACTCTTGCTACTGATGTATACACAGCTAGGTATGCCGATACTACGTAGAACGTCCCGCAAGAGGGTAGGGGGAAGGCGACCTTCTGAGAGCGCGCTAGCATCGATTCCTGAGGTAGCGTAGAGGTAGACGGGTTCTGGGAACTTATGTATAATTGAGTGTGTAAGAATGTAATAAACTTTTGATTGTTGAAATGCTTCATGTCGAAGTATAATTCAACAATGTATTTAAGCTTGATCCTGGTTTGTAATAACTCTTTTAACTCTCAACTCTAAACTGTTATTATGGTGAATGTTGTTCTCTGAGCATATGACTGGTGTGTGTGTGTGTGTGCGTGTATTATTGCAGGGTCAATTGCATAAGGAATTGATTGTTATATAAAAAAAAGACCCAAGAGATATTGATATTGAATGGAAATTGGTCCGTGACGGCCTGGATTCATGACCCCGGATTTGGGGCTGTCACATCGGTAAGATGATGAGCTTTTATTATCTCTACACATGTATTATCTGTTATTTTTCATGAATGAAAATGTCAATCCTGTCAAATATATATATATATATATATATATATATATATATATTAGAAAATTGGAATTATTGAAAACTGTAAGTTGCAACTTCTAGTTTTCAGTTGCAACCTCATTTGCAACTCGCACGGCTGGCGGCGCCCTGAAGTTACAAATTAGATTGCAAAGGTTGCAAACCTTATTTTTCAAAAAAGAATTTTAAAGAAAGATATTTTTATAAATAATTTTAAATGTGGTAGTATTTTTAAAAAAATAATTTAAAGGACGGGTATTTTTTAAAAAAACCCTTTATATTATCTATTTAACGTCTACTTCCTCATTTTCGGAGATTGATAATCTACAGACCTCTTTATACTTTGATAACCAAAATAAAATGTAAGTATATTTCATAAATCGAATAGGATTTTCAAATTTAAAAAATCGTTAATTTTTATTTTGTCTCTACGTAGTTTTAATTGAAAAATAATTATTAAATTATCACTAAATTAAAAAAAAAATTATTTCATGTGAGCTTTAAAATCGTCTAAAACAAATTTTAATAATTCAAGATATAGCATCATAAATATTAAATTGAATGTGTAAAATCTTATATATATAAATTTTTTAACAATAATTTAACATGTAAATTAATAACATATAAATATTAATAAAAATTAATATAATTATAGATATTAAATACGAGTCGTGCGTTCCAAGTTATATGCTAGTATCATATTTGCCACATACCTCGAAACAACGAAAATATCAAATGCGAAATTCTCAATTTTAAACTTCGCATCTATAACCTTTATTCCTTTATTGATAAATGAAATTCGTTTTTCACTTCTAAATTTCTACTTTCCGTAGAATTGTATAATATTTTTTAATAAAATCTATAATCTTTATTAATAAGGAAAACTCGTTTAATTGGTACTTCGATACTCGTTTCATCCCTAGAATTCTACTTTCCATAGAATTGTATAATATTTTTTAATAAAATCTATAATCTTTATTAATAAGTAAAACTCGTTTAATTGGTACTTCGATACTCGTTTCAACCCTAGAATTCTACTTTCCGTGAAATTGTATATTATTTGTTAAAAAAAAGCAAAATATTGAAATCGTATTTTAATTGCAATTTTTTTATTATGACCATACCGACTTGCACAAATAACGTATCTAACATGTATGTTGTATTTTTTTTTATTTTCTTAAAATAACTAAATAAAATAACCTTTATTAATAAATGAAATTCCGTTTTAATGGTATTTCTATACCAAATTTGATTTCATTCCTTTTTGGTTTCACTTCTAAATTCGTATCTTCCAGAATCCCAAAATCATTAGAAATATGTTGTAATTACCATTTTTTTTACTATAATCTACTAAGTTTCACGTATTCTTTTATTATTATTATTATTTTATAAAATATTTAATTACCTTTTGAATTTTAATTTGAGGTTTTTTTTGATAAATATATATAAAAGAGTAAATTTTTGCAATTTTACTTTTGTTAAGAAAAACTATTTGCAATTTTACTAAACTAAGTTTCAAAATTGCAAAAATACTACAAATTAGGGCAACCCTGCCCCCCTGCCCAGCCTGCCCAGATTCGACTAATTGCAAATTTTTTTAAGGTGGGATGATTTTGGGTTGCAAGGCCCCGCAGGGACCATATTCAACTGAATGCAACCACATGTAACTGAATGTAGCCACATGCAACTTTTTTTTTAAGGTGGGATGATTTTGGGTTGCAAGGCCCCGCAGGGCCATATTCAACTGAATGCATCCACGTGCAACTTTTTTGTTTTTTTTAAGGTGGGGTGATTATGGTGGATTTGGGTTGCAAGGCCCCGCCAGGGACCATATTCAACTGAATGCAACCACATGCGAATTAACGAAAATGTGCAAAAGCTCTATTTGCCTCTGTCATTCTACGAGTCTCTTCCTTTTTGCGTATGGCATCGCCACTCCCTTTGGCAGCATCCATTAATTCGGAACTTAATTTGAAATCCATATTTCGACCCGAACGTTTTCGGGATGCCGCTAATAACCAACGAATGGCAAGTGCTTTTCCTTGTGTGGATCCTATTTCAATGGGAACTTGATGAGTCGATCCACCTACACGTCTTGCTTTTACTGCTATATCGAGAGTTACTCCACGTATTGCTTGACGTAAAATAGATAGTGGATTTGTATCTGTCTTTTGTTGAATCTTTTTCATGGCTTGATAGATAATTTGATAAGCCAATGATTTTTTTTTCGTGTTTCAGAATACGGTTAACCAACATGTTAACTAATCGATTACGATAAATTGGATCGGATTTTGCAGTTTTTTCTTCTGTAGTACCTCGACGTGACATTAGCGTGAAGGGGGTTCAATAATCCGTTTTATTTTTTTATAAGGGCTAAAACCACTTATTTTGGATTTTTTACTCCATATTGTAGGGTGGATCTCGAAAGATATGAAAGATCTCCCTCCAAGCCGTACATACGACTTTCATCGAATACGGCTTTCCACAGAATTCTATATGTATCTATGAAATCGAGTATGGAATTTTGTTTACTCACTTTAAATTGAGTATCCGTTTCCCTCCTTTTCCTGCTAGGATTGGAAATCCTGTATTTTACATATCCATACGATTTAGTACTTGTGATAAGTGGATTTTATATCCAATTGGAGCATTCCATATCAGCTTAAATTGATTTATTTGGCCTCAAGTTTGTTGTATTTTTGATGTGTTTCATGTAGTTGCGCAGGTTTATAAATCATTGGATAAGGTTGGAGATTTGAGTTGATTTTGGTGTGGATTTTGAGTTTTGAATGAAGAATGAAGTCTTCCCTACAATTCTGGGGAGATTTAGAGTCAAGGAAATGAAGCATGGAAGCATTGGCAAAAAGAACGGAGGAGAAAGGAGCAAATTGTGTAAAATTCGGATTTTCTGGGTAGGTTGCGCAGTTTTCACTGTTTTGGCCATATCTGGAGTTCTACAATTCCGATTCTGACGATCTTACAGCTCACGCGAAGACAACAAAATTTTCTTTAATCTTGGACAGATCACCAGGCGCACTGCAGCATGGCTAGGTGCGCTGCAGCGCGGGAACCCTTCTGAAAATTCCGAAATTTTGTCCTGAAAATCATGCTTTACTGTTTAGGCCATATCTTGAGTTCTACAAGTCCGTTTTGGACGATCTTACTGTCCACGCGAATTTAACGGAATTCTATTTCACTCTAAAGTGGTCCAGATGTCCAAATAAAATTGGAACGGCCAAGAAATAGTGAAGAAAAGTCAGTTTCGAATTTTCCTTCAAAACAGAATCAGTTTAGGAAACGTATTGGTAGTTTCTTGCTGGAAAAGACTCCTATGGCCTATATAAATACATCCTATCATCATAAAATGTACCAACACATATTCTAACACAGAGAGAGAGCCGAGAGACAGAGATTCAGAGTTGGAGAAGGATTTCTACGCTCGTGACAAGCAACGGAGATCTAGATCTACTTTTCATTTTCTTCTCTATTAGGCAATACTCTTGGATGTTTTTTGGATTTGTTTTCTTAACTCATTACTCTAGTTTATTTGTAATCTTTAATACTTTGTTTATTATCATTGTTTCATCAATCCCATGATGACGAGTGGTTTGATTATGAACTAATCGTTGTCATGAGATTCTAACGGATTTATCTATGTAGTTTAGTAGTTTGTTTGATTTAAAGATTTGTGTGTGATGAATTCTTGATATCCTTGTATGGTTGTGCTTATTCTTCTTGGATGCGTAGCTAACATCTATGTTGTTTGTTAATCTCTTGTGAAGCGAGAGTGGATCTTGAGATTTAGAACTTGCCATGCTAGCATAGGATTTTGTATGTTTTGTCATCATGATTTGTAGCGTAAATTGAGAAATATTATGCTGCCCTATGTGATCTTAATGGATAACTTGTGCTTAAACCGTTATGTTTTCAAATCTTATAGAGATATAGGGTCTAAACATAATTGGTGTCTACCCATCTTCTATCTATTTTGTGGATGTATGAGTAGTTTGGTATTCGTATACTGAGAGGTAGCCTATACTTGTTTCATGTTGTCTGATCAGATATCATAACCATCACATACTTTGATTAAAGGCATCAACTCTAAGCGAAGTATTTAATGAAGTTAGGATCCCATGTTTTCTATTGCATAAGTAATTCGATTTAAATTCTTGTTAGTTAATTAATTCTTAGTTGGTTAATTTATTTCCTTAGTTAATTTTAGATAATCAAACCCCAATTTGTTAATTGTCTTAGCAGTGAACAAAAACCATACATTGTTGCATAGGTGCATTAACTTAATTGAAACCTAAACCAGATCTCTATGGGAACGAACTCAACTTAATTCTATATTACTTGTGACCACGTACGCTTGCGTGATTTTGTGTATGGGTTTCCGAAATAGTGTAAAAAGAAGTGCTTCGAATTATTGCTACTTGACTCGAACATATTCTAAAAAAGTCGAGGTATTTCGAATTGTTTGTTGACACGGACAAAGTCAGGAAAAACCTCTGAAATTATTTCAATATTGAACCTTGGACATATAAGAGTTCCGAATCGAATCTCTTTAGAAAGAGGATCTTTTGTCTCATGGTAGCCTGTTCCAGTCCCATTACGAAACTTTCGTTATTGGGTTAGCCATACACTTCACATGTTTCTAGCGATTCACATGGCATCATCAAATGATACAGATACAAGTCTTGGATAAGAATCTACAACGCACTAGAACGCCCTTGTTGACGATCCTTGACTCCGACATCATCTAGGGTTCCCCGAACAATGTGATATCTCACACCGGGTAAATCCTTAAACCTTCCCCCTCTTACTAAGACTACAGAATGTTCTTGTGAATTATGGCCAATACCGGGTATATAAGCAGTGATTTCAAATCCAGAGGTTAATCGTATTCTGGCAACTTTACGTAGGTCAGAGTTTGGTTTTTTGGGGGTGATAGTGGAAAAGTTGACAGATAAGTCACCCTTACTACCATTCTACAGAAACGTACATGAGATTTTCACCTCATACGGCTCCTCGTTCAATTCTTTCGAAGTCATAGGATCCTTTTACGCGTTCGAGAATCCCTTCCCTTTTTCCACTTCGTCCTGAAGAGTGACTAGGACCAATTTAGTCACATTTTCATGTTCCAATTGAACACTTTCCTTTTTTGATTATTCTCAAACTCAAAGGAGAAGATTATTCTCTTTACCAAACATATGTGTATCCAATCACGATCTTATTATAAGAATAAGAGATCTTTCTTGATCAATCCCTTTCCCCCTCATTCTTCGAGAATTAGAAAGATCCTTTTCAAGTTTGAATTTGTTCATTTGGAATCTGGGTTCTTCTATATTTACTTAGTTTACTTATTATTATTTTTTTAAATATTTTTCCCTCTCTTTTTTATATCATTCCTCAAGTCCCATATGTTTGATCCTTTCTAATTTGACCCATTTTTTCATTGAGCGAAGGGTATGAAATAAATCAGATTTCTTTTTCGATCAAAAATACTATGTGAAATCTTCGGTTTTTTCCTCTTCCTATATCCCATAGGTACAGTGTTTGAATCAATAGAGAACCTTTTCTCCTGTATGAATCGATATTACTCCATTCCAATTCCTTCACGATACCTCCCGAGGAAAATCTCGAATTGGATCCCAAATTAACGGTTAGTGTGAGCTTATCCATGCGGTTATGCACTAGGAATCCATTTTCTGAAAGATCCTGGCTTTCGTTCTTTGGTGGGTCTCCGAGATCCTTTCGATGACCTATGTTGTGTTGAAGGGATATCTATAGAATCCGATCGATTGCTTAAAGCCTGCGGTAGCAACGAAACCGGGGAAAGTATACAGAAAACACAGTTCTTTTCTATTATATTAGTATTTTATAATTTTATAATATTCTATTATATAAGATTAGTATTAGTTAGTGATCCCGGCTTAGTGAGTCTTTTCTTCCGTGATGAACTGTTGGTGCCAGTCTTACATTTTGTATCTGTGGACCGAGGAGAAAGGGGGCTCGGCGGGAAGACGATTGTACCATGAGAGAAGCAAGGAGGTCAACCTCTTTTAAATATACAACATCGATTCTGGCAATGCAATGTAGTTGGACTCTCATGTCGATCCGAATGAATCATTCTTTCCACGGAGGTAAATCTTTGCCTGCTAGGTAGGAGGATAGCAAGTTACAAATTATGTCTAGGTAGGACATGTATTTCTATTAGTATGAAATTCATAAATGAAGTAGTTAATGGTGGGGTTACCGTTATCCTTTTTGTGATGAATCTTGTATATGTTCCTAAGAAAAGGAATTTGTCCATTTTCCGGGGTCTCAAGGGGCGTGGAAACACATAAGAACTCTTGAATGTAAATGGAAAAGAGATGGAACACCTTCAGAAATGGTAATATCTTTGGCGCAAGAAGAAGGGAGCAGTCTTACCCAACAACGGTGTTACAGGACATCGACATTGGCCAACGAGGAGATTCGGCGGCAAAGAGCTGCTCGAAAAGGGTCATGGTTGGCCCAGTACATCCTCTTGTGCCTCGCCCCTGGGTCTTGGTGCCGAAGAAAAGGCTCGTGGCGCATGTGCATGGATTAGGATTCTCGCGCCCTTAATAAAATCAAAGTAAAGAATCGCTATCCTTTGCCAAGGTATATGTTTGATTCCCATTTGACTAGTTAAGGGAGCCCGTTACTTCACCAAGATAGACTTAAAGTCGGGATACCACCAAGTACAAGTGGTGGAAGGCGTTGGAAGACCGCGTTAAAGACAATGCAAGAGTTATATGAATGGGTCGTCATGCCATTCAGCCCCATTACGGTAAGACCAACGCACCTACAACCTTTATGCGGCTGATGAACGATGTTCTTAGGCCTTATTTAGATTGGATAAATTCGTCACGGTCTACGACGACGACATCTGGTTTATAGCATGACCTGGGAGGAGCATCTGAAACACGTAGAGGCTGTTCTAAAAGCTCTGCGTGAGCACCAGCTGAAAGCCCATACGGAGAAGAGCTTACTTATAAGCAAAAAAAGATGAGCTACCCAGATGAACGAAGAGCTAAAAGGAAGACACAAAGTCCAGTGGCAAAGCGGCGATCAACCTTTAACTAAAAAAGCTTGTCCAATAAGTGGTTCTGCCGTGAGTGACTTCGTGAACAGCCGCTTCATATCATAAAGAGTGTAAATTTCCTTTGTCCGGCTCGCACAAATCGAAGTAGCGAGCATGAGAAAAAATATTTGCAGCTAAGCTAAGGCCAGAGCCAACCTCAGCGAAAGAGTTTTAAGTCATTTTTCCTATTTGATAAGGTTCTTACCAGGGTTAGCAGCCTTCTCGGCCCCTCTTACGGAATTGCTAAAGAAAAAGGTGACAAAACAAATAGGAAGAGGCCCATCGACAAGCCTTTGCGAAAATAAAGGAGACCTTAGCAAACGCCCCAGTGATGATGCTCCAATAGCAGGAAAAACTAACAATATAGATAGCTTTTGCACATTTTTGTATATATATATACACATACAGAGTTAAAAAAGAGGTCGAAAATGACAACTGAAAAATGGAACTTGTTAGGAATATGTTGTAGTTGATGATAACTTAACATTCAAGCAAAATTGTATAAGTCAAGTTTTGTAACTGTCAACGGATAAGACATTGAAACTCTATTCGTTGACAGGTAGCTCATCAATGGATGAGGTTTTGTAGCATACTGCAATATCTCTATTTATTAGTTGATAGTGTTTTTATTCAGAGTCATGTTGACCATCAATGGATAGGCAGAATAGGGTAGCCAATTGTAAATAAGCTATGCTATGTAATTCTGTCTAAGTGAAAGTGTATCAACGGATGAGAATAGGACTCTATCAACGGATACAACTCAAATCTACTCTATCAACGGATACATCTCAAACTACCATCAACGGATAACTGTGCACAACATCAACGGATAATCATTAACACTTTATCCTATGCTAGCTGGGAATTAGCAGTTGATAAGGACAGGTTTGACTGACAGATCACATAGGTTGATAGTAGGTATAAAAAGCAGTATGGCAGCCATACTTTGGAAACACAGAAGAAAGAAGCATTCCATTTACACAGTACATACAAGAAAGGTGCATGGGACATATCTGTTCACAAGGACAACCTTTCGGCTACATGTGGATTTGGAGTGGAGTAGCAAGTCAACTTGAATTAGATTAAAATTATCTTATTCCTGTAGTACTTGTAAACTTGGGATATATAACCAAGTGTAGCAACTCTTTAGAAACTGAGAAAACAGACTTATTTGCTTAGAGTTTCTTGAATATCCTTAGAAGCAAAGAGTTGTAAAAACAGAAGCTGTGTACATTTGTATCACAGAGTTTTCTTCGAATAAAAGTCTCAGGTAGTACATTTAACCACCTGATTTTTTATGTGTTTGTGAATCATTTCTCATTCAGCAATTATCTCCTTATAGATTTCTGTGGTTTTTATCAGAAATTTATAAATATCAAGAATTGTATTCAACCCCCCCTTCTACAATTATACAAGTGTGTAATCTGGGAATAAAGACATATGAACTAGAAATGGAGCAGGATGAAGAAAATGAGAAGGCCCAAAAGAAAAGTGGGTCAGTTGCACTTGTTGCTAACTTGGAGCAGAAGGAGGAGAAGAGGTCTGAAGCTGCTAAATCTACACCAAACAGGGAGGTTTGTGAAGGTAGAGTAGAATCAAGCAAAAGCAAGGAAAAGGTGTCTGAAGAAATGAGTGTCCTTCAGCAGGATGAATTGGATGAGATAGATGAGCATTTAGCCTTTCTATCTAGGAGATTCTCTAAGCTAAAATTCAGAAGAAACTCTGGGGTGGCTAAGCCATTTAACAAGGATTTTTCCACAAGCAACTATGTGGATAAATCCAAAATTAAATGCTACAATTGTGGAATTGCTGGTCACATGATAAGTGAATGCAGGAAGCCTAGATATGAGAACAAGGGAAAGCCAACTGAAACTGTTGACTACAAGAAGAAATATTTTGATCTTCTCAGACAGAAAGGAAAGGCATTCATGACCCAAGAGTATGATTGGGCTGCTGATGGAAATCATTCTGATGATGATGCTGAGTTTGTCAACCTTGCATTGATGGCTGATTCTGAGTAGGAAGCAAGTTCAGCTAGCAATCAGGTATTTTCTACTAATCTATCTGAGCTCACCAAAGAGGAATGCAATAGTGTTATAGATGATATGTCTACTGAACTATATCACTTGAGAGTTACTCTTAAATCACTTACTAAAGAGAACAATAGGATTAAGGAGACTAATTTGTTTTTAAGTGATAGAAATGCTGCTCTAGAAACTCAATTTCTAGAATTTGAGAAAATGAGAGTTGATTGCAATGATGCTAAAAGTGAACTTGAAGCTGTGTTAAAAAGAGAACTGATTTTAAGAAACCAGCTTGAAAAAGAACAAGGGATAATTGCTAAATTTCAAAGCTGTAGGAATATTTCTCAAAACATAATAGAAGTCCAGGGAATAGAATCATTTGTGAAGGATACCTGGACTCAAAAGAAAAAGGAGCTAGAACCTTGCCTTGAGGATCTAGAGACTATTTCTGAATCAACGGATAGTGATCATCCGTTGACAGATGAACCATCAACGAATGAGAGGTATCCGTCGACTAGCAAAAAGTCTGTTAGTAAGAAGGAACTCAAGAAACTGAATAATCAGTATGGTCCAGTAGCCAAGAACTTTGTTTCTGGTGATTTACTTAACAAAAAGGCTGTTGGTAAATCAGTTAATGAAAAGGTAGAAACTGAGGGTAAAAAGAAAAAGAACAAAAATGGTAAGATATGCATTAACAAGAAAAACAATTATTCTCCTGACAAGTTTGCTCCTAGGAAAATTTGTGGTAATTGCAATAGTGTCAATCACCTATCTTCTAATTACAAGTCTGTTAAAAGGACTCATGTTCATGTACCTCAATCTATGCCAAGTATGCCTGCAATGCCTGGTTTGTATCAGAATGCTAGCTTTTCAAATCCATATATGAACATGCCATATGTGTCTAATCCTTATTTTCAATCTGTGAATATGCCACAAATGTCATGGAGCATTCCTAGCATGGATAATATGTATGCCAATTTTCCACAAATGCATGCATCAAATATTTATGCAAATGGGCATCTGTCAAAACCTATCACTCTAGCATCTACACCTAAAGTGAAGATTGATAAGAATGCAAAACTAAAGGCTAACAAGAAAGGACCCAAGGAAACTTGGGTACCAAAATCAACTTGATTTGTATTTTGGAATGTGTGCAGGGAAATAAAAGGAATCTATGGTACCTAGACAGTGGATGTTCTAGGCATATGACAGGAGATTCAACCTTGCGCACAGAGTTCAAGGAGGCAGCTGGCCCTAGAATTACCTTTGGAGATGACAGCAAAGGATATACTAAGGGATATGGCTTGATTTCAAAGGACAATGTCATCATTGAAGAAGTGGCTTTAGTTGAAGGTTTGAAGCACAATTTGCTGAGTGTCAATCAGATTTGTGACAAAGACTATGAAGTAAAGTTCACTAAAGAAGCCTGTGTTATTTCTGCCAAGGAAAACAACAATGTGGTATTGACAGGCTTTAGAAAAGGAAATGTTTACATAGCTGACTTCAACTCAGTATGCTCATAATCCATTACTTGTCTCTTCAGCAAAGCAAGCAAGGATGAGAGTTGGCTATGGCATAAAAAGCTGTCACATTTGAATTTTAAAGTTATGAATGATTTGGTAAGAAAGGATCTTGCTAGAGGAATCCCTCAATTGGAGTTCATCAAGGATTGCTAGAGGATCTTGCCTGCCAATTAGGGAAACAAAAGAAATCATCCTTCAAGAGCAAGACAGAGTCATCCATTGTTAAGCCCCTTCAATTGCTGCATATGGACTTATTTTGTCCAGTAAATGTCATGTCCATTTCAAAGAAGAAATACTGTCTGGTGATTGTAGATGATTTTTCTAAGTTTACATGGACTTTCTTTCTGCACTCCAAATATTGTGCAAGTGAAATCATCATCAATCATCTCAGACTAGTAAAAAATGGTTCTAAAGTAAAAGTGCAAAGAATCAGGAGTGACAATGGCACTGAATTCAAAAATTCCACAATGAAGATTTTCTGTGAAGGGAATGGAATTGTCCATGAGTTTTCTGATGCTAGAACACCTCAACAAAATGGGGTTGTTGAAAGGAAAAATAGAACTCTCATTGAAGCAGCTAGAACAATGATAAGTGAATCAAGATTGCCAACATATTTCTGGACCAAAGCTGTCAACACTGCCTGTTTCACTCAGAATATTTCCTTGGTCAATCAAGCTAGAGGAATGACTCCTTATCAGTTATTCACCAACAAGAAACCAACATTAGCTTTTCTTCATGTCTTTGGATGTAAGTGTTTTGTGTTAAGAAATCATGGAGATAACTTGGGCAAATTTGAAGCAAAGGCAGATGAAGCTATTTTTGTTGGATATGCAACAGGGAAAGCCTATAAAGTCTACAATCTAAGAATCAACATTGTTATGGAATCTGTACATGTTGTATTTGATGATCAAAATATTCTAGGTCTAAATGATGAAGGCTTCCATAAAGAATTGAGATTTGAGAATGAGGTAGAAGGTAGAATGTACATTGATGATGATGAGGAAAATGAAGATCATGGCCATAGAAATTCACCTAGAGTTGTTGGACCAACTAGAAGTGATGCTAACACTGGAAATGAAGCATCCGTTGACAGTCATACTGGAGCATCAGATGCATCCGTTGACAGGCATTCTTATGCATCCGTCGACAGGCAAAATGGAGCATCCGTTGATAGACAAAATGATGCATCCGTTGACAGTCAACTTCATAATTCCGCAGGGACAACAAACTCAGGGGGAGTTTCTCAAAGTCAAAACTCAATATCCAATTAACAAGATCATGCTCACTTAGATGAAGCAACCTCATCTAGATCAAACATTCCACCTTCAAGAAAATGGACCAGAGATCACCCTTTTGAGTTAATCATTGGTGACTCAAACTCAAGAGTCCAAACTAGGAGGGCCACACAAGAAGATTGTCTATACAGTAGTTTCCTGTCTCAAGAGGAACCTAAGAAAGTGGAAGATGCCCTTCTAGATCCAGATTGGGTCTTAGCAATGCAAGAAGAGCTAAACCAATTTGAGAGAAATAAAGTATGGAAGCTTGTGCCCAAACCTGATGATAGAGGTGTCATAGGTACCAAATGGGTTCTCAAGAATAAGACTGATGAAAATGGCATAATTGTGAGGAATAAAGCTAGATTAGTGGCAAAGGGCTATTCTCAATAAGAAGGGATAGATTTTGATGAAAATTTTGCTCCAGTGGCAAGACTTGAGGCAATTAGAATTTTCCTAGCCTATGCAGCACATGCCAATTTCAAAGTCTATCAGATGGATGTCAAAAGTGCCTTTCTAAATGGGGAACTGGAAGAAGAGGTATATGTCCATCAACCTCCTGGCTTTGAAGATCCAGAATTTCCAGAATATGTATATCTTCTCTTGAAAGCACTTTATGGTTTGAAGCAAGCACCAAGAGCCTGGTATGACACTTTATCTCAATTTCTTTTGGAGAATCACTTCACTAGAGGTACAGTAGATAAAACCTTATTTCATAGAAATGTCAATGGTTCTTCAATACTTGTTCAAATCTATGTAGATGATATTATTTTTGGGTCTACAGATGAGAAGCTTTGCAAAAGGTTTGCAAAACTTATGCAAAGTAGGTATGAAATGAGCATGATGGGTGAATTAACTTACTTTCTTGGTTTACAAGTAAAGCAAGTTAATGAGGGAATTTTCATAAGTCAAACAAAATATATTTATGATCTTTTAAAGAAATTTGACTTAATGGATTGTGCCTCTGCAAAAACACCTATGGCCACTGCAACTAAGCTTGAGTTGAATACTAAGGAAAAATCTGTGGACATCTCAAGCTATAGAGGCATGGTAGGCTCACTTCTATATCTAACAGCTAGTAGACCTGATATAATGTTTTCCACTTGTCTTTGTGCTAGATTTCAAGCTGACCCTAGAGAATCTCACTTGATTGCTATTAAGAGAATTTTCAGGTATCTCAAGGGAACACCAAACCTTGGTATTTGGTACCCAAGAGATTCTGGCTTTGATCTAATTGGCTATTCAGATGTAGACTATGCAAGTTGCAGAATTGATAGGAAAATTACTACAGGCTCCTGTCAATTTCTAGGGAACAGGCTTGTGTCATGGTTCAGTAAGAAACAGAACTCAGTCTCCACTTCTACAGCTGAAGCTGAGTACATTGCTGCTGGAAGTTGTTGTGCACAAATTCTTTGGATGAAAAATCAACTTATTGACTATGGTCTTAAAGTTGAGAAGATCCCAATTTTCTGTGACAACACTAGTGCTATTGCCATCACAGAGAATCCAGTGCAACATTCGAGAACCAAGCATATTGACATCAAATACCACTTCATTAGAGAGCATGTGATGAATGGTACAGTAGAAATGCACTTTGTGCCAAGTGAAATACAGCTTGCAGATATCTTCACCAAGCCTCTTGATGAATCTTCATTCACAAGGTTGGTAGGTGAACTAGGTATGCTTAATTTTTCATAATTCCTAGTGATATCTAATTATACTGTATTGCAGCTAGAAATGTGTTTTGATTTACTTGAGAATTAAAAATTCTCAAAAAACTTTTAGCAAAAATTTTGTTTAAGGCAAAATTTTCTTATCAACGGATATCCTTTTATCCGTTGGTAGTATAAACACATTACTAGATTTTCGTATGTCAACGGATAACAGGTTGTCCACGTCATCGATGGATAAACTGTTTTCTCAACCGTCCATTCTTTATCCGTTGATATACATATTTTTTTTATATAGCCGTTGGTAAACGTATATATTTAGTCACGGCTGTACTTCTTTTCTTTTCATTTATTATCTGACAGTTACTTTTGTCCAATGGAGTAATTACTTTTAATTATTTTATTTTTAATTCTCGAAAAATATAAAAGGCTGTCTTGTGCTCTCACATCTCACTTTTATTCATTTTCAAGAATCTCATAAGTTAACTGCATCTTCTTCACTAAAACTCTCTGCAACAAAAGTTCAAACACTTCAATGGCGCCTATTGTTAAGATGATGTCTTCCACTGGGTTTACCTATGAGAAGAACAATTTCGCAGCCTTTGTTGATACAGTTAACGCTCCAGAAGCATATCACACCATGATGAATTTCGTGAAGAAATGCAAACTGTCATATGCTATGACTACCACCACACCCCTCATCCATGAAGTAATTGAGGAAATGTGGACATCGGCTGAATTTAATGGTACTGATGAAACTATCTCTTTTTCTCTTAAGGGTAAAAATTATGTGGCTAATTCTGATGTCTTTATTGCATGTTTAAAATTACCTGAAAATAATTGTTCATCATCACCAACCGATGCTGAAATAGTTACCATGCTAAACTCAAGTGGATATGCATTTAGTACTGACAATTTAGGCAAAATTGTTAGGAAGGGTATGGTTAAAGAATGGAGTTATCTGTGTGATGCTTTCATTAAAACTTTTTCTGGTAAAATTAGTAATTTTGATGCTGTTACTAAATCCATGCTAGTGATGCTTTGTATGCTTTTAACTGATAAATACTACAACTTTGGCACACTAGTAATGTATGAAATAGCAACTAAATTAGGCAACAAAGAAACTAGGGGCAAAAATATCTACTTTGCTAGATTTTTGATGCTCTTAGGCCTGCATATGTCAGAGAATGAGCTATCCCTCTCTAACCTGGATAGCAAGTTCAGTTGTTTTGTACAGGAGAAGAGAGTCCTCAGTGACTTGATTCGAATGAATCTGAATGGAGGAGTACAATTGGTTTATCCACCAATTGTTCAGGTAGCTTCTAATCTTATTACTCCTATCTCTACCCAAATTTCTTTGCCTTCCAATGTCACAATGGAGTCTGTAGTTGTGACCAAACAGGCTCCTACCCAAGTGACTAAATCCAAAGTCTCAAAACCACAATCTAAAAGACAAACCTCAGGTGTCTCTCAAAAGGCACCTGTTGCAAAAACTACCAAAACTCTTGAGGTGAGTGTGAAGGTGGTAGTGAGTGGTGAGGGACAGGGTGAACATCAAAGAAGCCCTAAGGATAAGGAAAGTGAGGCAAGTGCAACCAACATTTCAGTCTCTCAAAAGACTGTTAATGAACCTTCAAGCCAAACTCTAGTTACATCCTCTCAACAGGGTGTGACTACTGATTTAAGTTCCACTCCAGGAACACTGCACAAAAGGGCAAGAGACACGGATAGCCCTCATTCAAAAACCTATGGTAGAAGAGTCAAATCCAAAACCATTGGGGAATCACAGGGTATACACACAGTACAGCAAACTATACCTTCTCAAATTCAGTTTGATGTGACTTCAATAAATGTGGAGTCACAGCCCCTTGATCTTAACCTTCAAATCGATACACATTTTAATCCATCATCACCAACTCCATATCTGGATGTGGATATGATATCTACATCAATTCCTGATTCTCCATCTTTAAAATTCTTGGAGAAGTCCTACTCAACAATTGGTGGTCATCATCTTTTAGATGATTTGTTGGGCCATCAATCTTCCATTCCTGAATACACTATCTATGGCCTCTTCCTTAAAATCAATCACCACAGATTCAGTATTGGTTTTCACTTCAACGGATACTCTTTTTCCTTCATCAACGGATATCCTTCATCCGTTGACAAGTGTTTCTCCATCAACGGATGTGTCTACAACTAATCATCCGTTGACAGCAATAACTACTACATCAACGGATACATTTTATCCGTTGACAACTCTCTCTACCACTACAAAATGTGACATTCCCATGTCAACTATAGAGGAGTTTGTAGTAGTTGAAACACTTTTAGGAATGAGGGAAGGGAGTGAGAGGCTGCCTTGTGAGCAGGCAAAAGGAGAGGTAAATACAGAGAGGCTGGCCATTTCTTCAGGTCAGGCAAAAGGAGAGCAAGAGAGTTGCACCTTAGTAGGTGCAGGTGAGGGTGTGAGAGGTGTGAGCCAGGGGGAGCCCCTGATGCAAGAAAAGAGAGATGAGAGGAGAGAAGGGACTACAGGAGAACTAAGGCAGGAAGATTCAGCCATTGCTAGTGAATTAATGGAGGTTAATGAAGCCTTTAAGGAGATGGAATTTCGACAAGAATATCAGTAAATTATTGACTCCATCTCTTTGGATCCTGAAACCTTTACTCATCCTGTTTCCGCCTATCAAGTCATGGCACAACAGGGCATTGTGGAGGCAGAGGAGGCAATGCACCTAGTGCACACCTCTCAATCTCTATAAAGAGCAAAGGAAGCTTTGACAGCTCTGCCTTCAGATGCTGAAAGTGAAGAATTTGGAAGTGATGACAGTCAAAGTTCAGATGATGAAGAAATCAATGAGGAGGAGACTCCAAAATGGATGTTTTCCAATGCCACTGAGCTTGGGGATCTCAATGTGGAAATCATGAAGCAATATCAATCTGCTAAGGCTGAGCACCAAACTGCAGAACCACAGAGAAAGACTGTTCTTGAGCAGGTTATGGCCTCACTGAAATTGCAAAAGATGCAAACAGTTATTCAAAGAACACAACAGGAGGAGGTCAAAACTGCAATTAGAGATATGAAGATAGAACTAGATTCCAGGATTGAGGCACTAGCTCCTGCTACCACTCAGAAGCTGCTTACTAGCAAACTTCTCAAAGAAGATAGCCTGGCTAAGTCTGTTCAGCATCTTTCCTCTAGAGTTGATAGTATGGAATCTCAAATGCAAACTATCATTGCCAATCAATCAAAACAAACTCAACTACTGGAAATGCTACTTGCAGCTTCACCCCTAACCCTTGATGCTAACAAAAAGGGGGAGAAAAAGGGAACAAGCAAAGAAGAGGCTGCAACATCTGGTCAAATTCTAGCTACCAGTAGTAAGATAGCACAGATTGAGGGGGAGCAACAGCCAATTATAGTGGTCAATCCAACAGATTTTGAAATAAAGGCTTCCCTTGTGAAGAACCAAGTGGCTTTGCCTGAGAGTCAAAGTTTAGAAGAAATTTCAGATGGTGAAAGGCAAGCCAGAATAGAAGCTTTGGAAAAGATCAACAAGGAGACTAATGAAAGAATTCTAAAGACAGAGAGGATGATCAATGAATCAATTGCATCATCTCTGTTTCTTAATGCTCAATCTTCTACTCCAACAATATCAACCTCAATCATGAAGGTGCTCACTCTAGAGATTGTGGCTCCTACATTCTATGATGCTGAGCCATCATATGTCAAAAAACCAGAGTCTACTCACCACCAAAGGAAAATGAGAAGAACAAGCTTCAATTGGACTACCCATTTCCCAAGGATGATGAAGAGAAGCTAATGGGAGATGCAATCATAACATTCAAAGAAAGGACAAGTAATAATGTAAGAGATTGGATGGCTGTAATTATAAGGAATTGAAAAGTATTTTATATATCCAACAGCCATCCTAGATTTGTGGAATCTAAAAGAGAAGAAGTCTCCAGAATCCAAAGAGAAGCTCATCCAAGTGAAGAAAATCAACATGAAAACTCAGATGAGAAGCAAGCCAGGCTGGCTCAAGAGTTAATGGATGAGGTAGAGGATGAAATGAGGGAACCTGAGGAAGTCTCCAAATCCAAACCTAAGAGAATGAAAGCTAAAACCAAAAGGGTTCTTTCTCCAGAACCCTCTACAGAAAAAGAAACTACTGGCTCATCAGTATCTATATCTGCAACAGTAATCAACCCAACTGTGAACTTTCATGGTGACCCCATAATTCCTAAAGAAGAACCAATGAATTTTGATTCAATTGAAGTTCCTTCAATCTTGCTGAATCCAAAACAGAAGAAAAGAGCTCCAAGGAAGCAACTTTCAAAGGGACCAGTTCAAGTTGCTAGGGTACCTGCTATTGTCAAACAGCAAATCTTGGAAAACAAAGAAGACTTTATCTATCAGGCAGAAATTGAAGAATACTCTGGCATGAATCTATATTTGGATAAATTATCAGAAGTGAGAGGAATTGACAAGTTCAAGCATCTGCCTGAGAGATTAGTGTTTGTCTACAAGGGAGGAAATCAGAGGACATGGCCATTACAGAAGGTTCTTGGAGAGAATTATTACACATTGACCAAAGTGTTCTCAGCATTCAAGAGACACACAGGGTTCTCTGAGACAGCTAGAAGGGAGATAATGAGCAGAATAGAAGAAATAAGGAGAGAATGGAACTCACCCTCAAGTTTACCAAAGAAAATGAAGATCCCATATAATGGACAGAAAATCCACATTCAACCCTTTTGGATGATGGAGTTCAGGGATGAAGAGGGCACTAGGAGATTCTTCAGGTTAGAAGACCAACTGTCAAAGGCTAGTTCTGAATACCTAAGATGGTTACAACTAAAGCTAAATCCAAAAGTTGTTGAAGAAGATGTCTTCTATAGGCAACTTCAAGTGCAAATTGAGTCCAACTCTGCCAAGGAAGGAAAGTCAAGGGTGCAGCCAACCAGAGAGAGGAAACATCACTAATTTGCTCAATCTAAAAGAGCACCTCTCTTATAAGTTTCTTAAAGCTTTCTGATTTTAATTTTTGTAGCTTAATACAATGTTTGCATACTTTAGTATATATATCTTTAGGAATGTTTTGTTATCATGAAGGTTCTGAATTTTTGCTTTACTGCCATCAAGTATAAATTAGGGGAGATTGTTAGGAATATGTTGTAGTTGATGATAACTTAACATTCAAGCAAAATTGTATAAGTCAAGTTTTGTAATTGTAAACGGATAAGACATTGAAACTCTATTCGTTGACAGGTAGCTCATCAACGGATGAGGTTTTGTAGCATACTGCAATTTCTCTATTTATCAGTTGATAGTGTTTTTATTCAGAGTCATGTTGACCATCAATGGATAGGCAGAATAGGGTAGCCAATTGTAAATAAGCTATGCTATGTAATTCTGTCTAAGTGAAAGTGTATCAATGGATGAGAAAAGGACTCTATCAACGGATACAACTCAAATCTACTCTATCAACGGATACAGCTCAAACTACCATCAACGGATAACTGTGCACAACATCAACGGATAATCATTAACACTTTATCCTATGCTAGCTGGGAATTAGCAGTTGATAAGGACAGGTTTGACTGACAGATCACATGGGTTGATAGTAGGTATAAAAAGCAGTATGGCAGCCATAATTTGGAAACACAGAAGAAAGAAGCATTCCATTTACACAGTACATACAAGAAAGGTGCATGGGACATATCTGTTCACAAGGACAACCTTTCGGCTACATGTGGATTTGGAGTGGAGTAGCAAGTCAACTTGAATTAGATTAAAATTATCTTATTCCTGTAGTACTTGTAAACTTGGGATATATAACCAAGTGTAGCAACTCTTTAGAAACTGAGAAAACAGACTTATTTGCTTAGGGTTTCTTGAATATCCTTAGAAGCAAAGAGTTGTAAAAATAGAAGCTGTGTACATTTGTATCACAGAGTTTTCTTCGAATAAAAGTCTCAGGTGGTACATTTAACCACCTGATTTTTTATGTGTTTGTGAATCATTTCTCATTCAGCAATTATCTCCTTATAGATTTCTCTGGTTTTTATCAGAAATTTATAAATATCAAGAATTGTATTCAACCCCCCCTTCTACAATTATACAAGTGTGTAATCTGGGAATAACAGAACTTGCAATCAGAAATTCAGTTGCATGTGGTTGCATTCAGTTGCATAAGAAAAAAAGAGGTCGAAAATAACAACTGAAAAATGGAACTTTCTTATGCAACTGAATGCAACCACATGCAACTAAATTTCTGATTGCAAGTTCATGCAACCATATCCAACAGAATGCAACTTTCGTTTTTCAGTTGCATTCAGTTGAATATGGCTCCTGGCGGGGCTTGCAACCCAAATCTACCAAAATCACTGAACCTTAAAAAAAAAGTTGAATATGGTTGCATTCAGCTGCATGTGGTTACATTCAATTGAATATGGCTCCTGGCGGGGCCTTGCAACCCAAATCCACCAAAATCACCCCACCTTTAAAAAAAATCGATGAACAGTGACCAGCCACGTGGCAGGTCACTGTTCATCCGAATTATTTTTTAAAAAAAGTTTTTAAAAAATATATAAAATTGGGTTGGAGAAAGAAAGATAGTATTTTTGCAATTAAGAAAGTATAAGATAGTGTATTTGCAATGAATTTGAAAAGATAGTATTTTTGCAAAACAAACTAGAAAAGTTAGTATTCTTGACAAATTCTCTTTTAATTTTTATATTGTGTAATGATGTCGATGTAATTATTGTTTAATTATACTGTAAATAATTAAAATTAAATATTTTAACATTTTATTAAAGAGAAAAATGGACCTGAGGATGACCTCAGGTAACTCCCCTGAGGTTATAACATATTCCTATATAATTTTAATGACACTTTGGCAAATACAAAAACTTACTCTTGAATTTACAAATTCACCCTTATGTATTTATATGGGGATTTCTTATAAACTCAGGTAGTCTACCTGAGAATGACCTCAGGTGCATGATTCTCTTTATTAAATAACAAAAAAATATTTTACCAAGTAAAGTATTTGAAATAGTACTTTCATTCAATTATTAAACTCTCTCTTCTCTCTCCTCTAACAAATCTCATCGGCTTCTCCTCCTCCGGGGGTTGCTCCACCACATGTCGGAGGTCTTATTACCTATTTCTTTCTATTTACTTTTATCCTTTTTAATCCCTAGATCTAATACCTCACCCTATTTTTGGGGTTTCCGGTTTAAATCCTTCTTCGATTTAGCAGCTTTACTTCGATTTTCTCAGATTGAAGCTTGGATGACACTCTTTTCCCCTTAAAATTTTCCCTTAGGGTTTTTGGGGTTTTTAATGAGGTCATTCTTTGGCTATATCTTAGTAAGGAGATCGATTACCCTTTGCTTGTGGTTTGATTTATTAGATCTAGAGATGTTTTATTTCGGTTCTTCAAATCAAGGCAATGGTTTTTTCGGGCTTAGCAGCTAGAGGAGGTTAGTTGTAGAGTTATTGTTCTGTGGCACTACAGCCCGTCGAATCTTGTTTGCAGCAGCGTCTCTCTCCCGATCTGTTTCCTCTTCCTCCTTTTGTGGGTTGGTTTCTGGGGGATTAGGTTTTAGATGCGGTCCGGGTTGATTGTTGATGGTGGTTCTAACGGGTTGGTCTTGAGGATGGCAGATCGGCGGCTATTGCAGGGTTTCTGCAGTGAATCGGGGTTTCTAACGGTGGGGCTCGATGAGTGCAGATTCAGAGCCGATGGTTGGGTTTCTTATAGTAGGGTTTTCGTAGCGGTGCTGCTTAATTGTAGTGTTATCTTCTTCTATTGAGATGCTGGGTTGAATGGATTGTTGAACTGGCTAGTCGGTTTTGGGGTCCATTTTTGGCTCACTCAGCGGGGTTAGGTGGTTAGATTGTCTGGATCGGATTGCAAATCGGTATCTGGCACAGTATCCGCAGAGGTTATAAGCTGTGGGTTTTCATCAATATGGTTTTGGTGGGGTTTTGTGGCCTATAATCTGCTGCATTATTTATTGGTTTCAAGTCGAAGTGGTTTTCTTTGCTCCTTATAAATCCTGGCTTAGGAGTCCTTTTGCTCAGCTTCTTACTTCAGTGGTTAAATGTGGAGGTTTTTGTTCGATGTGGAGGTTGTGGCGATTTAAAGACTTTCCGTTCTAGTCGGGACGGGTTCAGTGGTCCACCATTTATTTGTGTGATTTCATTCCGTCAGGGCTTACATGTTGAGTGATCAAGTCGTCCCATGTTTTTTCTCATCTCTTGTCGCCATATTAATGGTACTTGGAAACCTTGTCCAGTGGTTGTTGTTTGCACTAAATCACGCAAGCGTACGTGGTCACAACTAATATATGAATAAGTCAAGTTCGTTCCCACAGAGATCTGGTTTTTAATTCAGTTTAGTACGTATGCAACAATGTATGATTATTATTCACTGCTAAGACAAATAACAATTTTGGGTTTAATAAACTAAATTAACTAAGAATTAAATTAACAAGCTAAGAATTAACTAACTAACGAGAATTGGAATCGAATTACTTCTGCAAGAGAAAACATGGAATCCTAACTTCCTTAAATACTTTGCTTAGATCTGACGCCTTTAATCACTGTATGCAATAGTTATGATATCTGATCGGACAACACGAAACAAGTACACGCTACCTCTCAGTATACAAATACCAAACTAAACATACATCCACAAAAGAGATAGAAGATGAATAGACACCAATTATGCTTAGACCCTATATGTCTATAGAATTTGAAAACATAACGGTTGAAGAACAAGTTATCCATAAAGATCACACAAGGCAATATAAGTATTCTCATCTCATACTACGAATCATGTTGATAAACAATCATGAACCTATGCTAGCATGGCAAGTTCTAAATCTCAAGATCCACTTTCACTTCACAAGAGATTAACAAATTAGATGTTAGCTACGCATCTAACAATTAAGCATAACCATACGAGGATATCAGATATACATCACACATAGATCTTTAAAGCATCAAGATACTAAAGCTCCATAAATAAATCCGTTAGAATCCCATGACAACGATTAGTTCATAATTGAACATCTCGTCATCATGGGATCTGATGAAACCATGATAAAAACAAAGTATGAAAAGATACAAATAAACCTAAGTAATTGATATGTAATGGTCCTCCTAATTACAATGGTAGAATGTGTTTATATAGGCTCTAGATTTCTTGCCCAGCAAAAAATTACCTTCTATTACAATTAGATTCAATTAAGGTACTAAAAACTGCCCAAAATACAATTAGAACTTAAAAAGGGCAAAACAGTAATTTCCCTGCTCCCATCAGTCTGCATGTCGTGCTTCCTGCTCTCACCACGCGCAACCTGCTCGTGTAAGACCTTTCCCATGTTATAGAAAATCTCCCAAGCTTCGCGTGGACAGTAAGATCGCTGAAAACGGACTTATAGAACTCCAGATATGGCCAAAACAGTGTAGACTGCGCAACCTTCCCGGAAAATCCGAATTTTAATCAATTTAACCTCCAAAAACGACAGAAGCATCCACCATAATCGACATTCTTGCTAACCTGCACAACTACACAAAACACATCAAAACTACAACAAACTTGAGTCCAAGACAATCAATTTAAGCCGATATAGAATGCTCCAAGTGGATATAAAATCCACTTATCACACCCCCAAACTTGTTGAGTATCCATGTAAGTTCATGTTAGTTGCATTTTCATGGCACGCATATTTCATGATCCCTTAGGACGAGCAGATTCTGATTGGTAGGTAGGTGTCCAATTGAGTGTGGTAATGATGAGTAGAGGGTTGATTTATAGTTCCTATGAAATTGACTTGCATGTTACGGAAACACAATAATTTCACAGTCTCATTGGGTGCTTTTGGGCTAGGTTAGGGTCATGCTTGTTTGGATGTTTTGAGATTTAATCACTTGATTATATTTAGAATTTTCGTTATTCCCTTGATGGCGTAGGAGCACTAAAGTCTAAGTTTGGGGGAAACCAGGGATTTTATGCTAGTTGTAATTATTTGTCAAATAATGGCTAGGTGTCAAATGGCTAGTAGCCGGCTCATATTTATATGAGTAGTCTAGGGTTGGAAATGAGAATGCTCATTCCAGATTGCATGAAAAAAAAATCTGAAAAAAAAAGATGAAAAAAAAAAGAAAAAGAAAAAAAAAGTCAATAGTTCAATTGTTAAATGCAAAATTAACCACGAGTGAGCTCTTTAATACTCGAGTAATTAAGTCTGAGGGGACTTAGTCCTAGTAACCTGAAGCCCTTGTGGTTTGGGATTGCTGACCTAACACTCGCTACATGGGTATTATTGTATAAGCCTTTTGGGGTCTCATCCATTGCACGGTTAAATAAGCATGCGTTATTGTATATAGTATTATGTGTCGTAGTGTAGTAATAAAGCATGAATTCTTGGCTAACTTGAATGAAGATGGAGGTGTTTCTAAGTTATGAAGTGTCTACAGTCTATTTTATTTATAAACCTGTGATTGTCTTGGCGAAGAATAGGTACGATTTTGACCTAGTGTTGGGAGTATTTCTGATGAGCATCGCACACACGCAGGTTTCTGTCATGTATTGTTAGTATACGGGGACTTAGTCGAGCTCTATTTGGATTTAGTTGCATTCTTTGAGATATTTGCTTGCTAGTTGGTTTTGGTTAGTTTAAAGGGGATCCTTGTATTTTCATTTAGTTGCATTCATGCATTGTTTTTGCATTGTTTAGTTAGATGGATTTTGTGGGTACATTCGCTATAGGCCCTCACGAGACCTTACTCGTCCACTAGGGCTGCCTAGGGGTTTAAAGGGCTTGTTGCATATGCCAAATGCAACCGTGATCACCTACGGAAGTGGTACTAATTAGTTAGTTGTAATTGTTTATGCTTGAGGACAAGCATCGGTTTAAGTTTGGGGGTGTGATAAGTGGATTTTATATCCACTTGGAGCATTCTATATCGGCTTAAATTGATTGTTTTGGACTCAAGTTTGTTATAGTTTTGATGTGTTTTGTGTAGTTGTGCAGGTTAGCAAGAATGTCGATTAAGGTGGATGCTTCAGTCGTTTTTGGAGGTTAAATTGATTAAAATTCGGATTTTCTGGGACTGTTGCGTAGTCTACACTGTTTTGGCCATATCTAGAGTTCTATAAGTCCGTTTTCAGCGATCTTACTGTCCACGCGAAGCTTCGGAGATTTTCTACAACATGGGACAGGTCTTACACGAGCAGGTTGCGCGTGGTGAGATCAGGAAGCACGACAAGCAGACTGATGGCAGCAGGGAAATTACTGTTTTGCCCTTTTTAAGTTCTAATTGTATTTTGGGCAGTTTTTAGTACCTTAATCGAATTCTAATTGTAATAGAAGGTAATTTCTTTCTGGGCAAAAAATCTAGAGCCTATATAAACATATTCTACCGTTGTAATTAGGAGGACCATTACATATCAATTACTTAGGTTTATTTGTATCTTTTCATACTTTGTTTTTATCATGGTTTCATCAGATCCCATGATGACGAGCGGTTCGATTATGAACTAATCGTTGTCATGGGATTCTAACGAATTTATTTATGGAGCTTTAGTATCTTGATGCTTTAGAGATCTGTGTGTGATGTATATTTGATATCCTCGTATGGTTATGCTTAATTGTTAGATGCGTAACTAATAACTAATCTGTTAATCACTTGTGAAGTGAAAGTGGATCTTGAGATTTAGAACTTGCCATGCTAGCATAGGTTCAGGATTGTTTATCAACATGATTCGTAGTATGAGATGAGAATACTTATATTGCCCTATGTGATCTTTATGGATAACTTGTTCTTCAACCGTTATGTTTTCAAATCTTATAGAGAGATATAGGGTCTAAGCATAATTGGTGTCTATTCATCTTCTATCTCTTTTGTGGATGTATGTTTAGTTTGGTATTCGTATACTGAGAAGTAGCGTGTACTTGTTTCGTGTTGTCCGATCAGATATCATAACCATTGCATATAGTGATTAAAGGCGTCAGATCTAAGCAAAGTATTTAATGAAGTTAGGATTCCATGTTTTCTCTTGCAGAAGTAATTCGATTCCAATTCTCGTTAGTTAGTTAATTCTTAGTTTGTTAGTTTACTTAAAAACTTGTTTGCACTAAATCACGCAAGCGTACGTGGTCACAAGTAATATATGAATAAGTCAAGTTCGTTCCCACAGAGATCTGGTTTTTAATTCAGTTTAGTACCTATGCAACAATGTATGATTATTATTCACTGCTAAGACAAATAACAATTTTGGGTTTAATAAACTAAATTAACTAAGAATTAAATTAACAAGCTAAGAATTAACTAACTAACGAGAATTGGAATCGAATTACTTCTGCAAGAGAAAACATGGAATCCTAGCTTCATTAAATACTTTGCTTAGATCTGACGCCTTTAATCACTATATGCAATGGTTATGATATCTGATCAGACAACACGAAACAAGTACACGCTACTAATTACAACTAACTAATTAGTACCACTTCCGTAGGTGATCACGGTTGCATTTGGCATATGCAACAAGCCCTTTAAACCCCTAGGCAGCCCTAGTGGACGAGTAAGGTCTCGTGAGGGCCTATAGCGAATGTACCCACAAAATCCATGTAACTTAATGCAATGCAATGCATGAATGCAACTAAATGAAAATGCAAGGATCCCCTTTAAACTAACCAAAACCAACTAGCAAGCAAATATCTCAAAGAATGCAACTAAATCCAAATAGAGCTCGACTAAGACCCCGTATACTAACAATACATGAACAGAAACCTGCGTGTGTGCGATGCTCATCAGAAATACTCCCAACACTAGGCCAAAAATCATACCTATTCTTCGCCAAGACAATCACAGGTTTATAAATAGAATAGACTGTAGACACTTCATAACTTAGAAACACATCCATCCTCATTCAAGTTAGCCAGGAATTCATGCTTTATTACTACACTACGACACATAATACTATATACAATACGCATGCTTATTTAACCGTGCAATGAATGAGACCCCCAAAAGGCTTATACAATAATACCCATGTAGCGAGTGTTAGGTCAGCAATCCCAAACCACAAGGGCTTTAGGTTACTAGGACTAAGTCCCCTCAGACTTAATTACTCGAGTATTAAAGAGCTCACTCGTGGCTAATTTTGCATTTGACAATTGAGCTTTTGACTTTTTTTTTCTGATTTTTTTTTCTTATATATATGCAATCTGGAATGAGAATTCTCAATTCCAACCCTAGACTACTCATATAAATATGAGCCGGCTACTAGCCATTTGACACCTAGCCATTATTTGACAAATAATTACAACTAGCATGAAATCCCTGGTTTCCCCCAAACTTAGACTTTAGTGCTCCTACGCCATCAAGGGAATAACGAAAATTCTAAATATAATCAAGTGATTAAATCTCAAAACATCCAAACAAGCATGACCCTAACCTAGCCCAAAAGCACCCAATGAGACTGTGTAATTATTGTGTTTCCGTAACATGCAAGTCAATTTCATAGGAACTATAAATCAACCATCTACTCATCATTACTACACTCAATTAGACACCTACCTACCAATCAGAATCAGCTCGTCCTAAGGGATCATGAAATATGCATGCCATGAAAATGCAACTAACATGAACTCACATGGTATACGCACATAAAAACAGAATGTCCTATATGAAACAAACATAGATAACACGAACATATATGCATAATTTACTACTACTAATATGCAAAGCATGAAATCCTACATGAACACATAATACAACAACTACTAATACCCCAAACCACCCCCAAACTTAAAATATTCAATGTCTGCATTGAATGGAAGTAAATACGAGGGATAGCAGAAAACATACCTACACGGCGCCTTACATATCCTCCCCCATCGCAACTCAACATGCTTGTTCGGCAAAAATCCCCTTTCTGTAGCAATTGGCCTCAACAACAACCGATTAAATTCAACCTCCGCATCCGGAGAAGAAAATCTCACAACACTAGCAACACCTCTCCCACGCTTAGAAGCCATAAGAATCAATACCCAACTCATAAGAAGTTCAACCAATAATCACCATGCAATATCACACCAAAAATAGGCCAAAAACCAAGAATAATACAAAATCCCCAATTTACAAGAACACAAATTCGTAATAAAAATAAGATTAGAAAAAAAAATTACCCAATACGAATTGGAGAGGTGAACTTGCAATTAATTCCTCTTTAGAATTGAATTTTTAGAGATTTAAAGAAGTAGAAGAGGAATTGGATTTGTATTTATAGGTGGGTATATATATAAGATGATGTGGAGGGTTGTAAAAAAAATTAGAGTACAGGAGAGATTTAGGAGGTTTGAAATTGATCTAGAATAGAAATACGAATTAGGGATTGAAGGAATTTGAGTTAGGATAGAATTTGGGGAATTTTTTGTAGGTTAAAACACCAAAAATCGGGCAGAAAAAAAAAACTGGAGGCTGTAACGCATGCGTAACCTGCGTTACAGGTGCGCAGCGTGTGGAATGGGCAGACACGCAGGCGCAACCTGCGCGGGAGACAGAAACGTAGGCGCAGCCTGCGTTACACAGGTGTAGCCTGCTCAAAAAATGACCTGTTTCGTTTTTTTTTTTTGCATACAACACTCAATTTTATTTTTATTTTGTTTTTCCTACACTAATGCGTGGGTTGCCTCCCACGAAGCGCTCCTTTAACGTCAATAACTTGACGTTACTTCAAAGCCTCCATTATGGATGATAATAGTTTGCCTGTTCCTCTCTTCGTGAGACTTCATCGTCATCACGGCGACACACTTTCTGCCCCTTCTCCTCGTTTGGCTTATTCGTGTAACAACTATGTCCTATTCCAATGCCTTCATCTGTTGACCTAAAATCTGTCAATTTGTAGAACAACACACACTCGCGGGCTTCGCTTGAATATAATGGAGGAGGGTAAATGTAAGTTGCTGAAGCCTTTGGTTCCTCAAAGAGAACTTCCTCCATTGGCTCTAATGCGCTACCTTCATCTTTAAACTCTGAGACAAGTAGAAGACCTGCATCTTTCCCATATACTTCAGCCTCTTGGTACGCACATACCAATTTTTGAAATTTGTGCAGCTCATCAGTGTCTGTCCCAAATAGTGCCCTTTCCAAATCATCCACCATCCTAACATGATCAAATTCCTCACATGGCTTGCGAATGCTCACCTCACCTTGGAATTTGTCTTCCTCAATTAAGCATACAGTACCTTGCTCCAAGTCACCGTTCTTTTCTGGAATTACCTCTAGTATGAATTGTTGTTTCTCTTGTTCCACAGCACTCACAACTCGAGCAACTAGTATCTCCAAAGATTTGAGAGACTCCTCATTACTCTTTGTAAGCATCCTAATCTCCTCCATAACATCAACCTCATCTGACTGAAAAGTAGGAGTAGGTTGCTGATGTTGAAACTCTTCACTACCAAAGAAATATGACATATTTGGAACATCTTGCTGGTACTGTTGAGGATGGTATTGAGAATATGGTTGTTCCTCATAAGTGACATATGGATCAACTCCTTCGTAGTAACAATATTGTGAGGGATCATTAACGCCCAAAGACTGCTCACATTGCTGAGGCATGGATGTCCTCGAATATGCCCACCATGGCAACTCCTCGCATGGCATCTTCAAACACTCAAGTACCTGAACACACCGAACTAAACAAGATAGGTAAGAAAAAATCCGAGTCAGTGAACTCTAACGACTACTATTGACAAGCACATAAACCAAAAATAAAACACAAATGATCCCCGGCAGCGGCACCAAAAACTTGTTAACACAAAATCACGCAAGCGTACGTGGTCACAAGTAATATATGAATAAGTCAAGTTCGTTCCCACAGAGATCTGGTTTTTAATTCAGTTTAGTAGCTATGCAACAATGTATGATTATTATTCACTGCTAAGACAAATAACAATTTTGGGTTTAATAAACTAAATTAACTAAGAATTAAATTAACAAGCTAAGAATTAACTAACGAAAATTGGAATCGAATTACTTCTGCAAGAGAAAACATGGAATCCTAACTTCCTTAAATACTTTGCTTAGATCTAACGCCTTTAATCACTGTATGCAATAGTTATGATATCTGATCGGACAACACGAAACAAGTACACGCTACCTCTCAGTATACGAATACCAAACTAAACATACATCCACAAAAGAGATAGAAGATGATAGACACCAATTATGCTTAGACCCTATATGTCTATAGAATTTGAAAACATAACGGTTGAAGAACAAGTTATCCATAATTATCACACAGGGCAATATAAGTATTCTCATCTCATACTACGAATCATGTTGATAAACAATCATGAACCTATGCTAGCATGACAAGTTCTAAATCTCAAGATCCACTTTCACTTCACAAGAGATTAACAAATTAGATGTTAGCTACGCATCTAACAATTAAGCATAACCATACGAGGATATCAGATATACATCACACACAGATCTTTAAAGCATCAAGATACTAAAGCTCCATAAATAAATCCGTTAGAATCCCATGACAACGATTAGTTCATAATTGAACCTCTCGTCATCATGGGATATGATGAAACCATGATAAAAATAAAGTATGAAAAGATACAAATAAACCTAAGTAATTGATATGTAATGGTCCTCCTAATTACAATGGTAGGATGTGTTTATATAGGCTCTAGATTTCTTGCCCAGCAAGAAATTACCTTCTATTACAATTAGAATTCGATTAAGGTACTAAAAACTACCCAAAATACAATTAGAACTTAAAGAAGGCAAAACAGTAATTTCCCTGCTCCCATCAGTCTGCTTGTCGTGCTTCCTGCTCTCACCACGCGCAACCTGTATAACGCCCTAGAAAATTTTGAATTTGAAATTATTTATTTAATATTAATTATGAATTATATTATGTGAATATTGTTAGAAAGGTGGGATGTATGTGAAATTGTGCTTAGGTGTATATATGATGATTTGGGTAAGTTGTGAAGGTTGTGTGATTTATTTGTATTTTTGAGGATTTAAATATATTTAAATCATGCATTTTTTATCCTCTGTAGATTTTATAAAATTATCGGAGGAATTAAAATCATGAAATCTTTTGTGATATTATCTTTATATATTTATTGAGTTTTAAAAAATGTGGGGTGGATTAATTTGGATGCTTGAGTATTTTAAAATGATTTTAAGAGTTTTATTGTATTTAAAGGATCAAAACTTGTAAAATTCATAGTTAATTCATTTTTGATCCGATAAATATTTAAAAATATGTGGGTGTTTGTAATTTTATACTCTTCATTTTAAAAATGAAAAGTTTAATTTTCCGAATTTTTATTTCATTTCGATTTATAAAAGTGATTTATTTGTTTTAAAATCGAGTAAGTAGTGTTTTAATTGGGGCTAGAATGAATTATTAGTGGTAGTATAATTGGATTGGGCCAAGCCCAATAAGGGCATAAGAATACAGTGGCAGTAAACAAAATACGGGGAGAGAGAGTAGAAAATTTGGGGGAAAAGAAATTAGGGTTGTGTAATTGAATTGGGGATTTCAATTAGGGGTTCAAATTGTTGATGAATAGTGTGGTTATGTGTGTATAATTCGTATGTATATATGTGTATACGCGTGTGTATATGTGTTTGTATTTCGTGGGTTGAAGGAGGAAGATAGAGAGAGAGAGAGAGAGAGAGAGAGAGAGTGCGAGATGAGAGAGTGAGGCGGAGCGCGGTGGCGCGGTGGTGGTTCACCGGAAAGCAATTCGGATGGTAATACATACATATATATATGTATATGTATATTTTATTTATTTTAGTTTTAAATTATTTAATTGTTGTTTTAATTTAGAAGTTGTAAATTATGAGAAATGCTATAAGTTTAGAATTGTTATTTAATTGTGAGATTAAATTGCAAGTTAGATATGTGTATTTTCATAAGTAGGTTAATGTTGTTATTATGGGTATTGTTATGTTTCGTGAATTAATTCGGAGAGTATAGTTAATTATAATTGTTGGTGGTTAATTATGATTTTTGGTGGAATTTGTTGGTTTAATGATATAATCGGGCTTATTATTCGATAATTATTAATTATTAATTGTCGGATAGTATGTGAAGTTATATGGTTTTACTAGTTATAAATGTTTATGTGCTAAGTCCTAAATGGTGTAAATCAAGTATTAGTATTTGTTGAATGTATAATTGTCAATTACTTGGTGTTGGTCTATATGGGAATATGTGATTGTCGTTTAGTAGTAGTCAAGTACTTGGTAATGAAGCATATGTGGTTAAATGATTATTGGTCATATACATGGAGTTATGTGGTTATACTAGTTATAAATGTCTATGTGCTAAATGTTATAGGCCGAGTCATATTATCTGTTAAAATGTTATTTATCAAAGATTAATTGTTAGATTCATTTTATTATGTGTTTATCTGCGAGGAGTTGCAATGAGATCACAAGTCTTAAGTGTCGATATTTAAGGACTTGTGTAATTCTCTTCAACTAGTTCCTCATGCTAATATAAATTATTATGTGTTTACTGCATGTCGAGGCAGAATTTCCTTATGTGCTATGTGCCGCATGTCAGGACGGGTAAATTTCCTTATGTGTTGTTGCTGCAAGTTGAGGCAGCTTTATTTTTTTTGTAAAAACAGGGTTGAATTGTTTATGATTGATATTGAGGGGTTGTGCCCATAGTCCGATAAACGAATACTACATGCCAAATTTTCTAAAATTTCCCTGCAAATCTATTTAAAATCTATTTAATTTATTTGATTTCGATGATTTGAAAGTATGCTATGATTATCGAGAGTCTAAGTGAATATGTAATAGTTGACGTGAGGATTTGAGGTGTGATTTTGCTGTGTAGTGGTTGCCACTGGATAATGTTTTAAGTAATAAGTGGCCATATGTGTTAAGTGTTGTTTGACTTGGTTGATTATATTAAGATTATTCTATGAATGTAATTGGATATGTATATATGATATATGTATAAGCGTTATAGGACGCGTATGGGTAGAATAGAGCAAATAAGATTTTGCTTGATTTGACACTGAAACGGTACTTGAATTGGTAAAGGTACGAGTAAGAGACCTGTCCGAGAGCAGTGCAAGGATAAGCGGAAATTGGAACAAAAGGGTAATTAGCGAAGTCGACGAGGGTATGGATGTGAAGTTAGCAAATTACAAGGCAAGTGTTTTGCTATTCACTTATTGTTCAAGTGATACAATTTAGTTTATTTATAGTATGTGATGATTTGGCCAAGTATAGATGACACATATACTTTTTCAGACAAGTGTGATGTTGATTACCTCCCCTACCCGTAATTCAAATAACCCTTTTTGCTCATTTTCCTATCCCTGGAGGGCCATTTCTTCTATTTTCGTCAAATGGATTTAAGAACTCCATAAATAAAGGAAATCCATGATTTTAAATTCTTATGAAAGCCTGCTAGCAAAAATTCTCGATTCTAGCATATCTCTACCAATGGACCCCCATTTAGAAAAAAAATGTTTTCTTTTAAGAACTGTTCCATATTGGAATCATTTTTCAAACAAATGTTAAACCATTTTATCTGCTTATGGAAACTCAAACTTTTTAGTATGCCTAGTAATTGACCATATCTTCGCTTTAACTTAGAGTTTGATGGTTGAAAAGTCTTATTACAGTGTATATCTTTCATGTGCTCAAATGAAATTCTCTTTAAATAAGTTGCTAACGTTATAAGTTCAAATTATTCACATTCATCTTGTTGGTATTTATTTGAGTTGTCATTCTTTATATTTCCCACCCTACGAGGTATCGAACTTGTCGATACTAGAAGATGATATCGTTTCTTACTAACTTATAATCATGTGTTGTTGTTTTGGACGTGAGTTCCAGTTGTTGGATATCAAGGGTTGTCGATTGTCCCGACATCTATTGTGGTTGGAGTAGAATTGGAAATGTTTTTATTAAATGAAAATGTTTTCAGGGCTGAGGACGCCAGTCAGTATACGAGTATTATGTTTTAGGCCAAAATGGGCCATGGATCCAGTTGAGTATTTGGATATACCAAGAGAGTATAATCCGGAGTTTTAGTGTGACTGATCATCCACTTTAACTCATAGCGTCGAAAATGAAAATCCAATTCTAATCTATAAATTGATTATTCAGTTGACAACGATTGTTATCATTTGACCTTGAGATTTCGAGTATCATTATTGAATTGTTAAAGCCTGGTTCCTTTGAAGTCTACGATGCTTATTCTGGTTGATCGGAACTCTTATATGTTCTAGTTCTTGATGCACCTTATGAATGGTGAATTATTGGCCCTCGTGGCGATCGAAAAGTCTATATAACTGATCATTTCATAGAATGAGTTGAAACTCTTTTGTTTATCAGATTTGTCTTCGATGTTGAAATTGTTATCACCTTATGCACTTGCTGAGGATTGTTGGCTCACTCTTGCTTTTGTTTATTTCTCCAGTTGTTAGAGATAATCAGAGAACCTAGTGGTCAGTTGGTATTGCTCTTTAGGCAGCGAGAGGAGACGTTCGAGTTATGGACTTTTTCGAATAATGGATTGGGAATTGTCAAGGTTGGATATGTAGTTAGACAGTGATTTTGTTTATTCATAAAAATTGTATAACATTTTATTATGAGGTTGGATTGTAATAATATAATTTGGTAGTTTGTTTCATACCATAACCTGTATGCGATCTTGGTTAAGGGGTTTTATCATTATATGTTGTATATATCCAGGATTGTTTGTGGTTAGTAGCCCCAGATCTGTACCCCGGATTTTGGGATGTTACAACCTGCTCGTGTAAGACCTGTCTCATGTTATAGAAAATCTCCCAAGATTCGCGTGGACAGTAAGATCGCTGAAAACGGACTTATAGAACTCCAGATATGGCCAAAACAGTGTAGACTGCGCAACCTTCCCGGAAAATCCGAATTTTAATCAATTTAACCTCCAAAAACGACATAACCATCCACCATAATCGACATTCTTGCTAACCTGCACAACTACACAAAACACATTAAAACTACAACAAACTTGAGTCCATGACAATCAATTTAAGCCGATATAGAATGTTCCAAGTGGATGTAAAATCCACTTATCAGTTGTACATGGTTTGTGCGTAATCTAGTGTAGTGGGGATATGTTTTTCAAGAGCATATTTAGTTGTTTGTAGTGGTATTTTCTTTCAGTGGTAATCCTCTTGTAATTGCCTTCAGACTTTTATAATAAATTCATTGCCTATCAAAAAAAAAAGTAAATTATTTGAAACAATTTAATATTGATTACATACAAAACAGAAAGTATCACTGTAACAAATATAATCCAAAGTTTTATATTTTATTATTCTAATACAAATAATGTAAATTTTTTAAATTTATAAAATTAATAAATTGTTAATCAATTTAAATAAACTCGACCGTGCAAAACACGGAAGCATGGGTTTTCCTATGATATTTAAGAGCAAGTGGTATTAAAGATACAATACCTCCTTAGTTTATTTTTAAAAATATAATAAAATAATGATTTTTATGATTTAGGAATCTTGTTTTGTACATTAATTCTAACAACGTTTCCTATATTCATTCCTTATTATTATTATAATGATAAATTCGAAATTAATTAAAGAATGAAATATGTACCAATATTGAAAAATGGAAGGAAATGAATTTTTTATTAATAAAAATTAAATTAATAATGGCTAGTGATTTTCCAAAAGTACGGAATGGCCAGAGATCCTTCAGTAACGATTAGCACACTACTAAAATTGTATTTGTACTAAAGTGCTTAAATCTTGACTTAGGAAGGGAAAGTCGTTGAACTTACTCTAACAAAGTTGAATACGTTTAGTTGTTTATTGCATGTGTTTCCTTTTTGACTTTCTCTTAAAGTAAAAGTTTCATATAAAATAAACACAAAATATAATTATGCTAGTATACGTGTAAATATATAAATATCCATGTACTTTTTTTTCTTTTTTTGCTAAGTTGGGGTGAGGTTCAATCCCGTGTGACTTCATTGGATCAACACTTTCATCCAACACTTTGGCCCCGGGGCAGCTCTCACTAATTATGGTAAATCTACATATAAATTTAAATATCACTAATGTCAATTAAAATATTTATGGTAAGCTCATTAATAAAAATTTGAATTAAATTTTCAATTGAGGTAAGTTTTTCGGTGCATATCTACAATAAAATATATAAATTGAAATAATCTTTAAATGTATTTGTTATAATAATAAAAAGATAATCTTTTATTTCATTGATATTATTTCTTTCACAATTACAACTAGAATTATCTAATATTAAAATTTTTTAATTAATCAATGATTTTTTAATATTTATAATTTTTATAGAATTATTTTTAAAAATAGTCACACGGACTATAATCTAGTACCTTTCTAATATTTGAAAATTTGATCTGTTCAAATTTAATTGTTCCCGGTTCAAATTTAAAATTTTAAAATATCCATGCAGGATTGCTGAAATTATAAACCTTGTGGAGAAAAACTGAAAAACAAGCCAGCATAATTTTCAACTGGGAAAAATATTCATATATGCGTGCTTAATGATGTACCGACCCAATTAGATGAGTACGTACTTATATTTGGTATCATTAGCAGTGTTCTAAAAAGCGTTAAGCGGTTCTAAGGGGTGAGAGCACCTTCCAGCGCTTAAGCGGTTAAGCGGACGCTTAAGCGGAATTTTAAGCGGGTCATTAAGCGGATAATAATATATATTTTTAAATATAATATTACTATATATGAATTAAAATTATATAATAATTAAGTAATAAAAATCTAAACATAAAATGTTCCTCATAAAAATGAAATATTTTATTATTTTAATATAGTTACATTTATATTATAATAAATGTTAATATATTTAAAATTAAAAAATTAGCAGGTCAACATCTCTTTAACCGCTTAATCTGCTTAATAGCCGCCTAATCTGCTTAATAGGCCACTTAATCTTCAAAAACGCTTAATCACCCGATTAGTACAAAATCGAAGCGTTTTATAATCCAATTCCGCCTAGGCGGCCGCTTAAGCGGCCGCTTTATCCGCTTTTTAGAACAGTGATCATGAGTATAATTTTAGATAAATTATACGTAAGAATCTTAGAATAGAATGTGCAATATCCAATACCTTTAACATTTAACTAATTATATATATATATATATATTAAAATAAATTTATAATTAAAAATATGATAAATGATAAGATTTCAATTTATCTAATATTTTTATAATTATTTTATAATTTTACAAACCAAAATTTTATATCACATTTTGAATTATTTTTTAACAAAATTTTAAAATTTTCAAAATATTTCAATCGATATTAAATATGATAAAACGACCTTAATTACCCGTGCATGTATATGAAATCTAAAGCCTTTTTTTTATTTGTTAGTATACTGATATAAGTATGTGTTATAATACAATCATTATATATTAGATTGATCAATTTGTCATACCATATAAAAATTCATAATTGCCCTATTTTATAGTCGAGTTATAGTCTAATAGACCATTATAATTTATAAATAATTATTGTAGTTTTATAGTATTTATGATTTAAAATTTATATCTTTTTTGATTTAATTTGATGATAAATATGTTATTTTTTTTATATAACGTATATTTTTAGAGTTCTCATATTTTTGACATAATTTCAATTATTTTTGATGTATGTTTAAATATTTATACTTTTAGACTGATCATATATTTTAATCATTGAAAGTCTAAATAGTTGGTCGAACAAAACCCCCTAATTTTTATATAACTAAAACTAATGTGATGTAATTATTAATTATGTATGATTTGATAACTAAAATTTACATATTTTTTAAAACCAAATCTTATTTTTTATTTCAAGAATTTAATATCTACATGAAGACGCATGTAATTTTTTTTTTTTTTTGTACTCTATTATATTATATATAATCTAAAATTTTATTTTTTATCAATTATCTAAATTGGCTAAAGAGAATTATAGAGTATACTCAATCAATTATAATATTTTTTTGTAGTTTTATCTATACAATATTTTAGAAATAATATAAATAAATATTTTATTTACACAAAAAATAAAAATAAAAGGATGGAGGGTAAATGATCTATTTCATCACTGTACAATAGCAAAACTTTCAGTTGGGTTACCAGCCCAAAAAAGTTTTCAAACACATCACTCTACAATAAAAATATTTCAAACAGGTCACTGCCGTTAAGTTAACTAATGGAAAGCTGACGTGGCGCAAAAATTTTTTAGTTACATCATTGTACAATAAAAATATATCAAACAAGTCACTCCCAACTGAAACTGAAAGTTTTCGAATTTTTTAAATTTTTTTAACTTAAATTCATATAAGTAAAAATTCAGAAAAATTTCTAAAATTAATTTTCAAAATTTTAATTTCGTAAAAATTTAAGAAATTTTCCTATACGAAAAAATCTTATTTTTTCTGAATAAAAAATCTTACAAGAAATTTTTAAAAATTTTAATTTCATATTTCTCTTATATGAATTTTTTTTCTTAAATTTAAATTACTTATATGAAAAAATTCTTAAAAATTCTAGGAAAATTTCGTAAATTTTTTTTTAAAATTTTTTGAATTTTTCAAACATTGCTAAACAAAATTTCTAAACAGAGTTCATGATTGCTAAATTTTTTTAATTTTTTTTGAATTTTTAAATGATTAGAATTTAATTAAATTGAAAAATAAACATACCCATTTAATTTATATGTTTATAAATAAATACATGCGAACGGATAGTTTAAGATATCACGTTTTTTCAATCAAAAGTAAATTTTTAATTTTTTTTAAGATATATGTATAAATTTGTTTGAATTAAAACATTTCAATTTTTTGGGATTAAAAAATTTTAAATTTTTTTTTACGAATATTTTCTGAATTTTTTACTTAAATTTTTAAAAAAATTTACGAATATTTTTTACTTAATTTTTACTTAAATTCGTATAATTGAAATTTTTCTGAATTTTTTTCTTAAACTCCTATAATTTTCTGAAATTTTTTTTTTTTTTAAAAAACTCTCAGTGGCCAAATTGAAAGTTTTTTTTTTCAGTTTAACGTTTTCCGTCAAATTTTAACGGTCTTGAAAATTTTTAAATGTACAGTGACCTGTTTGAAATTGATATGGGCTAAAAGTAAGCCCTAAAGACACATTTAATGTGGCATTAATTAGACCTAGAATGGTCCAAACGTGGGGCCCACCAGATAGGCCCAAACCCTATTTATAATATTAATTTCGTAATTAATATTAGGTGTAATAAACAGCTCAGCAAATAAGAGTCAAACAAGGATATAACTCTTGCCTGACTTAGCCTCCAAGGCACATACTTCAACATGGAAACTGATTCATACATGGAAGGAGACTAGAACCTTCTTCTAGTCGGTGACTTGCCCACCAAGTCACCTAACCCTACTACGATTTTAGGGCTTCTCAGCCTATATAAAGGGTCTGACCCCTCATTCTCAGAACTACGTCTTGGCTTGATTCTCAATAACGAGATACGTAGGCACTCTGTGAGGACCGATTAGTCTCGAACACGGAAACAGCCATTAAAGCACGAAGCTCTCTAACCCTAGCATTAAATACAGATTCGTAACCTAGTTTTTATTCCACAACATTTGGCGCCGTCTGTGGGAAGACAACATCAACCATGGTGACCACACGAAGAACACCACCAACCTCTACTGAGGCCTTGCCTCTAAGCTCTGCTTCGCCTGCTACTGAGCAGGTACCCCCAACAACAGGGGCGATCACTCAAACTCAAGTTTCTCAACCTCCAGGGACGAATCCCCATGCTGAGAGAACGTTACCTGTGGTCGTCCATCCAAGTCAAGAAACCAGCCCTCTTCAGATGGTGGTTTCTCCTCTGGTTGATCCCAATCGCCCGTTACCACCAGGGGTACAGATCCATACTACGGATCTTCCCATGAATACCAACCCGATGTACGGTCTGCATAACTACCCTCCAATTACTGAAGGTCCTGGACCTAGTGGCCACGCCTTGCAGATCCGAGATCGAGAGTATGTTGACTACTCTGGCCCCTATACTGATGATTCATCGTCTGATGATGATAGTGATGAAGCCCCGAGGAGGCGACGTGCTAGCAGAGAACCAAGAAGAAGAACAGAAACCATCCATGATGGACCTCCTTTGATAACCGCTGAGAGGATCAAGGCTTATGAGGCCGAGATCTTAAGGTTGAAGGACGATATTGCGAGAGAACAAGCTAGGTTAAATCAAAATCAACCTCCTCCAACATCAGGACCGATTCACATTATAGATTTAGAGAGGTCCTCAAGAAGGCAGAGAAGGGCCGACGCCCCAACTGGAAGAACAACAAGGGTGGAAACCCCCAAGAGCAACCCCAAGGATCTGATGCCACTTGGGAATCCTGATGATCCCACACCCCCGTTTACTGAGGAGGTGATGAATGCTCGTATCTCAAAAAAGTTTAAGATGCCAACAATTAAGGCTTATGATGGAACGGGTGATCCCGCAAACCACGTTAGTACATTCTCAAACGCACTGCTACTACAGCCTGCAAGTGACACCTTAAAGTGTAGGGCGTTCCCTCAAACCCTGTCGGGCATGGCTCAAAGATGGTATAGTCGTTTGCCTGCTAACTCGATTGGCTCCTTTAAGGAGTTAAGTGTTGCTTTCGTTAGTCAGTTTATCAGCGGAAGAGTTCATGAGAAAAGTTCTGCATCCCTCATGTATGTGGTACAGGGGAAGAATGAAAATCTGAGAGATTACCTTCAGAGGTTCACTAAGGAGACGTTGAACATCACTGATCTGGAGAATAAGGTGGCCATGGTAGCCCTGGAACACGGAACTACTGATCTGTTCTTTAAAAGGTCATTGGCGAAGCATCCTCCTGAAACCATGGCTGAACTCCAATGAATGGCTGACAAGTATATCAAAGTTGAGGACAGTATGAAGAAGGAAGCCACGGGGGGCAATGGAAAAGGTAACAACGACTCCAAGAAGCGAAAGCAAGACCATGAGTATGATGACCACGAGAATGATGCTAGGGACAAGTATCCCCGAACTAGCGAGGACCCTGACTATGCCCCTAAGAAGAACCAAGGACTGAGGTTCACTGAGTATGCAAGGTTGAATACACCTAGAAGTCGAATCTTGTTGGACATTGAGAAGGATAAGGATTTCCGATGGCCGAAGCCACTCAGGGGTGATCCCGCAAAGAGAAACAAGAATCAGTATTGCAGATTCCACAGAGATGTGGGGCATGACACTGATGATTGCAAGCAACTCAAAGATGAGATCGAGTTTTTAATCCGTAGAGGGAAATTGAACCACTTCACTAAGGGTGAAGATCGTGTTAATCAAATTAGAGATTATAATAGAAGGGATGACGTTCACGATCGCAACCCACAACCCCGAGGGCCAGTAATCAACATGATCTCAGGAGGCCCGACTGCGGCCGGCACAACAAGGAATTCTCGGAAGGCTTATGCTAGAGAAGTGATACACATCGTGGGAGAGGCCCCGAAGCGGGATAGGACTGATATCGCAATTGGTTTTGATGATTCTGATCTTGAAGGGGTGAAGTTCCCCCATGACGACCCGTTGGTCATAACTCCTGTGATTGGAAACTCAGAAGTGAAGCGGGTCTTGATTGACAATGGAGCTTCAGTTGATATTCTGTTTCATGATGCATTCGTAAAGATGGGGTATAATGACTCTCAGCTAACCCCAACAAATATGCCAATCTACGGATTTAATGGAGTAGGATCCAAAGTTGAAGGGACTATTCAATTGCCTATGACTATTGGACAGGAGCCCAAGAAGACCACTCAGATGTTGAACTTCCTGGTAATCAAGGCGGTTTCAACGTACAACGCTATCCTCGGAAGGACTGGACTTCATGCATTCAAGGCTGTTGCCTCAACTTATCATATGAAGATCAAGTTCCCAACCAGGAATGGTGTTGGAGAACATAAAGGCGAGCAAAAGATGGCACGAAGCTGTTATGTAGCCGCGTTAAGGCCTGACGGAGTCGGGGGACAGGTTCTTCCGATTGAAGACATGGATGTCCTCAGTAATAAGGAACACCGAGAAGGGCTAGCAGAGGACGTCACACAGAAGCCTCGGACGGCCTTTGAGGCTAAGGCATTAACTGACTTCGTGGTTGAATGTACCTTTGACAACCAAGAAGTCGGGGGGCAGGAGGTAGTACCCCAAGCAGGAAGTGAACTTCAGGATAAGGAGGTGGAGACCATAAGGAGTGGTGGGTGCTCTATTTTGATGGAGCATCAAAAATAAAATCAGGTGATGCAGGCCTAGTCTAGTAGGACTTAGCTTCATATTTATCTAGTAGAAGTAGAAATAAGGTTCATTGAAACTATTGCAGAGCATGTTGCTCCGAGTAGGATAGTAGTACTCTATGTAAGGGTTGAACCCATTTCAAGTTATTAATGCAAGTTTGATTTCCATTCATTGATGGTGTGATTTTATTTATGTGCCAAGCACCTGATGAGTGCAAGTCAAGGATGACCGAGTACCGAAGATAAAAAATACACGGATGGAAAACAAACAAATGCATACCCCGAAGGGTCAAGAGTTAGGTTACAGCAAGACCAAGTAAAAGTTTAAGTCCGTGAAGGACCCTGATAAAAGACAAGCAGATAAAAGCCACACGCAACAACAATCAAAGCCATGGAAGGCCGAGGATGTTAAGGACTGACTACTCTTCAATATTTCTTAAGTACTTGGGTTGAGAATCCGAGGATGAAGACTAGTAGAGAACATGCATTATTAAGGGTCCTTGAACAGGGATTAATAAGTTCAAGCAAGTTCTCGTCTTAGAAGTTTAAAAGGCAAGAAGCCCATGAGATTGCATTTATCAAAATCTAAATCGAGGAATCAACCCTGAATCCTAGGTTGAGAAACACAGGTTATTAGCCATGAAGGCCAAGATTAGCCATGAAGGCCAAGATTAGTTATGAAGGCCAAAATTGAGGGGGTCATGAACCTCCAATTAAGATCCAAAGGTTGAAACTTGAAAACCAACATGTAATTTTGGATTTTCGATCCAGAACACCGACGTTGAATATTTGACCCTGAAATGAAGATTGAAAACCTCCTAGGGAAGGTTCAAGACCTCGTGGGGCTGATCAGAGACCCCGTGGCCTTGGACCGGCAGCTCTGATAGATATTTCAGTGATTTAAAACACCCTTGAGATTGAAAACCCTTAATTTCAAAAATTGAAGTTCAACCTTCGAACATTGACGTTCAACACTCAAGGCCGAACGCATGCCAGCCGAGAGGCCACCTGAGAGAGGCATTTGAAGTGTTGAGACACCACAAGATGATGTTGAATCTAGCCAAGTGTGCTTTTGGCATTGGATGAGGAAAGTTTTTGGGTCTGATGGTTTCAAAAAAAGGCATAGAGGCCAACCCTAATAAGATCAAAGCAATTATGGACATGGAACCACCCCGCTCTATACGAGATGTACAGAAGCTAAATATCCGATTTGCAGCCCTAGGGAGATTCATCTCCAAGTCTGGTGACAAGTGCTTGCATTTCTTTCAAGCATTGAAGAAAGTAAAAAATTTTGAGTGGACCCTTGAGAGCCAAGAGGCCTTTGAATAGCTGAAGAAATTCATGACTGAAGCCCCGTTGTTGGCCAAACCTAGTCCTGAAGAGACTCTTTATCTATACCTGGCGGTATCTGTACAAGCATTGAGTGATGTTCTCATTCGAGAAGAGAATAAGGTTCAAGGACCTATCTACTATATGAGCAAGGTCTTGCACGGAGCTGAGTTGAATCACTATAACATTGAGAAGTTTGCTCTGGCATTGGTAACCGCCTCGAGAAAGCTATGACCGTACTTTCAGGTGCACAAGATTGAAGTCCTGACGGACCAGCAATTGAGGAACATATTGCATAGCCCGAAGGCCAGTAGAAGGCTGATCAAGTGGGCAATTAATCTTGGAGAATTTGACGTCACGTATAAGCCTCGAACAGCCATCAAGGCTCAGGCATTGGCGGACTTCATGGTTGAATGTGCCATTCGCAACAAAGAAGTCGGGGGGCAGGAGACAGTAACCACCCCTGGAAGAAAGGATAAAGATGAGGAGCTTATACCTGATTAAAAGGAATATTGGGTGCTCTATTTTGATGGAGCATCAAAAACAAAATCTAGTGGTGCAGTTTTGGTCTTGCAAAGCCCCGATGGGTTCACAGTTGAGTATGTTTTGAAGTTGGACTTCCCAACAACCAGCAACGAAGCTGAGTATGAAGCCTTGATAGCCGGATTGGGCTTGGCTAGAATCATGAGAGTCAAGAATCTCAAACTACGACAAAGTACTTGAGAGTCGTGAAGACCGTGATGACTCAGTTTGATGAATGGTATGAGAAGCACATTCTGAGAGAACAGAACGTTAAGGCTGATGCCCAATCTAAGTTTACTTCTTCTGAGATAGAGAACTACGCCGGAAGTGTTTACTTCCAGGTCTTGAAGGCCCCGTCTATTATTTCAAAATTGGTAGCACCAGTTGATGTAAGCTGAAGGATAGACCCTCTTAAAAGCTCATCCTGAGACTGGTTGGCTCCCTAATAATGCCTTGAAGGCACAGAAACTATTAGTGAGAATGTTGAGATAAGAGGTCCTTTGTCATTCCATACTTAAAATCTTGAATCTCAAATCCTAACACAAAATTTTAGCCTTGATGGCCAAAAAGGCTGTCTGCCTCCAATCGAGTTTGTCGTTTGAGTGTAAGGACTTGAATCAAGAGCCGTCAATCGAATTCAAACCAAAGTAAGTACCTGTGAGCATAAGAAGAAGGTTGGAAACCTAGAATCAAGATAAAGGGTTGACAACCAGCCAAGGCATACCAGACTTGAAGTCAAGTGCTGAGTGGCAACGGAACTTCTTGAAAGATCAACCGAGAAGCAAGACCTCCACCATATGTAGCAAGGGGCAAGAACTAAGGGACTTCATCATTTTTACATCTTAGAATAAGAGTTAAGGGTTGATGATAACCAATAACCATGAATGAATTCAAGGTTTAAAACCAAGGATTCAACAAGCGAGTTAAGGCCCGGAAGGCCACGAAAGTTATGAAAGCCAATTTGAAGTGAAGGATTTAAGCGAAGATATAGCAACAAGTTGTGCCAGGGCACTCATCTAAGCTTAAGGAGCTAATTACGTTTAAGGAAGATAAAACACTATCAGTTAGTCTTTGCTAACAAAGAGACTGATTATGCCCTGAAAGGAAGTATACAACATACGGATGTCAAGGACGTGATTCAAGAACGAGATTCCAAGCATTGCGAAAAGCTCCGAGAGGCACGACAAAGCAACCAAGGAGCACCTGGCAGGCAACCAGGATCACCTGGCAGCCGACCAGGTGCCATTGAGAAGGTCTGGCCGACCAGGATCACCTGGCAGCCGACCAGGTGCCAGAAAGATGGTCTTGCCGATCAGGAGCACCTGGCAGGCCGACCAGGAGCACCTGGCAGCCGACCAGGTGCCACAGAGGGGCTTCAGCCGACCTCCTGGCACCTCCCGTCAGTTGGTTGAATCGTTTGATGGTTCTATTAAAGGTTTCTCACTTTCCGGAACAAACATCGACCTCCAACTAAGTGTCGTTCAAGCATCGATTAGCACCGTGCAGTGCCGTCTTATGCCATTCAACGTCGTTCAACATAGATTGAAATGTCGTTCAAGCACTCCCGGGCAATCTGGAGCACCTGGCAGCCGACCAGGAGCACCTGCCAGGCAACCAGGAGCACTGGCAGCCGACCAGGTGCCATGGAAGAGGTCTGGCCGACCAGGAGCACCTAGCAGCCGACCAGGAGCACCTGGCAGCCGACCAGGTGCCACGAAGGGGCATCAACTGACTTCCCGGCACCCATCTTGGCACCTCCCGTTAGTTGGTTGGATCGTTTGATGGTTCTGTTGAAGGTTTTCTACTTTCCGGGACAAACATCGACCTTTAACTTAGCGCCGTATAGAGTCTATTAGCACCATGAAGTGCCATTTTATGCCATTTAACGTCGTTTAACAAACATTGAAACGTCATTTAAACATCGTGTGGCATCATTAAAAGTCAACTTGGATCTCCCGTTAACTTGCCGGCGAACAAGGAGCACATGGCAGGCAACTAGGAGCAGATGGCAGGCAACCAGGAGCACATGGCAGGCAACCAGGAGCACATGGCAGGCAACCAGGAGCACTGGCAGCCGACCAGGTGCCATGGGAAGGGTCTGGCCGAACAGGAGCACCTGGCAGCTGACCAGGAGCACCTGGCAGCCGACTAGGAGCACCTGGCAGCTGACCAGGACCCTTGTCGGCTGGCTAGGTGCCCGGGAAGGGCTGCAACTATCCCGGTTCTCCTTTTTAGCTGATTGTTTAAGCACCGTTCAGTGTCTTTTAGCACCGTTTAGTGCCGTCTTACGCCGTTCAACGTCGTTTAACATAGGTGAAACGTCGTTTAAGCGTCGTTTAGTGCCGTTGGATCGACACGTAGCCCCGGTCAAGGTGCACTTGTCAGCCGTCAAGGTGCACTTGTCGGCCATCAAGGTGCACTTGTCGGCCATCAAGGTGCACCTACCAGCCGTCAAGGTGCACCTGTCAGCCGACCAGGAGCACCTGGCAGACGACCAGCTGCCAGGGAAGGGGTCCGGCCGACCAGGAGCAGATGTCAACCGTCAAGGTGCACCTGTCAGCCGTCAAGGTGCACCTGTCAGCCATCAAGGTGCACCTGTCAGCCGTCAAGGTGCACCTGTCAACCATCAAGGTACACCTGTCAACCATCAAGATGCACCTGTCAACCGTCAAGGTGCACCTGTCAGCCATCAAGGTGCACCTGTCAACCATCAAGGTGCACCTGTTAGCCGTCAAGGTGCACCTGTCAACCGTCAAGGTGCACCTGTCAACTGTCAAGGTGCACCTGTCAGCCGTCAAGGTGCACCTGTCAACCATCAAGGTGCACCTGTTAGCCGTCAAGGTGCACCTATCAACCATCAAGGTGCACCTGTCAGCCGTCAAGATGCACCTGTCAGCCGACCAGGAGCACCTGGCAGCCTACCAGCTGACCAGGGGGTGGTTGCAACTGTCCCGGGTCCCCTTTTTAGCTGACCGTTTAAGCACCAATTAATTGCCGATTAGCACCGATTAGTGTCGATAAGCACCAATTAAGTGTCGTTTATCACCGATTAGTGCCGATAAGCACCGATTAAGTGCTGTTTATCACCGATTAGTGCCGATAAGCACCGATTAAGTGTCATTTATCACCAATTAGTGCCGATAAGCACAGATTAGTGCCGATAAGCACCGATTAAGTGCCGATTAGCACCGATAAGCACATATTAGTGCCAAAAAGCACAGGTTAGTGCCGTTTTATGCCGTTCAACATCGTTTAAACATTGTTTAAACGTCGTTAAGGCTTATTAGTGCCGATTAGCATCGAATTAACATTGTCGTAAATGCGTCGGTCGCTCCACGCTTTGCATAAAGATAATACTCGTGAAACACTAGTGTATAAAGATGAACCTTGACCCGAGTCTCGAGTAAGGCCGTTATAACTTCAAGGAAAACCTGATCAGTTTTCCTAGAAGTTGGGGGGCAAATGATATGGGCTAAAAGTAAGCCCTAAAGATACATTTAATGTGGCATTAATTAGACCTAGAATGGTCCAAACGTGGGGCCCACCAGATAGGCCCAAACCCTATTTATAATATTAATTTCGTAATTAATATTAGGGGTAATAAATAGCTCAGCAAATAAGAGTCAAACAAGGATATAACTCTTGCCTGACTTAGCCTCCAAGGCACATACTTCAACATGGAAACTGATTCATACATGGAAGGAGACTAGAACCTTCTTCTAGTCGGTGACTTGCCCACCAAGTCACCTAACCCTACTACGATTTTAGGGCTTCTCAGCCTATATAAAGGGTCTGACCCCTCATTCTCAGAACTACGTCTTGGCTTGATTCTCAATAACGAGATACGTAGGCACTCTGTGAGGACCGATTAGTCTCGAACACGGAAACAGCCATTAAAGCACGAAGCTCTCTAACCCTAGCATTAAATACAGATTCGTCACCTAGTTTTTATTCCATAACAGAAATATTTTTATTGTACAGTGATGTGTTTGAAAACATTTTTGGACTGGTAATCCAACTGAAAATTTTGTTATTGTACAGTGATGAAACAGATCATTTACCCAAAATAAAAGAGGAAGAGACAAGAGACAAGAATAAAAGATGCGATTTATCTTATAGAATTTTTAAACAAACTCAAAATTAAGTATAGCACAATTGGTTGTGTCATGACTTTGATAGAAGAAGGTTAGTGGTTCGAAACCCAACTCTAACATAATTTTTCTACTTTTTACATAATTATTAAAGGATTACATTTTTGTAATTTTTAAAAAATATAGGGCTAAAATCGTACTTTATAGCCAATCGATTTTGAATATATTTTGTAATTATATATTTCCAATATTCTAGAAATAATATGAATCAATATTAGTTTAAAATCCCGTGCGATGCACGAATTTTTTTATTTTAATATTATATGAATAAATGTTATCCGTGATCTTTCTAGAAATGGAGGGATTTGAGTTAAAAATATAAAAAAGATGATAGGTTTTAGTTAAAAAGGTAATTGGTTAATTATTGATAATTATAAAATTAATTTATTTTATTAAATAGAATGCCCATGAAATGATTAAAAAAGATAGGATTTAGTTAGTGAAAATTAAAAAGGAAACATGTTCTAGGTGAAAAAGTTAATTGATTAGTTTATTGTAATTATAATTTAATTATCTTATTTTACTAAATACAATTGCACGTAATTTTTTTAGAAAAGAAATTGATATTGTCCGTGATATTTCTATTAAAAGAAGAATTTTAGTTAGAAAATATAGAAAAGATGATACATTTTAGCTGAAAAAGGTAATCAGTTAATTTTTAATGCTAATATATTAATAGTTTATTTTATTAAATAGAATCGCCCTTGATATAATTGAAAAAAAAGAGATTTCAGTTAGAGAAAATAGAAAGGTAACGTGAAGATTAAAAAGATGACATGATTTATGTGAAAAAGGCAATTTTATCTTACTAAATAAAATTGCTCACAGTTTTTAGAAAATGAGAAATTAATGTTCCACGTGACATTTATGGGGAAAAAAGGAATTTAATTAGAAAAAATAGAAAAGATGATACGTTTTAGCTGAAAAGTTTATCGGTTAATTATTAGTATTTTAATATTATTATTATTTTTATTAAAGAAAAACATCTGTGATATAATTGGAAAAAGAGAGGTTTTAAGAAGAGAAAAGAAAAAAGGTAACGCGTGTGGCTGAAAAAGGTAACCGTCCATGATATAATTGGAAAAGGAGAGATGTAAGTTAGAGAAAAAAATTAATAAAAGGTAACGTATTTTGGGTGAAAAAAGTAATTGATTAGTTAATAGTAATTATAATATAATTATGTTATTTTATTAAACAAAACTGCTCGTACCATTTTTTATAAAAGAGAAATTTTAGTTAAATAAAATATGAAATATATTCTATTTATCTGAAAAAGGAAATTATTTAGTTATTGAAAAATAGAAAAGGTAACATGTCTAACCTGAAAAAGGAAATTGATTAATAAAGGAGAAATTTTAGTTAGATAAAATATAAAAGGATATTGTATTTTATCTAAAAAGAAAATTATTTAGTTCTTAAAAAATAGAAAATATAATATGTTTAACCTCAATAAGGAAATTGATTAGTTAGTAGATCTCTAATTGAGTAATGGTAAATAAGTAAAATCAACAGGTACCATACCTACCAACCAACCAACCAAATTTTTAATATTTCGACTTTTATATAATAGTACTAGCTTATAACCCGTGCGATGCACGGGTTTCGTTTGAAATGTTATAAATTTTATTTAACAATATAATTAGATTTTGTGTAATCATTATTTTTAATAATTTTTACTTTAATATAATTTAATATACTCATGTTTTCTTATTATTAACAATGTATATAGATTTTTATTATATTTTATTAATGATTGTAAGATGCAGTGTAATATTTTTGGGTTTATATTAGTGATTGTAAGATTAGTTTTAAATTGAAAGAATTTTATAAAAAGTAATTTCTTCAACTAAAAGTGTAATATCCCGTAATTTTTAGAATAATATTAATAAAGAATAATAGAATAAAAAGGATTAAAATTAGATTAAAAATAGGATTTAAAATTGGATTGGAATAATGGGCTTAAAACATGGATCAGATTTGAATACGGATTATTAGTAGGTCTGGAATTAGGATTGTAAGACGTTATAAATACATCATATTCTTCTTCCTCATCTTTTATAACAAAATTCGTCGGGTTTCATAAACACAATTCAGCAGTCTTGTAAAATTCGTAGAAAATTCATCGTAAGTCGGAATTCATTGATTCTGGACTTTTCGGAAAGGTCTTTTCGTGCTCTACAACTTTCGTTCTTTGAGTTTTTCATAAAAACATCGTTTAGATGGTCAAAAAGGCTAAATACAGATCTGATCAAAATTGTAATCATGGAGTCTTTCAAGATTTTAGATGTCCTGCTTCTGATGGGTTGCTAAGGATTGTACATGTGTTCTTATGTGATTATGTGAATTTTTGATTTGCATAATTGAGGTAAGTAACTATTCGTTGCTCCGTATATATTAATTTGAAACCTGCTTTATATTACTTGATTACATTATCTTGAATATTTGTGTAAGTAATTATCTGTTGCTCCATATAGTTGTAAGTAACTTTTTGTTGCTCTGTATTAATCTGAAGCGTGGTTTATGTTGTTTGATTACATATTGTTAGATATTTGTTTTAGTTATGAAAATATGATATTGATATGTCATTGATAAGATAAGAACAATGTTTTGATTCCCCAGTTTTAGTTGCGTATCGAATCATATAATCCGGTCACTGGATAGTGTGACATATAGAATCATAGAACTAGTTTACGCGCGTTCCGGAACACATAGATACCTTGTTGAGTAAGACTTAACGAGGGACGTAAACTAGCCCCCATCGAATCATCGAATTATAGAAGTCGTGTCACTGGCATAGTGTGGCTGTAGTTAGAACTGTGGGAATTAAAATAAGAATTTGATGTTAAGATTTGTTTGTTCGATTCAGAATTTAGATTATGTGAGTTATTGATAATCTGGTGTACATCGATTTGATATTTGTTATAGAATGTATTGTGTGAATTTTTGTCGTAATTGTTATCAAGTATGTTGTGTGAAACTGTGTGATAGATGTTATGTGCTACATGTGAAAATCGTGTTTTTGAAAAATATAAAAATATTATTTTGAGCCGTCAGACGATAGTTGCTTGCTGGGCTTCGTAGCTCATTCTTTTAATTTTCAGGTTCGGTGTAAGATCGAGTGGATAGCATTGGAGTTCGAAGAGCTTAGGTTCGGAGTAGATTAGCTTTTAGATTGTCATTCTTAGCTGCGCTTTTGTAATAAGTACCTTTGTAATGGATTTTTGGATTAATAAATTGTAATTTGTTTTAGTTTTCGATTTAGAATTAATAGTCCGAAAAGTCGGGCTGTTTCAGTTGGTATCAGAGCCAGGTTGTCCTTCGGAGTGTATTAGGTATGGGACTAGTACATTCTCTAGGATGCGATCCTTAGGACTAGACTTTAGGAAGATGTATCACGAACTTTTTGGAGTTTAGGACTGTTGTGAATTTGGGGACCAAATTCTTTTTAAGGAGGGTAGTATGTAATATCCCGTAATTTTTAGAATAATATTAATAAAGAATAATAGAATAAAAAGGATTAAAATTAGATTAAAAATAGGATTTAAAATTGGATTGGAATAATGGGCTTAAAACATGGATCAGATTTGAATACGGATTATTAGTAGGTCTGGAATTAGGATTGTAAGACGTTATAAATACATCATATTCTTTTTCCTCATCTTTTATAACAAAATTCGTTGGGTTTTATAAACACAATTCAGCAGTCTTGTAAAATTCGTAGAAAATTCATCGTAAGTCGGAATTCATTGATTCTGGACTTTTCGGAAAGGTCTTTTCGTGCTCTACAACTTTCGTTCTTTGAGTTTTTCAAGAAAACATCGTTTAGATGGTCAAAAAGGCTAAATACAGATCTGATCAAAATTGTAATCATGGAGTCTTTCAAGATTTTAGATGTCCTGCTTCTGATGGGTTGCTAAGGATTGTACATGTGTTCTTATGTGATTATGTGAATTTTTTATTTGCGTAATTGAGGTAAGTAACTATTCATTGCTCCGTATATATTAATTTGAAACCTGCTTTATATTACTTGATTACATTATCTTGAATATTTGTGTAAGTAATTATCTGTTGCTCCATATAGTTGTAAGTAACTTTCTGTTGCTCTGTATTAATCTGAAGCGTGGTTTATGTTTTTTGATTACATATTGTTAGATATTTGTTTTAGTTACGAAAATATGATATTGATAAGATAAGAACAATGTTTTGATTCCCCAGTTTTAGTTGCGTATCGAATCATAGAATCCGGTCACTGGATAGTGTGACATATAGAATCATAGAACTAGTTTACGCGCGTTTCGGAACACATAGATATCTTGTTGAGTAAGACTTAACGAGGGACGTAAACTAGCCCCCATCGAATCATCGAATTATAGAAGCCGTGTCACTGGCATAGTGTGGCTGTAGTTAGAACTGTGGGAATTAAAATAAGAATTTGATGTTAAGATTTGTTTGTTCGATTCAGAATTTAGATTATGTGAGTTATTGATAATCTGGTGTACATCGATTTGATATTTGTTATAGAATGTATTGTGTGAATTTTTGTCGTAATTGTTATCGAGTATGTTGTGTGAAACTGTGTGATAGATGTTATGTGCTACATGTGAAAATCGTGTTTTTGAAAAATATAAAAATATTATTTTGAGCCGTCAGATGATAGTTGCTTGCTGGGATTCGTAGCTCATTCTTTTAATTTTTAGGTTCGGTGTAAGATCGAGTGGATAGCATTGGAGTTCGAAGAGCTTAGGTTCGGAGTAGATTAGCTTTTAGATTGTCATTCTTAGCTGCGCTTTTGTAATAAGTACCTTTGTAATGGATTTTTGGATTAATAAATTGTAATTTGTTTTAGTTTTCGATTTAGAATTAATAGTCCGAAAAGTTGGGCTGTTTCAAAAAGTAAACATTAAAAAGGCAATCGACTAATAGTTATTTAGTATATTATTATATTAATTAAATAATTTGGATAATCATACTGAAAATCAAATCAACAAACTTTCAATGTTTTAATAAAGGTATAAGGATTTTTAATATATTTTATTGAAAAAAGAAATTTATTTGTTATTAGTAACTATAAATAATTAAGTAAGGATAATTATGTTAAATAACGTTAAATAAGGGTAAATAAGTAAAATCAACATGTATCGTACCAACCAACCAAACTTTTAATGTTTCAGCTTTTATATAATAGTATAGTATAGATAGATTGCTTATATTTTACATGATAATGGAAATTAATTAGTTGTTGAAAAATAGAAAAGGTAACATGTTTTCATGAAAAAAGAAATTTATTTGCTATTAGTAACCATAAATAATTAAGTAAGGATAATTATGTAAAACAACATGTGCCGTTAAGTAAGGGTAAATAAGTAAAATCAACAGATACCATACCGACCAACCAAATTTTTAATGTTTCAATTTTTATATAATAGTATAGATAGATTTTATTTACTCAAAAATAAAAATAAAAGAGGAAGAGGTAAAAAGAAAAGATGTGATTTATCATATAGAATTTTTAAACAAAACTCAAAATTGAGTGTAGAACAATTGATCATGGCATGAGTATGAGTTTGATAGAATAAGGTTGATAAGTGGTTCGAATCCTAACAATAAGACAATTTCACTATTTTTTTACATAATTATTAAAGCATGACATTTTTGTAATTTTTGAAAGAGAAAAAAGTTCCTGAGGTTAACTCAGGAGACTTACCTGAGGTTACCTGGCATTTTTGTAAATATTGATAACTTTCTAAAAAAATCCTGTAATTACAATTGTACCCTCATGCATTAATATGGAGAATTTTAGTTACCTCAAGGAATTTTCCTGAGGTAACCTCGGGAACATCAAACCCTTTTTGAAAATATAAGAGTAAAATCGTAATTTCACAGCCATTAAAATGACAATCTTTGCCCTTGGATTGAAGTTTAATATATAGTAATAGATTATTTCTCAAAAATATTGACGTCATAAATACATCTTGATGATTTTAAAAAAAAACTTTTCAATTGTACAAATTACTCAGCATTTAAAAAACACTTGATCATATTATTCGACCATAAACAAAAACAAAGGATATAAGAAAAACGCACAAAAAATTCAATGCGGAAAGGAGGAATGATACTATAACACAAAATTGATTACAATATTTCTTACCACTCACTAAATAAAAAATACCTCCAACACTTTCCATTAGTGAAAACTTACCACTTCTCCGAAATCTATAATAAAATCCACGTGCTACAACATGTATATATAGAACATGACACAGCAAGCAATGGAGAAAAGAAGCGAACAAGAAAACAATGGAAATTACAAATCTCCTACCTACATTTCATACTAGTATTCTTCTTCAACGTTGCCTTGCTTCTCTGTTATGTTTATATGCCATAACCAGTCATTACACTGGAGCCTTTGATTACAAGGATGCTCTCTCAAAAAGCATTCTTTATTTTGAAGGCCAGAGGTCCGGTTACTTACCTCACAATCAAAGAGTTACTTGGCGCCATCACTCCGGCCTGTCCGATGGCTTCCAACAAGGAGTATGTGTTTGTTCGTGTGATTTACTTGTAAACAATAATGGTTGCCAAGTCCATAACTATAAATTTACGCTATCTACTCTTTTTATAAACATAATCAACTTTGTATTCTAGCAGAGTTTGATTCAAGGATATCATATCTTTTCACTCATTTTCAGAAGATATTGTATTTATAATCAACTCAACACCTTAGCAGAGTGTAAATAGCTCATGTTCTCCATGTGTTTTTTTTAGGTGGACTTGGTAGGAGGATATTATGACGCTGGTGATAATGTGAAGTTTGGCCTGCCGATGGCATTTACCATAACATTGCTCTCATGGAGCGTTATTGAATACGGCAAACAGATATCAGATGCTGGAGAATATCACCATGCACTTGAAGCAATTAAGTGGGGCACCGATTACTTCATCAAGTCCCACACTCAGCCAAACGTCCTTTGGGGTCAGGTATGCATATATAATAACGATGCAAACAATATTGCATGTTTTTTACTCCTATGCTTAGAAGCCGCTTGATAATTTTTTTATTAAAGGTGGGAGACGGGAGAAGTGATCACCACTGTTGGCAGCGGCCAGAGGACATGACGACAGGGAGAGAAGCTTACAAGATCGACGAGAAACATCCTGGTTCTGATCTTGCAGGAGAGACGGCTGCAGCAATGGCCGCATCATCAATTGTGTTTAGGAGAGCAAATCCACATTACTCTAACATCCTTTTGCACCATGCAAAAGAGGTAAGTTACTTAACAGCTCATCTAGAACCCCCCAACCCGAAATGAAAACTATCAAATGTTTAAATTATTTTGTATCAACAAATAGTAATTATATGCATTTGTAATGTATGATTACTAAAGTGGGGTTGTGTTTTGCAGTTGTTTGAGTTTGCTGACAAATTTAGGGGAAAATATGATGACAGTATTGAGGTGGTGAAAGGTTACTATCCGTCGTTGAGTGGTTACAAGGATGAGTTGTTGTGGGCGGCCTTATGGTTATACAAGGCCACGGGTGAAATGGATTATTATAATTATGTTACAGAAAATGCCCATTCTTTTGGTGGGGTTGGTTGGGCAATGACAGAATTTAGCTGGGATGTCAAATATGCTGGCGTTCAAGTTATGGCTTCAATGGTAAATTCATGCCCTAAACTATTCTGTACCAAATGTTCACTCAATTTCTTTACCATCTATCATTCATTTCCTAAGTGTGTGGTCATGTCCCCTTCTAGTTGCTCAAGCAGACTATGCCTAAAGAAGAGAAGCAAATACTCCATCAGTACCGTTCAAAAGCAGAGCACTACATCTGTGCATGCCTTAACAAAAACAAAGAACATAATGTGAAACGGACCCCAGGCGGCCTCATGTTTATCCGACCATGGAACAACTTACAATACGTTACAACCGCAATGTTCCTACTGACAGTCTACTCTGACTACCTCAAGCTCACCAATGAAGGAATCAGTTGCCCCCGAGTTTCAGTTGGTCCTGATGAGATAGTTTCATTTGCAAAATCACAGGTTGATTACATCTTGGGATCTAATCCAATGAACAAGAGCTACCTGGTTGGGTACGGTCCAGTTTATCCAAAGAGGGTGCACCATAGGGGCGCATCAACTGTATCATACAAAGTAAAAGAGAGTTTCATTGGGTGCACAGAAGGATATCATAGTTGGTATGGACGTCAAGGCCCAAACCCGAATGTTCTAATAGGGGCTGTTGTTGGTGGACCGGACAAAAAGGATGGGTTTGAAGATCAAAGGGGGAATTTCATGCAATCAGAGGCTTGCACGTATAACACAGCCCCTCTAGTTGGAGTCCTCGCAAAATTGCTCGAGTCTGATGAGAATACGATTGTCCACTACTAGAATTTCACTTGTATGTTTGGCTTTCTAGGACTGGTTATTGTTGATCTACATACCACATCCATTTTCCACTACTACTATGTAAATGGGGTTTATGGTAATAAATTCAGATTTCGTCCATGGATATACAAGCATCACTTTGATTTTACACCACTATAAAGACAGTTTAAGGAGATAAATTGGGAAATAAGGGGGGGCGGGGGGATTTTAAGGATTAAATTAGAGTAATTACTCAAATTAACTAAGTTAAAATGCAGCAAGGTTGAGGTATCAAGTCAGTGACAATCTACAGGATTATAAACATGATATGAATGTAAAACGAGAATAACTAACACGCACAGATCAAAGTTGGCACTGAGCTAGTGTGCACCACAATTTATTCATACAGCTTTAAGTAAAGTTGAAGAAGAAAATTAAGTAGAAATAGCAAGGAGGTGTGATTGAGTGAATAAATCTAGACGTCCTCTGTTTTGTGAGAAATACCTTTTCCGACAGGTTCCTTGATAGATTCAAACCGAGAGTCGTCGCCAATGGTTGCCTCCTCGATGGCATCTTCAGCTTTATCAACTGTCTGGCTCTCTAACCCGTGTTTAGCCTTCTCTTGAGCCACCCTTTCAAATTGCTCAGCAGTAGAAGGAGCTCTAGGTAATCTCTCCTGATGTTCATGCCCATCAATATGCTTATTTGTGCTTTGTCCCCCACCATTATTACTATATCTCTAAAGCATGGGAAGACATCAAAAAAATAAAAAATGAAAATGAACTTGTATAGTTAGTTGTATACTTGTATATCAATAACAGGATTATACGAGTCCAACTCGAACACACAAATTTATTAATTTAAGGTTGATTCCCAGTCTTTTTTTATGAGCCACAAGTTGTAGTAATTAAATTTGGGAAATCAAATATTCCAAAATAGATGAATACTTAATTTTACCTGGATGATAATGTTTTGAAAGTAAGCCCTGAAAGGCTTTACCATCTGCCTGGAACAGAGGGAAGAAACATTCATAGCTTTAGATTTGGTTGCACTTGAATGTTTTGACAACTGATAAGAAAAAACAGAGAGTATAGGACGCCCACTCTACTGCAAATCAAATATGCTAAAAATGGGAATCAAAAGATAGGGGCACACGTATGCTGTTCAATACTACGTGCCACTTTCTTACTTCACCACCTCATCAAAACCCATGCAAATTTACAATTTCTAATATGAATGAATTTTTCTTTTTTTGGATAAGTGATTTTAGAAAACAACTACCTTTTTAAAACAACAAAATGTATATTCTTGATATAAAAAAAAAAAAGAAAAAATAAACAAATTATATCAAGATCTTTTTCCTCGCACTTTACTACATACTAGTTTATAACCCGTGCGATGCACGGATTTCTATTTAATAAATTTTTATGTTATAATTATATTTTTAAATGATCATTATTCACAATGTATTATTTTAATTTTAATTTTAATTTTAATAATTTATTATAAATTTAATTAATGATATGCATTTTTAAAAACTTATATATAAAATTTTAAAATAAATATGTCGTTGATAGAATTCGAATCTTGAAATTTTAGTAATTAATTTAAGCATATAATATATTTAATCATTAGATCTAACTATTCTAATTTTTTACTAAAAATATAATGGTCATTATTCGTAGTGTACAGATTTCTATTATATCGTAATATACGAATTTCTATTATATTTTGTTAGTGATAGATTTTATATAATAGTATTAATAATTGAAAAGTATGCTGTGATATTTTGAGATTAGTTTTATATCAAAAGTTAAAGTATTTTAATTCGAAAGAAATATTAATAATTGGAATATATGATACGATTGGTGTTTTTAGGTGTTTATATAAGGTAATATCTTCAACGGAAAGTAATTGTGAAAAATATAATAAGTGTTTATAAAAGATAATATCCCATGCGATGCACGAATTTCTATGTAATAAATTTTATTTTATGTCACAAATATATTTTTTACAATCATTATTTACAATGTTTTGCTTTAATTTAATTTTAATAATTTAATATAAATTAATTAATGAAATGCATGGTTTAAAACTTATTTTATAAAAATTTAAAATAAATATGTCGTTGATATAATTCGAATCTTGAAAATTTAGTAAACTAATTTAATCATATAATATATTTAAATCTAATGGCCATTAATCGTAGTATACGAATTTCTATTATATTTTGTTAGTGATAGATTATATAATAGTATTAATAATTGAAAATTATGGTGTGATATTTTGAGATTAGTGTTATATCAAAAGGTAACGTATTTTAATTCGAAAGAAATATTAATGATTGAAAGATATGATACGATTGATGTTTTTAGGTGTTTATGAAAGGTAATATCTTCAAGTGAAAGTAATTGTGAAAAAGGCAATAGATGTTTATAAAAAAGTAATATCTTCAATTGAAAGTAATTACAAAAAAGGTAATCGACTAATTACCATTAATTATATTATGTTATTATTTATTTTAGGTATTTTAATAGTATAGATATCAGATATATTTTTCTTTATAATGAAGGGTAAATAAGTAAATTCACGAAGTACCAAAAAACAGGTACCAAAAAATAGGTACCAAAACTTTTAATATTTCGACTTTTATATAATAGTATAGATTTCAAATATTCAGTTTTATACTTTCTCTGTTTTGAAATGTATATTTTAACATATATTAATTGTTTAATATATACTTCTTCCATTTTCCTTTTTTGGATGTTGCTCTAAATTCTTTATTTTTTCCAAAACTTATCCAAAATATTAAAATTTTATACTATAAAAATTAACAACATCCACTATTTTTCTCCGCTAAACTCTCTTTCTTACGTAAAATATTTATTAATCTCATTTTACTCACTTTTCTTCATGGTTTTAAAAATCCCCGATTAATCCTCTGTAAGTTAACCAACCGATTCGATTTTTGAAATCCGATTAATCCTGTGAATTTATTTAAAATGATATGTTTAATTATAAATTAGACTAATATATTAAATATTATTATAATATCCGATTAATCCTTCCGATTAATCCCCGATTACCCGATTAATCTTAAATCGGTACCTCAACCGATTTATACCGATTATCGATTTTTACAACCATGCTTTTCTTACTTATTTCCATTATTTTACATTCTTTTTTAAATTTCGTGTAGAACTTATTTTGTAAATAATTATTTTGTAAACAAATGAAAGGGAAGGGAATATCGTATTAATATTAGTCAAACTAATTTCGTTTATGAAATTTAAGTAGTTAATTTTAACATCTGCACCTTAGGATTCTTGAAACAAATGAATATGCAGGTAAATTATTTTATAAAGGTAAACAAATATACGCAGGGGAGTTTGATTCAAATTTCTTAAAATTGCATCATTCTATTCAGTATTTACCATACAATCTTATCAGCATTCATTAACTATTCATTTAGACCTTTTGAATTTTACGACGTTTTTTTTCGTAATACAAATTACAATTGGAATTTTATTTAGCTAACTAAAAATACAATTGATTTAGTGACAAATATTTTTATCAAATACTTTAAGTAATTTTAACAAAATTTGTAGAAAAATATTGTTTTCAGAACTTCATATGGGTTAAAAATAAGCCCTGAAGACATATTTAATGTGGCATTAATTAGGCCCAATATGGTCAAAACGTGGGGCCCATTAAATGGGCTCAAACCCTATTTATAATATTAATTTCGTAATTACTATTAAGGGTAATAACCAGCTCAGCAATAAGAGTCAAATAAGGATATTACTTCTGCCTGACTTATCCTCCAAGGCACAGAATTCAATATGGGAACTGACTCCTACAAGGAAGGAGTCTAGAACCTTCCTCAAGGAGGTGACTTGCCCACCAAGTCACCTAACCCTACTACGATTCTAAGGCTCCCAACGCCTATATAAGGGTCTGACCCCTCATTCTCAGAACGACGTTTTTGGCTTGATCTTTGATATTCATCAAAGTACGTAGGCATCTTGTGAGAGCAGATTCAGCCACGAGCACGAGAACAGCCATTAAAGCACGAAGCTCACGCACCCTAGCATTAAATACAGCAAACCCTAGCCGCAATCTAATAACCTAGTTTTTATTCCACAACATTTGGCGCCGTCTATGGGAAAAAGACATCAACCATGGTTCAAACACGAAGGACACCAACAATTACTGAGCCTCTGCCACTCAGTTCTGCACCGCCCACTACGGATCCGGTACCCCCGACGATCGGGGCGATTATTCAACATCAAGTTTCTCAACCTCTAGGGACAACTTCCCATGTTGAGAGTACGTTACCTCCGATCGTCCACACAAATCAAGGGACCAATCCTCTTCAGGTGGTGGTCTCTCCCTTGGTTGTCGATCCTAACAATCCCCCACATGGGGTCCAGATCCATACTACGGATCTCCCCGTGAACACCAACCCAATGTATGGGCTGCCTAACTACCCTCCAGTTACTCAAGGTCCTTGACCTAGTGGCCACGCCTTGCAGATTCGAGATCGAGAGTATGTTGACTACTCTGGCCCCTATACTGATGATTCATCGTCTGATGAGGATGATCGTGATGAAGCCCCGAGGAGGCGACGTGCTAGCAGAGAACCAAGAAGAAGAACACAAACCATCCATGATGGACCTCCTTTGACAGCCGCTGAGAGGATCAGGGCTCATGAGGCCGAGATCTTAAGGTTGAAGGACGATATTGCGAGAGAACAAGCTAGGTTAAATCAGACTCAACCTCCTCCAACATCAGGACCGATTCCCATCATAGACTTAGAAAGGTCCTCAAGAAGGTAGAGAAGGGCCGACGCCCCAACTGGAAAAACAAAAAGGGTCGAAACCCCTAAGAGCAACCTCAAGGATCTGATGCCGCTTGGGGATCCTGATGATCCCACACCCCCGTTTACCGAGGAGGTAATGAATGCTCACATCTCTAGGAAGTTCAAGATGCCGACAATCAAGTCTTATGATGGAACAGGTGATCCCACAAATCATGTCAGGACGTTCTCAAACGCACTGCTATTGCAGCCTGCAAGTGACGCCTTGAAGTGTAGGGCGTTCCCCCAAACTCTGTCGGGCATGGCTCAAAGATGGTATAGCCGCCTACCTACGAATTCAATTGGCTCTTTTAAGGAGCTGAGCGCCGCTTTTGTTAGCCAGTTCATCAGCGGGAGAGTTCATGAAAAAAGTTCCGCATCTCTCATGTACGTGGTGCAAGGGAAGAATGAAAACTTGAGAGAATACCTCAAGAGGTTCACTAAGGAGACATTGAACATCACTGACTTGGAAAACAAGGTGGCCATGGTAGCCTTGGAACATGGAACTACTGATGAATTCTTTAGAAGGTCATTGGCAAAGCATCCTCCTGAAAACATGGCCGAGCTTCAACGAAGAGCTGACAAGTATATCAAAGCTGAAGATAGCATGAAGAAAGAAGTCGTCGGAGGTAATGGCAAGGGTAACAACGACTCCAAGAAGCGAAAGCAAGACCATGAGTATGATGACCAGGAGTATGATGCTAGGGACAAGTATCCCCGAACTAGCGAGGACTCCGACTATGCCCCTAAGAAGAACCAAGGACCGAGGTTCACTGAGTATGCAAGGTTGAATACTCCAAGGAGTCGAATCTTGTTGGACATTGAGAAGGATAAGGATTTCCGATGGCCGAAGTCACTCAGGGGTGATCCCGCAAAGAGAAATAAGAATCAGTATTGCAGATTCCACAGAGATGTGGGGCATGACACTGATGATTGCCAGCAACTCAAAAATGAGATCGAGTTTTTGATTCGTAGAGGGAAACTGAGCTACTTCACTAAGAGTGACGACCGTGGTAATCAGAGAAGAGAGTATGATAGGAGGGATGACGATCAAGATCGCAACCCACGGCCCCGAGGGCCAGTAATCAACATGATCTCAAGAGGCCCGACTGCAGCCGGCACAACAAGGAATTCTCGGAAGGCTTATACTAGAGAAGTGATGCACATCGTGGGAGAGGCCCCGAAGCATGCAAAAACTGAAGTAGTGGTTGGTTTTGATGACTCAGACTTGGAAGGGGTGAAGTTCCCCCATGACAACTCGTTGGTCATAACTTCTGTGATTGGTAACTCAGAGGTGAAGCGAGTCTTGATAGACAATGGATCTTCTGTTGACATTCTATTTCATGATGCATTTGTGAAGATGGGGTACAATGATTCTCAGTTGACCCCCAATAACATGCCTATATATGGATTTAATGGAGTAGAATCCAAAGTTGAAGGGACTATTCAGTTGCCTATAACTATTGGACAGGAGCCCAAGGAGGCCACTCAGATGTTGAACTTCCTAGTAATCAAGGCGGTTTCAACGTACAACGCTATCCTCGGAAGGACTGGACTTCATGCATTCAAGGCTGTCGCCTCAATTTATCATATGAAGATCAAGTTCCCGACCAGGAATGGTGTTGGAGAACATAAAGGTGATCAAAAGATGGCACGAAGCTGTTATGTAGCCTCGTTAAGGCCTGATGGAGTCGGGGGGGGCAGGTCCTTCCGATTGAAGACATGGATGTCCGCAGTAGTAAGAAACGTCAAGAAAGGCCGTCAGAGGACATCTCACAGAAGCCTCGGACAGCCATTGAGGCTAAGGCGTTAACTGACTTCGTGGTTGAATGTACCATTGGCAACCAAGAAGTCGGGGGGCAGGAGGTAATACCCCAAGCAGGAAGTGAACCTCAGAATAATAAGGAGGAGACCAGAAGGAGTGGTGGGTGCTCTATTTTGATGGAGCATCAAAAACAAAATCTGGTGCAGGCCTAGTCTTGTAAAGCCCCGATGGGCTAAAGTTATCCTAGTAGAACTTAGCTTCTTATTTGTCTAGTAGAAGTAGAAATAAGGTTCATTGAAACTATTGAAGAGCATGTTGCTCCGAGTAGGACGGTAGTACCTTATGTAAGGGTTGAACCCATTTCAAGTTATTAATGCAAGTTTGTTTTCCATTCATTTATTGTGTGATTTTATTTATGTGCCAAGCACCTGATGAGTGCAAGTTAAGGATGACCAAGTACCGAAAATAAAAGATTACACGAATGGAGAACAAGCAAATGCATAAATAAAGACCCCGAAGGGTCAAGAGTTAGGTTACAGCACGACCAAATAAGAGTTTAAGTCCGTGAAGGACCCGGGTTAAAAGACGAGCAGATAAAAGCCACACGCAACAATCAAAGCCATGCAAGGCCGAAGATGTTAATGACTAGCTACTCTTCAATATGTCTTAAGTACCTTGGTTGAGGATCCAAGGATGAAGACCAATAGAGAACAATGATGTATTTGCTTGGACAACGGCTGATATGCCAGGGATTGATCCCCAATTTATAACCCTTCGGTTGAATCTCGATCCTGAACGGAAGACAATAAAATAGAAGAAGAGGAATTTTGCTCCTCAAAGGCAAGATGTCATTAAGCAAGAAGTTGACAAGCTCTTAGAGGCTGGGTTTATTGAAGAAATTCAGTTCCCCGAATGGTTGGCTGAGTCTATGATGGTCGAGAAGGCAAATGGGAAGTGAAGGATGTGCATAGACTTCACTGATTTGAATGATGCATGCCCGAAGGACTGTTTCCCCCGGCCAAGGATAGACATGTTGATAATTGCCACAGCTGGACATGAGATGTTGAGCTTCACGGATGGGTTCAGCAGCTACAATAAGATTAAGATGCACAAGAATGACATCCCAAAGAATGCAGGCGCTACTTATCAACGACTGGTGAATAAGATATTCGCCCTTCTGATTGGGAAAACCATGGAGGTCTATGTTGATGACATGTTAGTCAATAGCCTATTCAAGGCAGACCGTATCAAGCACCTCAGAGAGGCATTCGAAGTGCTGAGGCACCACAAGATGATGTTGAACCCATCCAATTGTGCTTTTTGCGTTGGATCAGGAAAATCTTTGGGATTAATGGTTTCGAAGAGAGGCATAGAGGCCAACCCTGATAAGATCAAAGAGATCTTGGACATGGAACCACCCCGTTCTATACGAGATGTACAGAAGTTAACCGGCCGAGTTGCAGCCCTGGGGAGATTTATCTCCAAGTCTGGTGACAAATGCTTGCCATTCTTTCAAGCATTGAAAAAAGTGAAAAATTGTGAGTGGACTACTGAGAGCCAAGAGACCTTTGAGCAATTGAGGAGGTACATGGCAGAAGCCCCGTTGTTGGCCAAACCTAGTCCCGGGGAGACTCTTTATCTATACCTGGCGGTATCTGAACAAGCGCGTGTTGGTTTCGATCAGATATACGCAGCGAAAACAGTAAATAAAATCGAAACCAAGCCCCGGATCCATGTATAATAAATAGATAATATGGTAGATAGAACGTTTACCTTATCGAAGCTTTGTGATTGCAGAATAATAGTGATGAAAAGCACCCTCGATCACTGAGTGTTCCTCTTCGAAACCTCCTCTACGGTATCCACACGAACACCTTCAAGAACGTCTCATGATCTTGTCCGAAAGAGAGGTACTAGCCTCTAATGAAAAATAGGTTTAGGGTTTTTGGTTCTTGCGGCTTCTTCTGTATTTCCCACGTCCAAAAAAAACTTCACCCCATATCTTTATTTATATGATAGTGTAAAGCCAAGAAGCCCATGTCAAAACCTAGCCCATATATGATTTATTAAATAATAGAATGAAATCCTATTATTTAAATAAATAATAATTAAGTCAAAGTCAATTATTAAAATCATAAAAACATATCTCATATATCTTTGCATTTTATTATAGCTTAATTAAGTCCCACTTAATTAATATAATAAAATCCATCTTTATCATTAATTAATTTAAATTCATAATTTAAATTAATTCTTCCTTTAAATGTTCTATGTGTGTGACCCTATAGGTTATTATTTGAAAGGCAGAGTGTATTAACTTGTAACACTATAACTTATGTAACTCAATTAAAAGAAAAGATACTTAACCAGAAGACAATCAAGAACAAGAAGTCACAAGAAATCAACACTAAATGAAGACAAGGTAATTGATACAATTGAACATGTTAACTATGATCAAGCCAAGAAGAAATCATTGAGAGAAGTTCAAGTCAAAGTTGTTCAGGCCTCAGTGATTTGAGAATTCGAGATTCAAGATCATAACTATCAGTATCAACAAGACCAATTGATTTCAAGTGAACAAGAAGGAAAGCAAATATTGGAAAGCCAAGTTACTAAGTGAATATGGTAATTTATTCAAGAAGCAGAAACACTATCAAGACTAGTCACTTATGAACCAGACCAGTGCATCAAGTGTCAGGACATTGATAGCAAGTTTATGTCAGTAATAAAGATCCATGTTCAAGAGCTTGTAGAAGAACAAAGAAGATATGAAGATATCACAAGCTCAAGATGTGCATTGAAGTTTCAAGTTGAAGACCAGAATATTTTCTAAGTACTAAATGTTCTAGATGGCTAAGTCGAAATTCTCAAGTAGAAGTTCTACTTAGAATTTCGAGATGGCTAAGTAGAAATTCTCAAGTAGAAGTTCTACTTAGAGTGCAGCTTCAACATGACACATGGCATCTTCTGATTGGCAGATTTCCAAGCTTTCAAGATAAGACAAGATTTATGTGGACATCATTGGGCCACGTACATCTTAGTCTTTGAAGACTACAGGTCATAGATTACATGTAGTATAAATAGAAGCACTTGTGTAATGTTTTAGTTAGTGAGCAATATTGAGAAAAACACAAGAAAAAGAGAGAGAGTATTCACAGAGCTTAGAATCATTCACTTCTCTCTCAACTTCTGTTATACTTTGTAATGAATGTTGTAGCAACCTTTTCAAGTTATATATAAAGAAATATATTCCTTGAATCTGTGTGTTCATTTATTGCATCGTATTTATTGCTTCTCATAATCGAAAAGTTGTATTCACCCCCCCTCTACAACACATTTGGACCTAACAATTGGTATCAGAGAGGATGTTTAACATACAAAACATAGATCCTTGTGTTTAGTAGAAGAATCGTGAGTTTTCATTTTCTAGATCTACTTTTCTAAATTTCTAGAAAAGTAAGCTTTAATTCGTTTCCAGTGAAAACTCATCCAGAAAAATTATTTAAATACTCCAGGAGTGATTATTTGGCTTGGGTGTATTTTAATTAATTTTTGTGAATTAATCTGGGTTCATTAATATTTGGTGTTCTTGAGTGTTCATCATCTGTTCTTATCAAAGAATATAACCCAACAACTTTTCAATTTCCTTTTCAAAGAAATTATAGTCAAAAAGGTGTTTTTGGTACTTTTGATTTGATTATTATTCCTTAGCCGAAAGCAAAAGAAAGTGTACTCAGTGCTTAGCAGGTGGGTTAGTCACTTTCGGCGTGTAAAGTAATCAAAAGTCAAAAAGGGTGTTTAAGTGGTGATATTGTTTATTCAATATTAAATTAATCTGCAGAAAATTATTCTAAGGACAAAAGTTCTACATAGAATTTCTACTTGAGATTTTCTACATAGAATTTCGACTTGGACAATTTCTACTTGGTGAATTTCGACTTGGACAATTTCTACTTAAGAGAAATTTCGACTTGAGCAAAATTTCTACTTAGAGAAATTTCGACTTGGCAGAAGTTCTACATAGATATTCTACATAGCCTAGTCTTGGGTACTTAGAATTTTTTTAGTGACAAGATTTGAAATGGCTCCTAAAAATTCTTTCAAGATCCCAATGTTCAACCGAGATCACTATGAAGAATGGGTTTTCAGAATGAGACTCTACTTAGAGACAATTAACCCTGAGTATCTGGAAGTCCTTGATAAGGGTAAATTCGTTCCAATGAGAGCTATTCCTGAGCGTACGGAAGGAGAGGAGGTTATACCTGCTCGGTCTGAGCCTAAAAAGGCAGCGGACTTTACGGATGCTGACAAGGAGCAAATAGCTTATGACACTTCTGTAAGACAAACCTTGATGGAATCTCTCGATCATGAAATGTTCAACATAGTCAAAGGTTTGAATACAGCAAAGAAGATTTGGGACAAAATAGAAGTTGTCATGGAAGGATCTGCAGAGGTCAGAAGCAACAAGACACTTATACTCAAGATGGAGTATGACACCTTTAAAATACGAAAAGGAGAAAGCATAACAGATGTCTATCTACGATTCAGTCAGTTGGTATTAGATTTGAATCTGAGAGGTGTTACTCTCCCCATGGTTGAAACCAATACAAGATATTTGAGGAACCAGCCAAAGAGCATTGAACATAGAGTCTACGCAATCAGAGAAACCAGAGATTTGCATACAACTTCTCTGGAAGAGTATTATGGAATATTAAAGACCTATGAGCTGGAGACACTTCAAGATCAAGCATGGGACAATGATTCAAAAGGAAAAGAAACTGCATCAGGATTAGTTGCTGATGAGGAAGAGTCTAAGAAGGCAATGGTTGCAGCAAAGCCTAAATCATCACTTGCACCACATCAAGTTGATAATGATGACGAGTGCGCATCTAACAGTGATGATGACTACTTCACCCAAGAAGAGCTGGACAACATGGACGATAGTGTCGTGGCATACATGGTAAGGAAGTTCAGCAACATGAGATTCAGAAAGAGCAACCGACCACAGAGAAATTCTTCATCTTATTATCGGGCTGCTAAGGGTGGTGGTAGTTCATCAGGCTACCAAGGTAAAGGCAAGAGTACCAGCTACAAATCTCCTTTGGATTTCAAAATGAAGTTCAAATGCTATAACTGTGGAGAACCTGGACACTTTGCCTCGGACTGTAAAAAGCCTAAACAGACTTATCCAAAAGAGACATTTGAAGCCCTCAAAAGCAAATATGAATCGCTGGTGAAAGAAAAACATGGTAAAAGAGCTTTAGTAGTAACAGAAGGAAGAGCTTGGGATGATTCAGATGAGGAAGATGTTACTCATGTAGCAAACTTTGCGCTCATGGCTGAGACATCAGAGGAACCAGAGGTACCAGTTCTAACCCTTAAAGTAGAAATGTCTATTGATGATTATAAGGAACAGAACGGGGCTCTTAGCGAAGAGATCTACATGTTGTGCAAAAGCCTAGACACTTCTCAAAAGGAACAGAAAACACTTGTCGCCAAAAGCAGAATGCTCGAGGCAAAAGTGGAAGAGTTAGAGGCTGCTTGCACTGTAGATACTTCTCTAAGAGATTTTATTAAATCTTTGGAACACAAGCTCGTCCTTAAGGCAGAAATAGAATCATGTTTAAGGAACAAACTAGCTGAGTTAGAAACTAAATGTGAAGCTTACAAACTAGCTGCTAGTAAAGTGTATGTAGATAATGACGTATTTAAGAAGATAACTGGAGTAGGTGTAGGACTTGACTATTCTGACCTATCTAAGAAAGAAGGGAAGAGACATATCGATCCTAGCTCCAGTGACCTTAAAAAGGAAACACCTAGTATTCTTAAATCTTCTGTCAAACCCATCTACAAACACCATGTTCCTAGAATAGAAGAAGAAGAGACTGAATTGATAGCTAGATATGAGATTGAGATGGAAGATCGTCAGAAAGCACAACCTATAACTCCTATTAAACAAGTTAAAATCAATTTTCCTAGAGATGAATCTAGACTAGGAATAGGAGCTAAGGCTGTTAAACAACAAGGGAAGAAAGGCATAAAAGAGGTTAAGGCTGAAAGAATAAAGAAAGCATGTTATCACTGCAAATCTACTGAACATCTTTCTTATGCATGCACTGCTACACATGCCATGCCTACCACACACACTATGAATAATCTGCATCAGAATCATGCACAGTGTGGTCAACCTAATTGTATGCCATGCACTTTTAACGTCATGCAAACTTTTGTGAATTTAATGAATGCATCTAGCCAGTCATGCTCAAATACTGCTGCTAGTTCAAACAACAAAAAGAAGTTTGGGAGAGCCAAGACTGTCAGTCCTCCTAAAGTTAGGAGTGACAAACCTTCTCCTAGGACTGATAAATATGTCAAGTCTGAGAAAGGAAAGGAGGAAGTCGAAAGCTCTAGTTATGTTAAGAAAAGTGCATCTCCTGTTGTTAAATCTGTTGATTCTAAATCTTATCGAAAAGCCGGGCCCAATCAAAGTTGGGTTCCGAAGAAAGTCTAATCAATCTGTTATTGCAGGGCATTAAGCAAAAGAGAAATAAAGTTATATGGGTGCTAGATAGTGGAGCATCGAGGCATATGACTGGAAACAAGTCCCTGCTTACAGAGTTGGTTATGAAAGCTGGCCCTTATGTTACCTTTGGAGATGACAGCATAGGTGTGACAAAGGGATATGGCAAACTGAAAACTGGCAATGTCATCATTGAAGATATTTCCTATGTTGAGGGATTAAAGCATAATTTGTTGAGTATCAGTCAATTCTGTGACAAAGGTTACGAAATTGTCTTCAACAAGAAAGGTGTATCAATCACTCACATCAAGGAAGGTTCACTGGCTTTGAGAGGAGTTCGAAAGGCAGATCTTTTTGTTGCAGACATGGATTCAGCAAATCAGAATGAAGTCACCTGTTTCTACAGCAAAGCTTCGGATGATGAAAGCTGGTTATGGCACAAAAAGTTATCTCACTTAAACTTCAAAACGATGAATGCTCTCGCGAGGCGAGAATTGGTGAGAGATCTACCTCAAATGGAGTTCGCTCCGAAAGGACTCTGTGAAGCCTGTGAAATGGGAAAGTCGAAACGAGCATCGCATAAAAGCAAAGAAATTTCTAGTATCACTGAGCCTCTGCAACTTCTTCATATGGATTTGTTCGGCCCAGTGAATGTCCTATCTTTGTCTAGGAAAAGATATGCATTGGTAATCGTGGATGACTTCTCCAATTATACATGGGTATTGTTCGCAATGACGAAAGACGAAGTACCTTTCCTAATCATTGATCACATCACTCAAATTGAGAATGTTTCAACACTTACTGTGAAGACGATTAGATCAGACAATGGCACTGAATTTAAAAAATGCAGTGCTAAATGACTTCTGTGTATCTAAGGGAATACGTCGTCAGTACTCAGCCCCGAGAACTCCACAACAAAATGGAGTAGTTGAAAGGAAGAATAGAACATTGGTTGAAGCAGCAAGAACTTTGTTGTGTGATTCGAAACTTCCTCTGTATTTCTGGGCAGAAGCAGTGAGTACCGTGTGTTACACTCAAAATCGATCCTTGATCATAAAAGATAAAGAAAAGACACCATGTGAGCTAATGAACGGCAGAAGACCAACAATCAAATATTTTCATGTATTCGGAGCAAAATGCTATGTACTTATAGATGATGAAAATCTAGGCAAGTTTGCAGCAAAAGCTCGTGAAGGAATCTTTGTTGGTTACTCCACAGATGTGGTAGCAGCTTATAGGGTGTTCTTAATGAATGATCGAAAAGTGACTGAAAGCTACAACGTCAGATTCGACGATACCAAACTCTCATAAATTTCAAGAGATTCTAGTGAACCTGAGTCCCTAAAATTTCAGAATCTGGACTTAGAAGATCTTGAAGATGAACCTGAGTTGGTTGTCCCATTAAATGTTCCAAGAGTACGTGAAGAACCTGAGTCTAGTGAACAAGCTAATTCTACAAGATCAGGAGAGACTTCTTCAGTACGAACAGGCAACAACTCCGGGGGAGTAAATAGCAGCTCAAGGACTACTGTTCAAGGCTCGAATCGAGTTGACTCTAGTTCTGTAGGAGCTGGCACTAACTCAGGGGGAGTTAGTGAAAATAATCAAAGTAGTCAGCACCACAATTCAGAAAGTCATGCTGAATCATCAAGACAATTTCCAAGAGAACGAGTATGGAATAGAGACCATCCGTTTGAATTGATTATTGGTGACCCAGATGCTGGTGTGTCTACTAGAAGAAATGCAAGAGCTGATCTGGCTAATATTTGCTTATATTCTGGGTTCTTATCCAAGCTTGAACCTAAAGAAATAGAAGAAGCTCTTGGTGATGCTGATTGGGTGATTGCAATGCAAGAGGAACTCAATCAGTTTGAAAGGCAGAAAGTTTGGAAGCTGGTACCCCGACCAAAGAACAAATCAGTAATTGGAGCTAGGTGGGTATTCAGAAATAAAATGGATGAAAACGGACTTGTAACACGAAACAAGGCTCGTTTGGTTGCAAAAGGTTATTCTCAGCGAGAAGGAATTGATTATGATGAGACCTATGCACCAGTTGCAAGACTTGAGGCAGTCAGGATGTTTCTGGCATTTGCAGCACATAAGAACTTCAAGGTTTTCCAGATGGATGTGAAAAGTGCCTTCCTGAACGGAGAGTTAGAAGAAGAAGTGTATCTGGAACAGCCGCCTGGCTTCATTGATCCAGAACTTGTAGATTTTGTGTATCTTCTCTTCAAATCTGTCTATGGCCTCAGGCAATCCCCAAGATGTTGGTATGAAACCCTATCCGTATTCTTAATTGAAAGTGGTTTTACTAGGGGAGTAATTGACAAAACATTGTTCTATAAGAATGTGAAGAATGATTTAATACTTGTTCAAGTCTATGTGGACGATATTATCTTCGGGTCATCGAATGAGCGCTTGTGCGAGAAATTTGCTAAGCTAATGCAAGACAAATACGAGATGAGCATGATGGGAGAGCTGTCTTTCTTCCTTGGGTTACAGATCAGTCAGAGAAAAGATGGTATCTTTATCTGTCAATCCAAGTACGTCAGAGATTTACTCAAGAAGTACAATCTAGAAGATGCATCAGCAGCCAAGACTCCCATGGCAACAGCCACGAAGCTTGATGAAGACAAAACAGGTAAACCAGTTGACATCACAAGCTATCGAGGTATGATTGGCTCACTTCTCTATTTAACTGCAAGTAGACCCGATATAATGTTCGCGACTTGTTTATGTGCAAGGTTCCAAGCGGATCCTAGAGAATCACATCTCATAGCCGTCAAAAGAATTTTTAGGTATCTCAAGGGCACACCAAATCTAGGAATTTGGTACCCAAGAGATACAGGTTTTAATCTAATTGGCTATACGGATTCAGACTATGCAGGTTGCAGGATTGATAGGAAAAGCACATCTGGTGCTTGTCAATTTCTTGGCAGAAGATTGGTGTCCTGGCAAAGTAAAAAGCAACATACAGTATCTACTTCTACTGCTGAAGCTGAGTACATTGCTGCTGGAAGCTGTGTAGCTCAAATACTGTGGATGAGGAACCAATTGAAGGATTATGGCATGGAGCACAAGAAAATTCCAATTATGTGTGACAACACAAGTGCCATTGCCATAACCAACAATCCTGTAGATCACTCAAGAACAAAGCACATTGACATCAGGTATCATTTCATAAGAGAACATGTCGAGGAGGGGACTGTGGAGCTACATTTCGTGCCCACAATGCAACAAATTGCAGATATATTCACCAAACCTCTTGATGAAGTAACATTCAATAGGTTGGTTGGTGAATTGGGAATGCTTAACACAAGTTAGTAAAGCCTTCTATCTGTAAAATCCATGGTTATGTTGGTATATGCAAGCTATTTAATCATTATGTGTTTAGACTTTAAAATGCCTAATTAATGATTATTATAGGATGCATATAGGGTGATTTTGCATGAATTCAGTGTGTTTTAAGTGTCTTTTATAGCACAAATATTTGAATTTATGCTTGTTAGATTGCATGAACATAGGGGGAGTTAAATTCATACTATTCTAAATTTTGCATGATTTTTAGATGAATTTACCTGTGTTTTTCATGTAATTAGAGGCCTTAGAATTATCAAGGAATGTTTTAATTATGTCATATATTAAAAATCCTTGAATTGATATTTATATTAATTTGGCAAAATTAATTGTTGAGTTTTTCAAAGAAAAATTGTCAAATTAATCTAAGTATCTTCAAAATTTCGAGTTAGTTTCTATCTCGAAACTCATCTAGAAATTCGACTTGAATTTCGATTTGAGCTTCCAGAGTGAAGTTTTGAAAATTCTAAGTCTGGGAAGAATTTCGAGTTAGACTCTATCTCGAAATTCAACTCGAAATTCGACTTAGAGTTCGATTTAGAGTTACCAGTGTGCCTATTTATTTTCTTCAAAATATTCGAGATAATTTCTATCTCGAACTTTATCTCGAAGGTTGAGATAAGGTTTCATTTTTGGAAATATTTTTGAAAAGAACTGAGAATACTTCGAGTTAGTTTACAACTTCGAGTTATACTCTATCTCGAAACTCAACTCGAATTTCGACTTGATGTTCGAGATAGAGCTCTCAGTTTGATTAAGGGGATTTTTCGAGTTAACTCCTAACTCGAAGTCTATCTCGAATTTCTACTTGAACTTCGAGATAGGTTTCCCTAGTAAGGTTGTTGGTGTGTGCTGTTTACATGGTCATTTACAAGTTAAGTGGTAAAGGTTTTCGAGTTAGAAGCTATCTCGAACTCTATCTCGAAGTTCGACTTAAAAAGTTCGAGATAGACTTCGAGATAGAATTTCGACTTGAGTTCTCCCTGTATGTACTTAGAGTTTTCATGATTTTTAACAGGGACACTTTAGTCATTTCACAGTAATGTCTATATATACATCTTTAACTCGATATTTTCTTTCACTTTTACCTAATAGAGTTTTACAGCCGCACATATACATACAGGCGATTTCATATTCTCAACAATTGATTCGTGATTTCTGTGACAAATCTCATACGTACAACGAATTAATGCCCGATTTTTGACTCCTCTTACCTGTGTGTCATCATTTATCTGTGATTGTGTCTTGTATAACTGTTCATTTTCATCGATATATACATACACGCATATATACACACAAAACTTCACAGATCTGTTCATACACGATTTCACACACGCATTTCACTGTTAGTGGAGAGTTAATCATTGGTTCGAAATTTGCCTTCCATTAACTGTTTGTTGGAGCCCGTAGTTTGATTTTTCAAAAAGGAACTTTTGTGTTCTTGAAAAAATTAAAAGGGACATTACGGTTAATTCAACAATTAATTGTTTTTTCGAAAAAATTAAAATTAAAATTCATATCTTTTAAAAGAAAAAACTTTTAATTAAAATGGCTCACCAATTTTCACTTGCCAAAAACAATTTTTATAATATTTCTACGGAAATTGGTGATCAACTCCCGCGCTTTAAGTCTTGGATACGATTTCTCAATTTGTATTCCAAAGCTAGCGATGCTTTTACTGCTAAACCTACACTAGTGCATGATGCTTTACAGCAATTATGGACTAGTGCGGTTTCTTTTGGGAGCAAATCAACCCCCTTTGGTTTCAGGTTTACCTTAGCGGGTCAGGAATATGTGGTGACTGAACAAATTGTCAACAAGGTTCTTGGATTCCCTGTTAAAGATGCTTATGATCCAGAACCTACAGCTGCAGATCGCCTCAGTTTCTTTGAAGAAATAGGATGCTATCCTCCGACTGGCCGGATCACTGGAAACATCCAAAAACAATTTCTTCATGTGGAATGGAATTACTTTTTCGAGGCCATCACAAGATGTTTTCGGGCACGAGAAAGCGATTACCATCAAATTTCCATTCCCATGCAAAACCTTGGAATTGCCCTAGCAAGAGAGCTGGATATAAATTATGGACGAATAGTTCTCTCTGAGATAGTGGCCGTGATGGGATCTCCTGCAAGTAGAGACCTCAACAACACAAATGTTGTCTGCTGGTTTCCTCGGTTCCTACAGATGCTGATCAATGGTTTAGTACCGAAGGATGCTCTTGCAGTTAGACGGAGTTTTGCCATAGGTCCATCATCTGCACCGCTAGGGATGGGCACTAAGTCACTTTCAACAGTTGAAAATCAGGATAAACATCATGGAAAACCGATGTCTATTCCTGAAACCTTACAAAAGTGGCTTACATATGATGAGGGAGTTACCACTTTGATGGAATTCTCGCAAGCTTCATCACATGCTCAGAATCGGTCTGCTCATGCTGAGGCATTTGAAGAGATTCCTGATGAGCAAAGCGGTGATGAACAAGGTAATGAATCAGGTAATCTCTCTCAACATTCTACTCATTCCTCTTCCTATGTTTCTGATTCCCAGACCCAAGAGACTGCTAGCCCGCAGAATCTATCACAGGGTGAGAGCTATATTTCTAATTCCTTGTCATCCAAGTCACCGGAATCCAAACAGCCAGCACATATAGATGTAGGAAATGATGAGGAGAGTGACCCCGAAGAGCAGCCTCTTACTCGAAAGAAAGCCAAAATTTCTCATGCTGCTACTTCTAAACCTCAGTCAAACCCTAGAGTGTCACACGCAACCACTCCACCTCACGAGAGTGGTTCACCCCTTGAACAATCTGCACATAGGGATTTTGATTTTGGTGATGAGTATGTACCTCTTGAAGATGCTGTTACTTCAAAAGGACATGAAGCTTTAAAAGCTTCAGCCGTACCTTCACCGGTACGTACTGATGCTACAAAGAGGATCGGTTCTGATGTCGTACAAGAACACTTTGTAGCCTCTCAGCCTGAGATTCCAACTCAGGAACAAACAGCAATTGATCCCATAACTGCAAATTATATTCCTTATTCAGTTTCTGCAGGTACTGCTTCATATTTTGGATCATTTATTGAAGATATACACGAGCGTGAGACAGGGAGTGTGTGTGAGAGGTTAGGGAGAGAGGGACCTTCATTTTTAAGGCCCGAAACCGAGCGCCAAATACCAACAGAACGAGAATTAGAGCGAGGTCACCTAAACCAAACACCGTCCCTTAATTCTGAAAATCTTGAATCTCGTTTGTCTTCTATGGAAAATCAAATGAAGCAGTTTGGGCAGTCAATGGGGCAGTTAGGGATGAATGTTGGAAATAATCAAAGGGCACTTGACGACTACGCAGCACGAATGGCAATTCAAGCTTCAGCTTTTACTGTTTTGACAAATCAGGTAAATGACATGGGCCATGCTGCTGGTGTCTTGGGAAACACCCTGAATGACAGGATGGGAGCAATGGAGCTTACAATGGATACTCTGGCTGTGGAGATAAGCAGAGTTATGTTCGCAATCAGAAGTTTTGTGCCCCAGGAATGTTTCGCGCCGCAACAACCTCCCCCCGATGCTGGTACAGGTGGTGCTAGTGGAGCAGGAGCCTATGGTTCCGGGTTTGAAGATTTTGATACAGCTGGTGGATCTGGAGACCAGGGTGGAGTTCAGGATAACTCACCTAAGGGGGAGAGTATAAAGGAGACGAGACAGCAGGGAGTTCAAATCGAAGAAATTCAAGAACATGCTGATCTTGTAAAAGAAATGGAAGTTGAGCCGTCTATTGATGAAGAGGCTCTAAGAAGTAAAAAGGGTAAGGCAATAGCGATTGAGCAAGATGAGCCATTCGTTGATCTGAGTCATCAAGAAAAAGTACAGGAGGTACTTGACTCAGATTCCGATATGGAAGACGCACCGTTGAAACATGCTATAAAGAGATCATTGAAGGATCAAGGTGGAGGTGCTGGAATGTCTTTCGGATTGCCTGAAGAAATTACTGTTGATGAGGAAACCCTTGAAGCTCAACAGTTAGCCTTGGATCAAGCTGAGTTCTTTAAAATGAAGGCAATGCAAGATCGTGCTGCGTTTCAAGAAAAGAAAGCGGAGCTACAAGGAAAGCAGTACGATTATGAGCTTGCAAGGCTAGCTGATCCTCAAATTGCTCTGGATAATAGAAGGATAGGACAGAAATGGGATGACGCAAGAAAGATATTGATGGGACCATGTACAAAAGGAGATCATAACAAGGAAGCAGATGATCTGTTCTACAACCTAAACTTGCAGAATCCAATGGCTGCTGACTACATAAATGCTTTAAAGAGATTAATTTCTACAGTCAGGGTTGGATACAATTCAACGCAAAAGGAGTGGCAGGTTATTTTGTCTTTCACAGAAGGAGTCCCGATGTCTTTCATGTATGTGGATGACCAATTCATGACGAGAAGATCTGCATCAGAGTTGTTCTTGCTAGCAACAAAAATTCAATACTCTCATTCTGAGAATCTAAGCATTCTGTATAGGGATCAGTTAATGCGGCTAGCAGAGGACAAGGGTCCAGAATTCTCAGCATATCCAAATGTTGTCCGGATGGTGGTTGACAGTAAATTGAAGAGGGTGAGCCTGGAGGAAAAGGACTTAATGGAACTTTCAGTGGAATCTCTTAAGGCCGTCTGTAGGCAGATGATGGGTAAGGGATTCGCTTCTGTGCTTAAAGATAAATCAGTGAAGACCATTGAAAGTGTCATACTAAAGAAGAGCAATGAGGTGTGGAAGTGTGATGTCATTGCTCCGAACCCTCTTGATAATGTGAAGATTGAACCAGAGCTGATAGAGAGGAATTGGAATATTCTTCAAGCAATGAAGAATGTTGATGAAGCTCTGAATCTTCCTACTGGAGAACTGGAACAAGGAGAGATAAGGGAGGCAGTTGGTGTTCCAGGAAGAGACAGTGTATACTGGATACACTCTTTTGTTGATAATACAGCTGATGCCTTAGTATTCATAGATGCAGACCAGAATCAAACATTCTTGCATATGAGTAAACAATGGCTGCTGCAGACTCAAGATGCTGCATTTCTGGAGAAAGTGTTATATTTGTTCAAATGGGAAGATGTGGAAGTTAAGTATGTGACAGAAAAGCAGAGACTCGTGAGTTATCTATCTGATGTAGTAGTGGAAAAGAAGCGATTGGAGCGAGAGGCGGCTAGTGTCCACAATACTAACCGTGTCATAGGCTATCCCAAAATGATCTATTGTCAGTTTAAAGCTGATAAAACTCATAGGAAACCTCGGCTTATAATGAAGAAATTTGAGGAAATTCCAGAGATCAGGACTACTCAGGAGGTGGACAAACTCAGAAGGCTTTTCAAACATCCTTACCCAGAACCCAGGAACCCTCTAGAGATGGAAGCAGTAAGTTTGTTGAATACTAGGTGGACGCAACTTCATAATCCAGTATATAAGAAACAAAAGCAGCAGGAGGAGAAGCGCAGAAGGCAGAAAGAAGAAAAGGACCAAGCTGCTGAAGCTAGGAAGAGGAAACGGAATTAGGGTTAAAGGTCAGAGTGGTGTGAACTTGAAGTTGGAAAAACTTCATGTCTTTCGGTTGCTTTAACTCACTTGAGGAAAATTCATCTTAGAATGAATCCAATAAGGTGATAGAAGTTTGACTAAAAGATATGAAATAATCCAGGTGATAGGAATCATTCAAATGATCTTTAACTCGAGGTTCGAATTCTGTTTCTAGTTTAAGTTCTTTGTATTGTTTTCAAGTACTTTTCAATTGTATATTTTTCAAGAATGTAATGTTAATTATCTTTTCTCGTCTCATTGTTTAGTTGAGTTATCCTTCATTAATTTGAATGTCATTGTTAGACAATCAAATTGGGGGAGATTGAAAGGCAGAGTGTATTAACTTGTAACACTATAACTTATGTAACTCAATTAAAAGAAAAGATACTTAACCAGAAGACAATCAAGAACAAGAAGTCACAAGAAATCAACACTAAATGAAGACAAGGTAATTGATACAATTGAACATGTTAACTATGATCAAGCCAAGAAGAAATCATTGAGAGAAGTTCAAGTCAAAGTTGTTCAGGCCTCAGTGATTTAAGAATTCGAGATTCAAGATCATAACTATCAGTATCAACAAGACCAATTGATTTCAAGTGAACAAGAAGGAAAGAAAATATTGGAAAGCCAAGTTACTAAGTGAATATGGTAATTTATTCAAGAAGCAGAAACACTATCAAGACTAGTCACTTATGAACCAGACCAGTGCATCAAGTGTCAGGACATTGATAGCAAGTTTATGTCAGTAATAAAGATCCATGTTCAAGAGCTTGTAGAAGAACAAAGAAGATATGAAGATATCACAAGCTCAAGATGTGCATTGAAGTTTCAAGTTGAAGACCAGAATATTTTCTAAGTACTAAATGTTCTAGATGGCTAAGTCGAAATTCTCAAGTAGAAGTTCTACTTAGAATTTCGAGATGGCTAAGTAGAAATTCTCAAGTAGAAGTTCTACTTAGAGTGCAGCTTCAACATGACACATGGCATCTTCTGATTGGCAGATTTCCAAGCTTTCAAGATAAGACAAGATTTATGTGGACATCATTGGGCCACGTACATCTTAGTCTTTGAAGACTACAGGTCATAGATTACATGTAGTATAAATAGAAGCACTTGTGTAATGTTTTAGTTAGTGAGCAATATTGAGAAAAACACAAGAAAAAGAGAGAGAGTATTCACAGAGCTTAGAATCATTCACTTCTCTCTCAACTTCTGTTATACTTTGTAATGAATGTTGTAGCAACCTTTTCAAGTTATATATAAAGAAATATATTCCTTGAATCTGTGTGTTCATTTATTGCATCGTATTTATTGCTTCTCATAATCGAAAAGTTGTATTCACCCCCCCTCTACAACACATTTGGACCTAACATTATTTAATTGGCAATAATTTTATTCTCTAATAAAATTATAAACAATGAGCGGCATCTAGTAATACATCATTGCTACCCAATTAAATAATAATTAAATCGTGATTCGATAAAAGACCTTTCGTGATTAATGTCTCCGTGTAATATAATCCCTTTAACCAAATATTATAGATTAAACTCGAGACATGTTTATTGTCATCCTCTTCATAATTTAATCCAGGTTTACTTGATCCATGAGTAGACTATTAACAACAAATCATTATTTGAGCACGGCCATGCATTTTATAGTCTCACTCAATCAAGAGGCCAATAATATCTCTCCTAATTATAGGAGGGTTAAATCCTTTATCTATCATTCATATTTCTCATACGACTCATAATATACCCGATGTCTGTTAGTAGTATTTTTGTGTGTTCGTTCGCAGGGAAGGACTGAATGTAATATTAAGTTCAAGTTTCTTATCACTTTACGTCTAGAAGTGTGTGAGAAGAATTTTGGGTTTGTGTATTAACTAAATTAACCAAGAACTAATTATAAGCACTAAGAATTGATTTTAAACTGAGATTCAAATATATGGGAAAACAATCTAAGAACTGGGGTTCTTCACTTGGTCTCAATACATGCTCAATATTAATGTGATATCTGTGTTCCTACCTTGCTGAAAACAATTCTTCTAAAGTTATACTGTACCCTCCCAGGTTACAATATAGTGCCTACAGCTACACCCTAATTGTCACTCCCGTGATACAATCAAAGTATATCTATAAACTGTTAAGTGCCAAGAATTATATGTCTCACAATTCTCCTATTAATCTCCCGATCTAATATTCAAATTATGTCTGTTAAATCATGTACTAAAATTGCAACTTCTCTCCCAAGCTTATTACAATCCCTAGAATACAATCAAAGGTTCATGACTCCCCTAATTGTGTTAAGATCTCATTAACAGATCATCAAAGCAGAAAATCACGTAATCAAGCATGCATGAATACCAAGGAATACTACCCAATCCTCAGATTAGAGAATTAGTTACGCATATTTAATAAAGAAAACATAATAATAATGATAATGAATGAAAACATAATATTGAAGAAAGAATTGAAGATCGAAAGTACCTTGATACAATTAAAAGCTATGAATTGTTATGATTTACAATGGTAGGATGTGTTTAAATAGGCTCTACAAATCTTTCCCAGCAAGATATTACCTTCTATTACAATTAGAATTCAATTAAGGTATTAAAAATTGCTCAAAATACAATTAGAACTAGAAAAGGGCAAAACAGTAATTTCTCTGCTCCCATCTATCTGCTGGTCGTGCTTTCTGGGCCCACCACACGCGGACTGGTCGTGTAAGACCTATCCCATATTGTAGAAAATCTCTCAAGCTTCGCGTGGGCAGTAAGATCGCTGAAAACGGACTTCTAGAACTCCAGATATGGCCAAAACAGTATAAGCTGCGCAGCCTTCCCGGAAAATCCAAATTTTAATCAATTAAATCTCCAAAAACGATAGAAGCATCAACTTTAATCAACATTCTCGTAAATCTGCACAACTAGGCAAAACACATCAAAACTACAATAACTTGAGTCCAAAACAATCAATTTAAGCCGAACGGAGGCATTCCAAGTGGATATAAAATCCACTTATCAATGTCCACTTTTATCATTACCTGGTGAAAGGTAACTTTTAATGTTGTCAAGGTATATTAACCCTCGTATGGAAATATAATGATCTCAAGTCAAAGGATCATTACACCATTACCACTGTAAGTCATTCTTATGACTTTATTAAACATGAAGAATCTCACTTTGGGTCTATCCAGTACCATGTACTCCTACATGTACCTATGTATTGACTTTAGTATCTCCATACTAATAACCAATGAGATGTGGTTATCTGTCAAACAACATACTAGTCTATATATTATTATTGTCCTATATAATAATAGTCAACTAGGGACATTTAAGAATATGATATATTATATAATCTCAAGTTCAAGTCATGTACTTAAACTATACAATTTGTATCATGATTCTAAGGACATTTATTATGCTAACAAATATATCGCAGTAATTAAAGTCATAATAAATACATTTATTTAATAATCAAATAACATAAGGTTTATTCAATAAACTATGTGTTGCCTCTAGGGCACCTACACTAACAGCGCGCGCCGTCCTCATTCGAGAAGAGAAAAAGGTTCAGAAACCCATTTACTATGTTAGCAAGGTGTTGCATGGAGCTGAGTTGAATTACTCAACCATCGAGAAGTTTGCTTTGACATTGATAACAACCTCGAGGAAGCAGTATTTGCGAGTTTTGAAAGTTGTTACGACTCAGTTTGATGAGTGCTATGTGGAGCATATTCTAAGAAATGAGAACGTTATGGCCGATGCCCTGTCTAAATTCGCTTCTTCTGAGATAGAGAATTATGCATGGAGTGGTTAATTCTAGGTCTTGAAGGCCCCGACCATCAACTCTAAGTTGGTAGCACCGATTGATGAAGGAAGTTGAAGGATAGATCCTATCAAAGCTCATCTTGAGACTGGTTGGCTCCCTGATAATGCCTTGAAGGCACAGAAACTTTTAGTGAGAAAGTGTTGAGATAAGAGATCCTTTGTTATTCCATACTTAAAATCTTGAATCTCAAATCTCGACACAAAAGTTAAGTCTTGATGGCCAACAAGGCTGTCTGCCTCCAATCGAGTTTGTCGTTTGAGTTTAAGGGCTCGAATCAAGAGTCATTAGCCAAGTTGACACCTAAGCAAGGTTATATGAGTATGAGAATAAGGTTGGAATCCTAGAGTCAAGATAGAGGAGTGACAACTAGCCAAGGCACACCAGACTTGAAGTTAAGTGCTGAGTGACAAATGAACTTCTTGAACGATCAACCGAGAAGCAAGACCTCCACCACACGAAGTAAGGGGGGCAAGAACTAAAAAGCTTCACTACAAGATCCACATCTTAGAATGAGAATGAAGGGTTGGTTATAACCGACAACCATAAATAGATTCAAGGTTTAAAACCAAGAATTCATAAAGTGAGTTAAGGCCCAGAAGGTCACGAAAGTTGTGAAAGCCAATTTGAAGTCAAGGATGTCTGTTTGGTCATCGACTTTAAATAATGACATCCGACGATCGAATACTGACATTGAGGTCCAAATATCGACGTTCGAATATTGACGTTGAAGTTCAAGGACCGATAAAAGGCCGACCAAGCTCCGAGGGCCGGCCGATCGAGCTCCCGAGAAGGCCTCCAACCGACTTACCTCCCGGGGGAGCTTCGGCCGACTGATGGTGATCATCGGTACGAGATTTCAAGATTTGATGTCGAAGACGGCCGACCGAAACACGGCCGATTGAGGCACCGGAGGCACTCCGGCCGACTGACATTGATAGTCAGCACGAGGTTTCGCCCAGCCGACCGAGAACCGGCTGACCGGGCTCCAACGGAAGGCTCCGGCCGACTGACATTGATAATCAGCACGAGGTTTCGCCCAGCCGACCGAGAACCGGCCGACCGGGCTCCAACGGAAAGCTCCGACCGACTGACATTGATAGTCACCACGAGGTTTCGCCCAGCCGACCGAGAACCGGCCGACTGGGCTCCAATGGAAGGCTCCGGCCGACCGACATCGGTCATCGCGTCGAGATTTTGCTTCGATCGACTGAAAACAATTCGGCTGACCGGGTCATTGGCCGACCGGCTCTCCGGGGGATGCTCCGGCCGACCGACGTCGACCGTCGGTGTACGATTTTGCACCAGCCGAACGGCTTTTCAGCTGACTGCCTCTACACGGACGTCTCGGCCGACCGACGTTGATCGTCATGAGTTTTTTTGGCTCCGTTTCAAAAAAAAAAAATCCAACCGACTGACTCACCGGCCGACCGCCTTCCCGGCCGACTGGCCTCCCGTGTACGCCTTAGTCGACCGACATCGACCGTCGATACGGGTTCAAAAAAAAAAAATTTGGTAGACCAACGAACCGGCCGACTGGCCTCTTTTTCTGAGCATCAGCCGACCGACGTCGACCTTTAGTGCGAGGACTTGAACCGGCCGACTGGCTTCCCGAGGGTCCTTCGATCGACCGATGTTGATCGTCGGTATGGGTAAAATAAAATATTCGAAAAAATTTTGGTCGACCCCTCCCGGCCGACTAGCCTCTTTTTGGAGCATCAGCCGACTGACGCCGACCATCGATGCGGGTTCTTGATCCGGTCGACCGCCCTCCTGGCCGACTGGCTGCCTGAAGATCCTTCGGTCGACCGACGTTGATCGTCGGTATGGGTTTTTTGGCTCCGTTCCAAAAAAAAAAAAAATTGGCCGACTAACCTCCTGGCCGACTGGCTTCCCGCGCGTGCGTTGGCCGACTGACGTCGACTATCGGTACGGGTTTTTGACTCGACAGACTGGTAGCGATGCTCGAGTCGGGGTTGCGAAATTTTGTTTTTATTTTTCCGATTTGATAATCAAGGAAAGTGAAAACTGAGTTTGAAGATTAGCACCGTTTAGTGCCGCGCGTTTAGCACCGTTCAGTGCCGATTAGCACCGTTTAGTGCCGATTAGCGCGTTTAGCACCGTTTAGTGTCGATTAGCACCGTTTAGTGCCGATTAGCGCGTTTAGCACCGTTTAGTGCCGATTAGCACCGTTTAGTGCCGATTAGCGCGTTTAGCACCGTTTAGTGTCGATTAGTGCCGATTAGCACCGTTTAGTGCCGATCAGCACCGTTTAGTGCCGATTAGCACCGTTTAGTGCCGATTAGCGCGTTTAGCACCGTTTAGTGCCTATTAGCACCGTTTAGTGTCGATTAGTGCCGTTTAGCACCGTTTAACGCCGTTTAGCGTCGTTTAACATCGTTTAAACTTCGTTTAAAGTTGATTAGTGCCGATTAGCATCAAATTAACATTGTCGTAAACGCGTCGGTCGCTCCACGCTTTATATCAAGACAATACTCGTGAAACACTAGTGTATAAAGATGAGCCCTGACCCGAGTCTCGAAAAAGGCCGTTAAAACTTCAAGGAAAACCTGATCAGTTTTCCTAGAAGTTGGGGGCAAATGATATGGGTTAAAAATAAGCCCTGAAGACATATTTAATGTGGCATTAATTAGGCCCAATATGGTCAAAACGTGGGGCCCATTAAATGGGCCCAAACCCTATTTATAATATTAATTTCGTAATTAATATTAAGGGTAATAACCAGCTCAGCAATAATAGTCAAATAAGGATATTACTCCTGCCTGACTTATCCTCCAAGGCACAGAATTCAATATGGGAACAAAATTCAATATTGGAACTGACTCCTACAAGGAAGGAGTCTAGAACCTTCCTCAAGGAGGTGACTTGCCCACCAAGTCACCTAACCCTACTACGATTCTAAGGCTCCCAACGCCTATATAAGGGCCTGACCCCTCATTCTCAGAACGACGTTTTTAGCTTGATCTTTGATATTCATCAAAGTACGTAGCCATCTTGTGAGGCCAGATTCAGCCACGAGCACGAGAACAGTCATTAAAGCACGAAGCTCACGCACCCTAACATTAAATACAGCAAACCCTAGCCGCAATCTAATAACCTAGTTTTTATTCCACAACAGAACTCTTTTTTAATTTTCAGTATTATTTATAGCATATTATATTATAATAATATTTTACACATTATGAATGCGAGATAAAATACACAACAGATATAATTTTGAAATAGGAAAAAAGTTGTGCACATAAAATAAAATTCCCTATCACTATGTGAAATTTTAATATGAAATGTGAAATAATCATAATCATTAAAAGCTAACCTTGTTTCTTCTTGTAGAGAGAAGAATAGTAGTATTGAGAGTAGGGAGCCTGAGATATATCTCAGGTAAGTTCCCTAAGATACTTAACTTTTATATATAAAAATGGAGTGGGCATTTCAGTAAATTTAGATATTTTTAATTAGTCCTGCGAGCCCAACAAGATTTAAAAGTTATTATGCATGTATCTTAGGAAAAGTTCCCTGAGACTCAGGGTCCTTTTTCTCTAGTAGTATTATACTAGCAAAGACTTGCATATATTTCCACAAGTCAAATGCAAGAACAAGAAGAGGTCTGCGACTAGATGAAAGCAGACGCGGGTTGACAGGGTTTACAAAAGTCTATTTCTGAACTAATCTATATTTCCCATGGCTAACAACCATATGCATGCTACTACTACTACATATATAACAAGGTTTGTTACATAGTTAACTTGGAAATACTCTCTACACTCTAGTCCTAATATCCATCTTCTATTAAAAACTTGCATTTTCATCTTTCTTTGATCTCTCCAGCAAAATCAGGTAGGGTGCTGAGAAATCTGTTATTTTAAACCATACTCCGGTAGCCTTGTTTGTGCTTCTGTCCTTGACCAATTTCGTGTCCTCTACAAGTACAAGTTTCAAATCTCTTCGATAATGTCAGGAGGTCAATCAAATACTCACAACATGGATGATTTCGACTACTCAACACAATCAACAAATTCTTATCACTCCATAAGAACATTCAATAATGGATCACATTCCAATCTCTCATCACACGCTGCACCTTCTTTCCACTCGATATCTCAAGTGCACCCACCTGAAAAGTCCTCGAGGGACCAAAATACGGGGCAACCAGTAAGCGTTCATTCACATTCCAATCTTTCATCTCAGCCTCAAGATCACTCGATTTCTCAAGTGCGTCCAGTGGCGAAGTCGATCAGAGATCAAATTGCAGGCCAGTCATTGAAAAGATACAACAATGGTTCCGGTCATTCATCATTGCCCATGGAATCTCATCAATCTATTTCTCATGTTCGCCCAGTAGACAAGTCGATGACAGATCAAAATGCCGCTCATTCAATACGAATGTCCAATCATGGTTCTAGTCATTCATTACTGCCTAATGATATTCATCAATCCATTTCTCAGGTTCGCCCAGTAGAAAAGTCAACAAGGGATCAGAATGCAGGTCAGTCCATACGAACATTCAACAATGGTTTCAATCTTTCATCAATACCTACAGATTTTAATCAATCCATTTCTCAAGTGCGCCCAATAGAAAATTCTCCTAGGGATCGAATTGCAGGGCAGTCAATACGAACATTCAACAACGGTTCTGATGTTTCATCAGAGCCTGCAAATTATCATCACTCGAATTCTCAGCTTGGCGCAGCAGAAAAGTCTATAAGGGATCAGAATGAAGGGCGGTCAATGCAAACATTCAACAATGGTTTCAATAATTCATCACATCCTACAGATACCTATCACTCAATTTCTCAAGGATGGCCACAAGAAAAGTCTACAAAGGATCAAAGTGCAGGGAAGTCGATAAGAACATCCAACAATGCTTCCATTCTTTTATCACAAACTACCAAGTCTTATCCCTCGATATCTCAAGTACGCCGAGCAGAAAAATCTATCAGGCCAGTGGTAAAGTCTATCAGGATGGATCAAAGTGCAAAGTCTATCAGGATGGATCAAAGTGCAGGAAAGTCAATACGAACATTGGACAACCATTCCAATCTTTCATCACATACTACAAATGCTTATCAGTCAACATACTGCGTGCATCCTATCCAAATGTCTTTTAGGGTGGATCAAAGCGCAACCCAATCAAAAAAAACATTCAGCAATCGTTCCGATCATTTATAACATAACACGAATGCTTTGCACTTGATATCTTAAGTGCGTTCAGTTGAAAACTCTATAAGGGATCGAAATATACTACAGTCAATAAGAACACTCAGGGAAGTTCAGGACGCGTGAGAGTAAGTGATAACTTCTTTAATTGTTGAGAATCAATTTAAAATATAAGACCACTTGTGAATTTGTTACATTTCTAGTTATTAACACTTTGGTTCACAAGTGATTTGCTTCAGTCATCACTACAGTTAAGCTCTCATGATTGAGATATTTGCACTTCTCTTGGTTCATTTCTTTTATCATCGACACATTATAGTTCTTCATTGTATTGGTATAAGATTTGATATCTTGAAGTCATAGTTCTAAATTGATTCAGTCACAGTATTCATTAGAAGTTGTCAAGAATGCAAGATCAAAGTATCTTGACACCAAGATATCGTTTTATGTAATGTATAATATGCTCACTACCATGGCATCTGGCTTCAAATATATTCCATATGAAACGACAAGTTCTTCCTTTGGTTTGACATTTGGAACTAGTACAATAAAATATAAAAGAACCTATTAATTTTCAGAAGTTGAAGCTATTGTTTTTGACGGTTTCAAATTATCAACCCATTGTTTATATAGTCGTTAGGAGTCAAGGAATGTCAAAATGGATAATTTCCTCTAATTAAACTAGTTGTATATAAACAGTTTTACCACCTTGCTCCAATACGGGCCCTGGAATTAAAGTTCAGGAACCAGGGCGAATCTGATTGTTTCGAAATCAAATGTGAAAATTTGCTACATTCCACCTGCATTTTGAACTTGTGCAGCAGCATGATCTGACTACCTTTTTCGTAATTCAAATCCAAATTCTTTTATCCTTCATAGAAATTAAACCAAGAATAGCTGGTAGTATATCTCATTTGGAAATATGATGTATGCATAACTTACCCTGGTGTATCTCCATCGGATGTATTACTTGGACGTATGATGTTCACAAAACTTACCCTGGTTGAAGGAGCAAACCAAGAAAGTCTGTCCCCTGCCTTGATATATATAACAAGTCTGGATGACTGAAACAGTGACATTCTTAGCAAGGCAGACACTTAAAGCAAGATGTAGGAGATATATGGCTAAAAACAACTTAAACCCTTTTTCAATAACAGATAAAATCTATACAAAGGTTTATACAATTAAGGAGATGGAGTTGTCATGCCAAGATTAGGCAAGGAGGGAGGAATATTTTGTATAGAAAAGCAATAATAAATTAAGGAAAAGGACATGAGAAAATCTCCCTAAAAAGAGAGTTCATATACACTATGACCTATGATAGCTAAAGTACTTTGGCCATCAGGACAGATGGTAATAGATGAGTATGTGAAACTCAAAGTAAAAAAACATCAACCATTCTTCACGCATGATGGATTTAGATGTTGTATAACAAGTGAAGGCAATATAATGTCCCAAGTGAGTTTTAAAGGTTGTTTACATCCCTTTCCTTCGTTTCTACTTGATGATATCTAGCCCTTAGATCCAGTTTAGTGAAAAACTCTGATCCCCCTAATTCATTCAGCAACTCTTCTATGAGTGACATTGGAAATTTGTTCTTTATGGTTAAAGAGTTAAACTTTCGGTAGTCTATACAAAATCTTCAGGTGCCATCATTCTTCTTCACTAGCAGGATTGAAGAAGTAAAAGGAGAAGTACTTGGTCTAATAATGCCTGTTTCCAACATCTTTGTTATGAGTTTTTCTATCTCACTTTTTTTAATCAAAAGAGTTCCTGTACATTCTTTTTGTTTCCTCCCAGGCTGCTTTTGCGTTCTTGCCGCATTCTGAGAACTTATATTATATTCTAATACTTCCCGTCACTCGAAAACCCATTTATGTGCCGAAAAGTGGATCAGATACCATACTAAGTAACTTAATATGTTAGAGGAAGGCCCAACTGGATATTTATATTATATTCTAATAGTTCCTGTAAGACCTTATAGAGAAAGGTTGTGAACCCTCCTTTAATTCTATTGAATGCTCTATAGCCCTCTGGTGGCTTAAATATATCCTCATACTTAAGTAATAGATTCTACAGTTGAACCTGTTCTCTATCTGGTTTGATTTTACCCTGCTTATCATCCTTAACATCAGAGACCTGAGGCTGGTTTGTATGATTAACCACGTAGAGGAAACCATTACCCTGCCTTTGACAAGATCTGACAAATGCCTTAGCACTCATTTGCTACAACCTGGGCTTTTCTCCTTGAGCATTAGTCCATGATGTTCAAAAAGCCTCAAGCCCGAAATTCGGCCCGATCCGATAAGCGAAAAATCCCGAAAAGTCCAGCCCGAAAAAGGCCGGGCCGCCCGGTTTGGCCCGGCCCGAGGACCTAAGATGGGCCTCCTATTTTTCATCAAGCCCGGCCCGACGCCCGAAAAGCCCGGTTAAAAGCCCGGGCTTTTAAAAAACCCGTATAAAGCCCTGACTTTTAAAAAGCCCGGATAAAGCCCGGTTCGGCCCAGATAAATGCCCGGGCTTTTTAAGATATCTAGATAAAAATTTGATTTTTTATAGATAAAATCTAGAAATATATAATATTTTTAGTAAATTTCGAAAATTAAACTTAGCAATAGATGGAATGTGATTGATCATGAGGATAGAAATAAGCAACAATATACAAGACAAACTCTTCTTTAAAGAAGACTAATTGAGTGTAGAGGATGTGCTTCTCGAAATGGTCATAAACGAGAAGATTTATATGCCTAACGGTCGCCTTAAATCATAACGCAGATTATGAGTAAAAAATTCTTGAGTTGCAATGATGTTTTATGATAAAACAAGTATTATGCTAGTAATTTTTTATTATTAGCTTTCGTGGTGTCTCTTTTTATGTATTCTAGATTATAGAAGTTCAAGGGTGTAAATCTTTAGAGGTTGTTTCTTTTGTAAGATTTTCTTTTTTTGTATATTAATATATTAGTTTTGCAAAAAAAAAAAAGACAAAATTACATATATGTAAATTTAAAAAAAAACCCCGGCCTGGCCCGATTTTTTCAAAAGCCTGGCCCGACCCGATTTTTAAAAAGCACGGGTTTTTTAAAGCCCGAATAAAGCCCGGCCCGAAGGGTTTTTTGTGCATCTCTAAGCATTACCTTGCATGGTCACTTTCTTGCCTTAATATTCAAATTGCAATATCAAATTCTTGTAGTCAAAACTGACTAATCCCAAATATCCCAGCTAATCAACCCCCAACACTAAATCATAACCTCCCATAGGTAAGGTTCTCACCCCAATCTTGAATTCCATCCCTCCAACCTTCCAAGAAAAATCAGTGCACTCATACTGACAAATGAGTGCCAATTTCCACCTATACCTTCATAGGTTTGGTGTGGACTAGCTCACATTTCAGCCTTGTTGTAGTATGCTCATCTAAGAAGCTATGAATGCTTCCACCATCAACTAGAATAGAAAATTTCTAACTTCTTTTGCCAGTAAGGGCGATGGTTTGTTATTATGAAAACCTTCAACAGCATGTACAGATACTTCCATCTGCCCTGCTGAATTTGAGCCGTAAGATTCTTCAGTTACTATTGACAATTGGGTTTTAGATTCTGCTGGAGTAAGTGAGTTGTCCTCTTGTACTATTGCAAAGTAACTAGGCTTTGCACACTATTGAAAGGGACCTTCCTTGTCTGAACAATAAGGACAATGTCCCTCTCTTATTCTTTTCTCCAACTGTTTAGGAGATAATTGAATAGGGACCTTCCTTAAACGGCGCTAATGGTACTAAACGACGTTCAAATGGTGTTAAACAATGCTAAACGGTACTGGCCGCACTAAATGGCACTAAACGACGTTTAAACGGTGTTAAACGGTGATAACGGCACTAAACGACGTTTAAACAGTGTTAAACGGCGTTAAACGGTGCTGACAGCACTAAACGATGCTTAAACGGTGTTACGCGATGCTAAACGGTGCTAACGGCACTAAACAATGCTTAAACGGTGTTAAGCGATGCTAAACGGCGCTAAACGGTGCTAACGGCACTAAACGACATTTAAACGGTGCTAAACGGTGCTAACGACACTGAACGGCAATAAACGACTTTTGAACGGCGCTCGGCTTAGGCTTTCATTTTTCTAAAATGGCAATGTTTTCCTGTGGAGGCTCTTGGCTGAGTTCAATATTTAAACGTCGAACGTCGGCTTTTGATCGTCGAATGTCAACATTTGAACGTTGACAACCAGAGATTCTTAACTTTAACTTATGGTATAACTAATCTTTTTTTACTAGAATCCCTCATTCGATTTTAGGGTGTGTTTGTCATGCCTTGAATGGTTTCGTGAACCTTGAATTTAAACGACTTGTTTCTTAGTCCTCGTGACCTTCTGGGCCTTAACTTGTTTGCTGAATCCTTGGTTTTAAGGTTATCATCAACCCTTGATTCTCATTCTAAGATGTAGAACTTATGGTGAAGTTCTTTAGTTCTTGCCCCCCTTGTTTCATATGGAGGAGGTCTTGCTTCTCGGTTGATCATTCAAGAAGTCCACTTGCTACTCAGCACTTGACTTCAAGTCTGGTGTGCCTTGGTTGGTCTTCAACCTTCTATCTTGATGCTAGGATTCCAACCTTCTTCTTATGCTCATAGAACCTTGCTTCGATTTCAATTTGACTAACGACTCTTAATTCAAGGCCTTGAATTCAAACGACAAGCTCGATCGAAGGATTTGAAGTTCAAAGCTTCAATCCTTAGTCTTGGAATATATTCTCCAGACTTTTCTTTGTTTCTAAAGTATTAGCCTTTTAGCTAATCTTCTTGATTTTGTTTTTGACGCTCCGTCAAAATAGAACACCCAATATTCCTTCTGATCGGGCATAGTTTGATCACTTCCTTCCTGGGGTACTATCTCTTGCCCCCCGACTTCTTGGTTGCCTATGGTACATTCAACCATGAAGTCAGCAACCTTATCGGGGCCTCCTAGTTCTAGAGGACTAGGAACCAGATCCACTGCTGGCTTTCCTAGGTGTTCCTCATCATTATGGACATCCATGCCTTCAATCGGAAGGACCTGCCCCCGACTCCATCAGGTCTTAAAGCGGCTATATAACAACTTCTAGCCATTTTTTGGTCACCTTCTTGTTCTTCATGTGTTAACCATGGTTGATGTTGTCTTCCCATAGACGGCGCCAAATGTTGTGGAATAAAAATGAGGGTTTGTAAATTGCGACTAGGGTTTGTATGTATTAAATACAAGGGTTGGTGAACTTTGAGCTTTAATAGTTGTTCTTGCGTTTCGAGACTAAACGGTCCTTACAAGATGCCTACGTATCTCCCTATTGCTAGAGAATCAGGCCAACGTAGTTCTTGGTGATGCCCTCGGGGCTATGGCGGCAGGGGCACACCATATTAGCTTGTATGTCCTTATTCGAGGATTAAGCCAACTTTTTGAGAATGAGGGGTAAGACCCTTTATATAGGCGTTGGAAGCATTAGATTTAGAGGAGGGTTAGGAGACTTGGTGGACAAGTCACCTCCTTGGAGAAGATTCTAGATCATATCTTGTAGGAGTTTGTTTCCTTGTACGATTAGGTGCCTTGGAGACTACTTTTTGTAGAAGTTATATCATTTTTTTAATCTTATTTCCAAGCTGTTAATACCCTTAAATATAAATTACGGAATTAATATTTAATTAGAGTTTTGGGCCTCATTAATGAGCTTCGTATTTGGACCATGCTAGGTCTAATTAATTGTGTCTGTAGGGCTTATTTTTTGCCCATATCACTCGAGTAAGTCTTTTTAAATCAATCTCGCGAACTTTTTCTCAAAATTAATAAATTTATCTAAAGTAATTATTAAGAAGTTACAATATTAAGAAAAAAAAAATATAGGCCCTGTTTGGCAATTAGCTGATAGCTGTTAGCTGATAGCGGATTGAATTAGCTGTTTTGACTAGCGGATTGAATTAGCTGTTTTGACTAGCGGATTGAAATTAGCTGTTTTGAATAAAAGCGTTTGGTAAATAGCTTTTTGAATAACTTTTTGTGACACATAGCAAACCTCTAATTGAAAAAGCTCCTAAAATGAGCTTTTTCAAAATTAGCTTTTTGATCCCAAACCTCTAACTCAAACCTCTAACAACCAAACACTCACATTAGAGGTTTCATTTGGTCAAACCTCTAATCTACCCCCAAACCTCTAATTTTATCCCAAACCTCTAACTTCCAAACACCCCCATAACAAAGTGAATGACAATAATTATTCTTTTTCAATATTGATTTTCACTTGAAATTATAAATTGAAGAGTTAATGTGTTATTAATACTAGCCTATAACCCGTGCGATGCACAGTTGTTTGTCAAATTTTTAATTATATTTTATTTTTAAAATTTTAATTTGTATATTTATTTTTATAATTACAAGTACTTTTTAACTTTATATATCTCATGTATATAATTATTATATTTTAAATTTTTTTTGAATTGATATTTTAAAATACATACGTGTATATATATAAATATAAAATAAAAGTAGTTTATTTTTAACTTCTATTTTATAGAAAAAGTGAAATTTATCTAATCATGTAGACCTTTTTTCAATTTTTATACAAATTTTTCTATATTTTAAGTGTTTTCTAGATTTTATGTAATTTTTAACTTTATAGATTATAACTTATAACTCTTGTAATGCACGGATGTTCTTTTTAATAATTTTTGTTTTATTACTCATTTTTTCATATATAATTTTTAATTAGTAGGGACATAAATTATAGAAGATAATAAAATATTATAATACATGTTTGATAGTATTTTTCACGATAGTGTTTTAATTAATAATATGTTGTTGGCCGGAATTGAATCTTAAACTCGTGAAAGTAGTTTATAAAATTATATATATATATATATATATATATGATAAGTGGATTTTATATCCACTTGGAGCATTCTAAATCGGCTTAAATTGATTGTCTTGGGCTCAAGTTTCTTGTAGTTTTGATGTGTTTTGTTTAGTTGTGCAGATTTACAAGGATGTTGATTATGGTGGATGTTTTTGTCGTTTTTGGAGATTTAATTTATTAAAATTCGGATTTATTGGGCTGTGCGCGTGAGATTCACTATTTGGGCCATATCTTGAGTTCTAGAAGTCAGTTTTGGGCGATCTTACTGCCCACGCGAAGATAACGAGATTCTCTATCATTCTAAGGTGGTCCAGATGTCCAATTACGTCTGGAACGGCTCTGGAAAATAGAAGAAAAGACAGCTGCGAATTTCCCTTTAAATCAGAATCAGTTTAGGAAACGTACTTCTATTATAATTCTGATTTGGTATTTTCTTGTTGGGCAAGATGTCTAGAGCCTATATAAACACATCCAACCCTTGTAATTTATCATCATCATTAGGAGTAGAACCATTACATATCAATTACTTAGTTTTATTTATATCTTTTCATACTTTGTTTTTATCATGGTTTCATCAGATCCCATGATGACGAGAGGTTCGATTATGAACTAATCGTTGTCATGGGATTCTAACGGATTTATTTATGGAGCTTTAGTATCTTGATGCTTTAAAGATCTGTGTGTAGTGTATATCTGATATCCTCGTATGGTTAATCTTAATGCTTTTAGATGCGTAGCTAACATCTAAATTGAATTGTTAATCTCTTGTGAAGTGAAAGTGGATCTTGAGGTTTAGAACTTGCCATGCTAGCATAGGTTCATAATTGTTTATCAATATGATTCGTGGTGTGAGATGAAAATACTTATACTACCTTATGTGATCATTATGGATAACTTGTTCTTCAACCGTTATGTTTTCAAATTCTATAGACATATAGGGTCTAAGCATAATTGGTGTCTATTCATCTTCTATCTCTTTTGTGGATGTATGTTTAGTTTGGTATGCGTATGCTGACAGGTAGCGTATGCTGACAGGTAGCGTATACTTGTTTCGTGTTATCCGATCAGATATCAAAACCATTGCACATAGTGATTAAAGGCGTCAGATCTAAGGGAAGTATTTAAGGAAGTTAGAATCTCATGTTTATTCTCATATAAGTAATTCGATTTAATTCTCCTTAGCTAATTAATTTTTAGTTTAATATTTTACATCTTAGTATAATTTATATAATCAAGCTCAAATTTGTTACTTTTCTTAGCAGTGAATTAAAACCATACATTGTTGCATAGGTGCATCTACTAAATAGAACCATAACCAGATCTCTGTGGAACGAACTTGAATTGTATTACTTGTGACCACGTATACTTGCGTGATTTTGTGTTAACAATATATATATATATATAATAACGATATGTTGTTGGTGAGATTCGAACCATGAACCCACTATAGTATTTTCAATATTAGAAAAAGAATCTTCTTTTAATATAAAATAATCTAACAGTTATCATTTAGTTACCAAATTTAGGGGGTGTTTGGGGAAACTTATTTTTCAGAATAAGTCAACTTATTTTAAGACAAAGTTCGAGATTCCTAATTTTTTCTGAAAAAATTAACCTTTTTTGCAACTTATAGAATCTCAAACATACATTAAATACTTGTATTAAAAAAAATTATCAAAATATGAAATTGTTACCCGAAAATAAGTCCATAAGGACTTATTTTCAGTGTTGGCCAAACAGGCCCTTAGTGTACCAAACGACCAACCAAATCGAGGTTAGTTTGCTTATAATAGTATAGTATAGATAGATAGATCTCTTAAAAAAAAACTTAGGGCTTGTTTACTTGGACACATATTTTTCTAATTTTCTCTCTCCAAATTTTCTAAAATTTTCTTTTCTAAGAAAATTACTAAAAATTAAGAAAACATGTTCCAAAATCTTTACAGTTTTCTATCAAAGAAAAATGGGATACATGTTCCAACTAAGCTACTTTTCTTTTTTCTTTTTTTGAATAAGTAGGTTTATAAAACTTATATACATTAAGTAGTCATATAAAACTTTTAATTATTAAACAATCTTCATTCAATATAAATATACACTTAAAAAAAATATAGCTCAGTTTTAACTGAGCTTAAGCATTCACTTGATATTTATATATTAACTGAGACAATGTGCACTGGCAGTGTTGCATCCAAAACCTGCTGCACAAACAAAGGTTGACGTCTTACTACTGACATCATTTTGAGATGTACAATTTCAAGCCTAAGGAGAAAAAATTTAGTAATACACAATCTGTTGGTCAAAAAGAACTTGGAAAATGAGCTCTAGACTCAGCTTATCAAATAGAATACAATGTATTATTGAAGGGGACAATTGCCAGCATGAGTTCATCTTTTTGACATAAAAATACATATATAAATACACATTTGGCGATACACATCTTACTGCAACTAAATTACTAAAACTACAAAGAAGGGCTATTCAGAGACAACTTAAAGGTTACATTCTATGTGCAATTGTTTGTAACTCATCTTGCAGCAACATTTTTCAGCCCTTCCTATAACATGCAAAATCTTCCACCTTAAAATTTATCCTCAAATCAAAGACCCTCCCAATGTCCCAACCTGACTGTGCATCAGAGAACCCAAAGGAAGAAGTAGCTGGAATGTATTCATCAGTTGATAAATCAATTCCCGGGACACCAACCACTTAGCACAACGATTAATTAGTTGTATCAAGAAATCATAGTGCATTTTTACCCAATGTTTGTAAAGTCCGTAAATGAAGAATAATCTTCTAAACTTGAAGTTAAACCAGGATCATAAAAATGTGTGGACATTTCAGAACTTGCCAAATCCAATGTTAAAAAGTCTTCAATGTCAAAGGTTGAACTACTTTCGTAATTAGTGGTTCCAACATCTGGACACGATGATCCCCCTATCGTATCATATTTAGAATCAGTATCTCTTGGTCCCGCCATTATTTGTCGGAAAACTGGATCAACAGCACAATGAGCATCACTGGATTCTGTGATGGTCTTCCTCACTTTTGACTTGGCAGACTTTACTGACTCAGAGATAGGCAGCTTGTGTTTTCCCAAGGATTGTGATTTCAAAGGCATCCGTGACTCCACATCAACTGATGAGGAAAACAATGAAATTGGTGCCATACAATCTTCACCTCTAGATCTAGAAGCAGTCCTAAATAATAGGAACATGTATCACAGACACATGAGAATGACACAAGACTTGCCAAAACGATCAATCATATACAGGTAATTAGTGGTGGAGACAAATGCAAACAGTAAACAACATGGTAACCTGATGACTAAATTAAATTTGTTCAGTAAACATTATTCAAACATTTCCAGAAGAATTTGCAAGTCCAATAAATTTATTCCAGACCTATACCTTTGCAAACAACTTAAAACAGAGCACCTGAATGTTAGGTGTTTACACATGCAATATTTTATTTAACACTCAAACCACACTAGATATCTCGTGTGCGACGTATTGCATTATAATGATTCCATAATCTGTTAGCAATCGCTTCTCTGACTTGAATCATTTCATCGTGATTTGTCATGTCCAAGCTATTACCTTCCCGAACAATGTTAGAGTTTTCTCCAGGGACTTCTAAATAATCCTGCCCATATATAGTAAATAGATTATCAGCACGATCTTCCATTCTTATAAAATTATGTAATGCACAACAAGCATGTGGAATCAGCATTTAGCGCCTCAACGGATAATTTGGTATATCCTTCAAAATGTGAAATCTAGCTTTTAATACACCAAATACTCGTTCAATGACATTACGAACTGATGAATGTGTGTAGTTAAATAATTCTTCTTTTCCTCTTATACCTCCACCACTTTGAAAATCTCTACGATGATATCGTTCACTACGGAAGGGAGCTAAAAAAACCTTTCAAATTTGGATAACCGCTATCGACAACATAGAAGTAATCTATACCAAAATAATGCAAAAGAACTTATAGTCAGCAACATAAAATACATTAAGTTTATGAAATAAGTAAACTAGAAAAAAAATCTTATAAACAATCCTTACCACCATTCGGAACCGGGAATTTATTTTCTGGCCTAACCACAACATCATAAAATACGCGAGAATCATTAGTTGTTCCCTCCAAACCAGTATACACAAAAGTAAACATCATATCATGTGAACAAACAGCCATGACATTTTGAGTAACCAGTACAGCTTTTCTACCACGAAATGACTTTTGCTTCGATGATGGTGCCCCAGCTGATACATGAGTACCATCAATAGCTCCAATACAATTCTACAAAATTTATTGAAAAAATGAATCAACTATACTTTGCTAAAATAAACTAAACAAATTAACAGTAAATTAACATACCTTGAAAAAGGGATACCACCTAGGATCACCTAAAATTTCAAGTTGGACCTCACCTCTATTCACTGGTTTAACTATCGTAACTCCAAATGCTTTTAACGCTCTCAGTACCCTTTTAAACCAACGATGAACAGTCCCAAGAGAATGTTGAAATCGATCACTAATCATTCTTTGTCTTGTACCATGACAGAGAATCCGCAATCTCATTGCCAAACCCTCTTCTACACTAACATTTCTAGAGTCTTGCAATAAACCCAACATCTTCAATTTATCACTTAAATTCAAAAACACATGTGGTTTCATCCTAAATGATTTATAACATTGAACGGGATTTCCACACACTATTTCTCATATGTACTCTTTCCCACTGAGCATAGAAGTCCTGCACGGTAACCTGTCAATAAAAATCCTAGAATGTTTTGATAAAAATATAAACATCATCATGTCTGCATCATCATCTTCCTCATCCGCTGGAGCTACTCGATGAATTAAATGGACTGCTCATTTTGAATTATAACACTGCATAATAATTTATATCACAAAAAAGATACATTAACTATATAATTCATAAGAAACACGAATAAGATCAAGTTCCATTAAAACCAAGCATTATAAAATAACAGATGTAGCAAATATGTCAAGGTCATAACATCATGTCTTGTAGCAAAACCAAGAAAGTCTTATGATAAAAACCATACTTAACATTTATTCGGAAACCTAAAAATTATTGTAATGAAAACTAGATTGATTTATTTAATTTAAATCATCAAGCCAATCAATCTTCCTATCATCGGTCATGTGCAAGAAAATCTTCCTCCAATCAAGACTAACAAAGAATTGGAGTGCTTCTTTGTAAGATGTTTTGCTGATTCCAGGTAATTTATTAAGTTTATCCATGCATTCTCCAATAAAGAACTCCTCCTGGACTGAATTAGTTGCTTCAGTAGACTGTGATTTGTACCTTTCTGCTTTCGCTAAATCTTTTTCCTTCCTAGCATTCATTGATTGTGACCATGCCTCCATTAAGGTATCATACTTATCACTATCAGAATTCTGTTTTTTCACCCTCCTATTACCAGTACATGTTCCAGCTCCGATTCTGAAATACGCTTTCCCTTATTGCTTATTTTACTTCCCTCAACTCTAGCACTATCACCTTCAACACCCCCACTTTCACCAATATCTGCTCCACCAAAGTACTCCTACTCTATTATTTGTTCCTCTTCCGAAGTTTGAGGTGCGGAACTGGAAGCATTACGAAAAGTACCAGTAGCCGTGGAACTACTAAAGGCAAGATTTAACAATGAATAATTCTTGCATCCTTTGTTCTTGAAGGTCTTGAAAATCTTGTCTCGCTTTAAAATAACAAATCAAAATCAATGTATTAGTATTATGTTAGTACACAAAGTACGCATATACATTCAAAATTGATTTATCTACATGTCAAAAAAATTAAAATAAAACAAACCTTAAAAAAAGCATCCCATATAGCTTCATTAGCTGATACCATACCAGTAACTGAGCTCCAAGTAACACCAGTATTACTTATAAGCTCGTTAAATTTTTTATGCGTAGAGCGCATTCGATGATATTTTCCTTTTAACTTTTCTGGACCATATCTCATTCCAAACTTCAAAAATATAACTTCATCCATTTCAATCCAATCAGTTCCCTTAAATATCGGAGCACCATTAGGATCTCTTTTAACTTTTTCACCCAGAATCTCCAAAAAGTACCTCTCACATTCTTCTGACCATTTCTCGGGAGTTTCATGGGTTTGGTGTCCACCCATCTATAATGAAATTTTCATTACTAGTTGTACTATGTATAATTTAAAATTTTGCTCAATATGTCTCGAATGCCAAGTTATTATAAATAATTTATAGATTTAAACATGCTTTAAATAAAGCAAACAAAGTATCTGCAAATATTACATGCAAACTCATCACAACTAAACAATATAAATCAATGAGGGGATTGATTTGGCTGGAAAAGTGGACATAGTAGTAAAGATCAATTTCAACTTTCAAGATCCATGTTTGTTGATGTAATAATAACAAATAAATAAATTGTTTATACTGTAAACTTAGACATCAATGTTTTCATGTGTGCACACGTATAGTTTTAGTCATAAACAGAAATTATGAATAAATGTATAAGCTTTAGTCAATCAAATCAAAGTTAACAAGTAATCTATGCAATACAAGTTAGAACATATACCTGGAGGGAATTTCAGACAAGCAGATGATGACGACGTATGGTCTTTAGCTTATAAAACCTAGTTTCATTATAAAGTCCCGTGTTCTCTAGTTTTCTAAGATTAGAAAACTGTTTTTTTAATTTGAATGAGAAATAATAGAAAACAATATAAAACAATAAAATGGAGTTTTCTATAATTTTCTAAAACTTGGTTATAATTTAGAAAACCATGTTTTCTTATTTTCCGTGTTTTCTATTTGAAAAAAGGAGAATTGAAACACGTTTTCAAGTTTTCTTTGTTTTCTTAAAAAAATTTCTAGAAAACTATTCAAGTAAACAGGCCCTTAGAATAACGAATTAAGAAAATGAATGATAGATTATGATGGGTCAATATATAAAAGGGAAAAAAGAATATATAGATGTTGAAATCTGAGATATATATATATATATATATATATATATATATATATATATATATATATATATATATATATATATATATATATATATATATATATATATATATATAGGGTCCTACTCAAATAGAAACCAAAAGAAATCTAGAAACTAAAAACCTCTGCTCGATCCAAGATTAAGTACACCCGACCCACATCCTTCTCTCTTTAACCAACTCTCAATCTGCCCCTGTCCCGTTCTCACCTCACCCATACCATTCTTAACCATTACACACATCTGAATGTTGTATATATACATACATATATACGTATATATTACTTTATGCATATCTCTTAATTAATCACCCCTACATCAAGTAACATCAACGCTTAATCACTATTGATGCTGCAATAAATTCCGACAAAGAAAGTGTACTGGAATCAATGATTTCAACCGGAGAGATACCAAAAATCAAGAAATCACTAAATTATATTATAGGAATCAGTCGTTTATATTACATAAATCACTCATTTATACGGTGGAAATCACTGACTAGTTCAGCAGAAGTTTCAGCACAAAACCTATTTCTTCTTCCCCCCGCACCAACCCCCACACCACCATTGCCGCCACATCTCCACCATCGCTTCCATACTGTACCGTTGTATCCACTATAAATTAGATCAGTGATTTCGAATCAAACATGGCTGATGAACACAGATTTCAAATCAAACATAACGGATTTCAGATCTGAAGGTGAAGAAGATCTGTAATCAAATATGGAAGAGGAAGACGATGAAGATGGTGCCCCTACGGGGCCAGAGGTCGAAAAGGAAGAGAAGATGTAAGATCTGGAAATTTTGAGCTCACCGGAAAATCAAGCTCGCTAGAGAAGGAGAAGAGGGTGGGTGGGGGGTTTGGGTGGGGTAGGGTGTATTTAAATTGAGTGTGGGTATTTAAATATGGTCTTGAGATTTAATTAAATCCTAAGGTTAATTTGGGGTTTCTAGTTTCTATTTTAAAGTTGGTTTCTATTTGATCACTAACCTATATATATATATAGTTGAACTCTATAAAAAAACACCTTATATAAAGAACAATAAAGAACACCATCATAATACTTTATTTTTCATAAAAAATGATTTGTTACGATAACAATCACAAATTTTAATAACAATTAAGCTTAACATATCGAATCTAACGTAAAATCTCATCTAAATTTAAGAATCAAATGTTACATAGAATATAGTACAGAATCCACTAGAGAATCTTATATATATTTTTGTAATAATAAAATTATGTGTAATCATGTTATATTTGATCCTAATTTTTTTATTAGATTCTATTTTTATTCATAAAAAACCATTTTTGATGTGAAAATTAGAATCTAAAAGCGATTTTATGTAAGAATCTATGGTGTTCTTTATATAAGGGTGTTCTTCATAGAGCAATGGCTTTTATATATATATATATATATATATATATATATATATATATATTTATATATATATATATATATATATATATATATATATATATATATACAGAGTTTTGCTCACATGAGAACCCCATATTATAGTGAAAACTGAGATCTAATCTCATAAGAAGTAAAGTTCTTGATCTTCATTGTTAGCCTATAGGGATTGTAATGAGATGATTGAAATAGTTTGATACTTTAAAATTTGATATTTATAGGCCTGGCAAAGTAGGTGATTGAAATGCGTGAATATTGTCTTCTTCTTTTTTTTGTCATCTTCCTTTACAGTTTTTATCAGTACGGCTGTACCTAATCATGTTATCAATAAGACTATACAGTGTTATAAGTTTCTCATCTCATTAAGTTTATTCGATTCTTGCTGATTTTGTGGCGCTTTTGTGGTGATTTTCGGTTTTTGTTGGTGGTGGACGGAGGTGGTGGTGGAGATGTGGTGGTTTGTGGTGGTGGCGGCAGTGTGGTGGTCGGATGTGGCTATAATGCGGTGATTTTTGTTTACATATGGTGATTTTTGTTGGTGGTGGTGGCCGGAGGTGGCGGAGTGTGGTGATTTTTTGTTTAAGGGTGGTGATTTTTGTTGGTGGTGGCAGCGGCGTGATGGTCGGAGGTGATGGCAGTGTGGTGATTTTCTATTACCTGTGGTGATTTTCTGGGTTAGCCGGAATTATTCTGGTCGCCGAAGATGGTGACCAGAGTTGGTGATTGGAATAGGGAAGAAGATGATGGTGGAAGATGATGATGGATTAGATGAATAATAATAAAAATATATATAAATTGTGGGATTATGCGTAGAGGGTAGATTATTATGCGTTTTTTGTATTGGGGTACCCCTAATTTGGTCATTAGATTAGCTTGAAATGTTTAATTTGGGTTTGGTTACTAGTTTCTATTCTAATTTAGTTTCTATTAGAAAAGACCCTATATATATTAATAATCGGAAGATATGTAATTGTTATTTTTGGATGTGTTTATAAGATAATGTATTTTAATTGAAACCGTGTTTTGATGTACAATTTTATTTTTATTAATGATTGAAATATACATGTAATTTATTATATAATATATACATATAAAGAGAATTAGAGAATACTATATAGAGAGAGAAGTGAGATCATTCTTATTCATATATTGGTGTGTATGTTAGGAATTATGTTGTCCTTGATGATATACACCAATAAAACACCTTAAAAATCATATGAGTACAAGATTAAGTTTTGTAACTTATCAACGGATACCCAAGCTATGTACATCCGTTGATGAGGCAGGTTATCAATTGATAAGTCTGTAGCATACCATGTATTTAAGTTTGAGTTTGTGGTCGAATATCATAGTTGCTAGTAATCCTAAGTCATGTTGACTATCAAAGGATATACAGAATAGGGTAGCTAATTGTATATAAGTTGTGCTATGTAATTCTGTATAAGTGAAGTGGTGATCAACGGATAAAGATTCTATGTCAACGGATATGGTATTCTCAACAAGCAAAAATCAACCTGTCGATCCATGTCTACACCAACGGATAAATGCTTCAACCAATAATGTCTTGGGATTAGAGGTTGATGGCGACTTACATGCCTGACAGATCACATGGGTTGATAAACTTAAAAGAGGTATGGGAACCAATATTGGAAACGAAGAAGAAAAAGAAACATTCTTTATTCTCACAAACAATCTAGCTGGTAAATCTAATGCATATCTGTCCAAGACAACCAAACAAAATTGTATCACATGGAGACAAGGAGTGGCAGCAACCCTGCAGGATACTTTGACTTGTAAGATTCGTTTATTTTGTAGGGTTTGTAATCTTGGAGTCTTTATATACTTCAAGTGTAGCATAACTAAAATAGAGAAGAGAAACACTGAGCTAAAAAGCCATAAGCATTAGGTTCTCTTGTAATAGTTTTAGCCTTGTATTCGCAGCTGTGTACTCATTTTACACAGAGAAGTTTTCTTCAATACAACCCTCAGGTGGAGTCGAGAAAACCCCACCTGAAATTTTTAAGTATGTTGTGCATTTGTTCATTTTTTGTTTCTTTATGTTTTAGTCTTCGACTTATCCATCTGTTTCCATTGAAGTTGTAATTGTTGTCTTGCTTAAAATCAAAAGAATTTCACAAGATTATATTCAACCCCCCTTCTACAATCTTGAGGTGTGCAACTGGGAAATAACAATTGGTATTAGAGCAAGCTTCTATCATACAAGAAGTTCAAAGATCTAGCACCATGGGAAAGAAGGACACAAGGGTAAAGATTCCAATTCTCGACAAAGACAACTACTTTCATTGGAAGGTTATAAAGATGTATCTTCATCTCTCAGCACTATACGAAGATTATGTTGACTGTATAGTGAAAGGCCCTCATGTTCCCATGAAGCCTAACTCTGGCGTTGGTGAAGCTGCTGGTTCTGTAGCTGCTGGAAAGTCGATTCCAAAATCTCAGGCTGAGTTCACAGATGAGGACTTGGAAGTGATACATAAGGATAAGAAGGCCATGAACATCTTATTCAATGGTATTGACCAAGATATGTTTGATTGTGTTATAAACTGCACTTCTGCTAAGCAAGTATGAGATACCATTCATACAATCTGTGAAGGAACTGAACAAGTCAGAGAAAATAAGATGCAGCTCCTAATACAACAATATGAACATTTTCACTATTCCTCTGGTGAAAATTTGACAGATATATTTAGTAGATTCCAAAAGCTACTAAATGGTCTGAAGTTGTATGGGAGGAAATATGAAACCAAGGACTCCAACCTAAATTTCTGAGATCTCTTCCGAAGGAATGGAAGCCAGTGACAGTCTCATTGAGGAACTCTCAAGACTATAAAGAATTTACACTTGAGAGACTGTATGGTATCCTGAAAACCTATGAGCTTGAAATGCAACAAGATGAGGAAGTGGAGAAGATTCAGAAGAAGGCTGGATCTGTTGCCTTGGTGGCCAATATTCCAGTAAGCCAAGTGAGTGAGAAGATGGAGAGCACAAAGGCCACACCAAGTTCTGAGACTTGTGATGGTGGAGCTGATACTAGCAGAGGGAAAAGCAAGTTGATTGAAGAACTCGATGCATCAAGTGGAAATGAATCTGATGACTTGGATGACTATCTAGCGTTCTTGTCAAGGAGGTTCTCAAAGCTTAAGTTCAAAAGGAATCCAGCAGGAGGCAGGCAATTCAGAAAGAATGGTCAATCATCCAAAAACATGGTTGACAGATCTAAGTTCAAATGCTTCAATTGTGGAATTGCTAGCCATTTTGCCAATGAATGCAGAAAGCCTAAAGCTGAGAATGAGAAGAGACAGTTTGGAACTGTTGACTACAAGAAGAAATATTTCGATCTTCTCAATCAGAAGGAAAAGGCATTTGTGTCTTGAGACAGTGATTGGGTTGCTGGTGGAGATTCTGATGAAGAAGAAGAGTTTGTCAACCTTGCCCTCATGGCAAATGGGAAAGATGAAGAAGCTAGTTCAACAAGCAACCAGGTATTCTCTTCTAACCTATCTGATCTATCCAAAGCTGAATGTGCTAGTACAATTGATGAGATGTCTCTTGAATTGTATAACATGCATGTTTCCTTAAAATCGCTTAACAAAGAGAATAAAAGAGCTGAATGAAAAGTTAAGTGATAGGAATGCTTTGATAGAAACTCAGTTAATCGAGTTTGAGATTATGAGGAGAGATTGCCAGGAAGCTAAAGATGGATTGTTTGAAGCTCTTAAACGAGAGAACAGTTTGAAAGAACAGTTGAAGAAAAACCAGGACTTATTTGCCACATGGGGAAAACCTAAGGATGCTAGAGAAGAAATTTGTCGTTCTCAAGGTTTAAATACCCTTAGCAAGTTAGGAGAAGCAAAGTTAGGAGTTGATGGAGAGACTGCTTCAGACAGTTTGTCAACGGATGATGCATGCAGTTATCCGTTGATCAATGAGCCATCGATGGATACAAAACAATGTCATCCATCGAAAGCCAAAACTATCAGCAAAGCAACTCTAGTGAAATTGAACAATCAATATGGTCCCGTCAGCAAAAACTTTGAGAAAGGAGAATGTAGCAAAACAAAATCAGTCACTTGTCCCAAAAGCAATTGAAGGACAAGTTAGAGAAAGTTGAGACAAGAGCTAAAGATAGGAGAAAGAACAGAATTGGCAAAGTAAGGATTAATAAACACAACAATTATACACCAGATAAATATGCTCCTAGAATAGAATGTGTTAATTGTGGTAGTGTTAATCACCTATCTGCTAGCTGTAGAAAATTGAAAAATGCTCTCATGCCTTTACACTTGCCTACTTCTGCTATGTATGTTATGCCTAGCAATAATGCTCAATCTGCTCATGTATCTAGTCTATATGCAAACATGCCATTCATGCATAATCCATACTATAATGCTTTCAATATGCCTCAGATGCCATGGATAATGAATAGCATGCATGCACAGACTATGCCTAACTCCAATTTCTATAATGCATTTGAGCAAGGCTCAAATCCTGGCTTCCAAAGGCCCACTCCTAGAGTCAAGATTGATCTAACTCAATTTGGACCAAAGGGAAGAAAGGATTTGAGAGGCAAGAAAAAGGCTAACACTGCAGGACCCAAGGAAACTTGGGTACCAATATCAACTTGATTTGGTTTTGATGTGTGCAGGGAGATAGAAAGAACATCTGGTATCTGGATAGTGGCCGTTCCAGACATATGACTGGAGATTTTACCCTGCTCACTAAGTTCGAGGAGAGAGCTGGCCCTAGCATTACCTTTGGAGACAACAGCAAAGGATATACTAGAGGATATGGCTTGATTTCAAAAGGAAATGTTGTCATTGAGGATGTAGCACTAGTTGATGGACTTAAGCATAATTTGCTGAGTATCAGTCAACTATGTGATAAAGGTCAAAATGTGTGGTTTACTACAGAAGCTTGTGTTGTTTTCAGGAAAAACGACAACAAGATAGTGATGACAGGCAATCGGAAAGGGAATGTGTACACAGCTGACTTCAATTCAACAAGTGCAGATACTGCTACATGCCTCTTCAGCAAGGCAAGTGTAGATGAAGGTTGGCTATGGCACAAGAAACTGTCATACTTGAATTTCCAAGCAATGAATGAGTTGGTGAAGAAGGATCTGGATAGAGGTATTCCAAAATTGGATTTCTCCAAAGATGGATTGTGTGATGCATGCCAAAAAGGGAAGCAAAAGAAGGCCTCTTTCAAATCCAAGTTAATGTCCTCCATTCATCATCCTTTACAGCTACTTCACATGGATCTATTTGGACCAGTCAGTGTAATATCAATCTCTAAGAAGAGATATTGTCTAGTGATTGTGGATGGCTTCTCTAAATACATGTGGACATTCTTTCTGCACTCCAAGGATGAGGCAGGAGAAATCATCATCAATCATATTAGAACAGTCAACAATAATCCCTCTTTCAGAGTAAGAAGGATGAGAAGTGACAATGGAACTGAGTTCAAGAATTCTATGATGAGAGAGTTTTGTGAAGAACAAGGAATTATCCAAGAATTCTCTGCACCTAGGACTCCTCAACAAAATGGTGTAGTAGAAAGGAAAAACAGGACTCTCATTGAAGCTGCAAGAACAATGCTTGAAGAATCAAAGTTGCCAACATATTTCTGGGCAGAAGCTGTCAACACTGCCTGCTATACTCAGAATATTTCTTTGATCAATCAAGAAAAAGGACTGACTCCATACCGACTATTCAAGGGAAAGAAGCCAACAGTTAACTTCTTACATGTCTTTGGTTGTAAATGTTTTGTCCTGAGAAATCAAGGCGAAAACATTGGAAAGTTTGACACCAAAGTAGATGAAGCTATCTTTGTTGGATATTTAGCAGGGAAATCATATAGAATCTATAACCTAAGACTGAACATTGTCATGGAATCCATACATGTTGTCTTTGATGACAAGAAAATCCAAGGGTTGATAGATGAAGGTTTCCGTGAAGATTTATCATTTGAGAATGATATGACTAGTTTAGGCAGTGAAGATGATGTAGAAATAGTATCGACTGGTGTAAGAACGCAGCATGCTCGAGGTGAAGAGCGTGGAACACCATCCGTTGATGCTGAGGAAACCCGATCCGTTGAAGACAATTCTGGATTACCCGTTGATAGTTACAGAGAATTATCCATTGATAACTCTGTTAGAACTCCAATCTCAAGAGCCACACACTCAGGGGGAGTCTCTCAGAGTCATCACTCAACAACCAATCAGAATGATCAACACAGGGAGAATGAAGCTACGTCATCTAGGCTGAACCTGCCATCATCAAGAAAATGGACCAGAGATCACCCATTTGAACTCATAATTGGAGATTCAAATGCAAGAGTCCAAACTAGAAGGGCAACTCAAGAAGAATGCTTGTATAGCAGTTTTCTGTCTAAAGAAGAACCTAAGAGAGTCGAAGATGCCCTCCTAGATCCAGACTGGGTTTTAGCAATGCAAGAGGAGCTAAACCAGTTTGAGAGAAATGAAGTGTGGAAGCTTGTACCCAAGCCTAAAGGCAAGTCAGTGATTGACACCAAATGGGTATTAAAGATTAAGATGGATGAGAATAGCATAGTGACAAGTAACAAAGCAAGGTTGGTTGCAAAAGGCTACTGTCAAGAAGAATGAATTGATTTTGATAAGACCTTTGCACCTGTAGCAAGGTTGGAAGCAATCAGAATCTTCCTGGCCTATGCAGCCCATGCCAACATCAAATTCTATCAAATGGATGTCAAGAGTGCTTTTCTAGACGGCATTTTGGAAGAAGAGGTTTATGTAAGTCAACCTCTTGGTTTTGAAGACCCAGAATTCCCAGAATATGTCTATTTTCTTCTCAAAGCACTCTATGGCCTGAAGCAAGCACCTAGAGCCTGGTATGACACTCTCTCACAGTTCCTTATAGAGAATCACTTCACTCGAGGTACTGTTGACAAAACTCTCTTTTATAGAAATGTCAATGGCTCTATGATACTTGTTCAAATTTATATAGATGATATAATTTTTGGGTCTACTGATGAGAAGCCTTGCAAAAGGTTTGCCAAAGTTATGCAAAGTAAATATGAAATGAGCATGATGGGTGAACTAACTTATTTCCTTGGCTTACAAGTAAAGCAAGTTAGTGATGGAATATTCATTAGTCAATCCAAGTATGTTAATGATCTTTTGAAAAGATTTAACCTGCTGGATTGTGCTTCTGCAAAAACACCCATGGCCACTGCTACTAAACTTGAGTTGAATACTAAGGAGAAGAAAGTGGACATCTCAAGTTATAGGGGCATGGTGGGCTCACTTTTATATTTAACAGCAAGCAGACCCGATATTATGTTTTCTACTTGTTTATGTGCAAGATTCCAAGCTGATCCCAGGAAATCTCATTTAATAGCTATTAAAAGGATTTGCAGATATCTCAAAGGAACACCAAACCTTGGCATTTGTTATCCTAGAGAATCTGGTTTTAATCTAACTGGCTATTCAGATGCAGATTATGCAGGTTGTAAAATTGACAGAAAAAGTACTACAGGCACGTGTCAATTCTTATGGAACAAGCTGGTTTCATGGTTTAGCAAGAAGCAGAATTCAGTTTCCACTTCTACTGCAGAAGCTGAGTATATTGCAGCTGGAAGTTGTTGTGCACAAATACTATGGATGAAGAATCAATTGCTTGACTATGGATTAAGAGTTGATAGAATCCCAATATTTTGTGACAACACTAGTGCAATTGCCATATCTGAGAATCCAGTGCAACATTCCAGGACCAAGCACATAGACATTAGATACCATTTCATCAGAGAACATGTGATATATGGAAGGTACTGTGGAACTTCATTTTGTTCCAAGTGAGAAGCAACTTGCAGATATCTTTACCAAGCCACTTTATGAATCAACATTCATAAGGTTGGTAAGTGAGCTAGGTATGCTGAATTTCTCCTAATTTATTTAAGATATTTGCATGGTTGAATAAGCAGCCAAAAATTAGTTTGAATTTTTCTTCTACAAGAAAAGGTACGAAATTCTGTCTAAGTCAGAATTTACCCATCGATGGATATGTCAAATATCCGTTGATGATTCAAATAATATCTGGAGTTTATTTTACTTTTATTTATTCGGTGGATATTTAGTTTCCTTTGTGTGTATTATTTCAATAATACATATCAACGGGAAGCTCGTTTCTCGAGGATTCACTATTTTATCCGCTGGTTGTCCTTTATTTGGCAGTTGTCATTTGCCACGTCGCTGTATGTATAGGACTGGTGCAGTTATTAATTCACTTTTCAATCCACTACTCTGAGCAGTTTCTCTATTGAGTAATTCTATTTATTCAAAATTAATTGGGAGCAAGTATAATTCACCTAACGATTAACATTCAGATTTTATCTTACTCTCAACATCTTCCTCTCTTTCTCTCAAAGCTACGAAAACCCCTTTCTAGTTCTCAAGTTTGCTCTTCGCAAAATGACTCCAATAGTTAAGATGATGTCTGGGAATGGGTTTATCTATGAGAAGAACAACTTCGCCGCTTATGTGGATTCAGCGCACTCTCCGGCCGACTATCACAAGATGATGGATTTTATCAAGAAATGCAAGCTCTCTGTTGCCATGACTGAAACTCCAATTCTCTATCACGAAGTTATGGAAGAAGTATGGACTACGGCGGTTTTTAACGCCTCTGAAGGTACAACTGCTTTTTCCCTCAAAGGTAAAGAGCATACTATTAATTCTGACATTGTTACCTCTTGTCTGAAACTGCCTGAGAATAACTGTACTACTGGTCCTACTGATAGTGATATAGTTACCATGCTAAACACCATGGTGCAAAGTTAGGGAAGAAAGAAAATAGAAACAATAAAATTTATTTTGCAAGATTCCTAATGATGCTGGCTAACCATGTCTCTGAGAACAAAATAGTACTTGAGCAGCCTTCAAGCAGGTTCACTTGCTGGGTTCAGGAGAAAAGAAGTGAAGATGGTATACCTGCCAATTATCGAGGTAACTATTTCTAACCCTCTTCCCACTACTCAATCTCAAGGTTCTTTGCCATTGAGTGTTGCTATGGAGACTGAGTCTGAGAACCCACAGTCTTCTACCCAAGCAACCAAACTTAAATCCAAATCCAAGTCAAAGAAACCAACCTCAAGTGCTTCCCAACAGGCATTTGTTGTAAAACCTACCTTAACCTCTGAGGGGAGTGTTCAGGTGGAAGTGAGTGGTGAGGGATAGGGAGAACATTAAAGAAGCCCTAAGGATAAGGTTGGAGAGGTAAGTGTGTCCCAGCCTAGCCACATTGTAGTCTCCCAAAAGACTGTTAATGCTAAAAATGATTTAAACACATCCCTAACAACATCCTCTCAACAGGGTGTTGTTATTGAAAAGAATTCCCAACCAGGAACATTGATCAAAAGGGGAAGGAACACCACTAGCCAAAAGTCACCAACCAAAACCTTTGTCAGAAAGAAGAAACCTAAAGTTACTTTGGGTGCACACACTGTTCAATCTCACATGATTGAACCTTCTCAAACTCAGTTTGATGTGGATCCAGCAAATGTGGAGTCACAGCCCAATTCTCAATCTCTAATCACACAAACAACTCAAAATTCACCATCTCTATCTCTGGATGTGGACATACTTTCCACATCACAAGCAAATTCTTCCTCTTTACATCCAAGGGAGGAGCCCCACTCAGACCCTGTTGGTCATCATCTTTTAGATGATTTGTTAGACCAACAGCCATTTCTTTCTGAAACTATGACTGAATCTGTGTCGCCTACTTTAAAATCATTCTACATAGATTCTATCATAATTTCCCTATCAACTGCTATCCCTTCTACTTCATCGATGGATATCTCTCATCCGTTGACAAGTGTTTGTTCACCGATGGATATGCTTAACAGCAATTATCCGTTGGTAGCTCCAACTACAGAATCAATGGATACACCAAATCCATTGGTCAATGTGTTCCCTGCATCAACAGCAGAAGTCACACTTGTAGTTCAAACACTTCTAGGATTGAGGGAAGGGAGTGACAACACTGAGAGCGAGAGGCTGCTTTATGAGCATGCAAAAGGAGAGAATGAGAGTGAGGGGCTGGCAATTTCTTCCTGCCAGGCAAAAGGAGAGACTGAGAGTTCCACCTTAGTAGGTGAAGGTGAGGGTGTGAGAGGTGTGAGCCAGGAGGAGCCCCTGATGCAAAAAGAGAGAGAATATGAGAGAAAAGCAGGTACATGAGACATAAGGGTGGATGAAGCCATTGCTTGTGAGTTAATGGAGGTTGAGGATGCCCCTAAAACAAGATCTATCAACAGACATCTCAAAACGTCATTGATAGATCAGTTATTGGAGCTGAAACCTTTACTCACCCTGTCTTTGACCTAAACTCTCGGGCTGAACAGGGCAATGTGGAGGTTGAGCAACAGCTGAACTTGGTACAAAACTCAGAATCTATGCAAAGATCCACAGATGCTCTTACCAAGCTGCCTCCAAGTGCTACTGAAGTGAGTCAGTCTAACTCTGAATTCACAGATGAAGGTGAAGATTTAGGGCCTTCACAGCAACCTGGAGACTTACCATAATGGCTAGTATCTCAAGACTATGTCTCCAAGGATGCTCTCACTGAGCTAGTAGTGCAGTATGAGAAGACTGCAGCTACTCTACAAGATGCTGAACCTGCTATGAAGCTTGTGCAAGAGAACTTTCTGGTTACTCTCAAACTGCACATGTATCTTCTCAATCAAAGGGTGGTAGATAAAGATGAATTCAAGCTGGAAATTAAAAATGTTCTAGAATCTCAGCACAAAGACTTGGAGCTTCTTTTCCCTCCCCGAACAATGCAGCAGCTTAATCAGAAGCTAAAGAAAGAGGCAGACACAGAAAAGAAATTTGACAATCTGTCTGTAAAAGTTGATAAGTTAGAGCTTCAAATGAGCACTATTCTTGAAAATCAAAAGCTCATTCTTGAAGCTCACAACAAACAGAATGCTCTCCTTGCAAGTCTGTTGACTCTGCCAACTACTCAAGCCCTTGATGCTAACAAAAAGGGGGAGAAGTTTGGAGATAAGAGGTCAACAAGTGAGGGGGAGCAACTTCATTCTACTCTACCTCCAACAGCTCCAGTAATTCAAACTAGTGAGGAAGAACCAGCCATTCAACCTGAAGACTTTATAGCCATGAGGCTGGCTGCTAATCCTCAGATTTCTCAAGTACAAATTCCTCCCATAACCACATCAATCAGACAGGTACTAATTCCAGATTTTGTGCTTCTTAGATCTCTAGCCAGAGGGGAGCCATCTTACTTGTCTGAATTCAAGCTTGTGCTCAAGCCCAAGAAGTCACTTGTGAAGAAGAATGGTAAAAATACCATGAGAGTAGAATTTCCAATGCCAAAACCAGATGAATTCAAGCTAATGAGCAAACATCTTGCTGAATTAAAACAAAAGGCTAAAGTTGATGTGGGACTCAAAGAGAATCTAGCATTTATCGACAGAGAGGGAGTGGAAATTTGTGTCCCTGCAGGTTACCCTGACTTTGTAGTTGCTAAAGCTGAAGAAACTGCAAGATTACTTCAAGCTGGTCAAATTGTAAGAAATCCTGCAGAATCTACTGAGAAGGAAGCTAGATTGGCTGATGAGCTCGTAAGAGAGTTAGAAGAAGAAATGGAGCAAGAGGCTGAAGAAGAAGAGGCCAAATTTAAGAAGAAGAAGAAAATGAACACAAAGTCTGCGTGCAAGAAAAGAAAAAGCATGGTTAAAGTTCCTGCTAAGAGATCTTTGAGCCCAGAACCAGAAGTTCAAGTTGAATTAGTACCACCTCAACCTACAGAACCTCCAACTCAGAACACTCAGGCACTCAACACCTTGGAACTTGTAAAGGAAGAACCTGTGGAATTTGACTTTGACATCAACAGCTTGGTATTTCCAAAGATCAGGCTCTCACCTGAAAAGAGGAGAACCAGAAGAAGGAAACAACCACTACCTAGACCAATTCAATTCACTAAGGTTCCTCAAGTTGCAAAGGTTGCTACCAAGAAAGAGACTAAACTATACATTGCAGATATTGAAGAATATTCAAGCATCAATTTCTTCTTGGATGATGTGGATAATGTGAGTGCTGCAGATAGGATAGCCAGGCTTCCAAGAAGGTTAATTTTCACCTATAAAGGAGGGAACAGTGTAGCCTGGCCCCTAGATCAATTGTTAAATGAAGGATACAACAAACTCTGGAGGATTTGGTCCTTAATGAAGAAAACTGGAGGATTCACTCCATGAGCAAGGGGAATAATTTTCAAAAAGGCCAATGAATTGAGAAACGCCCGGACTTCAAAGGAGGGTTTGCCCAAGACACTGAACATTCCATATGAACCTGGCAAGAAGGTTCATTTTTATCCTTACTGGATAATGGAATTCAGAGATGATCAAAATTATAGAAGATTCTTCAGGATAGAAGATCAGCTGGAAAAAGCTAGCAATGAGTATTTGCAATACTTAATGTCTATGCTGGATCCAAACCACTTAGAAGAAAAGATCATCTACAGATCTCTGGAAAATCAGCTTGAGGCAAACAGAGAGAAAATCCATGGTATGAGGACTGCAAGGGGAAGAAAGCAATGATATGCTCAGACTAGAGGAGCATCCCTTGTAGAAGTATGATTCTGTCACTTAACTCAATTCATTTCTTCAAAATTTTGTAGCTTGTACAATTCATATGTTTTTATAGAATATCATGATCTTTGCAAAGGTGTTTTGTTATCATCAAGGCCCTTAATTTATGGCTGTAGTTCTATCAGTCATAAATTGGGGGAGATTGTTAGGAATTATGTTGTCCTTGATGAGTACAAGATTAAGTTTTGTATCTTATCAACGGATACCCAAGCTATGTACATCCATTGATGAGGCAGCTTATCAATTGATAAGTCTGTAGCCACTACGCCATAAGTGAGCATACGCAACCCTTTTTACAAAGCGTTGCACAGAAAGCGTTTCGTTAGATAGAAATTTTGGGTCTTTTGCAACTGAGCAGAACTGGTGTTGCGTTAGATATAATTTAGTGTTGCGTATTACCCATAGTGTTTCACATCATGCAACACTAACTGATGGCGTTGCGTTAGATATTTTTTTTATTTTAATAAATGGTGACGTGGCAGAAGTGGGACCCACATGTGCTGACGTGGCATTTGCTGACGTGGCACTTGTGGGACCCACATTTGCTGATGTGGCAGAAGTGGGGCCCACCTTTGCTGACGTGGCATTTGCTGACGTGGTAAAAAACGTTGCATTAGATACCAGTAGTGTTGCGTTTGCTCTTTGAAGTGTTGCATTAGATATATTTATATTTTTTTAAAAAAATATGACGTGGCAGATGTGGGCCCCACAACTGCTGATGTGGCAGTGTGGGACCCACAAGGGTGACGTGGCAGGAGACCCATCATTCTGACGTGGCAATTGTGGGACCCACAATTGCTGACGTGGCAAAAGTGGGGCCCACCTTTGCTGACGTGGCATTTGCTAACGTGGCAGAAGCGTTGCATTACATACCAATAGTGTTGCATTTGCTGTTTGAAGTGTTGCATTAGATATATTTATATTTTTTTTAAAAAATATGACGTGGCAGATGTGGGACCCACCACTGATGACGTGGCAGTGTGGGACCCACAAGGGTGACGTGGCAGGAGGCCCAACATGCTGACGTGTCAATTGTGGGACCCACAATTGTTGACGTGGTAGAAGTGGGACCCACTAATGCTGACGTGGCATTTGCTGACGTGTCAAAAGCGTTGCATTAGGTATTAGTAGTGTTGCATTTGCTGTTTGAAGTGTTGCATTAGATATTTATTTTCTTTTATTAACTAGTCTTGTCCCGAATGATGAATCTATTTTTTAAAATTATTTTTTCGACGTTCCAATCGTACGGATGTCAAGATATAACGATTTTAGTGTCGCGGTAATTTTCCAAAAAAATTCCTACATGTACTTGGTTTTGTTTTATAACGGTCAAACCGGTCAAAGTGGGCTTTCCTTTTAACTAGTCTTGTCCCGAATGATGAATCTATTTTTTTAAATTATTTTTTCGACGTTCCAATCGCACGGATGTCAAGATATAACGATTTTAGTGTCGTGGTAATTTTTCAAAAAAAATATTATTCTAAAAATAATAATAATTATTTTAAAAATATTAAATTTTTTATCCAGCAAGTAAAAAATTAAAATCATTAATCATCTTCAACAAATTGCTTGATTATGGATTATTCCGTATTTGTTTATGTTTTCGTTGTTCGACTATTTTTGTAGATGTCTTATGACTTATCATTAATGAATGGAATTTTACTCAAAAAAAAAATTAAAATCATTTCATTTGAAAAAAATTAAAATCATTTAAGAATTAAGACAACATTACTATGTGTTATGAAGGACACGTGATTTGCACGGGTGAAAAAGAGGCGGACAATTTCCCCCCAAAACTAAATTGATATACTTTCCCCCAATTATTGTGAGTACTTTCCCAGATCTAAAACTCTCTACCACACTCTCGACTTTCCCACACTGAAACTCTCGATCACTACATACACCGACGGTTTAAACATAATCTTCTTTACACATAATCTTTACCAAATTCATTTTTTTTACACATCTTCTCTGTACTCACAGATTCATTTCATTTTGCAGTTGGAATTAAGGATTTTTCAATTGGGGCTTTCAGTTAACATCTTCGTTACTCACGGTTTCTCTCTAGGTAAAAATCTCTAATTAACTTGGATTTGGTTATAATTATTGCATGTGATTAAATCTAGGGTTTTCATGTCTAGTGTTTTATGTACTTGTATTTGTGTTTTATGTGCTTGATTATCTTGGATTTGGTTAAATAATTATTGTATGTGATTAAATCTACGGTTTTCATGTCTAGGGTTTTATGTACTTGTATTTGTATTTGTGTTTTATGTGCTTGATATTTGTTGAGTGTTAGAGTGAGTGAGAGCCAACAAGAAGATTGAGAGAGACAGAGAGATGGAGAGAGAGAGAGAGAGAGAGACAAAAAGATGGGGGGGAGAGAGACAGGGAGATGGGGGAAAGAGAGAGACAAAGAGATGGAGAGAGAGAGACAGAAGGATTGGGTGAGAGAGAGACAAAGAGATGTGGGGAGAATGAGAGATGGAGACAAACAGAGAGAGTACTGTAATGTATGTGTGTTTTCATGTCTATTTTTTTCATTGTTTCATCCCTATTTTGTCAATGTACTAGCAACTATATTGACAAGTTTTAGCTAAACTTGTTATATATTTTTCCTAATTCTCTAAGTGTGCATCTGTTCTTCTCATTACACTCTAGCGTTAAACTACTTATAGTACAATTACAATGTTCATTACAAAAGCCTTTTTCATATGGCAGATTATAATATATTTAAACCTTACAGGCTAGGCCTTGGTGATTTGTCGAAACTGGTAGCCACGTATAGAAGTTTATATTTACTAGGCAGTGGATATATTGCTGTAATGGTTGATGAGAGTAATATTTGGATAGGACTTCCCAGATATAGTGCTGGATATGGGGAAGGGGTAAAAGATTTTTTGAAAAATGCATTCCTTGTTTCTTGTCTAGGCGATGAAATGAAGTGCCCTTGCAAAAACTGTATGGATCGTAACTGGCATACGAAAGATGTCATCTATGATCATCTGGTTTGCAATGGGCCATCGCCGTTACATGTCAATTGGATTTATGATGTTTCACGAACGAAATTAGGAAATAGTAATGACTCCATGGATTATGAAACGGGGGTGGATTTTGGGAATAATTTAGACTTTATGTTTAAATGTATGGGTAAGAAGTTTGAAGGTAGACCAAATGCAGAGGCTGAAAGGTTTTATCGACATGTTAATGAGGGAAAGAAACCGTTATATCCTGGTTGTACTAACTTTTCTCGACTAAGTTTCTTGATCACACTTTTTAAAGTGTGTGCTCATGGAATTAGTGGGTCTGTATTTGGGGAATTGCTGAAACTAATGAAAGAAGCATTTCCTAATGCCCACCTGCCTACGCCATTCAATGCCGCGAAAACTATTATTAAGGATTTAGGACTTGATTATCAAAGAATACATTCTTGCCCAAATAGTTGCATGTTGTATTGGGCGGAAAATGAAGATAAAGATGTTTGTCAGACTTGTGGTGTTTTAAGGTGGGTTGTACAAGAGAAAAAAGGGATTGCTACTGATGATGATGCGGAGAAGGTGTTTCACAGGGTGCCAACAAATGTGATGAGATATTTTCCGCTAAAAGCAAGGCTGCAAAGGATGTTTATGTGCAAAGAATTTTCGAAACTTATGACATGGCATGCAGTAGGACGAAAAGATGACGGGAAACTAAGACATCCGGCAGATGTTGGGGCATGGAAGACGATGGATGCTCAATATCCTGATTTTCCATCAGATATTCGAAATGTGAGTTTAGGTGTAGCATCTGACGGATTTAACCCTTATCGTTCAATGAATTCAACTCATAGCACATGGCCAATACTGTTGGTTAATTATAACCTTCCACCTTGGCTATGCATGAAACAAGAGAATTTGATTCTTTCAACATTAATATCGGGTCCAGATTCGCCGAACAATAATATTGACGTGTATATGCAGCCTTTGATCGTGGAGTTGAAAGAATTATGGGACGTGGGAGTCGAAACTTACGATGCCCTAATTGACCAGAATTTTTATTTACGTGCACGCGTGTTGTGGACCATAAGTGATTTTCCGGGCTATGGTATGTTATCAGGTTGGAGCACGAAGGGGAAACTAGCGTGTCCCATATGATGCCACTACGAGACTTCTTCGGATTATTTCAAACATAGCAAAAAGATGTGCTACATGCATCACCGAAAATTTCTTGATCCTACACACGAATGGAGGCTGGATAAGAGACGATTTAATGGTGATATTGAAATGGGGCAGATTCAAGAAGTTTTGTCAGGAACTGATATTGAAGAGTTATTGTTGGGGTTTGAAAACAAATTTGGGAAGGTCAAGAAACAGGTTACAAGTCATTGTCCTTTCAAAAAGAAGTCAATTTTTTTTTGTCTTGCCATAATGGAGTAAAAATCCACTTCGACATAACCTTGATGCCATGCACATAGAAAAGAACGTATGTGACAAAATATTAGGTACTTTACTTAATATTGGTGGCAAGTCGAAGGATCACTTAAGTGCTCATTTTGATTTAAAAGAATTGGGTATAAGAAAGCCCCTTCATCCTGTTAAATCCGCGGATGGAAAGCATTATGAAATTAGAGCAGCAATATTTGACATGACAAATAAGGAGAAAGATATCTTCTGTTCTGTATTAAAGAATGCCAAATTGCCATATGGTTGTGCTTCGAATATCAGCCGGTATGTACACACAAGCGAGAGAAAAGTAGTAGGGTATAAGAGCCACGATGCTCATTTCATACTCCACTATTTGTTACCATTTGCGGTAAGGAAAATATTAAAACCCGAGGTTGCGTTACCACTGATCAGACTTAGCGCATTCCTAAGAGGTATATGGGCCAAGGTTATTGATTTGGATGAAATTAAGAGGCTGCAACAAGAAATTATCGACGTACTTTGTCGATTTGAGACGATTTTCCCACAAGCTTTATTTGATATAATGGTCCACTTGCTTGTTCATTTATTCCGAGAAGTCGAACTTGGTGGACCACAACACCTTAGGTGCATGTTTCCTATTGAGCGGTACCTTGGAAAGCTGAAATCTTACGTTCGAAATAGGAATAAACCTGAAGGTTCGATTGTAGAAGGTTACTTGGCAGAAGAATGTGTTACTTTCTGTTCAAGATTTTTGAGCAGTGAAGGAGTAACAAAAGACACCAAGTATTGCACTGATTTTGCAAGATGTCCAACAAATGTCGAGCATCTTGGAACAAAAAAGAATAAAGATGGAAAAATCTTTAAATTAAATGATGCAGATTGGAGGGCCAGTCATCGCTACATTTTGTTCAACTCTGGCAATAATGAAATAGAGAATCTGATTGAGTATGTTCTTAAGTCCTTTTTTCATTTTATTCAAGTCTATGATATAAACGTCTACATTTATTAGTCTGTCTAAACTGAATATTTTTCTAGGGAGCATCGAGCTGTAGTAGATGGTCATGCAAATTCAAGAAGATACAAAAGGGAACGAACACATACCAACGACTTTTGGAAATGGCTAAAAGAAGAGGTTCTGAAGAAGGACATGATTTCAAGAGATTTAGAGGTGTTTGCATTAGGTCCTAATCGGATGGCCAGGAGGTTTAGTGGCTATGCAGTAAATGGATATAGATTCCATACCAAGTCTAGGGATTCTCAATGTACCACACAAAACGGTGGGGTTTTTTTGACTGCCAAAACCACTAGTTTTGCTAGTTCGAAAGACCAAAATCCAATAGTTGGGAATGTCAACTATTATGGATCAATCGAACAAATTTTTGAACTAGATTATTGGGGAGTTTTAAATGTGGTCCTCTTTAAGTGTTGTTGGTACCAAGAAGAGAAAGACGCATACGGGCTTACTAAAGTAAACTTTAACAAGTTTTACTTTAAAAATGATCCTTATGTCCTATCTTCTCAAGTGCAACAAGTTTTTTACGTGGAAGATCCGACTGAAAAGATGGTACATTATGTTATTAAAAAATTACCGAGGGACTGGTGTGATGCTGAGAACGAGAATGCAACCGAAGAAGATATTAACAATCCTGATGTACAAGATATTAATATTGGTCATGGCATAGACATTGAAGTTGCTGATGGGGATTATTTTAGAGATGATATCCCCCTAGCAGAAGTTCCCGTATCTCCTTAGGAACTATTGCTTCTCATAGAGAATTACATTGCTCTATTTCTGTCATGTCTACTGTCTTAGATTTAAAGTGTATTTGTCGCTCTTTGTTTTTGATGTAATTTACTCTCTTTATTAATGTACTTGACACTGTTTCTTTGTAATGAAATTTGTACTCCTGTTGTCATTAATTTACTTGTTTACTTGTTTTCCTTAATTTAACTCTTCCCTGTGAAGTGCATTCATTAGATTTAATGATTTATAACTCTTCATTATTTATATATATATATATATATACCTGGTTCTAATGGGACATTTACTGTGAACAGGATGGAAGGAAAAATCATCAATGTCAGGTTGTACCATCAAGGAGAGTTTAAGAAGACAGTCTATGCTAGTGGAAAATCTCTGGTGGTAACCCGCGTATAAGTGGACTGTTTTTCTTACACTGTGCTTATGGAATATGTAAAAGAGTACCTTCATTACACTGAAATTGGAGGAATCTATATCAGCAAAGGAAGGGGAGGTGGTTGGGAACTCATGACAAAAGACGCGGAAGTGGTTGAACTTACTAAGGACTGCGTTGAGGGAGAAGAAATAAAGTTTTACATAGACAATGTTGTTGACAAAGAAATTTAGCCAATGATTCAGATGCAACCTCACATAATCATCAGGCCAAGGAAAAACTTAATCCAAGGTATAATCTACATGTAATATTAAATTCTTGCCTGGTATATTGCCTGGTATATTTCTTGCATCTGTTTTGTAATATGTGATGAGGCAACATTTGTTATTTAGTGTTGCCGTTTAAATAATTCAATTTTATTGCAACGTCTTATTGAAGTGTTGCATATATTATTGACTAGTGTTTTGCTTTACTTGTATTGTATAGTTTTATTACATTAAATATTTTTTTGTTTCCAACAAAAAAAACTGGGATACCTAAAATTTTTCTTTTTTCCTCTGACGTTAGTCTTTGCCTCTTTCTTAGACCCTCATCTTCATCATATATTCATATGTGATGTCGCACCCTCCAATTATTGATTGATTGTGTTCTGATATGTAACACAAACTGAATTTAGACTAGTATATAAAATTAGCGCTTATTTGGGACTTTTTTCTTAATAGTTCAATGCTATTAAAGGCGTAATTAGTATAGAGGCGAGATGTGGGGAGGCTGTGTTGCCTTGACTGTACGAGGAGAGCCGACTTTAAAGAGTTATCGTCTTGATTAGGCTATATCATTTTTTCTCTGGTACTTGTCAAAAAAATATGAATCGAAAGGAAAAGATATAACAATCCAGCCATTAAAAATAGTAAACCTAAGTAGACTAAGCTACAATCTAATACCTTGGATCTTTTTTCTCTTTCATAATTTCCTTCAGCCTAATGAATTTTGATGTTCACACAAAATGTATACATTGTTGTTACATCTTCTGCTAAGAAACCACAAGTGAAGCGTAGGTTTGTTACTACACATCAACTCCAGCAACAACAACAGAAAAGGAGTAAGACCTCACCTGAGGTTGGTAAGAAGAAGGAATTTTCAGCACAGCCTGTGAATGAAAATGCAATTGTAATAAGGAAATTAGATTAGATAAAGGTTCAAGTGACAGTGAAAAGACCAAAGAGAATGATGTTCCCGTGAAGGTATGATTTGACTAGTCTGATTTTATTTTTATGTACCTGTTGGAAAATAGGGTCTTATAAATCTAACTCACCTGGAATTTTTTGTGTTTAGTTATTCTAATTATTGTTTATGTAATGATTTCTTGTAGGTGCCTCCACCACCGTTGACACAGTATGAAATAGATAGACTTCACAAAATGTAAGAAAATGCTGAAAAATGTCAAGAATTTGGGATACCGCCATTAGTTTCTAGTCTCATGGGAGATGTAGCCGAGAACAGTAAAGGGAAAGGCAAAAATGGGAAAGAACTTGAGGACTGCGACTCACAGTATATTCCAGAAAATGTGGGCGATGATCAAAGTGATGGTTCGTCGGAGGTAGGTCTTTCGATTTAAATTTTTATACCAGAATTTGTAATGTTCATTAAAAGTGTGGAATTAATAATCTAAATATCTTACAAATTGTAGAGACTTAAAATTGTTGAAACAAAGAAAACTCAACTTGGACCAAGAACTCGATCACGAGTTAATGCAACCCTCGGAATTGAGAAGGAGTTGAGGAAAGCTGGCACTGTGAAGGAGTCGAGGAAAGCTGGCACTGAGAAGGAAGCTACAAGTTCATATCGTCCAACACAAGTGAAACCAACATGCAGCAAAGTGTTTAGACAGTCAAGTAATGATGAAGCAGCTCCTGGTGCTGGTACGGTTGTTGCTTACCTAGCATTACGAGAACGTCAAAAGAAAAATGAAGCAGCTAGAACAGAAGAGAATGTTGAGAATGTTGCTGAATTGAACATGGAGGAGATTATGGATGTGGAAGTTGAAGTTGAAGAAGGTAACAAATTGTTAACTTGGTAGCATTTTGGTAATATGGTCAGTTGAATTTTGGTAATATATGGTCAGTTGAATTGTCAACTTGGTAACATAGTATTAACAGTTTTCTTTATATTTTGTGCACATGGTTAATAAAGTACGAGCTCCTAGAAAACCTAGAGGACCGACAAGAATGAGTAAGGTTCATGGAAGGAACCCTGAAGAAAAAAAAAGTCATTTCGTTGAATCATAAAGGTCAAGCAATTTCTGAAAATAAAGAAGATATTGCGGAATTAAGTAATTTTTTGGGGGCATTAGCAAGGGATAATGTGTCACTTACTTACATCAATTGGCGTGTTGTTCCCGACCAATTGAAGCAAAAATTGTGGGAATATACTCTGGTGAATTCTTACCTAATCCATAGATTAAATCATTTTCAAAAATTATGTAGTGAATTAATAAATTTAATTATTTCTTTTATGTTTTTTATTTTATAGGGTAGGTATGTTATTCCTGGAGATTGACAGAAATGGGTGTATAATACAATGAATGCTGCTTGGAAGGTGCACAAGTCTCGTATGAAGGAAAAGTTTTATACTCGATATGAAACTGATCGGGAAAGGCTGGAACACAGAACCAAGCGGATTCCACTAGAGGAGTTTAAAATGCTCTTGATGTACTGGGGGGATGAATCAGTTAAGGTAGAGCTTTAAGATTTAGTACAAGTAATCGGTTATTAAATTATTTTGTGCAAAAATTATACCAACAGTTGTATAGCATCCTGACCAAAAAAAATTCAAGTATCATGATATGTTTTTATTTTACAGAAACTTGCTGCGGATAATGCTAAGAATCGTAAAGAATTAGTTGAGACACACACTTTGGGTCGTAAACCTGTGTCCCTAGTTATTAAAGACATGGTATGTGTTTTTCTTTGTCCAAATTTAATTTTTTTCATATAGGCCCTAGATTTTTTTTGATATTTCATATGGATTAGGTAACAGATACATAGAAGTAAATGAAAAAAAATACTTGCACTAAATATAGCTTTATTGTTTTAGCAATGATCCAGGATTCATTGGTGTATATTCTGAGACCTACAGAAATTTATGATCGTGAATATTGTAATAGCTTAAATTAAGCATTTAGATTATCCCACTTACCTGAAATAGCTATTGTGGTGTATTGTAAAAGTTCACGAATTTATAGCGTTGCACTAAATTTTGTATCACACCAAAAAAAAGTAACTAGGAACATTTTCATATTTTAATGTGATTTTTATGTGATAACTCATTTTATGTTTGCTATGTTTGAGTATGGATTTCATACACAATTGGAAAAGTGGAAAATGACTAGGGAGATAAAATTGTGGCGATTTGGGTACCTAATTTTGTAACTGTCTCTGTAATATAATAATTATTATTTTTAATAATAATGCCAGGACACTGTGATTTGTAGAATTGGAACTTAAATTTGGAAATTATTGTCCATCCCTTTTTATTTATTTTTCAAAATATGACATAGTATATCTTTGATATATAGGAGTTAAATTTTCTGCATAACTTTCGTAAATGACATTGGTATTTTTGATTAATGACATGTTTGATGTGTTATCCCATACATGACATAAAAAGACTGACCCCGAGCATGCAGACCCATGTGATGCTCAAATCTATTCAGACTCTCGTAAGCGACAGGAAGGTCGAACCTACAAGTCAAATACTATAGAAATGAAGGAAAAAATTGTAAGTGTATTTTCTTGTATAGATGTAGTCTATAATAATGCTTTATTTCACATATTGAATTAACCATTTCTTGTAGACCAAAATCCAGCAGTTACTTGATGATGGAAACGAGGCTGAAGCAAATGCAGTCGCTTCTAATGGCAAGACCCATGCACGAAACTGGCTGGTGGGAAGGCCAGGGAAAAAGATTAGTACCACATCGACTCCGGTTGCTCCTATAGAAGACAATGTTCAGGAGTTGACAACAAAGATAAAGCAACTTGAAGCTGAATTAGAATCCAGGATGGACAAAAAAGTGCAAGAGAACATGACATGGATGCTGAAAAAAATGGGTGAAGCTAATCCAGAACTGAAATTGGATATTGGACAGTTCTGTGCCACGATTTCCAGTGATCAAGACGACAATGGTACTCCAATGACTCAAGTCGGCACAACTTAGGGATTTTATTCTGTAGCGCTCCCTTATGGTATAACTTAGTTATTCTGTAGCGCTCACTTATGGTATAACTTAGTTATTCCATACTTTTGAACTTTGAATTGGCGTACTTTGAACTTTTAGTGCATGCGCTAGCTTGGTTTAGTTGATGTTGGTAAGAATATGTAAACTGTTAAGTACTTGTGTTGGCAATGACTGTTAAGTACTTTTTTTGGCTGCATAATTGTGGTTGGTTTTTGGACATTTAGTTGTTTGGATTGGACAGGCTGGTATCATGTATGAACAAAGCTGCCATTTCAAATTTTTTATAAAAAACCGTTGCATTTGACTCTATTTAATGTTGCATTAGCATAGTTTTAATGTTGCATTTGAAAAGAATGGGGTTGCTTAAAAAAAAATTAGCGTTGCATTAGACACAAAATAGCGTTGCGTTAGATAGTGGACCCCACTGCTGACATGGCAATGTGGGTCCCACTGTTGACGTCAGCATGTCGGTACCCACTACTGACGTGTCATGTGGGCCCCACTGCTGACGTGGCATGTGGACCCTACTACTGATGTGGCATGTGGGCCCCAGTGCTGACGTGGCACCTTGGTGGGCCCCACTGATGACGTGGCATCCCCCCCCATTTGTGACGTGGCACTTGTGGGCCCCACTAGTGACATGTCAGCATGTTGACGTGGCACCTTGCTTACATGTCAGCATGCTGACGTGGCACCTTGCTTCCATGTCAGCATGCTGACGTGGCTGAAACATCTTATGCAACCCCATGAAGTGTTGCGTTTGCATGCTTTTGGTGTTGCATAAGGCCTCTTATGCAATGCTTTTTGAAGTGTTGCAATAGCTTGGAAAAGCGTTGTGTTAGGGGTCTTACGCAACGCCAGTATTGGTAACGCCCCTCTAGCGTTGCGTAAGACCTTACGCAACGGTTTTCAGGCCTTACGCAACTGAAAATGGGGGTTGCGTATGTGCGTTTATGGCGTAGTGAGCATACCTTGTATTTAAGTTTGAGTTTGTTGTCGAATATCATAGTTGCTAGTAATCCTAAGTCATGTTGACTATCAAAGGATATACAGAATAGGGTAGCTAATTGTATATAAGTTGTGCTGTGTAATTCTGTATAAGTGAAGTGGTGATCAACGGATGAAGATTCTATGTCAACGGATATGGTATTCTCATCAAGCAGAAATCAACCTGTCGATCCATGTCTACACCAACGGATAAATGCTTCAACCAATAATGTCATGGGATTAGAGGTTGATGGCGACTTGACATGCCTGACAGATCACATGGGTTGATAAACTTAAAAGAGGTATGGGAACCAGTATTGGAAACGAAGAAGAAAAAGAAACATTCCTTATTCTCACAAACAATCTAGCTGGTAAATCTAGTGCATATCTGTCCAAGACAACCAGACAAAATTGTATCACATGGAGACAAGGAGTGGCAACAACCCTGCAGGATACTTTGACTTGTAAGATTCGTTTACTTTGTAGGGTTTATAATCTTGGAGTATTTATATACTTCAAGTGTAGCATAGCTAAAATAGAGAAGAGAAACACTGAGCTAAAAAGCCATAAGCATTAGGTTCTCTTGTAATAGTTTTAGCCTTGTATTCGCAGCTGTGTACTCATTTTACACAGAGAAGTTTTCTTCAATACAACCCTCAGGTGGAGTCGAGAAAACCCCACCTGAAATTTTTAAGTGTGTTGTGCATTTGTTTATTATAGTTTCTTTACGTTTTAGTCTTCGACTTATCCATCTGTTTCCATTGAAGTTGTAATTGTTGTCTTGCTTAAAATCGAAAGAATTTCACAAGATTGTATTCAACCCCCCTTCTACAATCTTGAGGTGTGCAACTGGGAAATAACAGTGTACAAAATAATTATACAACAAACCTTTATATAGGCTACAAGATAAATGTTACAAGTAGATGAAAGGCTAGGAGTCTAAGGATTGAAAAGCCAAAAGTCTAATACATGAAAGGTCAAATGACATCCACATTATTATATTTTATAACACTCCCCCTTGGATGTCCGTTATATGAAATAATATCTCGTTAAAGCCTTACTGGAAAAACCCTGTAGGTAAAAAACCAAGTGAAGGAAAAAAGAACATTATTCCATTATGCGCACGTGAAGCTGCCTCATTAAAAAACCTTACCAGGAAAACCCTATTGGAAAAACCATGGTTAAGGAAAAATGAGTGTAGTGCGCATAGTCTCCCCCTCACGATAATATTGCATAACATCTTTGAGTTAATGAGTTAAAAACTTCTGAAATGTAGTTATTCGCAACGCCTTGACCAATGAATCTTTTGAGTTGTGTAGCCAGCACATTATAAAGTTTGTAGAGCTTCGATCCATAATAAATCACATCTTATTGTGTTTTATCGAATCTCCAACACGACCAATCTTCATAAGTTTTAGAATCACAATATCATTTCAAGAAGTACATTCAATTGTTAATTTCATAGCATGCCAAAATAATAATATCTCCACCATATAATAATACATATTTAATATGAGATCAAAATTATGAGAATCAGAGTAAACCCTTAGCACCTCCAAAATCGGTTTAATCCTTAGGTTAGTGGAGATCAAATTTTTCTTTATGTACCTTTAAGATTCTCATTCCTTCAAATCGGACATGCTTTAAAGTCTTCTAGTAAATTAATTAATTATATCGGGACATGTACAATTAGCAAGATAAATTAGTATCATTATGATATGTTGGTACTTCAGGACCAATAATTTTCTTTTTTTAAGTCCTCACAATGGTAACTTATCTTCCTTAACGGAAGAAGTTATGTTTCTCCCACAAAATGTGTATTGCTTCAGAAAAATTCTAATTCACGACTTAGAAAACAAAAAAATAATCTCTATGTATTTTGTTTATGAGGTGAAACTCATTCGAATGTCAATTAGAAACACATTCTAATTTCCATCCACTCTGGCCAGAGATTTTTATGAGTTAGCACCTACAATCTTAGAATACATAAAACATCTCATTCCGGAATAATTTAATATTGGACTTCTGGTCCATATCCATTCACAATTTGATTAGTTCTCGAGAATTTAATTCACTGCTTCCAGCAGTTTATATCCTTCCAGGATTATGTCAAGTGAGTCTTGTAAAATGTTCACATACTCAATCTTATATTGCCAAACTTTACCCATCATATAATTATATCCACCATAAGATAATATTTCTTCGTAATCAATACAAGATCATTGAGCTTATCTTTCGTTTTCACACATATATCTATTCATATCCCACTGACATGACATATTTAGGTAAACAGCAGTTCCAAAAATATTTCTCTACTTTTAAGAGATAATATTTCTTATAGAGTGCCACATTCACAACTTCAGGTGTGCGGACTTCAGGTCCAAATATTTTTTCTCTTTGCAAGAGATTTTGCCTCGATTTAATCATTTTTCTTATATCTTTGGCCAATCTTTTCTAAATTCAAAAGAGATTATTTCCTGATCCTCGTTATTATCCATAACCTCAAGTATTAAATTTCATATTGTCGACGTCGATTTGATTAATGGTTCCATATTATTCTAGACATGACACAATTTATTGAGATCTCACTATTTTTCAGGTACCTTCATCATTTTTTCATGTCTAAAATCTTTTTTGGAGATCATTCAAAAGTTATCCACTTTTCGATTTAGCCATCATCAATCACTGCTCCATTTTAATTTTAAGGATATATATAGTTTTGTTATGGAACCCGCTGGTCTATCACGCTTCAGGCGTTCTTTAGACACATTAGCTTCTTGAGGTTGTCCTTCTGGGACATATTTATTTAGAGCATGTGTAACTGGTATATGTAATATAGTCATTCTTCCAGGTCAGCATATATATATGTCTAGAAACAATTAAAAATTAAATAAATGAACTTCTAGTTCATATTCTTTACTATGAGGATCAATACGAGGCAATGATAACCAACATATTACCAGCTATTTAGCTTCTCCCCCTGATTGGGAAAACAAACAAATTGGACCGAGTCATAAACATATACACATAGATGGTACCAAACTAATAACCACTAATTTATATTGTATATCCAATTTAACCATCAATTTTAATGTTGTGGTCGAACAATTCGAGCTGACCAAAAGTTTGTTCAAGACGGGGAGAAATAATGATTAATTAGATAGCTAGATGTGAATCAAAATGAGCCACAATATATTCAACAATTTTCAATGGACGATAAATTTCATTGAGCACTTGAGTAGTACCAGCACTAATGCACTAATGCACCGGATCCCATCAGAACTTCGAAGTTAAGCGTGCTTGGGCGAGAGTAGTAGACTCACCAAATGCATATTCTTGATTTGATTAATCAGGCTCACAAACTTCAGGTTGTGAGTATATAACAACTAGACATGTAACCATATAGTTCATGATCAATTTGCCTTATTAACATATATTTTGAGAAGAATCTTCTAGTTCTTCGATAAACGTCCATATAAATTTCAATTAATATTCACATCTTTTATAAAATCGGCATGGTTTAGTCATACCAACTATAAAGTTATCAGTAAAATTTACTTAATACATATCTCAACGGTTTTTCTGTGTAATATGATATATCATAACCGCATATTCGATTCTCTTTCACTTGGGAAAGTATAATAACATCAATAATATTAGATTTTTTTCACTCAATACCATGAAATAATATATCTGCTCGTCTAGAGCATTTAATATAGAAAATGTAACGAGACATCCAATATACTCCCTCCGTCCCAAAATACATGTCCCTTTTCTAAAACAAATTTGTCCCAAATTACATGTCTTTTTTCTCCTTTCAATGCAAATTTAAGTGTAGTTTTACAAAACTATTCCTACATTTATTGTATAAAAAATTTGACTTTTTTAAACTTAACTTTATTCTCATTTTCCAATGTATTAAATAAGGGTATTATTTGGAAAAATTTATTCAACTAACTTTATCTTAATATGTGTGCTTTTTAGAAAAGGAGCATATAAATTGGGACGGAGGGAGTATACAATACTCCCCCTTTGGATGGCTCATGTTTTGTTGTATAGTATTGACACAAATCATCTTTATTTTAAACAATAAAATATTTCTTGTGCATATATTAAGGATACAATTAAATGAGTTCATATTAGAAGATCATAACTATTCAAGGTTTATAAATTTAATTTCTTAATACTATCACATTCACTTCAGGGAATGGAGGAAGTTCATAAACTTTTACTAGTATTTAATATATTAACCAACCATAAGGATCAAGTTATCAATTCACAATTTTGTTTATAGAAGAAGTACATAACCAGATTTCAAAAGGGTTCAAGCAGTTCAAAACAAAGAATCCAAAAACGTTGATCAAATTCCAAAAGTGTCCAAAACAGTTTATCTAATTCCAAAAGTGTTCGAAACAGAGGATCCAAAACAATATGTCCAGTCCAAAAGAGTTTAGAGAAAAGCAGTAATTTAAAATTCCAAAATAATCTACTAAAGTTTCAAAAAGATTCAAAACTATATATTCAATACCAAATGAATCCAAAAGCTTATGAAATCACCATTAATCTTTTGTAAGTGTCGTTTAATCATATACTAAATCATTTTAGGTGATTTTGAGTACCAAACCAATAGTAAATATCATACATAAGTATGTTCACTCAACCAAACGAGTACTATTCAATTTTGACCATTTTGATATTGCTGAAATCATACCGACTTATACATATGGCAGAATTTCACAAATTTACATGTAGAATCTCAAAAATGCTAAACAATCAAAATTGTAGAAAATTAAAAGAATATTTGTAATTTTCACTGTGCACGCATATGGAATTAATCCATTTCGCTATAAGCTTAGCTTTAGTACGTTGTCTATTTTTAATTAGATAGACAAACACTATAATCTCATATTTGACAAGTCTCAAAGAATAGCAATTTACTCTGTAAAGATGAACTCAAATGAAAAAGTATAAAACACAGAACTCGTAGAGAATTCCGAGACCTTTCTAGAATGGTAAGGCTCGTTAAAAACGGAGAAGTAACGAATTCAAAAAAGAAACAAACGTGGGTTGCTAGAGCAGAATTAGCCCCTGATCAGTTTTAAAAATATTGTGTTTTGGAATGTTTAACAGCATAATTTTAACAAGAATATGAACTACAGTCAAAGATAATGAAAATACCTTTCCAGAATGATATTACTCACAATTTTCAGATAATTATTCGATTTACTATGATTTTTCAAAGATAGATATCACAATTTCGAAATTGAACTGGCACGTAACAAAAATTACAGAAAACTCATACTTGCAAGCATAATTTCAGAAAACTTAAAGAACAAAAATCGAAGATAATCAAATTATCTTTCAAATGACTCTAAGATAACAATAATCCAATGAACAGTGAATTAAATATGAATTTTACAAGAATTCAGAAACAATTGAAATACGGACTGTTAGAACAGAATCAGACACTGATAATAGTAATATTTTGACGTTTAAGGCATCTCAGTCACAGAATTTGTTAGAGGAAGGTAAACACAAAATACAGATATCGAAAAAAGCTTTCCAGATTGGTATCGCTCGTAATTTTTGAACAAATACACGATTTACTATGAATTTACGAAGTTACAACATAATAACATAATTTAACCAACCAAATTACAAAAAGGTAGATTTTGACAACCATACAATCAGATTTGCAAAAAACTTGAAGAACAAAAAATGAAGATAATCGAAATATCTTTCCAAAGAGGCAAAAATCATAATATTCCGATAAACAACGAATCAGATACGAATTTAATAAGAAATCAGATTTGCAATCAATATTCATAGTGTAGTGTAGTGACATGGTAGATCGAATTCAATCTACCGTGTAAATATAGATTGATTATAAAGACACAAAAAACACTGTAGGTTGAATTCAATCTTATGTGTCTTTAGTCTGCATATTATAAATTAATGCTTATGAGATTAGACGTACTAAAAGTTTTGAATCAACTAGTGATATTAAAGTCCACTTACATATAACAAATCAGATGCACATAATTATACAATAAAACAGAAAACATACAACGCAAATATCATGATATTATAGAAAGGTATATAGATGAACCTTATTTTATGTAATCTTTGATTTTCCAAACAGTAGATGCACCTCCTTTTCTTCCGATGTTGCTCTCCTCACAAATTAATTGTAATTTTTCTTAGCTGGTTAGAGCGTCGTCGTGCTGATAACGTGTTATATAATATATACATATAAAGAGAATTAGAGAATACTATATAGAGAGAGAAGGGAGATCATTCTTATTCATATATTGGTGTGTACAAAAAAATCATACAACAAACCTTTATATAGGCTACAATATAAATGTTACAAGTAGATGAAAGGCTAAAACTCTAAGGATTGAAAAACTAAAAGTCTAATACATGAAAGATCAAAGGACATCCACGTTATTATATTTTGAGCCCGTTTGGCAACAAGTGCTTAAAGCTAAAAATAGCTTTAAGTAGTTTTTGATCTGTTTGGCAACCACTGCTTTAAGCCGGCTTTAAGTTAAAAAAAACTTCATTAAGTCATAAGTTCCATTTATGTACTTTTGATTTATGACTTATGACTTATCGAGTTTTTTTTTTCCACGATTCTTCTAAAATTTAAATATTATGAATTTAAAAATTTTTTAAGTCAAAATTATTAAACCCCCATTTAATTTTAAGTAAAACTATCCAAACACATTCATTCAACTTAAAGTAAACAACTTTACTTTCTCCATTAAGTTAAAAACACCTCCATTAAGTCAAAGGTAACTTATTTTAATCAATCCCAAACGGTCTCTTTATAACATAATTGAATTTATTAGATATATTTATAAAATGTGTTTTAACTAAAAGGTAGTAATTTGTTTTAATTAAAAAGGGCAATTAATTAGTTATCAGTGATTATATTTTTTTATTAAATAAAATGACCGAAAACCCAAAAGAAAATCAAAAATCTAAAATTTCACTATTCCAACTTTAATATAATAATATAGATATAGATTTTAATTTGTAAAATTAACGATGACTTATCAAAATGTAATAAAGAGGGTGTTTGGGATTGCTTAAAATAAGTTACTTTTGACTTAATGGAGGTATTTTTAACTTAAAGGAGAAAGTGAAGTTGTTTACTTTAAGTTGAATGAAAGTGTTTGGGTAATTTTACTTAAAGTTAAATGGGGATTTAATAATTTTGACTTAAAGTGAAATTTGACTTAAAAAAATTTTAAATTCATAATATTTGAACTTTACAAGAATCATGAAAAAAAGAAAAAAAAAAAAAAAAACTCCATAAGTCATAAGTCATAAGTCAAAAGTACCTAAATGGAACTTATGACTTAAAGCAGTTTTTTAATTTAAAGCCGGACTTTAAGCTGTTTAGCCAAACAGGTCCAGAACAACTTAAAGCCCCGTTTGGCTTTAAACGCCTGTTCCCAAACAGGCTGAAAGTGTTTTCATTTTTACAAATGAAAATAACTTTTGCGTGATTAACTCGAAACTGGATTATTTGATTTCAATCCAATTTAAACGAATATCCGAACTTTGGATATCCAGTTAGATCAAAACTGAAATAAATTTTTTATAATCCAAAAATCAAATATCGTGATTTTTTTCATTAAAAGATCCTATGAGAGTCGACTCTCTCATCTCCCTCTAACTTTTCTCCCCATCTTCATATCTTCCCCTCTTCATCCCTTCTTCATCCCCCTCCCTTCTTCCTCATCTTTTTCATCCGTCCTCCTCTCTATCCTCACCTTTCCTTCCCCTCTTCTACATCTACCACATCTTCTCTCTTTTTTCTTGTTAATAAGTTCATTAATCTTCATCTCTGGGTGAGATTTTGATTATTTTGTCCATCTTTTTGGGTGGTTTTATGTCTCTCCTATGTGAGAGTTTTGGTTTTCGCTTCTTAATTGTGAGCGGGGTTTTGTTGAAAATGATTTTGTTGATGTTTTGGAGAATCCGGAAAACCCGCATTGAAATTGGATTGGTGGTGATTATTGCAAGAGCTCACCTTTCACAATTAAAGATTGTTCATTCGTTATCGGTTTTCACTTTCGGCATGTTTATAGCTGGTATCCGGCATGTAGATAGCTGGGGTGAAGAATCCATTTTCGGCATGTCTATAGCTGGTATCCGGCATGTAGATAGCTGGGGTGTCGCTCCTACACTTGGGGTTTTTGAACACTGGGCTAACAATTGTTTTTATGTGATATGGTCATTTGTGATGCTGCTGCTTTCCGGGATGTTGGTGCAATATGGATTGCTCGGGATGTCTTCGACTTCGTTTTTAATTTCAAGAATTTTTAAATTCTATGTGTTAAACGATCAGAAAACAAATCAGCTAATTATATTTAGTTTGTTATTTGTTTCTCAATCTGGTTGTAATGGCAGTTGGAGATTTGTTCTGACTGTATTTTGTTATTTTTAATGAAACAATGCATTTCGTCAAAAAAAAAAAATCCGAATTTCATAGTCCGATCGAAAATCCGTTTTTGCCGACCTACTAACAAAATTCACCTCTACCTTTGGCAAAATGGTAAAACAGTATAAAACATTGCATATTCACTCAGCCCCTGTAGTGTACTTGGTATAGATCTCATCCATTCGTCACTCATTATTGCTCCCTTTTCACTTAAAACTACTCTCCTACAAAGTGAACTCGAGATTGCATGCAATCAGCGCCACGCCACCCATACTCTAAACAAGTAAATACGCACTTAATGTAATCAGTGGCGGAACTAGGATTCCGAAATAAGAAGCACTCCTTCCTAGACACTGTAGGTTAAATTCTCTTACCGGCTATTTCTTGATTTTCTTTAACTTTGGTTTCTTGATTCATATTTTATGTATATATCTGAATCTGAGCTTCGTACATATCTAGTTGACCTGCCTGTTTTTATAACATGTCATTGGTTGAGATTAATTTATCTTGTATTTGACTTTTATTAACATCACTTTTACCAAGTTTAGTTGAAGCTAAACAGTTTAGCAGCATCTTAACTAGGTGAGTTCTAGATTATTTTTTCTTGACTTATTTAAATCAGGGTTCCCTTCAAATCAAGAATGATTGTGTGAATTTAAGTTTGGCAATTTAAAGAATGTCAATTAGTTGTTTTTGTCACAAGTTAATCTTTAACAGAGGGTGTATGGGCCCATGAAATTAGGAAAACTTATCTGAGATTTTATTGTTCGGAGCAGCTGCAAGTAAGCTATTATTGCTATTTGTTTTAGGGTGATTGCATCTGTTGAAATTGAAAGGAAGACCAGAAAGTGGACGGGAGATGGAGCAAGAAAACAATTGGGAATCAGAAGACGATCATGTCAGCGATGTCGAGAATGATGCGGTGGCATCTTTTGGCGGAAAAGGTGTTGATAGGTATTGGTCTGAGGTATCAGAAAGAAATATGTCATACAGGGAACCACTTATAAAGAGGAGAATGAACACCACCTCCCAGATTGCCATTGTTGGTGTGAATGTTAGCCCCATCGAGAGTCTCGATTATGAGTAAGTAGAACTAAACATGTTTTTACATTCTGTGTGCCAAGATTGTTGAATGTTCCTTTTTCTCTATCTAAAACAATCATTTGCTAGAAAAGTAATATTTATTATTTCTATGGTATGAATTGTTCAACCATGGAGTACAAGCTTGTCCTATTTTCCAGTTACTCATGCTCCTTAATGTGATAGAATCATATATGTAGCATTTGCCCTGACAGCAGCTTCAAATGCCATACAGGATATAGTCTTATTGTTTGTTAATTATGAAGGTCTTTCGGTGTTTATTTGGTGTCATTAGATTAGTTACTGTGTTCTTGCAATAAGAAAATTGCTTATCGCCTTTCATATGTTAATTAAGAACAATTAATTTCTGCGTAAGTCCATCTACTTTTAGTTTTCTAGTATTTATGTCAGTTCTATATTTAGTGTTTAACTCCCTTAGATGAAATTTAGTTCTCACCTCTGTGCTAATTCAGGATTATCGAAAATGAACTATTTAAACAAGACTGGCGGTCAAGAAAAAAGATCCAGATATTTCAGTATATTTCCCTGAAGTGGGCATTTGCCCTCCTCATCGGTATTTGCACCGGACTTGTTGGATTTTTTAACAACATTGCTGTAGAGAACATAGCAGGATTCAAGTTGTTGCTGACAACGGACCTCATGTCCCAACAAAAGTGAGTTTAATTTTGATAATTAACAATGATCAGTTTCCCTCGTCATTCAGAACTATCTTATGCTAATATGCTATACATGACTACATGTTGTACTTTGTTTTTAGCTCTTATGCAGGGATCTAAGAGATTATCTTTTTCTTTTTGTTATGTAATCGTCATTATGGAATTATGTGCCTCTTGCTTGAAGATTTGGAATCTCACATCACTTCATAAAATTTGTTTACTGATTTGAGTTGCGAAATAATTTTTGGCGGTGCAAGTCAAGTCCCCATATATGGTTTGTAGCAAGTTATCTGCTTAGAACGATCATAAAACTCTGACTATATATCACTGACACGTTATTTTTTCAGGAACATAAAAGTCACTGAATTGCAATCTTATGCTTGATATTGTGTGTAAAGATTGAGCATATATGCACCTCTGTTCTATTGTCAGAATCTAATCCTACCTTTGGATAAATTATGTCCTTTCCATGCTTAGTTTCCTCTACATTAAGATAGTTTGTATATGCTCATATATTCATTTTTAGGATTGCAATCGTTAAAGTGTTATATTTTGTTGAATTGTTCATATATGTTTAGCCTAGATTTATATATTCTCTCTGTTTTCCTGTTTTTGTGCGGATGGATTCATTATGCATATGTGGGTTAAACACTTGTAGCCAGAAAAATTAACCAAGAGGTTTATATTGTGTGGTAAAAATTCACACTGCAATATATTCTTTGAAGAATTATAGTAATGATTTAAATATGATGATGCATATGGTGATATGGTGGTGGTCCAGTGCAGATATTACAAAGCATTTTTAGCCTATGCTGGTTGCAATGTAGTATTGGCAACTGCTGCAGCTGTCCTTTGTGCGTATATCGCTCCAGCAGCTGCAGGGTCTGGCATCCCTGAAGTGAAGGCATATCTTAATGGGATTGATGCTAATTCTATATTAGCCCCACGTACACTATTCGTAAAGGCAAGTAAACCACTTCTTTCCTACATCACTTGTTTCCTAATTTTAAAATATACATACACATTCAAGGCCCACCCAGTTTCGATTCTATAATAGTTTTTTTTGTTGCTAAATCAATTTAAAATTGCTTTCACTATGAAGAAAATATTCAAGGCGTATGTGCTCAGAGAAACTTGTAGATTAAAAACCATTTATTGGAAATGTCAGGATTTGTTAAGGAAGGAGGTGAACTAATTGGCAAAGTAGGAGCATTGGTTCGATAGAAACCAGAAAGTGGTACCTAGGAAGTGAAAGTTGTTGGTTAAGAAAGTGGAAATTAAGTTGGCGGTTTCCCACAAAATTTTGATACTAATACCAGATGTACTAAAGAAAATAAAAATGTACACAAACAAATCGAAATCTAAATACTAGTGGATGCTGATCAAAGGTCAGCTAAAAAGATTAGAAATGAATTAAATTACTTGTCTTCTAATTGTAAAAAAAAATGACGAGATGTGTGCTTATTATTTAAGTCATTAAACTTGTGGATGCAATTACAAGCCATACATTATATTAGATAGTATAAAGTATTTACATATGAAACGGACCAGCTAAATGTAAAAGACCTTGGTCTTTTAAAATCCCTCTGCGCATTCTTGTTACCCTGGTTATAAAAGTATCAATCCAACTCAACTAATTATAGGTTTAGGAACAAAGTCAACATTTTATAATCAGCATATTGCTCCACCTGCGCTAAAATATATTCATTGATGTTCTTACGAATATCGAGATTATTGGAAAATGGACGACTAGACATAATTTTTTTTTGGGGTATCTCACTGCTTTCTCCAATGGACTGTCATCCTTGGACCCTAATTTCACAAGTGTTTGCTCTGTTTAATTATCTTACTGAAGTTACCCCTGGTCCTTGAATATTTTTAAACATGGCAGATATTTGGTTCCATTTTTGGTGTTTCTGCCGGATTTGTGGTGGGGAAAGAAGGGCCTATGGTACACACGGGTGCCTGTATAGCCTCGTTACTTGGACAGGGAGGAAGTAAAAAATATCACCTGACATGGAATTGGCTTAGATACTTCAAAAATGATAGAGACCGGCGAGACTTAATTACCTGTGGTGCTGCTGCTGGCGTAGCTGCAGCTTTCCGTGCTCCAGTGGGTGGGGTCTTGTTTGCTCTTGAAGAAGCAGCTTCATGGTACTTTTATGTTCCTTTCTATCTCTTTCCCTGTGTATACGACGACTTATATACTTATGGTACTTGCACTTTCAAAACTGGATCAGGATGATCAAACTAAGCCTGGTTAGTTTCTTCTTCTTATCTGGCTTATAGACTTTAAATAAGTCTTCTTTTCTAGATGCCATTCTCTGGTTGACACGTGTAGTCAGAACATGTACCAGAGATACGTCAGAAGTTATAAAGCATAGCCTTGTTTTGAATAATCAATTCAAAGGAATTTGTCCATTCTATAATATACGTGTTTGATCATTAATTAAATCCCATCAGCATATATCACATATATAGGACTACATAAAATCTTTAAGTACATCTATATATGATCACATTAGATACACCTTTCCATGGAAACTATAGACTACAACATATATCCAAGGCTAGGACCATGAATAGCCAAAAGGGATACATGCATAATCATTTAGGTTCTGGATGATGTACCAGTAGAAAACCTAAAGCTTTAGCTTTGAATTTCCAACAGAATGGTAAGATACATCTTTGCCAAAAGGTATTGTGCTGCAAGTGACCCACTTGATCGCATTTGGGTCGGTCAATATAAATTGTCTTGTACCATCCTAAACTTTTAAAATAGAAGTGGAGAATCTGCTAGGATCTTTCAGAGTCCATGTTACTAAGCGTGTGTATATTGTTTCCTTATGTGCTTGTTCCAGGTGGCGAAGTGCTCTTCTCTGGAGAACATTCTTCACAACAGCTGTAGTTGCTATAGTATTAAGAGCTTTTGTTGAATATTGTTGGACTGGAAAGTGCGGGCTGTTTGGCCAAGGTGGTCTTATAATGTTTGATGTCAGTTCAGCAACTGCATCATATACAATTCCAGATCTACTAGCAGTACTGTTCCTTGGAGTTATTGGAGGTGTTTTTGGAAGCATATACAATTATCTGGTGGACAAGGTTCTCCGCACTTATAGCATCATTAACGAGTATGAACTGATTCTTCATAAGTATTCGTATTGGCACGACAATTAATTTTTCTAAATACGAAAGTCAATTGCTTTGTTAATGTTTCCCCTACACTCATTCATCAAATGGTTCTTCTACTACTCCAGGAAAGGTGCTCTCTTCAAAGTCGTACTGGTCATCACTATCTCTCTGCTGACGTCGTGTTGTTCTTACGGGCTCCCATGGCTAGCAAATTGCATTCCTTGCCCTGCAAATTTGAAAGTAAGCTGCCCAACAGTTGATGGATCTGGTAATTTCAAAAGCTTCCACTGTCCACCAGGTCACTACAACGACCTTGCGTCGCTCTTCCTGAACACGAATGATGATTGCATTCGCAACCTTTTTAGCACCAGCACCGAGAAAGAGTTTCATATAAGCAGTCTCTTCATATTCCTTATTGCTATTTATTTTCTTGGAATTATTACTTATGGTATTGCTATTCCATCCGGGCTCTTCATCCCAGTGATCTTAGCTGGAGCTTGCTATGGCCGTCTTGTTGGAAGACTCTTTGCACCCTTCTCTAAACTTGACATGGGACTCTTCTCTCTCCTTGGAGCTGCCTCCTTCCTAGGTGGTACTATGAGAATGACAGTGTCCCTTTGTGTTATACTTCTTGAACTTACCAATGATATACTATTGCTTCCTCTTGTTATGTTGGTCCTGTTAATTTCCAAATCTCTTGCTGACAGCTTCAACAAGGGTGTCTATGATCAAATATTAAAATTGAAAGGCTTGCCTTATTTGGAGTCTCATGCAGAACCTTATATGAGGAATTTAGTTGCACGAGATGTTGTTTCTGGGCCTTTAATTACATTTTCTGGCATAGAGACAGTTGGAGCCATTTTACATGCCCTGAGGACAACAGGGCACAACGGATTTCCAGTAATAGACGAACCACCATTGACTGATGTTCCAGAATTGTGTGGGGTTGTTTTGAGGTCTCATTTGCTTGTTTTGCTCAAGAGAAAATATTTCTCACATGTCAAGGTGCTTACAGGGAAAGACATATTGCAAAGGTTTGATGCATCTGATTTTGCCAAGGCCGGATCAGGGAAAGGTCTTACACTTGAGGATCTAGATATTAACGAGGAAGAACTGGAGATGTATGTTGATCTTCATCCTATTACAAATAGTTCCCCTTTCACAGTGGTAGAGACAATGTCACTGGCTAAAGCTGCAATTCTTTTTCGACAACTTGGACTCAGGCATATGTGTGTTGTACCAAAAGCTCAAGGGGTATCTCTCCTCTACCCTCTCTCTCTCTCTCTCTCTCTCTCTCTCTCTCTCTCTCTCTCTCTCTCTCACACACACACACACACACACAAACAGATTCGTGCATGCCACACACAAGTAAATTCTTTATAGCACCTAATTTATTTAATTATTGAAATAGGCTGGCTGGTTTTCCAGCAGAACAGCTGCTAAAAGCCTGAATGTGATTGTAAACTTACAATGGGTTGATAAAGAAAATTCTAGTGTATGAATGTGATTGTAATTGTTTTAAGTTTGAACTTTACTATCGCTGAAAGTATAGGAGTATACAAGTAATCTTAGTATCTTACTGTCGTGGGTTTTTTATTGGTTTTTCCCAGAGCCGTGTCGTCTTACTCTTTCTATTCTGTTTTAATTTCTTTTACATCTTGATCTAAAGATTTATCCTTTATCACATATATTTACACCGTAAATTAATATTTATACACAAGTGGGCCCCACCTGTAGGACCCACCCTTGTTCCCCGTATCTTAGAAAATATTTTAATTTATTTATTCTTTATTGTTTTTGCTGATTTTTGGAATAGATTATAGTGATATACATATAACAGCAATACAGCATGCAGATGCTGACAATCGTTCTTATTATGAACTAGACAAATCGACTAGATGCTGAAAGTTCTGAATACCTAAGCCTGGCAACTATTTGGTACACTTTGGAATATAAATTTCAACTTGTGTTCCAAGAAAAGAATGTGTTACATGTGTGTCAAAGCTCGACAATTTGTTCAAATTTAGTCGAGAAATTTTAGTATTACAAAAGTAATTGTAAGCTTTCAATTTCATGGGTTTAACTATCCATTTAACATCCGACACATCAATATTTAGGAATGGCTTGCAGCATTACTTGAAAGCAAGGGAATGTTTATAATTGAAAACATTGCTTCACATGGGTACCATTTTCCAGAAAGAAGTTTCTTTTCTTTTTCCTATGTCGGCCTGTCTATACTTTGCGGAACTGAATTTTTCTGTAGTCGCTTGTCATGATAATTCATGACAATTCCCTTTCTCTTATCTTGTTTGCCAAAGCAAAATCATAACGCTTGTTTTCTATTTCATGCAGAGGCCTCCAATAGTTGGAATCTTAACACGCCATGACTTCATGCCGGAGCATGTATTAGGACTTTATCCTCACCTGGATCCTCATAAGTAGACCTTCGTTTGCTGGATCTTATTGCCAAACTAGCTTTCTCATGCAGTGTGTAAGAAAATAGTTACCAGAAGTGCATTTGCAAAAATGCGTTGTTAGAGCATCTCCAATGGGAGAGACCTCTTAGGTAAAATTTAAAATTAATTACAATAAATAAGAATTATAAAGAATGTGTAAAAAAATTTGCACTCCAATGGGACAAAACCCTTGTCTATAATTATAGATAATCTCTTGATGTTGGTTATATTTGTCGAACCTCTAGAGACCTGTAGTGAATTGTCACATCACTTATTTCTATATTAAAATTATAAATTCCATTAATAACAACTTGAAATATTAATAACATACAATTTTTAAAATATAGCCAATCATTATAGTCAATACCATCGGAACACAATGTCTTACATGTTCGACAAATTTTACATAGGGTTTGATGTTCCTGAGGTTACCTCAGAAAAATTATTCGAGGTAATTAAGATTTCCCATATTAATGCACGAGGGTATAATTGTAATTACAGATTTTTTTTAGAAAGTTTTCAATATTTACAAAAATGCCATAATGTATTTACATTACAACCTCAGGTAACTCTTTTGAGGTAATCTCAGGGGCTTTTTTCTCTTTTACATAATCAATATTTTATGTAATTTAGTCAATCATTTTTAGCTAACATCATTGGAGATGCTCTTAGTTTGTTACTATTAAGGATTCTGATGCAAATCAATTTCCTGATTCAGAGCACAATAAAACATGATATATGGATTCAGTTATGCACCTGTAAATATAATTAGCTAGCTGTGATTATCTCTTTAGTTAAGGAAACGATCTTTAGCATATTTCAACAGCTGATTGTTAACCACAATGTTAGTGTTGTACTTACCGTAATTCCTCACTTGTAATTGTATTTAGACCAAAGCACTGAATGAGAAAAAGTAAGTTTTCTCCTTACTTACAGTTGCCTTCAATATCAAAGGTAGTGAAAACTCCAAGATGGCGTTAATTCGGAAGCCCAAACGAGCTAAATGTTAAGTACTCCCTCCGTCTCATAATACTACTCTCGTTTGATATGTCGGGACTGTTCATAACATGAGACAAATTACTAATTTACGTCTAATCTATAAGACCAAATATAGTCATGAGTGATCTTGTTGGATTCGTATTTATGAGTACTTTAATACAGTGAAGTTTTTATATTTAATACTAATACGAAATTGAAGATATTAACGATCAAAAGTGTGCGTTGGCAAACGTGTCCAACTCAAATGGGAAAAGTATTTAGAGACGGAGGGAGTAGGATTTAGTGAGAATCTCAAACGGAAGTGATCCATTCTACAGTGTCAAAAACATTATGGTACTGAATGATTGATCATATCAAAATGGTTTGTTCCATATATACGTTAAAACTATTTATTACTAATTTTTTGAAAAACCAAGTATAAAAATACGGGTGTTTTCTTCACAGACATTAAAGTTTTATTATCTAACTTTCCCCGGGCATCTTTGCATGTCCGACGGTTAGATAATAACTTTTTCTGAATAAGAGGAATTCCTAACTCCGGCAATTGTATTTTGATACAATTCATGTGATTATATATCCGTTATAGAAAAAAATACTAACATGTGTTGAGTCAATACTACTTGACTATAACATTTCATTTGTGAGAACTTAAAAATGTACAATTTTAAATTTTTTTCCTTCACATTTATTAATGAGTATTGCTAACTGTTAGGATTTATGGGTGATTGCCTTAAATGACAACTTTGTGAATCATACTGTCACAGCCATAACATGTTAATATAAATAAATAAATGTATTGGAAAATAAATGTAATAAACAGGTTAACTTGGAAGAAGCTCATTACAGATCAGGCCTCAAATTTACATTCTTGAAGAACATTACATAATAAAAGTGTTGTCAATCCTCTTTATTCAACAACATGATTACAACTACAATAGCAAGTTTGGCAAGACACAACATTCCAAACAGCAACTTTGGAAGTCATGACAACAACATTGGCGGAAGCTTGAGACAACATCTTTACACCTTTCTGATAGCAAGACCGCCAGGTCACGACAGCCTAATTCTCTTGACAGTATCACTAGCGGAGAACACACTATCAACACTTAAATATTCCTGACAACAGCCAATACGAAAGAAAGTCACTAACTTAAAGATAAGGAAACATTTGAATTGGGGAAACCAGTCAAATGGGTGACAGATGATTTATAACAATTCTTGGTGTAGGAGTCATAGGTGCCTGCAACAGAAATGCAAAAGACCACGATAGGACCTTGAGAAAGAATAAGATAGAGTTTACCAATTTAAGAATATGCAAGATCAACATCAACTAAGATTGTGTAAATTACAAATATAATATATCTAGATTGCTTTTCATTTTATGTAAAGTCTGACTAATTAATATTTTAGGAAAAGTCGCATGCAAGGAAAACTTTGAGGAGTTGTCACTTGGATATATCAACAGCTTCACTCCTTAATTGGGACATAAAACAAAACAACATATTCTTGCACAATGCAAGTGTGTTATCTAGCAACTTTTAAACACTCTCTCGAAAACATTGAAGCTGGAAATCATTTTTCAGATTGTTGTAGCATCCTTCGCAAAGTAAATAAAATATTTATTTTGTTCAAATATTGTCATGTCTCTTTAGTTGTGTTTGCATTTCTTCACTGATATACTAGAATCTATATTCGTGTTGTTAGAAAAATATTTAAAAGTATCAATATTCCATTCAACTCCCCTTCTACAATACTCTATTGGGACTAATAACAGGTGTCAGAGCAAACAGATTATTATACAAATCTGAGATCAAGATGAGTACACAGAAATCAGACAGTATTAAGATTCCAACTTTTGATAAAGAGAACTACAATGTTTAGAAAAGAAAAATGTTGTTACTTATCAAAGCTACAGATTCACTATGTATGGAAAACCTTGAAAATGGTCACTTTGTACCCTAGAAAGAAATTCCAGTTGTTACCGCCAATGGTGTCATTGTCGCAGCACGTTAGGTTGTCAAGAAATTTCTTGTAGAGTATACTGAACCAGATAAAGAAAAAGTAGCTCCAGATGATACGTTGCAATTAATCATCTATGACTCTCTCACTTAAAACAAAATCATGTGTGGGAATGTTATAGGATGCAGGTCAGCCAAAGAAATGTGGGACAATATTGAGCTTCTTTGTGAAGGAAGTGAAGAAGTTAGAGAGAATCAAAGACAAATTCTTGTATCTTAGTATGAGACCTTCATGGCCAGGCCAAATGAAGATCTAATTGAGATTTTTGGAAGGTTTAGCAAGCTCTTAAGTGAGTTACAAATTCATGGAAAGTTCTAAGAAAAGAAGGAGATAAACATGAAGTTTTTATTAACTCTCCCTGAGCATCTTGAACATAGAATTACAACCATTAGAGAAGGAAGAGACATGAAAATTGTTTCTCTTGAAACATTCTATGGTGTGCTTAAGTCATATGAACTTGAACTATTTTAAAATAAAGCTATCCAGGAAAGACACAAAAGAAAAATGGCAAACATGTCAAGTGATTTGGTTGCTCATGAACCCCAACATGCACAAGACTCTGAGATACTTCTGACACCTCAACAGTCTCAGCTTTCATTTATCAAGATAGAAAAGATAGTTGAAGAAGATGAAAAAGTTATTCCCGAACTAAAGAATGTTGAAGATGATGACTTCTTCTCCCTTCTGTCCCTATGTTGTAGTAAGGTAGGGTGGTTCGCTTGAAAGAAGAGATGAAAAACATGGCTAATCCAACTATGGCTTATATGGCTAAGAAATTTACAAATCTGAGGTTCAGAAGGAAGAGCCAACAAGCCTAAGGATTTGGTATTAAAAGATGAGTATTCAAAATACCCCCTATGCAGCACGTACTATATAAATCTTATAAGGTCTAGGTAAGTGATACAATTGATGAGGTTAGGCATAGTATAATTCGAAATTTCACAAGGCCAATACGCCTTAATGATTATATAACTAGTTGATAACTCTGAAACTTGATCGGGTACTTCATCGCCAACTCCTGCCTCGGAAGTGGTGTAGTTGTAGTGGGGTGTCTGCAAAACAACACTGGAGGGGGGGTTTGGCCCCGGGGTGCCTCCGGCGTGAGAATAAGAGTTGGCTTTGGAAGATAATAATCAAGTAGAGTATCACAATGGTAATAAATGTGTGTTGGTGTGTAATAATGTCTAACCCCTAAACCCTATTTACTAGGGGTATTTATAGCCCTAGGCCTAGGGTTTAGGGGTAGGTTACCTTCACCCCCGATCGTTGGATCTGGGGGACAAGCCGCTGAATTCCCGGGATGTAGGACACGTGGCCTTGTCTGGGGTGACCATTGACCGGAGTGTGGCCATATTGTGGTGGGCATGATCTGGCACGTGTCTTCCCTTGTCTTTTAGTGTTGGTCGGCGCCACACATAGGAGTGTCAGCTGAGGTGGGGTGCCACATATACTGAGTGCCACCAGTCGGGGGGGGGGGGGGTCCCCTAGTCTGGGGTGGGGACCATGCCACGTGGTGGTGGCCCCGGGCCCGGGGTCCACTACTCTGGGCTGGGTCATTCTTATTCTCATGAGATGATTTGCTTATTGTTTTGGGCTCCTTGTTGGGCCTTGGCTGTTTATGGCCTATCATTTGCCCCCCACTCCCTCATGCGGATTCTCCGGATGGGGGAGTAGTAAGGAGTGTTCTTGCCTTGGAGAGTGAGTGCTAGACATATGTCCTCGGGGCCGGAGGTTTTTGTAGTTGTTCTGTGAGTCCGTGTCTTCTTTGGGGGAGAAACTTTTGCCTTGGTTGCCCCCAGTTCCGGGGTGTGCACTGAAGTACGTACGCCCGGGGCTAGTGGTTGTTGGAATTTGAAGGCTTTGTTGCTTTGGCTGCCCCCAGGCCCGGGGTTGATACTGAAGTGTGCATCACGGGGATTCGTCTTCTGTAGATGTGCGAAAATGCACGTATATGAATATATATAATATTGCATATATGCATTTTGGATTTCTTCTTTTCTTTTCTCTCTTTTTTTTTTTTGAAAAATAACAGCTGTCACCCACTATCTCCGGATTTTGGAGATAGTGGGCCGATTTTTTGGTCCGCCACGTGTTCATGGCGTTTGGAATTCAAGGTTTTGCCTATAAATAGTGGCCGCCTCCTTCATTTTGTGTTTTACAAGTTTTTCATTTGCTGGCGTTACTCTGCCCTTCTGAAGTCTAGAGCTCCGGGCTAAAGGTTCTCTCTTTCGATTCAAGTGTTCTTTGTTCCCTGCTCTCCGGATTCCTTTGTAAGTCTTCTTACCCCGGTTTTGTGATTCCTTTTATATTTTCTTGCTCGTACTTCTTTGCCTTGCTTTCCGTTTTGGGTAGATATACTGACTTAGGTTTTTATTTTTGTTGGGTAGCCCGGGGTTGTAGACTTGTATGGTTAGGAGGCGTGTAACTGCTAACCGTGTGTTGATACCCCTCTCCGAACCTAGTAGTTCCTGTAGTTGTAGTTCTTCCGATAGTAGCCTTGAACTGATAGATATAGATTGGGCTATCATGGGTAAGAAGAAGAGTAGCTTGCCCGTACTTACAAACGTAGCCACTAAGGATATGGGTCCGGGGTTCAGCCTTAGCGAACCAGATGGTAGCTGGAGTCAAACGAATTTTTATTTTGTAAGAAAGGACCCGGGGATGCCCCCAGCTTATTTCTACAGGGATCTTAGTGTAGAGTTTTCTGAGAATCCAGACGTGGCGGATATGATAAAGTATGATAAAACGTTCTTGGATTCGAAGTTCGGGGATTTACCGGGCTCCGGGATGGACGTTGGGCCCTTTAGATCTCAGTATTTAGAAAATCCGGTGGACTGGGATCCAATATTCCGGGCTACCTTCCATTTGGATGAAGATGTTAAGTGGAGGTGGCCTGAGCCCGGAGAGAAGATTTACGACCGGCCGGAGGGTGGCTGGGTCGGAGTGTGGCTGGAGCACCTTAGGTCGGGGTATGGGCCTAGGTGTCACCAATTTGTAAAATCTTTATGTTTGTTTGAGTACGGAATCCCTATAACCCAGATGACCCCAAACGTGGTGAAGTGGATCTTCTATTTCCTGGGTTGCTGTGAAAAGGCCGGGGTGCTTCCTACTTTCAAACTTTTCCATCACTTGTTCCAGCTGGTCCGGTCCAATAACAAACCCATGTTTGAGTTTAGGTTCCGGGGTAAGGCTTGTGGTTATCCGTCCGGGGCCTCCAAACCTCTGGGTATGCTGCCCTCGCTGAAAGGTTGGAATGGAGAGTTCGTCTTTCTCCAGGGTGTGGATATCCGGTTTATGCCCACCTTCAAGGAGAATCCTCTGGCAATGCACTTCGAGATTTTTGACCTTCAGGATGCGGCTTTGGACCGGGTAAACGCCTTTTGCCGGGGTCTTGGGAGGCAAGTGACCCGGGACGACCTTATGAGCCACAAGTACCGCTCTGAAATAGGATGTAAGTTCGGGGTCTGTTTGTGTTGGCATAGATATTTATTTTTTGTTTTCTCGTTTTCTAATACTACTTTTGCCCGGGCTCATGTTCTTTGTTTCTTCTTTGCAGGTCTCCCAGGCTATAACCCGGAGTTTGAAAAATTTGCCATGGACAAAGCCAACGCCTCTCTTCACGCCGCTCTTCTCGGCATCGGCCAGGTGCGCGACAATACCAAGGTCCCCGGGGAGGCCAGCGGTTCGCGGACCCAGCAAGAAGGGGAAAGCACCTCTAAGGCCCCGGAGGTGGCGGCTGTTGATGTGGATGGTGATGAGTTGCCCCTGAATCCGAGGAAAAGGAACCGCAGTACAGTGCGGCAGGAAAAGTTTGGGGACCGGGGGTCCGACTGCGAGATCTGTCCCCCCGGGGATCATCCTGAAAAGGAGGCTCATTTTCAGCCCCATGTCCCAGCTGCCATTGCTCCGGAGGAGCGAAACTTCCTTGGTTTCCTGGCCGGCCTCCCGAGCCAGAAGGAATGGGATGCAATGGGCAAAGATTCCGCGATCTCCCTCTTCGAGGATATGGCTGCGGTCTACGGCCAGGTAACCTTTCCGCCGAGCTTGTCTTAACTTGACGTTAATGTGTTCTAACTTTTGTTTTTGTATTTGTATCTCGGGGTTCGTGCTGCCGGGGCCGGGGCTGCTATTCGCCGAGATATGGAGCTCGTCAAGGAGGCCCGGGAAGCGGTGAGCTCTGTGACCGAGGTCAGGAGGCTGATGAAGGAGGAGGTGGATGCCCTGAAGAAAGAGATCGCAGATGTGAAGGAGGCATCTGAGGCCCGGGCTAAGGAGCTGAAGGAGGCTGCCAAGACCCTCCAGAATGAGCGGGACTTGGTCCGGACCAAGTGGAGGGATTCCAAAGATGATGTGAAGAAGCTCCGGGAGGAGTTGAAGAGCAGGAAATCCGAGGAGGAGGTGATTGCCGAATTCCGTGATTCAGATGTCTATAACACTGATCTCGCCAAGGCCGCTGCGTCAAAAATCCACCGTTGCTGGGTTGTGGCCGAGAACATGTGTAAAACTGATCCGGAATCGGCCACCTGAGAGCGCTTCATCCCCGAATATATGAAAGCTGAGGCTGCCCTGGCCCGGGGCGAAGGCGAACCCACTCCCTACAAAGCTCCAAGCTCCTCTCCTCCTAAAGAATGACTACTTCCAGGAAAATGCCTCTGCAAACTGGCTGCGTCCAGGATCCGGGCCGTGCCCGTGTAATCTCTTTGTGTTTGTTGATGTACTCTTTAAAACTCATTGTATAACTTTGAATTGTGTCCTTGTATTTTTGTAACTTTATAATTACCGGGTGTTTCGGGCTGTTGGTCAGCCCGGCCCGTTCGTCACTTATGCGTCTTTTGTTTTTCTTCATATGTTTTGGGTTTTTCCATGCTCATTTGCTATTGTCTGTTTATAGTTTGTATTGCCCCCCACTCTTTAATTCGGGTATCCCAGATTGAGGAGTGGTGGTTTGTCCCCGGGCTTTGGCCTACTTGGAAAGGATGAAAACTTTTCCAAGTAGGAATTGGATGCCTGTGGCTTCCCGGGCCGAAGCAATGCTAAGGTCCCGGGCTTTGGCCTACTTGGAAAGGATGAAAACTTTTCCAAGTAGGAGTTGGATGCCTATGGCTTCCCGGGCCGAAGCATTGCTAAGGTCCCGGGCTTTGGCCTACTTGGAAAGGATGAAAACTTTTCCAAGTAGGAATTGGATGCCTATGGCTTCCCGGGCCGAAGCATTGCTAAGGTCCCGGGCTTTGGCCTACTTGGAAAGGATGAAAACTTTTCCAAGTAGGAATTGGATGCCTATGGCTTCCCGGGCCGAAGCATTGCTAAGGTCCCGAGCTTTGGCCTACTTGGAAAGGATGAAAACTTTTCCAAGTAGGAATTGGATGCCTATGGCTTCCCGGGCCGAAGCATTGCTAAGGTCCCGGGCTTTGGCCTACTTTGGAAAGGATGAAAACTTTTCCAAGTAGGAATTTGGTAATAACTGTAAGATTAAAGTGCCGGGTAAGAACTAGAACTCTTTTTCATTGATAACAAGACGATTACATGATTTCCAAGTACAATTCCCAAAAAATGCCCATATATGGGCTAAAGCTATTTTCCTTTACTGGTAGTACTTTCTTAGTCTGAGGCCGTGCCAGGTGTTGGGGACTTCAGTGTTGTCCATGTGACTGAGCTTGTAGGTTCCGGGGCGAAGTACTTCTTTAACCCTGTAGGGACCTTCCCACTTAGGCATAAGCTTTCCTGTGTTAGTGGGGTCTGAAGCTTCGGTATCCCAGAGTACTAGGTCCCCGATTTGGAAGTTTTTGACCCTTGATTTCTTCCCGAAGTATTCTCTTGTTTTCTCTTTATACTTCTCCATTCTCTGTACTGCTTTGTCCCGGACCTCATCAACTAGTTCCAGATTAACTCGTAGCCCATCTTCATTTGCACCTTCATCAAAGTTAATTACTCTGTGGGAGGGAGAACCTACCTCAATTGGCAACATTGCTTCGGTTCCATATGCTAGTTTAAACGGGGTTTCCCCTGTTCCGGACCTCGGGCTAGTTCTGTATGCCCATAGCACATTTGGTAGTTCTTCGGGCCACTTGTTCTTGCTTTCCTTCAGTCTCTTCTCAATTCCCCTTAGCAAATTCTGTTTGTCACTTCCACTTGCCCATTACCCTGGGGATAGGCTACTGAGGATTTCTTGTGTTTGATTCCCCTTTCCTTCAAGTAATTTTCAAAATCTGAGCCGACGAACTGGGGACCATTATCTGAAACCAGGACCCTGGGTAGGCCGAACCGCATTAATATGTTGTCCATGAACTTGATGCAATCTTGTTGATTTATGGTCCTCATTGCCTTTGCTTCGGCCCACTTAGTCATGTAGTCAATCGCTACGAGGAGGTACCTCAGATCACCCTTAGCCCGGGGGAAAGGCCCTACTATATCGATGCCCCATACAGCAAAGGGGATGGGTGATAGAACTGAAGATGGCAGGACCGGGCTTTGCCTTGGTATATTGCTAAACAGTTGGCAGTTTCTACACTTCTTGACGAATTCTACTGCATCTGAGTGGATTGTTGGCCAGTAGTAACCTTGCCTTATGATTTTGTATGCAAGGGCCTTTGCGGACATGTGGTCCCCACAAATCCCTTCATGTACTTCTTGTAAACAGTAACTGGCTTCTTCCGGGCCCACGCACTTCAGTATTGGAGATGAGAAGGTTCGGCGATAGAGTTGGTTGTCTTCTATGAAGTATTTTGAAGCCTTGTTTTTCAACCTTCTGGCCTCATTCTTATCTTCGGGCAATTCTCCTTTTTCCAAGTAGAGGATGAAAGGGGTCATCCAGTTCGGGGTACCGTCTATCTCCATTATCACTTCTTGGTCGATGGCCGGGGTTCCCAATTCTTCAAAGTAGACCGAACTGCCTAGTTCGGCTGAGTTCTGGACTAGTTTGGATAGCTCATCAGCTTCGGAGTTTTCTTCTCTGTTGACCTGGTTGATTTGGTACTCCGGAATAGTGGCTAAGTAGCTTTTGACAAGTGCTTGGTATTGGGCTAGTTTTTGATCTTTGGCTATGTATTCGCCTTTGGTTTGCCGCACCACGATTTGTGAGTCACTATAGATGTCCAGGCTGTTGATTTTCAGAGTTCGTACTAACCTTAGCCCGGCTAGGAGAGCTTCATACTCGGCTTGGTTGTTGGTTGCTGGGAATTTGAATGTTATGGCCTGTTTGATTTGGAAGTCTTTCGGGCTTTTCATGATTATTCCTGCCCCGGACCTGTCAGCTGTTGAGGATCCATCCACATGGAGAGTCCATGATCCCGGGGTTTGGTTCTGGTTTGCCACATGTTCAGCTACTGTGGTAGCTTGCTGTGGTTCTGGGAAGGAGCATTCTACTATGAAATCTGCCAGAGCCTGTGCCTTGATGGCTGTCCGGGGTACGAATGTCAAGTGGAATTGGCTTAGCTCAATTGCCCAATTTATTAATCTTCCGGATGCATCTGGCTTATGGATTATTCGTCTTAGCGGCTGGTCTGTTATCACTTTGATTTCTATGCCTTGGAAATAGTGCCTGAGTTTCCTTGAGGCCGTGACTAAGGCCAATGCAAACTTCTCCAGATTGGGGTATCTGGTTTCTGCATCTTTCAGGACTTGGCTGACGTAGTACACCGGCCATTGGTTTCCCTCGACTTCCCGGACTAGGGCCGCGGCCACAGCTAGGGGCACGGCAGAGAGGTATAGATGTAGGGGTTCCCCGGGCTCCGGCTTCGTTAAAAGGGGTGGTGATGAGAGATATTGCTTGATAGTGTCAAGAGCTTGCTGGCACTCAGGGTTCCAAGTGATTTCTTTCTTGTTGCTTGCCCCTTTGAGCAAATTGAAGAAGGGTAAGCACTTTTCTGCCAACTTGGATATGAATCTTCTTAGGGCTGCCAATGATCCGGCTAGCTTCTGAATGTCTTTCTGAGTCCGGGGTGGTTGCATGTCCAAGATGGCCCTTATCTTCTCCGGATTAGCCTCAATCCCTCTTTGGCTGATCATGAAGCCTAGAAATTTTCCTGCTGCTACTCCAAAGGTGCATTTCTCCGGATTTAGCTTCATCTCATTTTTTCTAAGGTTTTCAAAACATTCCCGTAGGTCGGGGACATGTTCCTTGACCGTTTTAGACTTGGCAATGATGTCATCGGCATAGGACTCCAGATTTCGGCCAATTTGATCCTTGAAGACCTCCACCATGGCTCTTTGGTATGTAGCCCCGGCATTCCGGAGTCCAAAGGGCATGAACTTATAAGCGTAGACAGCTCTGTGAGTGATAAATGCGGTTTTGGCTATATCTGCAGGGTTCATCTTGATTTGGTTGTACCCGGAGAAGGCGTCCATAAAGCTAAGCATCACATGTCCGGCGGTGGCGTCGATGAGCTGGTCTATACTTGGTAGTGGATATGGATCTTTGGGGCAGGCTTCATTTAGGTCCGTGTAATCAACACACATCCTCCATTTTCCACTAGGTTTTTTGACTAGAACCACGTTGGCTAGCCACTCCGGGTACTTGACCTCGCAGATAATATCTGCCTTGAGTAGTTTGTCCACCTCCTCGTCTATAGCTTTTTGCCTCTCCTGGGCGACATTCCTCCTTTTCTGTTTCACAGGTTTTCTCCTGGGATCAACATCTAGGCTATGCATGGCAAGGGATTCCCGGAGCCCGGGCATGTCAGATGGGCTCCAAGCAAAAATATCAGCATATTCCCGGAGCAGAGACACCAATTCCTCTTTGAAGGCTACCTCTAACCCCGCCCCGATCTTGATTTTTCTTTCAGAGTTTCCGGGTATTAGTTCAACTGTCTCAGTTTCTACTGCGGGCTCGACCTTTGCTTGGTTTTCCATGGTTGATGATTTTTGGATCCGGGCCTGGGAGTTTGAAGCTAGGTATTCCCGGGCCTCGGCTGTACCTGGTTCCTGGTTCGGGGCCCTTGTTGTTTCAATGTTTTGTACCTCCTTTCCGGGGTTCTTGTAGGTTGAGGCTCTGTGTTTCTTTCTGCTTAGATTCTTCTGGTAAGAGGAGGCTTTCCTCTTATTCTCCGGGTCTGTCTCTGCCATGACCAGGGCTTGGCCATAACATCGGCTAGCTGTTTCAGTATCGCCCTTTACCTCTCCAACCCCAGAGGCCGTGGGAAATTTGAATTTAAAGTATGGGGTTGAGGTTATGGCTCGGAGTTTGGTCAAGGCTGGGCGCCCCAGGATCACATTGTAGGAGGAAGGAACATTGATCACATAGAATTTGACCATATGGGTTATCTGCTTCGGGGCGGTGCCGAACTGGACAGGCAAGTAAAGGGTTCCTTGGATGGGGACCAAGTTGTGGCCGAAGCCGTATAGCGGGTCTTCCCTGCACTCGTTCATTCTGACATTTCCGAGTTGCATTCTGTCCATGGTATGCTTGAATAGTATGTTGACGGAAGAGCCATTATCAACAAGGATTCTCTTTACCTCGTTTTCGGTGATGTCCAGGGTCACTACCAGGCCTCATTGTGGTTAGGATCTACTCCTTCAAAGTCAGCATTACTAAATGATATGATTTGCTCCGGGGCCGAGTCTATCATCATCACCTCATCTCCGGAGTCTGGGCTCCTTGGCGGGGAAGTGGAGCCTCCCAAAACTACATGTACAACGTTCTTCGTTTTTTGGGCTCCATGCCCTTCTCCTCTTTCTGCTGTTTTCCGGGCTATGTATTGGCCCATGTTCCCTTTCTTGATCTGATCCTCGATGAAGAACTTAAGGGAGACGCAGCTTTCTGTCTCGTGGCCATGAGTTGCATGATAGTCGCAATGTTTGTCCCGGGGCCTGTTCTCCGGGGCTGATACCAAGGGTTTGGGAGGATAAAAGAATGGTTTGTTCCGGACTTCTTTTAGTATGTCAGCTCGTGGCCGGTTCAAAGGTGTCCAGTCTGGTTCCGGCCTCGGCTCGGCTCTCCCCGGTCTCGGGGGCCTGGCTTCGGATTTGGCCCTGGAGGAGTGGTCTTTGTCCGGGACCGTCAGTTGGTGACTCGGGATATAGTTGTATTGCTTATTGGGTTTAAACTTCTTGTCTGGGTGGCGGTCATTTCTAGAGCGATCATCTTTACTTCTTCCCGAGGAGGTGCCCTGCCGGGTCATCCTCATTGCTTGTAGGATATCAATTTCTTTGATGAACTTGGCGGCCATAGAATAGGCTGCAGCCAGGCTTTGGGGCTCTTTGTTTACCAATTCAAATACATAGCGCTCGCTACGCTCCGGGTCTAGGTTCTTCCGGAATATGCTCAAGGCTTCCCTTTCATCCAGATTCGTGACTTGGTTTATGGCTTCTTGGAACCGTTTCATGAAGGCTGAAAGTGTTTCGTTGTCATGTTGCCTGATTGTTTCAAGGTGGCACATGTGATATTCCGGGGTTTTGTTGGCTCGGAACCTCCGGAGGAAAGCTTCCCTGAACTCCTTCCAGCTATGTATGCTCCGGGAAGGGATCCGGCTGAACCATCTCTGAGCCGCTCCTTTTAGTGTGGAGGCAAAGAACCTGCACTTGGTTAGGTCGTTATAGAAGTATATCAGGGTTATTTGCTCAAAATAGTTGAGGTGTTCTTCTGGGTCTTCCAGCCCATTAAAGGAGTCAAAGTTGTAGTGCTTGAGGTTCTTCTGCCGGGGTATGGCTTCAAGAGAGCGGCTGAAAGGGGTGAGTGTGTCTTGTATCTCAAACCCGGAGTCACTGTTGACTTTCCTCTGTAGCTCCTGGATCATTTGAACCAGGTTGTTGGGATGTTCTTCATCATCTGAGATAATCTCCGGGCTTACCTCTCTCCGAGTTCTTTTGGATTTGGATTTTCTTGTTCTTTCCTCCTCTTGGAGCCTCTTTTGGACTCTAAGTTCCAACTTATCCTGTTCTTCCTGCCTTATTCTTTCCCGAAGTCTTTCCATCCATTCTAGCTCGTCAGCCTCATCATCTCTAACCTTACTCCGGACAGGGTGGTCCTTTTCGTTTCTTTTGCCTTGGTTCCCGAGGCGAGCGAAAACCGAGGCTCGCGAGTGGTGGGAGTTGGCCGATCCTTCGGAATTTTCCGCCTGGTCGGGTTCAGGTTCCGGATGGGGGCGATTTCGGTAAGCTCGGATTGCTTCAGCGAGTTCCTCCGGGGTTAAATTCTCCATTTGGGCAGAGTCAAGGGGTACGTCGGTATACTTGTACCGGTTCACTTCAACCGTGACCCGAGCATCATTCGGACCGATCCCGAGCCTCTCCTGGACCAGGACCTGGTTTTGCGGGATTTGCTCCGGGATTGGAGCCAGGGGCTCTTCTCTCGGGTTGCTGTTTGCTGGGCGTTGGGTGGATTTGCTTGGTCGAGGCATGGTCGCTGGTAGGTTCGGGTTAGCTGGGTTCGGCTATTTGGTTTAGGTCCGGAGGTTCGGCCCCTCCTTCTGGCGCCAATGATAACTCTGAAACTTGATCGGGTACTTCCTCGCCAACTCCTGCCTCGGAAGTGGTGTAGCTGTAGTGGGGTGTCTGCAAAACAACACCGGAGGGGGGGTTTGGCCCCGGGGTGCCTCCGGCATGAGAATAAGAGTTGGCTTTGGAAGATAATAATCAAGTAGAGTATCACAATGGTAATAAATGTGTGTTGGTGTGTAATAATGTCTAACCCCTAAACCCTATTTACTAGGGGTATTTATAGCCCTAGGCCTAGGGTTTAGGGGTAGGTTACCTTCACCCCCGACCGTTGGATCTGGGGGACAAGCCGCTGAATTCCCGGGATGTAGGACACGTGGCCTTGTCTGGGGTGACCATTGACCGGAGTGTGGCCATATTGTGGTGGGCATGATCTGGCACGTGTCTTCCCTTGTCTTTTAGTGTTGGTCGGCGCCACACATAGGAGTGTCAGCTGAGGTGGGGTGCCACATATACTGAGTGCCACCAGTTGGGGGGTCCCCTAGTCTGGGGTGGGGACCATGCCACGTGGTGGTGGCCCCGGGCCCGGGGTCCACTACTCTGGGCTGGGCCATTCTTATTCTCATGAGATGATTTGCTTATTGTTTTGGGCTCCTTGTTGGGCCTTGGCTGTTTATGGCCTATCACTAGTCATAAACACAATCTTGTTGTAAAACCGGACTTAAACATAATCTTGAAACTAGAACGTCAACTCTATAACTGAAGGGTTTTGGTCCCTGACAATCATTTGTCAGGGAGCTGTTATATAACAATCGGTTTCTAAACCGTTGGATCGTTGATCCAACGGCCCCCCTGGATTACAAAATTTTTTTACTGTCCGCTATAATTTTCCGCGGATAGGCAGATTGCCTATCCGCGGAAAATTATAGCGGACAGTAAATTTTTTTTTTTAATCTCAGCCGTTGGATCGTTGATCCAACGGCTGTAGAACCGATTATTAAATAACCGGTCCCTGACAAACGATTGTCAGGGACCAGGACCCATAACTGAAATAAGAGCAAGTCCATATTATATCCTAAGTTTAAATATAAGTTATTTAGCCAAAAATGACATTTCAACAATGTCTTAGTAGTTATTTAAATCACTAAACATGCCCATCTCATTACCTATTTATAAGTAATTAACCATTATTTATTTCATTTTCCTCTTTTTCACTCTTTTTTTCCCACTTTCTTTCTCTTTCTTTCAAATTTATTATCACAATGATAATAAGGAATGGGTATAAGAAATTTTGTTGGATTTCATATGCAAAATTAAATTCGTAAATCACAAGGATTCATTATTGTAATATTTATAAGTAACATATTAGGATATTGTTGGACTTCCACTAAGAGACCTCCCATCCAGATATCCAAATATTCAACTGTAATGACAAATTTTCTATGTTTGTAGATTGAGCATTATTTTCTTACAGTTACATTTTTATGAAACAATGTATTATTCGTTAAACGTTATTAATGGACATGAAATATGAGCAAGCAACACTTATCATTTGTCAGGAAAAGAAAAATATATGATGCAAATGGACATGAAATATGAGCAAGTAATCCTTATCTTTTGTTATGGAAAGAAAAATACCACTACTTCGCCTTTTTGTTTGACCACCAACATGAACATATTTTTATGATCATGATTAGGAATTTGTAATTTTGTCTTTGACTATCATAGGAATCTTGCACCAGATCATTATTTATTTAAGCTTAGATCTCGTTTGGTATTGTTGTGTTGATAGCAGCAACAATTGTTTTTTTTTTTTGAAAAAAATAAAAGTATTTAGTAAATTTCAAAAAATGGGTTTTTTGAAAAATATTTTTGGCTAAAAAGCTGTTTTTTAGAGAAAGACGGTCTTTTATACTTAAGAAAAAAAACTATTTTTTCCAGCTTTTACGGGAAGCATCTACCTATTTCAACACCAAATTTCACCAATTTTTTTTTTTAATATTTAAATTCGAAAACATGCAGACATCAAAAATATTACCAAACATTTTTTTAATTTTTGCAAAATGCCTTTTTTTTTTTTATCAACACAATAATTCCATATAGAGTCTTAGACCCTGATGAATCAATTAAAAAATAAATTTTACATGTACTCCTTAATTGGACATTGAAATTTATAAAATGTGTAAAGTAGTGGGAAAATGTAAGAAAAGTGAGTAAAATGGTGAAATTAATTAATATTTAATATATGAATTGAGTTGGTGGAGGAAAGTAGTGAATATAATTCATTTTTATATTATACAAATTTTATTATTTTTGATAAGTAAAAGATTGAGAGTGACATCCAAAATTTAAAAAATGTTAAAAAAATAAACGGGGAACAGAGGGTGTATGTGTTTAGTTAAATGAATTATTTAAAAAAAGTACTATGTATCTTGTTTTTTGCTATATATTTTGTACACAAAATATGTTACACAATATATAATATTGCAATTAATATTTCATTAAAAAGTATTTTACCTAATTTTCGTCTAATTATTTAAAAATAAATGTTAAATGGAAATGGACATACATAATGTATCATTATATGCTTTGATATAAAAATATAAAATTGACTGAATTATAGTCTAAAATAAAATTACATGTAAAGTAAAAAAGCACATGAAAAAAAAAGGAAAAAGAAAAAGCAAGAATATTTTCTTTCGTGATAAATTGTGAAATAGAAGAAGGTAGATTTGGGTAATTCGTAAATGGGGGGAAAGCATTGGCGGCAAATTATTGAGAAAGGGGTTTAAACATTTTGGGGCTTCCCTCCCCGCTCAAGGTTTCAATTTATATATTTAGAGCTTGGTCTGTTGGATAGCTTAGCTTTTGTAATTACTCCACATTATTTCAAGGTACGCATTAATTAACCCTACACTTTTATTCTTGTTTTCTTTTCTAGCCTTTGATTTGATGAATCAGAAGACAAGTTTTAGGTTTGATTATACGGTTGAATCAGTGATAATATATACATACATATATATATATTTGTGCTCTGTTTTTAAATTTTATGGCTGTGTTTAGTTTTGTGATGGAATCTATGTGAAGAAAGGGGTGTGTGCCTCTGATTAATTAGGGTTTTCTCAATTGGACGGTTTTCATTGATTATGTGCGTGTCTGTTTTCTGTTTCGCCTTTTCTTCGCGGAAAATTTGCTATTATTCCCGAAAAACAACTCAATTAAGAGCAACTCCAATGACTTTCCCCTTCCTTAACCCCTAAAATAAAGATTTTTAAAAATATAAGGAAGCAAAAGTATGATTTAGTCCAATGATAAACCCTATATTGGTACCCTATCTTTTAAAAATAATATTTAGTTAGTTTTTTGAAATTTAAAATTTGAAATTTAAATGCATCCTTTATAAATTAACCTAATGGGTTTCCATGAATAAGTCCATTCTTCATTTATTCACCAAAAAATTATAGCGGGAGATGATAGGGGATGTAATTTGGTTCCTCACATGTAGGGTCCTATTTTTTCTCCCTCAAAATGTATTGGTAACAGAGGGTATTGTTGGAGCGTGTTTTTTTGGGGGAAAACCCTAAAAGTGTCCACCTGTCTAAATATAGGTAAGGGTTATGGGCCCTTGGAGATGTTCTAAGTATTACTCCCTCTGTCCCTCATGGTTGTTTACATGGGGGATGGACACGGAGACCAAGAAAATGTGTAAAAAATAAGTAAAGTTAGATGAAAAGTGGGTAAAGTGGTGGGACCTATTAATATTTAATTATAGATTTGAGATAGTGGAGAAAAGTAGTGGGTGTAATGGTGTTTTTTATTGTTAAATATATGAGATAGTGGGTGTAATAGTGGGAAAAACTTACTATTTTTGGAATGTAAAGAAATGAGAGGGACATCCCAAAATAGTAACTGTAAAGAAATGAGAGGGACAGAGAGAATAATTTTTTTGAAAATAACTTTAAACTAGTTGGCTTTTGTTATTATTGTTTTTTTTTTTTTTTTTTGTAGTGTGTAGTGATACTCCCCAAATGGACTAGTAACTTGTTATGTCTATGCTTGTCGAAAATAGATAAATGGTAATTTGGAATGATCCATTCTTGCAATTAGTCTACACTGCTTTCAATCACATGTCTACATTGCTATATTGTCATGCTGCAAAATTAACAGTGTGTAGTGTTTCTGAATATATACACATCAAAAGCAGTTTAGCAGAGTGAATATACCAGTGGTGGAATTATGTTTGGATATATACCTATAAATAGATTAAATTTATAGGTATTTATAGGTACTAATTTTTTTATTATTGTTTTTTTTTCTTTTGCTTTATTTCACATGTTAGTATTGTTTAATTTGCTATGTAGAAATTGCTATGTTTAATTTTCCTATATTTCTTTTGCTTTATCATGAAAGTTTTGATTGTTAATTACTCTATTATTTTCACGCAGGATAGTGTATCACTTTATTGAAAATTTGTACTGGTACTATGGAGTGTCTACCAAAGGCCATCAAGCACAAAGAAATAGCAGAGAAGAAGATGTTAGTGGATGACTTTCAAGGGGGTCGGACTAGTGCAATGGAGGCATATAAACTTTTCCCTCAACTACAAAACATTTCTCAGATCTTAGCAGTTTGTGATGTTCATTGTGCTGCACAAAAAAGAGTATGTGGCTCTGAAAAGGATTGGTATGAAATCCTTCAAGTTGAAAGACTAGCTGATGATGCTACCATTAAGAAGCAATACAGGAAACTGGCTCTATTACTTCATCCGGATAAGAACAAATTTTCTGGTGCAGAAGCTGCTTTTAAGCTGATTGGTGAAGCGAACATTGTGCTCTCTGATAAAGAAAAAAGAACTTCCTTTGATATCAGACTTAGGGCCTCGGTGACTGCCGCTATACCCAAGGCCCCGCCTAGACAAAGGAAAACAAAATCTGTTGTAAAGAAAGCAGAGGAAGTTAAAAACATGAAGCCAAATGTCTCTAGTCATCAATTCAATAAGAATTATCATAAACAACCAACAATCCCCAATATGTTTTCCCATTTAACAAGATTCTTTTGTCATCTCTGTAAGTCTTGGTATCCAATAAAGCCTTTAGGCAGGGTCACTTCCTGTCCTAATTGCTTCAAGGAAAATGTTTTTGATCACCAAGGTGCACCTCCAGAATCTAAGAAGGATAATATCAAGCCTCAAGGTGGCAATGCATTTCCTCAGCAGACGCAGGTTCCACTGCAGGCCTTTAAAGTTGGGGTACCAAATACAGGAAAGTTTCCTAGTTCGCAATTGTGTTCCGAAGTGAATCCTGGAAAGAAGTTTGGGTCTGAACATCTTAAACAAACTGGTTGTACTATCAAAGTTGGTGCACAAGGTACAAAGTTTACTACTACCCATTTGGGAGATGAAGCAAATTTTTTTCCATGTTTTGGGGCAGCACACATGAAACATACTGTCGGCACTAATGGAACTAATGTCTCGGTCAAGAGCAAAGTTGAAGATGTTAGTTCAGGGGCCACAGTGTCCAATTCTGAGTCAGCAAAGGCTAAGGTTTCAAGTATTCCCAAAGACAAAAATAGGAAAAGGAGGCAATCTGAAGCAGACATAACTGAGAACTATGGTGACAGAAGTTCTGAAAGAAAAGGGGCAACTTCTGAAGAAAGTAAGGGAAATCCAACTGCAAGTTGTAAAGTTGTCCAGGAGAGTGTTAACTCTACTCGAAAATCATCTCGAAAAAGGAAGAATGTATCTTACAATGAAAGTATCGGTGAAGATGATGACTTTATGAGTCCATACGATAAAACTGTGAAGGATGCTAAAGGCGAAGCTGCTAATGCAGCTCATGTTCCTCCTGCTGCAGTAGTGGATGAGTATCCTGATCCAGAGTTCAGTGATTTTGACAAGATTAGAAACCAAAACTCTGTTTCTGTTAATCAAATTTGGGCTTGTTATGATACAGTTGATGGCATGCCAAGGTTTTATGCCAAAATTAAGAAGGTTCATTTGCTTAAATCTAAGTTGTGTATTGCTTGGCTAGAGGCTGATCCTGAGAGGCAAGAGGAGACTGATTGGGTAAATGAGGACTTACCAGTAAGTTGTGGTAAATATATATGTGTGGAGACCGAAGAAGAAACTATAGATTATCATACGTTGTCTCATCTAGTTGGGGTTGAAAAAGGAAACAAGGATACTTATATTGTATATCCTAAAAAGGGGGAGATTTGGGCCCTCTTCACAAACTGGGACATTAGATGGAGCTCGGATCCTGATTTACATAGGAAAAACAAATTGGAGTTTGTGGAGATTCTTTCTGATTTTTGCCTTAATACTGGGATTAAAGTTGGAATTTTGGGAAAAGTCAAAGGGTTTATAAGCCTTTATCATAGGACAGAAGGAGCTTCAATTCTGATACCATCTAGTGAAATGCTTAGATTTTCCCACCAAATTCCTTCATTTAAAATGACTGGCTCTGAAGGAGTAGGTGTCCCCCCTGGTTCTTTTGAACTTGATCCCGCAGCTCTACCCATGGATCATTAAGGCCTTGACAGTTTTGAAGCCCTGAGTTGAAATCACAGTATAGTTGGTGAGGAAGCTGATATGAAGGTTCCTGCCTACTTTATTACTGTATATGATCTACCAGACTTCTGTAAGTTAATTTTTAAATTTCAGCTCTTTTGGCTTCAGAGTATTGTATGTAGAGCAATTAAGATTTAGAACATTGGTTGAATGAGGACTATGCAGATATATGGCCATATCGTATATCATCGACCGTAAATTTGTCCAGCATGTTTTGCTTTTTGTTTCTGGTAGTTCTACTATTCGGAGATATTAAGTGATGGTATTTTCTGTTTTCACAATATATTCTTGAAATGTTTTCTGGACTTGCATCTTCACATTTTAGGCAAGACTAATTTCATTTTAGGTGTCCAGGTGACATTATGTATGTGTAGACTTATATGATACTTTAGTTGTCTGGGTGACAATATTTTAACTTTTAAGTATAAATGAAACGAGGCTCATTGTGGGGATGAACCTTTAATACTAGGCTACCATGAGACTTGTGTGATATTTTTGACTTGTACAACTTACAATATTTAGGACAAAGGTTGCAAGGAAACTAGATAACTATGGACTCTGGAGGTTTTACGCAAAATTTCGTGTATTTTGAAACTGTAATCTGATAAGAAGCCTGATATAGAACTACTTGTTGGCGGATGAGTATTATGATTAAAATCTTCCATTATCAATTCCACTTCCACCACAAGTTGAAACATTCGTCTACAAAGCTTTGACCGAGTGGACACCCCCTTTCCCTGGTTCAGCCAAGGTCAGGGGTTCGAACCTACTTCGGAGCGAAAGCTTCGGATTTACGTGGGAGTACTGGGTGGTAGGTGTAAGACTCTTTGGCTGGAAAACATATTTGGTGCCGGGGTGGCTCGACTGGTTGGTGCGGGTGGCTTCACGGGTTGATGCTGGCAGCATGGGTGTCCGGCTGGGTGGTTTTATGTGGGCAACACAAGGCTAGGAGCTTGAGCTGGTAGTCCAAATATGACCAAGGAAAGGTCAAAAACGTGGGCACATGGATGGCACATGTTGGTGATATATATATGTGATATATATTATGTGTATTGCTGGGAAATGCACAAGGAGTGGGCTGGGTAACTGATTGGCAGTTGTGGCTCAAGGAAATGGTGGGAAATAACTGCTGGAGACATTTTAAATGTTGGTAACCGCTGGTAACCGCCAGGCAGTTGGCTTGCTGGGCATGGGTCTTGGCTTATATATAGAGATAGGCATTTTATATGTATTCTCTATGAGATAGGGAGTCAGGAGGAAAAATACATTAATGGAGAATGTATCCTCTTAGCATGGATAGGCAGATATAGATACATAGACGGAGTTATGTATTCTGCACTTGTATTGTTTTTTTATGCTAGGCAGTAGGGCTAAGTCTGTAAGCATAAACCTGGGTTGTATCCTTATATTGTGATTAATATAAAGGTTGGGCTTGGTGCCTGTAAATTGTGTGTGTGTTTACATTTGCTTGGTAATTAGACACACCTGCACACACTTGGTTCCTGTGTTGTGTTTTTGGTTAGGGGTTCCGCTGTGCTTGGTTTTGACGGGTTGCTTGGTGTCAACCTCTCTTGAAGGCTGACTGTTCTTGGTTCGGGCTACAAGGGCAGGCCGCACAAGGGTGAGAATTCAGGCTCGAAAACCCACCCCTGTGACAACTGGTATCAGAGCCAGGTTGCGTTGAGACGATTGGTAGTCAAAGCAGTGTTGCGAGAATTGGTATTGAAGCTGCGTTGGGGCGTTGCTGTTGTGGGAAAAATCCTAGTCAGGTTTGTCAATTTCGATGGCTGGGTCAAGAGGAAGCAAGACGGATTTTGTTGGGTTCAAGGATGTTCTACATGAGTCAATGATCAGAAATTTGTTGCCACTGGTAAGGAAATGCAGGGCCTTAAAGTATGATGTGGGGGACTTGAAGAATATTCTTGGTGATCAGTTTGATGCCATAGAGAGAAGAGTCGAGGAGATATCTTTTCGTGTTGGAATGTTGGCTGATCATTGGTTAACTGAAATTGAACAACTCAGGTTCATGGTGGACTTTGAGGGATCGTGGCGGACTGGAGATTCTGCTCAGGTTGGAAAAAGTGCAAGATTTGCATCAAAGACGTCTCTTCTGGGTGGAGGCGCATATGATCTCTAAGTTGATGGGAGATGTGGCGCTGCATAGCGGTGTTGGCGCCAAGGTTCGGCCAGGGGAGGTTGGACCGTGTGAGTTGCTTGTTGGCATTGTGTTGGAAACACGAATCTTGGTTATGATGGCAGATTAGCGGGGACTGATTTGTCTAGGAAATTGATCGTCTTTAGCATGATCAGTAGTGTGTCTTTGTGTGGCATACGTTGTGGGAAGTCGGCTTTTGTACAGTTGACGTTGGAGGGTGGTAAAGTTCAAGCAAGTGGGTTGCAGCCTTTGTCATGGCATTGGGCTTACTACATTGAGTTTGGGAGAAGGTAGAATCTCAGGCTGGAGGTTAATTAATCAGCTTATGGTAGCTGGTTCTGGGGCAGTGGCATACCGCAGACGGAATTGCAGCCTTGGTTTTGAGGTGTTGGTTTGCTACTTGGAGAAATGGTTCTCAGAATTGTTGATGTTTTGATGAGGACATCAAACTCAAAGTGTGGGAGGGTTTGTAAGACTCTTTGGCTGGAAAACATATTTGGTGCCGGGGTGGCTCGACTGGTTGGTGCGGGTGGCTTCACGGGTTGATGCTGGCAGCATGGGTGTCCGGCTGGGTGGTTTTATGTGGGCAACACAAGGCTAGGAGCTTGAGCTGGTAGTCCAAATATGACCAAGGAAAGGTCAAAAACGTGGGCACATGGATGGCACATGTTGGTGATATATATATGTGATATATATTATGTGTATTGCTGGGAAATGCACAAGGAGTGGGCTGGGTAACTGATTGGCAGTTGTGGCTCAAGGAAATGGTGGGAAATAACTGCTGGAGACATTTTAAATGTTGGTAACCGCTGGTAACCGCCAGGCAGTTGGCTTGCTGGGCATGGGTCTTGGCTTATATATAGAGATAGGCATTTTATATGTATTCTCTATGAGATAGGGAGTCAGGAGGAAAAATACATTAATGGAGAATGTATCCTCTTAGCATGGATAGGCAGATATAGATACATAGACGGAGTTATGTATTCTGCACTTGTATTGTTTTTTTATGCTAGGCAGTAGGGCTAAGTCTGTAAGCATAAACCTGGGTTGTATCCTTATATTGTGATTAATATAAAGGTTGGGCTTGGTGCCTGTAAATTGTGTGTGTGTTTACATTTGCTTGGTAATTAGACACACCTGCACACACTTGGTTCCTGTGTTGTGTTTTTGGTTAGGGGTTCCGCTGTGCTTGGTTTTGACGGGTTGCTTGGTGTCAACCTCTCTTGAAGGCTGACTGTTCTTGGTTCGGGCTACAAGGGCAGGCCGCACAAGGGTGAGAATTCAGGCTCGAAAACCCACCCCTGTGACAGTAGGGTTCAGCGATATATCTCCCCGGGTTTGAAATCCCACATACAAGTGTGTGGGGTAGTTCCCGGTTAAAAAAAAAAAAAAAAAGTTGAAACATTCTTTTTTATGATTAATTGAGGAAATTGCACATCATCCTGGAAAAAGGTACAAAGTAGGCAAGAACGTTTTATTTTTGATAATTGTGAGAAGTGCTGGTATGGTGATTACACACCTGTTGGATAGTTATACTAATATGGTTTGGGATCACTAAAAAGATTATAGATACGTCCCCACGTTCTTATGATCAATTAACACCAAAGCACATAATTAGCAGGTGTTGTTGCAGTAAGGAGAAGAAGTTTGTACCGTTGTTGAGAAACTGAGGAGCTTTATTTAGCTAAAAAATATAAAAATAAACTGAGGAGCTTATGCTTCTACTCTACTGCTGCAGGTCCGTTGAAAAACATATTCAGAGACTAGGAAGTTAAAAGTAATTTACTTTTTTTTTTTAAATCAAAATTTACAATGCAATAACTAGATGGTTTTTTGGTGATTGCCAACATCTGCAATTGTTTAACTAGAAGAACAAGCATTATTATTAAATATTTTTAAATTATTTATATATTACAACTTGAATTTTATAGGAGTGTTATTTATTTCAGCTTGCATGACTCTGTCCCCATTTTATTTTTAAACAAATTTTTCCGTACTTGTTTATATTTTTGGTGGTCTATACTACTCCTTCCGTCCCATTTTGTTTGACACTCTTCTTTTTGCACGCATTTCAATGTGCTTGGATGGTGTACCTATAAATAATATTTTTTAAATTTTTTTGTTTTCTATAAAAATATAAATTTAATATTTTTATATAAACTGAAAAAAGTTAAAAAATAATAATTATAAATACCGGATCCGAACACATTGAAATACGTGAAAAAAAGTAGTATGTAAGATGTATTCAATTTTATAGATGTATGGACCGGCGTGAGTTATATACGGAGTATAAAATACGATAACATTAGAAATATATTATGACTTCAACATAAATGTATGAATGAATGTAAAATACGGCAAATGAGTTCCAATAATATAATGTTATATTTTATTGAAATCGATTCGCTGCTCCTTAGAGCAACTCCAGTGCACCTTTTTTCTTACCCATATTTGGTTTAGGTGGTGTACAATTTTAGAAAAATCAATGAAAATGATCTTTCCAATCATCCTTAATCCTTCCCATCTTCTATAATTTTGAGAAGAGAGAAAACTCAACCTCAAATAAGAGGAGTAAAAAGTAATCCTCTATTTTTTTCACCTTACCTCCCACTCCTTTATTTTCTTCTCCTATCATTTATCTCTCTCTACGTTTCTTCTTCTTTTTCTTTTGGATACTAATTAATTACTACTTTTAAAAATATAAGGAACTATTATAGAAATTATCATTGGAGTAAAATTGTATTTTTGGTTTTTCATATTTTAGATAATTATTATTTTACTATATTTTAGGGATACAAAATAGGGAAGTTCATTAAAGATGATATTATGCTTTTTCAATACTGGTTAAGTGTTGGATATTCTTATATTTCTCAGTTTTTTAATATTTGAATTTGATTGTTTGGTATACATGTTTTAGAGCTTTGAGCATATAACTAGGATTACTATTTATAATTTTTTTAAAATAAAAAATATTAATTTAAATACTTTTAACACTATTACCACGTTGTACTCCACAATTATGTGTCGGGTCCAGACAATGTATACAAAGAATGGTCAAATTCTTATCCATAGGCAGTTACACTTGTTAGCTCAATTCTCCACACATTTAGTTGTCGCTGTTGCTTGTACATATGACTTGATCACTCTCCCAAAATACTTATTATACTCTACTCCTGTGTATGTACAAAAAATGGTGGAAGGGAAAAGGTTGCATTCAAGTAATACAATAATGAGATTGATCATGATATTAGTGATGATGTTAATAGTGATAAACATAAACGTAGCAGCAGAATCACAAGTTCCAACACCAAGGGCATGGCCTGAGCAGTTCCATGCCACCGTAATTTCGAATACTAGTGGTGCACTCCAACTAGTGGACTTGTGGTACGATTGGCCTAATGGTAGAAACCTAAACGTAGAGCAAGACCAGCTTGCTGAGGAACCACTTTACAACGTGCAGTGGAACAATAACACTTCTTTTTTTTATCCAAAAGATCAAGCAGGACTGCCAGATTTATCACTTTGGTGTTGGGATTTTGAGGCCTAATTGGATGGAAGGGGGAAACTACTTGGGTCAAACATATATGGATGGTTTCCTCTGCAATGTTTGGGAGAAAGCTGATGAGTTTATTTGGTACTATGAGGATGTTATCACTAAACAACCTGTTTATTGGCTCTTGTTCACCGGTACGTGAGCTCTCTTTCACACTGTCTTTTTCTTTTAGCCCACTTTTTAACTTATCGCACTTAAACATGCTCTTTTAAAATCAAAATCAGAAATTGATTTAAGTATATATATGTAGCTTAAAACCCAAATGAACGGGCTCGATCTAAATTATTATTGTCCATGATAGAACTTAAAAAAAAAATTGTTACAGGCAAAGAAACACACTTCATAACCTTCGACGTGGGAGCAGTTCTCGAGGACACAAAGTGGCAGGCTCCTTTGTAGTATTGTTTTTCGGTGAAAAAACACACAACGCATGATCAGAAATGATTAAGCGCGAGGAATATTCTGAATCTATGTTCATGTTGTCTTGGAATTTGGATCTTTCTTCAAACTGTGCTACTAGCACTACTAGAAAAAAGTCAATAGACATCAGTCCTGGATCGATTTAAAACGTTTTAAAAACCAATATCTAGGTGGGTGTAGAGAAAAATCCATGTTTTTTACATCGGCTCCCTATCGATGTTAAAACCAACTTATTACATCAATTCTAGATTAATAACTGATGTCTAATATATATTTGATATAACACTAACTACTCAAGATCATCAACATAAATAACATATTTATATATGTTCAAACATGTATAATTGAAGGCTAATTAGCTTATACACATCGATTTTACAGTGGAAAATGATGTAAATAGATATTTAACATCAATCGCAAAACAAGAACCGATGTCTCAACTCTTGTACGACATCAGTTTTAGATTGAAAACTCTGTCTCTACCCGGTATATTACATCGGTTTCAAAAAAAGAACCAATTTCTCATTCTATGTACTACATCGGTTCTTTTAACGTAACCGATGTCGGTATCTTACTTTCATATCGGTGCTTAATTGATGTAAAATATCTCCATAAATAGACAACAATTTTTAGGTGATGTGTTAAAGACTCAAACTGATGTCTGTTTTTTTCAGGAACATCAGTTTTGCTCTCAAAAGTGATGTTTGTTCTTTGTTTTAACATCTTTTTTTCAATAACAATGTGATGTGTTTTATTTGTATAATTATCTGCCCAAAAAATTACCAAAATCAGCATTGCACCAAAGTTAGCAATGTAAAACATAATTCATTTACCACCAAAGTTAGCAATACAAAACATTCACCAAAACATAATTCATTTACAATCTAATACACCAATAACCAAAACCATCCACTACATAAACTGCCCCAACTACTAATATATTATCAAGTTCACAATAACAAACTCCATCATCATTCACCGTATAAACATCCTAGAACAAGTCAAGATAATAGAGAACAATTTAACAGTACTAGACAACTTAACAAAATAGAAGCAGCAGACTTATTTTGAAGCAGCAGACTTGAAGGCTTCGTTGGTAGTCGATTGCACAAATCCCTGGATCTAATCAAGTGCCTCGCAACGAACGATTTCAAGCTCCTCCTCTGTGTAACTACTCTTCCGATTCTTCGGAGCCCAATGTGAATATTAAACAGATTATAAACGAAGCAAAAATTAGAATATATACATATATAACATCTTAAAAATTGTGCACGCGCATTGACCACAACCAAGAAACTTAATTAGACATGTAATCTGTTAAATCACACAAATTAAAGCACACACCTTGCTTATAATTCCATTTCCTTGTCATCAATTATGTCCTTCATGTAGCGCATGACTACATACCTAAATTCATGCCCACCGGGTTGTTTAGGGGATCCCTAATCTAATAATAACCAAATTATCGATCTGTAACCAAATTATTGAAATAAACTAAAAAGAACCCCTAAGTTAAAGTGCAGAATACTAACCAGAAGATTTTTAACTTTAGGATTTTTGTTTATACGTTCGGTTTGAGCGTTGTAAGATCGGACAGCTTTGTAGAAGAGAATTAATTAAGAATAGTATCAAACCCGAGAAATAATTGACATATATATATCAAAATCAAAGGGTAAAAAAATATTACCGTACTAACGCTACTTTTAGCGCTTCAAACTTGTTCAAATACAATGGATTGAATGAAAATTTCTGATTCCCAAATCAATCAAAATCCAATGATAGCTGTTTTTATCATAAATAATCAGTTGTTAGATTTTAAAATAATTATATACAGTTACAACTACCACAAATATTAGTCTTAACTAAAAATACTATAAATTAACACTAAACTTTTTTTTTAACTTTTTTTTTTAGCTAAATGCTATAAAGTATAAACACCAGATAGGCTTACTGTTCATTATAAGGCACGAATAAAATCCGAGAAGGTGCAGCCATCAGCCTATCAACAATATAAGCTTCAAAATCATCATTCAATTTGAATGTGGCTCCAGGATCAGCAAACGCAAACATATCCAAATTCCTCTCACCAACCACAGTAGACAAATACCTAAAGATAAAATATAAACATTTTGCCATAAATATTCTTATTGAAATAAGAAAATTTTGAGACAAAATTTTGAAAATAAGGGGAAAAAAGTTATGCCATGTAAGTTGATATAACGGCCTGGCCAATCATTCCAAACTTCAACGAATCAATTACATTCTCATGCAACACGTATATAGTTTTTTCCAATCAAAACACCTGGGCATCACATACAATTTGTATGGAATCTCCTCTTTCTTTCTTAAAATGAAAGGTAACAACATGTTTGTACAACAACTTAAAGCGATGATGAACTTTTTTATCGGGATTCACATTCGCAAACATGTCACGCAGTCGGTCTAATTCATTTTTTGGCTTCTTTGTTGACTTAACTTTATTTCTTTTTCTACAAATAAACAATAAAATGATATCTAAATACAATTCTTTTTATGCAAGTTCATCTACATATTATTCAAGCCAACTATAAAATATCCTTAACTGGCCTTAGCTATTGTGGGGGTGAAGGAGATCATGTCCCGAGGCCACGCTAAATAAGACCCAACAGCTTGGCGGACGATCTCAATTTCACCAACTATGGGCACCAGAACCAAGGCATCTTCCTTGATGACTCCATACACCGAGACACGAACATGTCTTGGTTGCAGAGGCATTCCATGTACCTACTTACCCGCGTCACCTTCAGGTACAACCCTACCAAAAGCTACCTTGTTGTCTATGTTATCAATTGTCAGCTCACATTTTCTCGGACCCTAGATATATGCATTAAATTGTAAGTATCCGTCATCACAAACCATATCCAAAACCTTGACTTGTATTTATATATTTGTGTGTGTGCATAATTGTTTTACCTTGTTTCCAGGTGGAGAAGTGGGGCTTACGGGATTAGCTGCAGTGCAAATTTCATCATCCTCATTGTTGGCCATCAATTCATCAAGTTCTTCTACTCGACAACTTGTTTTAGATAAATTTGGTGATCGAAGACTGGCCATCATGGCTTTCAGCTCGTTAATCTGCGACGAAATGTCCCTCTTTGTTCTTTCAAGCTCAGCCTTTGTTTTTTCAAGCTCATCCTTCGTCTCTTGCTCGTGGACCATCATTTTAGCTTTGGAAATTTGGTTCTTTTTCTTTTTTGGCATGTTGAAGTATTTTGATGGACTTATGAAGCTTCCAACTCCCCTTACCCTACCTGAATGCTCAGGTGTTTGCAATGTAGTACTCAGCACATCATTCATTTCGCTAGGAACAAAATCACCCTTACGCTTCTTTTCGAGTAAATCATCCTGTTAACGCATGACTCAAATTATGGACTGCTCTTAAATTCAACGTGAAATAATAAAGTAAAAAGGGGAAAAAAATCTTACAATTGTGCCATATATCTCAGCCAGTCCTTCATCAACCTTTTCATCATCTTTCATACGACTAATTTTCCATAAAATTGCCCGATCAGGATCTTCCTCGGGATCCATCCGTCCCGCTGCCTTCTACCAAAAAGAATTAAACAAAAAATTTCACCAGGCACTTAAAAAATGAAAATGCTTCAAAATATATATTTCATTTTTTCTATAAAGGCATACTTCTTCCTCTTGTACACCAACATATCATTTTCTTGACATCCTGTGGGGATATTTCCGCTAACTCACTCTATCACTTTGTTCTTTATTAAGTTTCAGCATAAAAATAATTATTTGAATCAGTATGCATAGAATTATTGAAGGATCCCGCATGATACTTCATATCTTACTGCCCTATAATGCATACCTTCCAATCGTCGCTGGTCCTGATTACAACAAATCTTTTCCATGCCTCCTTACCAACATAAGCATACTTCCTAGGGGGCTTCACTTGCTTTTTCTTCTGACCAATAAAAGGCATCACATAATCACATGTCAACTTTGACTTGAACTGTCTCCACTTTGCACCTGCGGACATCAAAATAAAATGCTCACTTTCTGGTGCCACTTTGAACGTACCCTGAAAGAAAAACAGAGGAAAATCAATTATTCTACCATTTCTAACTTTTTTAAATGGTCACGCTATAATGCAAAGATAAAAACAAAATTTTAAGAGGAAGTTTCATCGACACGAGTGATGAGAGCATTTTTCTTTTTTCTGCCTTTGAAAGAGTGTAAGATGCAGCGGGTAAGTAAGTTCTTTTTCCTACTTTTTGTGGATCCAAATCTGTCCTAACACCCATTGCAATCATATCATTACGGGATGCCTCACTATCTTTGGACTTATATTTTATATTTAGTAAAGTCCCGATCAGATTATCGCACAGGTTTTCCTCAACATGCATCACATCGAGACAATGACCAACGTGATGATATTTCCAATATTCTAGCTCAAAAATATTGACCTTTTCTTCCAAGGACAGTCCACCTTCTTTGACTTCTTTGCTTCATTTCCAAAAGCAAAAACAATTCACTCTTGCCACCTCAACACCTCTTCTCTAGAAAGGGGTTCTCATTTCTCTCCGAACTCTTGTTCACCATTAAAAGCTGCCTTTTTCTTTCTATAAGGGTGATGTCGAGGCAAATAACGATGATGACCTTGAAAGCACATTTTTCTGCTATGAGGTAAATATTTAGTCACCGTATCCTCACCACATAATGGACAAGCCATATAACCTTGATTTACACAACCTGACAGATTTTCGTATGCTGGAAAGTCATTTATGGTCCACATCAATATTTCCCTTAGAGTAAAAAAAAGACTTAGTGTAGGCATCGTAAACATTTGGTTCATCTTCTTCCCAAAGTTTTTTCAAATCCTTAATCAACGGTTGTAAGAACACGTCAATGTTATTACCCGATTCATATGGACCAGAGACTATAATTGTTAACATCATAAACTTCCTTTTCGTGCATAACCATGGAGGAAGATTATAGGTAGTTAGCACTACTTGCCCGCAAGAATACCTATTGTTTACACCATTGTTATGCGGGTTTATACCATCCGTCGCCAAAGCTAAGTGGATGTTTCTTGGCTCACTGTCAAAGTCTGGCCAAATGTAATCAACATTCCGCCATGAAGGGGAGTCGGCTGGATGGCGCATTAGTCCATCTTCAACTCTTTGCTCAGCATGCCAAGTCATCAGTTTCGCGATGGCAGCCGATTTAAACAGTCGTTTAAATCTGGAAATGATTGGGAAATACCACATAACTTTGACCGGAACGTTAATCCACGGTTTACCACCCTTCCCTTTCTCGATGCATTCTCGAATGCATCGAGAATGCATTCGTTGGGGGCAAACATGGATTTTTGTATAGTCGAGGCCCAAGTTAGATAGGGTTTTCTTTGCTTCGTAAGAATTACCGGTGAGACATGATATTTGGGAAGTAAGGACCCAACAGAACTGAGTAAATCGGTAAAAGTACTATCGCTAACACCAAATCTCGCTTTCCAGTTATGCAATTTTAGCATTGAATCTAGTTTAGTGGAATCACTGCCCTTATACAGAGGTTGTTCAGCATCCTCCACGAACCTCTTGAACTTATATGTTTCTTTGTCTAAATCCTCATATGCTGCTTCACAGACATTAGGCATTTCCGATTCAACATCAGGAATATGCTCTTGTGAAGAAGAAGCGGAAGCCGATAATTTAATATCCCCTCTAGTAGTCTTCTCCCCATGCCAAATCCAATTGGTGTACCCTAGACTAAAACCTTTTTCATACAAATTTCCTCTAATTATTTTTACTGAAAATTTCTTGAAATTAACGTGTGCACATGGACAAGGTATTTTCTTAGGATCTTTACAATTTTGTTCGGCATACATCAAGAACTTCTCAACACCAACTTCATATTCTAATGTGTCTCTATCCGCTGAAATCCACGACTTATCCATAGTTTGCAACAACAGCCTACCTACAATTTCCGATATCAAATGGTAGATAATTGTATAAGTGCACACACGAGTTCATTGAATATCCCTCACATATATGTTCATTTCTTTTGCATATTGTAGTCCTCAGGAATTTATATAAATAGACAATTTAGTAATAATATATATATCCACTTAAAATTGAATAGTACGTTAAATTATTATAATTAAGGCGTATTTTGTATACTTTGACATTACAACTGTTATATAACTATAGTTCATTGCATATTTCGACAAAGAAACTTTAATTGTATTTATATTTATTTAATTAATATTATTCACTAAATATAGATCTTATATAAATTATGTAATTATGTGCCTTTTTAGGAACAATGTCTTTCACAAAAGCCTAAAGCCTAAGTGAACATATTGTTGGGTATTTTTACACTAAACACAACAATGAGGCAGTGATATATATTAAACAAGAACAGGCAATTAACCAAATAACGAAACAAAACACGAAGGCATAACAAGAGTATAATCAGTAACTGTAATTAACCAGAAAAATAAGAACACTTATCTCTCACAGTAGCTTAAGCCAAGACAACAAGAGAGAGAGAGAACACAGCTGAGTCACCAAGCCCTTCGAGAAGACTTGGCTGTTCTTGAAGAGAATATTGCCCCACTTACGTTGTGATTGGGTTGCAGCAATATCACTTCCAGGATAAAACAGCACCGATCAAAGGGTTCACAAATACACCATTGATCAACAGCGACCAGCACCTCAGTTCGCCTGAGAATTATGTATCTCTTCTGTATTTGTTGAGAGAGCAGAGAGAAAGAAGATTACGAGGGTTTTCTCTCCTTAGGATGTATCATATCTCTTACAACGTTCTATTCTATTCTATATATACATAATACCAAGAATAAAACGTAACTGATACTCCATAAAAGGAAAGTAAATATTCTGATTTAATTGCATTAACTGCATCAGTATTTATTTTTCAGTTACATAAGCATCAGGATTTGGTCATCAGTAACATCAGGATTTGGTGTCCATCAGGATCAGGATTCAGTGCTTTGTCAGGAACTGATATCCATCAGGATTTAGCCCATCAGTATCTGATGTCTGACCAAGTCCATCAGGATTTTACTCCAAGTACTGATCCAAATTTCCATCAGGATTTGATCCAAATACTGACCCAAATTTCCAGTACTATTGTAACAAATAAATATGAAACCTGTTAAAATAAATCAATATCTAATTTAAAATCAGTTGCACATAATGGGCATGAAAACTTCCTCATGGGCATGAAACGTTTCTGACCAACCAAGTATACATTCATGGACATGAAAACTTTCTCATGGGCATGAAACATTTCTGAATATCCCATCTCTTTTGATGCCTCTTCATGATCATGAAATATATATCATGGCCATGATTTCCATCTGCAACCTGATTTCAAATCTCCTTCTTTCAACTCAATTTATCTATGGATTCCACTAAGAAAATGTCTTAGATCCAAACATGAAAGTTTAAGTCCTCATTACAAGGAACAACCTCCACTTGTTAGTTTCTGGAAATTACATCAAGAACATATTATAAATATGCCTCAAACTTTCCATTTTCTAACAATCCCCCACGAATCCATACAGAAATTCAAATACATATCTATTCTCATCATGACTTGTTTTTCAGAGTAGGTACCCTTTCGGGTTTGAACCCTCCTAAGTCCTCTACTTCGATGGCTACCGGATTCAGATGGAATGTTTCACCTTGAATCTTTATCCGTTTGGTGTAACCACACTCCATAGACGATGACAAATCAAAGGCTATGGTGCTAATCTACGGCTTTGAGACGTTAATGGTCATGTCTCGATCCTGTTCGTCGAATGCTTCAAGGAATAACCCTTTCCTCTAATTGCGACCACACAATTACATTCGCTTAGCTGGGCATCTCCAAAGATGTACTGCTAGCATCTCGTCATATGACTTGACCCCATTCAGAGTTCAAATAACTCTTGCTATACTGGCAATTACAGTACCTTTTAGGTTTACAGGGGATAGACTCCAGATACATAAGTATCAATCTATGTAGTTAAAGGTACAACCAATTCACCCTTACAACTTGTTATTACCACATTGAATACACTTTCGAGGGATCTCCTCTCATGTGTATTGGGTTCCCGCTGTAGATGAATCATTATGGGCTATCAGTCCCATCCCCAACCTAGACTTAAGGACTACAGCATGCTCAAGCCCCTTAGTCAAAGGATCATCTAGGTTTTCTTGAGTTCCAACAAACTCAACAGCAATAATCCTTTCAGACATTAGACCCCTTATAGACTTTAGTCTAACTTGGATATGTCTCTTTGTTTTCACATTATACTTCTTGCTGTTTATCTTGTCGATAGTTGTACAGCTATCACAATGAACAACAAAAGCAGGAAGTGGACGACTTACTACAGGTAACATTGACATGAGTCCATGTAACCATTCAGCCTCAGTCCCCGTGGCATCTAATGCACACAACTCAGCCTCAAAAGTAGACCGAGTTATAACAGTCTGTCTAGAAGACTTCCAAGATACTGCTCCACCCGCTAGGGTAAACAGGTATCCAGTCACTCCATTGGAACCAGACTTCTTAGCTATCCAACTTGCATCACTATATCCATCTAGCACTCCAGGAAACCTCCTGTAATGTAGACCAAGATATATGGTGCCTTTTAGATATCTAAGCACTCTATCAAGAGCATCCCAATGAGTCTTGTTTGGACAGCTTGTATATCTTGCTAACTTAGACACTGAATATGAAATATCCGGCCTAGTACCATTAGCAAGATACTGCAAACTCCCAATAATCTGAGAATACCTTAACTGAGACACAGGAACTCCTGAACTATTCTTGACAAGGGCAATTTTAGGATCATACGGAGTACTTGCGATTCTACAATTTGAATAACCATACTTCTCAAGTATAGATTTCTCTATATAATGAGATTGTGATAAGGTTATTCCATCAGTTGACTGAGTCAACTTGATACCAAGAATCACACTAGCCTCTCCCATATCCTTCATTTCAAAATGCCTTTTCAAGAAACTTTTTGTCTCGTTAATAATCTCAATATTGGTTCCAAACAATAAAATATCATCCACATACAGGCACACAATAATACATTCATTTCCTTTAACCATGTAATAGACACACTTGTCACTTTCATTAACTACAAATTCTGATTCTAAAACAGTTTCATCAAACTTTTTATGCTAGTCTCTTGGAGCTTGTTTTAAGCCATATATAGACTTGATTAACTTACATACTTTCCTTTCATTACCAGACGCAACAAATCCCTCAGGCTGATCCATATAAATCTCTTCTCCAAGTTCACCATGAAGAAAAGCTGTCTTTACATCCATTTGATGGATGATAAGACCATGTACAGAAGCCAATGCTATAAGCATTCGGATTGTTGTCATTCTAGCAACTGGAGAGTATGTGTCAAAGTAATCAATGCCTTCCTTTTGCTTAAAGCCCTTAGCTACCAGCCTAGCCTTATACTTATCTATTGAGCCATCAGGATTCATCTTCCTTTTGAAGACCCATTTACATCCTATAGTAGAACACCCAAGAGGTAGATCAACCAACTCCCATGTTCCGTTAGAAACAATAGAGTCAATTTCACTTTTTACAGCACCTTTCCAGTACCTAGATTCAGAAGAATCCATGGCCTGTCGAAAAGTTAAAGGTTCATCCTCGATATTGTAAGTGATAAAATCACTTCCAAAATCCTTGACTACCTTAGCACGCTTACTCCTTCTAGGTTCCTCTAGTGTTAGCCACTATTCCATCTATGTCAGATTTTAATACTAAAAATCTCATAGCTGTAGTGGTTTCAATATAGCCCAGAAAGATGCAATCAACAGTTTTAGGACCTAGTTTCTTTCTCTTGTGTTCAGGGACAAGTACCTTTGCAAGACATCCCCACACACGAAGATACTTTAAGCTAGTCCTTTTCTCTGTCCATAATTCATAAGGTGTCTTGTCCATATGTTTCAGAGGAACTCTATTCAGAATATGGCAAGCCGTATTCAGAGCTTCTCCCCACATGTACTTAGGCAACCCAGAATTAATCAACATACTATTGATCATATCCTTAAAGGTTCTGTTCTTTCGTTCTGCCACCCCATTAGACTCAGGTGTGTATGGTGGAGTTACTTCATGAACTATACCATTGCTCTTGCAAAATTCATTAAACGAGTTACTCGTATACTCACCACCTCTATCTGATCTCAAACGTTTAAGTACTTTACCAGTTTGTGTTTCAGATTCAGTTTTGAACATAATGAATTTATCTAGTGCTTCATCTTTATGTTTAAGCAAATAAACATAACAATATCTACTACAATCATCTATAAAGGTAATGAAATATCTATTATGTTCCTTGGTCAAAACACCACCAAATTCACATATGTCAGTGTGCACTAAATCTAACACATTCGAATCCCTAACCACATTATGAAAGGGTTTCCTAGTTTGTTTAGCAGTCACACATACTTGACATTTAGATTTCTTATTAATGGCATGTTTTGGAATCAGCTCTAAGTTCATCATATTCTTTAGAGCACCAAAATTCAAGTGACCAAGATGTGCGTGCCACAAATCAGATGATTCAACACAATTAACAGAAGGAGCAACATTATTATTAATAAAACTGCCCAGAACAGGCTCAACATTTATTAAAAATAATCCATCCGACAAGTAACCTTTACCAAAGAATACACCAGTATTTGTAATAACTACTTTATTACATTTCAAAGAAACTTCAAAACCATTTTTAACTAAACAACTTCCACTTATTATATTCCTACGAATGTCAGGAACAAGATGCACTCTAGTAAGGGATAGAACACGCCCAGAAGCAAACTTCAGGTCCACGTTTCCTATTCCAAGTACTTGAGCCGCACTAGCATTCCCCATCGTCACCGTCATTCCATGAGTCTGTTGATAGGATACAAACAGAGTAATATCAGTACAAATATGTACATTAGCTCCAGTATCAATCAACCATTCATGAGACGAATAAGTGGAAAGAAGTACAGGGTTGTAGGTTACATACCCGTTGTCAGTTTCAGAAGCAACAGCTTCACCAACAACCATGTTAACCGTAGGCCCACCAGTGGTTCCAAGCACAGTGTTAGCTTGTGCTCCCATAATTGGTTTCTTAGCTTTCTTTTCAGGACAGTCCTTGCTCCAATGACCAACCTGTCCACAAGACCAACATGGTTTGTTTGCCTTTGGTTTCTTAGCCTTGTTCTTGTCCTTAGACTTAGTGTTTTCCTTCTTAGTGACAGTCTTTCTTTTCTGTCCTACAGTCACCACATTCACCTTCGAACTCCCAGCATGTTCAACAGGCATCATATGTCCCTGTTTGGACTTATGTTGTTCCTGCACAGAGATATCCAACATCAGGTTTATCCAAGTGATCTCTCCTTTCTGTCTTTTCAGGGAGAGTGCAAACTCTTCCCAAGACTTAGGGAGCTTTTCAGGAAGGTCCATACCAGACTCCTTCAAAGCATGAACCAACATCTCAAACTCATGCACCTGCTCAGTCATGGACTTAGTATCCACCAGTTTAAAGTCAAGGAACCTAGCCACAGAATACTTTTCCAACCCTTGCGAGTCAGTATTATGTGTCTGGTCAAGCTTCTCCCATAAGAGCTTATCAGTGTAGGAGTCAGATGAATAAACATCAAATAGAGTGTTCGCTAAAGCTGCCAGAATTGCAGCCCTAGCCACCCCATCCTTTTCCTCCCACATAGTATAAGCCTTAACAGTTTCAGCTTTCTCCTTAACCACAATTGGTTTCTCATACTGCACCACCGGCCATAGACCCTTTACCGTTAACCACAGTTTCATCTTTTTCTGCCAACGAGAAAAACCAACACCCCCACCGAATTTATCAGGCATACCTGACATATCGATAGGCTGTGGGAAACGGTACGTAGTCCAATCAATGGTGGGTACAGTAACACCAGACCCAGAGCTAGTCTCAACAACAGGAGTTTCAGTTTCGTTAACCATCTTGTTAATTAACAATATATAACACAAATATTCTCTTCAAGATTGTTGGGTATTTTTACACTAAACACAACAATGAGGCAGTGATATATATTAAACAAGAACAGGCAATTAACCAAATAATGAAACAAAACACGAAGGCATAACAAGAGTATAATCAGTAACTGTAATTAACCAGAAAAATAAGAACACTTATCTCTCACAGTAGCTTAAGCCAAGACAACAAGAGAGAGAGAGAGAACACAGCTGAGTCACCAAGCCCTTCGAGAAGACTTGGCTGTTCTTGAAGAGAATATTGCCCCACTTACGTTGTGATTGGGTTGCAGCAATATCACTTCCAGGATAAAACAGCACCGATCAAAGGGTTCACAAATACACCAGTGATCAACAGCGACCAGCACCTCAGTTCGCCTGAGAATTATGTATCTCTTCTGTATTTGTTGAGAGAGCAGAGAGAAAGAAGATTACGAGGGTTTTCTCTCCTTAGGATGTATCATATCTCTTACAACGTTCTATTATATTCTATATATACATAATACCAAGAATAAAACGTAACTGATACTCCATAAAAGGAAAGTAAATATTCTGATTTAATTGCATTAACTGCATCAGTATTTATTTTTCAGTTACATAAGCATCAGGATTTGGTCATCAGTAACATCAGGATTTGGTGTTCATCAGGATCAGGATTCAGTGCTTTGTCAGGAACTGATATCCATCAGGATTTAGCCCATCAGTATCTGATGTCTGACCAAGTCCATCAGGATTTTACTCCAAGTACTGATCCAAATTTCCATCAGGATTTGATCCAAATACTGACCCAAATTTCCAGTACTATTGTAACAAATAAATCTGAAACCTGTTAAAATAAATCAATATCTAATTTAAAATCAGTTGCACATAATGGGCATGAAAACTTCCTCATGGGCATGAAACGTTTCTGACCAACCAAGTATACATTCATGGACATGAAAACTTTCTCATGGGCATGAAACATTTCTGAATATCCCATCTCTTTTGATGCCTCTTCATGATCATGAAATATATATCATGACCATGATTTCCATCTGCAACCTGATTTCAAATCTCCTTCTTTCAACTCAATTTATCTATGGATTCCACTAAGAAAATGTCTTAGATCCAAACATGAAAGTTTAAGTCCTCATTACAAGGAACAACCTCCACTTGTTAGTTTCTGGAAATTACATCAAGAACATATTATAAATATGCCTCAAACTTTCCATTTTCTAACACATATATACACGAATTATTGACTCTGTGAATTATTCACAAGGTCATCAAACAAGCAAAATGAGGTTAATTAAGTTTGAAAAACAGAGGTACAAACAGAGCACCTCTTTATATGTGTTCAAAATCAGAACCATAAAAGGAGACTAATAAAACAATGTCACTTAAAACAAACTCCATATGAATTGCATTTAATTATCAGTTGTTAAACAAGTATGCAAACTCCCAAACATTCACAATTATCATTTATGAAACAAATACACAAATTAGAAAGACTAGACACACGTCACACACCGCAACCACTAATCGGAATTGGAAATTACAAAATAAGTAGATATGCATACATCTATAACATGTAGAAGAACGAAAAAACTACCTATATTCATGTACAAGGTGCACTGCTAATATAATCAGTTAGGCTAAACAAATTATCAAACAACCAAACTACGCAAAATAAGTTCAAAAATTAAGCAAATTCACAAAGATTCAAAAATAGAGAATTACAATAATAGAATTAGAGACTTACAAACAACAGGCAGAGCCCAAACAAAAACAAAAGATGAGCCTAAACAAACACAGCCAAGCACAAATAGAGCCCCCTACAAACAACAAGCAGACATTAAAATTACAAACAAAAAATTACAATAAAAATAGACATGTATACATCTATAACATTAAATCTGAAGAATCACTTACTTTGGAGATGACCCAAGCTTAAGAATCAAACAATCTGCTAAAAAAACTTAAATTAAAAACCAAAATTTGAATTTTCAAACAAAAATGAAAAAAATACTTACTAATTTGAATGGATTCGAGATTGATAAATCCTCTAAGAGCAACCAATTAACAGAAATCGAAAGGTAGGGTTCGACCTAATTGGGATTCGAAAAGGGGGTTTTGAAATCAAGGGTTTGAATTTGGGGGTTGTAAGCTAGGGTTTGAATTTGGGGTTGTAAACTTGGGTTCTTCAAATTTGGGGGTTTGTAAGTGAATTAATTTGAGTGATAGTGAGTTTGAGTGAGGAGCGGGAGATGGGAAATGTCTGAAGGAGGGAAATAAAAAAAAAGGAAAGGGGGAATTGTTTCTAAGTACTTAGAGGGAAAGTGGGCTGGGAAATGTCCGCGTATTTTTTTTATGTTAAGATAAATATATGATCCTGGTAAGCCCAATTCTCCTAACACCTTAAGGTTTTAGGAGAGCTGGTAACTTAACATGGTATCAGAGCTCTGGATATAGGAGGACTCAGGTTCGAGTCCCTCCTACCCCCCAATATTCTCATTTATTGAAATATTGAAAATTGTGTACGACGACCGACAACGAATGACGACCGGACGCTAGGGCCAAAAAGGCACGAACAACCTAGTGATCCACTCTTTGACCCAAATAATGGGCCTTCGAGTGAGGGGGGATGTTAAGATAAATATATGATCCTGGTAAGCCCAATTCCTAACACCTTAAGGTTTTAGGAGAGCTGGTAACTTAACATTTTATTTTTTTAAAAGGTGGTTTAGACATCGGTTTTAAGTACAACTGATGTCTAAAACCTACTTTAACGTCGGTTAGAGTAAAACTGATGTAAAAAAAACCTTTAACATCGGTCAAAAATGCAAACGATGTTAAATAGGTGCTGTCTATTGATTGTTTTCTTGTAGTGTAGAATTCTAATTATGCTTTATGCAGCACACATAATTTAAGCCTTGATATAGTTCAACGCACGTATAGCCAGCATACGTTAAACCCATGTTTCATATATAAGAGGTTAATAATACTCGTATACCATATTTTTGGTTTTACACATCTCCCTGGATTATAATATTCTTCAAATCAGGAAGATATGCTGTAAGAACCCAGATTTTTGGTAGGAATTAAAACTTTTATTATGTACTAGTGTATAATCGAATAGTGGTTATGACTACGATGTATCAATGGTTTAATGATTGAATAATTTTATTAAATGAGGATTCCAATGTTTATGTACCATGAACAATGCAATTGGTTGACAGCATAGATAAGAATAATCTATCTCCCAGAGAGATAACAATGGTATCTTAAGATAGGAATATTCTAATGTCATCCAAATCGATTCTGGTATAAACCCGAGAACTCCGCCAAAGGGATAGGGTATGCTCGAGAAAGCACAAGATCATTTTCTAAGTACAAGGGGTAAAAATAGAAAAAGTAGTGAATAGTATTTTTCTGGATGAATAGTGATTTTCGAGGAATGAGAAAATTTTTCATGTCACCTATGTATGGGACATGGTATGGATATTTCGAAGTCATATTAGTGATCCACGGAGTAAATAAGTGTATGTAAAGACGATCGGAATTCAGAAATTCCAAATTCTATTTTGGTGTAATATTTGACCCGACAGTGAATTATATATTATTATATTCAAGAAATGAGATATTAAATTTGAGGATTTAATATTTTAGAATTTTCTTATATTTGATTTGAGAATTTAGAACGAAAACCACTGAGACACTGAAACGAACGTTCTAGAAACCGTTGAAATTTTACAACGAGATTAAGCGATTAAGCGAACAAATTATGGATTTTGGATTGGGTTTATAACAAGATTAAATATTCTACATGATCATGCATGAAGAGGATTATATCAATTGGATGGAATGATTTAATCGAAGATTAAATCAAAACAATTTAGGATTTAAGTGGTTAAAACACTTAAATCAATTCAAAAACACAACAAATATCAACCAAGCTTCTTCAACACACCTAGCACAAGAACCAAGGAGATCAACACAGCCACTTTATGAGATATTATCACCAATAATTCAAGGATGAGAGGAAAACAAAGCAAACAACTCCATTTCTCTCCTTTCTCCACAAACTGCCTAGCATAAACACCACTCAAAGAAAATTCATATCTCCATTTCTATCCATGACAAAATCACCAAATTTTAACCACATCTCCCTCATAGTATGGAGAACATTCGCTCAAAATTTCATGGCAAGATAATGAGTATAGCCTAGTCAAATCTCCTCCCCAAGTTGAAGAACCAACCTGCCCAGAATCCTTGATAGCTTCTGTACTGATTTTCAAACGGCCATATCTCCTTCATTACTCAATGAAATTTGGTGTTCTTTAGCTTGTTGGAAATCTGGTTAGATTTTATACAACTCTCCTTTAGAAGCCTCGTCCAGAAAACCTCGGTAAGGCCCTCGTTTTTCATGATCTTTCAACTGGGTTATAGCAGATCCAAAAATCACTAACTATGTTCTTGATGATTCTTGCTAGTTTAAAGTTGTAAGGAGTTCTAAGGACTAGATCAAGGCTTAGTAAGGCTCTAGCACTCACCAAGGAAGGTATATCTCATCAAAACCCTAGCTTTTGTTTTGAAGATTTAAGCATGTTCTTGATAGTTTAGTGTAGTTAAGGTTATGATGATGATTATAAGCATGGTTTGCTAGTAATTTAGTGATTAAGCAATATGATACATATGATGAATAAGTGATTAACTTCTGGACTTGTAAAGTTGATAATCAGGTATATGAGTTGTATGGATGCCCCGTGTGGCTTGGTATTGATGTTACGATTTTTGGAACGTTCGATTTATAGCCGTCGTAATGCCCGATTTTCGTTAAACCTTAAGAAACCGTGTTTGATAGTAGCCTTAACTCACTGTCCAGTTTTATATTATACCAATAGAAGATATATTATGTTATAAGCTTCGTTTTGATATAAAGATCGTGTGAAATGGATTTACGGTTTAGGAGTTATGATTAAATTCGTAAAAGTGGTTCGAAACCGTAAACGAAAGTTCGTAACTGAAATTGGATTTCTTTAATACTATGAAATCAGTGGCGAACCTTGATAATTAAATATTAGAGGTAAAAAGGAAGGTGTGAGAGAAAACCACATGTCGAACGGATCATTTTCCGATATTATAAAAATGTTCGAACCGAGGTTAAACGCGAACGAACCCCTTAAAAGTATGACTTTGGTTATAACTTAGAAAACGGGCGATAAAACTCGAGGTATAATCTTGATTCGTAAAGATCGAGCTTAGAATTTATACGACTTAAGTATATACAAAGTGTAAGTATGACGACGTGTCTTAGTAGCAAACGAATGACGGGGGGCATAGCGATAATAAAGAGAATTGCACTAAAGGGTGTTTAACGAGATAACTCGAAAACGTGTTTCGACTTAAGTTAAGTTATACTTAGCCTTTTAAAAAGTGTTAAGTGATTGACCTCGGTTATTGTGACTACGTATAGATCACCGGATTGACACGAGGCACACTACCCCTACAGGATTGCCAGGCAAGTTTCCAATACCTTGGAACTGTTGTTGTGATAATATAAATGATTGTTGTTATACATATGCCATAGCATGCATGCTTGTTTTCAAAGTTTATTGGAATACTTGTTCCCTGAACTGATATTGGCCTATAGACTAGATATGAATTATCAGTTATAAGCCGAATTGTTTTGTCAAGACCCTTAGTGAAGGGCGTATGATATTCATTCTTTAAATATAGACCGGGAGTCGGTATTTTAGGATATAGAGATAGTCGTGGAAACCCGGAGGGATTCCAGTGACAGCTTATTTGAGGAATGTTAATTATGAACATTATTTATATTTCCATAGAGTATTGATTACTTGGAAATTATTCGAGGATTGCTATTTGAATATTATCTCAATCGAGAAGTACTATATGAATATTATTTTGAATATTCATTCGCGTATATTTATTTACTGAATATTATTTTAATATTCATTTGAGCTTTAATTACTTAAATGAATATTAGTTTCGAATATTCATTTAGAGTTTGATTATTAAATGAATAATTACTTTAAAATTCTTGGAAATGTATTTATTAAATGAATATTATTTTGAATATTCATTTAAGATTTTATGTACTTGATGAATATTATTTTAAAATATTCATTTGAAGTTCTATTTACTTAAGGAATATTGCTTCGAATATTCCTTTAAAGTTTTGATTACTAAAAGAATATTATTTGGCTATTCATTTAGAATATTATTTATTAAATGAATATTATTTTCAAATATTCATTTAAGGTTTGATTTATTTAGTGAATATTATTTTAAATATTTATTTGAGTTTATTTAATTAATGAATATTATATTGAATATTCATTTAAAGAAGAGAGTTATTTAGTAAATGATTCTATATATTTATTCGAGGATTACTTACGAGCAATATTATGATTTAATCATATTCCTTAATTATTATTGATTTAATAAATATTCTTGGAATATTTATTTAAATTCTTTTAAGTTCTTTTTATAATAATTCATATTATTCAAAGATTATATTTCACCTTCAGATATGGTGTAAAATATTTCGGAGTATTTTATAACTATTTTTATCAAGGGGAGGTTCCCAAACTTTATTTCCATTTAAAGAAGATTTAAATACTCGCTCAACTTCCAAAAAGCCAAACTATTCAGAACGATAGATATAATAAAAAAATGTAAATGGGTCTGACTTTTTGTCTTCTTAATCCACGTATGGAAATTAAATAAAACCATATATCCTTTTTTTAGTTCTGAAAAATATTCCATTTTCCATTTTCTTCTAGGAAATTTCTGTTCTGGTTCTACCTAGCAGTGAGTAGATGGTGCTCGTTAACGGAGGAATTTGTGACAACAAAATTTGAGGTTATAAGCCGGAATCAAGATCTACGATGGTGGTTTGTGGTAGGAAAAAGTTACCGTAGGTGGTGTGTATGTGCTTTAAGGTGGCTGAGATCAAAGGAGTGATTGTGGTCTCTCTGAGCTCTCAACGTTCAACCCACTTAATATGCTTACGTACCTTTATATTTATAGGGGATCAAGCCTCACGTAGTTCTTATAGTATAGGAAACCTAGATCTAATGGAAGTAGGACCCTGTAAAAGAGACCTAAGCCCAGTTGGAGTAGGCCTTCGTTTAAGCAAGCTTAAGCCCAAGCCCATTTATAGCAGACCGACATAGTCGGGAAGTTGGAAAGACCATTTATGACAGCCCATATGCTGAAGCCTAGCCCAATGACTCCCCAATGCTCAATCATGAATGAGGACTTCATGGATACAACATTAGCCCTAACCATCGGAGCTAACATCAACCACTACCAGCTCTTTCCTCTTAAACGATTGCATGGACAGTCATGACTTACTTCAAATGTACGAACGCGCTCTTACCCCCCGATGAGGCTAACCCACCAGAATACATGGAAAGTTCTCCCAAACAAATGCAGGGCATCCCGGAAATCCCCCTAGTGAGGATAACTCACCAGAATACAGGGCAGGATCCCTAGAACGTATCGACAGGCTTAATTACCATTGATTCCCCATAAGGACAACTTATTAGAATACATAATCAGGCCTTCATATATGTACTTCATTCTTCAACAATAAATTATAGTGCACTTGGCTCTTTAACTTGATGAAAATATATAGGATTCTCCAAATAAATAATACGTTCTGGCTCTTCAATATTCCATTTTGGGCTATCCAAAATCTTAGATATGTCATCTGTTCCATTTTGGGCTATCCAACATCTTGGATATGCCATCTGTTCCATTTTGGCCCAACATCTTGGATATGCCATCTATTCCATTTTGGGCTATCCAACATCTTGGATATGCCATCTATTCCATTTTGGGCTATCCAACGTTTGGGCTTTCCAAGATTTGGGCTATCCAACATCTTGGATATGCCATTTGTTCCATTTGGGCTTTCCAAAATTTGGGCTATCCAACATCTTGGATATGCCATTTGTTCTATTTGGGCTATCCAACATCTTGGATATGCCATTTACAAACATAATTTACATAGCATACAAGCTCAACATATTTAAGTACAAACACTATGCTATCAAATAATTGTAGAATTCAACATCTCCCAAAGGGTCCTTTGACCAGGTCAAACCTTGTTACCCCACAAGCCTCAATTTTATTTGAAAAATGAGATGGGGCTTTTGAGTAAGGGAAAATTTATGACAAGCATCCATCTTCTAACTTATTTAGGCACGCCAACGAAATGGGCGCTCCAACTCAAAACCAATGTTTGCCCGACATAACATCAACTTGGGCATTTCAAATCTTTTGTGCAATAGACATCCTTTATATCCGTTAGATATAATACACTCTACCTAAAGATGCCCCCATATCCTTTATTTGGACGCTCCAACCAATTGAATGCTCCAACCAACTAGGCCCTCCAAGCCTTTATAATCATATTATATTCACACCAATTTAGGCTCTACAACTTCATTTGACATCCCAAAACACACTTCTTGTTATCATTAGAGTAATTTTCACACTTTACTGATTTAAAATCATATAACGACAATCACTTCCATCGCCTCTTCCGAATAGGAAATTACCAGCCTAACCTTGGAGATTGAAGAATTGAAACTTGAAAAATCTACCGGATAGCAAGCTGAGAAAGATGCCATCACAAAATAATCATTTGAAGATGTAATCAAGAGTTACCGCCGCACTAAAAACTTGAAGGTGCTGGGATGGCTAACTGAATGGCTGACTTCTCTAAGAGTGAAGCTGAAGCCATAGCCTTGAAAAGAGCAGAATTGGAGCAAAGGCTTGCTGCTAAAAGGGAGGCGCATCAACAGGTTGAGGCGCCCAACTCACCAAAGAACCAATCAACTGAAGATGCCACCAATCAAGAATACCCAACAACCAACTTCTAAGTGTATTCTCTTTTTTGAACATTTAAATGCAAACCATTGTGGGCTTTGCAAGTTGTAATATATCTAAATCTATCTGCTACTCTTAACATTTTAATATCCTGTCACCTTTTTAATCATTCATTTCATTTTGTTTTACAACCATGTGTGCATTCATAAACAATTGGCGATCCAACATGTTGGAAATGCCATTTTTCAAAATTGGGCGCTCCAAGATTGTTGGCACACCTGCATACATGCCACTTTTAATGATATGACTGCAATATACAAAATTCTGTTACTACATATAACACCTTTACATGAATCAAAAATCCCAACTACATATGTCCAAACTAAAAATCCCAACTGCTTGGTTTTTCAAAATTCCAGGCTTTTCAACTTCTTGGATATGCCATTTGTTGACTTTGCCATTTCCTGTAATATTAACAAGTAAAATTTCACACAATCTTTCACAATTATGCCACTTGCAACAATGCATTCATTCATAAACAATTGGCTCTCCAACATAGTGGAGATGCCATCGTTCTAAAATTGGGAGTCCCAAGAAGGTTGTTATACGGAGATGCCACTTTCTCAAAATATTCTAAAATTATACATGCATACATGTCACTCAAAGATATAATAGGCAATATTTAAATTTTTATTACTACACAACTTTTAAATTAAAAATTCCAACTACTTAGTTGCTTTTCAAATTTTTAGGCTTTCCAACTCCTTTGATATGCCACTTTATTTCATCTGGGCTTTCCAACTTCTTGGATATGCCCTTTTACCTGTAAGGCTCTCCAACTTCTTGGATATGCCTTTTGAACCTGCACGGTTAAAAATACTTCACAACGTATATTTTTCAACAATCATATCATACCCATAATAAGATTACAATTGCCAAAATCCTCAAAACCAAACACTTGAAACAAATTATAATAACGAAATCCATTCTCATGGCTTGTAGCATACCGACATTCATAAGTAAAAATTGTCTCTAGTCATGCCAGTAGCAAGGCTCATAGCTTGAAAAGTCTTAAAAATAGAACATGCAACCTAGTGAGATGAGGTATACACATACTAACTACCTCCCAAGCCTCTATTTTATTTGAAAAATGAAAAGAGGCTTTTGAGTATAACAAAATTTATAATAAAAGGCTCATCTTCAACTTCTCTTTTATTTGGGCGCTCCAACCATGTGGGCGCTATAACACGACTTCTCATGCATTTCTTGGCATGTATAATATTCTAAGTACATTTTGATGTAGGAGAGGTAGCCCTTGTTAAGAGACAAACAAAAGTTGAAATTTGTAGGAGAAACGATTGCTTCAACAAGTTTTACTGAGTTAATGCCCTTAAACATGGAGCTTGAAAGCAATGGGAACAAAGACTTGGTGTGTTCATAATAACTTGAAACTTGACCAACATGTTGGCCAATTCTGTCAAGGTAGAAGCTGAGGTTGCTTTGTAAGTGACAAGGCTGAAGTGGCAAGGAACTTAAACTTGATTTTCTCTGAGTTTTAAAACACAAACAGTTAGACAACCAATTCTTCTGAAACAGAGATGTAGGTCTCAATCCCTTTTGTGTTGACGTTTGGTATAACTAGCCTGGTTTACAAATGACTAACACGAACTTGATTTTCAAATCTTCTTGACTATACAATTGGCTCTGTTGTATTCAACTTGGAAATGATTTGCAGTCGATTCCATGCTTCATTTTTATATAAGTTACCGACTTGTCATGTTGAATTAGTTACCTCAGTTACATGTTACTTTATGTTACATTAAGCTTTACAATCCTAAAAATAAATAAGTAATAAAATAAAATAATTAATGGTAATTAGCTGATTGTCTTTTTTAATTAAAAAACGTTTATTTTTAACTGAAGATATAAACAACTAAAATATTGTATCTTCCAAACATTAATATTTTTTTTTAATCAAAACACGTTACATTTTAATTTAAAATATAATTTTGCAATCATTAACATACACCCAAAAATATCACATCATATTTTTCAATCACCAATAAATGTATATTAAAAATCCGTATACAACGAATATTCGAATAATGACCGTTAGATTTATAGTAATAAATAAGAATCATTGATCTAATGATTAAATATTCTATATGATTACATTACTTTACTACATAGTCAAGATTCGAATTCCGTCAACGACATATTTAATTTAAAATTTCATAATATAAGTTTTAAACCATGCATATCATTAATTAAATTTATGTAAATAATTTATATTACAATAAAACAATTATTGAAAATATTGATTACATAAAAATATAATTGTAAATAAATTAAATTTAATACATATAAAAAGAAATCCTTGCATTGCACGGGATATAAGCTAGTATGTTGTAATTTCTAATTTGGTTAAAACTTTTATTTTAGGGAAATTCTCAATGGTACCCTTGTACTTTTGGCTTTTGCCAATGGTACCCTTTTCCCGTTGGTACCCTTCATTATTCAACTGGCAAGGGTACCATTGAGAATTTCAGATACTAACATTTTGGTTGATAGAGTGGTATTTCATGAAAAAGCCAAAAATATAAGGGTACCACTCGTAAGTCAAAAATACGAAATGGCACCACTTGAAAAAGTCAATAACAGAAGGACACCATTGAGAATTTCCCTTTATTTTATTTTTATTTTATTTTTGTTATTCTTTAATATTAATTTATTTTAAATAAAAATAAAAAACAAACTAAAATATAGCAAATAAATAGATTTATTTATAGTTGATTTATACAATAGTTTGGTTATCAATTTTAACCATAATCGTTAATACTTTCAAATTAATGCAGAAAATAACGAGTTTTTCAAAAAAAAAAACGGAAGTACCAATTGCCGGAAACGGGTGCGAAAAATACCCATTTGGTGATCCAATTGAAAAATGCATATTGCTGATACGCATTATGCATATGCGTATCCCAGTTACTGTAGCTCGTGGGTAGCTCGTCTCTCCCACGAAGCCGCTCGTCTCTCCCGGCGACTCGTCGGCGATTTCCTCGTCTCTCCCGTTCTCCCCTATCTGAACACCATCCCAACCACCACAACATCAGAACAGGACCCCCGAATCATCTCCTTCCTATTTCCCCTATCAATTTCTATCCTCCGGCCCCGCAGGGGCTTGCACGAAGCTCGTCGGAATGATTCCGACATTAATGGTTCGATTTGGGCGTTTCCATTCCGGCATATAAATGCTAAGAAATTTGTATAGGTGTGTAGAGAATTTAATTGCGATTCTAATGGTATGTTATATGTGATGGGAAAGTTTCGGCTATGGATGAACGGATCGATCGAAAATATCGTCGAAAATCGGCATGGAATCGTCTCTGGAGCTCCCGTTTGTGGAAAAACGACGATGACATCATATGACGTCATCACGCAGGTCGAAGCTGCGTTACACGGGATACGCAATTCAGAGATGCGTATCCCAGCCTTACCCAATAGCGCTTTTCGTATTCTAGGCTTTATAATACATGTATTACCCGATTGAGTCTTGTGTAATCACTATTACCCAACCCTAAAATGCATAATCCACGTTACCCCAATCCCAAATACGTAATCAAATGGGTATTTTTAACATCCCCTCCCGAAAAATGTTACTTTTATTTTTTCCCCCAAAAAAACGTTATTTTTAACGCAAGCCCGATACTTTCAAATCAAACTAAGCGAAACATATATACATATTTTTCACTACTTCAACATATTTTAGATTATTTCTCTATAAAGGCTATGAACTAGTTGTTCAACCATTGTAACTAGCTAGGATTAAGGAAATTTTTATTTGATCTATTTTATTACTCCTTCCGTCCCTTAATGCTACTCTCGTTTCATATGTCGGGACTGTTTATAACATGAGACAAATAACTAATTTACGTCTAATCTATAAGATCAAATATAGTCATGAGTGATCTTGTTGGATTCGTATTTATGAGTATTTTAATATAGTAAAGTTTTTATATTTAATACTAATACGAAATTCAAGATATTAACGATCAAAAGTGTGCGTTGGCAAACGTGTCCAATCAAAACAGGAAAAACATTAGGGAATAGAGGGAGTATGTGTTTATTCAATATTAATTATTTTATAGATGTTGTATGATTATTTATTAACTAGCTTTATCGCCCGTGCAAGGCACGGGCATGTTCTAGATAATTTAATTTCTACGATAATATTATGCACATGTTTATATACATGAACGGTACAGTTTTTTGGGAGGATCTCATACTACTCGTCCAATCTTCTACTATTTTCAAAGCATCTACTACAAAAGTTTTTGTGGCAACATCATGTATGATAGTCTCCTTCATGTGTCATTCTTCTTCCTAATTCTTTTCTCATACTTCTCATGGGCCGATTGGATTCTGTGCGGAGAAACTTTGGGCTTCACTTGTACGAGTGTCTACATGCATTGCATAGTCATATGTTATTGCCTCAGGAAATTATGGCCCCTCACTAACACTTGCAAGCTGCAGCCTCCCTTATCCCTTCAAAGCCTATCAAACATAAAAGTCCAATATAAGACTCGGAAATTATAAAACTAAAACCAGTAATAATTTTAACAATAAAAATTTAATGCATTCAATGTTACTCTACCCTTTTGTAGTAAAGGGACTTATTTTCTACAAAACATAATCATTTCCTACAAAATCATCACAAGTGAAACTTGAAAAATAATATACTATGGATAGCTACCGAATTAACATCCTCACTAACCTGATTGTATAGAGATTGCATCTCTTTCTTCTAATGTTATCTAATATTATTTGAAAATATGATCATAAATCAATCCCGGAACTCCTTACTTTACAATGAATGATTAAATATTTATACAATCCGTATTCGTGGACCTAAGATGATGTTGATGATGCTCATTGAAACTGTAAAATATCCCAAATGGGAGGATAATTAATAAATGCTAAACTTGCAGATGAGGCTTACCCAGAAGCTAGTATTGCTGTCTAGTTCATCATACCAGGACGTAGTTTACCTGTAATAACCCGGATTTTCGGAAAATGATTTTATTATTATTTTAAGAATATTAATGATTTTCCTAAAATGAGGAGGAATTTTTTTATTTTATTTTATTGTTCATTATTCCAGTTCAAGGAATTTCAAAAGTGGATTATTTAATTATTTTCCGGTTTAGTGTAATCGGGTTTTCTTAAAAATTATATTGACTGCGTAGATATCTCGAGTCAATAGTTTATTTGGGCCAAGAGTTTAATTTTCAAAGTGTGAAATTATTCAGTAGAAATTTTATTTTAAATTATTGAATAATTTGGAGGTTTTAAAATCCTTAGAAAATGATTATTTTAATTATTTGAGGATTTGCAGAAATTACTCGATTAATTTATAAATATCGAGAATTCGAGGTTTTACTAAAATATTAGTGTTTGTAGTATTTTTATAAAGTCCAGTAAATTGTGATTTATGAATCACAATTATTATTTTTATGATTTGATTTTATAAATTATCAATATTTGTAAAATGCATATCAATTCAGAAAAATTAGATTTAATTCTAATTCTTTCTCCGTAAATCTTTAAAAATATTATAGTATTTAATTTTGCTAGAATTATTATTATTTTTATGGATCAAGATTTCTTCTATCTTTATCTTGATAAATTGTTTAGTTTTAAGTAAAATGGTTTGACTGGAAATATATGTGATATGGAGAGAGTGATATACTATAAAGAGTAAAGTGATATGGGAAGGAATGGTATCAGTTGTTATTTATGGTTATTTTAAGGATATTATGGTATCAGTTGTTATCTAAAATTATTTTATAATATTGCAATTATGTGTAAATTAGGGATATTTGAGTTCTAAACTGTTTCAGACGTTATTAATAAATATTTTGTTATGTAAGGTGACAAGGGCTGTTATTTACAGATTTTCTTAAAAGGGATTTACATGTAAAGTATTTTAGTTGGTGTATTTTAAAGGTATTGATATATGAATGGAAAAGTGGAAGGGGTTATCTTGAAATGTATATTTTCGAAAACCCGGACAAAGCTTTGTTTTTTTAGAAAGAATTTCGCAATAATTAACCTAATGGCAACATCACCAACAAACTAGTGTTTATTTAATTAGTAGATACCTCTTGAAGCATCTACTGATTAAATAAACCTTATTCGTCTAATTAAATTTATTTAATTAGATGAATATTATTTTTAAAACGTTTTCTTACAATTGCTTTGTTCCGGAATAATAATAAAAATATTTCGATGGTTATAAATGAGACATTTTTGGTTAAAAATGTCTAGAATGATATTGATAAATGTTATTTTAATGGTTATTTAATTCAATGAATATTAATTATAATATTCATTTAAAAGGGATTATTGAATAGTTATTCTTTAGATATTCTAAGTGTTCTATGGGTGATTAAATATTGTTAAAAGGTTGTTTAAGGAATTTCATAGTGAAATGAATGTATGTCTTGAATTGATATACCTGTATAAATGTTTTCAAATGATTATAATACGGATATGAAAATGGAAAGGTGAAATGTGAAATGGAAATGGAAATGAAAATGATATATGTGAATGGAAATGTGAATGGAAATGAGAATGAAAATGGAAACGGAAAAATGGAATAATGATTTAACAAAAAGGGGGATTGCAACAGTAAGCGTAAGAGGCTGTGTGTGGCACAGTCCAGCACTCAATATTTTATTTCGGCACGAAGATGCCAAGGGAGGATGTAGCAGGTAGCCTTCCTCCAGGGTTGATGACCAGGTAGGATCATCCCTTCTACTAGTAGTAAACAGAGAGCAGGTACGGTCAGGCGACTGATCATCGTCCTACGTATCTGGCGCTAGCGGATATCCCCAAAACTTTTAAAGAAAGAATTGATAATGGTTTCAGATTTGCATTCTGAAAAAAAGAAATGGTATGAAATCATGGAATTATTTTTTTTATGGATTGAAGAGAAACTGATTTTATATTACTTTTATATGCAATTGTTGAATAAAAGGAAATGGAAAGATTATATTGAGAGCTTGATTTTAAATGTTATATTACCCTGAGATATTATACTAAGATGATGTATTGATTATTATCTTGTTATAGAAGAGAACTGATATTATATTATCAATAAGTAAGTGATTTCATATTGAATAACCAGCAAGTTTATGTTGGTGTATTACTGCGCAAACAAGATGTGGCTATTTAATTACCTTGTAACGACATCTTTTATATTATATTGGTATATTGTTCAGTTGATATTATTTTCAAATATTATACTTTCCCTATAGAATTTCGTGGTTATAAATGTTTCAAGAATGATATTAAGTATCAGTTGAATGTTGGAAACCCATGCACATGATGGGATATTTTGTTAAACTCTAGTAATAACTTGCTGAGCAATTCTTTCGCTCATACTTGCTTGTTTTCAAATATTAACTTTTCAGTGGAAGGTAGCCGGACGAGGTTATCTGCATGGCTTAGATGAAGCGGGCAGCGTGCCCTTATGAAGACGATATGATCTAGAAATTTTATAGCTGGAGTAAGTTATATGTAAGTATATTGGTGTGTAATATATATGTTACTTTGCATAATATAGTACTAGTTGCTGGTGTACTTCTCAACGAAGTTATACTAGTAGTAAGGAGTTGATTCTTGTTTCTAGCCCTATAACCTAAAAGATGCTTGGTGGTTAGGGTCTCAAATGTTGTAACTCAATTATTAATGACTACAGATGGTTTAATGTGGTTAAGCAGGTGATTTGTTATTAAGGATTTCCGCGTGACGACCAAATCCTTGACCCCGGATTTGGGGGCGTTACAGAATGGTATCAGAGCTAAGGTTATAGTAAACTAGAAACGAGAGTGAGTAGGAGTGTGTATAGTTATGTGAGAACGTCAGAACTCATGTAGAGTTCATGTTGGACTACCGGGTGTAGTGCCAATGATTAAGTTAAGATTTGAATGCTAGGTTGAAGGACATGTTGAGATAGAATTCCTTGCGATTATTAATGTCGATGATTGAATCCTTAGTGACTATTACGAGTCGACGATGGCGTAAGTTATCAAGCACCTTAGGGTGTACATGGAAAAGAACAGCTTTTGTATCGAACGATTATCCGTCAGAGGAGCCGACATAGAAGGCATCCGTGGAGACCTTGGCAATATCCCCATTGGTGAATCTTTTTGATTTCTTTCCCAATTTATAAATTAATTGACATCTCTCTAAGAGAGAATTGTGATAAAGGATATATTTCCTCTTTGAAGTTATTTTTTTTTATATACTTGTGTTAAGTCATATTTGGTTTCAATTATGCCAAGGGCTTTCATTATACTTACCTTCAGGTTTTCGAAGCCCTATCAAATGATATTATTTCAAACTTCCACTTTTCTTCAATAGTGGATAATTCAATGGTGATATAGCACCACTTGCTTGTTGAATACCAGTATCTTTCTGGTTATCATTTTCTTTGGAAACCGCGCCTTGGAAATTGTTCGATTTTAATCCAAGGTGTCCCTTTGAGAATTAATTGTCAGAAGATGATTATTATTGACTTGACTTTGAATTGCTTTCATACTTCTCAACTTCCACTGAGATGAACAACCCTATACTGATAGGGGCCACAAGGACTATCTGTCTGTGTGATAGAAGTCTGACTGGACGCCGTCACTTGTGAGTTGTGAAATACAAGAAGGCTAATTACCTTTAGTAATGTCTTATCAGAGACACACAACGTGAGTTCTTATGATCATATTGATCTCTCAGTAAATTCTCTTATTTCCAATAAGGATTGTTTCGAAACTCATAATCCTATGGTCACCAGTGGGTGACATTTGTCTTGATATAACAGCTATCTTTTCAAAGCTTCATGATTCTTGTTATCTCTAATGAATTTCAAGGGGATGCCAACCAGGTCGGTCAGGTCGAAATTCGCTGATAGAAATTAGATTCGAGCGGAATCGCCAAGAGCAGGAGCGAATCCCAAAACGAATAGAATATCAGTGGCGTATCGATAGAATTAGTTCGTTCTCCCTCTCAAGAGCGTCATGTAAATGGAATTAGTGCACTCTCTCTCTCTCTCTCTCTAGGATAGGATGATAATAGCAAGTTGGTTGAGACATATATGTGAAAGGAATAGTGATGTAACACCCCCAGATCCGGGGTCCGGGATCGGGTCGTTACCGTCTTATTTTCCATGATTAATACTTTACTTGAGTCCACAATAAATAAATCACCTGCTGTGACCCCACAATAATAACCACTCACACACACACAGTTATAGTCCCAGAGATGAAATTGAAATAAGTCTTGCCTTACTGGTTTACGAATAAAAGTTATTACAAGCCAAAAGGATAACATCATAAGTTTAAAAGTTTAGCCGTTGATTAATCATTATTGATACATATAAGTAAACTGGAAATCAAGGCTGCTGAGCTATGCTACCTCAGCAATGGCAGCGATGATATCAACGGGTAGCCCTGCGGGGAGGGTAACCTGCTTGCGCCGAGTGCGCCTGACGCGGGCCATGTGACCTAGCTGTTGTTGTGACATAATAAATAAGCAAGGGTGAGCAACAGCCCACCAACAATATATAACTGTGCAGTAATATATAAGACAGTTCAAAGATATGTTTGAAATCATATGCCATGCATTAGAGAAAATATTGCCAGTTTAATATAAAGGATGAAGTTACAAGGTAACTCAATAAATGTATATTTTGTGGAAGCATATGCTATGCCAAAATAAGCAAGATAGCATCATTTTCATAAACATAGGAACTTGCAGAATGATATTGCAATTCCAGTTTGAAATACTTTTCAAATCTGCCAACTATGATGATGTTGCAGAAAATTTCTAACATTGAGTGATGAACTAATACGGGAGCATTGCCGCGCCAGATGCCCTGACGTTTACGGGGATCAGCCGTATGTCATGCATCTCATCAGTCGTTCTCTACATGTAGAAGGTAGCTCCGACGGATTTACTTGTTTACCGCCCTCTGGAACTCCTAAGCCAACGGTTGGGCTATTGCTGGACCGGCGCCACTCGGCCACTTACGCGTCTCCTAGTTCATTCCATACCCATAACTTTGAAACATAAAGTTTGTCCCCCTTTCCCCAAGTATAATACTTGTTGATAAGACTCCACCAGGTAGTCATATCTAAATGGAAAGGAAAATTTACCAATATTTCCCAAGCTACTGCTTGTTAATGGATAATGACTTGTTCCAACATTCTTTCCCCTCGAATAATGAGTGGGTACACGTAATGCCAGGAATGATAGCAACCAAGTTGCGAGTGAACGAATAATTTATGACCGGGCAGTCACAAGATAAATAACATTCCTCAAGTAAGGTTCCCTTATAATAGAATCGAAGGGAGAATGAAATCACTGAGAACCTTCCTTGATAATATAATAATATTAATAAGACTCTGCAATAATTTATATAATGTTCGGAGGTCGATGATACTATGTGAATGACACCAAGTATCTTTGAAACGAGTTAGAAGAATTAAATAAATATTCCAAGAATATTTCTTGAGTCACGGGTATTGGAAAGGTGTTGCTCGGAATAATCTTTGAATAACTGTTCAGAATAATATTCATTGGACGAATAATGAATATTCCTATTAAGAATAATAGTATTTTATTGATGAAATAATCGCCAAATGGATATTTGAAATAATATTCATTGAATAAATAATGAATATTCAACTTAAGAATGATGCTTATTGATGAAGTAATTATCGATTGAATACTTGAGACCATATTCATTGAATAAATAATGAATATTCGACTTAATAATAATTATCGAAGAAATGAATATTGAATGAATATTTAAAATCATGTTCAATAATAGAATTGACTTTAACTGAATGTCGAAGATAATATTTATCGAATAACTGAAGTTCGAATCAATGCTCAACTAATATTTATAAAATAAATAGAGATCGAATGAATATTCGAACTAATATTCATTTAAATAAATAAGACTCGAATGAATATTCAAAATAACATTTATCGAGTAAATAAGAATGAATAACTTAATTGAGAGTTCGAAATAATATTCGAATATTTAATCGACTTTAGATGAATATTAATCATATAATATTCCTCGAATAAATAAGCATCTGATGAACAATACGAATAATATTTATTAAATAATCTCAAGGAATATCCCAACAATATTTGCCGGATAACAAATGGAAAATATTTACTTAAATATTTCCTCTGAAAATAATATCAATATATCAAGGAATATCGACTCCCGGTCTATGATCAAAGAATGAGATTCACTGCCCTTCGATTAAGGGTCTAAATAATTTCCGGCTTATAACTGATATATAACTATCTAGCTTATAAGCCAACAATAATTCAGGGAACAAGCATTTCAAAATAATTCGAGAATAGGCATGCATGCTATGGCATATGTATACTGAAAACACATACATATATATATATTCACAACAACAGCCTTTAAAAAGAAAGGTTCGAAAACTTGCCTGGAAATCGAGTACGAGTAGGGGTAGTAGTAGCGTGTCCCGGGTCAGCCTGATGATCTATAATTAGCCAAGGCATTCGGGATTAATCAATTAACTCCTTTCAAAGGTTAAGTATAAACTTAACTTAAATCGAAACACGTTTTCAAGTCGTTTCGTTATACCCCTCTAATTCACTCTTACTATTGCTTTTATTACCCGATACTTGTTCGTTACTAAAGCATGACATTACACTTACATATGGTAAGTATTTAAATCGTATAAGTTTTAAAGTCGAGAGATTAGACCTCGATATTTATCGATCGTTTTCTAAGTGGTTTACCGAAGTTATAACCAAGTATACCTCTTAGGGGTACTTTCGTACTTAACCTAGATTCGAACATTTTTTTAAAATCGGAAAACGATCCATTTGATATGCGGTCTTCTCCCACACCTTCCTTTTTATCTCTATTATTTAGTTATCACGATTCGCCACTGATTAAACAAAATTAAAGGGAATCAATTTCAATTACGAACTTTTGATTACGGTTCCGAACCACTTTTACGAATTTAATCATAACTCCTAAACCGTAAGTCCGTTTCATGCGATCTTTATATCAAAACGAGGCTCATAACATAATCTAGCTAATCATGGCAAAAGTCGAAGCTAATCAGTGAGTTATACCTTCTGTCCAATTCGTGTTCTTAATGTTAACGAAATTTCGGCATTACGACGGCTATAAATCGAATATTTCTAAATTCCAAATCTTCCAATAATCAAGGTATCCATCCCAAACAACATGTACATGATATATCACCATGAACTGAGGCCAAGCAATGCCTTTCCGTTCATCTAAACTATTTTTAACATTTATCAAAACTAAATCACAATCATGCTTATAATCATGCTAATAACACATCTTATACTAAAACCCACCAAGATCATGCAAAATCTCAAGGTAAAGTCTAGGGTTTCAAGTTGCTATACCTTCCTTGGAGTATGATCTAGCCTCACTATGCTTGGTATGATCCTTAGAGGTGCTTAAGCTTGCTAAATCAACCATGAAAAACAAGAAAAAACAAGATTAGTTCATGAAAACACTATTCACCCTCCTCTTAAATCATTTTTTTGAAAATGGAAAAAGAAGAGATTGAAGCTAGGATTTTGAGGAGATCATTTATATGAAATTTAAGTCTCACCATAAAAGTTTCAAGATCAACAAATGGTTGGAAGTTGGATTTTTGTTTTGGAATTCAAGCTTTTGCCGAATGGTGTTCTTGGAGGGGGGAGAGAGTATTTTGCTTGGTTGATTTTTGCAATAATGCATAAAGTGGTGTTTACTTGGATAATATCTCCTTAAAGTGGTGTTAGTGGATTGTGATGTATAGAATGATGTATTTGTGAGGACAAGTGTTGAAGATTGGATGGTTTAAGGCTTAACCAAGTGGTTTGTTTTCTAAGTACTTAGTTGATTCACTAAGTATTGGTTACTTAAGTAACTATATGGTTTCTAGATATTTGTCACTTGCACACATGCATGCATCTTGCCTCCTCTGCTTGATTCCTTGTCCGTTTATTGCTTAATTCGTTGATCGTTCGAGGGAATAACTCATTCGTTTCTAGTTAGGGTTTTACCGAAAACCTTCTTAATATTTATAATACTATTCCTCATCTTTCTTAATACTTCTCGAATTTAAAATCCTTAAATTCCTTTTATAATTCCTTATGTCTTGCAGTGTCCAGGGAATTCTCGGAGAAAATAAAAGTGCTCTTTTTCTGAATCCGACAGCTTTTACATACACTTATTTTCTTCCGGGATCACTAATACGAACTCAGAAATCCGTTCCGAATACCGGGTATAACATTATTATAATAATATTCCAAATTCCACCAAAATCACTATTCATCACTTATTTTTATTTAATTCTAATAATTAGGAAAATGAACCTGGTTCACTCTCGAGTGCTTCTTAACCTTTTTACGGAACCGCTGGACTTATAATAGATATTGATTTGGATGACATAAGAATAATCTTACTTGAAGTAATATACTTATATTCTTAGGAGATAGATCATTCTTATCTATGCCGTCAACCAAAAGTATTCTGCATGACATATAAATAATTGAATTCAAATCCATTCCATTCATTTAATAGATCTTCGTTACATCGCAGTCATAACCACTATTCATTCCCACATTATTACATAATAAAAAGTTTTAAATTTTACCAAAAATCTGGGTTCTTACAGTCTCCCCTCCTTAAAAGGATTCCGTCCCGGAATCAGCTTGAAAACAAATGGGGGTACTTTTCCATCATTGCACTTTCTAGCTCCCAGGTTGATTCTTCTATGTTGTGATTCTGCCATAAAACTCTGACAAGCTTGATGACCTTGTTTCGGAGCACTTGATCTTTTCTGTCCATGATTTCCACAGGTTGCTCTACGTAGGTCAAGTTTGGTTGCATGTCCACGTGCTCATATTCCACTATGTGCTTGGCATCTGGGTTATATTTCCTTAGCATTGAGACATGGAACACATTGTGCACTTGCTGCAGGTTTGGGGGTAATGCCAGTTCATAAGCTAGCTCCCCAATACGTCTTAAGATCTCAAATGGCCCAATATATCTAGGGCTGAGCTTCCCTTTCTTTCCAAACCTCATTAAACCCTTCCAAGGAGACACCTTCAAGAACACTAGGTCTCCCACCTCATATTCTTTTCCTTTCCGAGCTAAGTCGGCATATTTCTTTTGTCGGTCTTGGGCTGCTACCAACCGTCCTCTGATTAGATCCACTGCATCTTTAGTCCGTTGGACCATCTCAGGCCCGAGCATCTTTCGCTCTCCAACTTCATCCCAATATAAGGGAGATCGGCATTTCCTTCCATAAAGGGCCTCGTAAGGCGGCATCCCTATGCTTGAATGAAAGCTATTGTTGTAGGAGAACTCAATCAATGGCAAATGATCATCCCAATTTCCTTTAAAGTCTATAGCACAGACTCTCAACATATCTTCTAGTGTCTGGATGGTCCTTTCACTTTGCCCGTCTGTCTGGGGATGGTAAGCTGTACTCATGTTTAGCCTGGTTCCCACACATTCCTGAAAGCTCCTCCAAAACCTGGAGTTAAATCTGGGATCTCTGTCAGATACTATGGCGACTGGGACTCCATGTCGCGCCACTATTTCTTTGAGGTAGAGGTCTACAAGCCTATCAACCGTGTACCTTTCGTTGATCGGTAGGAAGTGAGCTGACTTTGTTAGTCGGTCTATAATCACCCATATGGCATCATGATTCGCTTTGGTCCTTGGCAAACCTACTACGAAGTCCATAGCTATGTGTTCCCATTTCCATTCGGGAATCTCCAAGGGGTGTAGAAGTCCACTAGGCCTCTGGTGCTCTGCTTTCACTTTCTGGCAAGTCAAGCATTTGCTTACCCATTCTACCACGTCCTTTTTCATGTTGGGCCACCAGTAGTACTCTTTCAAATCTCTATACATTTTGGTGCTACCGGGGTGCACTGAGTATCCTGAGTTGTGTGCCTCATATAGAATTTCTTCCTTGAGTTCCTGATTGTTTGGGACCCATATCCTCCACATATATCTCATGATTCCTCCCTTATCTTTTTCACACTTTATTTCTTCCCCAGTCATTAACTCCTCTGTCGAGTTCTTTTCTGCTTCCATCATTTGTTCTTGGCCTAACCTAATCTTTTCCAACAGTAGAGGCTGGATCCGAATTTCCATCAACTTTTCTTGACCTTCTTCAGGTATCTTAATCTCAATTTCCAGCCTCTCGAAGTCTTTTATCAACTCTTCCTCTGTAGTTATCATTTTGAGCTTCTCTTTCCTACTAAGGGCGTCAGCCACCACATTGGCTTTGCCCGGGTGGTAACGAATCTCACAGTCGTAATCCTTGATTAGCTCTAGCCATCTTCTCTGGCGCATGTTAAGCTCTTTCTGCGTAAAGATGTACTTGAGGCTCTTATGGTCAGTGTAAATCTCACACTTCTCTCCATACAAGTAGTGCCTCCAAATTTTTAAGGCAAAAACAATTGCTGCTAATTCCAGATCATGGGTGGGGTATCGGATCTCATAATCCTTCAATTGTCTTGACGCATATGCTATTACCTTGCCGTGCTGCATAAGCACGCATCCCAATCATTTATGTGAAGCATCACTGTAAATCACGAAATCTCCTTTTCCATCAGGCAACGCCAATACTGGGGTCGTTACCAACCTCTTCTTCAGCTCTTGAAAACTCTTCTCGCATTTTTCAGTCCATTCAAATTTCTCAGTTTTCCGGGTAAGTCGAGTTAACGGGGCTGCAATCTTTGCAAAATCTTGAACAAATCGTCTGTAATATCCTGCTAACCCTATGAAACTCCTTACCTCTGTTGGAGTGGTTGGTCGCTCCCAATTTGAAACTGCCTCTATCTTGGAGGGGTCAACTAGCACTCCTTCTTTGTTGATTACGTGCCCTAAAAATTGTACTTCATTTTTCCAGAACTCACACTTTGAGAATTTGGCATATAATTGCTCTTTCCGGAGCGTCTCTAAGGTTATCCTCAAATGTTCAGCGTGTTCTTCCTCTGTCTTTGAGTAGATCAAAATATCATCAATAAAGACTATAACAAACTGGTCCAAATATTCCTTGAACACTCTATTCATTAAATCCATGAAAGCTGCTGGGGCGTTGGTCAATCCGAATGACATCACCAAGAACTCATAATGTCCATACCTAGTACGGAATGCAGTCTTTGGAATATCTTCAGGTTTAATCTTCAGCTGGTGATATCCGGTTCTCAAGTCAATCTTGGAGAAATACACAGCTCCTCTTAGCTGGTCAAACAAATCATCAATTCTGGGCAACGGGTACTTATTCTTTATGGTTAGCTTGTTCAACTCCCGATAGTCGATGCATAACCTCATACTCCCGTCCTTTTTCTTGACGAACAATACTGGTGCGCCCCAAGGCGACACACTGGGTCTTATCATACCCTTATCCAACAATTCCTGTAATTGCTTCGCTAGCTCTTTCATTTCCACTGGTGCTAATCGGTATGGGGCCTTTGAAACTGGCGCCGTCCCCGGGGCTATCTCGATAGCAAACTCAATCACTCTGTCTGGTGGTAATCCAGGAAGATCTTCAGGAAACACATCTTCAAATTCGTTAACCACCGGAATGTCTTGTATCCTGGGCGCCTCTTTCTGGGTGTCGATAACGTAAGCTAAATAAGCTTCGTTTCCTTTTCGTAGCAGTCTCTTGGTCTGCGCCATGGTTAGAATGGTTTGGGTTTGTCGTAACCCCTTAAACACTATTTCCTTATTTCCTGGGGTTTTCAACTTAACCTTTTTCCCTTTACAATCTATTTGCGCATTATTACGAGACAACCAGTCCATTCCCAAAATAACATCGAATTCCCCTAGCTTAAAAGGGATCAAATCAACACAGAAGGATCGTCCTCCTATTTCTATTTTGCAATCGGAGTGAATCTGATTAACTGGAACGACTTCCTGATTAGCTATCTCTACTTGCAAAGACTCCCTTAGTGGTTGAGTTTTAAGTTTCAATTTATGTGCAAAATCTCTAGATATAAAAGACTTAGTTGCCCCAGAATCAAATAAAACATTTGCACTGACTGAATTGAGGGAAAAGGTACCTGCTATCACATCCGTGTTCCTCACGACATCTTGCACTGTCATGTTAAAAGTTCTAGCAGTTGGTGGCCTGTTGGAGGCAGCTCTGCTTGCCCCTGAGGCTGCTGGTTTGTTCATTGGGCAATCCCTCCTCATGTGACCTGGACGACCACACTGAAAACAAGTAGTGCCTTTGCTGGCAGTAGGAGCAATCGTGGTACACTGGTGGGCATAGTGGCCTGCTCGCCCACACTTATAACAGACCGTCTGTTTCTGAGTACACACCCCGGAATGTCTCTTCCCACAAGTGGCACATACTGGTAGTGGAGGTCTGGGATGATGGGAACGGGACACTCCAGCTTGTTGGCCGCCCTGGCTTACAGTTGCACTCCCAGATGGTTTAAACCCAACACTCCTCCCAGGTAGGGAAACTGCTCCTCGGTTGAACCTATTCGGGGGCCTTCCCCCTGCGGAACCTCCGCCCATGCTGGCATGCTTTCTCTTTAATCCCCCTTTCTCTTTCTCTCTTTGCATCTGATCGCTCCCTGCTTCCACAATGGTTGCCTTTTGCACCAAGGTGACATAATCAGTAATCTCTAAAACGGCCACTCTGTTCTGAATCCACTGCTTCAGCCCTTGCTGAAACCTGTTAGCTTTCTTTTCTTCAGTGTCCACAAACTCTGGTACAAATTGTGATAACTCAGTAAACTTGGCTTCATAATCAGCCACTGTCATATTGTTCTGCTTCAGTTCCAAAAACTTAAGTTCCATCTGGGTTTTCATAAACTTTGGGAAATACTTCTCTAGAAACAATTGTTTAAACCTATCCCAGGTTACAATAGCATCGGTTTCCATATTCTTCTTAGCTTCCCACCAATAGTTGGCCTCTCCTTTTAGCAAGTAGGTAGCAAAGACAGTCTTTTGGGCTTCCCCAATACTCAGAATCTCGAAAGATTTCTCCATTTCCTTGACCCAGGCCCTTGCCTCTACGGGGTCAGCCGATCCGTGAAACTCTGGGGGTTTGAGGGACTTGAAGGCCCTAAAGGAATTGGCCACAATGGTGTTGTTTCCTTGGGGTGGTTGGGGGTATTGGTTCAAATTCTGCCTGAGCAGATCCATAAATTGTCCCATGGGGTTTCCGCCCTGGTTCTCCCCCTGATGTTCGACTTCAGTTTCCCCTTCTTCTATTTCCTCTTCAAACTCTGCAGTATAGAAAGTTTCATCCCCCATCCCATAATGGGAATCCTCCTGCTCATTATAGTCCTGATCCTGTTCTTCATTATACTCAAAATTTTCCTCATGTTGATTGTGACTTTCTTGGTCAGTAGATTCGTGAGGGTTAGCCCTAGTACCCATTCTTCTCGGAGGCATTTTACTGAAAATTTGGACAATATACATTAGGTTTATTTACCTATTTCAGAGGGTTTTCCTCACAATATCGATGCATAAATGGATTTAGGATCCCACAGTTCTATATATCATGGCAGTTTTAGCCGAAAGCAGTACGGACAGATATAATATAATAAACTAATGATCGCGTCATAAGAAAACTGAAATGACTGAAAAGGGAAATAAATATATACCAAGTACCAAACGGTACAACATCCGACATACAACAACAGTTTTAAAAGAAATACAACCATCCGAATAACAACTAGTCAAAAGTGAAATAAGCTGTCTATCTGTCTAGTCTGCAACAGGGATCTACAAGCTGAAACTATCCCTACAAAAAATCGGCACTACTATGACCGTACAAGACTAGACAACTAGACCAATACATCACTATCCCTGCAGTCAGCCACGACGGCGGGTCAAATCTAGAACCCTCCTCATAGCAAGGCGGAAAATCTCCTCTGCATCAGCCCTGGATACCATGCCATGCCCATCACTGGGTAACTGTCGCACCCTCACACGGGCCCTCAGCTCTATGCCGGTCACCTGCCTATACATATCTCTAGCTCTGGCACGCCTGCCACCCAGGTGCCTCAACCGGGCCTCTCTCTCTGCGGCTAGCTCTCTGCGGGACTCTGCCAGCCTGGCCTCAGCCACGGCTACCTCAGAAGTAAGTCTGCCTACGACATAGTGGTGAAAACATGCTGGGACGTCCCCTGTCGGACCATGGGGTGGAGGGGCTGGATCTGCCGGAAGGGCAGCCTCTGCCTGCTGTGGCTCTGGGGTCAATGCCTCAAACTCATCTGACAATGGACTCATAGGTAGTGGTGGCGGGGTAGGGGCTCTCTCATCAGAGAGGGGTGGCACATGAAGTCCGGAACTCCCTACAACATCAGCCACGGGCTCATCAACATCTCCCTCGGCACCCTCATCTACATCCTGGCCTAAAACAGCAGCCATCACCTGCTCCGTGGTCATATCAGTATCCTCCTCCAAAGTCCTAATCTGAGTCACAACCCAAAAGTCCTCCCCAATCTCTCTACCCTCAGGTACAAGCTGGTCCTCCTCAGGGTCCTCATCATCAACATCCTCAGCAACTAACTCAGCATCCCCTACGGCCTGGACCTCCTCCTCTGACTCAACAACATCAGTATCAGCATCAACCTGGACCTCCTCAGGGTCCTCCTCCTCTGACTCCATGACATCAGTATCAGCATCCACCTGGACCTCAGGGTCCTCCTCCTCTGACTCAACAACATCAGTATCAGCATCTGAATCTACCATCGCCGAGCCCTCGGCGGCCTGGATCGCATCATCGTGCTGTCTCTCATACTCCTCTGGATCCGACATGTCGCTCGCTTACACAATGACGAATTATATTACTATCATGATACTTAAAAGTTCCCATAAGGGTTTTAAGTGAACTTGGCAAGAGTTCTTATTATCTTAGTGAATTTATTATTGTATAGCGTCGCATCATCTCTTGGGATTTATAACTCTCTCTCTGATACCATTTCTGTAACACCCCCAGATCCGGGGTCCGGGATCGGGTCGTTACGGTCTTATTTTCCATGATTAATACTTTACTTGAGTCCACAATAAATAAATCACCTGCTGTGACCCCACAATAATAACCACTCACACACACACAGTTATAGTCCCAGAGATGAAATTGAAATAAGTCTTGCCTTACTGGTTTACGAATAAAAGTTATTACAAGCCAAAAGGATAACATCATAAGTTTAAAAGTTTAGCCGTTGATTAATCATTATTGATACATATAAGTAAACTGGAAATCAAGGCTGCTGAGCTATGCTACCTCAGCAATGGCAGCGATGATATCAACGGGTAGCCCTGCGGGGAGGGTAACCTGCTTGCGCCGAGTGCGCCTGACGCGGGCCATGTGACCTAGCTGTTGTTGTGACATAATAAATAAGCAAGGGTGAGCAACAGCCCACCAACAATATATAACTGTGCAGTAATATATAAGACAGTTCAAAGATATGTTTGAAATCATATGCCATGCATTAGAGAAAATATTGCCAGTTTAATATAAAGGATGAAGTTACAAGGTAACTCAATAAATGTATATTTTGTGGAAGCATATGCTATGCCAAAATAAGCAAGATAGCATCATTTTCATAAACATAGGAACTTGTAGAATGATATTGCAATTCCAGTTTGAAATACTTTTCAAATCTGCCAACTATGATGATGTTGCAGAAAATTTCTAACATTGAGTGATGAACTAATACGGGAGCATTGCCGCGCCAGATGCCCTGACGTTTACGGGGATCAGCCGTATGTCATGCATCTCATCAGTCGTTCTCTACATGTAGAAGGTAGCTCCGACGGATTTACTTGTTTACCGCCCTCTGGAACTCCTAAGCCAACGGTTGGGCTATTGCTGGACCGGCGCCACTCGGCCACTTACGCGTCTCCTAGTTCATTCCATACCCATAACTTTGAAACATAAAGTTTGTCCCCCTTTCCCCAAGTATAATACTTGTTGATAAGACTCCACCAGGTAGTCATATCTAAATGGAAAGGAAAATTTACCAATATTTCCCAAGCTACTGCTTGTTAATGGATAATGACTTGTTCCAACATTCTTTCCCCTCGAATAATGAGTGGGTACACGTAATGCCAGGAATGATAGCAACCAAGTTGCAAGTGAACGAATAATTTATGACCGGGCAGTCACAAGATAAATAACATTCCTCAAGTAAGGTTCCCTTATAATAGAATCAAAGGGAGAATGAAATCACTGAGAACCTTCCTTGATAATATAATAATATTAATAAGACTCTGCAATAATTTATATAATGTTCGGAGGTCGATGATACTATGTGAATGACACCAAGTATCTTTGAAACGAGTTAGAAGAATTAAATAAATATTCCAAGAATATTTCTTGAGTCACGGGTATTGGAAAGGTGTTGCTCGGAATAATCTTTGAATAACTGTTCAGAATAATATTCATTGGACGAATAATGAATATTCCTATTAAGAATAATAGTATTTTATTGATGAAATAATCGCCAAATGGATATTTGAAATAATATTCATTGAATAAATAATGAATATTCAACTTAAGAATGATGCTTATTGATGAAGTAATTATCGATTGAATACTTGAGACCATATTCATTGAATAAATAATGAATATTCGACTTAATAATAATTATCGAAGAAATGAATATTGAATGAATATTTAAAATCATGTTCAATAATAGAATTGACTTTAACTGAATGTCGAAGATAATATTTATCGAATAACTGAAGTTCGAATCAATGCTCAACTAATATTTATAAAATAAATAGAGATCGAATGAATATTCGAACTAATATTCATTTAAATAAATAAGACTCGAATGAATATTAAAATAATATTCATTAATTAAATAAACTCGAATGAATATTCAAAATAACATTTATCGAGTAAATAAGAATGAATAACTTAATTGAGAGTTCGAAATAATATTCGAATATTTAATCGACTTTAGATGAATATTAATCATATAATATTCCTCGAATAAATAAGCATCTGATGAACAATCCGAATAATATTTATTAAATAATCTCAAGGAATATCCCAACAATATTTGCCGGATAACAAATGGAAAATATTTACTTAAATATTTCCTCTGAAAATAATATCAATATATCAAGGAATATCGACTCCCGGTCTATGATCAAAGAATGAGATTCACTGCCCTTCGATTAAGGGTCTAAATAATTTCAGGCTTATAACTGATATATAACTATCTAGCTTATAAGCCAACAATAATTCAGGGAACAAGCATTTCAAAATAATTCGAGAATAGGCATGCATGCTATGGCATATGTATACTGAAAACACATACATATATATATTCACAACAACAGCCTTTAAAAAGAAAGGTTCGAAAACTTGCCTGGAAATCGAGTACGAGTAGGGGTAGTAGTAGCGTGTCCCGGGTCAGCCTGATGATCTATAATTAGCCAAGGCATTCGGGATTAATCAATTAACTCCTTTCAAAGGTTAAGTATAAACTTAACTTAAATCGAAACACGTTTTCAAGTCGTTTCGTTATACCCCTCTAATTCACTCTTACTATTGCTTTTATTACCCGATACTTGTTCGTTACTAAAGCATGACATTACACTTACATATGGTAAGTATTTAAATCGTATAAGTTTTAAAGTCGAAAGATTAGACCTCGATATTTATCGATCGTTTTCTAAGTGGTTTACCGAAGTTATAACCAAGTATACCTCTTAGGGGTACTTTCGTACTTAACCTAGATTCGAACATTTTTATAAAATCGGAAAACGATCCATTTGACATGAGGTCTTCTCCTACACCTTCCTTTTTATCTCTATTATTTAATTATCATGATTCGCCACTGATTAAACAAAATTAAAGGGAATCAATTTCAATTACGAACTTTTGATTACGGTTCCGAACCACTTTTACGAATTTAATCATAACTCCTAAACCGTAAGTCCGTTTCATGCGATCTTTATATCAAAACGAGGCTCATAACATAATCTAGCTAATCATGGCAAAAGTCGAAGCTAATCAGTGAGTTATACCTTCTGTCCAATTCGTGTTCTTAATGTTAACGAAATTTCGGTATTACGACGGCTATAAATCGAATATTTCTAAATTCCAAATCTTCCAATAATCAAGGTATCCATCCCAAACAACATGTACATGATATATCACCATGAACTGAGGCCAAGCAATGCCTTTCCGTTCATCTAAACTATTTTTAACATTTATCAAAACTAAATCACAATCATGCTTATAATCATGCTAATAACACATCTTATACTAAAACCCACCAAGATCATGCAAAATCTCAAGGTAAAGTCTAGGGTTTCAAGTTGCTATACCTTCCTTGGAGTATGATCTAGCCTCACTATGCTTGGTATGATCCTTAGAGGTGCATAAGCTTGCTAAATCAACCATGAAAAACAAGAAAAAACAAGATTAGTTCATGAAAACACTATTCACCCTCCTCTTAAATCATTTTTTTGAAAATGGAAAAAGAAGAGATTGAAGCTAGGATTTTGAGGAGATCATTTATATGAAATGTAAGTCTCACCATAAAAGTTTCAAGATCAACAAATGGTTGGAAGTTGGATTTTTGTTTTGGAATTCAAGCTTTTGCCGAATGGTGTTCTTGGAGGGGGGAGAGAGTATTTTGCTTGGTTGATTTTTGCAATAATGCATAAAGTGGTGTTTACTTGGATAATATCTCCTTAAAGTGGTGTTAGTGGAGTGTGATGTATAGAATGATGTATTTGTGAGGACAAGTGTTGAAGATTGGATGGTTTAAGGCTTAACCAAGTGGTTTGTTTTCTAAGTACTTAGTTGATTCACTAAGTATTGGTTACTTAAGTAACTATATGGTTTCTAGATATTTGTCACTTGCACACATGCATGCATCTTGCCTCCTCTGCTTGATTCCTTGTCCATTTATTGCTTAATTCGTTGATCGTTCGAGGGAATAACTCATTCGTTTCTAGTTAGGGTTTTACCGAAAACCTTCTTAATATTTATAATACTATTCCTCATCTTTCTTAATACTTCTCGAATTTAAAATCCTTAAATTCCTTTTATAATTCCTTATGTCTTGCAGTGTCCAGGGAATTCTCGGAGAAAATAAAAGTGCTCTTTTTCTGAATCCGACAGCTTTTACATACACTTATTTTCTTCCGGGATCACTAATACGAACTCAGAAATCCGTTCCGAATACCGGGTATAACATTATTATAATAATATTCCAAATTCCACCAAAATCACTATTCATCACTTATTTTTTATTTAATTCTAATAATTAGGAAAATGAACCTGGTTCACTCTCGAGTGCTTCTTAACCTTTTTACGGAACCGCTGGACTTATAATAGATATTGATTTGGATGACATAAGAATAATCTTACTTGAAGTAATATACTTATATTCTTAGGAGATAGATCATTCTTATCTATGCCGTCAGCCAAAAGTATTCTGCATGACATATAAATAATTGAATTCAAATCCATTCCATTCATTTAATAGATCTTCGTTACATCGCAGTCATAACCACTATTCATTCCCACATTATTACATAATAAAAAGTTTTAAATTTTACCAAAAATCTGGGTTCTTACAAGTGATGTGTCAGATAGATATCCTACGGTTGGATTGAGGTTTCAGAGAAGTTGTTTATGAATGGACACTATCTTCGGTTTGGCAGAATAAGTGTTGATGATGAAAGAGTTAAGGAATCCCAGTAGTGGCCTTAGCTGATTCCGTGGACGGAATCCTTTTAAGGAGGGTAGACTGTAATAACCCGGATTTTCGGAAAATGATTTTATTATTATTTTAAGAATATTAATGATTTTCCTAAAATGAGGAGGAAATTTTTTATTTTATTTTATTGTTCATTATTCCAGTTCAAGGAATTTCAAAAGTGGATTATTTAATTATTTTCCGGTTCAGTGTAATCGGGTTTTCTTAAAAATTATATTGACTGAGTAGATATCTCGAGTCAATAGTTTATTTGGGCCAAGGGTTTAATTTTCAAAGTGTGAAATTATTCAGTAGAAATTTTATTTTAAATTATTGAATAATTTGGAGGTTTTAAAATCCTTAGAAAATGATTATTTTAATTATTTGAGGATTTGCAGAAATTACTCGATTAATTTATAAATATCAAGAATTCGAGGTTTTACTAAAATATTAGTGTTTGTAGTATTTTTATAAAGTCCGGTAAATTGTGATTTATGAATCACAATTATTATTTTTATGATTTGATTTTATAAATTATCAATATTTGTAAAATGCATATCAAATCAGAAAAATTATATTTAATTCTAATTCTTTCTCCGTAAATCTTTAAAAATATTCTAGTATTTAATTTTTCTAGAATTATTATTATTTTTACGGATCAAGATTTCTTCTATCTTTATCTTGATAAATTGTTTACTTTTAAGTAAAATGGTTTGACTGGAAATATATGTGATATGGAGAGAGTGATATACTATAAAGAGTAAAGTGATATGGGAAGGAATGGTATCAGTTGTTATTTATGGTTATTTTAAGGATATTATGGCATCAGTTGTTATCTAAAGTTATTTTATAATATTGCATTTATGTGTAAATTAGGGATATTTGAGTTCTAAACTGTTTCAGACGTTATTAATAAATATTTTGTTATGTAAGGTGACAAGGGCTGATATTTACAGATTTTCTTAAAAGGGATTTACATGTAAAGTATTTTAGTTGGTGTATTTTAAAGGTATTGATATATGAATGGAAAAGTGGAAGGGGTTATCTTGAAATGTATATTTTCGAAAACCCGGACAAAACTTTTTTTTTTTTAGAAAGAATTTCGCAATAATTAACCTAATGGCAACATCACCAACAAACTTATGTTTATTTAATTAGTAGATACCTCTTGAAGCATCTACTGATTAAATAAACCTTATTCGTCTAATTAAATTTATTTAACTAGATGAATATTATTTTTAAAACGTTTTCTTACAATTGCTTTGTTCCGGAATAATAATAAAAATATTTCGATGGTTATAAATGAGACATTTTTGGTTAAAAATGTCTGGAATGATATTGATAAATGGTATTTTTATGGTTATTTAATTCAATGAATATTAATTATAATATTCATTTAAAAGGGATTATTGAATAGTTATTCTTTAGATATTCTAAGTGTTCTAAGGGTGATTAAATATTGTTAAAAAGTTGTTTAAGGAATTTCATAGTGAAATGAATGTATGTCTTGAATTGATATACCTGTATAAATGTTTTCAAATGATTATAATACGGATATGAAAATGGAAAGGTGAAATGTGAAATAGAAATGGAAATGAAAATGATATATGTGAATGGAAATGTGAATGGAAATGAGAATGGAAATAGAAACGGAAAAATGGAATAATGATTTGACAAAAAGGGGGATTGCAACAGTAAGCGTAAGAGGCTGTGTGTGGCACAGTCCAACACTAAATATTTTATTTCGGCACGAAGATGCCAAGGGAGGATGTAGCAGGTAGCCTTCCTCCAGGGTTGATGACTGATGTGGTATGTTTTTGTGTTCGTTCGCAGGGAGGCAGGTTTTATCAATTTTAATTCAATTGTTTCCGGGACAAAAACGATAGTTATGAAAATATTTACTAACTAATTATTTATATAAATTTAACTAATTAATTAAAAGATAAACAATGAATTTTAAATCTAGGGCAATTAGGTCCACCATGTTTACATAATATCTGGCTTTTAAGCTAAAGCGATCAAAATGGTCATGCAATTACGGTTTGTTAATCTCTCTCAAGTATCAACACTTCCGAAACATGCTTACACATATAATCACTTTTAGTAATTTAATTAATCGGGAATTAGAGCATGTGTTAAACTCGCTCAAGCATTAACGCTCTCGGAAATCCAATTTTGCTCTCGCACTAAAATTCAATTCCGCTAATCGTATGTGTGCCTCTAGTGAGTAAAATCTCTCGATCTATTACCCCTATTCGCATATAATTAATCTGTGATATTGGCCACTAACACAAATTAAATATCAAAACATAATCGATTATAATTTACAATAATCAATCAAACCACTATGAAAATCATACCAGAATTATCATGCAAACATGGCTTCCCTTTATGCCCTAGAACAAACTACTCACTAATATACAAATTAAGAACAACTAAAATTATATAACAATCCATCTAAAATATATATTTAATAAACAAGGTAAAGTAGAATATACCTTACAAAGAGAAAGTGTACATAAAAGAGAAGAAAACCAAGCCCCTAAAATCTTGCGGTAACCGAATGAACAAAAGATGTAGAATGAAAAGATATAAAGTATGGAGTGTGCTTGTCTACTTTTTTTGTCTAAGTTATAGTACGTGTATCCTCCCTTGAATGAACAAATGAAAAGTCCTTTTATAGGACTTTTGTTTTTGTATGAAAACAATGATGAAGTATCATGCTGGTTTTTATTTTTCCAAGATGCTGTTTTGCTTTTCAAACTTTGCTGCACCGCTTTTTTCCAGAATTTCTGCTTCGAAATTCAAGTCTGCTGCATGAGACTTTTGAAATAATGGCTGGCTTTGGGGTGTGTTTGAAATATTCCAATTTGCTCCAAGCTCCTAATTCTTTTTCCTTCTTCTTTTATTTCTTCTTTGCACTTTATTTCTTTATTTTGTTATTTCTTCATTTTTCCGAATTTCTTCCAATTTTAGCTCCAAAATAGCTCTTTAAGCCCAAATTCTTCCAAATTTAGAAATTCTTGTCTCCTGAAATAAAACATTAAAATTAATTAAATAAATATCCAAATTAATGCAAAATGCAATTAAATATGAGAATAAAATTATCTAAAATATATATAAAAATACATCTTATCAAATATCCCCACACTAAGCATTTGCACGTCCTCGGGCAAATAAGTGAAATAAAAACTAAATCCTAACTAATATCATTTTCGTAGATGACACGATTGCACTGAGCACGTGCAACAAGCCGTTAAACCCCTAGGCAGCCCTAGTAGGACGAGTGTTGTCTCGTGAGGGTTTATAGTGAATATACCCACAAAATTCATCTAGCTCATGCAAAAGACCACACATCAACACAACACCACACACACCTGTCCTCTCATGTCATATCGGCTTAAGAATCAAAATTAAAATGCAATGCCTTGGTGTCTAAAGTGCAAGTATCCACATAGCGTACTCAAAGAAGATGCATAAGATCATAGAAATTCATGTCAAATGTAAGAATAAGCTGGTAAACATGCTAAGCACACAAGAGCACATCTTTAAGACACAACCTGGGATATCCTATGCAAAAGTAACAACTCACCGTTCACTCACAAAAATATTCACTCAAAACAAAGGGTAAGTGTATCACTCAACTCCAACAATATCATAAACATGCTTCGTCCTTGGTATCAATCTAACCTTTAACGCAACATACATCATCGATGACAATCAAAAGGTCTTTGTTAAGGTTGTAACGGGGCTAGGGACAAGGTATGTCAAGAAAGGCAAAGAAGGTTAAGTTAAAAGCTAGTACCTGACATTGAAGTTCAATCAACTCCCATACTTATTAAAACCCATAAATACTTCCCCACAATTGAACTTTTATTATAGTCCAATACACACCTTGCCTAGTCGAATCTAAGTAGGATCACAAAAGATAAGCATGCTCTCGTATTTATTTATATATTTTTTTTTTCTTTAGCTCCCTTAAGAACAATATCGTGCTTGAGGGGTTTTTATATTATTTAGCTCTCTTGAAAAAAAAAAGATATAAAAACCCCTAGTGGAAGAACAATGATCCAAAAGATATGATTTCAAACTTCGACTAACAAGCTAACAATCAAACCCCAAATATATTCCTCAAAAATTATGATCATCAATAATAACCCCCCTTTTTGCACACCTTATCACTCCCTTAAGCACAATATTAGCCTTTGACAATTGGGTTCAAAATTAATGTAAGGCCAATACAATAAAAAGGATATATGGCAAGTACATGGTGTGTCACCGAAAGAACAAGATTAGGCTCAAAGGGTTAACTAATGGATCATGTATAAACGATTTGGATATACAGGGAATATGAGGGTTATCCTAATTGCCTTTATCATCTTATCATCAATTAATGTCATGCATCTCAAGCAAGACCTCAAGCAAGTGCTAGCAATGCAAACAACAAGTGGACACTCAAGCAAACGAATAATCATGCAAACGATATGCATATAGGCTCAAAACTCACTTGGTGTGACAAAGCATAATCAATCCCAAATAACAGTCTCTCTAACGCACCTACTTGTACTCAAAGCATGTAGACCAAATTACCTTGCACATATTCATGGCATTCTAATCATTTAGCACATTCAATAAGTCTACTAGTTTCTACTTGCTAGCGTACGTGTGTGCACAAGAACATCACATATCACTTCTCAATCAAAAGCATCCATAAACACAAGATTCCTAAGCATGCATGGGTGCATTTACACAAGTAATCTTCACATGGCTAGAATTATTTTTGGTATTTTTCAAATTTTTTAATTTTGTTTTTGGATTTTTCAATTTTATGTATTTACACTAAAAACCCTAATGAGAACATCCCCACACTTATCTCATGCATTGTCCTCAATGTATGCAAATAAAAATGAGTTATGAAAAAGTGAACGAAAACTCCCCTGAAAATAAGCAAGATAATTGTTCCTCTAGACTGAACATATCTTCAAGTTTTTCTTGCTTAATTCTTTCCACATAGCACGAAGGCTCCCCTTAGCTTTTCCTTCCCCAAAATAAATTTAAATCTGTGTCAGAAACCTTTTCCTTGCCTTTATTACGCCTTTTAGCTTCTTGCTCATCCACCTTCTCCCCCTCAACTGGGTTATCCTCCAGAATAGTTGGATGTGGAGTTGGGAAATTAGACGAAGCTGTCTTCATCAAGGAATTAATTGCATGACTAAACTGGGCTGCCATGGAACTTAATTGAGCCTGGAATGCATCATTTTGAATAAGTTGCAATTTTTTTATTTCTGCAATGGACTCACGGATATGTGGCAAATCATTCTCCAGTGTTTGGACCCGTGCAAGGAGTCTGTTGTATCCCGCTCTGGTTATAGGTGCATGTGGTTGAGTATGTTGCCCACTCTCATGTCTTGCTCGTGTTTCTCTCAACTCTTGTCCAAAACTTCCACCGAGATGCGTATCTGCAAATGAAATCATCCTAGCCCCTTTGTCGGATGGTGTAATGAAAGTTCGGGAGCTTCCATCCTCTCGTGAAGCAAGTGGCCGACCACTAGTAAAGAGTGGTAAATCTGGAAAAAGATCCAGGGATTTTCTCTCTGGGAGGTTAAACTTGAATGGATTAAATGGCACAAGACCCAAGTTTCCCTCGAATGTCTCGGGTTCGCTAGGTTTACTCCGTTTAGCATGAGGTAGAGCGGCTGATGTAGCAAACTCCATATGTGGTGCTGTTCTTACTGATCTTGGTAACAACGGAAGTGAGACAGTCTTTAGATATTCTGTTAGGATTGTAGGCACATCCGTAAAGCTCTTATTGCTTATGTAATTAATTACATTCTCCTTCATGGAAGAACATTCCACATCTCTACCATTGTCCAAGCGTATCATGTCTGCATCACTCAAAAAATCATTTAATATTAGCTGCAGAAATCTTGGATATAGACATTTGACCTTTTGAGTTTGGACATCCCTTGTTCCTAGTTGCTTCATCTTCAAAATGATTTGACCAAGCACTATCTTACCAAAATTAATCCTCAAATTATTGGCGACCGCATACCCTATTGTTTGAATAAATTCAGATATTCGATCTAGATTTGTTCTTTCTGAGGAAAAAACATGGTTAAGAATGTGGAAGAAGAAATTCCAGTACTGGGTTAGATATGTTCTAGAGAGATTACCAGTATTGAAATTGCCATCTTGGTACCTTATAAGACAAAAGAACCTTTTAATCTGGTTAGGTGTAGGATCAGAAACGAGATTTTCCATAGGAAAATGAAGAATTCGATTAACATCTCGTTCAGTGACCCTAATCGACCTACCAAACAGTTGATAGGTGATTGCACACCCGTCCTTTCCAGAAGTGTTAACCGCACTACAATATAATTCACGCAAGGTATCATGGTTAAGCGGCACTGGTGTAACTAAAGCATAGCGAATTATTGAATGCTCATTCAGAAATTGTGCCCAAGCTCGAAACTGCTCATCCCGGATGGTGTTGATTTCCTGAATGGAAGTAGGATTAACTCTAGCAATCAAGAAGCTTCCCTGCATTGCCATTTTCAAGACACCTAGATTGTGAGATCTTTTCCCTGGGAGGTTGAAGTTTTCAGCAATTGTGTGTATATGCTCTGTATAGCTGAAATGATGATATTTAACACAGACAAAAACTCATTAATTTATAAGGTTTCAAATATTAGCGGGTTAGGTGATATAGTACAAGCTATCCGCTTTCTTTTCTTCTTTTAGCTCCAGCCTTACTCTTTTTTTTTCAAAGTCATCCTCGAGCCACACAATGCTCCTTCTTTTTCAACAATAAAAAATATTTGCATGGCCCTACTAAATCAGTTCAGTGGGGATGAGTTCCCGATGAACAATTATATAAAAGAGAAAAATTAAAAAAAAACAAAAAATCCTAAAAATTACAGAATAAATATAAAATAAAAATAAAATAAAAAAATGGAAAAACTCCCCTAATGCATAAGCATGAAATGTCGTGTCGAGGTCCGGGATGTCGAAGCAAGATGTGCCACTCCAAAAAGACCAAAAACCTGCTGCGCGGGACCACCATGAATAAAATCAAGAGCATCAACAGTTGTTTTAATCCTACACAAAAACTCCAAACAAGCATTAGCAAATTTTGCTACTACATCAATGAATAATAACTGATCAAGAAAATATGTAGTTTTGGAAAATTTTGTGATAAAGCAACGATAGAATTCATAGCCTTGAAAATGTCGAACTCCCTTAATATAAGGTGGAGGTTCTGGTGGTGGCTTTTCTTCACTCATGACTTCCACATGAGCCATTCGAACATCTGGGCTTTTCGCATCATTGATTAAGTAGACACTTCCATTTTCTCCCTCTCCCCGAGCTTGACACGTAAGAGCCACTTTGTATGGATCCTCAACCAGAATTGGAGAAATATCATCTTGGACAATATTTGTTATCACATCAACCGTGAAATAAGTGTTCTTGAGCAAAGAAGCCTTGTAAGTAGAGGCTAGATCGAGAGCAAATTTATCAATACATGGTAGCTTAGGCACAGGTTGTGGAAGAGAAACAACAACCATCTCTGTATTGCTTTCTTTTTTAGCCCCATCATCAGTCACATTGTTCTCGGTAGCAGCAACATCATTGATCTCGTCATCGGTGGCATGCTCTTTCTCTTTATCAATGGCCTCATTATCAACATAAATGGATAAACTATCATATTCCTGATCGCTTGTGAGATTGATAGCAGTCAGGTCCTCTTCGGATCGGATAGATGATGATGGTAAATAGTCTATCTGCCCTGTAGTAGAAGAGTTAGCCAATTGTGCAACTTGAGATTCAATCGCCAAACTTTGAGTTTCTAATTCTTTGATCGTCTCGGCTTGTTCTTCAGAACTCTTTAGCAGTTTATTCAAGATATCCCACATCTCCTTTGTCTGATCAGTTTGCATATCTACGCTGGGTTGAGAAACATGTAGATCTTCTTGTAGATGAGGATATTGATATTCTTGTTGTGGCGGCTGCTCATATGACTGATAAAATTGTTGCTCAAATTGTTGCTGATTATGATATGAAAAATTTTGAGCACCATTGTCCTGGTAGTAAAAATCTGGTTGATTCACGCATTCTTGATCAAAAGTGTTTGAATACTGATTGTACCCATATCCTTCTTCAAAAGAATTTATTTTCCCGAATTGAGTATTCCGAGAATTGTAAATATTGTAAGAGCATTCATAACCAGAGTGACCCGGGATACCACAAATATTACAGAAATTGTAAGTTTCAGGGGTCACTTGTGACATCTCATTATTACTCAACGAACATGTAAGGGGCTCTACAGTCTTCCACGAGGCAATTTCTCGAGTATGTGCCTCTACTAAGAAAGAAAGATGTGCAAAAGTATCAACTTCATCCATTGCAGACCTGTGAACTCACAACAAATCCAAGAAACGCAGTAAAACCGGTCTCAATTGGAACTAAAGTTCCAATGAGACAAAGAAAACATAGACGATCTAAAAATTTAACAAATTAAACAAAATATAAATTTTTTATTTTTATTTTTTATTTTTTTATTTTTTTATTTTTTTTTACAAATTAAACAAATTTATTTACAGAAAATTTAAAAAAATTTGGCATGATTTATTTGTAAGATTAACTAGCCAAATACAAACCAAACAATTAAACCCAAACAACAGCTTACTGCATTATCCAAAATTTCACAGAAACCAAAACAAAACAGAAAATTTCGAATTCTCTACAAACGACTTAGCATCTCATTTAGCGCAAACTCTGCCTCAATACAAAACTCGGATAATAACAGGTTAACTCGGCAATGACGGAAAAGGTAGCTACTACTTTACCAATTTCATACAACTGATGGCAGATTCGACTCGATGGCTCGGACAAAACACACATCAACAGCAACTCTGTATTCTCTATAAACAAACTCGACAACAATTAAACAAAAAGCAAACAACACTGCGAGTAAACTCAGACACGGTAAACAAAGAGAACGAACAACAAAACACTGGACTCTGACTTGAATTTTAACGAACCACACGACTCAACCTGACTCAACATAACTCTACTGCAAACAAAACTCAACTATTCAACAAGACCAACTCGGACACACGACTGATAACCAATCAAAAACAGCAACCCGGTAACTCGCGAGCGCAGCAACAATAACAAATTAAGTACTCGAATTAACGATCAACACAAAAACTCAGTACAATACACGAACTCAGCATTTCAACAACAATTAGAAGAGCTCGATCAACCACAACAGACGCAGAAATAAACTCCGAAGCAACAATATTGCACATTCACAAAACGCAGAAAAACCCAGAAACAACCAGCGACTTCAAGAAATCGAAACACAACTCAGTACTCACTACTTAAACACAACGAAAACTCGACTCAATCTACAAACACTCTGGTAAGAACAAACAGCGATCATGGAGGAAGGGGGTTTAATATTTCGAGAAAAAAAAAAGAAAGAAAAAGAAGAATGGTTCGTGTTTGGTTTAGACAGAATCGAAGAAGAAGAAGTGATAGGTTTGTTGGTTTTGGTTCGAAAGGGAGGTGGGTGTGATGTTAGTGAATGTTGTGGTTGGACGGTGTTGAAGGGAGAAAGAAAATGGAGGTGGGTTTGTTAAAGATTTGCAGGAGGTGAATGCAAGAGGGTGGGGGCTGGTGTTTTGCAGTGGTGTGAGTGAAAGGAGATGGGTGGATTGAAGGCGGAGGAAGGAGGTGAGAGACGGTGGTGAACGGTTGAGGAGGTGGCGCGGTGGATGCTGAGGATTGAAAGGGTAATGGTGGCTGTGTGGTTTGCTCGAAAAGAAAAAGAGAGATAGAGGTAGGGGTGAGTATTGGGTGAAACGGTCGGGTTTGGACAACAAAACCACCCAAACCATATATTTCGGTTTTTCAATCCGGCCAACCATAACCATAACCATAACCGTTATTACATAACCATAACCATCCAAATTATAACGGTTCGGTTAGGGCGGTTTCGGTTTTAAACCATGTAACACAATATAGAAATTCAAAGTGCAGTGACAGTGAAGAGTGACAAAACTGGTTGGTATCTATGGCATATCTTGAAAGATACAGAGTAATTTTATGTTAAATAAAGATTCATTTGCTGCTGGACATCAGATAATATCAATAAAGGACATGAAGTAGGAGTATGGTATTGGGCCACTTAATTGATTATTGCCTGCATCAAACACCATAGGCCACAGCTTCTTTCAAGAACCCGAGTTCACAAGGTAATTTACTAATTTATATCAAGAAGACAAGAACTACTATCATTGCTGACTGAATAAAAAACCACAGCTACAAGCCTACAAGTCTACAACTGCAAGCCATCAAATAGCACATTAATATTGAGGACTGAGGAGTCCTTTTCTACTGAATAACAACACCAATATATTAAGGAAAAACTCACAGGAATGAATAATGATTGTCATAGACTCACAGACATTAAACTTTTGTCACAGACATAAATCAAAAACAGAGTTCTATCAAAAACAGCCTCACAGACATAAACTTTTAGCCATATCAAAAACAGCCTCAAACGAATTATACATAGACTTTTTTCTAGCGAATCTCCTTGTCGGCACCTTGCTGAGCACACGAGCATACACAACTGGAAAGTTCTTTACTATGGAAAAGTATTGAGTGACAACAAAGCTTACAAGATCACAACAATAAAAGAAGAAAAAGAAAAGACACATCAAAATCTGTTACCTTCCATCTCCTGATGTGAATGATTCACCTTCAATCTTCATCTTTTTCACCAGCCTCCACAGCCTCATCTAAATCTGTAATAATTGAAAATCAAACAATTAATAATCACACAAGTAATGATAGAAAATAGAAATGACAGAAAATAGAAAATATTACAAAAACTATGTACCTTGCGCTATTTCTTCATATTTTTCCAAGTCCAGAAGCATCTCACGGAGTTGTACAGGCTGTTTTGGAGTCTTTAACCAACTCTGAGCGCAAATTAATGTTTGAACTGTTTTGGGGAGTAAACTAGTCCGGAAATTTTCAATGACCCTGCTACCAGTAGAGAATGCAGATTCTGATGAAACTGTTGATACCGGAACAGCCAACAAATCACGTGCCATTTTTGAAAGAATGGGAAATTTGACAGCATTAACCTTCCACCATAAAAGCACATCCAGCTCCTTCACTTGGGGATCAAATCTATCCAAGAAGTACATTTCCAACTCTGACTTGTTGCTGTCTGACTCTTCTGCCATCATTTCATCTTCATATGCCTTTGACCTTTCTAACTTCAAAATCTCATACATATCCATGCCAGTAGAAGGTGTTTCTTTTTCCCCTGCACCTCCTCTATTATCCATGAAACTTGTGTTGGGACGAGAATTAATGGATTCATAGTACATAAATAACTTGTTGAGTGTTTCTCTCACTCTACTAGTTATATAACTACTTTTTCCAACTTCATAATCACACAACCTCTTTATGTTCCATTCCACATATTTCATTTTGTACCTTGGGTCCAAAATAACACAAACAAATAACAAGTAATTGATATTATCATAACTTCCCCAATACTTATCGTACTTGTTTTTCATTTCTTTTGCCATATTCGTCAAAGTCACATCATTACTCGAGCTGATCATCCATTTTATCATATCATGGACTTGAAGCATTTCATTAAAGAACAAGTTAGACGTGATGGACAATGAACTTGAAAAAATGAAAGTTATAAGATGAAACTGATATACAAATATACAATCAAACTAATAAATATACGATTATAAAAACTGTAATAAATTCTTGATTCTAAGATGAGCTCTTCATAAGAATAAAAGATAGTATCAAATGGAACAGAACAGCCACCAAGTGTTTGTGAAAATGCTTTGCCGAAGAGCTCAACTAATAAATATACAATGAAGAAGAAGAACTAACAAGCATAAAGATCAGAAATCAAACCTAAAATTAATGAGCAATCGAGACTTAGAGAGAGACTTTAGACTTTGAGAGGTAATGTAGTAGAACCGTTCTGTGTTTATGAGAAAGTGAAGAGGGAGCGGCTGTTTTTTAGGGTTAAAGGTTAAAAATTAGAGACACAAACACAGTGAGACACTAGGTCACGAGAGATTACAACATAGACATAGCCCTTAGATAATAGGCCGGCCCATATAACTCTAAATTTCAGCCTGTATGTCTGTTTTTATCAGTAATTCAATATGTCTAATGTCACTTATTAAATGTTAAATATATTGCTAATATATTATATATATATTATAAAATACTCGGGCGGTCCGGGTATAACGGGCGGTTTGGTTATCGGTTTGCGGTTCGGTTATATCGGTCGGTATAAAATATAAAACCAAACCAAACCATTATTTTTCGGTTTTTAAAAAAATGAAACCGTAACCAATCCAAACCGTTATAAAACCGTAAATTTCGGTTTGGACGGTTTGAAACGGGTGGTTTGGACGGTTTCGGAAATTTTTGCTCACCCCTAGATAGAGGTGCTGGGTTTGAGAAGAAAACAGGGGAGAAACAGAGCGATTGTTTCGAATTAACACTGAAAATACGAACCGGAAATTAATAAAAATAACATTTGTGATATTCTAATTTTTTTTTACTGAATAGAATAAAATCTAAACTGCAAGAAACAATTAATTTAAAATCGATAATTTTTGCCTCCCCGGCAGCGGCGCCAATTTGGTGTGGTATGTTTTTGTGTTCGTTCGCAGGGAGGCAGGTTTTATCAATTTTAATTCAATTGTTTCCGGGACAAAAACGATAGTTATGAAAATATTTACTAACTAATTATTTATATAAATTTAACTAATTAATTAAAAGATAAACAATGAATTTTAAATCTAGGGCAATTAGGTCCACCATGTTTACATAATATCTGGCTTTTAAGCTAAAGCGATCAAAATGGTCATGCAATTACGGTTTGTTAATCTCTCTCAAGTATCAACACTCCCGAAATATGCTTACACATATAATCACTTTTAGTAATTTAATTAATCGGGAATTAGAGCATGTGTTAAACTCGCTCAAGCATTAACGCTCTCGGAAATCCAATTATGCTCTCGCACTAAAATTCAATTCCGCTAATCGTATGTGTGCCTCTAGTGAGTAAAATCTCTCGATCTATTACCCCTATTCGCATATAATTAATCTGTGATATTGGCCACTAACACAAATTAAATATCAAAACATAATCGATTATAATTTACCACAATCAATCAAACCACTATGAAAATCATACCAGAATTATCATGCAAACATGGCTTCCCTTTATGCCCTAGAACAAACTACTCACTAATATACAAATTAAGAACAACTAAAATTATATAACAATCCATCTAAAATATATATTTAATAAACAAGGTAAAGTAGAATATACCTTACAAAGAGAAAGTGTACATAAAAGAGAAGAAAACCAAGCCCCTAAAATCTTGCGGTAACCGAATGAACAAAAGATGTAGAATGAAAAGATATAAAGTATGGAGAGTGCTTGTCTACTTTTTTTGTCTAAGTTATAGTACGTGTATCCTCCCTTGAATGAACAAATGAAAAGTCCTTTTATAGGACTTTTGTTTTTGTATGAAAACAATGATGAAATATCATGCTGGTTTTTATTTTTCCAAGATGCTGTTTTGCTTTTCAAACTTTGCTGCAACGCTTTTTTCCAGAATTTCTGCTCCGAAATTCAAGTCTGCTGCATGAGACTTTTGAAATAATGGCTGGCTTTGGGGTGTGTTTGAAATATTCCAATTTGCTCCAAGCTCCTAATTCTTTTTCCTTCTTCTTTTATTTCTTCTTTGCACTTTATTTCTTTATTTTGTTATTTCTTCATTTTTCCGAATTTCTTCCAATTTTAGCTCCAAAATAGCTCTTTAAGCCCAAATTCTTCCAAATTCAGAAATTCTTGTCTCCTGAAATAAAACATTAAAATTAATTAAATAAATATCCAAATTAATGCAAAATGCAATTAAATATGAGAATAAAATTATCTAAAATATATATAAAAATACATCTTATCAATGACCAGGTAGGATCATCCCTTCTACTAGTAGTAAACAGAGAGCAGGTACGGTCAGGCGACTGATCATCGTCCTACGTATCTGGCGCTAGCGGATATCCCCAAAACTTTTAAAGAAAGAATTGATATTGGTTTCAGATTTGTATTCTGAAAAAAATAAATGGTATGAAATTATGGAATTATTTTTTTTATGGATTGAAGAGAAACTGATTTTATATTACTTTTATATGCAATTGTTGAATAAAAGGAAATGGAAAGATTATATTGAGAGCTTGATTTTAAATGTTATGTTACCTTGAGATATTATACTAAGATGATGTATTGATTATTATCTTGTTATAGAAGAGAACTGATATTATATTATCAATAAGTAAGTGATTTCATATTGAATAACCAGCAAGTTTATGTTGGTGTATTACTGCGCAAACAAGATGTGGCTATTTAATTACCTTGTAACGACATCTTTTATATTATATTGGTATATTGTTCAGTTGATATTATTTTCAAATATTATACTTTCCCTATGGAATTTCGTGGTTATAAATGTTTCAAGAATGATATTAAGTATCAGTTGAATGTTGGAAACCCATGCACATGATGGGATATTTTGTTAAACTCTAGTAATAACTTGCTGAGCAATTCTTTCGCTCATACTTGCTTGTTTTCAAATATTAACTTTTCAGTGGAAGGTAGCCGGACGAGGTTATCTGCATGGCTTAGATGAAGCGGGCAGCGTGCCCTTATGAAGACGATATGATCTAGAAATTTTATAGCTGGAGTAAGTTATATGTAAGTATATTGGTGTGTAATATATATGTTACTTTGCATAATATAGTACTAGTTGCTGGTGTACTTCTCAACGAAGTTATACTAGTAGTAAAGAGTTGATTCTTGTTTCTAGCCCTATAACCTAAAAGATGCTTGGTGGTTGGGGTCTCAAATGTTGTAACTCAATTATTAATGACTACAGATGGTTTAATGTGGTTAAGCAGGCGATTTGTTATTAAGGATTTCCGCGTGACGACCAAATCCCTGACCCCGGATTTGGGGGCGTTACATTACCAGATTATTATTCTAATAATGTGTTACTACAAATTATTAAGATTTAAGAGTATTTATATACCTGAGGGTGAGGAACAGATCGAGATGATTTTGTCTTGGCCTACTTAGATTTAAGTATGTTGCTGAAGCTGCGACTCTTGTTGTGTAGATCCTGTTGCTGTTGCCTTTGAAGCTTTTTAGAAGCAGAAACCCAAGCACTCTTGACATGAGATTAACACTGAAAACCATTATTAAAAATAGTGAAGTCATAAACACTATTCCAATGATCGTGTACGTAGTGAAGTCATAAACACTATATACTCACTATACAAGCTATTAAAATAGTGTGATTTTTCAATAAGAATTGTATTGGTAGCCTAGTGGATATCCCTCTTGGCAAAAAGAGGTTGAGAATCTGCGTCTAGGTTTTATTAATATATACATTTCCGAGTTTTGTAATTCTTTACCCTCATTATATACGGAGCCTTAATAGGGCCATAGCCGTTTGCGAGCTAGTAGTCACCACCAAATATTTTGATGATCCCGAGTTTGAGTACTGACCGATTTTTATCTGCACATGGATTACATGCATGAAATCAATTACTGCCATCGAATGGGGTACTTGTCAGCTTCCTTACTGTGTGAATTACATACGAATGTCGAAATTACTAAATATGCAATAGATAAAAACAAAGTGAACCATGATAATATTAATACCAGTATATAACGGTACTTAACTGTGCCCTGAGGCGTACTCAACTATTGCAAATTTAGTACTCTTCACAATCGTAAAGGTTTCAATATTCTATCTATCATCTGCTGGTTTCGTAACAAAAGCTCCACCATCACTATCGAGGCGAACAAGTTGCCTCCTTTGCCACAGCCTGGACTTGAAGGTGGAGTCTTCTATTCTCTCCACAACAAGTAAGCTTAAAGTTTCCCAGTTCCTAGCTGAAATTGAATTGAAAATCATAGCAGTGTTTCCAACTGGTTAAGCAGACAAGTACTTGCCAAACTTAGTAGATTAAGCTGCACTTGGAAATTGTCCTACAGTAAATACCATAGTTTAAAATCATGTACCAAAATTTAATAATGAACCACCAAAAATGACAAAAAAAAAAACAAATCAAAGAGGGAAAAATGCACCAAAAGGTCATCATTGACTGCTTTAAGGATATCATCATCTTTATGTCAGTGTTTATACTGATAGATTGCATCTTTCTGAGGATATCACAACAACAAAACATCTAATAGTCGTTTACCCTCCTTTCTTTTAGTTTGAATTTATTGATTGACATGTTTAATGAAGGTTATAGATAGATGTTAAGTAACCAACTCATCTAAAACCTTAAGGTGTTAGAGGGAGGCCTTAGATGGATCTTACATTATATTCTAACAATCCCCCTCACTCGAAAGCCCATTTTTTGGGTCGAACAGTAGATCACGGGCGCCTATCTTTGGAGCATAACTTGCCTTCGTGTCCATATTAAATATTGAGAATATTGGGGGTCGCAAAGAGTCGAACCTGGAACCTCTGCGTGCCTGAGCTCTGATACCATGTTAAGTAACCAACTCATCTAAAACCTTAAGTTGTTAGTGTTAGATATTGATTCAAGTGATATCAGGATCTGGATTGTTACTGATCAAGATACTAATGCTGACGTTATCAGTAATACAACGTCAGTATGAAGGTATCATCAGTATTAGAAGCTGGTCAGGATTACGTGAAGATTCTCATTAGACCAGAGATCAAGGAAGATTGATATGTCGGTTCCTAATTTATAGGAAGGTAGCTATCATACAAGATATGCATTCAGAGTTATATGTAATTGATTTAGAATATCTTGTATTTGATAGAGCAACTGTGTATGCTATATAAACACAGTTTAGGTTTTACATTATTGTAATCGCTTACACGAGTTATCTTGTAACCTAGCAGCTCTTAAGAACATAAGAATTTCTTAAGAGAGTTTTGTAACAGTTTTATATCAGAATTAATAAAGATGTTATTGATTCATACTTGTGTTATTTCTGTTTAAGTCGAAAAACTTATACAATTGTATTCAACCCCCCTTCTACAATTGTTAATTACTGGGCAACAATTGGTATCAGAGCTCAACTGATTAATAGTAATCAGAAACGATCTTAAGATGTCGACAAGCAAGTATGAAAGCATTAAGATTCCCATACTCAAGAAAACTGAGTATCCAACATGGAAGGTGAAGATGTTAATGTATCTGGAAGCTACTGATCCTGACTATCTTGACAGGATCAATGATGGACCATTTCTTCCAACAAGATTAGTTGCAAGAACTGAAACTATTGCTGAACACTATGTCATCAAGGCAAAGAGTGAGTGGACTCCAGAAGAAAAGGCTCAAGTGCTCAAAGATGCAAAGGTAAAAAATATATTGCACAACAGTCTTGATAATGTCATGTCAAATAGGGTCATAGCATGCAAGACTGCAAAGGAAATCTGGGATACTTTGGAAACTCAATGTCAAGGCACTGAGTCTATCAAAAGAAATAGAAGGGCTCTGTTGATTCAGGAGTATGAACAGTTCGATGCTAGATCTGATGAGAGCCTTACTGATATCTATGATAATTTCTAACACTGCTGAATAATCTATCTCTAGTTGGCAAAGAGTATGATCCAGAGGATTCAAATACCAAGTTTCTAAGAGCTCTAACTGAGGAGTGGGATACTCAAGCTTCAATCATAAGGCATCAATATGATCTGAAGATGCTGTCTCTTGATGAAGTCTATGGGATGTTAAGAACCTACGATCTTGAGGTTCAACAGAGAAAGAACAAGAAAAATGTCAAAGCAAAATCTGTTGCTTTGAATGTTGAATCAAAATCAAAAGGAAAAGCTGAAGAAGGTTCTTCAAGAAAAAGTAGAATTGTGGAGTCAATTCCTGATGACTCATCATCAGATACTGATGCTAAGTCTGATTCTGATACTGATGATGATTCTACTGATTCTGATATGATGGAGATGGTTGCTATGATAGTCAAGGGCTTCAACAAGATGAAGTTCAGAAAGGCTAGGAAGCAAGGTAAGTTCCAGAAGAAAACCTTCAATGCTGACAAAGACAGGTACAAGAAGAAAGAAGATAAAAGCAGCAAATTTGACAAATCAAAAGTCAGATGCTACAACTGTGATGGAATGGGTCTTTTTGCAACTGAGTGCAAAAAGGCAAAAACCAAAGCTCTTATCTCATCAAGCAAGGATTGGATGGACTCTTCCTCAAAATCTAAAGAAGAAGAAGTGAATTATGCTCTAATGGCCAATACTGATGAGACTGTTGCTGCTGCTGAAACTAAGGTATCTGAAACCTTGTTTAATTTTGATACAAATAATGTCTCTGAGTTAAGGTCTTTTCTTAAGTCTCTGCATATTAGCTTTAGTAGTCAATCTCTTGAAAATACTAGAATAAAATCTCAGATGGCAGAGGTAACTAAAAGAAATGATCATTTAGAAGCTGGTTTAATTTTCTTGCAGGAAGTTCAAACAGAATGTGATAATGCTAAACACATGAAACTTGAAATAGAGTTTAAATGTAAAGAACTTGAAATGCAACTTAAGGATGCTAATGAAAGACTCAGAACTTGGACACACTCTGGAACAAAAACTCACGAGATAATTACAGATAAAAACTGGAAAGAGTGTCTAGGTTATAAGCCAGAGAATGAGAAAAAGAACAAGGAAAAGGTTGTTTCATCAAATCCAGGAAGAGTTGTTATCAATGACTCGACAAATCCAAAAACCTATAGATATGTTACAGACAGTACAAAGACTAAATTAAAACCTGTGAATTATGTGTATCCAGAAAATCCCAAATCTATTACTGAAGAGGGATCCACTTCTGCACAGAATTCTAAATCAAAGTCTATCCAAAACAAGAATGTAGGTCTTTTGTCAAAGAAACAACTGAGAGATAAAATCTGTGATGTGACAGATAAGAAGAGAGTCTCTACTATCAAAAGAAACAGGAATGGTAAAGTTGGAATAAACAAGGAGAATAATTATAAGTATATTCCAAATGCACCAAGAAAGACATGTTTTAATTGTGGTAACTCTAATCATCTTGCTATTGACTGCAGGAGGAGTAAGAAGAAGACTATTGCTATTCCTAAGTCTGACATTAGGAATAGGACAGTATTTTACAAACCACAAAATCCCTGCTTTCACTGTGGTAGTAAATGGCATTCTATTTATATGTGTGAAGAATATCATAATTTGTACTACAATGTTTATGAGCCATTGTCTAAGTTCAATAAAAGTACAAATTCTGGCAAAACAAAGAATGTGAATTCTAAGCATGCAACTGTTAATTCTGATGATAACAAAATAAATTCTAAAGGAGGTAATCCTAAAAGAAAATTTTTTGTTAAGAAATCTTCTGCTGCTAAAAATGTTAAACTGCATGCTAATAGAACCCAACAAGTGTGGGTTCTTAAAAATTCTAACAGAATTCTTTGTGATTCTGATTGCAGGGCAAAAAGAAAAATGTGTTAGTCATGGATAGTGGATGTTTAGTGCACATGACTGGAGACAAAACCTTGCTATCAGAATTTGAGGAAAAGGCTGGCCCAATTGTGTCTTATGGAGATGGCAACATTGGATAAACTTTGGGATATGGCAGTATTATCATTGGAAATGTCATCATTGAAAAAGTAGCTCTGGTGAAAGGACTCAAACACAATCTGCTTAGTGTTAGTCAAATCACTGACAGAGGTTATCATGTCAACTTATATGATACTCATTTTGAAGTAATCAGCAAATCTTCATGGAAGGTTGCTTTAACTGGACAAAGACGTGGTAATATTTATGAAGCTAACATCTATACCAATACTGATGGACACTCTACATGCCTCATCAGTAAAGCAACTGTAGATGAAAGTTGGAGTTGGCACAAGAAGCTTTCTCATCTCAACTTCAACAATATAAATGAATTGGTAAAGAAAGACTTAGTGAGAGGATTACCTAAGGTATTGTATACTCCAGATGGACTTTGTGATGCTTGTCAGAAGGCTAAACAAAGAAGGACGTCTTTTAAGAGCAAAACAGAATCCTCAATTGATGAACCTTATCACATGCTTCATCTTGACTTGTTTGGACCAGTAAATATAATGTCCATTAGTAAGAAAAGATATACTCTAGTAATTGTTGATGAATATACTAGATATACATGGGTGTATTTTCTACACAGAAAGGACGAAACAGCTGAGATACTTTTGGACCATGTGAGACTCATTGAGACTAGCACAAAGTATAAAGTCAAGATTTTAAGAAGTGATAATGGAACTGAATTCAAGAATTCATCAATGGAAGAGTTCTGCAAATACAAAGGAATAGTTCAACAATTCTCTGCTCCAGGCACACCCCAGCAAAATGGAGTAGTTGAAAGAAAGAACAGAACTCTTATTGAAGCAAGCAGAACTATGTTGGAGGAAGCTAAACTTCCTACATATTTCTGGGCAGAAGCAATCAACACAGCATGCTACACTCAGAATATTACATTGATCAACAGACATGGTATAACTCCTTATCAGATGATCAAGGAAAAGAAGCCAAGTCTGAAGCAGTTGCATGTATTTGGCTGCAAGTGCTTTGTTCTAAGACCTCATCCTGAGCAGCTTGAAAAATTTGAAACTAAAGCTGATGAGGGCATCTTTATTGGCTATCCATCATCTAGAGCCTTTAAAGTCTACAATCGAAGAACAAAGACAGTCATGGAGTCAATAAATGTATCTTTCGATGATAAGAAGATTACAGGAATTTCTGAAGACTTACATGATGATTTGATTTTTGCAAATGAAGCCTCCAAGAATTCTGGTGAAATCTTGTCAGATACTGAAAATTCATCAAATACCGATGAACCTGTTATTACTGATGAAATACAGATTACTGATGGAAATGCAAATGTTGAGGGGGAGCAACATCAAGAGACCATCAACAATGAATCAAATCAAACATCAGGAAGAGATTCATCAGAAATAGATTCAAGTGACAATTCTGACAGCAGATCAGAAACAGATAGCAACATCTCAGGGGGAGCTTCTAAAAACATTGGTTCTTTTGAGGATAACACCAATCATGGGGAAGCATCAAATTCAAGGAATGATCTACCACCAGCAAGGAAATGGACTAAAAGTCATACTCCTGATTTAATTATTGGGAATCCTGAAGTAGGTGTTAGAACCAGAAGTGCAACTCAAAATGAATGTCTTTATCATAACTTTCTGTCAAATGAGGAACCTAAGAAAGTTGAAGATGCACTAAAGGATGCTGATTGGGTTATGGCTATGCAAGAAGAACTAAATGAGTTTGAAAGAAATTATGTCTGGAAACTTGTACCAAGGCCTAAAGGAAGGTCCATTGTAGGTACAAAGTGGGTGTTCAGAAACAAGACAGATTCAGATGGCACTATCATCAGAAATAAAGCAAGACTAGTTTCAAAAGGATATTCTCAACAGGAAGGAATAGACTATGATGAGACATTTGCTCCTGTTGCAAGACTGGAGGTTATTAGAATTTTTCTTGCATATGCAGCTCACAAGAAATTTAAAGTTTTCCAGATGGATGTGAAAAGTGCTTTTCTCAATGGAGAAATAGAAGAGGAAGTTTATGTTGAACAACCTCCTGGCTTCATTGATTCAAAACATCCAGATTATGTTTACAGACTAGATAAAGCACTTTATGGACTAAAGCAAGCTCCAAGAGCCTGGTATGAGACATTGGCTCAATTCCTACTGGAAAGTGGATTCAAAAGAGGTACAATTGATAAAACCTTGTTTTATTTGAATCATGGAAAGGAATTGCTGTTAGTTCAAATTTATGTTGATGATATCATTTTTGGGTCAACTAACTCCAAATTATGTGAGAAGTTTTCAAAGCTAATGCAGTCTAGATATCAAATGAGCATGATGGGAGAGATGAGCTATTTCTTAGGTCTACAAGTTAAACAGACTGATGATGGAATTTTTATCAATCAGTCAAAATACACAAAGAACCTATTGAAAAAGTTTAACATGCAAGACAACACTACTGCATCAACCCCCATAGCTACATCTACCAAGCTTGATCCTAATCAAGGCACTGAGGTAGATGTAACTAATTACAGAGGTATGATTGGCTCACTATTGTATCTAACTGCTAGTAGACCAGATATCATGTATGCAATCTGTCTATGTGCAAGATTTCAGGCAGAACCCAGAGAACCACATCTTATAGCTGTCAAAAGGATTTTCAGATACTTGAAGGGCACACCATCACTTGGCCTTTGGTATGCTAGGGAATCTGATTTTAATTTATGTGGTTATTCTGATGCTGATTTTGCAGGCTGTAAAATAGACAGAAAGAGTACTTCAGGCAGTTGTCAGTTTCTTGGAGGAAGAATTGTTTCTTGGTTCAGTAAAAAGCAAAAGTCTATCTCTACATCAACTGCAGAAGCTGAGTACATTGCTGCAGGAAGCTGTTGTGCTCAGATAATGTGGATGAGAAATCAGCTAATGGACTATGGTTTGTCATATTCAAAAATACCTATTTATTGTGATAACCAAAGTGCTATTGCTATGACAGGAAATCCAGTGCAGCACTCTCTTACTAAGCATATCAGTATCAGATATCATTTTATAAGAGAGCAAGTAATGGAAGGGACAATCGAGTTACACTTTGTTCCTACTGATCAACAGCTAGCTGATATATTCACCAAGCCACTTCCTGAAGCTACGTTTACAAAGTTGGTGAATGAACTGGGAATGGTAAACTATGATAGTTTCTGAGAACAGAGAAAGATCAAATACTGATGCTCATCAAATCCTGATGTATTTCGATTAATGAAAAGTTGATCCTGACATCAGTCAAACATTGAATACTGATGCGACGTTTCACTTATCAGTAATGTATCTCAGTATTTTTTTCTGTTCTAAATTCCTGATATACTTGTGATTTTTGAACTTGTTAATAAGGTGATTACTATAACTAGTTATCATGTTTATTTCTTTGATTTAATTATTTGAAGAACAAGTTCAATGTAGATAACAATGAATAAGATTAGAGAAACAAGTTTTTCATTGATAGTAAGAAAGAGATTACATTCATAGATTACATCTTTTTATTCTCTATCTACTAATCTATTCAACAGGAAATAAAGTCCAAACCACTCTATTGTTAGTAGCCATCCCAGATCCCAACTTTTCCACTTTGTTTGGGTGGAGGTTGATAGGGATAAGGTTATTTTTGGTGACATATTCATTAACAATGGTTGATGGAGTTGGATGAGGATGCCTTAGATGAAAGCCATGCTAATGTTGCTTGAAGGGCAGCATCGATGTCAATCACTTTTGCAGGTTTTTCTTTCTCGATTTCCTTGAGACCTGCATCCATCTGCAACCAGAGAGTCTCAAGTTGTCTTTTCCAGTTGAAAGCATCAAACTCTTCACGAGTGTAACTGAAGATATTTCTTTTCTCGACGAGATGAAGATTCTTTTCTTTGATGGTAAGATTTGCCATCTATGTACTAAGATATTTTGTGAGAAAAGCTTTTGGTTTGCAGGAGAGAAGAAGTAGAAGGGTTAAAAAGTAAGTGGACAAGTCTCTAGGATTAAATAGAGAAGAGTGGAACGAGAATATGAAACGATTCATATTTCTGGTGTTAGTACCAGGTATTTTTTGATTGTGATGTTTTAATTTCTTTAATTAAAACAAATTACCTTGTTTTATTTTTATCACAATCTTATTTCTCAAATAATACGGGCACGTGTATTGTACTCACTTGAGTATATACATACAGTTTGTAAATCGTGTCGCGTGCGGTTATTACCACTCTTACACGTAATTTTGTCCATTACCTATGTGTGCACGAGTAGATTGCTGACATCTGTCTTTGAGAAAACATTAGTTTTGTTTATAATCAATTTAGTTTTCTAAATTGATTCTTTTGTTCTCAAAGTATCAGTATTGTATCTTCTCTATCACTTTGTGCGAACACAAACCCTAAATCGAAAATCACAAACTCCTACTCATTCGATTTAAAAATGTCTTCGTCTGCATTCATAAACAATAAAGTTGTAATTCATGGTGTTACTTTTGCTCCTAACAACTTTACTGCAGTTCTTGATCATCAGGAACTAGATAATGATTTTCAAATCATTCAGGATCTTTTGGCCTCAAGTCCAATCAATTATGCTCTAACTCAACCTGCCAAAGTTTCTTTTAAGAGTGTTATGCAGGTGAGGAGTATTGCTGTTTTTGGTGAGTGTATGTCATCAGGAAAGCCGAATATGAGTTTTGAATACAATGGTGTTACACATCAAGTCACTCCAGATGTTGTTTGTAAAGCTCTTCATCTACCATCTCTAAAGGGTGAGACTCCAGAAAAGTTTACTGATGCTTTTCTCTTGGAGTTTGCTTTAAAGTTGGGCTACAATGGACAACCAAAGAAATTTGGAGATTTATTCAGAACCAAGCTAAAGAAGGAATGGAATTTCTTCTTTGATACCATAAGTAGGTGTTTCTTGAATAAGGTGTCTAACTTTGATGCCTTACCTACTACCTCAGTTCACATTGGGTACTCTCTAATCTATGAAACTCCTTTTGATTATGGGTCTTTCATATTGCGAGCATTAACTGCTAGAAAGAAAGATAAATGTGATTTTGTCTGTTATATTAGATTTATTCAGTTAATATTCTCGTACCTATGTCCCAATGTTGAATTTGCTGATGATACAGATTTATCTATCTTTAAGATTTCTGCTAACAACATCAGTTCTCTGCTTAAGAGTGATAATGTAAATGGTTTTGAAGGTATAACTACATATACATTCCTAGTGAGGCCAGGCTTCTTTTAACCAAGAGAATGCCTACTCATTATGGATCGATTACTGATGGTCTAGGACCTAGTTCTGGTGCTATGAGACAGGACACTACCAATCCTGTTTCTGACCAAAGCACTCAACTCAAACACTCAACCAAACAGTCATCCGCCTCTGGTGTCTCACAAAAGGCATCAGTTGTAAAATCAAAGAAATTAGCTAGGTCTGATGTGTCTGGAAGACAATCAGGATCAAAGAATTTCTCCACTCAAACTCACTCTAAAAAGAAGTCATAAGGGGGTGAACAAGGGGTCCTGGCTAAGGAGAAATCTGTGCTTAAAGTTGATCAATCTTTGATCGACATAGGGGTGTATAAGGAAACAGGAGAAAAGAGGAAATTCAGTTAGAAAATTGATTCTGAGTCTGATTATGATTCTGATGATGACAAAGTTCCTTTATCTGTTGCTTTGAAGAAAAAGGAAGTCATTACTGTAGCTCCTAGAGAAATGGCTGTTTCTGAAAAGCCAAAGAAAAGAAGGAGATTACATAAAAAGAGTCCATACTTTATTCCTCTGGAGATACAGAATCTTGATGATAATATAGAAGATGATCAGAATCTGGTTGTATTATCAATTCCTGACTCAACTACCAATCCTGATATTTCTACTCCTGATACTACACCTGTGAAGACTGTTGAAATTTCTGATTCTCCAGAACCTGCATCTCCAAAGAGAAGAATAATTGAGATGTCTGTAGATGATGTGAACAAGATTGCAGCACAGCTTGGATTCAAACCTGTCTCACTTTAAAAGAAAGATGCTTCTGAGAAGGTTTTTCAGAGACAAATGAAACAGAGGATCACTTCACCTCTGAAAGGATCTAGCCCACAAGAACCTGAAGTTCAAAGTAGTTCAGCAGCCACTGCAGATCCAGTCACACAAGAACCATCCATTCAAAGTATGGATGCAGACATTGCTGAAGGAATAGTCCCACAAGAACCACTCTCTCAAAGGGAAAGTGAAGACAAGAATATTCCTGCCCCACAAGAACCATCTTCTCAAAGTGAAGATGCAGGCACCGTCAAAACAGCAAAGGAGTTTCCTGACAATGCTCAAGGGGCTTCTGAAATTGAAATTGATTTAGTTCAAAGTCTGGCTGATAAAGCTGCTCATGTCAAGCATATTGCTGAATGTGATGAGATACTAAAGGACACTGCACTTGAGGGAAACACACAAGAACCTTTAACTCAAAGTGTTGAAGAAGCTTCACAACCTCAGACTACACAAGAACCATCAGTAGTAAATACTGATGCAAGTCATGCTTTAGTTGTAGTTGTCAATCCTGATGCGAGTATTACTGATCCAGCCAATTTCTGCAAGGCCAATGGACTCATTGCCTACTTCGTCAGGTAACACTTCTATCTCTACTTCTCTTAATACTGATAGTATGATTACAGATAGACCTGATACAAGGGATACCTCTATTTGTATGACTTCAGTCCACTCTTCTCAGCCACCTCTTATTTCTTCACAAATAATAATGAGCCAGAGCTTTTCTAGTGAGGATGTGAGAAAACAATTAGAGAAAAAGAAGAGTAATGAGAGGCAGTCTCCTGAACTGGCAAAAGGAGAGGTAGACATGAGTGAGAAGTTACAAACTTCTAGTGAGGTAGAAGTTGCTATTGAAAGCAACTTAGGTAATGTTGTGAGAAGTGATGAGATCACTTTAAAAGAACAGAGAGATCTAGGAAATGTTTCTATTCCTATTGCAGGTCTTCAGGAACCAACAGTTCCATCTACTGTTGATTTGAGAATGAAAGGAGTTATGGATTCTGAAGATAATGTGGATAATAAACTTCCTGAGTCCGGTGATAGCTCAGATGACGATGATGATCATGCTGAAGATGATCCTGAGGCAATTCAAATGCAGGCAGCAATAAAAGCAAGTCTAGTATCTACTTATGGATCTTCGAGTAGATACATGCAGTATGTTACTCAAGAAGAGTTCAGAGGGGAGTACAGTTCTACACTTCCTCCAGATACTCAAGCTGCAAGGGTGATAGAGTATATTTTTATATATATTCTAGATGATTTTATTCTCATATTTATTGTGTTTTGCATTGATTTGGATTTTTATTTAATAGATTTGATTGTTTTATTGTAGGAAATAAAGAATTCATGACTTGGAAGGATTTGGAGCAAAAAGAGCTATTTTGGAGATAAAATAGGAGAAAATTCGTACTATTGGGCTACACGGGCTGTCTAACACTGTTTGGGCCGTATCTTGAGTTCCAGAAGTCAGAATTTGACGATCTTACTGTTCACGCGAAGCTTGTGGAATTATCTACAATTAAAAGGTGGTCCAGTAAGCAAAATCCAGTTGGAAGAGCCCAGAAACAGAGGAGAAAAAGAAGTTACGAATTTTACAATCAAGCTTGGAAACTTGCCATCTTTTATTCCAACTCTAAGAAGGCAATTGCTTAGAGGCTAAATCAAGAGGCTATATAAACACATCTTGGGACACATTATTAAGGATGTAATATTAGATCAGATAATATAGTTTAGAGTAGATTAGTATTATTAGTGGGAGATGTAGAGAAACACCATGACTCTTCTTTTGGGTGACAACATTGAAGTTTGAAGGTTTTGTTCTCATAATCTTTTCTTTGTTCTTATTAGTTTAATTATGTTTTCTTGTTTTACTAGTTGTTTTACTTGTTTAATTATTAACGAGTAGTTATTTCTAGGGCTTAAAGGGAAGCCATATTTGCACTAATATTGGCATGATTTTCATAGTGGTTTGATTGGTTATGGTTAATTCTGATTGATATGTTTTAATCATTAATTTGTGTAATTGGCCAATATCATGGATTAATTATATGCAAATAGGGGTATGGATAGAGAGATTTACTTACTAGAGGCACACATACGATTAGCAGAATTGAATTTGAGTGCGGAAGCATCATTGGATTTCTGAGAGCGTTAATTCTTGGAAGAGATTAACTTGACTCTAATTACCTAATTGATTGAATTACTAAAAGTGGTTAATTGTGTTGAATGTTTCGAGAGTGTTAATGCTTGAAAGAGATTAACATACTCTAGTTATAGGATCACATTGATTGCTTTAGTTTAAGAGCCATTTGTGTAAGCATGGTGGATCTGATTGCCCTAGGTTTTAAATAATTTATTTATCATCTGTTTAATTAGTGTTAATTTAGTTTAATTAGTTAATTAATAATTTCACATAATCGTTTGTCCCTAAAACAATTAGCGATAACTAAAAAGGAATTAGTAGAACCTGTCTCCTTGTGGATTCGACCCGCTTGCCATCTGTACTAGAAATAGACATTGTGCGCTTGCGGTTAGGTATAATTTGACATATCAAAGGGGATATGAATGGGATACTGAATGGAATCAGCCGAATGCTGAGATGAATTTCCATAATGCTCTTTTTCATTCTGGTCACATTGCCACAAGGATGTCTACTCCTGAACTTAAGGCCCTTCTCAAGACTAATGCTCTTCTAGCAAAGGGATTGAAAAGTGAGATTGATTCTATGAAGGATGATAATGCTAAAGTTCAAGCGGATATTCATACAACTGTTTCTATATCTGCTACTACTTCTCAAGCTCGTCTTCTTGCTGATGATGTTAAGGCACTTGAAAAGAAGATGGAGTCAAGAATGGATGTCTTGGAATCGAAAGTTGACAATATTGATGAGACAGTCAAGCTTATCTTATCTTTCTTTATTGAAGAAGATGCAGATGTCAAAAAGGGGGAGAAGATAGTCAAAAACAAAATGTAAACCTAATCCAGTTATGAGAAAGGATAAGGATGAAACTTCTGGAAATGATGGTGGTACTAGTACTCAACAACTACATGGGAAAGGAAAAGGAACCTCTGATGCTGGTTTAGTAAGGGGAAGGAGTTCAACTCAGACTTAAACTAATCAGTCAACTCATGTTTCTGAATCTGGAAGAAGAAGGCAAACTCTTTCTACAATTCCTGAAGGTGATGAAGATATGTTGATTACTGATGTACAAGGTGCTCCTCACCTCTTTGAAGAAATTATCACTAAATTAGGTGAAAGTGAACTTGTTTATCGAAACAGTGATAAGTTTCATCAGTATCATGCTAAAAAGGCACTTGAATTAACTTCTGAAGAAAATCTTGATATGACTACTGATGAAATTGTAAAGGAACAAAACAGGATTTTTGAGGAGATTGCAAGACAGAAGGAAGCTCCTGCTGTAAGAAGAGGAAGAGGCAGAGGAGGAAGAAATAGAGGCAGAGGAAGGAAACCTGTTCAAGTAAGTACAAGGCAGACAAGTTCTAGTGAAATCAGAATAAAGGAGGTTTCTGAATATTTAAAGAAGAAAACTCCTTTATCTCTTGAATATTTTCCATCATCAAATGTATTTGATGAGCCTGGTACGGAAGAAGAAGAAACTCCGTTAGAGAGAAAGAAAAAGAAAGTTGAAAAAGCAAAGAAGGAGACTGTTGACTTGGATACTGGTAATGTTAGAAGATTTAGAGAAGTCAGAAGCAGTGCAGATGATATTGTTGAAAGAGCCAGCAAAGAATATATCAGAAGGCTGATTAATTCTGAAAAGGATTCATTTATTGATAAATCTAAACAAGTGAAAGAAGAAGAAGAAGAACCTAGTGATCCATAAACAAAGAAGAGAAAGAAAAAGTGGGTTGAAGTTGATAAACTGAAGTATACTGGACCAGTTGTTTTTAAGTCTGGAAGAGTAATTTCAGAACCTCCAATGATTCCTGGACTTCAGAAAGCAAAATCTTCTGAATTTGATAAAGGTTCACCAATGTGGATTAATATGAGTTCTGATCTGAAGGGACTGGAACCTTACAATAGAGGAGGATTTGGTTCTAGGGATGCGAAATTCATACCTGTATTTCAAGCAGATCAACATTTTCTTACCAGAAGATTAGGTGAAGAATTAACTGTTGATGATCTTTGGGAACTTGAATCAGTTGCAATTGTTGCATGCAAGATGGATGGTAAAATGATTGAAAAGTTGTTGTACTTCATGAAAGACAAAAGTGTCAAGAGGCTAAGCATTCATGATGTATTGGGGAAGTCAACAAAAGAACTGAAATATGTTCTCTATTTGCTTGAGAATAGAAGCATTCCTGATAGAGAAGCTAGTGTTTACAGAAACTGGTGTACTATGATCTTCATGAAAATAAAATCCAGATATGTGGACGGAGGATCAAGATATGATGGTAATTATACTCTTATGTATTTGAACACGGAAGGACAAGAAGTAGAAATGCAAAAGGGTTCAGCTGTTAAAGAAGTAATTCTGAGGCAAGAACAGTTATCTTTGAATCCTGGTGGAAGAGATCTTGCATATTTACTGTTTGGAGAGTTGAATTTACCAAGGAGCTCAATTCAAAATCTCAGGGCTGGTATTTATCAGATTGACAAGAATAATGAAGAACTCAGAAGTCTGAAGAAAAGATTGATTCAGATTCTAGCAGAGAAGGAAGAGAAATTTTTATCTAGTTTCTTGCAGATAAGTAATTTCTATGAAAGAATTTCTGAGACTGAACCTGAAAATAGCTCATAGATTTTTGTTTTGAGTTTTTGACATCTTTGAATCAAATAATTTGTGCTTTATTTCATTAAGTACAAATTGGGGGAGATTGTTAGATATTGATTCAAGTGATATCAGGATCTGGATTGTTACTGATCAAGATACTGATGCTGACGTCATCAGTAATACAACGTCAGTATGAAGGTATCATCAGTATTAGAAGATGGTCAGGATTACGTGAAGATTCTCATTAGACTAGAGATCAAGGAAGATTGATATGTCGGTTCCTAATTTATAGGAAGGCAGCTATCATACAAGATATGCATTCAGAGTTATATGTAATTGATTTAGAATATCTTGTATTTGATAGAGCAGCTGTGTATGCTATATAAACACAGTTTAGGTTTTACATTATTGTAATCGCTTACACGAGTTATCTTGTAACCTAGCAGCTCTTAAGAACATAAGAATTTCTTAAGAGAGTTTTGTAACAGTTTTATATCAGAATTAATAAAGCTGTTATTGATTCATACTTGTGTTATTTCTATTTAAGTCGAAAATCTTATACAATTGTATTCAACCCCCTTCTACAATTGTTAATTACTGGGCAACAGTTAGAGGGAAGGCTTAGATGGATATTACATTATATACTAACAATAGAGATGAAGGCAAAAGTCGTGAAGGCAGTTGCTAAATCGGAAGAGGCAAAAAGGAAGAGTAACAAATTATGCACGAGGATAGAATTGTAATTTATTGCTGAATAAAATCATTCATAAAGGTATATGTTGTAGTACTTGACTATTAATAAAAAAAGGGAAATGTTAACCACAGCCCTTAGGGTTATGGTCAAGGTGTAATGTGTTAGTTTTTAATTGGCTAAAGGTTGTGCCCCACTTGCAAAAAAGTATGTGCCCCATGCATTCACATAAATCATCCAATAAAAATCCACCATATGGCAAAATTTAATCATTAAACATAGCCCTAAGGGCTGTTGTTAACAGGACCCATAAAAAAACTAATAACCTTAAATATAATTAATATAGACCGGCATGACTTGTTGTCTACCCAAATCCCAATCCACGTGTTGAATTAAAAAAAGACGGTATATTTTTTTTCTTTTCTTTTTTTTTTTGTTCAGAAAAATCTTCCATTTTCCAATTGTAAAAGTCTGAATTGTTTAAAAAAAAAAAAGGAAATGGAAGTGTGAAGGTTTCTTTAAAAAACAAGGAGAGGGTGTGAAGGGGGTAGGTAAGGTAAGAATGAGATGAGCAGTGACAAATAAACAGCGTATGCAGCTGTAATGAACGTGGACACTTGACCCTTAATCAATTACTCCTACTACTCCCTTCCCTCTGTCCCATCCATTTCTTTATAATTTTTTTCCTTTTTTAGGACGTCCACCAATTCTTTACATTACTAAAAATAGTACTCCCTCTGTCCCAACCAATTGTTTACACTTTCCTTTTTGGGACGTCCCAACCAATTCTTTACGTTTCCTAAAATAGTAAGTTTAAACACTATTACACCCACTACTTCACTTATTTTAACAATACTTTACATTATTACATCCACTACTTCACTTATTTTAACAATAAAATCACTATTACACCCACTACTTCACTTATTTTAACAATAAATTACTATTACACCCACTACTTCACTTATTTTAATCATAATCCTTGGTCTCCGTGCAAAAAACAAACATAAACAATCTGTCGGGACGGAGGGAGTAACTTTTAACAATAAAATATATTATTATATCCACTACTTCACTCCACTTTTTCAACACTTTACACTATTACACTCACTACTTCACTTATTTTAACAATAAAATCACTATTACACTAACTACTTCATTTATTTTAAAAATATTACAACCACTATCCTTGGTCTCCGACTCTCCGTGCCCAGCCCCCATGTAAAAAAACTGGCGGGACAGAGGAAGTATAATTTATCCTCTGCGTGGGTATATAAATATAATATATATATATATATATATATATATATATATATATATATATATATATATATATATATGAGTAGGGATCTAGAGAAAACCCCTTTAAAAGGAGAACTTAGAAAACTAAATTAAAATATAGCACATATGGTATTCAAACTGATCGTTGGGAGATGGAGAAAAATGTGGTGAAATTAGATTTTAAAAAAATATCACCGATTGACTGGAAAAATCAAATTAAAAACGGAGGGGATTAGGTGGGATTGTGTGTGTGAGGGTGTATTTGATTAGTGTGTGGGTGCCCCTGGCGGGGCCATTGATTATAATACATCCCATGGTTAGGATTATTACCTTAGTTTTCTTCAAAAAAAGAGTTATTTTTTGATCATTTGCCTATATATATATAGGGTTTGATGTTCTTGAGGTTAACTCAGGAAAATTGCCTGATTTAACTAAAATTCTCCGTATTAATGCACGAGGGTACAATTATAATTACAGGATTTTTTTAAAAAGTTATCAATATTTACAAAAATGTCATAGTTATTTACACTATAAACTCAGGTAAATCTTCTGAGTTAACTCATGAACTTTTTTCTCATATATATATTGATGTAAGAATTGATTTAAGGAAAAGAGTAGGATTAAGACAAGAAAAACAGAGAGGGGAAGGGGGATGGGTTCAATAGGAGGAATGAAGGAGACACTGTATATATCACATGGATCACCCACCTTGTCAATAGATGATAGTTTACCAGCCAGACATTTCTTGAAATCTTTTACACAAAAAGTCTCCTCGTCTCAAAGGCCTAGTTGTATTCTCGTCATTTCTGCTCACTGGGAAACTGATTCTCCTTGTGTTAATCTCATTTCTGGTCCTAATGATACCATCTATGACTTCTATGGCTTTCCCACACCCATGTATCAGGTACATCCTTGTACAAGCATCATTTATTTTAGCTATGCTTTGATTTGTGTGTTAGAGTTGACCGTGTTGGTTTGCCTACCATGTAATTTACGATTTGATGACATAGTATTTGATTTAATACTACTAGATTAAGTATCCGGCTCCGGGAGCTCCAAATTTGGCAAGGAGGGTTCAGGAGCTTCTCCAAGGATCTGGGTTTGGAAAGGTTGATGTGGACAAGAAGAGGGGTCTAGATCATGGTGCATGGGTCCCACTCACGCTCATGTACCCTGAAGCTGATATTCCTGTGTGTCAGCTGTCCGTTGAGACACACAAGGATGCGCATCATCATTTTAATATGGGCAAGGCTTTGGCTCCTTTGAAGGAGGAAGGCGTTCTCATTATTGGTTCCGGATCTGCAACTCATAATTTGGGTGCTTTGCGGCGGGGACCTACCAATTCTGTTGCTGCCTGGGCTAAAGAGTTCGATACCTGGCTCAAAGATGCTCTGCTTGATGGAAGGTAACCTGGTCTTTGTTTTTTTTTTTTTTGTAAATTCCTTGCTTATATTTGGACAAACCTAAAAGTTCACCACTATCTTAAAGCTGAGTAGGAATTTACAGTGCAGTTACTATGTTTTAAGTTGAGTAGTTTGCTCATGAATATATGTTAAGCTGCACCATCAACTGTTTATGCATTTGTTTATATGCTGAATATGCGAATGTGTTTACCTCTTAGTGAGTTTCACTTCATTTTGTTAACATATCTGTTTACTTATTGTATCTAAGTGCCATTGTTTTGGGTTTTAAGATGTCTTGTTTCTTCTTTAGGTATGAAGACGTAAACAATTATTTGGACAAGGCACCACATGCAAAACAAGCCCAACCACACCCTGACCACTTCTATCCGTTGCACGTAGCTATAGGTGCCTCTGGTGAAACTTCAAAGGCTGAGCTTATCCACCACAGCTGGAGTCTTCATGCCCTTTCATATGCCTCCTACAAATTCACTTCAAAATAAACTACTAAATGTTATATGTAAAAAGTTCCAGTGTTCACCAAGAAGTGGTAAACAAATGCCTAGTTTTAATTCTTTATATAATTGTGTGTCCTACTGTTCTTTCTTCTGCTCTGCATTTTGATAGTATATGTTTACACAGAAACTGTAATAAGACAAGTTTACAATGTGATTGCAACAAGAGTTCTATTCTGTTTAATCAAAGATATTTGTTTCAGTTTTTATTAACTATTTTAATCTTGGTTTTTTTTTTTTTTATATAAAATTAAGAAAACCAGTGCAAAGTTGTTGACCTTTGTAAATATTTGTGTCCTGAAGTAATCTACTTAGACTTGAAACCTCAATGAATGAATTAGTCCCGGGACCGGTGATAAGGAAAATGAGAGAGCTAAGAACACTTAAACCATGATGATTCCACTTGACAATAAGCTTACATTTACACTCTCCAGTTAAATGTTTATTGAGAGTGCAGTAACACCAGAGTTACGAAAAACAGAGGACATAAAACTATTCATGGATCCTCTTTCTTCAATTTCTGTTCACTGTCTTGATGATTTGTTCCCTCACTGGTGGTCCCAATGGATCCCATACCCACAAACCCGCCGTTTCCACAATCATTATTCGCACAGTTTGGCCGTTGATTACAATAGTTGCATGGTGTTGGTGTTGGCATTGGTTGTGGGCATTGTGGAGTGCATGTGGGCGACACATTTGGGCATCGTGGAGTGCATGTGGGCGTTGGCATTTGGCATGGCGGCATGGGCATTTGGCATGGCGGCATTGGCATTTGACATGAAGGCGTAGGCATATGGCATGTTGGTGTTGGCATTGGGCATTGTGGAGTGCAACTAGGTGGTGTTATCTGGGGCCCTTGTGGAGGGTAACAATCAGGGCACCCGCTTCCGCCACCACCATTACAACTCGAGCTGTCACCGCAATTTCCAGAAATGTAACCTCCACTGCCTCCACCACCACCATTGCCTCCACCGCCCCAGCCACCACCTCCACCCCCTCCACCAGTTCCACCACCTGAACATGATTCGCCACCTCCGTTCCCACAACTATAAGCACCATTACTAACCTCACTGTTCGCCAACATGGTCACTGGAGTTGTACTGTTTCGGATGCCATCTTCAGTGGTGTTGAACATGGCTCTACTAGCAGAGCAAAAACTTGCACATATTAAACATAAGAACAGAAAAGAAGCAGAATTTGGAGATAAAGAAATCATTTCTTTAACAGATAATTTCATTTACAAAAGCGAGGCATTGATCACATTGGATGATGGGGTATTTATTTAGGTGTATACTAAAACATTGTAGATAATAAAGCAAGATGTCATCGCAAAGAGTGTTGATATATGCATTAAGCACTCTTGGTGTTGCTTTACATTATGTTATGGATTTTCGGACTCATGAGCCCCTCTAGTGTCCTACAAAAACTCTGGATTTAAATATATTATGACATACTAACTAGCAACTACGAACAAGCAAGTTTGATCATTTTTGTTATTCACTTGTTACAGCTATGTTTTTTCTTCTTTGTGTTTATACTTGGGCTTAATAGCATTTTCCTCCTAAGAGCATCTCCAAGGAGAGTAGCTAAAATCGTTAGCTAAAATAATGATTATGTAAAATTTACTGAACCTGAATTATTCTCCAATGGGATTACTTATAATGATTAGCTATAAATGATGTGTAATGATATAAGTGGATAAAATAGATTTTAGCTATTATTTGTAAAATAAAAATATATGAAATTAATGATGTGTCATGATATAAGTGGATAAAATAGATTTTAGCTATTATGTATAAAATCATAGACAGTAGCCAAATATAGAAGACTAATATCCCATTATCTAAAAATTTAGCTAATAAAAAGTATGGTTGGAGCAGATTTTTTGTATCCCAATAGCCAAATAAACCTGCCATGTAGGATATAGCTAACAATTATGTTAAGGTTGGAGATGCTCTAAATATATGGAACGGTAGACACATAAAAGCCTTAAACTATATGATACCCGAGCGGATAAAAGGTTCGTGTTTGTGATGTGTCCAACCTTTCATACTTTGAGGGCAAAAATACCATTAAGCCTTATACTATTTGTCAGTTATGCAGAGATACATTATGCTATTCTAGACCTTTAAATTACCAGACTATAGAATCTGATTTTACCATTTTGTCGAAATGTACCATCAATATGACTTAATTTTTGGGGGAAACGTAAGATATGTACTATAGTTTACAGAAAATAACCTTCCTCAAAACCCTGACGTTAAGAAACTGGTTCGAAATTATAATCATCACTACTTTTAGAGCAATATACAAACACTTGCTCCTTCAGTTAGTTGCCAGACTTTGCACTAGGTATAATTCATTCCTAATAGTTTATTAAGGAGTGTTCAATACCTACCAAAAAAGAACCTTGGTGTACAAATGTGAATGGTCTCTGGACTCTGATAAATGGTAATAAGAGATGTAAATGGTCTCTGGACTCTGATAAGATAATAAGAGGTCCAGTATTCATGAACATCGAAATTTCTGCAATGAATCATGTGTAACCAAAGTGCTGTCTGCTGTATTATTGTTGTAAAGCAAATGTAACTACAAGGATTACATCATTGGACTTTATGTAGCAGTTTGTAGATATTTTTTCTTGCTTCACTGTGTAAATTGTAAATGAACTACTCCATTAGGTTCATGATTGTGAACTGACTAGGATTAATTCTATGTTTTTTGCAATATACGTACGGATCTTCGGGAATGTCTGCATCACAGACTTTTCTGGAAAATCGTCGTCTTTGATTCCCCCAGTGTTTTGATATAGTTGTCACCATTTTAAATAGTTTCGGTGTAAAATTTGTAGCTCTTCTTCTCAGTCCATCCAAAGCATAGATTGTTAGAGCACACGTGGTTGTGCTTCCTGTTAATGCAAATAGTATCCAGAAGCTGTTGAGGCTTAAACTAATTTCATCATCGTAACTCGACTCCACTTCAACACACCTCTCAGACCCTATCATTTTGTCTTCTAGTTCTCGAAGCTTCCCGCTTTCAAATACTTCTAGTAGTGCCTTGTTCACATTAGTGATCATCGGAGAACCCTTTGGAAATGCCTGATGAAGAAGTGGACATGCACGTTATTTCAAATTCATTGAAACTTCTATTGCACTTCATATCATTAAATGGCAATGTTTGTTTCAATACATTAAGGCTATGAAACTATGAATATTTGTTATATTAATCCTTTAAAGAACCTCATGAATAATTATATTCACCTTTTTAGTACATTTATGAAGAGATTACCTAACTGTATACATTCCATGGGATTATAATGTACTTAGTGATCTGTGACAACAAACATGAGTATAGTAGATTAGGCTTCATTTAGGATTATTTAAAGAGGGTCGAGAGAGTACTCACAAAGCCAAATCCTCCAACTTTATATGTCGGTCCTGCTACAATAAAGCTCCTGCAGTACTTGGCAAGAAAAAGTTTGAGATAAGACCCATTTAGAAATCCAGCTGCTATTTCTCCAGTTTTAAGTGCTTTGGCATAATCTTGTGGTGAACTAAAATTCTTGAGGTTATATGGTTTAAAGCCCAGCACTTCTACTAAATATTTAGCAACAAATGCTCCTTTCCCATACCCAACTGTAGCATTGTTATTCTTTAGTGTCTCAATGTCAGAAACTGTTGGTTCAAGCTGCTTGACAGTGAGCATACTACTAAGACTAGCAGTATAACTTTGGGTGATGATCAATGCCACAAATAGCCACACTACTATTGCCATCCGTGACAAATTGCTGTGAAGCTTCCCCCCTGCATTATTTAATTCAAATGACCAAAGTTTATGCAAATTTAGCAGTTGGCCTTTAGTTTTTTCTATTAGCTGAGCGTTATAATCATAAATTTTCAAATGTTACCATTCAGAGAAAAGAGAGTTGTAAAGGATAACCAAATCAGGATTCCAGTCTGTTCTGATGCAGAGCCTTGAAGCCTCGGGCTGTGTTTTCTCTCTATTAACCATATGACAAAGCCATTGTAAATGGTTATAGCTAATATGAACAACCACATGGCTTTTGTGAAGGGCTTCAAGAACAGCCATGCTTTATGGGGCATTTTTGACTGGACAGGTACTAACATCGCCAGTGCTGAATTTGAATAGGTGTGTGTGAATTCTGCGTACTTACATCTATCGGCTATCACAGACACATCACCAACTACTGCATCAAACTTCTGCTCCACGGCATAAAATTCCGCTTAACCACTTGATCACAATCTACCAAATTTAAATGATTGTAACTACAAATATATAGAGTAAATGAATCACGAGTGACGAGTGATGCTTACTGTTATGCCCAAAATTCGGTTCGGGTATTTTAAGATGAATTCGGGCCAAATACGGGTTCAATTTGGGAAATTCTAGGATTAATTAGGGTTTTGGCAGAAAATGGAGAAGTCAGGACGCGCCCTCTCTTTCTCTACAAAGAGGGCGCGCCCTAAATACTAAAACATGATAAAGACTTATATTTACGTTTATTTTCCAAGAAGTCACTGAAGAAATCTCTCCCGGGATTCTACTCAAGTTGGGATTCTACTCATGTTGGGATTCTACTCAAATTGGGATTCCAGAAGTTGAAGAATTCCCTCCTGTCGTATCTCAGGAGGGGGATGTCCGTCGCAGAAGGCCTCCAGGGGTTTGCCTGGATATAAGGACCCTTCTTAGACGCTAAGGGATGCATCCGTGCGCCCTAAGGTGGAAAGATGGGGACTTTCTGGTGTGTGCTTTGGGAGCTCTGTTCCTGTAGCCAATGGGCGCGCCCTCATTGGGGAACTTTGGAGTAATCCTGCACTTTGCACCCAAAAGCTCTGGATCATCTGTCCTGCTATCAGGTGGGTGCTTCTCATTCGGGGGACAGGGATGCGTTCTGCACTTGGGGTAAACCATGGCTATACCTGCATCCTTGAAATCAAGAAATAGCTGGTAGCGAATAGGACTAGTCCTCGACGGGGGAAGTTTCCTTATTCGTGAAGTCTTGAGATCCTGGATGAGCCTTGGGCCTTTGTGGTTAGGCCTCATAGTAGAACATTCCGGATGCTGGTTCGTGAATCCAAGCCCATTTGGGTTTCTTGCTCTCCAAGAACTACGTGGGCTTGATCCTCTATAAATATAGAGGTACGTAGGCAAATTGAGGGGGATGGAAGCGAAGAGCTACGAGCCACCACCAAGAACCCTCTCAATCTCAGCCCCCAATTCATCACAGCCACCACACTCCGGTGACTTATCCGGCGAAGAACCACCGTCATAGATTTTGATTCCTGCGACATACCTCAAACTTTGTTGTTACCAAATTCCTCCGTCAACAAATTGGCGCTAGAAGGAGGGGAGCCAATCAAGATCTTCATCTTAGGAGGAAAAGATGTCTCATAATCAACGTGGGGATTTTCATGAAAAGGAGGATTACGTTCTGAAGATAGCTTGGGGGCAACCAAGCTCGTCACGAAGCTTCTGTTCCGGAGGAAATTTCTGTTCCTCCGCACCACCATGGAACTCCAGCCATCACCGGTGGACAACCGCCCGTTCCTATCAGTAAGGCGGCATCAATGGAGCAATTCTATCTTATGGGAGATGCCATAAATAAATTCGGGGTAAGATTGAGTTCTGTGGAGGAAGTGCAAGAAAATAGGAGAAAATCTCGGAGTATCCCACAAAATCATCGCCGAACAGGGCGCCGTCCAAGTTATGAAGGTTCTCGAAGAGGTTGTTGGATCCTCAAGAGAGGGCGCGCCCTCACCCTCACTTGTCTGGGCGCACCTCTAGTAAAAATCAACGTGATGAAGAAAAAGTGACTCTAAAGATAATTTTAACGGTACTACTGCAAAAAGATGGTTTCGGGTATGTTCAAAGGCGGTGGTTTCCGGTCAACGACGTTGAACTAGATTTTCCAAGGGACGATTTCAAAAATGATTCGAAGAAGGATGTTCTAGGGAAGAGGCGCAATTATTAGGAACTCGTCCTCATCCTCAGGGCGCGCCCTCATCATCAGGACGCGCCCTCACCATCAGGATGCGCCCTCAAGGTAACCCTTAACCTTTTTTTTTTTTTTGAGATTTTTGTTGTTTGTTTCTTGAACTGTTGCAGGAGAATCCCCAAGTTAAAGATGGTGAAGGAAAATTCCCAATAACTCTTAGGGCTCGCCCTGAGGGTGGTAGCCAAGGCTCGGATGATTTCCGACTTCTAGAGAAATTCGATAGTTGAACATGTCCTCATCTCCAGGCTAGGCAATATTAAAGGTTTCTTGTTGATCTCCTACTGTGGAAAATCGTAACGAGGAAGCTGATGATCGAAAGGGACCTATTGTTCTAGAGAAGGCGGCTCCTCACCCACATGGGGCAGGACGCGCCCTCAGTGAAATTCAACGAAATGAGAAGAATTTGAAGGAACGCCTAAGAACAAGGCTCGGGAGTGAGGCCCTGTGATCCACAGCGCGCGCCCCCTGATTACAGGTTGAGGCCCCTTGGACATGAGCGAGCCCTTCCACGGAGTGATAGTCCACAGCGCGCGCCCGCTGTTAATAACAGGTCTGGGCCCCTTGGACGCAAATGAGTTCTAGCACGGAGTGGTAATCCACAGCGCGCGCCCCCTGTTGATAACAGGTCGCGGCCCCTTGGATTCGAAGAAACCTCATAATAAAGAGGGCTCGCCGTCAGCATCTCTATCAAGGGCGCACTACCAGGACGTGCTACAGGGAACACCCATGGAAGATGATATAGGAGAGCGCTGTAAATGGTGAGTTTTGCTAATTCAAGCAGAGCATGCCTCAGAAGACTATTGAGAAGCGCGCCTTCCCCTGACTGGGCGCGCCTCCAGGTAATATACAACCTCTATATTATTTTGCTCTATATATTGCATGTATAAAGTTCCAGGGGTTTGCCTGATGAGAAGGCCTCCAGGGGTTTACCTGATGAGAAGGCCTCCAGGGGTTTACCTGATGAGAAGGCCTCCAGGGGTTTGCCTGATGAGAAGGCCTTCAGTGGTTTACCTGATGAGAAGGCCTACAGGGGTTTACCTGGCCAAGAGAACGGAGAACACTTGGAATCGAGGCCCCGTGATCCACAGCGCGTGCCCCCTGATTACAGGTCGAGGCCCCTTGGACATGAGCGAGCCCTTCCTCAAGGTCGTGATCCACAGCGCGTGCCCCCTGGTTACAGGTCGAGGCCCCTTGGACACGAGAGAGCCCGCTTTGAAGATCTCATTGGAAGATAATGAAGCCGAAGATGTAAGAATGACATTGTCTGGCCTAATCATCAAAGTGAGGAATAGCCCTCGACGTATTGCTGAGGGTGCGCTCTCAAGAAAGGCCCTACAATCGTTCCCTTGATTTCTCATAATGCAACTGTTGGAAGATAGGGTGAGAATTCTCAACCCCAGGGCGATGCTCTACATCAGGACTCCACTTCAAGGAAATGCACGACTTTAGGAAAATCCTCCAACATAGGACGCGCCCTCAAGGAACTCTCCCTTAGAGGACCTTTCTGGTTAGGGCGCGCCCTCAAAGAAAGATGCAAATTCTCAAGCGGACTCTTATATCTACTAGGAGAATTTACTGCTTAGACTCCAGAAGGAAAGAAGCTGTTGAGTTGCGGCCCCACGAACCATAGTGTGTGCCCCCTGATCATCAGGTTGAGGCCCCAAGGTCGTGAGTGAGTCCCTCAATGAAGAAACGATACTTTTCTACAGAGGACGCTCCCTCGTATCTACAATGACCTGAATGATAGGCATCAGGGCGCGCCCTAACTTATCAACCTCATGTTGTGGCTTCGTCTGCAAGTATGATCGCAATGATCCATGGCATATCTTTTGCTTGAAGAAAATTGTATTGATGTGTGGCCCCATAAATCTTAGAGTGCGCCCCCTGCCAGGCAGGTTGAGGCCCCAAGGTCATGAGTAAGCCCCTCTACACAAGAATGACATTCATCCAGACTAGAAGAGACTTTGTCATTGCCCTCGTCCACATAGGGCGCGCCCTAAGCAGCAGGGCGCGTCCTCAGCAACTCCAATGGCTCTCTCCTAAAATTCCCCTCTTGGGATGCCTCTTTAAGAGACGCTTCTTTAAGGAATGATATTCTGATGCTGGGGGGTAGTATTGATGCACCTCCCTAGCCCTACATTTACACGTATTTCAAGTTTGTGTGAACAGCGGAATACCCTTACGGGGATGCCTCTTCGTGAGATGCCCTTCATAGGATGCCTCTTTGTGAAATGCCTCTTTGTGAGATGCTCTTTATTGGATGCCTCCTAGTGAGATGCCTCTTCGAGAGATGTTATTCATAGGATGCCTCATTTTGAGATGCCCCTTCATGGGATGAGATTTGAAGTAGCCCATGACCAGAGAATGCACTCTTTCTACCAGAAGTTGATTGAAGTAGAGCAATGCCTGAATAGTAGACTACAAGCTAAATTAATTACCTCCTAGTCTAGGGGGGTAGTCCATGTACACTTTGTGTACACTTTCCCTAGTGAAATTTTCAACGTTTTCGAGAATGCAAGCTTATGCCTGTAGGGCGCGCCCTGAAGGATGAGTTTGAATAATTCTCGTACAATGGAGGACGCGCCTTCGGGTAGAAGATGCGATGCAGAACTTTTTCTTGTAAGTATGCAAGCCTTCCCTCTTTTGAGGATGTGCTCTCCATCACCACATTCTTTCGAAGCTCTAGTGCAATTCTCTTAGATTTGATGGATGCAGCCTCCCGAACTCTAAAGTCATCAGAAGAAAGAGAAGCACTTGGAATCGAGGTCCCGTGATCCACAGCGCGCACCCCCTGATTACAGGTCGAGGCCCCTTGGACATGAGTGAGCCCTTCCTCGAGATAGTGATCCGCAGCGCGCGCCCCCTGATCACAGGTCGAGGCCTCTTGGATATGAACAAGCCCCTCCTCAAGGTGATGCTGGAAGAAGAAGTAGCCGAGACCATGAAGATTGGAGGATGGAGAAGTATCAAGGAGAGAGAGGCGACCTCAGAACAAAGAGGGCGCAGTAGATCTCCTCGTATCACTTAAATTCTTTCAAGTACTTGTAGTGAAGTGAGGTCGAGGGCGCGCCCTCCCTCTAAAGGAAAGCATCATGGAGGTTCTTAGGGGAATCCACGACCTCAGGGGAATCCACAGATTGAAGAAAATCCACAAGCTTAAGGTGAAAAGAACAAATTCAGACTCAAGAGGTAATTCTCACACAACTTCATGCCGGAGTTCCAGGAAATGCTCAAAGGACAACTTAGCTTCCACCCTCGGGGGGTACTCAATCAAGTGCGCAATCACATATTCAGAACATTCTTGGCTTTGGAACTGTCAACATGGATGATTTGAAGAGGCTCCTTGGTCACTTGGATGGAGGAAGGATATCGACTACAACACAAACTGCTTCATTTTCAGCATAAACAATCGGAAGACAGAAATTCAGGGAAACGCCAAGGGGAAGATTAATCTACGAGTCCTGTATATCGTACCGGAATCAGCGCTAACGGAGTGAATGCAACTAGTGTTGGGAGAGAATGGGGAACTCCAGATATGTATTCTTATGATCGAAGGACAAATAATTACACTCCGTTGGTGGCTTCGATTGAACACATCTTTGAGGTGAACAAGAATAAAGGGCTTTTTAAGAAGTCGGATCCTTTGTCTGCCTAAGCAAGGATAAGAAGAAGCACGATGAGTACTATGAGTCGACAAGTCATAATACTCATGAATGTCGTCAACAGAAGGATGAAATTGAAGATCTGATTAAGGAAGGATACTTGACCGATTGGATTGTAAGAGAAGTCAAGAAGTATAAGGAGAATCCTGAGAAGAACGGAGGGCGCGCCCTCCGTGATGAGGACAAAAATATGAAGAAATTTGTCAAGGAAGGAAGTGTACACATTATCTTTGGAGGACATCACTTGGGGGGTGATAGCAACAATGCTTTGGAGAGATATGCTCGAGAGGCAAGATATACCGCTCACCGATGTGAATAGCTTGGGGTTAAGACCGCCCAAATTGTTCAAGGGAAAATGTGCGGATATCACTTTCACTGAGGATGAAGTTAGATGAGTGCACCACCCTCATAATAATGCCTTGGGTATGGATTGGCTCTAAGAATGTGCATTGGGTTTTGTATACAATGGAAGTTCGGTGAATATTCAGTATTACGACATTTACAAGAAGTTGGGATTCCTAGACAAGGACATGGAACTAAAAAATACATGGATTTATGGTTTTTCAGGAGAAGTTGTGAAAGTGATCGGTGCAATCAAGTTACTAGTAACTCTTGAAGAAGGTTCTCTCTCAGTAACTCGGATGATGGAATTCATGGTTTGGATCAGGAGTCAGCTCACAATGCCTAGTAAGGCGCCCCTTGTTGAAAAAAATGAAGGCAGTGACTTCCATTTTTCATCTTACTATGAAATTTCCTACACCAAATGGTGTGGGCACTGTTCGGGGATCGCATCATGATTCAAGGGAGTGCCATCACAAGGCAATTAAAGGTTTCAGGAGAATAAAGGGATGGAGGGCGTGCCCTCATTGAAAGGAGTTCTGGAGGAATCATGAACAACATCAAGGTAGGAATTCAGGTTCATTATTTTATTCAAGAATCAGAGGATGAGGCATCCACCCAGAGGACGCGCTCTCAGCATTAAAGGTAAAAAGATCAAGGGAAGAAGAATGTTATTGGAAGGCTTGGTGAATGCCCTTGTCGAGGAAGACTTCCCTCTCAAAGAGGATGTGCCCTCCAAGGATGGTGCCATGATTGAAGACCCTCGAAATCTTGATTTTGATATTGATCCAAGAATGCCTCAGCCGGTGGAAAAGACAGATTCGATAGAAGATACAATCTCAATTTTGGTGTATGTTGGAGATTCAAGTAAAATTTTGAAGATCGGTTCTTAGTAGAATTCTAAGTAGAGAGCTATAGCATTGAAGGAAGAGGTGGACAGAGTAATAAACGTTGGCCTGTTTAAAGAATCCTACTACCAAAGTGGTTAGCTAACTTGGTTTTCGTTAAATGGGAAAGGGAGGACTTGTGTAGATTTCACGAATTTGAACAAGGCTTTCCCTAAGGATAGTTTTCCTCTTCCTCAGATTGATCAGTTGGAAGATATAACAGTAGGGCATGTTCTCTTGAGTTTCATGAACGCCTATTCGGGTTATAATCAGATTTCCATGTACTCGAGCACACTTCTTTCATCACAGATAGAGGATTATACCGCTACATTGGAATGCCCTTTGGATTGATTAATGTATAAGAAACTTGAGAAGACCATGGAGATGTATATGGATGACAGCTGAAGGGGTCCGTACGTCTTAATATCATAAGGCGCGCCCTAAAAAAAAATATGTTTAGTTTTAGTGCGAGCCCTGTGAGAGATTTACACTTGTGCATAATATCTCTTGTTTCTTACGCCGAGTTAGCTCATGTAAGCTTAGAGATGAGGTGCATTTGTGTTATTCCTCTACGAAAAAATCAAAACTAGAGTTGTCAAGAAGACAAGATTGAAGAAGTGAAGGACGCGCCCTCTACATAGAATTTTGAAGATAAGAAAAATGAGGACGCGCCCTGAAGAAGAAAAGCTACAAAAATTTTGGTGTTCTTTAAGATTGAAATTCCATGCTTCATCTTTGATTTTGCATGGAATTGGGGGGTAGTTGTTATGCCCAAAATTCGGTTCGGGTATTTTAAGATGAATTCGGGCCAAATACGGGTTCAATTTGGGAAATTCTAGGATTAATTAGGGTTTTGGCAGAAAATGGAGAAGTCAGGACGCGCCCTCTCTTTCTCTACAAAGAGGGTGCGCCCTAAATACTAAAACATGATAAAGACTTATATTTACGTTTATTTTTCAAGAAGTCACTGAAGAAATCTCTCCTGGGATTCTACTCAAGTTGGGATTCTACTCAGGTTGGGATTCTACTCAAGTTGGGATTCCAGAAGTTGAAGAATTCCCTCCTGTCGTATCTCAGGAGGGGGATGTCCGTCGCAGAAGGCCTCCAGGGGTTTGCCTGGATATAAGGACCCTTCTTAGACGCTAAGGGATGCATCCGTGCGCCCTAAGGTGAAAAGATGGGGACTTTCTGGTGTGTGCTTTGGGAGCTCTGTTCCTGTAGCCAATGGGCGCGCCCTCATTGGGGAACTTTGGAGTAATCCTGCACTTTGCACCCAAAAGCTCTGGATCACCTGTCCTGCTATCTGGTGGGTGCTTCTCATTCGGGGGACAGGGATGCGTTCTGCACTTGGGGTAAACCATGGCTATACCTGCATCCTTGAAATCAAGAAATAGCTGGTAGCGAATAGGACTAGTCCTCGACGGGGGAAGTTTCCTTATTCGTGAAGTCTTGAGATCCTGGATGAGCCTTGGGCCTTTGTGGTTAGGCCTCATAGTAGAACATTATGGATGCTGGTTCGTGAATCCAAGCCCATTTGGGTTTCTTGCTCTCCAAGAACTACGTGGGCTTGATCCTCTATAAATATAGAGGTACGTAGGCAAATTGAGGGGGATGGAAGCGAAGAGCTACGAGCCACCACCAAGAACCCTCTCAATCTCAACCCCCAATTCATCACAGCCACCACACTCCGGTGACTTATCCGGCGAAGAACCACCGTCATAGATTTTGATTCCGGCGACATACCTCAAACTTTGTTGTTACCAAATTCCTCCGTCAACACTTACCTTCAAGTATATTTGCTCTACCAGAGAATCATATGTGCCAGTGAAAGGGATAAATTCATATGAAATGTAAAATGGAAACCGGGCTATGACTTCCCTGAAAATATCAATTGCATAACCTATGCAAGAAATATTATTGTTCTGTGGATCATATAAAATGTTCACAAATTCTTTGAACATAGATTTCAGCAGGTACACCAATTTTTAAAGAGTCTGTGTTGTTGGGAACATCCCATCCTTTTGGTGGATACAAAGATTCCCCTGGCCAAAATACTTGTCCCAGGTTCTGCATAGATGAGTTGTAGACATCTTTGTCATTTATACTCTTTGAAAATCCAAATCCTTGAGTCCATATCCCAAGTTCTCTGTAACTCTTTCCAATTACATTGACAACTCCAAATCTATTGGATGATGCTAATATCCTTCCAAAGATGTGAAATTTTCTGGAGATGCCACTGAAGTCAACAAAAAAAAAATCTTTTGTGAATAGATTTGGCTTTGATTAGCAAATTGTGCGTTCGTTACATCGGATGTCGCCACTACCCACATAGCATCATAGGCCTCCACTGCAGAAATCCCAGGCTCATTATTTTCTTCTTCAGGATACTCTAATATACTAAACTCCTTCCTAAATCTTTTCTTGAATTCAACAAATTTTGGACTGATCTCATACTGTTAGGAATCTGCCCGATTCCCTGCGAATGCGGAAGCGATTTTGTAAATATGTGTGGTTAGATCCCACAAATATACGTGATAGTAATGAAGCAACAAACCAACAATACAGTAAAAGAGACAAGAGATTTAACGTGGTTCGGCCCAGCCTACATCCACAAAAGTAACAACTTCACACTAGATAAAAGAGATTACAATATCCGGGTATCCGGCCTCTTGAATTTCATAAAAAAATTCAGCCCTACAATACCTATTATGTATATCCCCAACTCACTGAAGTGTTTATCTCAAAACCTCCCCCTATCACTGTTTCCCGACAACCTTTCCTTCTCTCCATCTCCCAACCCGGACAGTGTCACACAACCTGATAGAAAGACCCCTGCAGCGGGACCACCTCCGATGGCTGCAGTCAGACCCAAGTACCCTAAGGAATAGTTTAGGCACGAGGACCTTCTATCCCGACACTTCCTGAAAGCGGGCTAAACCGGCTCCCCTACTAGACGGACTATCTAGCAGCTATAGAGAGAGAAGAGAGAATTTTGGTGTAATGTTACTAATGAAGGGGAGGGGGTATTTATAGGAAGGCAAAATGAGGTAGGTGGAGGGAGGGGGGTTGGTGAAAAAAGAGTTGTGAAAGAAACAACAGCCTTAAGGCTGCTGCCTAACAATCTCCCCCTCTTTCCAAACTCACAGCTCTTCACTTGCACTCCATACCTGCGCCCTGTTGGCACAACTCCAACTTTTCCTCGATCCGTATCATTCCCTACGACAAAACTCCCCCCGAGTCCAAGACTCCAAACTATACCCTAGTTTGCACATTCATTCTCGAATGCCCACTTGCTATACGCACAAGTGTACGATTGACCTCTATTTGTCCAACTACATACATGTGAAGCAATCTGTTGTATACATACATACTCACTTGATTCACGTCGGCCAATCCCATATGTAGTCCATCACACACGCAAGTGTGACCATCACACACACAAGTTTGACCATCGATCTTTCATTTACTCCCCAACTGCATATCAAACAAATCAATCTGTTGCATGGTTCACTGCTCACTTGATTCGTGTTGATCGATGCCCATATGCAGCTGCAACACACCAACTACTCGTTGATGTCATGGAAGCCCTTCGACCAAGCATCCATCCCAGCAGTCTTTGCACCATCGTCTAGACTGGAAGGCAATACAACCGCAGCAGTATCCTTCAAGTCACTCTTCCCTCGTGCACGAGATAACCAGATTTTCGAAGTTCCAGTACGTTCTGGCCACGTACTAATCAGACGATATATTCCCCCACATAGCTCTCCCTTCATCCGAACCACACGACCTCTTTTGATATTCATAGCTCCCCCTACTACAGAGCATCTGTATCCTTCTGAAGCTAACCGACCGATAGATATTAGATTCTTCCTCAGCTTAGGCACATATCTTACCCCGTTCAAGCTGCGAACTATTCCATCGAACATTTTGATTTTCACAATTCCGATCCCCTTGATCTCACAAGTAGATCCATTAGCCAAAGAAACTGTTTCATTCTTTGTATCTTGAAATTTGTCAAAATGCCCCCTCTCGGAACATACATGGTAAGATGACCATGAGTCTAATATCCATTCTCCTAGAGAACTAGTGCCTCGATTGAAGACGGTGCAAACATCTTCACAATCGAGAGTAACTGTAACGCCCCCAAATCCGGGGTCAGGGATTTGGTCGTCACACGGAAAACATTAATAACAAATCAACTGTTTAACCACATTAAACCATCTGTAGCCATTAATAATTGAGTTACAACATTTGAGACCCCAACCACCAAGCATCTTTTAGGTTATAGGGCTAGAAACAAGAATCAACTCCTTACTACTAGTATAACTTCGTTGAGAAGTACACCAGTAACTAATACTATTTTGCGCAAAGTAACATATATATTACACATCAATATACTTACATATAACTTACTCCAGATATAAACTTTCTAGATCATATCGTCTTCATAAGGGCACGCTGCCCGCTTCATCTAAGCCATGCAGATAACCTCGTCCGGCCACCTTCCACTGAAAAGTTAATATTTGAAAACAAGCAAGTATGAGCGAAAGAATTGCTCAGCAAGTTATTACTAGAGTTTAACAAAATATCCCATCAGATGCATGGGTTTCCAACATTCAACCGATACCTAATATCATTCTTGAACATTTATAACCACGAAATTCTATAGGGAAAGTATAATGTTTGAAAATAATATCAACTGAACAATGTACCAATATAATATAAAAGGTGTCGTTACATGGTAATTAAATAGCCGCATCTTGTTTGCGTAGTAATACACCAACATAAACTTGCTGGTTATTCAATATGAAATCACTTACTTATTGATAATATAATATCAGTTCTCTTCTATAACAAGATAATATTCACTACATCATCTAGTATAATAGCTCAAGGTAATATAACATTTAAAATCAAGCTCTCAATATAATCTTTCCATTTTCTTTTAATCAACAATTATATATAAAAGTAATATAAAATCAGTTTCTCTTCTTAAATAATATAACAGTCAATATACCAGTTCAGTGTAATATTTCAAGATAATATGAATACTTGAACAAATCTCTCACTATCATCTTCTCATTTCCTTCTTATGCAACAATTATATATTTTAATATAAAATCAGTTTCTCTTCATCTATAACAATAATTCCATCGTTTCATATCATTTTCCCTTTTCAGTATACCAATCTGACTTTATCGTCGATTCTTTATTCAAGAATTTTGGGGGTTTTCACTGTTGCCGAATACGTGAGGCACGATGATCAGTCGTCCTCCGTACCCGTCCCTTTTTTTTACTACCGGTAGAAGGAATGAAGGCCACCTGCTAACATCATCCCTGGAGGAAGGCCACCTGCTAACATCCTCCCTTGGCATCTTCGTGCCGAATCATATAATGAATGCTAGACTATGTCGCACACAGCCCTGACACAGCCTCTTACGCAAGTTTGTTGCTGATCCCCCCTTTTTATAAAATCATTATTCCATTTATCAACACCATTTCACATTTTTCCACTTTTCCGTTTCCATTCACATTTCCATTCCGCATTTCACCTTTCCATTTTCATATCCGTATTATAATCATTTGAAAACATATATACAGGTATATCAATTCAAGACATACATTCATTTCACTATGAAATTCCTTAAATAACCTTTTAACAATATTTAATCACCCTTAGAACACTTAGAATATCTAAAGAATAACTATTCAATAATCCCTTTTAAATGAATATTATAATTAATATTCATTGAATTAAATAACCATTAAAATAACATTTATCATTTTCATTCCAGACATTTTTAACCAAAAATGTCTCCTTTATAACCATCGAAATATTTTTATTATTCCGGAATAAGGCGATTGTAAGAAAACGTTTTAAAAATAATATTCATCTAATTAAATAAATTTAATTCGACGAATAAGGTTTATTTAATCAGTAGATACTTCAAGAGGTATCTACTAATTAAATAAACACTAGTTTGTTGGTGATGTTGCCATTAGGTTAATTATTGTGAAATTCTTTCTAAAAACTTTGTCCGGGTTTTCGAAAATATACATTTCAAGATAACCCCTTCCACTTTTCCATTCATATATCCATACATTTAAATTACACTAACTAAAATACTTTACATGTAAATCCCTTTTTAAGAAAATCTGTAAACCTCAACCCTTGTCCCCTTATATAACAAAATATTTATTAATAACGTCTAAAAGAGTTTAGAACTCAAATATCCTCAATTTACACATAACGGTAATATTACAAAATAACTTTAGATAACAACTGATAACATAATATCATAAAAATAACCATAATAACAACTGATACCATTCCTTCCCATATCACTTTACTCTTTATAATATATCACTCTCTCCATATCACATATATTTCCAATCAAACCATTTTACTTAAAAGTAAACAATTTATCAAGATAAAGATAGAAAAAATCTTGCAAATATGGACTGAGGTCTTATTCTACACATTTCATATATTTTAAAATAAATATACTCTGAACGATAGAGTATGTATAAATAAACTTGCCTCTGGTCCTTAGCACCAAACGGAACACCGCGAATAAATCCTTGGCGTTTCGCCCAAGCAGTTCCATGAACTTTACACGACGCCACGATCCTTCCTTTTTGATACACGTTGCTCCACTTGATCACGCCCTAATGGTACTGTAATTGTTACGAGTACGCGTCAGTCCAACCTCGTATCTCGAGTAGACCCAACTCAGAATTACCACTGAGTCACCTAAAGTCGTACTATAGTTGTTATCCCTATAACTGACTACTCAAATACCAATTAATGCACATAACACATTTAGTCAACTTCACTTAACATATACAATTATAATACTAGTGTCATTCTATGACAAAACTAAGTTTATAAATAATCCTCAAAACGCATTTAATCCCCGAAACACATAAATCCTTGAATTAAATCACTTAGCACATAAATACTCGAGACAACAATTACCCTCGAATTAATTCACTTAACACATATACACATAAACATTTAACACCCAAATCATACCTTTAAACCCTTGAAATCAAATAAGTTAAATAAATTAAAATGCAGGGGATTTTTAGAAAATTTCGGCATGTAGTATTCGTTTATCGGACTATGGGCACAGCCCCTCCAAAGCAATTCAACCCTGTTTTTCAATTCAACCAATCCAAGGAAAATCAAGTTGCCTCAATTGCAACAACATAAAAGTAAACAAGTACAGAAAGTACCCGCCCAGACATGCGGCACCTAGCACATAAGGAAAAGTATCCGCCCAGACATGCGGCACCTAGCACATAAAGAAAAGTATCCGCCCAGACATGTGGCACCTCAACATTTAAAGAAAGTAAACTAAGTTTATCCACATGTAAGTCAACACCATGTAGTTGACAAATATGACTTCTAACAATTACTACGACCCGACTTATACCATTTAGCACATAGACATTTACCGATAAGCCAACTCTTATAACTGTACCTCATATGACAATAACAATTAGCACTTAGCACTTAGCACTTAACAATTTAAAAATTACAATTTGGAAACTAACAATTATCAATTAGCACTAAACATTTAGCAATCACTAAACTCAACAATTACGATTAATCACAAATATAGACTCTCCTAATAAAATACGGAAATCCCGATAATATTCACAATCCACCATATTAATCTAATTACGAAAATTAGCATGTTAACTTACAATTTAAATCCAACTTAATTACCACAATAATCTCACCATTTAACTAATTAAATTACCACAATTTACAACTAATTAAATTCAACAATAAACTAACTAAATGCGATAATTAAATACATAATTTAAAAATATAAAAATTTATACCATTCGGTTCGTTCCGATTCGACTCGCAAAATTAATCTTCCACCAAACCATATCTCTCCCATCTCTCTCCCCCTCTCTCTCTCTCTCTCTCTGACTGTCACTCCACCTCCACCACGATTCCCGCCTCCCTCCGGCTGCCATACGCCACCAGACGTGGCGATTCCGACGGTCACCGCCACCACTTGCAACCCGCGTGGCCCCCTTCCGCGTTCCTTTCATCTCCACCGACCTCTCCTTCCATCACAATACACACACACACACGAGATATATACATACACATATCTATAAATACACACAATTTGATTTCAATACTCTCCCCCAATTCAATTTCCTCCAAATCCCCAATTTCTATAACCCTAATTTTTCCCCCAATTTCACTTCTCTCTCCCCGACCTCTGTTGTGTGTGCTGCGTTGTTTGGGTGAATTGGGCTTGGCCCAATCTTATATTACTACTAACACTTAACTCCGAGCCCAAATAAAACACTACTCATTCTTGTAAAAACTAATACACATCTTTTATAAATCGAAATTAAATAGAAAATTGGGAAAATTAAACTTTTCATTTTTAAAATGAAGAGTATAAAATTATGAACACCCACATATTTTTAAAATATTTTTCGGATCAAAAATGAATTAAATATGAATTTTCAAAGTTTTGATCCTTTAAATACAATAAAACTCTTAAAATCATTTTAAAATACCGAAACATCCAAATTAATTCACCCAACCATTTTAAAAACTAAATAATATTATAAAGATAATATTACAAAAGATTTCATGATTTTTATTTCTCCGATAAATTTATAAAATTAACGGAGGATCAAAATGCATGATTTAAATATATTTAACTCCTCAAAATATAAATAAAATACATCAGCCTTCACAGCTCACACAAATCATCATATAAACATATAAACACAACTTCACATACATTCCACCTTCCAACAATAGTCACATAATATAGTTCATAATTACACTGAACCAGACAATAATTAAATAATTCGCTTTTGAAATTCCTTGAACTGGAATAATGCACAATAAAATAAAATAAAAAATTTCCTCCTCATTTTAGGAAAACATTAATATTCTTAAAATAATACTAAAATCATTTTCTGAAAATTCGGGTTATTACAGTCTACCCCCCTTAAAAGGATTCCGTCCACGGAATCAGCTAAGGCCACTACTGGGATTCCTTAACTCTTTCATCATCAATACTTATTTTGCAAAACCATAGATAACATCCATTCATAAGCAACTCCTCCAAAACTCAATTCAACTATAGGGTATCTATCTGACACATCACTATTCCTTTCACATATATGTGTCGACCAACTTGCCATTATCATCCTATCCTTGAGAGAGAATTCACTGATTCCATTACATAACACTCTTGAGAGAGATTGCACTCATTCCATTAATCATAACATCCATGAGAGAGAGCGAACTAATTCTATCAATACGCCACTGATATTCTATTCGTTTTGCGATTCGCTCCTGCTCTTGGCGATTCCATTCGAATCTAACTTCTATCAGCGAATTTCGAGTTGACCGACCTGGCTGGCATCCCCTTGAAATTCATTAGAGATAACCAGAATCATGGAGCTTTAAAAAGATAGCTGTCATATCAAGACAAATGTCACCCACTGGTGACCATAGGATTATGAGTTTTGAAATAAACCTTCTTGGAAATAAGAGAATTTACTGAGAGATCAATACGATCGTAAGTACTCACGTTGTGTGTCTCTGATAAGACATTACTAAAGGTAATTAGCCTTCTTGTATTTCACAACTCACAAGTGATGGCGTCCCATCAGACTTCTATCACACAGACAGATAGTCCTTGTGGCCCCTATATGTATAGGGTTGTTCGTCTCAGTGGAAGTTGAGAATTATGAAAGAAATTCAAAGTCAAGTCAATAATAATCATCTTCTGACAATTAATTATCAAAGGGACACCTTGGATTAAAATCGAACAATTTCCAAGGCGCGATTTCCAAAGAAAAGGATAACCAGAAAGATACTGGTATTCAACAAACAAGTGATGCTATATTACCATTGAATTATCCACTATTGAAGAAAAGTGGAAGTTTGAAATAATATCATTTGATAGGGCTTCGAAAACCTGAAGGTAAGTATAATGAAAGCCCTTGGCACAATTGAAACAAAATATGACTTAACACAAGTATATAAAAAAATAACTTCGAAGAGGAAATATATCCTTTATCACAATTCTCTCTTAGAGAGATGTCAAATAATTCATAGATTGGGGAGGTAATCATAAAGATTCACCAATGGGGATATTGCCAAGGTCTCCACGGATGCCTTTTAAGTCGGCTCCTCTGACGGATAATCGTTCAATCCCAGAGCTGTTCTTTTCCATGCACACCCTAAGGTGCTTGATAACTTACGTCATCGTCGACTCGTAATAGTCACTAAGGATTCAATCATCGACAATAATAATCGCAGGGAGTTTTATCTCAACATATCCTTCAACATAGCATTCAAATCTTAACTTAATCATTGGCACTACACCCGGTAGTCCAACATGAACTCTACATGAGCTCCGACGTTCTCACATAACTATACACACTCCTACCCACTCTCGTTTCTAGTTTACTATAACCTCAGCTCTGATACCAAACTGTAACGCCCCCAAATTCGGGGTCAGGGATTTGGTCGTCACACGGAAAACCTTAATAACAAATCAAATGTTTAACCACATTAAACCATCTGTAGCCATTAATAATTGAGTTACAACATTTGAGACCCCAACCACCAAGCATCTTTTAGGTTATAGGGCTAGAAACAAGAATCAACTCCTTACTACTAGTATAACTTCGTTGAGAAGTACACCAGTAACTAATACTATTTTGCGCAAAGTAACATATATATTACACATCAATATACTTACATATAACTTACTCCAGATATAAACTTTCTAGATCATATCGTCTTCATAAGGGCACGCTGCCCGCTTCATCTAATCCATGCAGATAACCTCGTCCGGCTACCTTCCACTGAAAAGTTAATATTTGAAAACAAGCAAGTATGAGCGAAAGAATTGCTCAGCAAGTTATTACTAGAGTTTAACAAAATATCCCATCAGGTGCATGGGTTTCCAACATTCAACCGATACCTAATCTCATTCTTGAACATTTATAACCACGAAATTCTATAGGGAAAGTATAATGTTTGAAAATAATATCAACTGAACAATGTACCAATATAATATAAAAGGTGTCGTTACAAGGTAATTAAATAGCCGCATCTTGTTTGCGTAGTAATACACCAACATAAACTTGCTGGTTATTCAATATGAAATCACTTACTTATTGATAATATAATATCAGTTCTCTTCTATAACAAGATAATATTCACTACATCATCTAGTATAATACCTCAAGGTAATATAACATTTAAAATCAAGCTCTCAATATAATCTTTCCATTTTCTTTTAATCAACAATTATATATAAAAGTAATATAAAATCAGTTTCTCTTCCTAAATAATATAACAATCAATATACCAGTTCAGTGTAATATTTCAAGATAATATGAATACTTGAACAAATCTCTCACTATCATCTTCTCATTTCCTTCTTATGCAACAATTATATATTTTAATATAAAATCAGTTTCTCTTCATCTATAACAATAATTCCATCGTTTCATATCATTTTCCCTTTTCAGTATACCAATCTGACTTTATCGTCGATTCTTTATTCAAGAATTTTGGGGGTTTTCACTGTTGCCGAATACGTGAGGCACGATGATCAGTCGTCCTCCGTACCCGTCCCTTTTTTTACTACCGGTAGAAGGAATGAAGGCCACCTGCTAACATCATCCCTGGAGGAAGGCCACCTGCTAACATCCTCCCTTGGCATCTTCGTGCCGAATCATAAAATGAATGCTAGACTATGTCGCACACAGCCCTGACACAGCCTCTTACGCAAGTTTGTTGCTGATCCCCCCTTTTTATAAAATCATTATTCCATTTATCAACACCATTTCACATTTTTCCACTTTTCCGTTTCCATTCGCATTTCCATTCCACATTTCACCTTTCCATTTTCATATCCGTATTATAATCATTTGAAAACATATATACAGGTATATCAATTCAAGACATACATTCATTTCACTATGAAATTCCTTAAATAACCTTTTAACAATATTTAATCACCCTTAGAACACTTAGAATATCTAAAGAATAACTATTCAATAATCCCTTTTAAATGAATATTATAATTAATATTCATTGAATTAAATAACCATTAAAATAACATTTATCATTTTCATTCCAGACATTTTTAACCAAAAATGTCTCCTTTATAACCATCGAAATATTTTTATTATTCCGGAACAAAGCGATTGTAAGAAAACGTTTTAAAAATAATATTCATCTAATTAAATAAATTTAATTTGACGAATAAGGTTTATTTAATCAGTAGATACTTCAAGAGGTATCTACTAACTAAATAAACACTAGTTTGTTGGTGATGTTGCCATTAGATTAATTATTGCGAAATTCTTTCTAAAAACTTTGTCCGGGTTTTCGAAAATATACATTTCAAGATAACCCCTTCCAGTTTTCCATTCATATATCCATACATTTAAATTACACCAACTAAAATACTTTACATGTAAATCCCTTTTTAAGAAAATCTGTAAACCTCAACCCTTGTCCCCTTATATAACAAAACATTTATTAATAACGTCTAAAAGAGTTTAGAACTCAAATATCCTCAATTTACACATAACGGTAATATTACAAAATAACTTTAGATAACAACTGATAACATAATATCATAAAAATAACCATAATAACAACTGATACCATTCCTTCCCATATCACTTTACTCTTTATAATATATCACTCTCTCCATATCACATATATTTCCAATCAAACCATTTTACTTAAAAGTAAATAATTTATCAAGATAAAGATAGAAGAAATCTTGCAAATATGGACTGAGGTCTTATTCTACACATTTCATATATTTTAAAATAAATATACTCTGAACGATAGAGTATGTATAAATAAACTTGCCTCTGGTCCTTAGCACCAAACGGAACACCGCGAATAAATCCTTGGCGTTTCGCCCAAGCAGTTCCATGAACTTTACACGACGCCTCGATCCTTCCTTTTTGATACACGTTGCTCCACTTGATCACGCCCTAATGGTACTGTAATTGTTACGAGTACGCGTCAGTCCAACCTCGTATCTCGAGTAGACCCAACTCAGAATTACCACTGAGTCACCTAAAGTCGTACTATAGTTGTTATCCCTATAACTGACTACTCAAATACCAATTAATGCACATAACACATTTAGTCAACTTCACTTAACATATACAATTATAATACTAGTGTCATTCTATGACAAAACTAAGTTTATAAATAATCCTCAAAACGCATTTAATCCCCGAAACACATAAATCCTTGAATTAAATCACTTAGCACATAAATCCTCGAGACAACAATTACCCTCGAATTAATTCACTTAACACATATACACATAAACAGTTAACACCCAAATCATACCTTTAAACCCTTGAAATCAAATAAGTTAAATAAATTAAAATGCAGGGGATTTTTAGAAAATTTTGGCATGTAGTATTCGTTTATCGGACTATGGGCACAGCCCCTCCAAAGCAATTCAACCCTGTTTTTCAATTCAACCAATCCAAGGAAAATCAAGTTGCCTCAATTGCAACAACATAAAAGTAAACAAGTACAGAAAGTACCCGCCCAGACATGCGGCACCTAGCACATAAGGAAAAGTATCCGCCCAGACATGCGGCACCTAGCACATAAAGAAAAGTATCCGCCCAGACATGCGGCACCTCAACATTTAAAGAAAGTAAACTAAGTTTATCCACATGTAAGTCAACACCATGTTGTTGACAAATATGACTTCTAACAATTACTACGACCCGACTTATACCATTTAGCACATAGACATTTACCGATAAGCCAACTCTTATAACTATACCTCATATGACAATAACAATTAGCACTTAGCACTTAGCACTTAACAATTTAAAAATTACAATTTGGAAACTAACAATTAGCAATTAGCACTAAACATTTAGCAATCACTAAACTCAACAATTACGATTAATCACAAATATAGACTCTCCGAATAAAATACGGAAATCCCGATAATATTCACAATCCACCATATTAATCTAATTACGAAAATTAGCATATTAACTTACAATTTAAATCCAACTTAATTACCACAATAATCTCACCATTTAACTAATTAAATTACCACAATGTACAACTAATTAAATTCAACAATAAACTAACTAAATGCGATAATTAAATACATAATTTAAAAATATAAAAATTTATACCATTCGGTTCGTTCCGATTCGACTCGCAAAATTAATCTTCCACCAAACCATCTCTCTCCCATCTCTCTCCCTCTCTCTCTCTCTCTCTCTCTATCTGACTGTTCCTCCACCTCCACCACGATTCCCGCCTCCCTCCGGCTGCCATACGCCACCAGACATGGCAATTCCGACGGTCACCGCCACCACTTGCAACCCGCGTGGCCCCCTTCCGCGTTCCTTTCATCTCCACCGACCTCTCTTTCCATCACAATACACACACACACGAGATATATACATACACATATCTATAAATACACACAATTTGATTTCAATACTCTCCCCCAATTCAATTTCCTCCAAATCCCCAATTTCTATAACCCTAATTTTTCCCCCAATTTCACTTCTCTCTCCCCGACCTCTGTTGTGTGTGCTGCGTTGTTTGGGTGAATTGGGCTTGGCCCAATCTTATATTACTACTAACACTTAACTCCGAGCCAAAATAAAACACTACTCATTCTTGTAAAAACTAATACACATCTTTTATAAATCGAAATTAAATAGAAAATTGGGAAAATTAAACTTTTCATTTTTAAAATGAAGAGTATAAAATTATGAACACCCACATATTTTTAAAATATTTTTCGGATCAAAAATGAATTAAATATGAATTTTCAAAGTTTTGATCCTTTAAATACAATAAAACTCTTAAAATCATTTTAAAATACCGAAACATCCAAATTAATTCACCCAACCATTTTAAAAACTAAATAATATTATAAAGATAATATTACAAAAGATTTCCTGATTTTTAATTTCTCCGATAATTTTATAAAATTAACGGAGGATCAAAATGCATGATTTAAATATATTTAACTCCTCAAAATATAAATAAAATACATCAGCCTTCACAGCTCACACAAATCATCATATAAACATATAAACACAACTTCACATACATTCCACCTTCCAACAATAATCACATAATATAGTTCATAATTACACTGAACTAGACAATAATTAAATAATTCGCTTTTGAAATTCCTTGAACTGGAATAATGAACAATAAAATAAAATAAAAAATTTCCTCCTCATTTTAGGAAAACATTAATATTCTTAAAATAATACTAAAATCATTTTCTGAAAATTCGGGTTATTACAGTAACCACAGCCAATGATGCATCTGGATCCTTCTTATTAAGCGGACAATTCGGCCTAATATGACCCCACTCCTTGCAACCAAAGCACTGCATGCCCTTTTCACTGTATCTGGATTTACCCCTGCTATTGGTAGATCCTCTCGCAGCACCCCTTCCTCTATTATTTTGACTACGCAAAGCCAAAACTGTCATTCCGTCCTTGTCACCATCCTGGTTCTTCCTTCCAGTATTTGACAAAAGTGCTGATTGAACCTCCTCCATTTTTAACGTGTCCTTTCCGTTCAAAATGGTTGTGACCAAATGATCGAATGACTCCGGAAGCAAAGTAAGAAGAATAAGGGGCTTATCTTCTTCCTCCAATTTTACATCCCTCATCTTTGTTGGTTTTCCCTCCTTCCCCTTTAAAGCCCTTGCTAGCTTCTGTTGGGTTAGGATATCCTTTACCCTTCTCTGCCAAAGAGTAAAACTTCCTTTACCATCATATGGAGTCACCTTGAATCCTCCAATACTTGTCATGATCTCCGTTTGCACACACAAACCAATCCAAACAACTAAATCAATTGGCCAGGTAAGTGTAAGAAACAATGGGAGCACTTCCGTCAAAACGGCGCCAAATTAGATAACCACTTTTCTTAACGACTTTCCTTCGGCACCAATAATTTAGACACAACTAGCTCTGATGCCAACTGTTAGGAATCTGCCCGATTCCCTGCGAATGCGGAAGCGATTTGGTAAATAGGTGTGCTTAGATCCCACAAATATACGTGATAGTAATGAAGCAACAAACCAACAATACAGGAAAAGAGACAAGAGATTTAACGTGGTTCGGCCCAGCCTACATCCACAAAAGTAACAACTTCACACTAGATAAAAGAGATTACAATATCCGGGTATCCGGCTCCTTGAATTTCATACAAAAATTCAGCCCTACAATACCTATTATGTATATCCCCAACTCACTGAAGTGTTTATCTCAAAACCTCCCCCTATCACTGTTTCCCGACAACCTTTCCTTCTCTCCCTCTCCCAACCCGGACAGTGTCACACAACCTGATAGAAAGACCCCTGCAGCGGGACCACCTCCGATGGCTGCAGTCAGACCCAAGTATCCTAAGGAATAGTTTAGGCACGAGGACCTTCTATCCCGACACTTCCTGAAAGCGGGCTAAACCGGCTCCCCTACTAGACGGACTATCTAGCAGCTATAGAGAGAAAGAAAAGAGAGAATTTTGGTATAATGTTACTAATGAAGGGGATGGGGTATTTATAGGAAGGCAAAATGAGATAGGTGGAGGCCAGGGGGTTGGTGAAAAAGAGTTGTGAAAGAAACAACAGCCTTAAGGCTGCTGCCTAACAATGGATGCATCTCTTGACTCCTAGAATACCTTGCATTGAAAAAATGGTGGTAAGATTTACAGAATGAATCAGATCACCAACTGAGTTGGTAGCAATCCAGGCGTAATCTTTTTCCATCATCTGCATCTGCTCAGCACTTTGAAATAGACGAGTTGCCAATTTTAAAGATGTATGAACCACAAAAACTCTACACTGGTCACTTTTAAGCTTCATAAGCTCTTCTGACAATGAAGCAGCGAAAGCTGGGAGTAGTACAAGTTGGCTTATTTCTGCTCCTACTTGTTGTAAAGATTCAAGCTGGCGAAGGTGGAATCGATGTCCTCTTGATATATAATGGTAACCCTTTGCCAATTCGAAGACTGCACAATTGCTGCTACAGATTTCATTTGTGCATATTGATCAACGGTTGAGGCTTCCACAAGTGAAGGCCAGCGCTCCCTGGCCCACACTGGAGTTGAATCAGCTAGCGAATGTGAAAATTGTTACTAATTTCTACAACTCGAGATACTTCTTGCCATGTATGAGGTCCAATAATGACTTGCACGTTCTCTAAATCGGTTAGTCTTTTTGCTGCATCATTCAAATCAGTAAGTGAATCAAAAACTTTGAGAAAAAATTAAGATGCCGGGTTGCTAAGCTACTTACAAGTAGTGATAAAGACAATCTCAATGTCAATTTTCTTATTACTTCCTGGGGTACAATAATAATGAATTTCTCTTAGAGATCATGAAAATTTCATGCTAATTCCAGTCTAATATGTGAGTTTGTTTATTAGTCAAATTAGTTTTTTAGTTTAAGTGGAGTATGAACCTGAAAACTGTCTACTCCATACCTCTTTGTAACTTCTATTGATTACATAATTGATGATTTTCATATTTCATATTAACGATGGGCCATAGGCAAAGATAGATGAATCATCAAGTGGTATTACAGATACATTTTTCAAACAATGAATTGCTGTCCAACCACATCTCTAACATTAAGTAGAATAGAAAAGTGATACGAGTAGATCATTAAATTGGAAGTATGCTAGTACCTTTTTTAATATCTTATTTTACATTTGTATGAATTAATGTTGCAGGGTTACTGGTAGCCTCTTAAATCGGTAGGTTTAAAGGATAACTGGTAGTATAGTTTACCTGTTAGGGCTGCTAGCTAGGGCTGCAGGTTCCCCTTTGGAATCCATTACGTGCAGCACCAAACTTTGGTTTGTTTCTTAATTTGCTGATATCTTTTAATGCCATATGTAATGCAACATTTGCCTCCATACCAGCACGCGACATGTGGTCTATAATGGCACCAATAACCACCTGTGTGCTCGTAGTTTGCTGCAGACAAAACAAGAACACCATGAAAGAAAAGATAAGGTAACAAGAAAGTATATACATTATTTTATGGTGTGAGAGAGAGTCTATTAAGTTGTAGATGTTAATAACCAGTTGTAAGACATTCTTAAAGCTATTTAAGTAGACTTCAGACTAAATCTATTAGGTAGTTGAAGCTTTCAACAAATTAACTACATGACACACATTCGTCTTTTTTCTATATTGAGGATAGTTCTCCAAGATTAGAGATGGATATTCAAGCGGGGAAAATTTCTAGTTGAAACTTTCAACATCTACTACATATATTAAAGTTTCTTCACTCCAGAGTCTAAATCTTATCAATACCCATAAATATCCATAAGAAAATACAAAGATTCAATACAATTCAGGAAATACCCATACGAACACATAATAAAAAGAAATCAAGAAAACCCAAACCCAAAATCAAGAGCGGCTAGGAGAGGGAGAAAGGATAAGAGGGTTGTTGACTACAAGTCTACAATACATAACTTTGGCCGTAAAAAAATGTTATTTATGCCAATAAATTAATACAACCAAAATTAGTTGTTTTAAATATACCACTTGAACAGAATAGCATAGTTACGGGAATTACGGGATCTTCATTTTATTCAATTTTATGAAAATCTCGGTTTTTAAAAATCAAAAACCTGAACCGCGGGTTCGGTTTCGGTTTCGGTTTTTTCGGTTCGGTTTTCATCGGTTTCGGCTTCGATTTTTGGTTTTTCGATTTTTTTGCTCATCTCTAACGGGAAGTGGCATCCTGTTAATGTAAAACAAAATTAATACGATAATGATATTACTCAACTTACATTATAAATTTAAAGTCTAATCATAATATAATTTTTAAATTCAAATATCAAACATAATCACCACAATAATTCCAAATTTAATACAAACTTGATAAAATTTAAAAATAAAATGAACTAACACATATCATCATCGCTCTCACTTTCTTCATCAGTACCCATGTCTTCACTATTATCATTATTTTGTTCTTCATTGTAATCATCCACGAAATTATCGTTCTCAGCAAACCTCAAATCGATAAAAAAATTTGTAGGATCATGGATAACCACCGGCTCAACACGAGAAGATGAAGTGTTTGAAACATCATTTTGCAAAGCATCATCATTTGAGATAGGGTTCTTTTTTGATACCACTTCTTCATTGACAAAACGGCTCTTCGTTGTTAATACTGTGTACCATGGTGATTTTGGATTTGAAATGCTTCTTGCATAATAAACTTGATGAGCTTGACTAGCCATAATGAACACATCTTCAGCATTTAATGTTGATCTAACATCCACTGTAGTCATCCTATTTTTATCCACTTTGACATGCGTTGTATGATCAAACCAATGACATTTGAATAATATAACTTTATGTCCATTATGATAGTGAAGCTCAAGTATTTCTTCAAGTCGACCATAATTATTTTGAAAACTCTCCATGTAAGAAGTTCCTACACACAAATGAGTAAATTTTTTAGGTACCAAGAATGCAGAAATATGACGCATCGGACAAGCACAAATTCTCTATGTGTCGTATTTCTTACCTATGACAAGCACACCAGAATTTGGTGAGGTGCGCTCATTAGGATTTGCGCAACTAAATTTATAACCATTACAGTAGCAACCATTATAAACATCCACGTCACGCATCAGACCTCTTATCAAATCCTTGAATTTGAGTTTGAGCTTTGGATCATCTGCTACCTAATTGTATAAATGAATGAACCGTATATATAAGTGCATTAGAACATTTAAATACAATAACATATATTTGTATGTATTTATTTGGACACATACCCTTCTTTCGAACCAATTTGTGAATCGATCTTTTTGAAACCTTTCTTTTGCTGCATCATCAAATTCCGGGTATTGTTTGTCTACCAACTTGTGAAATTAACTATAAAATAACAAAAGTTAATATAATCGAGTAACTAAAACAAACTATTTAAAAGTATGTGTTAAAAGATCTTACCACAAGTACTTTGCAACCTCCGGTGTATTAATAAGAACATAATATTTGATGAGCCTATCTTCATCAACACTCAAGATTCTATGTCCTTTTTTTACGATGGGCTTCGTTGGATATGTGTAAATGTCTAACAAGTTAGGATCATTGCACTTTTTGGGTGCCTGGTTACGACCCAACCGATTATGCACTGTTTCGACCTCAGATTCAAAATAAAGTGAGCAAAAATGCACACATTCCTCCTCGATGTAGCGTTCAGCCATTGAACCCTCTGGATGTGCTTTGTTCCTAACTTTCATCTTCAATCCATGCAAGAATCTTTCAAAAGGATACATCCAACGGTATGTGACGGGACCACCCAACTTACACTCGGTAGCCAAATGCAGTGGTAAATGCTCCATCGGGTCAAAGAAACCAGGAGTAAAAATGGTTTCGAACTTAGACATTATCCTCACTATATCTTTCTCCATTTTTAACAAATCAGCGTATCTCAAGGTAGATGAGCACAAATCTTGGAAGAAGTTAGACAACTCAATAATGGCATCACCTACTTGCCTCGGTAGTAAATCACGACAAATAATAGGCAACAATTTTTGCATGAAAATATGACAGTCATGCGACTTCATCCCACGAATAGAATGTTTTCCAAAATCCACACACCGAGATATATTTGAAACATACCCATCAGGAAGTTTAAGTTCCGAAATCCACTCTAACAACTTATCAACTTGTTCCCTCAGGAGAGCATAAGGAGCATGTGGCATTTTGTCACCATCTAGAGTCCATAACTCACGCCGTATACCAAGTTCCTCACAATCACGCCTTGATTTCAAATTGTCTTTGGTCTTGTTCTTATCATTTAACATGGTGTAGAATATGTTTTCAAAAACATTCTTTTCAGTGTGCATGACATCAATATTGTGACGAAGAGCAAGTGTCTCCCAATATGGGAGTTCAAAAAATGGAGAATAATGAGTCCAATTATGAGTCACTCCATAGTCCCTAGGTTTTCTTTTGGTTGACTTTCCTGGAGGAGGAAACTCTATTAGTTCACATATTGCCTTTGCCCTTGATCCCGAGTGTCGAGCCGTGACAGACCGTACCTCTCTTTTCCCAAATTTTGTGCTATTCCTCAATGAATCACCCGGTTCTAGAAAATATCGAGCAGTGCCAAAGAAGGAAGTTTTACCACCATTCTTGAGTTGAAAGCCTTTAACATCTCCACTACATACATGACATGACAATTTACCCTTAGTTGACCATCCACTTAACATCGCAAGTGCTGGAAAGTCGCTAATTGTCCATAATAATGATGCCCTCATCTGAAAATTTGTCCGCGATGCCCTATCATATGTTTCCACCCCAGTTTGCCATAACATCTTCAGCTCATCAATTAACGGTCGGAGATAAATATGTAGTTCTTTTGTAGGATCAGTGGGACCGGGAACAATGAGAGGCATGAACATGTATGGAGCTTTCATGCACATAGATGGTGGAAGGTTATACACAACAATCACCACGGGCCATACAGTGTAATCCCTTGCTAGTGGATCACGAAATGGGTCAAATCCATCACTAGAAAGGCCAAGTCTGATATTTCGTGTCTCTTTTGAAAATCTTGGAAATCTAGCATCAAACGCTTTCCATTCATCTCCATCTGCTGGGTGAGATAAATGACCTTCAACTACAACTCTATCATGGTGCCATGTCATATATTTGGCAGTTTGCTTAGACATGTATAAACGTTGTAGTCTCGGTATAAGTGGAAAGTATCGCAAGATCTTTCTTGGAATGAACTTCTTTTCGCCATCCTTTCGCTCTTTGTATCGATTTGTATGACATATGTCACAATATGTCTTCTTGTTATTTTCTTTATAAAATAACATGCAATCATTCTCACAAGCATCAATCTTTTCATATCCCATATTCAGCCCACTTATCATCTTTTTAACATCATAATAGGTCTCGGGTAGATCGTGCTTCTCTGGCAACACTGATCCAATAAGTTGAAGTAACTCATCAAACCCCGTATTACTACAACCATGTCTATTCTTGAAATTCAACAACTTGTTGACGAATGATAAAGTGGTATAACTGGAACAATTCGGATAAAGAGGTTCAGAAGCACCATCTAACATCTCATAAAATTTCTTTGCTGTTGCAGTTGATTCCTCCTCACCAATCTCAAAATTTCCATGAGCATCTGCAAAATCTCTAAGCATTTCACGTGCATCATTCATTTCATCATCCCTAGGACTACTATCACCCGAACTAGTCTCGACTTCAACCCAAGACTTATGTTTCTCACCATGAAAAATCCATGTAGTATACGATTCCATAATGCCGTGTCGATACAAATCATAAGTTACATAATCGGGTAACTTATGCAATGTATTTCCACACTCCCTACATGGACATCTTATCCTCCCCTTTGAATCAACATTCCCTTTCAAAGCAACATTAATGAAATTTTGTACACCAAGTTTGTATTCCTCCGTTATATTATTCCTCGCGTCAAATCTATGATGCATCCAACTTCGATCGGATGCCATCTACAAATATAGCATAAAATTTAATTACTTATAATTGTTAAAAAACAAATCTATCAAATTTTAATTAAACTAAAAATATCAAAAAATTAAACAAACTCATCATAGTATGCATGGTAATATCAATTTATGGTAATTATTTATCTATTATCTTAACATACTTAAGAACACGTAGCTAGTAACGACACTAATTTTATCATTTTAATTAAGATAATGAACATCATTTTATACAAAAAAATGCAATAATGACATAATTAACATAAATGATACAATTATAATAATAAAATAAAAAAGAATATGAAATAATACTTACTTGAACATGAAACCTTGCAAAACTGAGGAAAAGATACGAGAGAAAATGGTGGGAAGGGAGGCTATTTAAAGGAAAGATCCTGAAACCGTTAAAATCAACCGGATCTTGTTGAAATAAAATGCACAAGTACATTCAACGAGATACCGTTGCATTTGATGAATTAAATTCATAAGTAAATTCAACAAGATAATGTTGCATATAGTTTTCGGTGGAGCTTGGTAAGTGGAATACATGATTAAGTAAATTCAAATGATTAAGTAAATTTAGCTTTGTCGGCTAAATGGAATAAATGATTAAGTAAATTCAACGAGATATCGCTGTATTTGATTTCCGTTGATTTTATTTCGTTGTATTTATATTCGGTGGAGCTTTTTTAGCTTTTGTCAGTTGGTGGATTAAATGATTAACTAAATTCAACGAGATACCGCTGCATTTGATTTTCGGTTGAATTTATTCTGTTGAATTTAATTCTGGGTTGAATTAATTCCATTGAATTTAACAAATGTAAATACAGTATTAAATTTATATTTGTTAAGAATTTTGGAAAATAAAGTGTTGAATTTATATCTAGGGTTAATAAGTTATATTTTTAAAAACATTTCATGGATAAATTAGCTATTGATTGTACTACTCTTGCCTGAGAGTGACACACAAAACCCAAATACACTGTATGAGATGTTTGTTTGTGTGAGGGAGAAAGATGAGAGTGGATGAATTTATTGCTAAAAGAATGGAGTCATCTTTATAAATTGTTGAAGAAATTTAAGTTTTTTTTTTTTTTTGACAATCAACATATTTTATACCATAAGTAAATAGTACAAGGAACATTTTTTTTTTAAACGGCAATCATTTCTGGTGGGATTTTTGTTACTAGATGAAAAAAGGGCAAAATTAAATTTAAGTTGTGGTGGTCTTATTATGAATTGATGGTCATGGTACCAAGTTGTAAGGGTGCGGTGCATTTCTCGAATTGCTGTCTTTAATTTTATTAATATATCCTGCTTTCAAAAAAAAAAGATGAAAAAGGACATAAGTAAATTCAACGGGATGCTGTTGAATTTGTTTTCCGTTGATTTTATTCTGTTGCATTTAGCATCGGTTGATTTTATTCCGTTGCATTTAGTGTTGGTTGAAATTGTTTTGTTGAAATTGACGTTTTGGCGGGAATTTTACCACGTTTGGGAAAATGGAATAATTAAATTCAACGAGCTGCTGTTGAATTTGTTTTCTGTTAATTTTATTCTGTTGGATTTAGCATCCGTTGAATTTATTCTGTTGAAATTGAAGTTTGGCGGGAAATTTGGCGCCTTTGGAAAAATGGAATAATTAAATTCAACAGCATCCTGTTGAAGTTATTTTCCGTTGATTTTATTCTGTTGCATTTAGTATCGGTTGAATTTGTTTCGTTGAAATTGAACCTTGGTCAAGCCGCATAGGACATTGACCATAAAATCGACGGGATATTGTTGATTTTAACTTTTGTTGAATTAATTCTGTTGAATTTAACCCTTTTTTCCAGTAGTGTCTATGATGGTGCTGTTGACATTTCATAATATTGATATGTTATACTTTAGTAATGTGGATGAGCTCATAGTTTGAACTTTGAATACAGAGAAAGTAGAAATGAAGGCCGCTATCAGTCAAGTAAACGTATAATACATTAATAATACTGCAAGTAAGGAATTTCCTGGAAATTACGAGTTAAGATCCATCAAACCTTCCAGTTCTATCAACTGCCTGGATGATTAAAATGTACATGTCCTTGAACTGCATGTCATGTCTCGAGTCATTCTTTAATGTTGTGGTATATACTAGTTGGTTACTTGGTTCGAACTAAAATAATTCCCGGAGGGATAGCTGATTTTGGAAAAAATGTCCTAGCTAAATAATCCCGGGATAATAATCCTACTATAATAATCCCATCATTTTTAATTCTTAGGATTATAATTCTATAAAGAGTAATTAGCATTTTGCACCCCTTATCTTTGGGCGTTTTTTCAATTTGATTCTATACTATCGTTCTTGGCATTTTGCACCCCAAACATTAAATGTCTCTTCGATATGCACCTCTTTGACCAACATCCGTCATAATTGATCGTTAACGTTAAAAAGTCGGGGGTAAATGAGTAATTTAACAGTCTTAAAGTTATTTTCAATATTTAACAGTCGGGGATTGAATTGTTGGTGGAAGGGAATTGAAATAGAGGGAAGGGAGTAGTTGAGGCGCGACTGTTGAATGAAGAGGAGTGGTGGTTGGGCTGTGTTGGTGGTGGGTTGAGATGGTTGTGGGAGATAGTTGCGATGGTGGTTGGAGGTGAACGGAGAAGGGAGGATTGTGGGGCGATGTTGGCGTGAGGGATAGTGGCAGAGTTGTAGAAGAACGGTGGGGAAGAAGGAACGGGGTGGAGGAGTACGGTGGTTGAGTTTGAATGCAGGAGAAGGAGCTGGACAGGCGGTGATGTTGGTGGTTGTTGGTGTTTGGGGTTGCGAAGCAAAGGAAGGCAGGAGGTGAATGGAAAGGAGTTGGAGAATTAGCAGCAGGGGAAGGGGATGGTGGTGGATTGGCGACTTTGAATTGGAGGCAGAGAAAAGGTGGAGGGCTGTTGGTGAATGGTTGTGGTTGTTATGCGGGTTTGATGGAAGGAGATGGAAGATGGGTGGGTGAAAGAGATGGTGAATTGCGTCTATGGAGTTGAAGTCGTAGGGTGGGGGTTGTGGTGAGTTGAGGGAAATGGGGTGGGAGGTGGAAGAAATGGAGGTAGGAGGAGGAGAGGATTGGGTTGTTCTTGAGGCGTAGTAGAAGGTGGTGCCGGAGGTTGCGCGGTGGCTGCGCGCGGGTTATTGAAAGAAAAGGGAAAAGAAGGTCTGCTAGCGATGAAAAGAAGAAGAACGGCGGAGATGCGGTGGAGTTCATTGAAGGTGGATGAAGGTCGAAGGGTGAGGGAGATGGGTGGCGGAAGGAGAAAACAGAGGAGAAGGAGAGTTGGGGATTGTTTTTTTTATTTTTTTTAAAGACTGTTAAATTACTCATTTACCCCTGACTTTTTAACGTTAACGGTCAATTATGACGGAAGTTGGTCAAAGAGGTGCATATCGAAGCGACATTTAATGTTTGGGGTGCAAAGTGCCAAGAAAGATAGTATAGAACCAAATTGAAAAAGCGCCCAAAGATAAGGGGTGCAAAATGCTAATTACTCTTCTATAAATTATCCTATTCCATGTTTGTTTTGAAGTATTAAGTCTAAGATTGGACTATAATCCTTTAAATTATCCTATCTCATGTTTGTTTTGAGGGATAACCTATGGATTGAACTATAGTCCTTTAAAATTTTTAATCCTATGTTTATTTTAGGAGGGATTATAGTGAAAGGACTATAATCCTTTAAAAAAATGACTTATGGGATGAGATTAAATAATACCTCCTCCAACCAAGTATTAGAGAGGATTATAATTCTATCCCTTATCCCACCCCTTATCTCACCCAAACAAACATGGGAATGTTATTTTAAAGAACTATAATCCTTAATCTAATCCCTAGTAAATTTTTACAAACAAATATGGGATTAAATTTTTTAATGAATTATAGTCCTATCCCCTACTTAATCCTAGGGGTGATCATAAACAGCACCAACCCGCATAAACCGCCCGCACCGCACCAACCCGCACCACACCGCGCGGTTTTTTATTGTCCGTGGTGCGGTCGCGGTTTGAAATTTTGACAAACCGCGTAGTGCGGTGCGGGTTGCGGTTTAAAGGTTTTGAAACGCGGTTCAAACCGCACCGCAATATTTAATATATTATATAATTATATATATATATATATATATATATATATATTATAATATGTATATAAGTTTAAAGTATGTGAATTAATATTGTATAGCCCATCAACCCATTTTTTTTACTTACTTAAAGTATGTATATATGTTTATTTTTTATCTTTCTTTCAGGCTATTTTTGCAGGGCAGTAGCAGCAAACATTGGAGCTTTACTTTGCATTTTCCTATTTTATGTTGTACTGAATTCAAAAGTCTGTTAAACTTTCCACTATATTGTATTATCGAAAAATATTTGTGATTTTGAATTATGTTCCAGAAGTGAGAAGACTGATTCAATTTGACTTTTATTAACTATCTATTTTAATTTTTCGTGATAATTAAGATTTGGAATTATGTATAAATTTATATGTAATAACTTTTATTGAAGATATGTAAACCGCAGTGAACCGCACCGCACCGCACCGCATTTTGTGGTGTGGTTTATGTGGTTTTAAACATTCGTGGTGCGGTTGCGGTTTGAGAATTTGACCAAACCGCATATGCGGTTTGGTATGCGGTTTTAGGAAAAAACCGCACCGCCCGCACCGCGATCACCCCTACTTAATCCTATGAAATTACAAACGTGGCCTAAAGGACAAACAATCAATGTTGGCTCAACCGAAGATGTTTCTTCGGTCAAGATTCAAGAATATTGGTCTCTGTTCTAAAAATCGGTGATTAATCGTGTTAATCACCGATTAATCCTTGTTCCATGGGTTACCGAACTGATTAATAATCCGATTATTCAATTAATCATTCCGATTAATCTTTAAATACCCGATTAATCCTTGGACAGTGCCTTTACCGATTAAGTCCGATTCCCGCTTTTTACAACACTGATATTGGTTACTGCTCTCCCTAGTATCATGAAAATGGCATTATTGAGTAACTGATCGTTCGGATTTTTAAAAACCTACTCCATTTAGCTAATCAGGTTCCTTGATAAGATCTCTTGGTTTACTCCCTCCGTTCCAACCAATAGTTAACATTGGGGGACAGGTCTTACTCCCTCCGTTCCACCCAATAGTTAACATTGGGGGACGGGGGTTCGACACGCATTTTAAGGTAGATTTTAATGATAGTTCCATAACTTATTTTTGAAATTTTCTTTTTTGTATAAAAATAGAACAATCCTATTTTTCATACAAAAAAGAAAATTTTAAAAATAAATTATGGAACCATACTTTATAAGAGCCTTAAAATACGTGCCACGCAAGTGAAAAATTTATGTTAAGAAATGGATGAGACAGAGGAAGTATTTTTTATTAGTTGGGATGATTTAAGATTGTCTGGGAGTAGTGTTGAGTTCGAAGTCCACAAAGAAATTCAGCATTTATTTTTTTTAGTAGTGCTAGGTGCACATTTGCACAAAAATATTCACAGAATGAGGTGGATTCCACTTATATATGTTTTTATTGATGGATACTAATGTGAATGCAGGGGGCCCATTCTGTTATAACCAATTAAATTAAAGACTAAATTGCAGTGTAGTGGCCAAAATATTTTCAATTTTGCACGGAGATGGCTAAATTTTAATTCATGCCAACGAAATGACTAAATTTTAATTTTTGACGCGAAAAAGGTGCTCTGACTCCCTTCCGTTAAATCGACATTGACGGCGTTATTAGGGTTCTTCATGAAATTTGGGGCTTTTTGATTCATTGATTTTCCGGTTGAATTGATTGTTTGTATAGCTTCATATTGATGCCAGGAGTTCAATTCCATGTTCAATTTCACCGTTCTATTGTTAGTTTTGTTCATTCGAATTCTAGGGTTCTTGAGTCAAATTAGGACTTTTTTATTCTGAAATTTTTCAATTGATTTGATGATTCATATAGCTTCTAGGGGTCCTAAGGAGCATGTGTATGTGTTTAATTGCATCGTTGTTTCAGAGGATTGTGTAATTCGATCTTTGAGTTTTAACCGATTATAAAATCAATTTGTTCATGAATTCTGTTGCTTGTCTGTATAAACTGGTTCCATGGTTGGATTGTACAAGTTATCAGCTTCGTTTTGACATTAAAAACTCTGAGTTTGATTTAGAAATGATTGAAACCGTAGTTGGCCGGAATCCATGTCGAGCTCGCCGGGTTTTGCTCGGATTTGATCGTTTGTTATGGTTGTAGTACTTTGTAGGATGCCCAGTGACTGTGGAACATGTTAGTGTCGATTTAGTGCGCTAAGGAAGCTCACCGGAAACTGCAAAATCTCGCCGGATTATTATTAACTAACGCCGTCAAGTCGATTTAACAGAATGGAGTCTGAGCACCCTTTTTGCGTCAAATATTAAAATTTAGCCATCACGTTGGCATAAATTAAAATTTAGCCACCTCCGTGCAAAATTGAAAATATTTTGGCCACTACAGTGCAATTTAGTCTAAATTAAAACACTTATCATTTTGTGAAACTTTATGTAACTCTAGCATTTTCCATTTTTTTTACATTATATAGGAACACGTTTTCTGTACCACTATCTATTTGATGGTATTATCCCCTCCGTGCTGGTTAATTTAGTTATGCAAGTAGTTTATATTGAACTCTAGCTAAGTGTTGAAGGTTTTTAGGATAGGTGTGAATATTGTTTATGTTAACATAGATAATATTATTATTATTAAATAATTTTATTATTATAATCATTTTTTTATAGGATAATTTTTTTTATCATTGTTTAGTTTTGTTGGCTATATAAGCCCTCCTTCTATTGTAATTGAGAACAAGTTTATTATAATAAAATATTACTTTTTTTTTCTTCTCTTCAGACTTTATCATGGTATGTAGAGCTGGGTTGATTCGATCCGGGATCGGTTGATTGAGAATTGAACGTGATCTAGAGCTGTTAATTCGATCCGGGATCGGTTGATTGAGAATTGAACGTGATGTCTTCCGCATATTGGATTAAAACATGTGATTCGATTCTTTTTTCCTTCTCGTTTTATTATTCAAATTGGTTGTGTCTTTTTCTTGGGTAATATTGATTTTGGTTTCTAATCGTGATTGCTAAGTTTTTTTCTTCTCGAATCGTTGGGATGAATTCTCTAGTTGGTTGTCTTTTTCTTCTTCATATTGATTGGATCCTTCTTCGCTTAAAATTGATTTTGGTTGGGTTTTTTTTCTTACTGGTTTCATTTTGTTTTAGTTATTTTGGTTTTTTTACCGGTGATTTTTGTCATGTTTGTCTTCAGAATTCCGTTTTTATCGTTATTGGTATTAGACAATCTCTTCCGCAAATCCACCACGCCGATCATCGTCGTCGTTGTGTTTACGTTTTATCGTTATCTTCTCATGCCTTCATGATTTTTCTTTCTTCCATACCCAAGAACTCTCGCAGATTTTTTTTCCCTCACGATCTTTCACAGGTTTTTTTTCTATCCCCATGACCTCTCCCTCTCTCTTTCTCTCTCTATATATTGGTTTAGGTCATAGGATTGTTTCTTTACCCTTTCTTCTCTCTTTTTCTTTCTTTTGGTTTAGGATTATAAATTGGTTTCTCCGTTATAATTTGGATATGGATTTGGATTCGGATTCGGATTCGATTTTGGTTTTAGTTGGATTTTAGTTTGCACACGAATTTGCTGGTTAGATTGGATAAAGTTTATTGGTTGGATTTTTATACTGTTTGGATTCGATTCTTGTTTTAGATTAGGTTTGGATTTGGAGTTGGTTCGGATTGGTTATTGGGTTCGATTTGGATTTGGATTCAGTTTTGGTTTCGGTATTGGTATTGGTATTGTTTTCTATGGTTGTAGTTCTTTTTGGATTTTTTCTTTCTTATTCATTGGTTATTAATTTGATTGAATTTTGAAATTATCTCGGTTGATTATTGGATGTCATTCATGGATGGTTCTTCTACTCTTGTTGATTGGATCTCTTGTTAGCTCTAGTTCTGGTTTTGGTTCGGATATATTTGGATTGTAGTGTTATTCACATTCGTTATTGGATAACATGGATGCTTGGATTTGTTTGGAAGTGTTGGACTCGTTTGGATTCGTGATTCTGTTTCTTGGATTCGTTTGGTTCGTTTGGATTCGTGGCTTCGTTTCTAGTTTGACAAACTCCCGATTTTCCATCGTGAGTTTGAGGGGATGTTAACATAGACAATATTATTATTATTAGATAGTTTCATTATTGTAATCATTTCCTTTGATAGGATAATTTCCTTTATCATTGTTTAGTTATTTACTATATAAACCCTCTTCTACTTTTCTCTCTTCTCTCCATATATTATCAGTTTATTACAAACTAGCATAAAAACCCGTGCGAGGCACGGATCTCTAGCTTAAATTGTATTTTTTAATTAAACTATTCATGATCAATATCTTTTGAAACATGCGATTGATTTTCATAGAGTTCATCTTGTTACTGGCCTATGTGGTTATTGTGTACTTACTTAAATATGTTAAAATTTGTACTTTGGAAACTAATATAAGTAGTATTGATAATAATCATGTCAGTTTTTAATTTTGTTGTGGGTCATAGAATATAATTTGAGTGTTTTATGGGTGTTATCTAATTATTAATTAAGACGATTTTTCAGAGCACCTACAATCCTAAATTCTTCAAAAATGATGCATCCATTTAGCTGGATCTCCAATAATATTCAAGGTAGAAACTTAATAGTCTTCAAGATGTTGCATTCTGAGAATGTGGGTTTCAGTCCTGATTCTAATCAGAAACCTTTGTAAATCTTCTAAAACTTCTCAGGTCTTGCACTTTTATTTCTTAAAACTGCATTTCTAACTCTTTCATTTCCTTTCTTCTAATTTCTTCATTTTAAGAATTCTTTGCCTTTATTTCTCTTCCAGTTTCCGTCTGACTTTCATTGAGTTACCTCCATAAATAATATATAATATATGATCTTTTTTTCCACAAAATGTCATATTTTAAATTGAACATTAACTAATTTGTATATAAAAGGTACTGTGTTATTTGTAGAATTCGTCTTTTTAAAGCCAAATATTTTTACGACCCGAATAGTTTGACTAATAAATTATTGTATCTTATTTAGTAATATACAAATTTCATTTTATGTTAACACCTCAATATTTTTTACTCTAATATATTGTTAGATAATATCCACCATATTAATTATAATATCGGTTTATAACCCATTTGTGTATTTTACGTAATTGTTTTATCGATAAATGATAACCATTAAAGAGTCCAAAACTCATTTAAAATCCGGTACTATTAAATTAATAACATTTCATCAATATCACACACATACATATTGTGTGTATGATTTAAAATACATGTGAATATGTGGTCTAATAGCATGAAGATGCACAATTTAACTCGGTTATCCACGTTCGATTACCATTAAAAATAAAACTTCTATATATTAATAGGAACTTAGGGGTAAATTGGTACTTTAAAATCAGTAATAAAGTACTTTAGTTATTGACTTGATCTTATATATAATATTTTTCATAAAAATTAAATTATGCATTTCATATTTTTTCTTTATATAAAACCAAATATTACCCCGCTTAAACGGTACACACAGAAATATCATGTGTATTATTGAAAACAAGTATAGATGAGTGCTTAGGTTGTTTAAGTGAATAATAGTTATATAGTTTTTTATTATTATTATTATTATTATGTTGATTATTATTGTTATTACAATTTTATAATATTATCAAACCATATATTATGTATTAATAATGATATTTTAATTTAATATGTTGTAGTCCAAAATCAATAAATGTAAAAGCAACATGACAAAAAATTATTAATATGTCGCAATATTAAAATATTAGAAATTTTTTTCACTAAAACAACACACACATACATCTTTTATGTGTATGATTCAAAACACATGTGATTGAGTGGTGTAGTGGTAAAAAGATTTGTTAATTAACTCGGAGACCCAAGTTCAATTCCCCCAAACCACAACTTTTTCAAAAAATTAGGACTTGTATATTTGAAGTAAGGAATAATGAGACATTCTTTCATCCACAAAATCTTATCACAGGACTTCTTGTTGTTTCCGCTACACACCCAAAATTCTGCTTCCCTCAATTTCCTCTTTACATTTTTTCTCACCCAAGGAAAACAATTCCATTTTCTCTTTACACTTCTTCCTACTCAAAGAAAACTGAAAGATCATCAAAACAACCACAACAAACAAATCATGTCAATGAACCATTAATCGAATATGCTTTAAATATTTATTATATGCAGTCTACTAAATAAAATTGAACAATTTTATATATAAGATATTAATAGGAAAAAAGATATATATATATATATATATATATATAATCTAATAAAATTAAAATATTAAAATTAAACTAAAATAAATTAAAATAAAATAGTGTAATTAAAATAAAAAAAATTAAAATCCAACTAAAGGGACCCCCTCTGGTTGGACACGATAAGTCTAGCCAAAATTAATAAATAAAATAAATTTTAAATTTGAATATGAATTGAAAAGCCATCAAAATGACACATAAATGGCTAAATGCCTCTCTCCAAGGCCTAAAATATATGCCATCCAAAAAGGCCACCCATAAATGGTACAAAATACCAATAAATGATACAAAATTCACAAATATTTTATTCAATTAAAACCACTAAATCATAAGCTAATTTAACATTTAAAAATATACTACATGCAAATAAAATTGCTAATTAAACGTATTAATTGACAATGTAATTTGAAACTACCTATAGTTTCCTAATTGAGTTATACTTTGTATAATTTCAAATTTAGCACATTCAAAATCTTAATTAATACTATGAATTAATCAATTAAATACAGTTAGAAATTAGTCAGTGAGAACAACAACTATCAAAATTTTCATTTGTTCTTATTAAAGCATGGAAATACATTTATTTCTAAAATATAACCCGGTCCTAAACCATGAGACTTTAAAACTCTCTAATTAGCTTATTATTATACCCAAAATTGTGGAAAATCTTGTTAAAGAAAATCACCTTTATCATTAATCCCTTAAAAAGAGCAATTACATTAATATATTATGATCACACCTTCAAATTCATTAATTAACACAATCAAGCCATCCAACATGATGGCCATGAATAAAAACTTCATGGTACAAAAGAAAATCATCACAAGTCCGCATAAGCATGACGAGATCTAAACCTTCAACTCATGTTACCAAGCTTTTTTGTAAGAACATACCCAACTTAATATTTTAATTAATAAAAGACACAATTATAAAAGTATTCTAGTTAACATGTAGAATCCATGTCAACCTAAGTCTTCAAAAAGAATAATTTAATAGACAAAACCAGATAACCCATAAACTTGCAAAAACTTAAATTTTTTTTTTGAGAAAATGTTCTTTCATTCATCAAACAGCTTCATCCAAGATTACATCCGAAATAAAATCTGGAGCGGTTACAACCCACTCCTGAATTAAACCTGACATAGAACGATTGGCTTTTGCTAACAAATGAGCCACACCGTTCACAGATCTATTAACGTAACACACTAGCACATTTTCAAAGTGCTTAAATAAACTAACACACTCCTTTATAATCATATGAAAAGGAGCCCTTCCCGAGTTCCCATAGATTGCATCAACCACAAGCTTTGCATCCGTTTCAAACACACATCGCTTAAAACCATTGCTTAAAGCCCATTGCATTGCTTGTTTAAGACCCAAGGCTTCTGCTTCCCGAGGGTTTAGAATTCCTCTATGCCTACCTGACCGAGCCATTCTGAATTCTCCCAGCTCCCCACGGACAATACATCCAAGACCAATGCTTCTCAGTTCTTCGAAAACAGTTGCATCTGTATTAATCTTCACCCAACCTGGAGATGGTTTACTCCATTTAGACCTCTCTATACCTGCAGTTCCATGCCTTCCATTTCGAGGTTTTTCCAGTGCATTTCTCCAATCCTCAAGCATATTGAGTGCCTCTGCCTTTGTTCTATAGACCGAGTTGTTTACCTTATCCCATACCCATTTGTTTCTTCTATTCCAGATACACCAACAACCAAGTCCAATTAAGGCACATTTGTCCATTGAAAGTGAAGCAAACGTTCGAAGAAGAACGTCAAGAACCTTCTCCGCCCTTGCTACCTGGATAGAGTTCCGTAACCCAAAGCAATGCCACATTGATCGAGCAAAATTACACTCAAACAACACATGAACGTCAGTTTCATCAGTTTGTTGACACCACTGGTAGATGCTATTGACAGAAACTCGTTTACTTGCTAAGGCCGCCGTTGTTGGGAGACACACACAGCATGCTCTCCATAGGAGGTTTAAAACCTTACCAGGTAGCTGCAGATTCCACAATTTTTTCCAGAAATTTGCATGAGGCTTTGAGTTCTCTCCTTGCAATTTTCTATAGCTACTACGAACTGAGAATATTCCTTTAGGATCTAACAGCCAATACCAATCATCCTCCCTGTTAGTTGTGGACAAAGGAATTGATAAAATCAATTCTCTATCCCTATCATTAAAAAGGTCTCGCAGGATCTCTTCGTCCCATTGGCGAGTTTCCGTTTTCATTAGACCAGAAACAGTTGCTTCTTGGAGCTCATTTGGCATCTCCGTTACCAAACAACCATTTCCACTATCTGGTAACCAAGGGACCTTCCAAAAATGAGTGCTATCGCCATCTGCTATTTTTTTTCGACAACCTTGCTGCAACAGATTCTGTGATGCCAAGATGCTTCTCCACATGAAGCTTGGATTAGAACCAATTGTAGCATTCATGAAGTCCCCAGATGGATAATAACGAGCCTGGATTAGTTTCATAACCAGCGGATTGTCATTGTTAATCAGCCTCCACCCTTGCTTAGCTAACATAGCCAAGTTGAACTTGTAAAGTTCCTTCAAACCCAGCCCCCCACCTTCTTTAACCACACATAAGCGTTTCCAAGACATCCAGTTTATACCCTGCTTATTCCCAGTATCAGTACACCCCCAAAACGAGTTCATCAACTTTTCAATAGCATCACACACTTCTGCTGGAATTAAAAACAAACTCATCCAAAAGTTTGGAATGGACTGAGCTGCCGTTTTGAGCAAAGTAAGTTTCCCAGCTCTAGATATGTTCTTATTCTTCCAGCCCTGAATCTTTTGCTTAATTCTTTCCTTGATAAATTGAAATACATCACTTTTCTTCCGCCCAATACGTATCGGCATGCCCAGATACTTCCCAGGGTCGTGTACTTCCCTAATACCCAGCTTGTGACAGACTTGACGACGTTCCAAAATGGAAGTGTTTGGACTAAAGCATACAGTAGATTTATTAAAATTAACTGCTTGGCCCGACATTTTTTCATACCTTAACAAAATAGATTTCATAGTTGTTGCTTCCACCTCCTTAGCTCGAATGAATAATTAACAATCATCGGCAAACAGGAGATGTGAAATTGCAAGAGCCCCCCTCACAATTACACAGCCATTAATCAAGCCCACTGCTTCATTTCTTCTAATCATCGAGCTTAAACCTTCCACACAAAGAATATAGAGATAAGGCGATATAGGATCACCTTGTCTTAACCCACGATCCGGTTGCACATTTCCAAAAACTTCACCATTATAGAGAAAGCTATAAGAGATAGTTTTTATACACCTCATCACTCGAGCTACCCAAACTGCACTAAAACCAAACTTAGATAACATGTGCTCCAAGAAGTTCCATTCAAGCCTATCATAGGCTTTCGACACATCCAATTTAAGGGCAGCAACCCCTTGTTTTCCTTGAGTTTTCTGCTTAATATAATGATTTATCTCAAACGCAATTAACACGTTATTCGTCAGTAACTGCCCTTCAACAAACGCACTCTGCTTGTCCGATATTAAAGAATTTAAGCACGGCTTTAATCGATTTGATAAAACTTTAGAAAGAATCCTAAACAGCACGTTACACAGAGAGATGGGTCTCATGTCTGTCATCTGTTCAGGATGCTTGACTTTAGGGATAAGACATACCAATGTGTGATTCAACACCTCTGGCAGGAAACCTTCCAAAATAAACTGATTACATAAGTTAGTTACATCAGTTCCAACTATGGGCCAAAAAGATTGATAGAAAGTAGGATTCAGTCCGTCTGGTCCGGGTGATTTATCTACATGCGTAGAAAAGACAGCTTTTTTAACCTCATCCACTGAAACTGGCACCATTAGCGACTCATTTTGCTCCTCAATAACTATAGGAATTATTTCTCGGTCTGTTAATCCTTCATGGCTGTCAGAGGTTTTAAACAACTCTACAAAGTAATCATTAATTATTTGCTGAACTTCCTCCACTTCTTCTTTCCAGGTACCATCTTTATCCTTCAATTTAGTCACTGTATTGTTCCTCCTCCGACTTGATGCATATCTATGGAAAAAATGAGAGTTCTGGTCCCCTTCGCTCAACCAGAACTGTTTTGCCCTTTGCTGCCAATACACTTCCTATCTTTTTAACAATTCATGATAACCTTGTCTCGCTATATTATACTGTCTAACACCATATGCATCCTTACGTGATCTAAATCGTCTCAAATCAGTTCTGAGCTTTTGCATATTATACTTAAACTCTTTTACAATACCACCCCCCCATTCCTCCAATTTCATGCTGCACTTGTTGATTTTAGAAAGTATATCTTCCTCTATCAAACCATTCCAGCTTGCTTCAACAATATCCCTACAATCCTTTTCTCGGAGCCACAAATTCTCGAACTTGAACCTTTTACTCTTTGGCACATAAATCCTTCGATTAAGCTGTAAGAACAGAGGTCGATGATCTGAGGTGGAAACATCAACAACTCGTAATTCTGCATCTGGAAAGAGATTTCGCCAACTAATATTCGCCAGCCCCCTATCAAGGCGTTCCTGCATCCAATTCACCGTACCCCGACCTCGTTCCCATGTGAAAAAATTCCCTGTAAAACCCAAATCTTGCAGCTCACATTCTTCAACTACATTACAAAATCCATCTAAAAGCCCCTGTGGGTGCACACGTCCCCCCAATTTCTCAGTAGCATACATCAAGTCATTGAAGTCACCTAACACACACCATGGGAGGTTTGAATCATGTGCTAAGCCCCTCAATAAATTCCATGACTCTTGTCTTCTTTGTCTCTCCGGATAACCATAAAAACCTGTGTATCTCCATCGACCCACCTGCTCTACATAGACTTCAACATCAATAAAGTTTTCACATGAGCCCTTAATCTCAATTGTATTATCTCCTTTCCAAAACAAAGCAACCCATCCTCCATGTCGATTTGTTTCCACCACACAGCAATTCGTAAACCCAACTTTCTTGCAAACATTCTCTACTCTACTTTTTTTAACAAAAATTTCTGAAAGAAATACTAAGCTAGGCCTGAATTGTTTCACCAATTCCTTTAAGAATCTCACTGCTCGTGGGTTGGCCAGCCCACGACAGTTCCATGCTAAAATACTCATTTGGTATGGCGGGTGTCTTCTAGAGAGCCCGCCACAATCAAGTTTTTTGAATTGTCTCCCAATTTTCCTTCCTTGTTTATCTCCACCATATTGTTTAAGAGTCCCACAGTTATCATATGGCTTGGCCCAGTCTCATGTTCCACATTATCCATTACACGCCTCCTTTTTGAGTCAAAAATGATCATTTTACCTGAACTGAAAGTATTGCTTCCTGTCAAATCCCCTTGGTTTTGTAGCAGAAGCAATCTTTCACTTTCCTCCTGCTCCCGCGTAACAATCTTATTTGCCTCATTCTCCCCTTGGTTTTCGCGAGAACTCCCATCAACTTCCATGGATTTCGTCTCCATCGTTCCACTATCCTGATTGTTGTCCGATATTCCAGCACGAGCAGTATGTGTTGCCCACTGATTTTCTCCCTGGTTTGCAGTACGTAACCACCTTGCACCTGTACCAACTTTTGCACTGCGTGTTGGGGCTCTCAACCAAACACCATGTGCGCGTTCGACCATCTTCTCTGGATTTGCATATACCACGCTACAATCTCTATCTGAATGTCCTATTATCCCACAGACGAAACAAAAGGAAGGCAATCTCTCATACTTAAAGTTGATCCAATTCCAGTTAGTACCATCCCTTTTGAGCTTCATTCTCCTTTTGATCGGTTTATCAATATTCATAGTTACTCTAATACGAACATGATCTTTCCACGTGCTAGCAAAATTTGCAGGGTCAGACTTGATATATCGACCAAAAGATTCCCCTATGTTCTTCAGAACATTCTCAGATATGTATCCTGTTGGAATATCATATATTTGGACCCACATATCCGCCTCCTGCAGATTAACCAGATGCGGATCTTCATTCTCCATCAGTTGGTGATACACTAGCATACTCTGTTCAAAGGACCACGGGCCTCCTTCCAACACCTTTTGCAAATCCAATACATGATAGAAGACGAACGAAAAACGAAAGTTCCCCAGGTCGTGTATCTCCATCCCCTCCTTCAGTCTCCAAAGTGATGCCATAACATTTTGCATTGCACCAAAATTGATATTCTTCTCAGTTAAGAACCTCCCTGTTAAGACATAAGTAGTGGTCTTATTTGTTACTACCTCCTCCCCTGCTATTACCCCTCCCTCCTCCTCATCCTCCAATGTCATATTCGAATACAAAGCTTCCAATGATTGGTTAGTTCTCTCCATGGATATAGTCAAATAGAGCGAAAAAACAGAGAACAATCTTAAACGGAAAATGGCAAAAGGATAAACGAGACTTGTCAATCTGACAGACAAAACTTGCCACTTAGCAAGACAAAACTTGCCACTTAGCAAGACTTAATACGTGTATATAGTTGTAGACAAAAAAGACATTAATTGATCCAAACTATTAGGTTGTGTGGGGGCTTGCGTTTGACAGCGATGGATTGGACGGAGCTTCACTTGGATGTAAGCGAGTGAACTTAAAAGAAGATGAAAGTCATACAGGAATAATGTTTTTGAGATGGAGTGTTGTGTAGAAATTGTAGATCTGATCCAACTATGTGTGGCGGCTTGGAAGGATTAGGGTTTCTATCCTAGAGAGAAGGGGGAGCTCTTTTCTATACATGGATATAGCCAAAAACAGACAGTAAATGTTCAAATATTAAATCCAGCAATCACATTTTTAGCTAGCAAGAAATAGAGAACACAATCATGCATCTACAAAATTATATTTGGGAGTTGGAAAATTGTGTTCCTTCTATAGATGAATTGAATTGAAATTTGAATTAGGGTTTTAGCGTTCCTTCATCTCAGACCATATTAATCACCAATTTTTCTTCGGATGAAAAGATATGGATCCCAAAATTTGAAACGATTCGATGTGATTAAATTCTGATACAGAAAAGATCGATCCAGTCTGGATTAGGGCTGTCGTACTCTTGTAAATTTGAGTACACGGATTGACATAAATATGACACATCTCTCTTGCAAGAGTTGTGCTAACATCATCTATGTTCCCAGTCTGCAACGTTTTAGGAACAGAGTAAACAATCATTACAAGTCTAGTGGACAGAGCTGTAAAGGAGCCGAGCTTGTGATAAAATTGGTTGGACCAAACAAACTTGCATGCTTAACTAAACAAATTTTTGTATAAAACCTTGAGGACGTATATTTATAGACTAGACAAAGCCAGCCTGGTTAAGAAAAAAATAATAATTTGAGTAGCTTCCTGTTAAGTTATAAGGGATGGCTTTACTGGGGGCAGAGGAACACATCACTACTTACAAATAACTACATCCTTTTAGTAACTGGGTTAAAAATATAGGGATCGTAGTACAGCATTTTGAACATGAAAGACCCTGAGGCTATGTTTATTTGCAAGGACTGTGATCCCATCACCATCTAATATCTATGATTTGTACTTATTATATCAATACTTCACTCAGAAAAAAAATCTTATTAACAATACTCATTCACTTTCTAGTTCATTCTAGGGGATATTGAATCCTATGGTCTCACTGTATTATAATCTTATGAAAATGAACTGAAAAATGGTAAAAATTTAGTGTAAAAGATAACTCAAGGGTAGAGTAAATAAAAATTTTAAGTAAAGGAGAGTTGCTTTAATTAAAGAATATTAGAGTAAAAATTATAATCCACTAAAACAAACATGGCGTAAAGTTATATATGCAACCGTGAAGTTGTTAGATTCACCTTGAAATGTAGGCAATACAGAGCCCTCTCCATCTTGCATCAAGCAGCATGAGTAGTTCTTTACCCACACTCTTGGCTAAGCCTTATTAACTCAAGAAAAATAAAAGAAAAAAAACACTAGTGTTAGCTATTCTATCCTCCCAAAGATCTATTAGTACAGTGTTGACAGGATTTTCCTAAACAATGCATGAACTTGTTCAAACTATTGCTACCTGAAACTTTTTCAAGAACTTTAAGCCTAAAAGCCTTGGACTTGGCATAATTTTCTCTGATATCTTTCCCTTCCTCATCGACAAACACGCAATGCAACACATTCAAATTCCGTATGCATTTCAACCTTCCATCCAATATTATAGCCAAAGCATTAGCAGAAAGAGACGAATTTGATAAATCCAACACCTTGAGTTCCGGATAGCCTTCAACTATGCAAGAAACTTCCCTGTCGGAAAATCCACCATGTAAGCCAAGCTCCACAATGTTCTTGCAGTAATCCATCAGCTGTATGACAAATTGGATTCCCCGGAAAGGAGCATTAAAAGCCCTGAGATTCTTCCAATACATGACAGCCAGGAAGACTGGATAAACATCGACAGAAGCATCAGAGGGCAGAAGCACGCGAGAAATGCTAGGTGTGTTCTCTGCTACGTACATAAGTGTATAAAAATCAGGCATTTTTCCACAAGGTAAACGGAGTGATACCCAGTTTTTGCAGTGTTTGATGGCTAGTTTAAGTAGGTAGGTGTATCTTAAAAGATGTGGGTGATCATCATCAAGATTTTGAATAGAAGAAAGATCAAGATTAGGATGCTTGAAAATAGTATGCAATGAAGCATCAAGCCAGGAATGGCATACAAATGGAGCACCAAATAGCTGGTCTTGGAGGCTCAAGTGGGAAAATATTTGGGACAGGACGCATGAATTCAAGTCTTTCCATCGTGCTTCTTCTAATCTTTTCATCCCCCTTTGTTGAGTTCTTGCTTTCGGCTCACTGAATGCATATTAATAATACGAGGGTATACGAATTACCATATAAAATACATCAGTAGTATTGTCAAACAACAACATAGATTATATAGAGGTAAACTCCCTAATTTCTTTTATAGCCGATGAAATTAAGTGGAAGACGAATTCTGTCAAATTTAATTTGTATTCTTCTTTTGTAGTAATTTCAATTTTTTTCACTAGTTATACAGGTGTCAGAAGCACCAATTGTTGAAAGTATTTTTGGTTGAGAATATCTTGGATTCAACTGATCAGCAATGGTAGGAATCCAAAAATAAATGTCAATTTTTTTTTTTACAAATGTCAAATCCACGTTTAATTCATGGAGGGGAGTTAATTTCTACCAAAGATCGCTATTTCATGGAAAATTTTGTTCATATATATTTTGCGAGTAAAATATTATAAAATGAGTTATTTTATAAAACATATTTTATGTATATTATCTTAAAACCCGTGTATTGCACAATTTTTTTTCAATATGTTATAATTATTTTTTACAATAACTATAAAAAATTAAGTAATAATGATTAATAATTAAATAAGGGTAATTAGGTAAAAACAATAATTATCATACCGACCGATTCATCAACCAAATTTTTAATGTTTCGGCTATTAAAATATAGTGTAGATTACTATTTCACTAAAAATCTTGAAAACCATATTTTATGAACAAAATATTGTAATATGAATTGTTCAGCAAATGACATTTTGTTTGCATAACTTTCCAAAACAAATATATTTTGCTTGCGGAATACAAGATTTTGAAAAGTTTTAACGAAGTAATGATTTTCATGTAACATGTTTGCCAATATATAATAAACTAGCTTCAATACCCGTGCAAGGCACGGAAATGCTCTTTTTTACGATAAGAGTTTTTATTTTTCTCGTTGTGCGTTGATCTTAATGTTCGATGATCCTATTGTGACGATAAAAATCTTTTTAGGAATGCTTAAATTTTTTAAATATGTACTTAAAGAGACCGATATTTTGTGTGTCTATCTTTTTATTATTGTTTTTAGAGTGTTGATGACTTTCTTGAGATTAGAGTTAGAAAAATAATTGACGAATTTATTTTTAACGTTTTTCATAAGTTTATTAGGATGATCATCTCTTAGGCCATGTTTGTTTTGGTGGATTATAATCCCCGGATAATTACATTGTTTTTTTAAAATTTGAAGGATTATAATCCCATAAAATTGGATTGCAATCTTCTTTTTGATTCATTTATATGGGTTTATAATACCTTCTCTCACAAGGCATTATAATCCCATGGAAATGAACTAAAAAGATGATCACAATATGAATTCATAGGATTATAATCCCTTATATTTGAGATAAATAAGGTAATAGTCCGGGGATTATAATCCCTTCAAACAAACATGGCCTTAATCTTTTGAACTGTTATATTTACATATAATTATATATTATAGGGTTACATGAATGTGATACAAAATATGAATTTATGAATTTACAAAATATGAATTTATAAAATATGAATTCAAAAAATAAGGTTATTGTTATAGATGTTAAAGGTTCAGTTCTCATTTATGTGACGCAATTTTAATATATTGTAGATTTTAATTTCAGAGAATGCTATGGTAAATTGAGAAACATAATGGTAAAATTTGATAGATTAAAATGTGGCATGTTGCTTTATCATAATTTATCATTTTATATCCATTAGTTACCTCGACCCTCATATACAGTAATTACTACATGTCCGATTAATTGTCTAGGATACATGCCTAGAATTTGATATAAAAAGTTCGACCATACACGAGTTATAAACGTGTTAGGTCACAATTAATATGCATCTGTTTAGTAGTCGACTCTCCCAAATTGTAATTCACATAACATGTATTGATTAAGTATTCGAATCTCCCAAAAAGATTCGAGAGAAAGCGATACGTCTGTTAGTTAGGACGGTAGTTTGAAAATATTGTAAAAAATATATTTTCTAAGATTACAAGCAATAACAAAATATAAGATTATTCAAAATTTAAATGAGTACTAAGATTTTATTATCACATTTCTAATCCACATATCATAAATTGTATAATTATACAATATCTTTAATATTTTTACATTTCTATTGGTAATTTCATAAACAATTAGAATAATGATGATTTGTTTTCGCAAAATATTCTTCAAATATTTTATGTAAGATCCAGACACATTTTTCAACTTTCGCATGAAATAAAGTAAAAAAAAAATTTATTAAAATGAAGTAGACAGAGAGATTTTTGTATAAATATATAAATAATAATATGTGAAATTATAAAAGAAATACTGATCAAAAAACACATGATTAATAGGTAAATGATGTAAATAATATATGACATAATATAGGACACTCTCACACTTGTGAATGTATCTAATGAATCATAAAATTTAATCAAATATATATACATGTTGCTTAATGGTCATAATGGAGAATTTGAATTTATGATTAGTAGATTCCTTATGTTAAAGGTTCGATCCTCATCTATATCATAAATTTTTTTTTTTCACTTGACTTGACATTTAGGGATATTTTTGTAAACTTAAATGGATTAAAATATGACATGTTGTGGTATGCATTTAAGTGTTTAGATTATTACATGCTCATTAACCATTTTTTAAAAATAACATGCATTTAAATTTAATAAATTTATTATAATTATCTATGTATTGCAAATACTAATTATTAATATTATTTTATTAAATCGAATGATTTCGAAATATCTAAGTTCAGTAAATATCATATATCGCTAAATTATATTAAACTATAACATAATCAAATATAAAAATGTAAATGTAAAATGAAGAAAATTGATTAAAATATCTTTGAAATCAAAATACCAAATATTATTCATTTATCACCCAACATACATAGCATATTTTTGGTTTACAATACATGTGATTGGCTAGCCTACTGGTAAGGTGGTATGCAAATGAATGGAAAGACCTAGGTTCGATTCTCAATAACAACAACTTTTTGAAAAAAAATTTAAATGGATTAAAATGTGACATCTATATCATAATCTTTTTTTTATTTGACTTGACATTTAGGGGCATTTTTGTAAAATTAAATGGATTAAAATGTGACATGTTGTGGTGCATTTAAGTGTTTAGATTATTACGTGCTCATTAACCATTTTTAAAAAAACATGCATTTGAATTTAGTAAATTTATTATAATTATCTATGTTTTGCAAATACTAATTATTAATAATATTTTATTAAATCGAATGATTTCGAAATATTTAAGTTCACTAAATATCATATATCACTAATTTGTATTAAACTATAACATAATAAAATATAAATATGTAAATGTAAAATGAAGAAAATTGATTAAAATATCTTAGAAATCAAAATACCAAATATTTTTCATTCATCACCCTACATAGCATACTTTTGGCTTATGTTTAGCCTATTGGTAAGGTGGTGTGCAAATGTAAGGGAAGACCTAGGTTCGATTGTCAATAACAACTTTTTGAAAAAAATTAAATGGATTAAAATGTGGGCATTATATATATAGTAGATATTGTAATGTTTTGATTGTAGAACATATATAATCTCCAAGGTCTCCAATAAAATAGAGTTTTCCATTAAATTTTTCTGAGAAAGCTTTTTCATTTTTGAAATAAACATCTAATCGAAATTTAACAATTTAGTATTTTGTACCAAATTCGACAATGTTTTTATAAAAATAGCATTAATTTGAATTAAATTGATTAGTTCAGAATAATTTGAAGTGAATTGGTAAGTTAAAAATAATTTAGTTATCTACAGGTTATTAATTAAGATGTAAATAATTTTTATCGGGCAAAAATTGGGTTGATGAAAAAACAAATATGACAATTTTGTTATAAGTAAGTGAATATAAAAAAGGAAAACGTTAATGCTTTCAAATTGGTTTTCAAAACGGATCTTAAATGTTAAGCAATGCAATTAAAATAATGGATCTCTTTTGTTCACAAAATTTTTCACCAATAAAAGATTTTTAAATTTACAAATAAACAATGTCTATAATTGGTATAATTGGTACTCAATCTGGTATAATTGGAACTATTAAATAAGAACAATTTAAAGAATGTCCTATTATGTTGTTTATTAATATTATAAAATAAGTTATGCTAGTGATATAGGACAATATTTTACATTTCAACAAAAATTCCTATACTTATTCTTATTACAATAATTATTATTATTCTATTATTATTATTATTATTATTATTATTTTGAAAAGACAGAGACAAAGTAGAAGAGAGAGAGAGAGAGAAATTAAAAATGAAAAAAAATAAGGTTAATAAATATTTTTATTAAAAAAATGAAATCTATAATAGATAAAAATTAATTAGAAAAAAGTAATCAGATATTTGTCCTAGTAATTTGGGAAAATGTAATGTTAGAGGTACGAAATAATGTATCAAAAATAATTACAAAATGATGTGACATGAGTGATGTGATAATAATGAAAAAATTTTATTGGTTGATATTGTTGTGAATGGAGGATTCATTATATTTATTTGAGTGAAAATCAATTAAAATCAAATATTAATATTTTATAAATTAATTTGTGCCCAATTTTATATCTCTAGTATTTTTTTGGAAATCACTGCAATTGAAATGATTTTTTTTACTAATTATTCTCTAAATTTTGAATAAAAAAATGGTATAACTAAGTTGTCTTTGAAAAATCTATCACCAGCATCTGACCCCATTGAGTTCAGTTAATTAAACGGATATTCTCTTTGGTACCCTTATACAATTGGTTTTTACCAATGCTATCATTACATTATTGACTTCTACCGATTATGTCCTTGTACTTTTGCCTTTTCCATGAAATGTCACTCCATCAACCAAAATATTAGTATCTGAAATTCTCAATGATAACCTTGTCAGTTGAATAATGAAGGGTACCAAATGTCGCTCCATCAATCAAAATATTAGTATCTGAAATTCTCAATCATAACCTTGTCAGTTGAATAATGAAGGATACCAACGAAAAAAAAGTACCTTTGACAAAAACCAAAAATACCTGGGTGGCACTGAGAATTTCCCTTAATTAAATCATGTTTCAAGTTTAATAAAGTAGGTTGTACCGACTATGGTGTATCTTCGCTAATAAAATAATAATAAAAATGTATTCAGATTCAAAATTAAAATATCTGAATTTCATGCACAGATATAAAAGTTGCATACGTGGGCAGAGGAATATAAGTAGAAGATAGATGCTGGCATGGAGCAATACTCTACCGACCTGCAAATGAACAGAGAGATGGCGATTCGTATATTTAGTTCGTGTATTTTTGTGTTGTATATGAAGATTAAATTTAAGTAAGATCCGATATTTACATATTTTTGTGTTGTATATTTTAATGAATAAAAATATTTAGATATTAAATTTTTGATTTAGTTTTTATTAATTAAGTTCTAAATTAATAAGTCATAAGGAGTTAAGCGTGGTTAAATTTTCTTAAACTTAAATTTGAAATTATTTTCTATTTATCCTTTAAAAAACCTATTTATATAATCTTCATTTATAATATGTATATACATAATTTTATAATATTCATTTAATTAATTAATTATTTCATGTATTTTTGTTTCATGTAATTAAACACAAAATCGACATAATAAAGATTCGTATAATTTTGTGTTTTTTTTTGAAAGAACATAATTTTGTGTTCATGTAATTTCGTCTTCACAAAACCAATGATATCAACAGACAAACAGATAAAGATGGAGCTACCACCTATTACAACAACTTAAAAGATGTTTTGAATTGATTATTATTGTTGTTGGTGACACAATGGTCCGGCTCCAGCCAAAGATTAAAGATTCATCCCCCCCCCTCCTCTTTACGGTTATTAATATTTGAATTGAACTTGGAGGTTAATAAATTAGAATAAAATAAATATAAAAATATAAAAATTATGGAATTTATTAATATTTAAAAAGATAGGAAAAGATAGTGAAAAATTATAAATTCATTTGAAATTTTATATTATCACAGTTTCTTATTTTTTAAAATTTTAAATTTTGTTATAAACACATGTTCATATAAAATAAATTTCAAAAATAAAATTTTAAGTTTCATTTTCCAAATAATAGTTTGCAAATTCAACAACCTAAAATGCAACTTCATTTTAATTTATTTAAAAATTAATTTTAAGGTTGATATGAGTTGCAATCAAAACGGAACTTGAATACAATATTAATCAATTTTAAACTTTATTTTTTCAATATTTGAATTAAAACTACATTTTACGTTGCAAATATAGCAAATCATATTTGTTAGATATGAATGAACACTTATCTAATAATTTGAGGAAAAACATATTATTGACATTTTTTAAATTTTTCTTCGTTTGAATGTGTTCAGTTATGTAGCTTAATTATGAAAATTTGCCCAAAATGCCTACCATTCAACATGGATGGCCCATATTGCCTATTTGCAAAAGAAGTGGCCTTTTTTGACCACCATTTACGCATAAAAACTATGCGTGTATACCCCCTTTGAAAATGACAACGAAGATGGTCCCCAAGATGGTCCCCTCCACTTTGTCATCAACCGTAGCTTTTTGCTACATAAATAACATAAATGGCACATAAATGGTACATGATTTATTATGTGTTTCATTTCCGTAACTTATTCCGCAACTTGGTATTAGAGCCGAGTTAATAATCTTTTAAAATGAACCTTTTAAAAGAGAAAAATCAGATCCCTGAGGAGGAAATTTCTGATAATTTAGAAATCGAGTTTTCAGAATCAGAAAAAGGCTTTCAAGCCAGTTTTCTAGTAAAACACGATTTAATTTCTAAAATCAGGAACACAAAGCTTGATTTAAAGAAAGAAACTATTTTTAACGTTCCTTGGTTGGATCGATTAAAAAGAAAAAACAATATCTTTTATTACGTATCTACGAAAAAAATGCATGTAGATATAAAAGATACAACAGGAAAAGTGTATTTGCCTTTAATCACTAAAGAAGAGATTAATAGACAATTACAAAAATGGATTCAAAGACGAGATCAACAATCTCTATGGTTCATTTAGGAGCTGTTAAGATTTTGATAAAATCTGAATTTCCTGAAGATATAGATTCTCCAATAAAAATGGCTTTACTGGATAATAGAATTATACCCCGACATGACAGTATTTTAGGTGCTGCTAGAGGTAATTTAGCATACCAAAAATTCATGTTTACAGTATATCCCAAATACGCAGTTAGTTTGGATACTCAAAGATTTGATCAAATTTTATCTTTTATTCATGATTTTGAAAGAAAAGATTTGATGCAAAAAGGAGATAAAGTATTTAGCATTACTTATTTAGTTGCTTATGCTTTAACTAATAGTCACCACAGTATTGACTATAAAAAGAAAGAATACATCGAATTAGACGACGTATTCTCAGAAGTAGGTTCAGTAGAAGATAAACAATTTACAGAATTGACTCCTACAGACCATACTTGGGCAATTGATATTGCTAGAAACAAACCTTCTTTACAGGATAAACCTAGAAGAAGCTTTAGAGCTAGAGGGAACTTAGCAATTAGAGAACCCTTAGCAGAAGGAAATGATATGCTCCTTAAAAGCATGTCGCAAAGAATAGATGATCTATCAAACAAATTTGCTAGTATCATTTAAAATGAGTCTTAAAGAATTAATCGAGGACTTCAATAATAATATTAAGCCTCAGCTAACAGAAATTTTAGCTTTGCTTAAGAAAAATGCAGATAATGATGTCAAAGGCAATATTGAAGTTGCTGCAGCAAAGATAATCACAGAACTGAAGACAACAATTCAGGATTATCAAGGCGATAAAGCAATTGGTAAACAATCAAAAGCTTCAGAAGAAAATCGACTTGTTCTCACTCAGGAGCAAGGTAAACAAGATAAAGGTAAAAGCCGTTATCGATATAGTTATCCTAACCATGATGTAGGAAACGAAGAATTCGGAACAGGAAAAAATCCGAACAGTATGACTTGGCCATTTGGTTCTATTTCTAATAAGAAAATATGAACTACATGCAAGACATAGAGAAGTTCTTTTGGAATGTTCTTGAATCAGAAATTCAAGATGATCACCAAGAAGAACAATTTGCTAAAGCAATGGAATTACTGGGATTAGAAGATAATGATCTAGCTAATCAGCAAATAACAAATAATTTAGAATTACAATCTTTGTTTGGATTTAATTCTACTAATTATTTGAATGTCATTGAAGAGTTTAGTTCACCAGAATCAAATTCTCAAGGCGTAGATTCATCAGATGAAGAGATTATTCAACATACTTTTAGGATGAATAAACAAGAAGAAGGTGTGCATACAGATGAAAATCCATTCGCATCTACTTCAGGAACAAAGAGACCAGTAGACAGAAAGAAAGGTAATTTTTATCCCCCTACTACTGAGTTTAAAACGAATCAAAGTTTATTTGGTTCGAATGTTTTAAATATCGATTGTGAATCAGGTAGAAAAACCTTAATCGATATATGGGAAAAGAAAATTAGTTTGATAATACAAACTAATCCTATTGCCTACAACGACACTGAGACAGTTTTGTTATTAGTTGATCACAAAACGGCTGGAGTCGTAAATAGATATATTAAAGACGCAACATGGAATTTCGAAAATCTCGAACCCATAGAAGCCTTTAATCAAATCATAGATGGTATCTATACTATGTTTTTAGGAATTGATTATATCAATGCTAAAGAATTAGAGATAGAAAAGATCAAACAAAATGCTAAGATGACTCTTAGTAAAATGCAATTATGTGATATATGCTTAATTGATAAATTCTTTTGTGAATATGAAAAGCATATGATCAACACAGGAGATCTAACAAGTTATCATGTTTATGTAGAAGAATACATACGCAAGATACCGTTAGTAGGAGAAAAAACTATGACTAAGTTTTTGCAAGAAAGAACAATCTTGACACAACACAGTTTAGCTTTTGCTCAAAGAATAGTAAAAAATGAAATCATTAGTTATTGTGATTTCAGCAAGACTCAAAAGAGACTAAAAGCTTTCAGCAAAAAATGTTGCGAAAAGATTTCAGAAGAATCTTATAATTTTGGTTGTAATCCCAATTACAGCAAGAAATATAAGAAGAAATATTCTAAAAAGAAAATATCTTCTAAATACAGGTTTAAAAAGAAAAAGAAAACTTTTAAACCAGGAAGGTATGTTAGAAGAAAACTTTTTCTACTAACAAACAAAAGCTTTGTCCAAAAGGGAAAAAGAACTGCAGGTGTTGGGTCTGCAACGAAGAAGGACATTACGCAAACGAATGTCCTAACAGGAAGAAATACCCTGACAAACTCAAGGTATTAGAAGAAATCTACTACATAGGTTATGAACCAGTAGAAGATGAATATGATGAAAAGGAAGAAATCTTCATCATACAAGAGATTGACCCTGGACCATCGTCCGACGAGTCAGAAGATGAATCAACAGACGAAAGCGACTGAGGATTCACCAGAAGAATTAGTAATGACAAACATTACTAATCCAACGTCAATCTATGTCAAAGGTACACTTAAATTTACTGGATATAGAAATATAGATTTACATTGCTATGTTGATACAGGTGCAAGCCTATGTATAGAAAGCAAATACGTCATTCCACCGGAGCATTGGGTGAATGCCGAACGACCTATTGAAGTAAAAATCACTAATGGTAAAACCATTGTGATCAATAAGGTATGTAAAGACCTTGATATTATGATAGCAGGAGAAATATTTCATATTCCTACTGTTTATCAACAAGAATCAGGTATAGACTTTCTTTTAGGAAACAATTTTTGTCTAGCCTACAGACCATTTATTCAAGTAGATGGTAAAAGAATTATTTTTACACTAAAGGGTGAACCAGTATGGGTTAAGAAAGTTACTCAAGCAAATCAAGTAGGATTTCCTGAGTTCTTAGAATCTAAGAAAATAAATTCTAAAAAGAAACCCGTCACACCTGTTAACATCTCCCAAAACAAAATCCACTTTTTAGAGAGGGGGAGAGATATGTTATTAAAATATCGAGAAATGAATTTTGCTTTAACAAATTTATCTCAAGATATTGACAGGAAATCTAAGATCGAACAACTCTTAGAAAAAGTATGCTCAGACAATCCATTGGATCCAAAAAAGACCAAGCATTGGATGAAGGCATCAATCAAACTCAATAATCCAAAGGATATTTGCAGGGTAAAACCGATGAAATATAGTCCCCAGGATGTTGAAGAATTTGCAGTACAAATTAAAGAATTACTTGAGATGAAGGTAATCATCCCTAGTAAATTAGCCCATATGTCACCAGCATTCCTAGTAGAAAATGAAGCTGAACGACGAAGAGGCAAGAAAAGAATGGTTGTCAACTATAAAAAGATGAATGATCTTACTATAGGAGACGGTCACAACTTACCAAATAAGGACAGTTTGCTAGCCCTTATACGAGGTAAGAAAATGTTTAGTTCATTAGACTGTAAATCAGGATTCTGGCAGGTATTGTTAGATGAGGAATCACAGCTATTGACAGCATTTACATGTCCCCAAGGACATTTTCAGTGGAGAGTGTTACCATTTGGTTTCAAGCAAGCTCCATCAATATTTCAAAGGCATATGCAGGAAGCATTCAGACCTTTTGAAAAATTCTGTTGTATATATGTAGATGATATTCTTATATTTTCTAACAATGAAAAAGAACATCTTATACATTTGGCAGCAGTATTGAAGAAGTGTGAAACTCTTGGCATAATCTTATCCAAGAAAAAGGCTCAACTCTTCAAAACAAGTATTAATTTCCTAGGTTTCGAAATTGATCAAGGAACGCACTGTCCTCAAAATCATATCTTGGAACATATTCATAAGTTTCCAGATCAAATAGAAGACAGAAAACAGTTGTAAAGATTTTTAGGTATACTAACCTATGCATCTGATTATATTCCTAAACTTGCAGCTTTAAGATCACCTTTGCAGGCTAAGCTCAAGAAGGAAAATCCTTGGAAATGGATGGAATCTGACACTTCTTATATGAAGAAAATTAAGAAGCAGTTAGTAAGCTTTCCAAAGCTCTATCATCCAGAGCCCGAAGACAAGCTCATAGTAGAGACAGACGCATCCGATAATCATTGGGGTGGAGTTCTCAAAGCTATTAATTCCGACGAAAAAGAATTAATATGCCGATACGCATCAGGAAGCTTTAAAGACGCAGAAACGAGATATCATTCTAATGAGAAAGAATACTTGGCGGTCAAAAGAGCTATTACAAAATTCTCTATTTATCTAACCCCTGTTGAATTTACTGTCAGGACGGATAATAAGAATTTTACTTATTTCCTTAAATTAAAGATTGAAGGAGATAACAAGCAAGGAAGACTTGTGCGATGGCAACAATGGTTTTCCAGATATAGTTTTAAGGTTGAACACCTTAGTGGAATTAAGAATTGTCTTGCCGACTTCTTAACCAGAGAATATCAGCAAAGAGAAAAGGTATGACAAAAAAAAAACTCTAACATGTTAATGTCACATCCTACTTGCAGGTATCCAAGGCATTTCAGGCCTATAAATAAGAGAGGAATTCAGCATTTGGAAATCACACCAAACACCAAACACCCTCTCTATACCAAAGATCTCTTGCTTAGATCAAAGAGCCCTGCTCTATAAAAATCTCTTTCTTTGAGATAGAAGTATGGAGAATTTCTCCTTAGAAAAATTATTGGCAGAACAAATGATTTTGCTAAAAGAATACGAATCATTGGAAAATAGACTTTCAATAATTCGAGCAAAAATAGAGTTTGTGAAGAAATATTCTCTTCATGAACAACAAAAGGTTATCTCTGAACCTTCTTCTTCAAAGAATGAATCTGAGACTAGCCCGGAGCAAACGGCTACCGGTAAAGGCATAACAACTCCGTTAACGCCGGTGGATTTGGCAAAAATCCAACACGAAGCTTCAACTTCGTCTCAAAAGGTAATTACTTCACCTTCCTCAGAAATGAGTCAAGAAGTGACTAATCCTGAGCAAACGGCTCCAGGTAAAGATTCAACAAATCCGTTGAAGGCTGTGAATTTGCCAAAAATTCAGAATGAGGTACAGACCTCCATAACGTTAGAAAAATTCTCAAATTTAAATTTGAGACCTAACGGGGAAATTCAAATCCCTAAAAAGACTGAAGGTCAAACTTCAGCAGTCCCTTACGGATATAAAGGCCCTAAAGCCTACTATGTTGTGTTTAATGGACCTAATGCAGGAATATACACCACATGGGAAATTGCAGAGAAGGCTGTTAAAGGTTTCTCTAATGTCAAACACAAGAGATACAAATCTTTTGCAGAAGCAAGAGTTGCTTCAAACCTTTATACTAATCAGCAGTCCAAGCCACCACTTGAACTGATAAGTCACGCAGATGCATTACAACCAACTTATGCAGGTGCGGTTACTCAGAAGAAGGAATTTTCAAGCAAAATAATGCTGGGAATAATTCCAAAGAGTCAACAAACATTGTTGAAGCAGCTAGAAGAAGATACTGAAACTATTGAAATTACATATTCAAAGTTCAAAAATCTTTATCAATATGGCAGGTCAGCCACAGAGCAGAAGTTCGTTGATGAGCATTTCTTCACTACAGACAAGAAGAATGTCAGCTACTTTAAATTCTATCCGAATGCCAATCCAGACATGGTTTATGAGGCATATCAATTTGGATTATTAGCACAAGTTTATCCTACAGCTAGTAATCTCTTGGAAATCTCTAGATTCCCTAAGGAATTTAGAAAAGCAGTTAAGGCATACAAATCAAATTGTCTTAAAGGCCAGGAAAGTCGACATTTTCATCAAAACTACCAGTACAATTATTTGTTGGGAAGATGAAGAAGAATACGACTGTCCACCAAACCAGCCAACTCATTATGTCCAGGTTGGTATTGCAAAGGAAAAAATCTATTCCCCAAGTCAAGCCATGGAGTCTACCTTGGAGAAGAAGGATTTAAGAGAGCTTGCTGAACAAAAATTATTGGTTTTAATCAATAAATTATTCAACATCAAGCCAGAGGATAAATTAAAGGTTAACCTCGCAACATGTTATTCTTTAATGACATCTTACTCCCATAAGGGATTAACGGAAGAAGACTACAACAAAATCGTGGCTTTCAGAAGACAGCTATTACACAAAGATGCTGTTGGTTCCCATAAAGATCTCTTTTGCAAAAGAAAGCAGAAAGAGATAAAGAAGTTTGGCATTCAGTTTGATTATCAATATTGTAGCCCTACCACTTCTGAAGATAAGGTAAAGGCAAAAGATTCCTCCACTACCTCCACTACGGATAAAGGAAAATGAGTGGTCGATAAAGAAAAGTAGAGAAGAATCTACTTTATACAAGAAGACGAAGACATCGTTTTCTACTTTTCTCAGTGGACATCGTTTCACAGCACCAGACAAGGAAGATAAGGAATCTTATCTCTTCAGACTTTAGTGCATCAATAATATACATTTTACGTATGCAATTACGTAACAAAATTTGTATAGATCCTCACTCCTTAGTCTATAAAAGGGGGAGTTCCATTTCAGTTTAAGGCATCTTGAACTTAGCAGAGCACACGCACTGTACACTAAGCATTCAAAGAGTTCATAATGAGTGAGTAAAAACCCAACGGGGTTATGAGTGTAAACAGGTTCATAATGAGTCTGTATCTGTAAAATTATATGTATCAATAAAAAGTCTTTTCTTTTATAAATCTTGGTTATGTCCTGAGTTATTCTGGAGTCCACTTTAGAGCACAGGGAGTACCGCTAGGCAGGAGGCCGTTAGGGAAACGCCGCTCACAGGATTGAAGACCTGAGATAGTAAACCAAAGATTTAGCAGAGAGAAGGAATTTTTAAAGATCAATAATCTCATGCAGATACAGATCATTGCAAAAAGTCTGGTAAAACTCTTAACCCTGTTCTAAACAAATCTATATAAACTTTTTATATATAATTTTGATTATGATTAGCAATAATCGAAGGTCAGTAATGCTCCCTTGGAGCTTGACCATTAATGGTGAAACAATTAGGCTTAATGATGAAGACTTCTTCACCAGAATAAGAGATCTAGCATGTCTAGATATCAATAACAACAGACTAGACCGACTTAGAGAATTCTATATCAGTTTAGAAATGATGCAGGAACAACATTATAGTTTCTACATTAGAAACAGTCAAGAGATTGACGGTTTTAAAAACCATATTGGTAGTATTATTGGATTAGGAAATAACGAACCTCAAGCTAGTAATATGTGTCATGCCTTTTGTTTCTGTAAAAACAAAAAGTAGACCCAGTACGATAATTATGTTAATTATCCAGTCCGCTACTTGACAAAAGTCCACTATGGGACAAAATAGGAATGGGTATTTAGGACCCTTCAATTTGGAAATGGGTATTTTGGACCCTTTCCTCCCACAGAAAGGTATTTAGGGCCTTCACCCATTAATTATTAGATGTAATGTGAATGAAGCGAAATTGAAACAATACAAGATACTACTTTAAATTTAATTTCTTGTTAGATCAAAGGTTTATTAAGAGGAATAAAAATATAAAAATATATTTCCAGTTCTTTATTTTTCTCAGGAAAATTTTTAAATATATGATATGCAAAACATAACTACTAAAGGAAAGGACTTTGTTGTGGAATAAAAACTAGGTTACGAATCTGTATTTAATGCTAGGATTCGGGAGTTTCGTGCTTTAATGGCTGTTTCCGTGTTCGAGACTAATCGGTCCTCACAGAGTGCCTACGTATCTCGTATCGAGAATCAAGCCAAAACGTAGTTCTTGGTGTTCGCCTTGGGACTATGGCGGAGAGGGCACACCAAGGAAGTAGTGGCTTGTATGTCCTTATTCGAGGATTAAGCCAAGACGTAGTTCTGAGAAAGAGGGTCAGGCCCTTTATATAGGCTGAGAAGCCTTAGAATTATGGTAGGAGTCAGAGACTTGGTGGGCAAGCCACCGCCTTGAGGAAGGTTCTAGACCCCTTCCTTGTAGGAATTAGTTTCCATGTTGAAGTATGTATCTTGGAGTCTAAGTCAGGCAAGAGTAATATCCTTGTTTGACTTTTATTTGCTGAGCTGCTTATTGCCTTCAATATTAATTACGAAATTAATATATAAAAATAGGGTTTGGGCCTACCTGGTAGGCCCTACGTTTGGACCATTCTGGGTCTAATTAATGCCACATTAAATGTGTCTTTAGGGCTTACTTTTAGCCCATATCATTTGCCCCCCCAACTTCTAGGAAAACTGATCAGGTTTTCCTTGAAGTTTTATTGGCCTTTTCCGATACTCAGGTTAGGGTTTATCGTTGTACAACAATATCTTTATGAGTACCGTCTTGATGTAAAGCGTGGAGCGACCGATGCGTTTACGCCGATTTGAAATGACGCTAAATGGCGTTAAACGACGTTAAACAGCCTTAAACGACGTTTAAACGATGTTAAACGACGCTAAACGGCGTTACACGGCACTAAACGGCGCCCAACGGCACTAAACGGTGCTAAACAGCCTTAAATGACGTTTAAACGATGTTAAACGACACTAAATGGTGCTAAACAGCCTTAAACAACGTTTAAACGTTGTTAAACGATGCTAAATGGCCTTAAACGATGTTTAAATGATGCTAAACGGCGTTAAACGGCACTAAACGGTGCTAAACAGCCTTAAACGATGTTTAAACAATGTTAAACGACGCTAAACGGCGTTAAACGGCACTAAACGGCGCTAAACGGCACTAAACAGTGCTAAACAGCCTTAAACGACTTTTAAACGATGTTAAACGACGCTAAACGGCGTTAAACGGCACTAAATGGTGCTAAACAGCCTTAAACGACGTTTAAACGATGTTAAACGACGCTAAACGGCGTTAAACGGCATTAAACGACACTAAACGGTGCTAAACGGTGCTAAACGGCGTTAAACGATGTTTAAACGATGTTAAACGACGCTAAACGGCATTAAACGGCACTAAACGGTGCCAAACAGCTTTAAACGACGTTTAAACGATGTTAAACGACGCTAAACGGCATTAAACGGCACTAAACGGCGCTAAACGGCACTAAGCAGTGCTAAACAGCCTTAAACGACGTTTAAACGATGTTAAACGATGCTAAACGGCGTTAAACGGCACTAAACGGCGCTAAACGGCACTAAACGGCGTTAAACGACACTAAACGGTGCTAAACAGCCTTAAACGACATTTAAACGATGTTAAACGACGCTAAACGGCGTTAAACGGCACTAAACGGTGCTAAACGGCACTAGACGGTGTTAAACAGCCTTAAACGATGTTTAAATGATGTTAAACGACGATAAACGGCGTTAAATGGTACTAAACGGCGCTAAACGGCACTAAACGGCACTAAACGGTGCTTAACATTGACCTCATTTCAGTGCTAAAAATCATCCAAGATTCGCTGAAAAATCCGAGTTCTTGGACCACAAACTACCCGTGATCGGCCGGATCAACAGGTAGCTCATGGTCGGCTAGCCCGTGGTCGACCGAAGGGCCTCAAATCACCGTGGTCGGCCAGCTGGTGGTCGGCTGCGGCCCTCCGGGTGTCGTGGTCGGTCACCTCGTGGTTGGCTAGGAAACCCGGACCCGAAACCATTCGTGGTCTTTAAAAAGAATCATGGATCTAGGATCTAAAATCATCCGTGATCTTAAAGATCAAGGATCTTGATCCTGATCTCAAGTTACTATCATGGATCTAGGATCTAAAATCATCCGTGATCTTAAAGATCAAGGATCTTGATCTTGATCTCAAGTTACTATCATGGATCTAGGATCTAAAATCATCCGTGATCTCAAAAAGTCCCGTGGTTGGCCAATCGGTGGTCGGCCGAAGCCCCTTGAATCATGGTGGTCGGCCAGCTGGTGGTTGGAGCTATGGAACCCGGACCTAAAATCATCCGTGGTCTTAGAAAGTTATGGATCCCGGACCTAAAATCATCCGTGGTCTTAAAATTTTGGATCTCGGACCTAAAATCATCCGTGGTCTTAGAATTTTGGATCTCGGACCTAAAATCATCCGTGGTCTTAGAATTTTAGATCTCGGACCTAAAATCATCCGTGATCGGCTGGATCTATGGGCAAGCCGTGATCGGCAAGTCGGAGGTCGGCCGAAGCCCCTTGAAATGCCATGGTCGGCTGATCGGTGGTCGGCCGTTGCTCCTTCGGGCGCGGTGGTTGGCCGATCGGTGGTCGGCTACGGCCCTCCGGGTGTCGTGGTCGGCCACTTGTGGTTGGAACTACGAAACCTGAACCTAAAACCAATCGTGGTCTTAAAAATTATGGACCTCGGACCTAAAATCAACCGTGGTCTTAGAGATTATGGATATCGGACCTAAAATCAACAGTGGTCTTGAAAAGTTATGGACCTTGGACCTAAAACCAATCGAGGTCAAACGGCGCTAATCGGCGCTAAACGGCACTAAACGGTGCTAGCAGCACTAACAACACTAATTGGTGCTAACGACACTAAACATCGCTAAAAGGCACTAAACGGCGCTAGTCGATGCTAACGGCACTAAACGGTGCGAGCGGTGCTAAATTTTAATTTCGGCTTCGTTCGTGCCTTGGCTCAGGATTGAAAATCAGTCTTGGTATGTTGATGGAGGTGTTTGCTATGCGTTGAAGGATTTCATGAACCTTGAACTCAAACGACTTGTTTTTTAATCCTCGTGACCTTTCGGGCTTTAACTTGTTTGCTGAATCCTTGGTCTTAAGGCTATCATCAACCCTTGACTCTCATCCTTGTAATGAAGTTCTTTAGTTCTTGCCTCCTCCTTGTTTCTCATGCAGGAGGTCTTCCTTCCCGGTTGATCGTTCAGGTAGTTCACATGCTCCTTAGCGCTTGACCTTAGGCCTGGTGTGCTTTTGTTGGTTTTCAACCCTTTAGCTTGATTCTAGGTTTCCAACCTTCTTCTTATGCTAATATAACCTTTCTTAGGTCTCAACTTGACTGACGACTCTTGATTCGAGTCCTTAAACTCAAACGACAAGCTCGATTAGAGGCAGACAGCCTTGTTGGCCATCAAGGCTTAAATTTTGTGTTGGGATTTGAGATTCAAGATTTTAAGTATGGAATGACAAAGGACCTCTTATCTCAACATTCTCACTAATAGTTTTTGTGCTTTCAAGGCATTATCAGGGAGCCAACTAGTCTCAAGATGAGATATGAGAGGGTCTATCCTTCAGCTTACATCAACTGGTGCTACCAATTTCGAATCGATGGTGGGGTCTTCAGGACCTGGAAATAAAAACTCTCATCATAATTTTCTATCTCAGAAGATGCGAACTTAAATAGGGCATCGTCCTTAATGTTCTCATTTCTTGGAATGTGCTCCTCATAGCGCTCATCATACTGAGTCATAACAGCCTTCACAACTCTCAAATACTTTGTCATAGTTTCATCCTTAGCTTCAAATTCACCATTCACTTGCGAGACTACCAATCTTGAATCTCCAAAAACTTTGAGGTTCTTGACCCTCAGTATTCTGGCCAAGCCCAATCCGGCTATCAAGGCTTCATATTCAGCTTCATTGTTGGTAGTAGGAAAATATAACTTCAAAGAATACTCAACTGTGAACCCATCGGGGCTTTGCAAAACCAAACCTGCACCACTAGATTTTGTTTTTGATGCTCCATCAAAATAGAGCACCAAATATTCCTTCTGATCAGGTACAAGCTCTTCATCTTTATCCTCTCCTCTAGGGGTGGTCATTATCTCATGCCCCCCGACTTCTTGGTTGCTAATGGTATATTCAACCACGAAGTCAGCTAATGCCTAAGCCTTGATGGCTGTTCGAGGCTTGTACGTGATGTCAAATTCTCCAAGTTCGATTGCCCACTTAATCAGCCTTCCACTGACCTTTGGGCTGTGTAAAATATTTCTCAACTGCTGGTCCGTCAGGACTTCGATCTTGTGTGACTGAAAGTATGGTCGTAGCTTCCTCGAAGCTGTTATCAATGCCAAAGCAAACTTCTCGATGGGAGAGTAATTTAACTCAACCCCGTGCAACTCCTTGCTCACATAATAGATTGGTTTTTGAACCTTGCTTTCTTCTCGAATAAGGACAGCACTCAATGCTTGTTCAGATACCGCCAGGTATAGATAGAGAGTCTCTCCAGGACTAGGCTTGGCCAACAACGGGGCTTCAGCCATGTACTTCTTCAGCTGTTCGAAGGCCACTTGGCTCTCAGGAGTCCACTCAAAATTTTTCACCTTCTTCAGTGCTTGAAAGAAAGGCAGACACTTGTCACCAGACTTGGAGATGAATCTTCCTAACGCTGCTACTCGGCCCATTAACTTCTGCACATCTCTTATTGAGAGTGGGGGCTCCATATCTAAAATTGCTTTGATCTTATCGGGGTTGGCTTCTATTCCTCTCTTTGAAACCATTAGACCCAAAAACATTCCTGATCCAACGCCACTTGGCTGGATTCAACATCATCTTATGGTGCCTCAGCACTTCGAATGCCTCTCTGAGGTGTTTAATGTGGTTTGCCATGAATAGGCTCTTGACTAACATATCATCAACATAGACCTCTATGGTTTTTCCAATTAGATGGGCAAATATCTTATTCACCAATCGTTGGTAAGTAGCTCCTGCATTCTTTAGACCAAAAGCCATAAAACATCAAAGTCAGTTATGAAAGATACCTTTGGGATTTCATCCTTGTGCATCTTAATATGATTGTAGCCACTAAACCCGTCCATGAAGCTCAACATCTCGTGTCCAACTGTGGCATCTATCAACGTATCAATCCTTGGCAGAGGAAAACAATCCTTAGGACATGCATCATTTAAGTCAGTGAAGTCTATACACATCCTCCACTTCCCATCTGCCTTCTTGACCATCACAGGGTTAGCCAACCATCCAGGGAACTCAATTTCTTCAATAAAACCAGCTTCTAAGAGCTTGTCAACTTCTTGCTTAATGGCCTCTTGCCTTTCAGGAGCAAAGTTCCTCTTCTTCTGCTTTATTGTCTTTCATTTAGGATTGACATTCAATTTATGAGTTATGAGTTGGGGATTAATCCCTGGCATATCAGTTGCTGTCCAAGCGAACACATCACTGTTCTCTTGTAAAAATGCTGTCAACTTGCCCTTCAAGGGGTTCCTTCAATTGGCTTTCAGGCTATGCAATATGTTTCTTCAACGGGTGGTCCATCAGGACTTCAACGTTTGTCTTGGTTCCATCTTTGTTTCTTGTTTTTCTTGATTCTAGGTCAAGGATTCAAGGTTGATTCCTCGATTTAGATTTCAAATAAGACAATCATGTGGGCTTCTTGCCTTTTAAACTCTTTAAGACGAGAGTTTGCTTGAACTTCTTGATCCTTGTTTAAGGTTCTCTATTGGTCTTCTACCTTAGATTCTCCATCCAAGTCATTTTTGAAAACATTGAAAAGTGGCTAGTCTTTAGCCTCCACAACCTTGCATGGCTTTGATTGCCAGATGTCTTTTATCCCGGGTCCTTCAAGGACTTGAAATACTTATTTGGTTGTGCTGTAACCTAACTCTCGACCCTTCAGAGTTTTATTTATGCATTTGTTTGTTTCCATTCGTATATTCTTTTATTTTCGGTACTTGGTCATCTTTGACTTACACACATCAGGTGCTTGGTACATAAATAGAATCATAGAACGAAAAGCAAACTTGCATTAATAACATAAATGGGTTCAACCCATACTACTGTTCTAATTGGAGGGACATGCTCTGCATGGTTTCATCGAACCTTATTTCTACTTCTACTAGATAAATATGAAGCTAAGTCTAACTTTGCAAGACTAGGCTTGCATGGCTTGATTTTGTTTTTGATGCTCCATCAAAATAGAGCACTCACCACTCCTTCTGATATCCTCATTCTTATTCTGAAGTTCTTTTCCTTCTTGGGGTACTATCTCCTACCCCCCGACTTCTTGATTGTCAATGGTACATTCAACCACGAAGTCAGTTGACGCCTTAGCCTTAATGGCTGTCCGAGGCTTATGTGTGATGTCCTCTACTGGCCTTTCTTGGTGTTCCTTATCACTGCGAACATCCATGTCTTCAATCGGAAGGACCTGCCCCCCGACTCCTTCAGGCCTTAACGAGACTACATAACAGCTTCGTGCCATCTTTTGATCACCTTTATGTTCTCCAACACCATTCCTGGTTGGGAACTTGATCTTCGTATGATAAGTTGAGGCAACAGCCTTGAATGCATTGTGACAGCCCCAAATCCGGGGTCATAAATCCGGGCCATCACGGACCAATTTCCATTCAATATCAATATCTCTTGAGTTTTTTTTTTTTTAACAATTAATACTTATGCCTTTGACCCCGCAATAATAAACACACACACACCAGTCATATGCTCAGAGAACAACATTCACCATAATAAAGTTAAGAGTTGAACAGTTATTACAAACCAGGATCATACTTAAGTACATTGTTGAATAACACTTCGACATGAAGCGTTCCAACAATCAAAAGTTTATTACATTCTTACACCCTTAATTATACATAAGCTCTCAGAACCCGTCGGCCTCTACGCTACCGCAGGAATCGATGCTAGCGTGCTCTCAGAAGGTCGCCTTCCCCCTACCCTCTTGCGGGGCATTCTGCGAAGTATTGGCATTCCTAGCTGTATATAGATAAGTAGCAAGAATGAGCCAAAATAGCTCAGCAAGATAATTTCTATCTACTAACATCAAAGGAAAATAAACCGTTATATATATAGACAAAAGCAACTTCAGTTATTATGGAAGAATTTTATTTCCATTCAATATGTATATACACTTTCCAATTATCCTTGTACGTGAGAAATATATAGTATCATTCCATCAATATCGCTTCTAACATCATATAATATCAGTTCCTCTTCTTGAATGCCATAACCATCAATATACCATTTCAATGTAATCTTTCAAGATAATATAAAAACTTGAACAAATCTCTCACTATAATCTTCTCATTTCCTTCTTATGCAACAATCATATAAATTAATATAAAATCAGTTTCTCTTCGTTCGTAACAATAATTCCATCATTTCATATCACTTTTCTATTTTCAGTTATAAAAATATGAAAACCATTTTCAATTCTTTCTTTCAAGTTTTGGGGATCTCTGCTGGCGCCAGATACGTAGGACGATGATCAGTCGCCTGACCGTATCCGCTCTCTGTTTACTACTAGTAGAAGGGATGATCCCTACCTGGTAATCAACCCTGGAGGAAGGCTACCTGCTACATCCTCCCTTGGCATCTTCGTGCCGAAATAAAATATTGGATGCTGGACTGTGCCACTACCACACAGCCTCTTACGCTTACTGTTACAATCCCCCCCTTTCAAATCATCAAATAGCATTTCACATTTTCCATTTCCATTCACATTTCCATTCACATTTCCCTTCACATATATCATTTCCATTTCCATTTATCATCACCTTTAAAAATTTATATATGTCATAATACTTTGATTATGACTCACACATCTCCTCTGTATTCAATGAAATCAATATGCTTTTATATACGTAGATTATTCCATTTATCTCAAAAGTATTAAATACCATTCAATAATATTTATTAAATCACAATACTTAGAAAGAATATAATATTATAAATCATATAACCCTAGATAATAACTGATACCATTCCTTTATATATCTTTAGATAACAACTGATACTATTCCTTTATATTCCCTTAATCATAAGGCATGTTCACTTCATGCATAATCATCTCTATGTATATTCATATCCATCTTTATATCATACTCATATACCTTCCCTTTTTACATCAATAATCAAGGAAAACCATTTCTTAACAATATAGTAACAATAGCATCACATATATATATTTCATGAAATCAAGTTTCTTTGAAGATAAATAATTTCCAAGTAGGGATAGAAAAGATCTTGCCTCGATCTCGGTATCCTGACGGTATGGCTCGTCCCTCTTCCGGAGTTTCTATAAACACAAAAGGACCGTCATTAGAATATCACATCTCTTACTCACTACACTCTTGTATAACATTACCCTTGACACTTTAATATATGTTTAACGTATCACTATTACCCCAAAGGTTCAAGAACTTAACCATTTATAAACTCAATCGAAGTTTCAGGGGTTTTTCACCATTTCCCCTAACAACCACACTTAACTGTAAAAATTCTCAGAAAATATGAATCTCGAATTTTACCATAAGGCCAACTGATAATGCCTCTTTTACTACCCTACTACCATATCCCAAAGTTTTATAATTTTTAAAAATGTCTAAGTATGGTAGTTTTAGCCTCAAAGTTAACACATTTACATTTTCTCGGTTTTCGAACGCCTTTCACTAAAACTGACTTTTCTCCTAAACCGTTCATCAGATTTTAACGCACTTTATATCAAAATGATCTACGAACCAAGATCTATCATCTTATGGTCACTTGGGAGTCTGGACAGTAAGGTACCGTACGGGTATAGGGTCCAAAAACAGGGCAGTTTCCTGGTCTAATGGAAATCGGACATTATAACGGCTATATTTTCATACTTTCCAAAATCAAACTCCTCCAAATCAATCATCCACCTTATACACCATCACCTACACCACGTGGTCATCTTACAAACCATGGTTACAAGCACATACTCCTTCCATATTCAACTTTAATCACTTACAACACATATAACATCATGATTTCATCACTTATAACTACTTAACCACTAATACCACCAATATTCATCATAAACTCAAGAGGGGTGAAGAGATTATACCTTCCTAGAAGCTTTAACAACACTTAATAATCCTTGGGATATCCTTAAACAACCTTGTACTAGCTTCAATCAACTAAAGAAACCATAAAAACAAAGTTAGTTTCTAAGGGTTACTATTCATCATCACTTTTGTAAAAATCATAACAAATATAAAAATAAGAGTTTGGCTCTCAAATTTTTACCACATCTTGGCCTCTATATAAGCTTTGATTTGAGCTATAGATCACCAAAAACAAAGCTTCCTAGCTATGGTTTTGAGCTCCATCTTTCCGCTGGATAGAAACTGGACAGATTGGGTTGTCCAACTTTGAGCATGGATTTGACTAGGCTATACTACTTGGATTGCTATAAAATTTGGAGCGAATCATGCCCATGGAGTGGAGAGGTTGTGGTTAAAATTTGGTGATTTTATCATGTATATAAATGGAGATATGAATTTTTCTTTGAGTAGTGTTTCTGTTGGACAGTTTGCTTGCTTTTCTATGGATAATGATATGCATAATTTGTGTATATCACCCATTTTGGATGCATCTAGACTTTAATGTGTTGTTAGCATGCTATTGGTTCAAGTGTTGCCAATCTACTTGTCCACTTGTTGGCTTTAAAACATGTTACTCCATTTTTGCCAAAGTGCAAAAACACCACTTAGTTCATAGTTGACTTGCTTGCATGCTACTTTAGTTTCCTTTAAATCAATTAAATCCACTTGCTACAACTTATATGTTGCACTCTATTGTAATAATGTGGCCTAATACCTCAAACAATTGTGGTGTCCAATTTCCTTTGCATTTTCTCTTTATCTCAGAAAATGTTCTCGCGGTTTCTCAAATGCTCTCTATTCCTTTTTCTCTAGGGTTTTATTCTTAATTCCATTCTATTCTCATAATATATCCTCCCTTGGACTTTGAATATTTAATATCTTCAATTTATAATCCATGATTCGTTCGCTTTATCACCTAATCTTGTTATAAAGTTCCAGCAGTTTCTAGAACGCTCGTTTCACTATCTCAGTGGTTTCTCCTTTGTAAATTCTTTGGATATATAATATCCTATCCCACATCATATATTAGTGTGTTAGGGTGATTCTAATCCTAAAGTAGGTATTAGATCCAATATCCTTGGTATATTCTCTTTTTCTCAGAAGTTGCTCTCCCGGTTATCTCTCGGGTTCTCAAGCATTCTCAAACTCGTTTAACAATCTAAATTCCCTTGGCATTTCCTTGCCTTGACCGCCCCTTGGTTTAACCTAATTTCACTATTTCCTCAAGATATAAACCCTTTAACATTTCTATACTCCTTAATATCACATTCAATAGAGTCTCAATCGAAATCGAAAATCCTTAAAGTCCAAATTCAGGAATTTCTGAAATCCATTATCATTTTGAGTCACTCATTTTCATAGTACAACATCAATATGGTTCCTGATTATTCATTTTCCATTTCAAATCTAGGGTACTTACATACTATTTCCTTAAATCCTCAAAATCACTATTCATTTAGGTACTGTAGCATTCTAAAAGTGAGGGTTATTACAGTCTTCCCCCCTTAAAAGGATTCCGTCCCGGAATCACGTTGAAAATATCGCTTATTACCTTTCCCGCATAACACCTTCAAATTCTCACATTACTTCCTCCATCTTTTAGTTCTTTCATAAACATCTCTATCTTGTTTGTACAGAAATACACCAACATAAACTTGCTTGTCATTCATCAACATGCCATTTAGCTTATCAATAGCAGTACTTTCACTATCTTTTCCTTGCAAATCCCCTCATATATTCAGTCATTCTATCTTATCTCATCTCTCCTTCCTCTTTTGCTTAAGGGTATCGGCCACCATATTGGCCTTCCCTGAATGGTAGTGTATCTCACTATGGTTTATCTGTATTTTGATCTCTATCATGACATAAATATAAACACTTCAATATTATTATATCCTGACTCTGTAAAATCTTCCAAAAATTTGACTATAACATTACTCCTTGAAACAATTGTAAGATAATATTATCTATAATATATATTTCCTGTTCATACTTATACAAACATATACTTTCCTTTCATCCTTGAAAAATATTCTTGCGCTTTCCCCAATACTCTTAATCTCCTTTTTATAGAGTTCTTTGACTCTTAACAGATATTGATTTGGATGACACGAGAATAACTCACTTTCTTATATCACCATAGTTTACTTTCTCACAGATAGATTATTCTTATCTATATTATCAGCCCATTTACACCATTCATTGACTTAGTCGATCCCTAACCAAACATTTACACTTAAGAGGTCAAATTAGCGCGTACTTGCAATTTTCTCCGGATACCTTATCCTAGATGTCTACTGTTCACTATACGCTCTTTACATCTTACTGATCCACCTTAGTTCCTTCATGATATACCATCTACTCCACCTCTAAAATTTCCTTTTATTATTCTCATCAAAATCTTTACCTCAAGTTTTACTCATTCACACCTTTTGGACTAATCCTTTGAATACTTGACATCTTTAATCTCTCTCTGCTACTTAGGGTATTAGTCACAATATTGGCCTTCCATTACCAATAATTATTGCACCACGAATCCTTCATTAATTATCCCCACTTCCTTTGTTTATCCTTATTCTGACTCTATCCTCAAAATACACCTTACTCTCAATAGTAAATCTCAATTATATATACCTTAAAATTCCTCATTTTCTTTTCTCTTACTAATCATCAAATATTCCCATTTCTTCTCACGAAATTCCTTTCTCTCTTATATTGAAACGCTTCTAGCTGTAATTATCTCTTATTGAAATTTCCCTTGGAATCTCAAGTTTCCTCGTATAATCACGTATACCCTAAACCTTACTTCCATTATTCCATCCATTAAGGAAATCTTCTATATTCAAAACAATTAATAAAATTTAAGAGTCTTTGAATTGAAACTAACCCAGAAACAAGCAAGGGTCCCAAAATAATTTATAAAATAAGAGTTTTAAATAACCTTTATTCGAAATAAAAGAATATTTGAGAAATCAATATGATGGAAGAACCCGTACGTCACACAAGTGAGGGCGTCCCCTCCGACTTTCTATCACACAGACAGATTGTCCCCGTGTATACATATAGGGCTATTCCTCTTAGTTGGAGTAAAAAATATAGAGGGAAATTTAAATCACGATGATAAACACCATCTTCCGAAAATAATCTTAGAGGAATATTTTGACTAATACAATTTTGAAACACATTTCAAGGGTACCAAAAAGTTTTGAAAAGATACCGGCCCTTAATAAATAATTACCCACTAGTGGAGGAAAATTTGAAACTCAATAATATAATTTAGCAGGGCTTTAGGAGCTTGAAAATAGGTACTGTTAATAGCCTCTGCCCAATTAAAAATCCCAATAATGGAAGGCTTTCCTCAAATACTATTTATATCTTAGACTGCGTACTCTCCAAAATTTCTTAAATTTGGCACTTATCCTTTAGCCTTAAACTATCGTCTTATATTCCCAATTATCGTCATTTACCTAGTCTTGACTTGCCTCGATACTTTCTGCCTTTATCCATAATAGAACACAACCTTCTAATCGATATACTTACGTAATATTGATCGTCTTAGCCTGACACTGCTCCGGTATCAAGGACCCTTCAAATTATACTTCTAAATTGTATATTCTAACATACCACACATACTCACAATATTTTCTAACGTACACTTCCTATTACCTCAAATATTCCCTTTTCTCATATCAGTCCCATGTGCTATATAAACTTAACACTTTTGGCATAATAACCTTTTCATTTAAGTCAATCTTGGAATGTCTCAGTCTGTCTTGGTCCTGTATATCTTGGCTTTACCGACCAAGCTCAGTTTCACCCTTTCATCTCCACAAACAATCAGTGTCTATTCACCGATCCACTTACAATATTTCTTCAAACTCCCTTAAACACAAGAAGACTTTAAATACCCTTAACTTTGGCTCACCAATCTCCTCTCCCTATACTAAAACATAAACTTTTATTAGTAATAATCTATAAAATTATAATCACTACTTAGAATAAACGCTTCGTTCGATAAACCACCCTTGAACTCGATGTGAGTTCACAATTTCTATTATTACTGATATTATTTATTTTTATCACTATTGTTCCTGAGCATTATGACTCTTAGCTCTGATACCAAACTGTGACAGCCCCAAATCCGGGGTCATAAATCCGGGCCATCACGGACCAATTTCCATTCAATATCAATATCTCTTGAGTTTTTTTTGTTTTTTTTTTAACAATTAATACTTATGCCATTGACCCCGCAATAATAAACACACACACACCAGTCATATGCTCAGAGAACAACATTCACCATAATAAAGTTAAGAGTTGAACAGTTATTACAAACCAGGATCATACTTAAGTACATTGTTGAATAACACTTCGACATGAAGCGTTCCAACAATCAAAAGTTTATTACATTCTTACACCCTTAATTATACATAAGCTCTCAGAACCCGTCGGCCTCTACGCTACCTCAGGAATCGATGCTAGCGTGCTCTCAGAAGGTCGCCTTCCCCTACCCTCTTGCGGGGCATTCTGCGAAGTATTGGCATTCCTAGCTGTATATAGATAAGTAGCAAGAATGAGCCAAAATAGCTCAGCAAGATAATTTCTATCTACTAACATCAAAGGAAAATAAACCGTTATATATATAGACAAAAGCAACTTCAGTTATTATGGAAGAATTTTATTTCCATTCAATATGTATATACACTTTCCAATTATCCTTGTACGTGAGAAATATATAGTATCATTCCATCAATATCGCTTCTAACATCATATAATATCAGTTCCTCTTCTTGAATGCCATAACCATCAATATACCATTTCAATGTAATCTTTCAAGATAATATAAAAACTTGAACAAATCTCTCACTATAATCTTCTCATTTCCTTCTTATGCAACAATCATATAAATTAATATAAAATCAGTTTCTCTTCGTTCGTAACAATAATTCCATCATTTCATATCACTTTTCTGTTTTCAGTTATAAAAATCTGAAAACCATTTTCAATTCTTTCTTTCAAGTTTTGGGGATCTCTGCTGGCGCCAGATACGTAGGACGATGATCAGTCGCCTGACCGTATCCGCTCTCTGTTTACTACTAGTAGAAGGGATGATCCCTACCTGGTAATCAACCCTGGAGGAAGGCTACCTGCTACATCCTCCCTTGGCATCTTCGTGCCGAAATAAAATATTGGATGCTGGACTGTGCCACTACCACACAGCCTCTTACGCTTACTGTTACAATCCCCCTTTTTCAAATCATCAAATAGCATTTCACATTTTCCATTTCCATTCACATTTCCATTCACATTTCCCTTCACATATATCATTTCCATTTCCATTTATCACCACCTTTAAAAATTTATATATGTCATAATACTTTGATTATGACTCAGACATCTCCTCTGTATTCAATGAAATCAATATGCTTTTATATACGTAGATTATTCCATTTATCTCAAAAGTATTAAATACCATTCAATAATATTTATTAAATCACAATACTTAGAAAGAATATAATATTATAAATCATATAACCCTAGATAATAACTGATACCATTCCTTTATATATCTTTAGATAACAACTGATACTATTCCTTTATATTCCCTTAATCATAAGGCATGTTCACTTCATGCATAATCATCTCTATGTATATTCATATCCATTTTTATATCATACTCATATACCTTCCCTTTTTACATCAATAATCAAGGAAAACCATTTCTTAACAATATAGTAACAATAGCATCACATATATATATTTCATGAAATCAAGTTTCTTTGAAGATAAATAATTTCCAAGTAGGGATAGAAAAGATCTTGCCTCGATCTCGGTATCCTGACGGTATGGCTCGTCCCTCTTCCGGAGTTTCTATAAACACAAAAGGACCGTCATTAGAATATCACATCTCTTACTCACTACACTCTTGTATAACATTACCCTTGACACTTTAATATATGTTTAACGTATCACTATTACCCCAAAGGTTCAAGAACTTAACCATTTATAAACTCAATCGAAGTTTCAGGGGTTTTTCACCATTTCCCCTAACAACCACACTTAACTGTAAAAATTCTCAGAAAATATGAATCTCGAATTTTACCATAAGGCCAACTGATAATGTCTCTTTTACTACCCTACTACCATATCCCAAAGTATTATAATTTTTAAAAATGTCTAAGTATGGTAGTTTTAGCCTCAAAGTTAACACATTTATATTTTCTCGGTTTTCGAACGCCTTTCACTAAAACTGACTTTTCTCCTAAACCGTTCATCAGATTTTAACGCACTTTATATCAAAACGATCTACGAACCAAGCTCTATCATCTTATGGTCACTTGGGAGTCTGGACAGTAAGGTAACGTACGGGTATAGGGTCCAAAAATAGGGCAGTTTCCTGGTCTAATGGAAATCGGACATTATAACGGCTATATTTTCATACTTTCCAAAATCAAACTCCTCCAAATCAATCATCCACCTTATACACCATCACCTACACCATGTGGTCATCTTACCAACCATGGTTACAAGCACATACTCCTTCCATATTCAACTTTAATCACTTACAACACATATAACATCATGATTTCATCACTTATAACTACTTAACCACTAATACCACCAATATTCATCATAAACTCAAGAGGGGTGAAGAGATTATACCTTCCTTGAAGCTTTAACAACACTTAATAATCCTTGGGATATCCTTAAACAACCTTGTACTAGCTTGAATCAACTAAAGAAACCATAAAAACAAAGTTAGTTTCTAAGGGTTACTATTCATCATCACTTTTGTAAAAATCATAACAAATATAAAAATAAGAGTTTGGCTCTCAAATTTTTACCACATCTTGGCCTCTATATAAGCTTTGATTTGAGCTATAGATCACCAAAAACAAAGCTTCCTAGCTATGGTTTTGAGCTCCATCTTTCCGCTGGATAGAAACTGGACAGATTGGGTTGTCCAACTTTGAGCATGGATTTGACTAGGCTATACTACTTGGATTGCTATAAAATTTGGAGCGAATCATGCCCATGGAGTGGAGAGGTTGTGGTTAAAATTTGGTGATTTTATCATCTATATAAATGGAGATATGAATTTTTCTTTGAGTAGTGTTTCTGTTGGACAGTTTGCTTGCTTTTCTATGGATAATGATATGCATAATTTGTGTATATCACCCATTTTGGATGCATCTAGACTTTAATGTGTTGTTAGCATGCTATTGGTTCAAGTGTTGCCAATCTACTTGTCCACTTGTTGGCTTTAAAACATGTTACTCCATTTTTGCCAAAGTGCAAAAACACCACTTAGTTCATAGTTGACTTGCTTGCATGCTACTTTAGTTTCCTTTAAATCAATTAAATCCACTTGCTACAACTTATATGTTGCACTCTATTGTAATAATGTGGCCTAATACCTCAAACAATTGTGGTGTCCAATTTCCTTTGCATTTTCTCTTTATCTCAGAAAACGTTCTCGCGGTTTCTTAAATGCTCTCTATTCCTTTTTCTCTAGGGTTTTATTCTTAATTCCATTCTATTCTCATAATATATCCTCCCTTGGACTTTGAATATTTAATATCTTCAATTTATAATCCATGATTCGTTCGCTTTATCACCTAATCTTGTTATAAAGTTCCAGCAGTTTCTAGATCGCTCGTTTCACTATCTCAGTGGTTTCTCCTTTGTAAATTCTTTGGATATATAATATCCTATCCCACATCATATATTAGTGTGTTAGGGTGATTCTAATCCTAAAGTAGGTATTAGATCCAATATCCTTGGTATATTCTCTTTTTCTCAGAAGTTGCTCTCCCGGTTATCTCTCGGGTTCTCAAGCATTCTCAAACTCGTTTAACAATCTAAATTCCCTTGGCATTTCCTTGCCTTGACCGCCCCTTGGTTTAACCTAATTTCACTATTTCCTCAAGATATAAACCCTTTAACATTTCTATACTCCTTAATATCACATTCAATAGAGTCTCAATCGAAATCGAAAATCCTTAAAGTCCATATTTAGGAATTTCTGAAATCCATTATCATTTTGAGTCACTCATTTTCATAGTACAACATCAATATGGTTCCTGATTATTCATTTTCCATTTCAAATCTAGGGTACTTACATATTATTTCCTTAAATCCTCAAAATCACTATTGTAATACCCCCAGATCCGGGGTCAGGGATCTGGTCGTTACGGTCTCAATATCCATCCATAAAACCAACATAATTTAAATTACAACCATGTGACCCAAAACAACAGCATAAAACACACCCGTTATAGTCCCAGAGATGAAATCAGAGTAACCATCAATATTATTAATCATAAGTTTGAGTTCTTACAACCCAAAGAATTACAATTTTTACCATTACATATTCTTTGCCATCCATTGGTATATGCCATATACTAAATACATTTGATGATCAAATGCTAACAACTAGCCTACCAGAAGCTGCATCCTCAGCAATGGTAGCTATGACCTCAGCAGTTCATACTCTGACGGCTGACATCTGCCTATGTTGGGTACGCCTTGCGCGGCCATCTGATCTAGCTGTTGTTGTGATATAAATAAATAAAGCAAGGGTGAGCAATAGCCCACCAAAATATAATTGAACAGTGATAATGTATAACAGTCCAAAATATCTTTGAAACCATATGCCATGCATTACGATGTAGTACCAATATAAGGTATGAGATGAAGTTACAAGGTAACTCAAAAATATATTTGTTTTGAATAAATATCTGCTATGCAAAAGATAAGCAAGATATTCTCAATTATCATAAAAGAGGAACTTGCAGGAAAAATATTGCAATTCCGGTTTCAACACTTTTTCACCTTGCCAACACCAACAGTGTTGCAGAAATTTCTCACTTTTAGAAGATGAACTAATACGGGAGCATTGCCGCGCCAGATGCCCTGACGTTTACGATGATCAGTCGTATGTCATGCATCTCATCAGTCGTTCTCTACATGTAGAAGGTAGCTCCGACGGATTTACTTATCTACCGCCCTCTGGAACTCCTCAGCCAACGGTTGGGCTATTGCTGGACCGGCGCCACTCGGCCACTTACGCGTCTCCTAGTTCGAATATCATCCATGACTCTGAAACGTAAAGTTCGTTCCCCTTTTCCCCAAGTGTAACACTTGTTGATAGGACTCCACAAAGTAGTCGTATCTAATTGGAAAGGAAAATTCACCAATATTTCCCAAGCTGATGCTTGTTAATGGATATAAACTTGTTACATCAATCATACCCCTCGAGCGTTGAGGAGGTAACCAAAAGACTCATATCGATGCTTGAAAGAATCAAGATGTGAGTGACCAGATAGTTTTAGCAAGTATAGGACCGGGCAGTCCAATAAATAACATCTCTCAAGTGAGGTCCCCTTATATACGTTTGGAAGTTGAGCGAGTATTTAAATCTTCTTTAAGATAGATTTAAATGAAATTAAAGTTTAGGAACCTCCCCTTGATATAAATAGTCATAAGATATTCCGAAATATTTTACACCATATCTGAAGGTGAAAGATAATCTTTGAGTAATATGAATTATTATAGAAAGAACTTAAAAGAATTTAAATAAATATTCCAAGAATATTTATTTTATCAATAATAATTAAGGGATATGATTAAATCATAATATTTCTCGTAAGTAATCCCCAAATAAATATATAGAATCGTTTACTAAATAATTCTCTTCTTTAAATGAATATTCAATATAATATTCATTAATTAAATAAAACTCAAGTAAATATTTAAAATAATATTCACTAAATAAATCAAACCTTAAATGAATATTTGAAAATAATATACATTTAATAAATAATATTCTAAATGAATACCCAATTAATATTCTTAGTAATCAAAACTTTAAAGGAATATTCGAAGCAATATTCCTTAAGTAAATAGAACTTCAAATGAATATTTTAACATAATATTCATCAAGTACATAATATCTTAAATGAATATTCAAAATAATATTCATCAAGTACATAATATCTTAAATGAATATTCAAAATAATATTCATCAAGTACATAATATCTTAAATGAATATTCAAAATAATATTCATTTAATAAATAAATTCCAAATGAATATTCAATTGATATTCATTAAACAAATAATATTCTAGAAAAAAATATCCAAATGATATTCATTTAGTAATCGAAACCTTAATATTCGAAATAGTATTCCTTGAGTAATTAGAACTTCCAAAGAATACTTTTGAAATAATATTTATCAATTACTTAAAACTTAAATGAATATCCGAAAGTGATATTCATTTAATGAATAAAATTCCAATGAATATCAAAGTAATTATTCATTAATAATCAAATCTAATGAATATTCAAAAATAATATTCATTTAATATTTCTCGATTGAGATAATACTCAACTAACATTTCTCGAAAGATTTCCAAGTATTTGATACTTTTATGGAAATATAAATAATGTCTAATAATAACATTCCTCAAAAGGAATACTAATCTGTCGCTGGAATCCCTCCGGGTTTCCACGACTACATCTATATCTCAAAATACCGACTCCCGGTCTATATTTAAAGAATACATATCATATGCCCTTCACTAAGGGTCCTACCAAAACAATCATGCTTATATCTGATAATCCATATCTAGTCTATAAGCGAATATTAATTCAGGGAACAAGTATTCCAATATACTTGAAAGTAGACATGCATGCTATGGCATATGTATACAACAATCATCATATATATATTATCACAACAACAGTTCCAAGTATTGGAAACTTGCCTGAGAATCGAGTGCGGGTAGGGGTAATGTGTCCCGGGTCAGCTCGACAATCTATAAACAATCAGAATATTTAAGATTAACCACTTAACGCTTATTAAAAGGCTAAGTATAAACTCCACTTAAATCGAAACATGTTTTCGAGTTATCTCGTTACGTCTCTTTTAGTGTAACTCTTTTTATCACCGATACGATCCGACATTCGTTCGTTATCAAGACATGTCATCATGCTTATACTTGGTATATACTTAAGTCGTATAAGTTCTAAGGTTGGTCGTTTACGAATCAAGATTATACCTCGAGTGTTATCGCCCGTTTTCTAAGTTATAACCAAAGTCATACCTTTAAGGGGTTTGTTCGCGTTTAACCTCGATTCAAACATTTTTATAAAATCGGAAAACGATCCATTCGACATGTGGTTTTCTCCCACACCTTCCTTTTTACCACTAATATTTAATTAATAAGATTCGCCACTGATTAAACGACATTTAAGGGAATCAATTTCAATTACGAACTTTCGTTTACGATTTCGAACCACTTTTACGAATTTAATCATAACTCCTAAACCGTAAGTCCATTTCATGCGATCTTTATATCAAAACGAAGCTTGTAAAATGATCTAGCTAATCATGGCATAAGTCGAAGCTATGCAGTGAGTTTTATCTACTGTCAAATTCGGATTTCAAGATTAAACGAAAATTGGGCATTACGACGGCTATAAATCGAACGTTCTACTAATCGTAACACTAAAACCAAGCCACACCGGGCACCAATACAACTTATACATATGATTCTCATCTCAACAATCTCAAGAACACAATATTTTACCAACATAATCATCATCTCTTAAATCCATTAGATCTACCACATAATCATGATTATAACATCACTAACATGCTCCTAACACTTATATCTATCAAGAACATTCATAAACTCAAAGTAGGCCTAGGGTTTCAAGATCATTATACCTTCTTGAGAGTGTGGTATGGCCTTACAAAGCTTGGTATGGTCCTTGTCTAGCTTTAACAACCCTAAGATCAACCAAAGAAACATGAAAATCAAAGTTAGTTCTTGAAGAACACTATTCACCCTCCTCTTTAATGATTTTTTTGAAAATGGAAAAAGAAGAGATTGAAGCTAGGATTTTTAGGAGATCATTTATATGAAATGTAAGTCTCACCATAAAAGTTTCAAGATCAAACAAGGAGTGGAAGAAGGATTTTGGATTTTGAATTTCCACAAAAGCCGAATGGCTATTTTCTTGAGAGAATGGAGTTGATCTTTTGTTTCTTGCTTGGTGGATGTGTTAAAATGTATTATTGATGAGAGTAAGATAATATCTTGGCTAAAAGCTACTTTAATAAAGTGATTTGGTCATGGTATGCATCACTTAATGGACAAGTGTTGGTTTTGTGTGGTAAGATGATCAAGTGGTGCTAAGTACTAGTTTAAATCTCTAAATATTGGTTACTTAAGTAACTACATGGTTGATAGATATTTATCACTTGCACACATGCATGCATCTAGCCCTCTGCTTGATTCTTTGTTCGTTTATTGCTTAATTCGTTGATCGTTCGAGGGAATAACTCATTCGTTTCTAGTTAGGGTTTTACCGAAAACCTTCTTAATATTTCTATCACCATTTCCATCTTTCATTATAATCCTCCAATTAATATTCCTCAAATATTAAATATTAAATCCTTAATCTATCAGTGTCTAGGGAAAATCTCGGAGAAAATGAAAGTGCTGTTTTTCAGAATCCGACAGTCTTTACATACACTTATTTTCCCCTCGGATCACTAATACGAACTCAGAAATTCATTCCGGGTACTTCTATATAGTGTCGTCTCATAATATTCTTATTTCCATCAAAACACTATTCATCACTTATTTTTATTTAATTCCTATAATTAGGAAAATGAACCTGGTTCACTCTCGAGTGTTCCTTAACCTTTTTACGGAACCGCTGGGCTTATAATAGATATTGATTTGGATGACACAAGAATAATCTTACTTGGAGTAATCTTCTCATATTCTTAGGAGATAGATCATTCTTATCTATGTTGTCAACCAAAGGTATTCTGCATGACATATAATAATTGAATCCAAATCCATTCCATTCATTAAATAGACAGTCGTTACATCGCAGCCATAACTACTATTCATTCCCATATTATTACATAATAAAAAGTTTTAATTCTACCCAAAAATCTGGGTTCTTACAGTCTCCCCTCCTTAAAAGGATTCCGTCCCGGAATCAAGTAGAAGACACTTGGGTACTTGTTGGTTATTTCGCTTTCCAATTCTCTGGTCGATCCTTACACATTCCAATCTTTCTAAAGCACATCATACTGGTGTTACAACACACCCTTTATCCGTTCTACCAATTCTTTGATACTTTCGCATAACACATCATCTGGTATACGCTCTTGTCCGTTCTTATACTATTAACCTTATTGGTACGTGCAGTGACTTCGGTATCACTAAGGCGCTACGAATTCCGGAGATAACCTCACTCATAATTTTTGCAATTTCCTGATCGCTTTAATCTTCGCAATCTCGATGTATATATATTTAGGTGGGAAAAATTTATCGAGAGATCACTGTGATCAATGAACATTTGTTATATTGCATAGTTAGTACAAAAAGGGGGCCAGCCTTTAGTACTTGACAAGCAATTAAACAATTATTGGCATTCCACTTAGACTCCTATCACACAGACAGAGAGTCACGTAGTATTACCTCCCCTCCTTAAAGGGTTGTTCTTCTCAATTTAGAAGAAGATAAATAAGGGAGAAGAAAAGGAAAGAATTTCAAAGAATTGTATAAGAAAACTTTCAAGATTGTCAAAAATATCATACTTAGAATTTACCTCCGAACTATAGAGGTTTATTAGAGAAGAAAATAATCATATTCGTATCAAATTCCACTTTTTTGTAATCTCACATATCACATGTCCCTGCTATTCTGTCCATCATTCTATGGACCTATACTCTTGCTTGATATTAGCACCACTTACTTTTTGGAAAATCCTTCAACCTCCCAGGTTAAATCTTGGATTTCCCGCTTGACATTATTATTACTCACATTTCACGCCCCGACACTGGCTCTTTCATACTCATAATTCTAACACTATCAGGTTGTCATTCCGAGTGCTCGTTAGGAAAAACCCATTCATCAATCCATTCATAACATTTCTTGCTTCACATTCCATAATTATTTCCCATTCTTTTCTTTATCAATCACATCCATCTTATCATCTAGTTCTCATTCACTTCTGTTATTGAACTCCACCGTCACCTTATTAGGGGAACGCGTGTTACCTTTATTCAATATACGTGGCACGTTTGTGGTCAAACTTTCCTTTGTTCAACCATCTAGATTTCACTTTCTCATTCCATGAGTCTCTTTTATTACTCAATCAAACTATTCCATATTTCCTTGGATTTTCCAAACTTAAAAGGAGACAATTCAAGATCCTCTAGGAAAACAAAATAATCACTATTCCCTATCCATAGGGAATGCTTCCTGAACTTGACGTAGATAATACATGAAGCAGATAAAATTGCAGGAAAGCTTCCAGCATCGCAGCTGGAACAGGCTGGTGAGATTATTAATCATATATTTCCGGTAGAAGACTAAAAGCTTAGCGGTTTGCTTAATCGCTTGCCAATCTCATAATTCTCTATCTTGTTTGCACAGAAATACACCAACATAAACTTGCTTGTCATTCATCATCGTGCCATTTGGCTTATCAGTATTTGTACCATCTCTGTTTTTGGTCATCTACTACCAATTCCTTGTTACTTAACTTTCCCCCACTCATTCCAAAGGAAAGGCGAGTCTCTTGGGGAATTTGGTCTGGCCTGTCGTAGAGCCTCATAATGTCGATGATGTGCTACTGGCAACATCAGGAATCGAATCTTTACTTAAACTATTCTTATAGTTGATCCTGACACAATCATTAGACGGGATGTAACTTCCTCTACCACATTATGACCATCGAGGTCCTTACATTATCATTCTATTTCTTTGGTATGAGCATTTATACTTACTCCCCTATACTTAAAGTGTCGGCCACCTCGTTGGCCTTTCCTGATTATAATAATTTCTTGAGATCCATGTTTTCTGGATCTATTCCAACTCAGGGTGGAAGCATTCTCCCTTAAATTCTGTTGAATGAGAGAAAACATCTATCAATCTTTTCCAAAAGTCATTGCTTCCACCTTTCTAGTGTGAACTTTACTACCAGTACTCCCAATCAAACCTAGGATATTTCCTTACTTAAATCCCTTCTTGTTTTAGGATAATCTCAACCTTATTGGTTCAATCTATACTTTCTCATGGTTTCACACATACTTCCTCTGGCCTTATTGTTACTATGTCATACATTCCTTACCAAACTTCCCTTTCTGAAGTTCAGAACATTACCTCTTCCCTTATAGGGTTCCTTAGGTCATCCTCATCATTCATCCTATATCTTCTGGGTACAGGGTATATCAAACATCATTAACCAATTCTATAACGATTATGTCTATGTACTTTTCGAGACTCCTTTCCACAAATCCTTATAGGTTATTGATACCTTGGTCGATTCAACTTATATCGTCTGATTTCACAGTGCCTATTGTTAGGGGTGATGCTATTCTTTGTGCATCCCCCAGGGTTCGTCTTAATATATGGACATTCTATGCTCAATTCTAGTTTCAAGGAATACTTATATCATGTACTTGGCAATTCAATCATATATCCTTAATAAGGGTCTCTTTTAATCATTCCCATCTTGATAGTCTATAGGTAGACTAATGCTAACCTCTTCTTTCAAACGAATGTTAGTCTATATGACCTTCCAAAAGACAACACATGTCTATCTGCTTTTTCTTACAGAACTTGGTAATGGTAGCAAGGATGTTCTGGAAGATATTGGTCGTGTTCAACGTGAATCTCTTAATGCCTAATGCTCCTCTTGAGGACACTAAGTTTCAGATAACATTTATGCATCATACTGCACCATCTCTGACAATCCTCATAACCTTTACTGGTCACCATCCTCATTCCTAACACATCCATGGTATTTATAAAATCCATTATCATATATCTCAATTCATTTTATATCAAAAGTCCTTGCGGTTGGCGCTTGATTAGAAGCAACCCCGATATATCCTTTCATTGCTGGTCTAGTTAATTGTTAATCCTTTGTGACTTGGCCTCAACTTGCCATACTAAAACATGTGAGTTAGGGGTCGGCTAATAGCATTACTTTTCTAGCAATTGCTGGCATAGTGCCTTCTACTTTGATACCTTTTGATCTTTTCAAAACCCTTCTCCCTATAAGTCTCAATCGACTTCTCGGTACCGTCTCCGGTCACCTTTCCTTTATATTTTTTTTTTGTTTTTTTTGTTTTTTTTTCTTTCAGTTAATCTTATCAATTCCACGTACCACAAAAGCTTAACACTTCTGGCATAACAACCTTTTCATTTAAGTCAATCCCAAAATTTCTCAGTCCGGCTTGTTTCTTAATTACATTCAACTTCATAATTTTATCCCTACATTCAACTGTAATAATCGGGGTATGTCTACCCACCTGTATAGCGGCTACTTTACCCAATCCACAGGGTTCGCTCCAGTTTCCACTCTCTTCAATGACGTCTTTTGATAATCAGAAAGACAAGGTTTGCCAAAATTCGTTGAATTCCTTTCCAGAATTTGGGAAAATTTCAGTTAATCTATTCACCCACTAGTAACATACCACATCTTCCCGATACATATTCGTCCTATTAGTCGATACTACCAAATACCAGTCTTCTTAACAACTAGTCTCAGGAGGAACACTACCGTCGGGGTTAGTCGTTCCTCAACATTGGCACTACCAAGGCCATCCGAATCCGATGAACTGCGCTGTCTAAATGTATTCGAAATTACGCTGTCGTGCTGCATAAGCGCAGACCTATACCTGTATGAGTTGCATCATACTATCTCCCAAAGTTTCCTTCTTCCATTAGGCAACGCCAACCCTGGTCATCACCAACTTTACCTTTAGCTCCAGGAAGATCTTCTCACGTTTATCTTGTCCATTCAAACTTTTATTCTTATAATAAGTCGGGTTACGGGACTACACTTTCTGTAAAGTCCTGAGCAAATCTTTGGTAATACCTTGTGAATTTTATGAAATTTCTCACCTTTGCCAGTGTGGTTGGCCAATCTTCATTTGAAACTGTCTTTAACTTGGTAGGGCCGACCAACACTACTCTTATTGATCATGTGTCCTATTGTTGGACTTCATTTTGCCAAAACTCTTATTTCGAGAACATGTCCTACACCTGTTCTATCAGGTTGCACCTAGAAGCATTCTCAATTACATCTCGACCACTGCTCGCCTTGCCTAATCCATTTATGATTCAGTGTCAGAATAAACTTAAGGTAACTACCATAATCCATTCAAGGAAAAGAAAGAATTTAATATTCTTCTGAATCACATGCAACTAATGTTTCTGGTTCATCATTTCACTGAATTGAACTGAACTTATACTTGGTTTCTTGACGATAGCCTCATTACTAGTTTATCATAGACTCACTGGTCTTTTAGTCTTGTAGGTTCTGAGATCATTGTCTTGCTTACTATTTCCTTATATACTTTATTCAATCATGCCATCACTTTTCAATGTCTTTATTTTCTAAGTTGATCCATTCATAAAATGGACATTTCCTTGAACCCAACCACCTCATCAATCTAAGTTTGACTTTACAAATTATCACTCATGAAATCTGCCTTCTCATGGCGAATTATCCTTAACCACATTCACACTAATTCATTTATCTGAAGATATGGCACTTGCCACCTATGTCTTAACTGTTCCTAGGGACTCTGCTCCCCGTCCTCTATCTGTGTCTTTGATAACCATGTGCCACTCTAACTCTTTTCTCATTAATCTGTAGGTCTCTAAGGATTTTGGTTTTTATCTATCCCCATATAAGATCTCAAGTAATTCCTCAATTCCATCTTACCTGTTGGTACTTCATCTAGCAGTCCCGCTATGAATCCAATACGCATCTTTAATTCTCTTAATAATATCTCAGCTCTTTATGCTCACTTTTCTGAGCACTATACCTTAACTCTTACAGTCTCTCTGGCTGTAGCCCTCATTCCTTAAGTGTAAACTCCTTATACTTATCAATATTCTCCTCCTCTGCTGGAACCTCTTCCGGGTCCTCAGTAGGGTACTCTATCGAATCCACCATCCGATCTTCAACATCAAAACAAGCATCATTATGTTACTGCTCGTAATCCCCAAGGTCTGTCGCCTTACTAGTCGATACAAGAACGAGCTAAGTTACTATCATGATACTTTAGGGTTCCCATAAGGGTTTTATATGTCAATACTACATTATGTAGTCTGACTATGAACTTGGCAAGAGTTCTTATTATCTTAATGAATTTATTGTTTTAACGTCACGTCATCTCTGGGATTTATAACGCTCTCTCTGATACCATTTCTGTAACACCCCCAGATCCGGGGTCAGGGATCTGGTCGTTACGGTCTCAATATCCATCCATAAAACCAACATAATTTAAATTACAACCATGTGACCCAAAACAACAGCATAAAACACACCCGTTATAGTCCCAGAGATGAAATCAGAGTAACCATCAATATTATTAATCATAAGTTTGAGTTCTTACAACCCAAAGAATTACAATTTTTACCATTACATATTCTTTGCCATCCATTGGTATATGCCATATACTAAATACATTTGATGATAAAATGCTAATAACTAGCCTACCAGAAGCTGCATCCTCAGCAATGGTAGCTATGACCTCAGCAGTTCATCCTCTGACGGCTGACATCTGCCTATGTTGGGTACGCCTTGCGCGGCCATCTGATCTAGCTGTTGTTGTGATATAAATAAATAAAGCAAGGGTGAGCAATAGCCCACCAAAATATAATTGAACAGTGATAATGTATAACAGTCCAAAATATCTTTGAAACCATATGCCATGCATTACGATGTAGTACCAATATAAGGTATGAGATGAAGTTACAAGGTAACTCAAAAATATATTTGTTTTGAATAAATATCTGCTATGCAAAAGATAAGCAAGATATTCTCAATTATCATAAAAGAGGAACTTGCAGGAAAAATATTGCAATTCCGGTTTCAACACTTTTTCACCTTGCCAACACCAAGAGTGTTGCAGAAATTTCTCACTTTTAGAAGATGAACTAATACGGGAGCATTGCCGCGCCAGATGCCCTGACGTTTACGATGATCAGTCGTATGTCATGCATCTCATCAGTCGTTCTCTACATGTAGAAGGTAGCTCCGACGGATTTACTTATCTACCGCCCTCTGGAACTCCTCAGCCAACGGTTGGGCTATTGCTGGACCGGCGCCACTCGGCCACTTACGCGTCTCCTAGTTCGAATATCATCCATGACTCTGAAACGTAAAGTTCGTTCCCCTTTTCCCCAAGTGTAACACTTGTTGATAGGACTCCACAAAGTAGTCGTATCTAATTGGAAAGGAAAATTCACCAATATTTCCCAAGCTGATGCTTGTTAATGGATATAAACTTGTTACATCAATCATACCCCTCGAGCGTTGAGGAGGTAACCAAAAGACTCATATCGATGCTTGAAAGAATCAAGATGTGAGTGACCAGATAGTTTTAGCAAGTATAGGACCGGGCAGTCCAATAAATAACATCTCTCAAGTGAGGTCCCCTTATATACATTTGGAAGTTGAGCGAGTATTTAAATCTTCTTTAAGATAGATTTAAATGAAATTAAAGTTTAGGAACCTCCCCTTGATATAAATAGTCATAAGATATTCCGAAATATTTTACACCATATCTGAAGGTGAAAGATAATCTTTGAGTAATATGAATTATTATAGAAAGAACTTAAAAGAATTTAAATAAATATTCCAAGAATATTTATTTTATCAATAATAATTAAGGGATATGATTAAATCATAATATTTCTCGTAAGTAATCCCCAAATAAATATATAGAATCGTTTACTAAATAATTCTCTTCTTTAAATGAATATTCAATATAATATTCATTAATTAAATAAAACTCAAGTAAATATTTAAAATAATATTCACTAAATAAATCAAACCTTAAATGAATATTTGAAAATAATATACATTTAATAAATAATATTCTAAATGAATACCTAATTAATATTCTTAGTAATCAAAACTTTAAAGGAATATTCGAAGCAATATTCCTTAAGTAAATAGAACTTCAAATGAATATTTTAACATAATATTCATCAAGTACATAATATCTTAAATGAATATTCAAAATAATATTCATCAAGTACATAATATCTTAAATGAATATTCAAAATAATATTCATCAAGTACATAATATCTTAAATGAATATTCAAAATAATATTCATCAAGTACATAATATCTTAAATGAATATTCAAAATAATATTCATTTAATAAATAAATTCCAAATGAATATTCAATTGATATTCATTAAACAAATAATATTCTAGAAAAAAATATCCAAATGATATTCATTTAGTAATCGAAACCTTAATATTCGAAATAGTATTCCTTGAGTAATTAGAACTTCCAAAGAATACTTTTGAAATAATATTTATCAATTACTTAAAACTTAAATGAATATCCGAAAGTGATATTCATTTAATGAATAAAATTCCAATGAATATCAAAGTAATTATTCATTAATAATCAAATCTAATGAATATTCAAAAGTAATATTCATTTAATATTTCTCGACTGAGATAATACTCAACTAACATTTCTCGAAAGATTTCCAAGTATTTGATACTTTTATGGAAATATAAATAATGTCTAATAATAACATTCCTCAGAAGGAATACTAATCTGTCGCTGGAATCCCTCCGGTTTTCCACGACTACATCTATATCTCAAAATACCGACTCCCAGTCTATATTTAAAGAATACATATCATATGCCCTTCACTAAGGGTCCTACCAAAACAATCATGCTTATATCTGATAATCCATATCTAGTCTATCAGCGAATATTAATTCAGGGAACAAGTATTCCAATATACTTGAAAGTAGACATGCATGCTATGGCATATGTATACAACAATCATCATATATATATTATCACAACAACAGTTCCAAGTATTGGAAACTTGCCTGAGAATCGAGTGCGGGTAGGGGTAATGTGTCCCGGGTCAGCTCGACAATCTATAAACAATCAGAATATTTAAGATTAACCACTTAACGCTTATTAAAAGGCTAAGTATAAACTCCACTTAAATCGAAACATGTTTTCGAGTTATCTCGTTACGTCTCTTTTAGTGTAACTCTTTTTATCACCGATACGATCCGACATTCGTTCGTTATCAAGACATGTCATCATGCTTATACTTGGTATATACTTAAGTCGTATAAGTTCTAAGGTTGGTCGTTTACGAATCAAGATTATACCTCGAGTGTTATCGCCCGTTTTCTAAGTTATAACCAAAGTCATACCTTTAAGGGGTTCGTTCGCGTTTAACCTCGATTCAAACATTTTTATAAAATCGGAAAACGATCCATTCAACATGTGGTTTTCTCCCACACCTTCCTTTTTACCACTAATATTTAATTAATAAGATTCGCCACTGATTAAACGACATTTAAGGGAATCAATTTCAATTACGAACTTTCGTTTACGATTTCGAACCACTTTTACGAATTTAATCATAACTCCTAAACCGTAAGTCCATTTCATGCGATCTTTATATCAAAACGAAGCTTGTAACATGATCTAGCTAATCATGGCATAAGTCGAAGCTATGCAGTGAGTGTTATCTACTGTCAAATTCGGATTTCAAGATTAAACGAAAATCGGGCATTACGACGGCTATAAATCGAACGTTCTACTAATCGTAACACTAAAACCAAGCCACACCGGGCACCAATACAACTTATACATATGATTCTCATCTCAACAATCTCAAGAACACAATATTTTACCAACATAATCATCATCTCTTAAATCCATTAGATCTACCACATAATCATGATTATAACATCACTAACATGCTCCTAACACTTATACCTATCAAGAACATTCATAAACTCAAAGTAGGCCTAGGGTTTCAAGATCATTATACCTTATTGAGAGTATGGTATGGCCTTACAAAGCTTGGTATGGTCCTTGTCTAGCTTTAACAACCCTAAGATCAACCCAAGAAACATGAAAATCAAAGTTAGTTCTTGAAGAACACTATTCACCCTCCTCTTTAATGATTTTTTTGAAAATGGAAAAAGAAGATATTGAAGCTAGGATTTTTAGGAGATCATTTATATGAAATGTAAGTCTCACCATAAAAGTTTCAAGATCAAACAAGGAGTGGAAGAAGGATTTTGGATTTTGAATTTCCACAAAAGCCGAATGGCTATTTTCTTGAGAGAATGGAGTTGATCTTTTGTTTCTTGCTTGGTGGATGTGTTAAAATGTATTATTGATGAGAGTAAGATAATATCTTGGCTAAAAGCTACTTTAATAAAGTGATTTGGTCATGGTATGCATCACTTAATGGACAAGTGTTGGTTTTGTGTGGTAAGATGATCAAGTGGTGCTAAGTACTAGTTTAAATCTCTAAATATTGGTTACTTAAGTAACTACATGGTTGATAGATATTTATCACTTGCACACATGCATGCATCTAGCCCTCTGCTTGATTCTTTGTTCGTTTATTGCTTAATTCGTTGATCGTTCGAGGGAATAACTCATTCGTTTCTAGTTAGGGTTTTACCGAAAACCTTCTTAATATTTCTATCACCATTTCCATCTTTCATTATAATCCTCCAATTAATATTCCTCAAATATCAAATATTAAATCATTAATCTATCAGTGTCTAGGGAAAATCTCGGAGAAAATGAAAGTGCTGTTTTTCAGAATCCGACAGTCTTTACATACACTTATTTTTCCCTCGGATCACTAATACGAACTCAGAAATTCATTCCGGGTACTTCTATATAGTGTCGTCTCATAATATTCTTATTTCCATCAAAACACTATTCATCACTTATTTTTATTTAATTCCTATAATTAGGAAAATGAACCTGGTTCACTCTCGAGTGTTCCTTAACCTTTTTACGGAACCGCTGGGCTTATAATAGATATTGATTTGGATGACACAAGAATAATCTTACTTGGAGTAATCTTCTCATATTCTTAGGAGATAGATCATTCTTATCTATGTTGTCAACCAAAGGTATTCTGCATGACATATAATAATTGAATCCAAATCCATTCCATTCATTAAATAGACAGTCGTTACATCGCAGCCATAACCACTATTCATTCCCATATTATTACATAATAAAAAGTTTTAATTCTACCCAAAAATCTGGGTTCTTACAATTATTCATTTAGGTATTGTAGCATTCTAAAAGTGAGGGTTATTACATGCATGAAGTCCAGTCCTCCCGAGGATAGCGTTGTACGTTGAAACCGCCTTGATTACCAGGAAGTTCAACATCTGGGTGGCCTCCTTTCCTTGGGCTCCTGTCCAATAGTTACAAGCAACTGAATAGTCCCATCAACTTTGGATTCTACTCCATTAAATCCATATATAGGCATGTTATTGGGGGTCAACTAAGAATCATTGTACCCCATCATGAAACAGAATGTCAATGGAAGCTCCATTGTCTATCAAGACTCGCTTCACCTTTGAGTTTCCAATCACAAGAGCTATGACCAATGGGTCGTCATGGGGGAACTTCACCCCTTCCAAGTCTGAGTCGTCAAAACCAACCACTACTTTAGTTTTTGCATGCTTCGGGGCCTCTCCCATGATGTGCATCACTTCTCTGGCATAAGCCTTCCGAGAATTCTTTGTTGTGCCGGCCGCAGTCAGGCCTCCTGAGATCATGTTGATTACTGGCCCTCGGGGCTGTGGGTTGCGATCTTGATCGTCATCCCTTTTATAATCTCTAATTTGTTCGTCTTGCTTTCGCTTTCTCGAGTCATTGTTACCCCCTCCATTACCTATTGCGGCCTCTTTCTTCATGCTATCCTCAGCTTCAATATACTTATCAGCCCTTCGTTGGAGCTCAGCCATGTTCTCAAGGGGATGCTTCGCTAATGACCTTTTAAAGAAGAGGTCAGTGGTGTCGTGCTCCAGGGCTACCATGGCCACCTTATTTTCCAAGTCAGTAATATTTAGTGTCTCCTTAGTGAATCGCTTGAGGTAATCCCTCAGATTTTCATTCTTCGATCCCTTGTATCACATACATAAGAGATGCGGAGCTTTTCTCATAAACTCTTCCGCTAATGAATATAAAAGCAACACTCAACTCCTTAAAAGAGCCAATTGAATTCGCAGGTAATCGGCTATACCATCTTTGAGCCATACCAGACAGGGTTTGAGGGAACGCCCTACACTTGAGTGCGTCACTAGCAGGCTGCAATAGTAGTGCGTTCGAGAATGTTCTCACATGGTTTGCGGGGTCACCCGTTCCATCATAGACCTTTATAGTAGGCAACTTAAACTTCCTAGAGATGTGAGCATTCATCACCTCCTCGGTGAATGGTGGTGTAGATCATCATGATCTTCTAGCTGCATCAACTCTTTGGGGTTACCCTTGGGGGCCTCTGCCCTAGTTGCTCTTCCCGTTGGGGCATCGGCCCTTCTATACCTCGTTGGAGGCCTTTCCGAATCAAACAAAAAGGAATCTCTCTTGTATTTGGGGGAGGTCGATTCTGACCCTGGTTCTGTCTTTGCTGCTCCCTTTTTATATCGTCCTTTAGCTTTTGGATCTGGGCTTCATAAGCCTTGATTCTCTCAACGATTGTCATAGGGGGTCCATCATGGATTCGTCGAGTACGCCTTATAGGCTCCTTGCTTGGATGTCGCCTCCTCGGGGCTTGATCACGATCGTCATCCTCAGATGAAGAATCATCAGTATAAGGACCAGAGTAGTCATAATATCCTTGATCAGGACCCAAGCCTCTAATGTAAGGAGGGTGATACGGTTCATGTATCTGCAGGGCATGGCCACTTGGCCTAGCACCTCGAGTATTCAGAGGGTAATTAGGCAACCCGTATATCAGATTCGTACTTCTAGGGAGATCTGTAGTAGTGATCTGCACCCCCGGAGGTAGTGCATACCCTTATTCAGTGATGACAGGTGGAACAGAGGTGACGGTGGTAGCCTCGGTTGAGACTGGTGTCCTTCGTTTTTGAACATGGTTGATGTTGTCTTCCCACAGACGGCGCCAAATGTTGTGAAATAAAAACTAGGTTACGAATCTGTATTTAATGCTAGGGTTCGGGAGCTTCGTGCTTTAATGGCTGTTTCCGTGTTCGAGACTAATCGGTCATCACAGAGTGCCTACGTATCTCGTATCGAGAATCAAGCCAAAACGCAGTTTTTGGTGTTCGCCCTCGGGGCTATGGCGGCGAGGGCACACCAAGGACGTAGTGGCTTGTATGTCCTTATTCGAGGATTAAGCAAAGACGTAGTTCTGAGAATGAGGGGTCAGACCCTTTATATAGGCTGAGAAACCTTAGAATTATGGTAGGAGTCAGAGACTTGGTGGGCAAGCCACCGCCTTGAGGAAGGTTCTAGACCCCTTCCTTGTAGGAATTAGTTTCCATGTTGAAGTATGTATCTTGGAGTCTAAGTCAGGCAAGAGTAATATCCTTGTTTGACTTTTATTTGCTGAGCTGCTTATTGCCTTCAATATTAATTACGAAATTAATATATAAAAATTGGGTTTGGGCCTACCTGATGGACCTACGTTTGGACCATTCTGGGGGTCTAATTAATGCTATATTAAATGTGTCTTTAGGGCTTAATTTTAGCCCATATCAGACTTGTACTCTTATATAAAATGTGCATAACTCACTTTAATCGATTTTGATCTCAATGCACGATCTTTCTAATTAATATTAATTTATATTTTTTCTCAATTATTTGTATTTTATAATTTTTAAATATTATTAATACTTTCATTCTAATAATATAAAAATAAAAAATTAATATGGTATTGACAGGATTTGATTTTTAAAATTTTGAATAAATTATTCATCTATTAAAAAATAGAAAAGTTCTTCATATTATACCAAACAATTTTCATCAATTTTATTTGAAATGCGTCCATTCTCATTTCATTTTTAGTACACAGCGTAATTACCAAATTTTAGCATTAATTTTCTTTTATGCTCATTATATATATATATTTTATATAGGATAAAACACTACTTATTATATCTAGGATATGTGTGATGCACATAGGGTGTCAAATTTTGACACGATCCGAAACGCGACCCGAACCCAACCCGGAAAAGTATGAATTTGGGTCAAGTATTTTGAGTTTCGGGTCGGGTTCGGGTTGGGTAAAATTTTACCCGAAATATTCGGGTCGGGTTCGGGTTGACCCAAAATACCCGAATTCGACCCGAAAATTTAATATATATAATAAATTATATAAATTTATCATATAATTATATATATAAGTGAAATATTTTCATATTATTCAAATAATTTATTTTTTTATGTCATATAATAAATTACTAATACATATTTTAATATTTTATATTTAAAATTTAATTAATATAAATAAAATTAATTATTTTTAATATTTTTGGGTCAAAATGGGTCATTTTTGGGTTGATTGGGTACTAACAGGTCGGGTTCGGGTTGAACATTTTCAACCCATTTCGGGTTCGTGTCGGGTTCGGGTCAACCCAAAAATAGGACCGGGTACAGCAAACCCGACCCGAACCCGACCCATTACCCGAAATTGACACCCCTAAATGCACATGTATTATTTAAATAAATATATATTAATGAACATACATTTTATTCATTTTAACATCAATATTCTGTCTTTAAAAATTAAAAAATTTGCAACATAACTCAATTTACAAATCTAGTTACATCATTAATTTTGATTTATATTATATTAAAATTATTGTTTTCCAACAATACAATCACAAGATTATAGAACCAGGTTGAATACAATCTCGACAACTTTTTCAAATCTTTTTTGCTTAAAAATAGTCTGTGAGAACAAAATGTAAAGAAAACAAAGTGTATTGCAGAAAATAAAGAACTTAACAATATTTTAAATTTCAGGTGGAGTTGCATGTTGCATTAAACCCTGACATTTCATAAATACACAGTTTAAGATACTTGTGTTTCTAATTTTGCAAACTGTTATGCCCAAATTTGGCATAAGTCCTAAACAGGCCTAATGGGCTAGTACATCAGTACATCTCCCATAATGGGCCTAGGAATGAGGAATTGGTCATTAAAATCTGACATCATATGAAGATTCATCACGTTATTTTGTACAGCAGGAATCGCCAGCGAGCCCTAGAGTGAGGGTCGCATGCGAGGCCTAGAGGTCTAGTGTGGCCTAGAGCATGCTTAATACGAAGGCTTATGTAAGAACCCTGATTTTTGTAATCTTTTAAGAATATAATATCATATGACATTGTGAATTTGGGACCTTTTGAGTCACCTATGTTGTTTAATGGAATTGATTATCTGAGAAATTTATGTTGTTACGTTCACTGTGTAAGAATAAGGGAAGATTGTTAAGGCAAGAGGCCTACTGCCCTTAAGATTTATAAAAACTTGGGATTTGAGAGTTATTAGAGTATTAAAGGATTTTAAGAGACTATGACAAGAAGTTATGGATATTTAGGGAATTTACACAATTAAGTACTTAAGGAATTACAAAGGAAATCTCTACGCGACAAAATATTATTACGAGGAATTTAATTATGATACGATATGAATTAAGGATTAAGTGACAACCATTGGTGGAGAAATAATAATACAAGTAAGGATATTACATGCAAGTATCATGTAACTAGAAAGTTAGGAAAGTAATCTAGAAAGCAAAAAGGCAACTAGAGGAATAGTAACTAGTTAGTACACTACATTACTTTAGGGGACACTAGGGCATGGGGTGAACCTAAGCTACTAGACTAGGGTGGAACACATGTGAGGATATACATATCAATACACCAACAATAATACATCTCATTTTTAAACACCAACACAAGAGCAAAACTCTCTCTCTCCTCCTAGGAGCTCTCGGCCTAAGCCTTCCAAGAAGGAAGAGGAGGATTTTCCTCCAACCTCCACTCACTCATAATTCAAGATAAAATTCCTAGGCCTTCCTTACACTATAGAGAAGGTATGTTATCAATTTCAAACCATTTCATCCACTAGATTTTGAGTTACAAATTGTTAAAGATTGGGTGAATAGTAACCATGTTTGATTTTCTTTTAGATCTTGGATTGTAAGGGTTGTAGGAGACCATTCAAGGTGTTATTGAGTTGTGTAAAGCTTATCCAAGGCTCCTAGGTGCTCAAGAAGGTATAAAAATCACAAACCCTCTTGGTTATGTAGTATTTATAATGTTTGGTAGTAGATCCATGTATTTGTGAGCTAATCTTGGTTGTATAAGTATTGGATGACATGGATCTTGAGTTTTGATGTTGAGATTGTGACTTTTATGATTATGGATAATATATATATCTCCATGAGTGTTATGAACCATGAACTAAGTGTATTAAGTGTTGGTTGTGTTGTGGAATTGTGAAAAATGGTTAATCTAAGTAGTATGTGCTTGCTGAGTTTTTCCAGGAGCATTGACCTGTCTTGTAACACGGTTTTGAACCCCAAATGTTGTTCCCTGATGTCCTACCATATATTGTTGGAAAGATAATGGAATGTAGTTTCTGGAAATGTAAGGTTCATGACTAGGTGATGTATAGATTTTTAGTTATGGCCGGAGAAGTGGATTGTGTTTCTGGATTCCTGACTGCACTAAGTGACCCCCTTGTGAACCTTGTTTAAACCCCTAAAAATTTATGTGGGATCATGGAAAAATTAGAGAAGCTAGGAAATGCAGTGGTGAAGGCTACCCAAAAAGAATCTGATTAAAACTCGAATTTTCCAATTTTATAAAAATGTTAGAGCGAGGTGTGCGCAAGTGAAAAACCACTTAGGGGATTAGTTTAAAGTAGTTTTAAGGATATTCACTTGAGTTTCGAGTTCGAGGAATAGATTTGGGTCGAATGGGTAACGAAAGTGATAATGTGACGACATGGTCATATGAGAGGGTTAGTGGTCACAAGTGGAGTCGTTAAGTTGGTCTTACGATTTTTAAAATCTTATGATTAAGTAGCGTTGTTAAGGTACTAACGTACAAATATTGATTATGTATAGATTTCCGTTCCACTTCGCGAGCCGACCACCCCAACCTCACCAAGGCAAGTTTTCCAATCCTAAGTATTTAATTTCAAAATATTATATTCTTGATTTTACCTATGCAAGTCTACTTTACAAAACTTATATATAAGGATTTTTCACTTTTGTGTTTGTAGTTCCAAACGTATTATATGCGTATGCTTTATGAGATTATGTTGAAGTTTGAGATATATGCATATGTTTTTGTACACCCTTGAACTTAGAATGAACATGTTTCTTCGGACAACGATTCTAGCAATAGAGGTCGTAGCGGTCCAAATATACTATTGACCGGGGAGCGGTATATCATTGTATCGTGATTAAATTACGAAAACCCGAAAGGTCATTCGGGAAGTATCATATACTTATGTATTTATTATTTTTACATTGTTAAAAATACTCAAAAATATCTATCTTGGATTAAAAGCTTATTTTAATTAAATAATGATTTTACTAATTGTTTATATATTAAATCTAAAAATATTATTTATTAATTATCGTTCATTATTTTAAAGACAAAACTAATCCAAGATACCTTCAGCATTTTCAAACTTGAACTCTTTCGGACCCAAAACATTTTCGAAAACCCCCGGTCAGCATTTGCTTCTTGTACGTTTTTCAAGAATTATCGGACGACTGAGGTCGAACTTCAACTACTCAGGTTCTCTATCAAAATGATTTTGAAAAGAAAAGAAAAAGGGGACTCTGGCAGGTGTGGGAATCGTTGACGAACGATTCCCGGGATGTGTAAGCGGCCGTGAGCCAGGCGGTCCATCAATTATTATTCCGGCCCAGGTGTTGCCGAAGGATGATTACGGATGTAGTTTTCATCAAGGGTGATTACGGATGTAGTTTTCACCCGAGGATAGTTACGGATGTAGTTTCTATCCTTCTACCGGTAGAGAAGACCCGCGGATTATCGGACTTGGATGTGGCGACTGATCATCGTCAATCCTTGTCAGGTTTTTATGTTTTCTTCCAGTCCCATCCTCCAATTTGGAAAAATACTCAAACACTGCTTCTTGGGCCTAAGTGCCAAGTTGCCGATAGTGTGGTTTTTGATAAGAAAAATATTAACATCGTGCAGTATCTAGAACTGCAAGATTTCTATAGAGATTGGCACGTGTTAGTGCACTCTTGCAATTATTTCAAAGAATGAAATGTTTTTGAATGAGAAACCTTCTAAGCTAATGGAAGGAAAGAGGTTTTGCATAAATGCATTCCCTGTACATTATGTTAACCGTAGAGTGTTTTGACGAAACTGATATACTCATACGTATATATTTTCAAACTTGAGATATATTGAAATGAGAACCTTGTAAAGGATTCATATGTTATTCTTAAAGCTCCTTAGTGAGTATAAATGTTTTATTCAAACTCAGACATATATATTGTCGAGTTATGTTTTGCAATCTGAGATATACACCCATACAGTTGGGAACGTTTTCAAAATAAACCACTTTATTATTTTCCAAAATGGTGAACTTGCTGAGCATTATGTAGCTCATTCTTGCTTTATAAAAACTTTTCAGAAAGAGAAGAACTTGGTCGGTTAACTCCGCACCAGCAGAAGAGGAGTAGGAGATTTACCCCGGAGATGATTTAGTTCCTGAAAAATACTACAGAGTAGTCTGATAGGTTTTCAACTGTAATAGTAAGACTTGTCTTCAAGTGTAGTTGTATAAGTGGAATTGCGTAAGACTCTGGATTGTACAGATGAATTGTAATATTTAGTGTTACTTTTGGTTATCGTTTCTGAGGCTCTAACTTGATTGTGTGTAAGATTGAGGTATGGATGGATGTATTGTTGAGTTGTAAAGTTAATACAGGTATGATATGGTTGGATGATGATGTGACGACCTGAATCTTTGACCTCAGATTTGGGGGCGTCACAGAAATGGTATCAGAGAGATATGTTACAGTACTCAGAAATGAGAGTGTTGAGAGTTAAGTCTAAGTCGGAGAATGACATAAGAGATCGTAGTAAACTTATTATTGGAATACCAGAAGAGGTACCAGTGAGTAGAATAGACTGGAGTGTTTATTGGAGGTATTATACTAGGGTCGATAGAATCCTTAGAGACCTTCAGAATGATGAATAGAGGTTTGAGAGTCGTACATGACCTATCATAAGTAATAATGTAGAAAGCAGAGCGAAATCTCAAGAGCAGCTGAGGTAGAGGCGATATTGCCAATATAATCGGATGACTAGGCTGGCATAAATTTTGTGGCCCATAGTCCTCCACAGTTTAGGAGGCGGCATTTTAAGAATCAAGAAGTTTAGACTTCCCTACATATTTAAGGGTACTTAGTACTTGGAATAATGAAAGTCTTTTACTTTGACTATAAGATCCGATTTTCGATAAGTAACGGGTTTACCTGAAAGTTGGTCACTATGTCGTTGTGGATTTAATTACCCTTGATGGCGAATTTTACATGTGTTATACGAGAATGTTATCATAAGACGAGCGTGCTAGGTAATTCCACGCATGATTCGGACGCTAGAGCATGGTAGTTCAACTTAGTAAACAAACAAGTAGAATTAACAAAGGGACTCAAGTGAAGTTGAATATGGTTGCATCGAGCGATACAGTGATCTCAGAGTCTACCAAAAGAAAAGACCAATGGGTCTAGAGTGGGATCCTTTGATAAAGATGTTATCAGGGACTACGCATATATGTATTGTAGACCTCAATATTTTTGGTATATGTTCACATGCACACATCCGCCACTGAACCTATGGACTGCACTAAGATCCCTGAGAGATCTCTTTGATCTGTTCCCAGGGGGAACTGGCCACTCGTGATTCTTGTCGGAAGGCATGAAGTAGGACCCTATGGACTTAGCAGGTGTCCCCGGAATGATGTGAAGCTTGGTCTTCAAGATAAAGCACGAAGATGATAGATATATTTGTGAAACCCTAACTCGATAAATGACTTTAAGATGATGATTGAGAGACGCACTAGTTGGTGTCTTGAATTACGAAGACGAAGAGATGGAGTTACCCTCATAGTGGTGATAGTGAGATGCACGAATGGTTATTAACTTATTTTGGTAACTACCGGCTGGTGCACTACTTCATTTTAAACTGTTCACTAACCATGTTACCTCAATTAGTTTATATCAGGTAACCCTTCTAGCTTTCTACTTCAAACTTGTGGGGTAACAACCAGTGATATACTTTCCCTAAAGCAGGACTTATCCGAAGTAATTTTATTTGATCCATGAACATTCTATTCAAAAATTTATGATGATCTTGTTCGGCTCAGGTCTATTTACACTTTCTTTCAATTATCCAAGGAATGTTCAACAAATATTTCCTTAATTAATCGATGAATATTACTTAACGAATATTGATATTTGATTGCTTCTTTCATACTTACACTCTTCAGTTGAGCTCGTAAATATTTAATAAATTACGGAGGACATGGATGATCTAATGTCCAGACATCCCTCACGAATTCTTTTCTTCTATTCAAGATGAGATTGTACATCGTACAGTGAAATCATAGTAAGGATATCATTTTGATATTGGTATTCCGAATTTAATTCTATTGTAGGATCTGATAAAGCATGTGTACGGAGGCACCCGTGGGTGGACCGTTTCATTGATAAGTAATATTTGATAGGAGGTTATCGATTGTTCCGATACCTAGAACATTCTCTTCAAATTTTATAGTTATCTTTTTTAATAACTTCTTATTTCCATTCGTTGTCCGAGTAGCCTAAAGTTTCTTCAGTGGCTACGATGTTGAAATTCCGTTCTAGCCAATTGAAACTGGCTAGTCGATATGTCAATATGAATGACTAGTTGATTGTTCTAACTAGTCAAAATTGTAATGTTATGGAGAACACCTAGCTAATTGTCCTAGCTAGTGGTGATGTCTCAAACAGGTGAACTAGCAAGTTTTGTCTAGCTAGTTGCTAGTGTTTCTTGAAAAGGACTAGTTATTGTTTCACTGGTCCAACTCCCAATTTAATTCATTCAGCAATTCCGCAATGCATTTTGCATGTGGTAAAGTATGATGATGAAAGTTTTGACGAATGACTTGATTGAGACCTAGTGAGGTCGTCCACTCAACTTGAATTCTACCCATCTTTGTATCAGACTTTATGTCACTTGAATATTCTGTTCTTTCATTCATATAATGAAGATTCATTTGAAACCATAGATTACTTGAATGATAAACTGCTTCATTTTTATCGTCACATAGTAGAATTTCTTTCGATCGGTTGACCTTTATCAATGGGACTTTTTAGATCCTCTATTTTTCAAGAGGAAAAGTATTCCCCAGATGTAAGAATTGTATAAAGACCGTCTTTATGACTTTTGTATCCAACAATCATTGCCCTCGTGCAACATTCTCTATGATATCACATTACCAAATTTTCAGGACATGAAGGAATAAACCTTGTTGTATTCTTTTTGTCCATCCTTACATCTCCGAAAATCGAGACTCCTAGTATTTGGAACCATCAACATTCTTGGAACATCCAATGTGGAATTCTTATTGAAATTATCTATTGGACCTTGTTATTTTAAAACCATTCCTTTCAAAAGTGATTACTCTAAGGTGAACGGGAGGTACAATTGTGAACCGTTGCACCAATATGAGATCAAAAACCAAATATTGTAATTGTGCAGCCAGAGCGTTATGCCGAGTAATTATTAAAGTAGAAATAACATGTCGGGGCATACCACAAGACCTTTAATATTAGTGTGAGGAAAGTTATAGGAAATGATGAGGTGGTTGGGAGTACGTTCCTACCAACCGTTGTCAGGATGTTATAGTAATGAATTCTGGAGTTACCAAGCCTTTTCCTGATCCAAGAAATTCAAATCGATTGCGATGTAAGACATATCCTTAGAGGAAACTAACATGGAAGTGAGATGGACAAGAAAGGAAGGAATATCGTGGCAAGAATGTGAAGCTTTACTTAGCTAAAAGGGATTGATGCACATAGCGAGACATAAATTTTAAAAGGCCCTTAATAGCAAATGGATGCATGGATATATCCCAATGATCCTTCGAGATTACCACCTAATCAAGTTTATTGGGAATCGCAGCAGCATACAGGCCTCAGGCTGATTGGCGCCAGTTGTGAAAGAGGACGAGCGCATGACATCTTACCTATACCATCGAGAACTGAAACCCTTATCGGAAATGTAGGAATTGTTGACCGGTTAAAACACGTAGTAGTTTTTCAAAGATAAGGTTGAAAAGCGGGTTTCACCAACTCAAGATCGACCTCTGTACTGTGCCAAAATTGGCATTTCACACTAATATAAACGTTATAAAATTGTGGTAGTATCGTTTGAATGGACTAATGAGTCAGAAGCCTTATGGATTAATGAACAAAGTTTTGGAATGAAATGAGATATTAGCAACAACCTCGTTGTTAGCTATACTTGATGATAAAAAGAGGACTTTAAGAGTCACGATGATGCATCTTTCGAGAGTTTAAGAGGTGTGCTGATGCAGTAGAAAGGGGATGATAGCCTATACTTCTAAACAACATAAAGGTTACGGGATAGGATATACTAACCGTGAGTCTGGGATTAGTCATGATGGCATTCACGCATAAAACTGAGACGTTAACTTTATGAGAAAAGTGTGAAAGTTTTCCACAAGTGCCATAAGTATATCTTCATATTAGAACTAAACATAAGAAAGAGAAGGTGACGAAAGGGAGCAGGGAGTATAATGGAGAAATTTGTTATTTCCCAGGAAAGGCCGGTGTGGTGGCCGATACTTATAGAGGGGATTATTCAAAATTGGAATTCAGTCAGTATTGACCAAGAAAATAGAGTATATACAATAAAGAATAATGTTAGAGGAAAATGACTAAATTATAGGGAAGGACAAAGATGTACAGAGAATTAAGAGAATGTTTGGCAAACGGATATGAAGAATTGTATTGGCAAGCTATTAAGTACTGTCGCAACATGTCAAAAGCAGAATGATAGAGATCTAGTGGATTAATTCCGCCTGTAGAAAATCTTGAATATGGATAGAATTATAATGAATTTCATAAGTTGGTCGCCGAAGACCGAGCCGAGAGATGGCCCTAGTTGATTTATAATTGTTGAACCAAGTGATTTACCTACGAGAGACTTTCCATTTAGAAGATTATTGATTTATATACGGAAGAGATGGTGGTGCAATATAAAACATCTGCAATGATTACGTCAGATAAAGACTTAAGGTTAAACTTCGAATATTGAAGGTGCTTTCAAGTATAATTAATAAAGAGATTGAGTGTATGTACTAATTTGATCTGTGGCTGACGGACAGGGAAAAAGAATTGTCCAGACGATCGAATTTATAATTAGTGTCGTGCCTTTAGTTTCACGGGGCAGTCGAGAATAGAAACTTATCCATGAAATGAATGTTGTTATCACGATCGGCACCATGCAGACGTAAGGACGTCTCTTGTAAAGCGTACTACGAAGAAGAAGTTTCGCTTTTCTTGCGTTACGAAGAAGTCAATGAACGAGGGATATAGTAGCTGAACTGGTTCGACGTATACCGAAGACTATATAGTATCCATAGCAAGTGGTAACGACTGACGGGAGGCAACACATGCGTGCTAATCAAGCCAAGGAAAATGAGGAATACCGTGCGTATTGACGTCATCTCAGGTTATAGAACACGACCACAAAGTATTCACGGGCCAACGATACAAGGGCTCAACACGGATACTATGAACAAGGTAGAAGAGGAACGTATAAGTAGTGGGTTAGAAATTTTCATTCATAGAACAACCGATAAGGAATACAGGTCGAGGAGAGCATGCGTTGAGAAACAACATTAAAGCGTTGGTGAGACCATCATATAGTCATCATAATAATGGAAATCTTTCTCCTGTTCCATGAATCCAATTTTCATTTCATCCGGGAAAAGCCATTTTTTTTCTCAACAATGTCTTTGTCATTTGATCTAGTAGCGTTCCGTTAGATAGGACGAGATTTGATAAATACTGATAACTCTTGGATAGAGTAATAGAACGGAGAGATACATTCGATAATGAACTAGTGGTTCTAAACCATCTATGGCGATTAAAGGGTTGAACAAAAGGGGTTGAAGTGTCAACCTGAGAGTTGGAAAGGGGAAGGTTGGAATTGTATCCATAACTATTTTCCTTAGGTTCTTAAGATAAAATCCTTTTAAGGAGAGGAGACTGCAATAACCCTAATTTTCGTGAATATTCGAAACCTGGATGAATAGTAATTTTATGGGTGGATGAGAAATTTTTGCAACCACGATATGTATGAATTATTAAATGAAGATTTCGAATTGATATTACGTTTTTACGGTGCAAATGAGTGTATGTATAAGTTGTTAGTTTTTTTTACGAAACCCATTATTTCGAATGGTCAAATTTTATGAGATATAAAAGGAGTATGAGGTTGGAGACTTCGTGATGCTAAAGGTATCCCCCTGGAAAGGGTTGATGCGGTTTGGTAAGAAAGGGAAGCTAAGTCTGAGGTTTATTGGACCTTTTGAGATTTTGAGGCGTTGGAAAGTTAGCCTATGAACTGGCCTTGCCCCTGAGCTTGCAGCAAGTGCATAATGTGTTTCATGTGTCCATGTTACGACCCTACCATGCCGACTTTCGGCACGTGATAGAGTACGACCAGGTAGACCTACAGCCAGATTTGACTTATGTGGAAAAACCCGTGGAAATCATGGATAGAAAGGAACAAGTGCTGAGGAACAAGGTTGTCAAGCTAGTGAGAGTTTTGTGGAGAAACCAGAACGTCGAGGAATTAACATGGGAACTAGAAGGCGCTATACGTGAAAAGTACCCTCAACTGTTTTCAACCTGATTCCGAGACGGAATCCTTTTAAGGAGGGAAGGCTGTAAGAACCCTGATTTTTGTAATCTTTTAAGAATATAATATCATATGACATTGTGAATTTGGGACCTTTTGAGTCACCTATGTTGTTTAATGGAATTGATTATCTGAGAAATTTATGTTGTTACGTTCACTGTGTAAGAATAAGGGAAGATTGTTAAGGCAAGAGGCCTACTGCCCTTAAGATTTATAAAAACTTGGGATTTGAGAGTTATTAGAGTATTAAAGGATTTCAAGAGACTATGACAAGAAGTTATGGATATTTAGGGAATTTACACAATTAAGTACTTAAGGAATTACAAAGGAAATCTCTACGCGACAAAATATTATTACGAGGAATTTAATTATGATACGATATGAATTAATGATTAAGTGACAACCATTGGTGGAGAAATAATAATACAAGTAAGGATATTACATGCAAGTATCATGTAACTAGAAAGTTAGGAAAGTAATCTAGAAAGCAAAAAGGCAACTAGAGGAATAGTAACTAGTTAGTACACTACATTACTTTAGGGGACACTAGGGCATGGGGTGAACCTAAGCTACTAGACTAGGGTGGAACACATGTGAGGATATACATATCAATACACCAACAATAATACATCTCATTTTCAAACACCAACACAAGAGCAAAACTCTCTCTCTCCTCCTAGGAGCTCTCGGCCTAAGCCTTCCAAGAAGGAAGATGAGGATTTTCCTCCAACCTCCACTCACTCATAATTCAAGATAAAATTCCTAGGCCTTCCTTACACTATAGAGAAGGTATGTTATCAATTTCAAACCATTTCATCCACTAGATTTTGAGTTACAAATTGTTAAAGATTGGGTGAATAGTAACCATGTTTGATTTTCTTTTAGATCTTGGATTGTAAGGGTTGTAGGAGACCATTCAAGGTGTTATTGAGTTGTGTAAAGCTTATCCAAGGCTCCTAGGTGCTCAAGAAGGTATAAAAATCACAAACCCTCTTGGTTATGTAGTATTTATAATGTTTGGTAGTAGATCCATGTATTTGTGAGCTAATCTTGGTTGTATAAGTATTGGATGACATGGATCTTGAGTTTTGATGTTGAGATTGTGACTTTTATGATTATGGATAATATATATATCTCCATGAGTGTTATGAACCATGAACTAAGTGTATTAAGTGTTGGTTGTGTTGTGGAATTGTGAAAAATGGTTAATCTAAGTAGTATGTGCTTGCTGAGTTTTTCCAGGAGCATTGACCTGCCTTGTAACACGGTTTTGAACCCTAAATGTTGTCCCCTGATGTCCTACCATATATTTTTGCAAAGATAATTGAATGTAGTTTCTGGAAATGTAAGGTTCATGACTAGGTGATGTATAGATATTTAGTTATGGCCGGAGAAGTGGATTGTGTTTCTGGATTCCTGACTGCACTAAGTGACCCCCTTGTGAACCTTGTTTAAACCCCTAACAATTTATGTGGGATCATGCAAAAATTAGAGAAGCTAGGAAATGCAGTGGTGAAGGCTACCCAAAAAGAATCTGATTAAAAATCGAATTTTCCAATTTTATAAAAATGTTAGAGCGAGGTGTGCGCAAGTGAAAAACCACTTAGGGGATTAGTTTAAAGTAGTTTTAAGGATATTCACTTGAGTTTCGAGTTCGAGGAATAGATTTGAGTCGAATGGGTAACGAAAGTGATAATGTGACGACATGGTCATATGAGAGGGTTAGTGGTCACAAGTGGAGTCGTTAAGTTGGTCTTACGATTTTTAAAACCTTATGATTAAGTAGCGTTGTTAAGGTACTAACGTACAAATATTGATTATGTAAAGATTTCCATTCCACTTCGCGAGCCGACCACCCCAACCTCACCAAAGCAAGTTTTCCAACCCTAAGTATTTAATTTCAAAATATTATATTCTTGATTTTACCTATGCAAGTCTACTTTACAAAACTTATATATAAGGATTTTTCACTTTTGTGTTTGTAGTTCCAAACGTATTATATGCGTATGCTTTATGAGATTATGTTGAAGTTTGAGATATATGCATATGTTTTTGTACACCCTTGAACTTAGAATGAACATGTTTCTTCGGACAACGACTCTAGCAATAGAGGTCGTAGTGGTCCAAATATACTATTGACCGGGGAGCGGTATATCATTGTATCGTGATTAAATTACGAAAACCCGAAAGGTCATTCGGGAAGTATCATATACTTACGTATTTATTATTTTTACGTTGTTAAAAATACTCAAAAATATCTATCTTGGATTAAAAGCTTATTTTAATTAAATAATGATTTTACTAATTGTTTATATATTAAATCTAAAAATATTATTTATTAATTATCGTTCATTATTTTAAACACAAAACTAATCCATGATACTTTCAGCATTTTCAAACTTGAACTCTTTCGGACCCAAAACATTTTCGAAAACCCCCGGTCAGCATTTGCATCTTGTACGTTTTTCAAGAATTATCGGACAACTGAGGTCGAACTTCAACTACTCAGGTTCTCTATCAAAATGATTTTGAAAAGAAAAGAAAAAGGGGACTCTGGCAGGTGTGGGAATCGTTGACGAACGATTCCCGGGATGTGTAAGCGGCCGTGAGCCAGGCGGTCCATCAATTATTATTCCGGCCCAGGTGTTGCCGAAGGATGATTACGGATGTAGTTTTCATCAAGGGTGATTACGGATGTAGTTTTCACCCGAGGATAGTTACGGATGTAGTTTCTATCCTTCTACCGGTAGAGAAGACCCGCGGATTATCGGACTTGGATGTGGCGACTGATCATCGTCAATCCTTGTCAGGTTTTTATGTTTTCTTCCAGTCCCATCCTCCAATTTGGAAAAATACTCAAACACTGCTTCTTGGGCCTAAGTGCCAAGTTGCCGATAGTGTGGTTTTTGATAAGAAAAATATTAACATCGTGCAGTATCTAGAACTGCAAGATTTCTATAGAGATTGGCACGTGTTAGTGCACTCTTGCAATTATTTCAAAGAATGAAATGTTTTTGAATGAGAAACCTTCTAAGCTAATGGAAGGAAAGAGGTTTTGCATAAATGCATTCCCTGTACATTATGTTAACCGTAGAGTGTTTTGACGAAACTGATATACTCATACGTATATATTTTCAAACTTGAGATATATTGAAATGAGAACCTTGTAAAGGATTCATATGTTATTCTTAAAGCTCCGTAGTGAGTATAAATGTTTTATTCAAACTCGGACATATATATTGTCGAGTTATGTTTTGCAATCTGAGATATACACCCATACAGTTGGGAACGTTTTCAAAATAAACCACTTTATTATTTTCCAAAATGGTGAACTTGCTGAGCATTATGTAGCTCATTCTTGCTTTATAAAAACTTTTCAGAAAGAGAAGAACTTGGTCGGTTAACTCCGCACCAGCAGAAGAGGAGTAGGAGATTTACCCCGGAGATGATTTAGTTCCTGAAAAATACTACAGAGTAGTCTGATAGGTTTTCAACTGTAATAGTAAGACTTGTCTTCAAGTGTAGTTGTATAAGTGGAATTGCGTAAGACTCTGGATTGTACAGATGAATTGTAATATTTAGTGTTACTTTTGGTTATCGTTTCTGAGGCTCTAACTTGATTGTGTGTAAGATTGAGGTATGGATGGATGTATTGTTGAGTTGTAAAGTTAATACAGGTATGATATGGTTGGATGATGATGTGACGACCTGAATCTTTGACCTCAGATTTGGGGGCGTCACAGCTTATGGGCAGGCCCAGCGAGGTCACGTAAGTAGTTCATCTCTACAAAGGCGAGGATCGCCTCGCATGGTCAGGCCCAGCGAGGTCGCATGCGAGCCATCTAGTCAGTTTCGCCAATAAAGATAATTGTGACATCATGCCAGCCGTGGGTTTCTTGTTAATGAGCCATAGGGCATAAGCAGTATGAATGGTCAGAATACAACCCAAGGAGACGACTAGTGGATTTGGGCCAAGCCGAGCCCATAGAAACCCTAGCCCGTCTAGATAACTTCTTCTCTAAGAGAACTACGTATGGCTTGATCCCTATAAATAGGGTACGTAGGCATCTTGTAAAGACTTGAAAAACAGTTCACCACTGAATATCAATAGACAAGAGCAGCCACAATCATTCACCAATCACCTCCGTGTTCTTCGTGTTCATAGCAGAATATCCGTATTTTGCTCCGCAAATCCAGCAACCTCCAAATATTGTTATACAATATTCTCCCTATAACATTTGGCGCTAGAAGGAGGGGCCTAGTCATTGAATTGGGAGAACAATGACTAAATCGAAAAAGAAGAAAAATGGTACGGGGGGGAACCCCAGGGTCGCATAAAAGAGACAGAGACGACCCCCAGAGGAGGAATCTACCTGAGGGCGAGGCGCGAAATGAGGGGATCGAAGACGAGTATGAGAAGGAACGAACGCCCCCTGTTGTCCAACAAGTGGCTTTAACTGGCGAAGTCATGTCATTTTTGAAAGGCCTCGGTGATCAGATGATCGAGGTAAAAGAAAAGGTGGCTAAGATGGAGAAGCGACATAGTTCTAGAGGCTTCAAGAGGAATACAAGAACAGGGGATCGAACTCATCAAGCAGAAAGTAGCAAAGGTCCCGCCAAGAAGCTAATTGGGGATTTTGATGATGTGGTAACGGACCAGACGAACCCTGACTGGAAGGAGGGGAAGGCTACTATGGATAAGGAAGGGTCGAAGGTGAAGCCCGCCTCATCAGAAGGACGATCCGTTAGTGTCTTTGACCGAGTTGGAAAGAAACTCAGCGAGTACGATCTCCGTCTCAAGTTGGTGAAGCTCAAAACTAACAAGGATGTAGGATCTAAAAATAAAAGCAAAGGTTCTTCTCGACCTTTGTCTCCTCCTCGAGATTGCGAGCGGTCACATCACCGCGATGACAGACCCCCCCTCTCCTCGTAGAGAGCGTGAGCAGTCCCATTATCGCGATGACAGACCCCCGTCTCATCGAGATCGCGAGCGATCCCAACATCGAGAGGAGGAACGTAGGAAGAAGGATCATAGAAATGATCAAGAAGAGTCTAGCATCCCAAAGAGGACTCAATCCCATCATGCGAGCACTAAAGAAAAGCAGGATGGTGATAAGGAGGTCAGGGTCGGAGACTATAAGCTGGAGGAGTTGAAAAAGGCACTGGATGCGATGAATAATGAGAAATGGATTTTCAGCAATATGGGCTCCTCCTCGCCCTTCACTCATGAAATTCGCACTGCTCCACTACCTGCGGTGTTTCGAGGTCATCACTCTGACATGACCTATAATGGGGAGACGGATCCAGCCGAGTTCGTTATTCGATTCAATAATGAGATGGACGTGTATCAAGTATCTTTGTTAGCGAGGTGTAGGCTGTTTGCAGCTTCGCTAAGGGGAAGTGCCCAACAATGGTTCTCGAAGCTAGGGGCCCTAGTTGTCATAGATTCTTGGGAACAGCTCGTTGACATCTTCATAAAACAGTTCCAATCTTCAATGCTTTATGCACCTCCTATGTCTACATTGGCAAACATAAAGCAGAAGGAAGGAGAAACTTTGCATGATTATTTCAAGAGGTTCAATGCTGAGGTACCTCGCGTTCGAGGTGCAAATGATGAAGCTGTGAAGAATTTCCTTATTACTGGGGTAAGGGAAGGAACTAAATTTTGGGAGAAACTACAAGAGCAAAACCCTGGTACACTTTCGGAGTTACATCGGGTCGCTGATGTGACGGCCCCAAATCCCTTAATTAAATTTAGCTAGATAATGGTAAAGCATGCATATTAATTAATTAGACATTACCAATCCCTTGTTATGCAAAATTTACGCAAGCGCACGTTGTCACAAGTAATATATGATTAAATCAAGTTCGTTCCCACAGAGATCTAGAATGGTGTTCAATTCAATTAATGTACCTATGCACCGATGTATGGTTTTTATCCACTGCTAAGACAAATAACAAATTGGATTTTTATTAACTACTAAATTAATTATCAAACTAAAGATTAACTAAGTAAGAGATTAAAGTCGAATTACTAATATGAGAATAAAACATGGAATCCTAGTTTCATCATCTACTTCACTTAGAGTTGCAGCCTTTAATCACTATGTGCAATGGTTTTGATATCTGATCGGATAACACGAAACAAGTATACGCTACCTGTCAGCATACGCATACCAAACTAAACATACATCCACAAAAGAGATAGAAGATGAATAGACACCAATTATGCTTAGACCCTATATGTCTATAGAATTTGAAAACATAACGGTTGAAGAACAAGTTATCCATAAAGTTCACACAACGTAGTATAAGTATTTTCATCTCACACCACAAATCATATTGATAAACAATTATGAACCTATGCTAGCATGGCAAGTTCTAAATCTCAAGATCCACTTTCACTTCACAAGAGATTAACAATTCAATTTTGATGTTAGCTACGCATCTAAAAGCATTAAGTTTAACCATACGAGGATATCAAGAATTCACCACACATAAATCTTTAAGGCATGCAAACTACTAAGCTACATAGATAAATCCACTAGGATCCCATGACAACGATTAGTTCATAATCGAACCTTTCGTCACCATGGGATTAGATGAAAACATGATAATTGACCAAATATAAAAGGAAGAAATAATATTAATAGTAAAAGAACACAAAAGATGAAGTAGATCTTGATCCGTTGCTTGTCACGAGCGTTGAATCTCCTTCTCCTTTTCTCTCTTGCAATTCTATGTTACAATAATAAAACGATTCTAAAAAACTTTATAGCTTTTACAAGGCTAAGATGTGTTTATATAGGCCTAGATATCTTGCCCAGCAAGAAAAACAACCTAGAATACAATTGGAAATAGGTTTGGGTACCAAAAATACAATTAAAATTCGAAATAGGGCAAAACGGAGATTTTCAGAAATTTTCTTCCCGCACCAGCGCTGCCTGCGCTTGAAGCAGCGCAGCCTGCGCTCTCCTTTCTGTCTTGGCTCTGTGCAGGCGCAGCCTGCGCTCTGTAGAGCGCTGCCAGCGCTCCTCTGGCTGGTGGTGGCTCGTTTTCTGCAATTTTCTTCGTTTTTCGTCCGTTTTCTTCCGTTCCTTTTGCATTCACTTCCTGTCTTTATTCCCATGTCTTGCAATACTCTTGATAGTTGATATTAAGTCACCATTCTTCATTCCATAGCATATTCAACTCCAAAATCAACGGAAAATTCACCCTTAATCGATATTTCTCCAAACCTGCACAAGTAAATAAAACACATAAAAACTACGACAAACTTGAGTCCAAGTACACCAATTTAAGCCGATATGGAACGTTCCAAGTGGATATAAAATCCACTTATCACACCCCCAAACTTAAACCGATGCTTGTCCTCAAGTATAAACAATTACAACTAACTAACTAACTAGTACCACTTCCGTAGGTGATCACGGTTGCATTTGGCATATGCAACAAGCCCTTTAAACCCCTAGGCAGCCCTAGTGGACGAGTAAGGTCTCGTGAGGGCCTATAGTGAATGTACCCACAAAATCCATTTAACCTAATGCAATGCAATGCATGAATGCAACTAATATGAAAATGCAATTAATATCCTACCATACCTTCAATTCCTCTCATGCCATATCAACTTAAGAATCAAAGTAAATACGCAATGTCTTGGTGTCGAAAGTGCAAGTATTCACATAGTCTACTCAATGAACATGCATAAGTTCTCACAAGTCCATGTCAAGTGTAAGAATAAGTTAGTAAACATGCTAAACCTACAAGAGTACATCTTTGAGACAAAACTCGGGATCTCATACGCAAAAACAAGCAAACACTCACAATCCACTCACAAAGAATATTCACTCAAGAACAAGGGTAAGTGTATCACTCAATTCCAACAAAATCATAAGCATGCTTGACATTTGGTATCAATCTAACTCTTAACACAACATACATCAATGACGATAATCAAAAGGTCTTTATTTGGGTTGTAACGGGGCTAGGGACAAGGTATGTCAAATAAGCCAAATCAGGTGAAGTGTCAAAAGCTAGTAAGTACCATAATAAATCATACACAACACCCTATTTTCCCCCCACATAATTTTACTAAAACAAACACTCGACTAGTCGACTGAAATAGGATCGCAACAAACACAAACATGCTCTCATAATATATATATATTTTTCTTTTTTCTTTTTTTTCTTTTCTCTTTCTTTTTTTTTTCTTTTTTTTTTTTTTTCCTTTTTTTTTCGAGAGCTAAATAGAACACAAACAATAATATAAACAATAACAATGATCCAATAATTTATTACATATGCCGACTATCAAGCAACAACCAAACCCAATTTTCAATATTTCCCCCAAAAGTATGACCAACAATAAACACTCCTTGCACACCTTATTACTCCCTTAAGCACTCTACTAGCCTTTGACAATATGGGTTCAAATTAATGTAAGGCCAATACAAGAAAAAGGTCTAGGCAAGTAATGTGGTATGTCACCGAAAAAATATGATTAAGCTCAACGGGTTAACTAATTGATCATGTAAACATGGTATGGTAAAATGGAAAAATATGCGGTTAATCCTAATGCCTTTATCATTTTAATCGTCAAATAATGTCATGCGTTTCAAGAAAGATCTCAAACAACTGCTAGCAATGCAAACAATCCGTGGACACTCAAGCAAACGAATAAATTGCAAATAAATATGCAATAAGGCTCAAAATCTCACTTGGTGGAAAAACATACTCAATCCCAAGGAAAAAAAATCTCTCTAACGCACCTACTTGTATTCAAAGCATGAAAACTAAATCATCTTGCACATATTCATGTCCTTCTAATCACTTACAACATTCAATAAGTCTACTAGCTTCAACTTACTAGTGTATGTGTGTGCACAAGAACAGAGCATATCACTTCTCAATCAAAAGCGTCAACAACACAAAATTCCTATCCAGCATGGGTGCAAATGCAAACTACTATGAACTCACATGATATATGAACATAAAAACAGAATGTCCTATATGAAACAAACGTAAATAACACGAACATAAATGCATAATTTACTACTACTAATATGCAAAATATGAAATCCTACATGAACACAATGACTATCAATCACATATATATACACTACTTATCCCTCAAACCACCCCCAAACTTAAAATATTCAATGTCCTCATTGAATGGAAGTAAATACAAGGGATAGCAAAAAAAACATACCTGAAAACACCGAAACACATGGGTTGCCTCCCACGAAGCGCTGTCATTAACGTCATTTAGCCGGACAAATACGATTCAAATCATGGTGGCTCGAAGATCGCATTTGACTTGTCCTTAGCAGAAGGACCATTCACCCATTGGTTGACAACCTTCTTGCTATCTTCCCACATCCTTTCTAAATCAAACTTCACCTTGCCTCTTCCTCCAATTAACTTTTTCATTTTGTTCTTCACACCTCTAAAGTGCTTCTCCGACTCAACCGACTGAACAAAACTCTCTTCTTCCTCAACATCTGCTTTCCACCGTCGTAACACGTTATCATGCCCCTCTTCAAAAATCACTAGCTCATTATTCAAAAGGACATACCTCAAATGTGGTGGAAGTTTCCCAAGCTTGACATTCGAAAGATCTCGAACCGAAGAACTGTCAATAGAATCACTGATAGGATGCTTAAGCATGTGTATGTCAGATTTTTCACTCAATAACTGATCAAACTTCTTTCTCTGACCCGTATCAACTATTTCCACACTGCAACACTCTTCATCCTCTGTCGGAAATTTCATTGCCTTGAACACATTAAAGGTGACACTCTGATCTTGCACCCTCATGGTAAGCTCTCCTTTTTGCACATCAATCAAAGTCTTTCCTGTAGCCAAGAACGGTCTTCCCAAGATTATGGGAATCTTCTTATCTTCTTCGAGATCCAAGATCACAAAATTAGCAGGAAAGATGAACTTATCAACTTTTACCAAAACATCCTCTACTATACCCCTCGGATAAGTGATCGTCCTATCAGCCAACTGCAAAGAGATGTTAGTTGGTTTCGGCTCCGGTAGACCAAGTTGCTTGAAAACAGACAAGGGCATAAGATTAATGCTAGCTCCCAAATCACACAAACACTTGTTGAAAGAAATGTTGCCAATAGTGCATGGAATAGTGAAACTTCATGGATCTTTCAGTTTAGGTGGCAACTTCTGCTGCAGAACCGCACTGCACTCCTCTGTCAATGCCACTGTTTCAAAATCTTCCAACCTTCTCTTCCTTGACAAAATATCCTTCATGAACTTTGCATATCTTGGCATCTGCTCCAATGCTTCAACAAAAGGAATGTTAATGGACAGTTTCTTGAAGACATCCATAAATTTCTGAAACTGTTTCTCTTGACTTTTCTTCAAACGTCCAGGATATGGCGGAGGTGGATAGATCTGATTATTCTTTGAAGATTGCTCCGGAGTAGACTTTTCATCAGGTTTCTTGCTCTTATCACCATCTAGCTGATCAGCCACTAAATCAGATTTCTCAATTTCTGGTACTGCAGATTTTTCAACCTGCTGATTCTGAACATCTTCATCTTCTTCAGTTGCTGATTTAGGATCACTCGTGACTTTTCCAGATCTCAAAGTAACAGCTTTCACCTGCTCATGGACCTCCCTCTTGCCTGGATTACCCATTGTATCACTTGGAAGAGTTCCTTGTTGCATATTTACCAAGGCACTTGCAATCTGCCCCAACTGGGTTTCCAAAACTTTCTGGCCAGCTTGTAGGTTCTTTACCGCTATCCACACCTCATCTGATTTATCATTAAATGATTGCCCCATATGAGCCTGGGGCTGTTGCTGCTGAAATCCCGGAGGTTGATATGGTGTCCTTGGAGCATAAGGCTGTTGATAGCCTTGATTGAATGGCTTTGCTTGCTGATAAGGCTGTTGAAAAGGTTGTTGTGCACTTTGATTGTTGCTCCAGCTGAAGTTGGGATGATTCCTGTTGTTAGGATGATAAGTGGCTGGAACTGGTGCAGCAGGTCTCTGGAAATTACTCACGAACTGTGCTAATTCAGAAGAGATAGCACACTGATTCGTCTCATGTGCGCCTGCACATAACTCACAAACACTAGCCACCTGCTGTACTCCATAATTTGCAAGAGAATCCACCTTCATAGCAAGAGCCTTCAACTGAGCTGTAATCATTGAAGCTGTATCTACTTCCAAAATTCCTGCTACCTTGCCTTGAGATAGCCTTTGGGTTGGATTTTGGTATTCATTAGCAGCCATCATCTCAATAAGTTCATAAGCTTCATCATAACTCTTCGCCCAAAGAGCTCCAACCGATGCTGCATCTAACAAGGGCCTAGACTGTGCTCCCAACCCATTGTAGAACCCATTAATAACCATCCACTCAGGCATGCCATGATGAGGACACTTGCGTAGCATCTCCTTGTAGCGTTCCCAAGCCTCACACAAGGTCTCGCCAGATTGCTGTTGGAATTGAGTCAACTGGTTCCTTAATGCTGCAGTTTTCGCCATAGGGAAGAATTTAGTAAGGAACTTCTGAGCAAGATCTTCCCATGTAGTAATGGAACCAGGTGGCAAAGAGTGTAGCCAGCTCTTAGCCTTATCCCTCAGAGAGAATGGGAAAAGCCTCAACCTGATAGCATCATCCGTCACACCATTACATTTGAAAGTATCACAGATCTCGATAAAGTCCCGAACATGCATGTTGGCATCCTCCGTAGAAGCTCCCCCAAACTGAACTGAATTCTGCACCATCTGAATTGTGCCCGACTTGATCTCAAAATTGTTTGCTGCAATAGCTGGCCTAATAATGCTAGACTGGATGTCATTGAGTTTCGGCTGAGAATAATCCTTCAAAGCCTTAGCTGCTGCATCTGCCATTGCTACTGTAGTTTCAGATTCCTCTTCCTTATTCTCTTTATTCTCTACAAGATCGTTTTCCGCCAGTTCTTCCAAACGAGCTTGTAAGCGTGTTCGCATACAAACTTAAGTACCTACAAACACCACGAAACAAACAAACTAAGTAAGAATCTGAGTCAGTGAACGCTAACGACCACTGATGACAAGCACATAAATTAAAATAAAAACACCGATGATCCCCGGCAGCGGCGCCAAAAACTTGTTATGCAAAATTTACGCAAGCGCACGTTGTCACAAGTAATATATGATTAAATCAAGTTCGTTCCCACAGAGATCTAGAATGGTGTTCAATTCAATTAATGTACCTATGCACCGATGTATGGTTTTTATCCACTGCTAAGACAAATAACAAATTGGATTTTTATTAACTACTAAATTAATTATCAAACTAAAGATTAACTAAGTAAGAGATTAAAGTCGAATTACTAATATGAGAATAAAACATGGAATCCTAGTTTCATCATCTACTTCACTTAGAGTTGCAGCCTTTAATCAATATGTGCAATGGTTTTGATATCTGATCGGATAACACGAAACAAGTATACGCTACCTGTCAGCATACGCATACCAAACTAAACATACATCCACAAAAGAGATAGAAGATGAATAGACACCAATTATGCTTAGACCCTATATGTCTATAGAATTTGAAAACATAACGGTTGAAGAACAAGTTATCCATAAAGTTCACACAGGGTAGTATAAGTATTTTCATCTCACACCACAAATCATATTGATAAACAATTATGAACCTATGCTAGCATGGCAAGTTCTAAATCTCAAGATTCACTTTCACTTCACAAGAGATTAACAATTCAATTTAGATGTTAGCTACGCATCTAAAAGCATTAAGATTAACCATACGAGGATATCAAGAATTCACCACACATAAATCTTTAAGGCATGCAAACTACTAAGCTACATAGATAAATCCACTAGGATCCCATGACAACGATTAGTTCATAATCGAACCTTTCGTCACCATGGGATTAGATGAAAACATGATAATTGACAAAATATAAAAGGAAGAAATAATATTAATAGTAAAAGAACACAAAAGATGAAGTAGATCTTGATCCGTTGCTTGTCACGAGCGTTGAATCTCCTTCTCCTTTTCTCTCTTGCAATTCTATGTTACAATAATAAAACGATTCTCAAAAACTCTATATCTTTTACAAGGCTAAGATGTGTTTATATAGGCCTAGATATCTTGCCCAGCAAGAAAAACAACCTAGAATACAATTGGAAATAGGTTTGGGTACCAAAAATACAATTAAAATTCGAAATAGGGCAAAACGGAGATTTTCAGAAATTTTCTTCCCGCACCAGCGCTGCCTGCGCTTGAAGCAGCGCAGCCTGCGCTCTCCTTTCTGTCCTGGCTCTGTGCAGGCGCAGCCTGCACTCTGTAGAGTGCTGCCAGCGCTCCTCTGGCTGGTGGTGGCTCGTTTTCTGCAATTTTCTTCGTTTTTCGTCCGTTTTCTTCCGTTCCTTTTGCATTCACTTCCTGTCTTTATTCCCATGTCTTGCAATACTCTTGATAGTTGATATTAAGTCACCATTCTTCATTCCATAGCATAATCAACTCCAAAATCAACGGAAAATTCACCCTTAATCGATATTTCTCCAAACCTGCACAATTAAATAAAACACATAAACACTACGACAAACTTGAGTCCAAGTACACCAATTTAAGCCGATATGGAACGTTCCAAGTGGATATAAAATCCACTTATCACAATCCCACGCCTAGATCGCCAACAGGTAAGAGTTTGAAACAATATAAACTACAAATTCAAAACAATTTCATTATTACAAGCAACAATTATTCTAAGTTCAAAAGTTATTACAGACTGAGTTCAAAGTTCTAGCAAAATAGAAACCATAAGGTCGTCTCTCCCTTCTACCTGGAACTGCCTCCTATAGGCTATACCGGATCCACCACAATTCTTACGCGCAGTCTCAAGAGTCCTTACCATCTTCGAGTTTCACTGAAAGGTTAAGGAAAATAAAATCATTGAGCCAATTGCTCAGCAAGTGCATAAACCAACAATATAAGACTGGCAAAATAATCAACTGTAAAGCAAGATATATAAATCTGCAAATGAAAGGTATCAACTGAATCAATGTCAAAATAGACTGAGTAGGAATTGGAATATCTGATAAGACGCTACGAGCAAAGCTGGGTGATCAGCCCACGCCAGAGCTCCGAACCCGCATATCCAATACGGTGTTCATCAAATATAAGGGGATCCCAGGCACACATTGGCCTATAATAATAATATAATTTGGACCGGCGCCTCGGTCAAAGTAACATTCCATCCAATTCCATTTAGGTCAAACACAGTCTGTCAAAATTCAATTAATCTCAAAGAAACAAGAATAACAATGTTATATCAAGTTGCTGGTAAACAAGAATAAGATTCTCAGATTTCGAATAAATGACAAGGCAAAGTGAAGAAAATCAATCATTTCGGATTCTTGAAAGTTGGGATTCTGTTTAGTATAACTTGGTTAAGTCAAGAAAAGTTAATCACGAAAGGTTAATCAAGAATCAACAATTGTTTTAAGATAGAAACGGGTTCAAGTACAAGAAGATATTTAAGTAGTTGGTTCAAGAATTCAAGAATTCGATAAGGTTATGAAAAGGTTTTTCAGGAAATATGATTATCGATTAACAAGTCCATTAAAGTTCAAGGGGTATGAAAGAAATCACAAGGTATATGACAATAATAAGGTCGGAAAGAACTAGTTTGTGACAAACTAACAATTCGATATCTCATGGCATTCATCATATGGTAACAACAAGGTAGGATAGTACACTTGCCTTAAATCACGAGATTGCACTAGATAGCGTCCTCTTCGATTGGCTCCTTGCCAGGCCTCCTACTCGGACCTATAATAATAATAAACAATATCTTATTTTCCCCTCATTAGTTTACATACCACAAGACAATCCTAAATAATGCTAACGCCCAATCGATAACTTTATAACTATATACACATATACTTTATATACATGTAAGTCACACAAGGCACATAGCACGTAAGGTAGTATAACATATGCATACTATAAATGATATCACGATTTACATTAGAGACGTGCCTTAAGGTTTTGAAAATCATAATTATAAATTTTAGAAATTTCAGCAGCATCTCCTTTGTATAATCGTCATACCATACCGGATTATAACCGGTCCCAAGCAATCACAAGGCAAACACAATACACTTCCAATGCCTACAATCTCCATCACCAATCGACTACTACTAGTCACCAAGCAACTCTAAGTCAACCTAATATCTCCACTACAACTCATTATACAATTCATAATTCAAATTCACATAGCAATTTCATCATGTAAACAATTTAATTCATGCAACAATTAAATCAAGTAATTCACATAAGACTCAAGCAATTAACTCTCAAGAAATCACACAACTACACCACACTCTCTCTTCTTCTCCTTCCTCCTTCCTCTCGGCTCTCTCTTTCTCTTCTCTCTCTCTCGGCCTCTCGGCCTCTCTCTCTCTCTCTCACTCTCTCTCGGCTTCTCCCTCTCCCTCTCTTCTCTTCTCCCTCTCGGTCTCTCTCCCTCTCCATCAATCTCTCTCGGCCTCCCTCCATCAACACCAAGCACACACACAAATCCTCACAATGGCTTACACAATTACTTACACCCAAACTTTGATTCACAATTCAATATCTCAACAACCCATCAACACTAACTTGTAAATTTACTCGAAAATCAAATTATAAATTTAACCCATCAAACTTCATATCATAAAATCACCAAAATCATAAATCCTTTTCAATTTAAACCTACTAACAATCATCAATTTACAATACAAACATACCCACATCATATAAACTCATAAAAATTCAAACCCATCATCAAACTTAACTTAAAAACATGTAAAAACTAACATGCAATCATATCTAACATGGTAATCACATATTATCATCAAATCAACACTTGCATGAAACCCTTCGGCTCACTATCGATCTTGGCCGAAGGTTTGGGGTCCTCCGGAGAGCCCGAAAATTCGTGGGTCTCTTCCAAGGAGTATACCTAATCATCAACACCCACAAAACTTACCTTTGATGCTTGATTTTCGAAAACCCTAGTTTGAAAAGTGATGAAAACCGAAATTAAAAGACAAGGGGTTGTAGAGGATGAAGAGAGGAGTAATTTTATATATAATAGTGTGAGGTTTTAATGGAGAAATACCTTGATACTTGAGCTTGAGAATCAATGGAGGTTAAGAGGTTTTTGAGAGAAAAGAGAGAGATGAGCATGGGGGGGGGGTTCGGCCGTGTAAAAAGAAAAGGGGGGGTGGGTTTTGGTTTTGTATAACACACACACACATGTAATTTAATCACATTTTAATGATACATCTTTTAATTAAATAAAAGACTTGTAAAAATAATCCTAATTACAAGATATTTTGGATCCAAAAATAATTTATTGACACATAAAATTAAAATATGCAATTCTCTTCCTCAATATATTTTTAAAACATTTTTAAAATCATTTTGTGAAAAGATTTGGATTTTAAAAGTTTTAGTATTTTAAAAAGAATAATAAATGGAAAAATCCTTGTAAAATATTTTAATTTGAAAATAAATTAAACTTTTATTTTTAAAAAGTCTTTAAATACATAAGGATAATAAAACAAGAGATTTCATGATTTTTACTAACTCCAAGAATTTTATAAAAATGTTTAAGCAAGATAAAAATCATATTTGAGTATTTAAAAGATATGCCAAATTTAATAAAATTCCACGTCAACACATCTAGCAGTTAGACACATAACACATATTCACAATCACATAATCATGGAATGACTCATCAATTAAAGCACATAATAATATTTTTAACTCCAAATAATATAATTTATAGAGTACGAAATTCCCAGATATTACAGCTGAGCCCTTTAAACGCGTTGAGAAATCACTAGCAGATCTCAAGAAGAATGCTGGGTCTGGTAACAATGGAAGTAAAGGCAAGGGGGTAAAGAGAAGGGATTCCAGAAACCCCAGGCGAAGACAGGATCGAAGCCCGAGCCCAAAGAGAAGGGATCGCGACCCCCCAAGACGGTCCTCACCTCGGGCCCGTCCGGCTAGAGATGAAGACAAGTTCGTTCCTCTAGTGGCTTCAGTTGATCATATCTATGCTATCACTACAAATAAAGGGATGTTCATAAAACCTCCTGCCATGGGTGCACAGGGTACTTGGAACACTGCAAAGTATTGTGATTTTCATGAACAGAAGGGGCACGATACATTGGACTGTTGGCAACTTAAAGAACAGATTGATTGCTTGATTCGAGAAGGGAAATTATCTGAGTGGGCGGTTCGCGAAGTGAAAAAGCATCAAGGGAACTCAGGAAAATCAGGACTAGGATATCATATTGTACCTCATGTAGGTCAAAATGCAGAGCCTCGCAAAGAGAGAGAAGAGCGAGGCAATAGCATTCATGTGATTATTGGAGGGCCACATATTGGAGGTGACAGTAACAAAGCAAGGGAAAGGTATGCACGCGAGGCTAAGGAGCGGCCTCTCACCAATGTGCATCATTTGCAAGAGCGACCCCCAAAGCTCTTCAAGGGGGAAGATACAAATATAATGTTCACTGAGGAGGATGCGAACTGGGTACATCATCCTCACTCTAACGCTCTAGTGGTTCGAGTTCGCATTGGTTCACAGAATATCTACAGAGTGTTGGTGGACAATGGGAGTGCTGTGAATGTCTTGATGTATGATGTCTACAAGAAAATGGGATACGTAGACAAAGATCTAATTCCTACAGTAGGCCACCTTTATGGATTCACTGGAGCTTCTATTAGTGTAAAAGGACTCATTAGGCTCCCTATTACTCTGGGGGACGATCCCTGCATCACTACTCAGGTCGCTGATTTAATGGTCGTGGATCAACCGTCTACTTATAATGCTATTGTGGGGAGACCCATCTTGAAGGAGATGAGGGTGGTGACTTCTATCTACCATCTCTCAATGAAGTTCCCTACCCCGCAAGGTGTAGGATGTGTTAGAGGAATTCAACATGAATCTCGAGAATGCTATAATCAGGCTCTTAAGTCAGCAGAAAAGGGGAGAAATTATATGGAAAGTGAAGAGTATGAGAGGGCTCGCAAGTCAGCCTCGCAACCCTCAGTTGGTTGCAATATAATATCTATCGAGGAGTTGCCAGATAATTATTTTGACAACTTGGGTATTCAGGTAGATCCAGTGCCAGGGGCAATTATGATGGAAGCCTCGCAGCCCGTGTTGGTTCTACAAGAAGGAATTGTTGAAGAAGCTAGCGATGAAGAGGAAAGTCCAGAGCAGGCCGCTGTGCGAGCCCAAAAAGGGAAATGGGTTCGCAAGGAAACATCAACATTGGTATACTTGCCTAGTGGTATCACACGAAAAACAACAGTTGTGACCAAGCATGGACATGTTGGAGCAACTTCGACCTCGATGGTAGAAGACACAAGGCAGGGCGAAGCAGAGTCTAGCAGGGCTCGTGATGTTGAAATTGATCTAGATCCCCGTATCCTGAACATGTTGAGCGGGCTGGGGCCGCAGAAGATACGATATCCGTTCTTGTTGATGCTAAAGATCCAACCAAGGTGTTGAAGGTCGGATCACAGTTGAGCCCTGATCTTAGGGGGAGGCTCGTGGAGTTTATTAAAGCTAATTTGGATGTATTTGCATGGTCTCACGAAGACATGATTGGGATTGACCCCAATGTGATGTGTCATAGACTCAATCTTGATCCTAACAAAAAAGGGAGTGCGGTAGAAAAGAAGACCAATAAGTGGAGAGCGAGCCGAGGCCATCAAGGAGGAGGTGGATAGGTTGCTCGAGGTCGGGCTTGTCAGAGAATCATTCTATCCTGATTGGCTCGCTAATCCTGTCCTCGTGAAGAAACCAAATGGCAAGTGGAGGACGTGCGTGGATTTTAATGACCTCAACAAGCATTGCCCAAAAGATAGTTTCTCACTTCCAAGAATTGATCAATTGGTAGATGTAACTGCGGGCCATGCACTCCTCAGCTTCATGGATGATTATTCTGGGTACAACCAGATACCCATGTATGGCCCCGATCAGGAGCACACTTCGTTTATCACAGATAGGGGTCTATATTGCTACATTGGGATGCCATTTGGCCTCCTCAATGTGGGTGCCACTTATCAAAGGCTCGTCAATATGATGTTTGCAAAGCAAATTGGGAAAATAATGGAGGTCTATGTAGACGACATGCTTGTAAAGTCGAAAGAAGCTGGGGATCATGTAGACCACCTTGCAGAAATGTTTAGCATATCAAGAAGGTACAGAATGAAGCTCAACCCCCAGAAGTGTGTTTTTGGGGTCGAATCTGGGAAGTTCTTGGGGTTCATTGTTAATCATAGAGGAATTGAGGCTAATCCAGCCAAGATAAAAGCTTTGATGGAAATGAGGTCGCCTAAGAATGTTAAGGAGGTACAGAGTCTAACTGGAAGGATCGCAGCATTGAATCGGTTTATTTCCAAGTCATCTGATAAGTGTCATGAGTTCTTTAAAGCGATCAAGAAGGTGGGAAAAAATTTTGAATGGACCCATGAGTGCGAGGAGGCGTTTCAGAGAATAAAGGAGCACCTGGGCTCGCCCCCACTACTTTCTAAGCCCAAGGAAGATGAAGTTCTTATTGTTTATTTAGCTGTTTCAAAATATGCCATCAGTGCTGTCCTCGTTCGCGAGGAAGAAAAAGTCCAGTTCCCTGTTTACTATGTCAGTAAGAGGTTGCTAGATGCAGAGACTCGCTATACTAGTATGGAGAAGCTCGCTTATGCTTCGGTGTTGTCTTCGCGAAAGTTGAGGCCTTATTTTCAGGCTCACAGCATTCAGGTTCGCACTGCATATCCCCTGAGGCAAGTAATGCACAAACCCGAGGCCTCAGGCAGACTGTTAAAGTGGACCATAGAGTTGAGCCAGTTTGACATCGAGTACAAGCCTCGAGGTGCAATAAAGGGGCAAGCGTTAGCGGATTTTATATTGGAGTTTCCTTCCCAATCTGAGGAAGATGCCCGGGCTCTCGTAGCGATCCCAGAAGTGGTTGACCCCAAACTCAAAGATGAAAATTCAGCCTCGTGGTGGGAGTTATATGTTGACGGGGCATCTAATAAAGAAGGGGCCGGAGCTGGGATCGAGCTTGTTACACCTGAGGGTCGCAAGTTGATTAGTACTGTTCACTTCGCCTTAGAGGCCTCTAATAATGCAGCTGAGTACGAGGCTCTCATAATTGGCCTCAAGCTCGCAATAGAAATGAAAGTAGAGAATCTCAATGCATACATCGATTCTATGTTAGTCACGGGTCATGTTGGATGTGGATGGCAAGCCAGGGGACCCCAGATTGAGTTATATTTAAAGTGCGTGCAAAGGCTTATGAAATCATTCAGGAAGGTAAAGGTGGAGTTTATCAGGAGGGCAAAGAATCAAAGAGCAGATGCCCTCGCAAAAATGGGCTCGCGACGCGAGACCACTTTACTTGGGATTATCCCCTTGGAAATTCAAAGTAAACCTAGTGTCCCAGAAGAAAGTGTTATGAAAATGGGTAGCCAAGGGTCGACATGGATGACCCCCATATGGGAGTATGTCAAAAATGGGGTTCTGCCTCAAGAAAAAAAAGAGGCTAGGAAGATCAAATATCAGGCAGCTCGTTATGTGATTTACGATGAAGTGTTATACCGAAGAGGATTCAACATCCCGCTCTTGAGGTGTGTAGATGGTGAAGAATGCAACTACATATTGAGGGAGGTTCATGAGGGAATATGTGGCAATCACTCGGGGGGTAGTTCCCTAGCTCAAAAAATTCTGCGACAAGGGTACTTCTGGCCTACATTAAAAAAGATGCTTTTGAGTTCGCTAGGAGATGTGACAAATGTCAGAGATATGCAAATTTTAGTAATGCTCCGGTTGCTCACCTCACCTCGCTGATGAGCCCTTGGCCTTTTGCTATGTGGGGAATAGATCTTATTGGCGACCTCCCTAAAGCCAAGGGAGGAGTAAAGTATGCAGTCGTGGTCGTGGACTATTTCACTAAGTGGGCCGAAGCCGAGTCCCTTGCCACCATCACGGCCAAAAAATTAAAGGACTTCGTGTATAGGGCAATTGTGTGTCGCTATGGGATCCCATATCAGCTCATTTCAGATAATGGAAAGCAATTTGATAGCAAGGAGATGAAAGAATTCTGTGAGAGTTTGGGAATCAAGAAAAGTTTCTCTGCTGTGAGTCACCCTCAGACAAATGGGCAAACCGAGGCCATCAACAAAATAATCAAGCATACCCTTAAAGCTAAGTTGGAGGAAAGTAAGGGTAATTGGCCCGAGAAGTTGGCAAAGGTCTTGTGGTCATACAACACGACCCCAAGATCTACCACAGGTGAGACTCCATTTTCTTTGACATATGGGTGCGAGGCCATGGTACCTGTTGAGGTGGGCTCAGGTTCGTTCAGAAGAGAACATTACGACCCTGAGACTAACGAGGTCAATCACAGGCTATATCTGGACATGATACAAGAGTCAAGGGAGGAGGCTCAGTTGAGGCTCGCAGCTTATCAAAGGCGAGCTGCAAGGTATTATAATGGAAAGGTTCGTGTGCCACATCTTCGCGTGGGGGACTTGGTGCTTAGGAGAGTGATGCTTAACACTAAGGTCTCATCTCATGGGGTCTTTGGAGCCAATTGGGAAGGGCCCTATAAAGTTTATGGTGTCGTCAATGAAGGGACCTATTATCTAACTGATATGGATGATAAGGTCATGCCACGAGCTTGGAATGCAGAACATTTGAGGAAATACTATCAGTAGAAGCTTCGCTCCTGGTGGTCTCTATCTACTACTACTTAGCATGAATAAATTCATACAAAGTACTCGGGGGGTAGTGATCATATGGACACCTCCTCGTTATGATGTATTGAAATTTGGGCTGCGTCCCTAGCATTTATATATATGAAGTTTGTTCTCCAAAGAAGTTACAATTTTATTCTTCTGTCAGTATTTTAAAATTTTCAGGACTAGGCCAGCACAACGTATGCGAGGCTGAACACCCCTCAGGTCAATGAAGTTGCGAGCGTGCACTTACTGCGACCTGAGGGAATGTCTTCAAAGTTTAGTTAAAAAGTATCTCTCCTTAAAAATGTTCAAGGTTTAAAGTAAAGTCAAGGTGTGACCTCCACCTCTGGATCGTGTCTGCGACCTCGCAAGGAAGGCATCGCATGTCTTGATTCCGAAGAGATGGGGTACTCCTCGGGGTTAGATGAATTGAAAAGGAAAAACTACAAATTCAATAAAGGAAGCTTCACAGAGAGCAGTCTACATAGAGAATGGAAGCATTTATTTGACAAGCACAAGACATTATACGAAGAAATAAAGACAAGTAATTATGATCATTAACAAAAGTTATCAAATGATTCTGGGTCGCCATGCGAACCCAACTTTTCAAAGTTATCAAGAGCAGTTATCAAAATAACATTACAAATTTGCGAGACATTCAGAGGGTGTCCGCATCCCTAGTTCAAAGCATCGCAATTAACAAATCATGCAGCTGGTTCGGTAGGTTTTTCCTGATTGGCGACATTCGCTTTAGCAGCCTCGTTAGCGAGCCTGGCCGCCTCCTTTGCATCCTCCTCTTCGATCTCCTTGAGAAGGTAGGCTGCAAATTCGACGTTACCAGGACCGAGCTGCAACCAGTCGAAGTCGGGAACCTTTCTTATAAAGACCTTCATAAATTCTATTTGGGCAGCCTCTTCAATATCTTCACGGTTGGTCTGGGCAACAGCGAGTTCCTTCTTAAGATTGGACAGCTCTTCGTCGTGCTTTATTTTCAGCTCCTCCTCATGCTGCTCTGCTTCAGTCAAGGACTTATGGAGTGTTGCTTTTTCATCGTTAACTTTCTTGAGCTCGGATCGGAGGGTTGCTGTTTCAGTTTGTAGCACTCGTTTGTAGTTCTCCAGCATCAGTTTCTTTTCCTCCTCAGCCTTGATCTTTAAGGACTTCACCTCCTTCTCAAGCTTCTCATTTGCAGAGACAACACATCTTAACTCGCGTAGATGCGAGGCTTGGCGGATGAAACCCTCAGCCAGACACCTAGAGACCGCCTCAGAGTTTTCTATTAGCTCGGCCCCCACCCACTCAGTGCACTCTTCTTCAGTAGCATGAGTGTATCCATGCTTCGCATATAAGTGATGCACTGGCGTCGTATCCGCAGGTTTTGTTAACTGAGGCAACGGGCCAGTTTTGTGCTTTTTTGAAACATGTTGCTCAGGGGTAGCTTGGGGAGGTTGAGGAGCGATCCTGGTAGTTGTTACTGGAGGAGGAGGATGAGCGAGATCGCTTTTCTTTGCTGGGGGTATGGCTGCTGGATTTTCAATAAGGGTCTCTTTATTCTTCGAGCAAAAAGGGGGTCTGCGACCTTTGCCTGACATGCCTACAAAAGGGGAAAAGAAAGCAGTTAGTGATAATTACTGAGAAAAGTAAAAATGCGAAGACAATAAAAGACAGTTAGTATGAAAAAGTTATTGGGCTACCACAATAAAAATATTCTTACTCTCTGTGACCATCAATTTAGAGGACGAGGCTTCCTCACGCGTTTTTCTCCTTCGCGAGGCCTTCCTCGCACTTGAAGGCCCCACCTCAGAGGGAAGCATGATCCCTTCTTTCAAAAATCCACATTCGATTAAGTTTTCTAAAGAGAAGAGGGTTCGTACATTTCTGTCTTCACGAGGCGTCTTCAGTACGTCATCAGCCCGTATTTTCTCTTCACCCTTCAGGACGGTTCGCACTTGACCTACTGGAAGGTAATTAAAGGAAGTCTTTAATCTAGGCACCTCGTGGACATAGGGATAAGGCCCCTTCCACGAGCCTGCGTTGCTTGGTGTACTATGATAAAGGTCTTTCTTATTAAATTTTGGCCAAACCGAGAAGTAGACATAGCCGAAGTCAGATGGCCCGCATCTCTTCAATTGCAAGAAGTATCCCATGGTCCTCGCATCAAGCTTGGGATATCCTAGTTTATGGTAGATGATGTAAAGGGCTATCATTGCTCTGTACCCATTGGGATTGATTTGAATGGGAGCAAGGTGGTAGGTCTCGCACACGTCTTTAATAAATGGGTGGAGAGGTGAGGAGACACCGATTTTCATCATAGCAGATGACAACACCATTCGAGGCACTCTTCCTCCATTCTCTGTATAGTTGAAGCGATAACATCGCATTGAAGCCTTTGGCAGAATAATTTTGCCTTCTGGTCTGTATGTATCAACTGCCTTTTTTAAAGATTCAGCGTTAAGAGTTGTAGATAAATCTCTGCAGCCTAAGATGCGAGGCTGACCTGGCTTTTCCTTCGAGCCCTCTTCGATGTCTTCAGGGCGAGGTCCCCCAACATAAATAATGCCCTCTAGCTCAGGCTAAGGGGTCGGTATGTAAGGTTGTGGGGAGGCTTCGGGAACGTTGCTGTAATCTTCAAAGTTAACGACTCTGGCCACTTCGTCCAGACCGCCATCATCAGAGGAAGGTTCTTCATAATCAGAATCGTCAGAATTTGCTTCGTTATCACCCCTACCCTCGAGATCGTAATAAGCATGGCCAAGAGAGTCTATTGATGAGGTGCTGGTTAATACTATGGGGGTTATGTTGAGAAGGTTTCTGTTAAGAGGAGATAGAAGCTTGGGGACGCTGGCAAAAAATTCCTGCCCTTTCTTCAGTAGTTTATCAACCTCACCCTGAACTGACGAGGCTTGAATAGCTGTGGATGTTAGGTTTACTAAACCTGAGGGGATATTAACGGAGTGACTTTGCGAGCTGGAGGGTCGTCTGGTTCTCCATGTATTTAGCGGGGTCTCTCTGGTGAACTCTTCTTGTGACCATTGCGGGTCCATATATAATTGGAAGGAGTTGTCGCTTATGTTTGCAGCCTTGGCAATGTTCGCAGCAGCTTGTTCGCTAATGAAGATGTGTGGAAGAGGTGAAGGAGTCCTTGAACTATCGTTGGACATCTGAAAAGATTGTGAAGTATTAGTGTGTGCACTTATAGAATATCAAAAGAGATAAAGGAAGAAAAAAATTCAATAGAAGGCTCTAAGTGTTCTCACTCCGCTCACGAAGAATAGGGGGGTCACACGTTTACTCTATTTTTGGTCGTATGTCTACCTATTAAAGGGGTCGCGCTCTTTAGTCTTACGAGGCATGGATCGCAGTGTGAAATTAAGTGTGTGGGGTCGCAGTCAATTAGGCTCGTATCGCACGCAATTATCAGCAAATATTTACGAAATTATAAACTATACATGCATTCAAATGAAGAACAAGAGAGAGAAACTTACTTTTTTTTTGAAGATCTTGGAAGATTTGGGGTCGTTCTTGATGAAAAGCGAGCTGAGTTTTTGTTTGATCCGGGAGCAAATTGGCAGCACTTCGGTATGTTGTTAATAAGGAAAGTGACAAATGATTTGAAATTTGGGGATTATATAGTGGCTAGGAGAGAGAAGGATGTTTAACACGTGTCATCATCTCAGCAGCCATGAACGGATCTCGAGACGCGACAGCTGTTAGCAACTATTCGAATTCATTGGGCCTGCAATGAGAGCCCAAAGGAGTAATTGATAATGGGCCTTGGCCTCGCATTTTAATTTTGCTGGGAAGACTCTGAGTCCGCATCGCATTTCTAATGGCAATGTGGACTCGGGGGTAGTTGTTATGCCCGAATTTGGCATAAGTCCTAAACAGGCCTAATGGGCTAGTATATCAGTACATCTCCCATAATGGGCCTAGGAATGAGGAATGGGTCATTAAAATCTGACATCATATGAAGATTCATCACGTTATTTTGTATAGCAGGAATCGCCAGCGAGCCCTAGAGTGAGGGTCGCATGCGAGGCCTAGAGGTCCAGTGTGGCCTAGAGCATGCTTAATACGAAGGCTTATGGGCAGGCCCAGCGAGGTCACGTAAGTAGTTCATCTCTACAAAGGCGAGGATCGCCTCGCATGGTCAGGCCCAGCGAGGTCGCATGCGAGCCATCTAGTCAGTTTCGCCAATAAAGATAATTGTGACATCATGCCAGCCGTGGGTTTCTTGTTAATGGGCCATAGGGCATGAGTAGTATGAATGGTCAGAATACAACCCAAGGAGACGACTAGTGGATTTGGGCCAAGCCGAGCCTATAGAAACCCTAGCCCGTCTAGATATCTTCTTCTCTAAGAGAACTACGTATGGCTTGATCCCTATAAATAGGGTACGTAGGCATCTTGTAAAGACTTGAAAAACAGTTCACCACTGAATATCAATAGACAAGAGCAGCCACAATCATTCACCAATCACCTCCGTGTTCTTTGTGTTCATAGCAGAATATCCGTATTTTGCTCCGCAAATCCAGCAACCTCCAAATATTGTTAAACAATATTCTCCCTATAACACAAACTATACTTGTGTTTCTAATTTTGCTAACTACTGCTACAGTTGGTCCAGTAAGGTGAACTGTCAGACTTGTTGAAAGTCGTTAGTCTTGATATCTGTTTAAGAGCTTCATCCGTTGTGTAGTTTGATCACACTTATACAAACTTACAAAATACAAACTATTTAAAATTAGCTGACCTATTATGTATATGCGTTGATAGTCCCGACTTATATTAACCTACCAACCTATACTCTTCAACTGATAATTTGTGCCTGTTCCAAAAAAAACTTATCCATTGATAAAATTCCTCACGCACGAATGTTGTAAAACATGTCACCCGTTGAACAATTACAAACAATTAAATTATACAAAATATGTTCAAGTTTTTTTAAGTTATTATCAAGAACAACATAATTACTAACCAAAATAAATAAATACTTTTTCAGTTTGATAGAGTTACAAAATATTATTAAATCAAAGCTAAACAAATAAAAAGTAAATATTTATTAAATTTTTTACACTTACTTTTGTTTATTTAGACACTATTTAAATTTATTTATTTATTCCTAATTAACATTTTAATTATAAATAATTATTTTAAATACCCACTTGATAGGATTTTTTTCGTTTCATTTGGTTCTGTAACACCCCCAGATCCGGGGTCAGGGATCTGGTCGTTACGGTCTCAATATCCATCCACAAAACCAACATAATTTAAACTACAACCTTATTACCCAAAACAACAACATAAAACACACCCGTTATAGTCCAGAGATGAAATCAGAGTAACCATCAATATTATTAATCACAAGTTTGAGTTCTTACAACCCAAAGAATTACAATTAACCAGTACATACTCTTTGCCATCCATTTATATATGCCATATAATAAATACATTTGCTGCCCAAATGCTAACAACTAGCCTACCAGAAGATGCATCCTCAGCAATGGTAGCTATGACCTCAGTGGTTAATCCTTTGACGGCTGACACCTGCCTATCTGGGTACGCCTTGCGCGACCATCTGATCTAGCTGTTGTTGTGATATAAATAAATAAAGCAAGGGTGAGCAATAGCCCACCAAAAATATACTTGAACAGTGATAATATATAACAGTCCAAAATATCTTTGAAACCATATGCCATGCATTATCGAAAATAATGCCAGCTCAATATAAAGGATGAAGTTACAAGGTAATTCATCGCCTATATAATTCGTGGAAGTATATGCTATTTCAAGATAAGTAAGATACCATCATTTTCATAAAATAGGAACTTGCAAGGAAGATATTGCAATTCCAGTTTTAAATATTTTTCAACTCTGCCGACCATGATGATGTTGCAGAAAATAAATAGATTATGGATAGTGAACCAATACTGGAGTATGTCGTGCTAGATGACACCGCCTTACGATGATCAGTCGTAGGTTGTGCATCTCAAGAGTTGTTTCTCTACATGTACAAGGAAGAACATATGGACACCACCATACGCTGGATCTCCCTAGCCAACGGTTGGGCATAGACGGGGCCGGCGCCACTCGGACCCTATTTCAAGGATGGATTGTCCCACAGCCTCTTACACCGATTATGAATGATGGACTGTCCCACAACCTCTTACACAAATACTCCTAGTTCGAGTAAATCCATGATTCTGAAACGTAAAGATCGTCCCCCTTTCCCTAAGTATAATACTTGTTGATAAGACTGCACAAAGTAGTCGTATCTAGTTGGAAAGGAAAATTCATCAATATTTCCCAAGCCGAGGCTTGTTAATGGATATCAACTTGTTCCAACAATTCTACCCCTCGAATGATGAGAAGGTAACCAAACAGATTCATATCGTTGTTTGATATAATCAAGATGTGAGTGACAAGATGGTTTAGCAAGTATAGGACCGGGCAGTCCAATTAAATAACATATCTCAAGTGAGGTTCCCTTATATATTTTTGGAAGTTGAGCGAGTACTTAAATCTTCTTATAAGATAGATTTAAATGAAAATAAAGTTTTGAGAACCTCCCCTTGATAACTTAGTCATAACATACTCCGAAATATTTTCCGTCATATCTGAAGGTGAAAGACAATCTTTGAATAATATGAATTATCATAAGAGGAACTTAAAAGAATTTAAATAAATATTCCAAGAATATTTATTAAATCAATAATAATTAAGGAATATGATTAAATCATAATATTGCTCGTAAGTAATCCTCGAATGAATATATAAAATCATTTACTAAATAAATCTCTTCTTAAATGAATAAAAAATATTCATTAAATAATTCAAACCTTAAATGAATATTCAAGACAATATTCATTAAATAAATAAACTTACATAAATATTTAAAATAATATTCACTAAATAAATCAAACCTTAAATGAATATTTGAAAATAATATTCATTTAATACATAATATTCTAAATGAGTATTCAAAAGTAATGTTCATTCTATAACCAAAACTTTAAAGGAATATTCGAAATCATATTCCTTAAGTAAATAGAACTTCAAATGAATATTCTAAAATAATATTCATTAAGTAAATAACACCTTAAATGAATATCCGAAAGGAATATTCATTTAATAAATACTATTCTAAATGAATATCAAAATAATATTCATTTAGTAATCGACACTCTAAAGGAAAATTTGAATTAATATTCCTTAAGTAATTAGAATTTCGAATGAATATCTTAAAATAATATTCGCTAAATAGATAAAACCTTAAATGAATATCCGAAAGTAATTTTCATTTAATAAACAATATTCTAAATGAATATTGAAATAATATTCATGAAATAATCAAACTCTAAATGAATATTCCAAAATAATATTCACTAAATATTTCTCGACTGAGATAATACTCAAATAACATTCCTCGAAAGATTTCCAAATAATTAATACTTTATAGAAATATAATTAATGTTTAATAATAACATTCCTCAAAAGGAATACTAATCTGCCGCTGGAATCCCTCCGGGTTTCCACGACTATCTCTATATTTCAAAATACCGACTCCCGGTCTATATTTAAAGAATGAATATTATATACCCTTCACTAAGGGTCTTACAAAACAATCCGGCTTATAACTGATAATCCCCATCTAGTCTATAAGCCAATATCAATTCAGGGAACAAGTATTTCAATAGACTTTGAAAGTAGGCATGCATGCTATGGCATATGTATAACAACAATCATATATATATATATATATATATATATATATATATATATATATATATATATATTATCACAACAACATCCTTTAGAAAGAATTTGAAACTTGCCTGGTAATCCTGTGGGTGTAGTGTACCTCGGTTCAATCCGGTGATCTATAAATAGTCACAATATCCGAGGTTAATCACTTTAACACTTCGACACGCTAAGTACATATTTAACTTAGGCTAAAACATGTTTTCAAATTATCTCGTTAGGCAAACCCTAACATAACTCTTATTAATACCGTTATAATCCGACACTCGAATCCATCTTTAATGTCGGATCTTTCGCACATCTCACTTAATCATTTATAGCCTCGTTCTTTGAAACAATATGTTGTCTTGATAATTCTTAACAAGTTTCATGTTTTAGTCGACTCGAGATTCCTCTTTTAATCTAGCCAAAATGGGTGGCCAAAGTAGTACCCCTAGGGTTGACTATTCTGAGAATCACTATTCCGTGACTCGTACTTCAACATTTTTAATAAATCACTGGAAACGTATTTAATTATGAAACCACTTTTAAAATGATCTTTGGTATTTGTAATATTTATCATAAAATTTCCAATTCAAATCCACGGGTCTAGATAGGTGGAATGTATTTTTGAAGTTCGGTCAACGGCGGATTTGTACTATTCACACATCTTTACTAAAACGTTCATAACTCGATAATCGTTAACTCAAATGACGCACCGTTTTCGCATACATGATCTAGAGAATGTCTAGAAGGTAGCTAACTCAACATTTGACTTTGGTCAGAAGATCAGTTTTTCCAGATTTCACTAAAACAGGGCAGGAGCTTTTTGGTGAATAGTGCTACCTCTGAAAAGGGCTTCTTCGCACTTATCCTTGATTCGAACATTTTTATAAAATTGAAAAACGATTCGTTTGACATGAGGTTTTCTTTCACACCTTCCTTATGACCTCTAATATTTAATTACCATGATTCTTCACTGCATAACTCATTTTACGAAGGTTCAATTTCAGTTACGAACTTGCTTTTACGGTTTTGAACCACTTTTACGAATTTAATCATAACTCCTAAACCGTAAATCCATTTCATACGAACTTTATATCAAAACGAATCTTATAACCTAATATAGATCATCATAGCAAAAATCGAAGCTAATCAGTGAGTTACATCTACTGTCAAGTTCGTGTTCTTAAGGTTAATGAAATTTCGGCATTACGACAGCTATAAATCGAATATTTCCAAATTCCAAACCTTCCAATAATCATGGTATCCACTCCAAACAACATATACATGATATATACCCATGAACTGAGGCCAAGAAATGCCTTTCCGTTCATCTAAACGATTTTTAACATTTACCAAAACCAAATCATAATCATGCTTATAACCTACTAACAACATAACTAAACTTAGATCACTCAAGAATATGCTTAAAACTCAAAGTAGATTTAGGGTTTCAAGTTGTTATACCTTCCTTGGAGTATGATCTAGCCTTAAAAAGCTTGGTATGGTCCTTGGATAGCCTTAAGTTAGCTAAGATCAACCATGAAAACAAGAAAATCAAATATTAGCTCATGAAAACACTATTCACCTCCTCTTGAATGATTTATTTGAAAATAGAAACAAAGGAGATTGAAGCTAAAATTTCTTGGAGATTACTTTTATGAAATATAGAACTCACCATAAAAATTGGAAGATCAAACAAGGGTTGGAAGTGGGTTTTTGATTCTTGAATTAAGAGGAAAGCCGAATGGCTTGTTTTGAGAGAGAGTTTGAGTTGCTTGGTTGGTTTTTTGATCAATAATGCATAAAGTGGATGAGTTTAACAAAATATCTCATCCTTGGTTGCTTTAATAAAGTGATGATGCACTAGATGATGTTTTTAGCAAGCCATGTGTTGATCAATGGGTGGTTTAAGGCTAACCAAGTGGTTTGTGTGCTAAATACTTGGTTGCATTCTAATTGATCTAGTTCCTTGTTAGTTACTAGATATTTATCACTTGCACATGCATGCATCTTGCTTCCTCTGCTAGATTCTTTGTCCGTTTATTGCTCAATTCATTGATCGTTCGAGGGAATAACTCATTCGTTTCTAGTTAGGGTTTTACCGAAAACCTTCTTAATGTTAATACTTCTATTCTCAATCCTCCTTTAAAATCTTGGAATTTAAATTCCTTAAATCCTCTTAATAAATCCTTAAGTCTTTCAGTGTCCAGGGAAATCTCGGAGAAAATAAAAGTGCTAATTTTCTGAATCCGATATCGTTTACGTACACTTATTTTCCCCTCGGATCACTAATACGAACTCAGAAATTCATTCTGGGTACTTCTATATAGTGTCGTCTCATAATATTCTTATTTCCATCAAAAACACTATTCATCACTTATTCTCTTTTTAGTCCTGGTACTTAGAAAATATCTTTGTGCTTCCTCGAGCGTTCCTTAGCTCTTCCATGGAACCTCCGTACTTGTAACCGATATTGATCTGGATGACATGAGGGTATCTATTTCTCTCTAGGGAATCTTATCTTAACTTTCTAGGAGATAGATTATTCTAATCTAAGTTATCACCCAATAGCATCCTTCAGGACATATAACCTTGGAATCTATATCCTTTCATTATTCATTCATTAAAGCCAGTATTACATTGTAGTTGTAACCACTGTTCACTCTTACATTAATACATAATAAAAAGTTTTAATTCTACCCAAAATCTGGGTTCTTACAGATTCTTTTATTTAATATGTTTTTAAGAGATTAGGTCTCTATTTTAATAACTATGTTTTTTTAAAATTAATTTCTTTCAAAATTAGTGGATAATTTATTATGTAATAATATAAATCTATTATATTATATAAAAAGTTAAACAATTAAATTTTATATATGTTTTTATACAATTTAATTCTCATATTAATTAAACAAAAATAGTCCATTGGAGTTAAAATAAATGAAAAATAAACATTTTCTAGTTAAACATTCACTTTATTGTTTTTGCTTTATCTTCAAGTATAGAAATCAGATTTGGATGGTTTTATTGTCCACAAGGAACACACGAAATAATATTTAATTTAATGACGCCTTCAATGAAAATGCACACTTAGAGGGGGTTAATAGATGTAAATGGCTAACTATGTCCAATTTTAATATTGACCAGAAACAGGTTACTGATTTCAATTTAAGCAGATGTAAATGGAAAGCTGAATGCACAAGCAGTAAATAAGGTGTAGGAAAAAGCAGTAAATAAGGTGTAGGAAAAATAAAGAATACAACGATCTTTTAGTCAGGTTCGACCCCTAATCCCATAGGTCTACGTCCTGGTCCCTTACCAACCTGGTAAGAGAATAAATTATTGATCAATAATGAAACGATTACAAGATACAGTAATATATCACCCTACAACCCAGCTGTTGACATAACAACATTGTCTGTGATTGCATCAGCATCACTAGAAATAGTATAAAGATCATCAAGTCCAATTGTAGTAGTCTTCGTTAAGAAACCTTTAGAACCAGATATTTGCAATAGTAACTCCCTTACACCTTTGTGTTCATCTTTGAAACTTTGAATCTCAGTAACAACACCCGTAATGTTTGTCTTTAGATGTAATTCAAATTCAGGACTTGTAAACGCCACTGAAAACTTCATCTTTTTAGACTCAGGATTTTTGTAACACTTCATCACCATTGTTCGGAACCAAGTTGTCATCACAATTCACCACTGAAGTAACTTGTTTAGCCATAGTTTGAATCGCATAAAAGTGAGACTTTCGAGAACGAGTGTGAGTCATCTTGATATGATGATATAGAAGTATAGAACACTTATGAATTGTAGTTGATCGGTTGAGAAAGAGACATTCAAGTGATATAGACCAACTGGAATGAATGTAGTGCTTTGAAAGACTTTAAGGGAGAATTTTTAGGAATAAAAACAAAACAATATCTATCCTACAAATATATCCGCAATTTAAGCATTTAGCACACTAAAAAACAGATAATCATCAGTGAAACCAATATTATCAAAACACAACTGAGCACATAAAAATAATCACAATTCAAAATCACGAAATCACAGTTAAAAACAAATATGTGAATATAATATAGTATAAACAAATGGTTTGTGAAAGGCATATGACACATCCTATTTGTAGTTCGAGGATCTTAATCAACTTAAACTAAATTGTAATAAGTAAATAATATATTAACTGTCATAGGATTCTCAGAAAGTAATATTTGTCAGAAGATTGAAGAAAGTCAATCTATACACTACGCCATAAGTGATAAGTGGCCTATTGTAACACTCGTGTAATGTTACAATAGGCCCTAAATTCGTTACAATAGGTCTATTGTAACACTTGGGGGCATTACATTTACGGGCGTTACAACAGGTGCCTATTGTAACGCTTTTACCCATCTACTGTAACACCAATAAAGCGATACATTATGTCGCTAATGTAACACTATCATCACCTAATGTAATGGATTTATAATGTTACATTTGAACTTAATCTGAGGGATAGAATGTGGGACCCACTGACACGTGGCATGTGGGACCCATCTAACACGGGGCATGTGTGGGGCCCACCTGACACGTGGCATGTGGGGGGGGGCCACTAACACGTGGCATGTGGGGGCCCACTCTTATTACAACACTGTAACATGTCTAGTGTAACACTAAATAAGATTATAATGTAACACTACAATAGGCAAGTGTAACACCAGATGGACATGCATATGCAAACCTACAATAGACAAATGTAACACTAGAATACAGAAAAATTAAAATAGTTGTTTAGATATGCAACATTCCCATTAATAACCATTACATATCAAATCCAAATTTATCCATTACATGTCTGAACAAACATTCAAACCAAATTCAACCATTTAATTGTTACAATATAAGTGCCCAGGTGCAACATTTGAGCAAGAGAACTATGCTAGAGACATGGAGCATTTAGTTAGTGAGCAGATACTCATTTGCTTGAAGGTGCTTCTACTTTCTCCTCTAATATCCCTGTTTTAGTTTCCTCACCAACCTTTTCAGTGTTGTCACCTTCAGGTTTTGTTGCCTCTTGAACTACAAAGAAAAAGAGGTCACAGTTAAGTAAACCCAATAGTCACCTCAAGTAAGACATATACATCTTCTTCAAATTATAAAGTACTTTACAATTTTCTCTTTCCAAAATTATCCCATATTTATTGCCCAAGGACAGAAACATATTTGGTATTGAGCAATTCCAGAATTGCTGTAAAAGAGAATTCCCGTCCTTTCGAAAGAGTGTGGACCTATGCACATAAATGTAAAGTTTATAAGAAAGAAACAAATAAAGTACTTAACTGAAGATGAGGAGTATGAATAAACCTACCAAATTTTGACATCCTTCAAGTCTTGGTGAATATTTACATGTGTGTTAGCCTGGGATTAAACAAGTAAAATGATATACACAAAACAAGTAAATTTTTATTTGCCAAGTGAAAAAAATATACAGCGTCTTCTGAGTCTAATGACTTTATAAGTAGTTTTCAGCACATGCTCCTGCTATCTTCCGAGTCTATGCAGATCTGCGAACATAACATCAAGTAAGGAATGTTTACTTCATAACAACAGTTTAAACTTCATTCTGAAATGCTAAGTAAAATGTAACAAAATGCATACACTTCGCCATAAATGCTCATATGCAACGCTTTTAGAAAGTGTTTCACTGAAAGTGTTTCACTGAAAGTGTTTCGTTAGATATGAAATTTTGGCTCTAATAAAACAGAACTTGAACTGGTGTTGCATTACATATAATTTAGTGTTGCATTTGACCCACGGTGTTTCACATAATGCAACACTAACAGCTAGCATTGCATTTGATATTTTTTAATTTAAAAAATGCTGACGTGGTAGAAGTGGGCCCACATGTGCTGACGTGGCATTTGCTGATGTGGCAATTGTGGGGCCCACAATTGCTGACATGGCAGAAGTGGGACCCACATGTGCTGACGTGGCATGTGCTGACGTGGTAGAAGTGTTGCATTAGGTAAAAAAAGTGTTGCATTTGCTGTTTAAAAGCGTTGCATTAGCCATTTTTGAATTTTAATAAATTCTGACGTGGTAGTTGTGGGACCCACCAATGCTAACATGTCAGCGTGGGTCCCACAAGGGTGACGTGGCTGGAGGCCCACAGATGTTGACGTGGCAAGTGTGGGGTCCCCAATTGCTAACGTGGCAGAAGTGGGACCCACCTATGTTGACGTGGCAGAAGCGTTGCATTAGGTGACAACAGTGTTGCATCAGCTAATTTTTTAATTTTAATAAATGCTGACCTGGTAGTATGGGACCCACAAGGGTGACGTGGCAGTGTGGGACCCACAAGGGTAACGTGGCAGGAGGCCCATCAATGCTGACGTGGCAATTGTGGGGCCCACGCTGACGTGGTAGAAGTGGGACCCATATGTGTTGACGTGGCATTTGCTGATGTGGCAAAAGCGTTGCATTAGAAGACAATAGTGTTGCATTTGCTGTTTTGAAGTGTTGCTTTAACTAATTCTCTTACCGGAATGCTGAATCTATTTTTTTAAATTACTTTTTCGACGTTCCAATCGTACGGATGTGAAGATATAACGATTTTAGTGATGTGGCAATTTTTTTTTAAAATTTCCTAGATGTATTTGGTTTGGTTTTGTAACGGTCAAACCAGTCAAAGTAGACCTTCCTTTTAACTAGTCTTGTCCTGAATGATGAATCTATTTTTTAAATTTATTTTTTCGATATTCCAATCATACGGATCTCAAGATATAACTATTTTAGTGAAGTGGTAATTTTTTAAAAAATTTCCTAGATGTATTTGGTTTGGTTTTGTAACGGTCAAACCGGTCAAACTTGAACTTCATTTTAACTAGTCTTGTCCCGAATGATGAATCTATTTTTTAAAATTAGTTTTTCGACGTTCCAATCGTACAGATGCGAAGATATAACGATTTTAGTGATGTGGTAAGTTTTTAAAAAATTTCCTAGATGTATTTGGTTTGGTTTTGTAACGGTCAAACCGGTCAAAGTAGACCTTCAATTTAACTAGTCTTGTCCCGAATGATGAATCTATTTTTTAAAATTATTTTTTCGACGTTTCAATCGTACAGATGCGAAGATATAACGATTTTAGTGATGTGGTAAGTTTTTAAAAAATTTCCTAGATGTATTTGGTTTGGTTTTGTAACGGTTAAACCGATCAAACTGGACCTTCCTTTTAACTAGTATTGTCCCGAATGATGAATCTATTTTTTTAAATTATTTTTTCGACGTTCCAATCATACAGATGTCAAGATATAACGATTTTAGTGATGTGCTAATTTTTTAAAAAATTTCCTAGATGTATTTGGTTTTGTAACCGTCAAACCGGTCAAACTGGACCTTCCTTTTAACTAGTCTTGTCCCGAATGATGAATCTATTTTTTAAAATTATTTTTCGACATTTCAATCGTACGGATGCGAAGATTTAATGATTTTAGTGATGTGATAAGTTTTTAAAAAATTTCCTAGATGTACTTGGTTTGGTTTTATAACGGTCAAACTGGTCAAAGTAGACATTCATTTTAACTAGTCTTGTCCCGAATGATGAATCTATTTTATAAAATTATTTTTTCGACATTTCAATCGTACGGATGTCAAGATATAACGATTTCAGTGATGTGCTAATTTTTTAAAAAAATTCCTAGATGTATTTGGTTTGCTTTGTAACGGTCAAACCGGTCAAAGTAGATATTCCTTTTAACTAGTCTTGTCCCGAACAATGAATCTATTTTTTAAAATTATTTTTTCGATGTTCCAATCGTACGGATGTCAAGATATAACGATTTTAGTGATGTGGTTATTTTTTAAAAAATTTCCCAGATGTATTTGATTTGGTTTTGTAACGGTCAAACTAGACATTCCTTTTAAGTAGTCTTGTCCTGAACGATGAATCTATTTTTTTTAATTATTTTTTCGACGTTCCAATCATACGGATGTCAAGATATAACGATTTGAGTGATGTGGTAATTTTTTAAAAAATTTGATAGATGTATTTGGTTTGGTTTAGTAACGGTCAAACCGGTCAAACTGGACCTTCCTTTTAACTAGTCTTGTCCCGAATGATGAATCTATTTCTTAAAATTATTTTTTCGACGTTCCAATCGTACAGATGCGAAGATATAACGATTTTATTGATGTGGTATATTTTTAAAAAAATTTCTAGATGTATTTGGTTTGGTTTTGTAACGGTCAAACCGGTCAAACTAGACCTTCCTTTTAACTAGTCTTATCCCGAATGACAAATCTATTTTTTAAAATTATTTTTTCGACGTTCTAAACATACGGATGTTAATATCTAACGAATTTAGTGATGCGGTACTTTTTTAAAAATATTTCTAAATTTATTTAAATTGATTTATAAAAAAAAATTGAACTAAAAATATAAAAACTGAAATTACATTTTTTAAAAATGAAAAACCAAGAGAACACACACATCATCCATAACTGTATAAGACACTTGGAGCACAGAGCTCGAGGTGAAAATTTTGGGCGAAAGTTTTGGGCAGAAAATTTCCCTCTAAAATGAAAATTTTGGGAAACACACTCTCTACTCCTCTACTCTCTTTATCGTCTCCATCTCAAAATCTATTGATAAACAAACACTATACTCTCTCTCAACAAAACTCTCTCACTCGCACTAATCTCTCCCACACTTCATGATAGAGGGGCAGTAATGTTTTTAGAACTTAATTAAAATAGTAGCAACTAAGAGAGAATGAGATGAGATGCAGAGAGAATTTGAGAAGAGAAGAACAGACGATTTATTATCAAAACTCCCCTTTTCCATATTGTCTATGCTTCTTATACAAAATATTGAAATAAGATACTAAAATAATATAATTTAGTTATTTTCCTTAATTATTTAGAATTCCCATATCAATATACCCCCCATGAAAACAGACTTGTCCCAAGACTGTATCAGACATCCACCAGGTGTGGAAACTTGGAAGCAAAATCCTCAGCAACTTCCCAAGAACTTTCATGAGATGGACGATCTTTCCATTTCACCAAAAACTGCACCTGGGCCACATTATTAACCTTCACAAATCTTCGTTCCAATATGGCTTCAGGGACTTTCTGAACATTAAAAGGCAACGGGCCTGAGTTATGTATTTCTCCAGGCAACTGAACAACAAGAGGAACATCTCCCACTACTGGCTTTAATTGGGACACATGGAACACGTCATGAATTTGGACAGAGGATGGAAATTGTAGTTTGTATGCTGCTTTACCAACTGCTGCTATCACTTTAAATGGACCAAAATATTTGGAGGCCAACTTCTGATTACCTCTATAAGCAACCGTTTGCTGCCTATAAGGTTGCAATTTCAACCATACCCAGTCCCCAACCTTAAAACTTCTCTCAGACCTGTGTCTATCAGCTTGCTGCTTCATTCTCACTTGAGACCTGATCAAATGAAACTTTAATTTCGTTAGCATAGCTTCTCTTCTCTGCAAGCTTCTATCGACTTCATGATTAGTAGATTCCCCTGGTAAGTATGGCAAATGTAATGGAGGGGGCTGATTGTAAACAAGCTCATAAGGAGTTATTTGAGCAGATGTGTGGTAATGAGTGTTGTACCACCACTCAGCTAGTGGTAACCAAGAACTCCAATCTTTCGGATTCTCACTAGACATACACCGAAGATATGTTTCAAGACACCTGTTTACTACCTCTGTTTGTCCATCTGTTTGTGGATGGTATGCAGATGACAAAAGAAATTCAGTGCCGTGCAAACTGAATAAACTTTTCCAGAAACTGCTCAAAAACACAGAATCTCTATCACTCACTATGGTTCGAGGCCAACCATGAAGTTTAAAAACATTATTCAAATAGCATTGCGCAACTTGAATGGCTGAAAAGGGGTGCGATAGTGGCATAAAGTGTGCATACTTACTTAACCTATCCACTACCACAAAAATAACGTCACTACCATTTGATTTAGGTAAACCAGATATAAAATCCATCGAAACATCAGTCCAGACCTCATCAGGGATAGGCAAAGGTTGTAATAGACCAGGACTAGCTATTGTTTCAGTTTTAGATTTTTGACAAACCTGGCAGGCTCTCACAAATTGTCGAACGTTTTGAGTCATGCCTTTCCAATAAAATAGGCTCTTAATCCTCTTCAAAGTTATTTCTCTTCCAGAATGACCTCCTTCAATTGAAGAGTGATGCCAATTAATAAGTTTACTCCTGAGATTAGCATCAGGTCCTACCACAATCTTCCCATGCTTTTGTAATAGTCCATCTTGTAACTTGTAATGAGGAATGCTGATGTGTTGCTCCAGTTGTTGAATAATTTGTGTTAGGCCAACATCTAGTTGATAACTAGCCTTAATCAGTTGTGGCAGTTCCGAAGATGATACAGAAAGGGCCATACACAATAAGTCAGCTCCTTGAACTCGCGATAATGCATCTGCAGCAACATTGTTCACTCCTTTTTTGTACTGTACTTCATAATCAAACCCCATAAGCTTAGAAATCCAAAACTGCTGAAAGGGTGTAGCCAATTTTTGTTGCAGCATCCACTGCAAGCTTTTCTGATCTGTTTTTACAATAAAATGATTCCCTAAGAGGTATTGTTCCCATTTTTGAACAGCAAATACCAACGCAAGCAATTCTTTTTCATAAGCAGATAAGTTTTGTAATTTCGGGCCCAAAGACTTACTGATAAAGGCTAAAGGATGCCCCTCTTGCATCAAGACCGCCCCTATTCCCATTTTGGAAGCATCTGTCTCTACTATAAACATTTTTGAAAAATTAGGTACGGCCAAGACCGGTGCATTAATCAATGCTTTCTTCAATTTTGTGAATGCCTCTTGAGCTTGTTCATCCCATGTAAAAGTCCCCTTCTTGAGCAGATTTGTCAACGGTTTGCTAATATTAGCATATCCTTTAACAAATTTTCGATAGTATCCAGCAAGTCCCAAAAAACCTCTTAAGTCTCTCACAGATGAAGGCACCGGCCAACTTTCAACTGCTGCTACCTTTTGTGGGTCAGTTTCTACTCCTCTGGTTGAGATAAAATGGCCAAGATACTCTATCTTATCAGTAGCAAAGATACACTTACTAGCTTTAGCAAATAACATGTTTGTCTTCATTAATTCAAAAACTTCAACTAAGTGTTGCCAGTGGTCTTCGATACTTTTGCTATAGACCAAGATATCATCAAAGAAAACCAAGACTGATTTTCTCAAAAGAGGTTTAAAAACATTATTCATCCAATATTGAAACGAAGCAGGTGCATTTGTAAGGCCAAACGGCATTACTAAAAACTCATAGTGTCCGGTATGAGTTTTAAATGCCGTTTTGTAAACATCATCAGGATGCACTCTCATCTGATGATATCCTGACCTCAAATCCAGTTTACTAAACACCGTAGCCCCGGAAAGCTCATCAATAAGCTCATCAACCACCGGTATTGGATATTTATTCTTTATAGTCCGTTTGTTAAGCTCCCTGTAATCGACACATAGCCTCCAAGTACCATCCTTCTTTCCCACTAGCACAACAGGCGAAGCAAAAGGACTAGAGCTATTTGTGATTATTCCTCTATCTAGCATCTCTTGGATCAATAACTCAATAATATCTCGTTGTTTCAATGGATATTTGTAAGGACGAATATTGACCGGGTTTGTGCCATTCTCTAGAGGAATGGTATGATCAAAGGCACCCCTCTGAGGAGGAAGCTCTCGGGGTTCGTCAAATACCATTTTATATGTCTCCTTTAAATGCTCCAATTCCTGATATCCTTTAGAAGAACCTTTATCAAGTACATGTTGTTGTGGCCTTGTGTCTGGTTGTTTAATCAGTTGTAGGAAGCAAAGATGAGCAGCATTTTTCATGAGCTTAGAATTTGGCTCTCCCTCAACCACCTTCAGTTTATGCATAGGACTGCCTTTAAGAACGAACTGCTTCCCTTGTAATTTAAACTGCATCACCAAATCCTTAAAATCCCATAGTATAGGTCCAAGTTTACTCAACCACTGAATACCCAACACCATATCACAACTTCCTAAAGGTATAAGCAGCACATCAGTGTTAAATTCAGACCCTTGTATCTTCCATATAAAATTTTTGCAAACATGTTGACAAGGAAGATGACTTCCATCTGCTACAGTGATGGCTTGAGGGTTAATTTCTTTCAAATCACAACCCAATTGTTTAGAAAGTGACAAGTCCAAGAAGTTATGAGTACTTCCCGAGTCTATTAAAATATGTATGATTTTGCCATTCACTGCACCTTGAACTCTCATCGTCTGGAAACTTTGGCTACCCGCTAGAGCATTAACTGAGATGAAAGGATCACCCACTATATTACCCTCTTCTTCCTGATTTGGCAAATCCTCATGCTCATCTGAATCTGTTCCCGGAATCTCCACTGTAAACAACTGAGGTTCTCGAAATTTACACTTGTGATTCCTGTCATAAGGCTGATTTAACTTGTTTCGGTCCTGGTGTTGGTAGTAATGGCGGTTTCGTGTTAGCCAACGAGGGCGTATACTGTCCAGGTTTTGAGGTATAATTGTTGTGCATAATTGGCTTCACAGTTGCTATATTGTTAATGGATTCCTCTTGTAATCTAGCAATTTCAACAGCATCAGCCATGGAGGTTGGTTTAAATGCTCTCACCAAAGGTTTAACAGCTGGTTTTAACCCCCCTATAAAACTCTCCAACACATATGAATCAGGTAAAACAGAGTTGTTTTGCAGCATTGAAGCTCTTAAATTTTCAAATTCATCTATATATACTTCAATAGAGTCATGCTGTTGTAGCTTATTGAACTGCTCGACCACGTTAATTCCAGTTTCATCCTTGAACCGAGCATTAAGATCTATAACGAAATCATTCCAATCCACAAATTTTCTTACTGACAAATAACTAGATATCCAGCTTTCGGCCTTATCAACCATATATAAAGAAGCCAAATCAACACGTTGATCTTCAGGAATTTTGCACAGGTTGAAATACTTACAACATTTTTTTACCCATAATCGAGGGTTAGAGCCATCAAATCTTGGAAATTCTAACTTAGGCACATAACCGAGATGATTTTTGTTGTGAGTTGGACCTCCGGTGTTTGATTCTCGAGAAGATTCACCGTTGTTATCTTTCTGAGATATGTTTGATTCCTTCATATCTCTCATCATAGCCATTAGTGCATCAAATTTTTTGTTGGTTTCAGTGGTTTGCTGCTCTAATTTCTTTTCTAGGGTTTTGATTTGATCCTCCATGGCTATCGCTCTCCGTGTCGAAGGAGCCAGAGTCAGATTTTTTTTTTTTTTTTTTTTTTTTTTTAGGGTTTCTGATTATGTGAAAACGAAAAAACAGAGTAATGAATTTGCAGGCAAGGAAGTGTAGATGGAGAGGTCTCTGATACCAATGATAGAGGGGCAGTAATGTTTTTAGAACTTAATTAAAATAGTAGCAACTAAGAGAGAATGAGATGAGATGCAGAGAGAATTTGAGAAGAGAAGAACAGACGATTTATTATCAAAACTCCCCTTTTCCATATTGTCTATGCTTCTTATACAAAATATTGAAATAAGATACTAAAATAATATAATTTAGTTATTTTCCTTAATTATTTAGAATTCCCATATCACTTCACCTCTCTCAAACCACCAATTTAAAACCCTAACTTTTCTAAATCAAATCCTTAAATCAAACCCCACTGTCACAGGAACCTAATTAGGCAAAATTGAAATTGAGAACCCTAGCAATCAGTCGACTTTCTCTAATTATGCGAAAAGGAAGCTTCAATCGGTTGATTATCTCCATATTTTGCTCAAATCTGCTCGATTTAGTAAGTACTATTCCAATTTCTTTTTAAATTTCATTCATTTGATATTTGATATTTAAGTATTCTCTGTTGCAGGGAACTTACAACACACAATTTTTTTTATTAGTTTGCTTGTCTAATAGTATCACCACCCACCATGATTGTTATTTTTTGTGTTGTCTGTTGCAGGTAAAGACTACTAACCTAATCAAGTACTCTGTACAGCCTAAGAAAGGTATTGTGTTACCGCATTCACAAACCAATGTAACAGGTATTTTCTTTAATTCACTCTCACTGTCTTCTTGGAAGCTGTATGTGGTTGCCCTTTCTGAGACTAGCTGTAGTAACTATTCTACAAACTTTTTCAGTTACAATGCAAGCTCTAAAAGAAGAATCCTTAATTTTTCGATGCAATGACAAGTTTCTTGTCCAATGTGTAGCAGCGCCGGCTGGTGCCACTGTACAAGATATCACTCCGGAAATGGTGAGTGAGAATCATTAGATTTTGGTGATTCTTGGTCTGGATCATTTATTCCTTTCTGTTTTTTGTATCTGTCGAGAGTTAGAAAGGGCAGGTTGGTTTTAACTTTGTGACTCTCTTTGCATAAGTTCAATAATGAGGCGGGAAATCATGTTGAGGAGTGCAAATTAAGTGCTGATTTTGTTGTCCCCTATGAGTTAGAAGAGTCTGAGGAGGAGGACACATCTGAAAATGTCGTTGCTGTGAGTTCTTGTACTATATTATCTATCTAAACTCTTGTAAATTTTTTTTTCTGTCTTTGAAAATATAATTTAAATCCTCCTTAATGACCCTTACAGGTTTCTGCAGGATTTTCTGATCATCAAATTACTTCTACCAAGGTATTTTTTTGTGGTATATATGTCATACATGTATTTTTAGTTAACAAGTGTAATGCGGTCTTAGTTTCTTACTTTTTTCTGTCTAGTTTTTGGTTTGGAGAGGATGACATAGATTTCTTGTTAGCTACTATTTGAATTGCATGATATGAACATTGTATTAACACCCCCTCCAGATCTATATTAATTCATCCAAGTGATTGAGTTACTTAAAGCTCTACAAATGATCCAAGAGAATGTTTTTCAACCACTTCTGAAACATGATGCTTTTCATGCTAATTAAAAATTGTCTCATTAGATGGCAACCCCCTTCCCTCTCCATCCGCCTATCTATTTCTCACACGCACGCACACACATCTGAAAAAAAGGCTGAGGTGAAACCGCTACCACGGGGAGAGAGGGGGGGATTTTAGTGGGGTCCGCTATAAACTAAATGTTTAATAAACTTGGAGCAAGAAACCAGTTCGATATTGTATAAACTAAATGTATTTGGATGCTAGATGTATTTTAGTGATGTGGTAATTTTAGTGCATTCATAGAAATTTGCACTTGTGAATCAGGGCAATTATGTCCTTTACACTCGTTGGTTTTTAGTTTTTATAGTGTGGTGTCATTTTTGGGGGAGAGCATGAAGAGTATTCGAATTTACAGTTTGCAATTGATGATTAAGGAGGGAGAATTTACACATTGTTCCCGAAATTTAAGTAGTGTAGGAAGTAAGTGAAAAATAAATAAATAAAATTTATTTTTATTCATATTTGTATTTTTAAATTTAAGAATAAAGTTTTTGAGATTATTTCAGAAAATTTATGTGAGGTAGTATTATGATAATATAGTAATAAAAAAATGCAATGAGAAGATAAATAGTTAATGCCGAACCTAATTGACCATTTTATGCAAACTTGTGCCAAAGGAAAAAAATGCCAGCATTGTAACTATAGGTCATCTAGAGTTGAAGATCTTGTATATGGAGTGTTTAGTCTTTGGCATTATGGAAGCATCAATCTTGCAAGAACAGTAAACTAGTCAGAAGCAAAGTATACTCAGTTTGGCATGTACATATTACAGGGACAAATAGCTAGCTTAACAGGTCTAGCAGCGGAGGCAGCAAGAAAAGCTTTTGAGATGGCAGTTGTTGCTTCAGTGGTCCCTGTTGCTGAATGAATAAAGAACAATGGATATGCCGTTGAGTAGAGTAAGATTTTGCTCGAAATTACGTCCCAAATTTAATCTATATATATATGTGTGTGTGTGAATCTGAAAATAATTATGATTGATGCATGACATGTAAACTCAAACCCTTGTATTCTATTTCTATGACTAGAGACCTATCTTACAACAAGCTGACTGGGAAATTCCATTCGACATTGGATTTTTACAAGTATCAAATTTGTAAGTTTCGACTTTAAACTTTAACAAGTGCCAGCTTATGTACATTCTATTTATAATCATGCTGATTGCTATAAACTCTTGTTGCATACCAGATCTTTGCAAGGAAATCAACTAACTAGAATTATTCCATCCGTGATTGGCCTGATGCAGGCACTTGCAGTCTTGTACGTGCTTTTATGTCATTATTTTGCAATAATATTGTTCTGAGAAACAATTATGTACTCAGCTCATGGTCATTTTTTTTCAAATTTTTTCTTAAGTTTATAAGACACAATGTAACATGCTTATGAATATGTGCAGGGATTTTTTTTGGTGTGGGGGGGGGTCTTCTATATGTGCTAACTATAGAAGAAAAATAAACATTAATGCTAACTAAAACTTTTCCTGACCAGGGATTTAAGCTGCAACATGTTGAGTGGACCAATTCCTTCCATTTTAGGAAACTTGACTTTCACAGAGAAATTATAAGTACATCTCGAGATGTGCTGGTACTTAGCTTGCTTCAAAAATTAATACAACACACGAGGACAAAGTCGTATGGTTGACAGAATTCATACTTTTGAATGCCCATCTATAATTCAGTTTTTATGATAGTTATCTAACTATGGTTAATACTCTGATTATGCACCTAACTCTGATTATTCATATGTGGCTGGTAGTGGTGGTGAGGATTGGGAGCAGACATGAAAATTTGAGATGATTCATATCTGTTTATCGACATGAAGGATGATCCAGGAGCAAGGCCAATTCTTATAGCAAAGGTAACATGCAAATGCATCTTCTATTCAGTACATAAAATAGATTCTTGGGTGGAAGTTTCAGTACATAAAATCCTTCTTCTGTTCCTCACAATATTTTCTCATCCACGGTTGAGATACCTAGGGGTTGAGGTTCTTTTCCACTTGAGTCGCCTTGGGGCTGTATGCCTGTAATTAATTTACTTGATTTATCCTTTTATTCTTTTATTCCACAATTTTTTTTCTTAAACCTTGTCCTGCATCCACTGACGTGATTAAATATGAAGCATTCTTTATATGCAATTCTATTGGAGGTGATCGTCCTTCCATGATTCTACATAATCTGAATATCACTATATTTGATTAATTGCATTAGAATATAAGCAAACATTCTTCACACTGAGTTAATTTTTTATAATTGTTGTTGTAGTATTTTTGTTCATATATGTGAAGTCAGTATTGAGATTATTAATGATTTGTGTGTAGGACTTGTTGGCCTTCAGGTAGCTATTATGAAGCCACAGATATGTAAAGGCATTTTTTACTCAATATATCTCTCCAGATGCTTCATATAACTAAGCAGCCATGGTTTGGAAGACATCTGATCCACGCATTTCAAAATCTCCTGAGGTATGTTACAATGTGAAGTTGACCTCCAGCCTGTGTTATGTTTGCCATGCTCATTTTTAAAGGTTGTTATGTGTGGTCAGAAATACTGCATTGGGAAAATACTTTTTCAAATTTATTGCCACTGCAGATTCCGTGAAGAATATTCTTTGCCAAGTATTGCTAACACTGGACAAATGCCATAAGCTTTAAATTTTTAATGTCAACTACCATGATAACAAAGATATATGTTGTTGGAGGAATTTCGTAACAACACGAAATCGGAGGTTTGCTGAAATAGTAGAGCGAATTGAATGTTTATGTCTGTTTTAGGGGATGTAGGGATTATGAAAAAAGAGGGGGCTGGACTTGGCAGATTTCTCGATTTGTCTCGTGTATCAGTCGCCATATATCGGATCCCTTTGCCAAGATGCCTACGTACCAATTTATATTGGATCAAGCCCACGTAGTTCTGTGAAATTGATTTGTGTCTATCCCTTAGAGACTTTAGGGATAAACTTTGTTAATCTGGGTGATTACTGATTTTATCTGATTTAATCTTATCGTTGTGATATCTTCCGGATTTGAAGAATATCGTTTGGAGATATTTTCCGTTATTGATTGATTCTTTCCTCATTTCACAGAGAGGATAAAACTTAGTAATTAAGTTATAATTATTAATCTAAATTAATAATTAATATTATTAGAAATTTGGGAGATTATTAGACATGCCAAAATATGGCATAACAACTAGCCCCCAGCTCTTCAGTGTAGCTTGCTGCAGTGGAGAACTAAGAATTCTTCAAGCTTTCAAATTTCTTGAGACGCTGAAAAAACTGAAAATAAATTATTAGTAAAAACATTTAGAGCACCACTGTGCTCATTAGGCGTATGCGGATGCAAGTGTGATAGCATGAGATGACCAGTATAAGATATATATTTGCCAAGGTTTTCAAATGTGCGAGCATAAATAATTTTTTTGAAATCCTTTGCGATCCTTGTTGTCTAGTTAGGACCTTGGCGCTTGTATATATCCCGAACAGGCATACACGCTTTTCAAGTGTCTGATGCAACCACGCAAGGATGTGTCTGGCGAGGTCTTCACTAAGAAATGTAGATGTAATTCTGGCGAACTTTCTGGTGAACTTTGCACGCGCGCTGTCTGTGCATGTCTGAAAGATATTTTGCATAGGGATGCCTTCCCACCCATGCGACCTTGAGCTCAAGATCTGGTCATGGGCCTTCAATAAAATAGTTTGCATAGGGATGCCTCCACCCATTCGATATAGTGATATCTCATGGGCCTTCAATAATCCAGAGGGTGCTGCACTTTACTAAGCATGTTGCATTGCGAGATTTATAGCTTGTCTAGGCTACCCTACTTGGCAATTTAGTTCGCAAGTTTAAAAATATTTTTGACATATATGTACTATCGCGATGATATATGAAAAATCTTTTGCAAATCCAAATTCAATAATAAATATGCTCTTTTAAGAGTGTAGCGATATTTATTTTCTTCAAAATTAATGCTCCTTTTCTTTGTAGAAAATCTTTTACAAAATAATGCGTCTCGCATATCTAATTTTTTCTTTCTTGAGAATAATGCAGCTCGTACGGGATTGTAAAATAAATCCGCAAATCATCAAATCATAAATGTCTCTAATTCAGCAACATAAATATCTCGTACGATATTTTCTAAATCACAATAATTTTACAAGCATAAAAATATTTATTGCTCGCACGAATTTTTGAATAATAAATATTTTTTCTAAAAAATATTTAAAAACATGATATATGCATGCACGGCAAGATATAATAATATTATCGAAGAAAATTAAAAAAAGGAGTGAAACTTATCTTTTTTACAAGCCGTATCGGACTGATTCGGATTTCGGAGTATCCAAGCGTGATTTTGTGTCGCTGTTTCTTTGCGATTGTTGTGTCCATGTATTTTTTTTGTCTTTATTGTCAAAAACGTAGCCCCATGCTTCACCTCTTTTTTTCCCTTTTTTTTCTTAATTCTTGTTGATGCGCGTGTGTTGCTTCAACTTCAATTTTCTTTATTAATGCTGCAGTGCTTGGTTTCTTTGTGTTACTTCTCCTCCTTGCAGGTCCCACGAACCATTGCTTCTCTTTCTTTGCTCTTGTTTTCATTTTATTTTTACTGTTGATCCCATGTACAAACAATTTAACGCACCTCCTTTTCTTTTTCTCACCTGTAGATTCACCTGCGGGCCATCATCTTGCAGTGGTTGTCGCTAGCCACGATTTCTGTTCCAAAATTGCAATTGCCTTTCTTTTTTTTTTCCCGAAACCCCTGCCGTGTATTGATAAAGCCCGAGACCCCACTATGTATATAAAAAATTCCCCTATATGTTTCGAATAAATTATCTGTCCTCCACAGATAATAATAATAATCCCCTCCTTCTAGCGCCAAATGTTGTTGGAGGAATTTCGTAACACGAAATCGGAGGTTTGCTGAAATAGTAGAGCGAATTGAATGTTTATGTCTGTTTTAGGGGATGTAGGGATTGTGAAAAAAGAGGGGGCTGGACTTGACAGGTTTCTCGATTTGTCTCGTGTATCGGTCGCCATATATCGGATCCCTTTGCCAAGATGCCTACGTACCAATTTATATTGGATCAAGCCCACGTAGTTCTGTGAAATTGATTTGTGTCTATCCCTTAGAGACTTTAGGGATAAACTTTGTTAATATGGGTGATTACTGATTTTATCTGATTTAATCTTATCGTTGTGATATCTTCCGGATTTGAAGAATATCGTTTGGAGATATTTTCCGTTATTGATTGATTCTTTCCTCATTTCAAAGAGAGGATAAAACTTAGTAATTAAGTTATAATTATTAATCTGAATTAATAATTAATATTATTAGAAATTTGGGAGATTATTAGACATGCCAAAATATGGCATAACAATATAGAAACACAAAGTGGAGTAATAAATTTTGTTCAGCAGTCATGATTTTAAGATTGCATATATAGTACAAGTAAAAATATTTGTTTTTCAGTGTTACCATGACACTTCTCAAGTGACAGTCGAATTAGTCCAGGCCATCCTTCTTCCTGGACTTGAGCCAAGTGCTGTGGGTGTTTTTCTCGAGTTCATCTGTTATTCAGATGGACATCTTCCTGAGGAGCTCCTGCTGCCTCAAGTGAAGGTTATATCTTAATTCAATACGTCCGTATTGTAGTTCTATTGCACTTCCAAATGTATTTCTTGCAACTAACAAAGTACGTCTCTTCTTTCCATTTTCTCCTTTTTTGTAGTGTCCTGTTTTGGTTGCATGGGGTGACAAAGATCCATGGAAACCAATCGAACTTGGAAGAGCCTATGGAGATTTTGACACTGTTGAGGATTTTGTTGTAGGATTTAAATATTTTAGGTGAGGATGATGTAGTGCTTCATGTCTCAAATATCATTATGTAACTATTCTTAATATCAAAATTTGGATTCCCTGGATGTATTTAATGGTTTTATTAGGATGGTTTGAATGTATGTTGAATGTTTTGGATGGGCTTCTTTATGTAAGAAGCTATATATTGCAGAAATTTTTATTACAACGTTGCATTTGATATATTAGTGTTGCATTTCAAGAACACGATATTGCATTATAGTAAATGTAGTGTTGCATTTGGTAAATATAGTGTTGCCTTTGATAAGGAACTAGTGTTTTAAAATGCTAATGAAAGGTTGCATTAAATAATTGTGGGCCCTACTGCTGATGTGGCATGTGGACCCCACTGCTGACATGGCACGTGGACCTCTATTGCTGACATGGCAAGTGGGACCCACTACTAACGTAGCATGTGGGACCCATATTGAGTATTGAATACGATAAAAGAATAGAGAGGGGAGGGTGAATGGATTCTTGAACTTTTCTTCTTCGAGTCTATGTAGCAAGAGTGTTTGTGTGTGCAAGATTGAAGGTGCGGATAAAGAATAACACAAAAAACAATATCACTTTAATCTAATGTATTATTAGATAAAGGTTGCTACAATCTGTGAATACAAATGATAGTATTCTCAACTTCGTTTTTCTAAGAGAAATACAGCTTACAATGTATGAAAAACTTGACTCATAAAGTTACTTACTAAGGAAGTGAGGCTGTGTCCTTATAGAACATGGATACAACCTACTTACTGCAAATAAGGTAGCTAAAACAAATTACTTTCTAGTCTGTCTATCCTTTTGAGTAAGTGTCCAAACGGTTACAGATTTGACTTTGCAAAGCCTGTTTAGATCCACTTCTTTAGCTCCTTGTCTCTTCTATATCTCTCCAAGCTCCCTTGTAGGCTTTCCAGATCACGTTACAGATTGTGATCCATAAAGTGCATTGGCTTGTTGCAGGTTTCTGACTTGTACAATTTCTTCAGTATTTTGTCTCCAAGAATGTATTCGAGAAGTGACTAAGTAGCTGATTCGAGAACTAGAATTGACTTGATCGATAATCTCTGAGTTCTTGAACACCGTTATATTGACATATCGAATTACTTCTCGAATAGCTCTTTTCTTCAGGATTCCTTGAGTTGTCGAATAGAATACTTGACTTGTCGAATCCTTGAGATATCGAATAGCTTTCTGAGTCTTTGAGATATCGAATGGAATTTTGACTTGTTGACTCCTTGAAAACTCGAATACTACTTTGACTTGTTGACTTCCTGTGTTCTCGAATAGAGTACATAGACATATCGAATCTCTGAGATATCAAATGAGATATCGAACAGTGTATTCAGAGATATCGAATAGTGTCTTGAGATATCGAATCCCTGACTTCTCGAATGCTGGACTTCTCGAATAGACAAATATACTTCTCGAATTGGTACTTAGGCAAATTCTTCATTTCTTCAAATCCCAACTGTGATTATTTGACAGTCTTTATCTTCTTGCTTGAGGCATGAACCTTGGAACTTCTTTCAAGCATTATTCTAGACTCTATAAGTACAGTTACACAGCTAGGATTTGATGCCTACTACAAGTACAATACAAACAGAAACTCTACAACTAGAGGTTCCCTCAGTTAAGAGATCATGTAAGTAATGCAAAGCATTACAAACAATTAGGCTTGTTATTAGATGTATACAGGCATGCCTCTGTGACTAACAATCTCCCCCAAATTGTGAGTAAGACCCTTAGTCATAATTTCATGTCTGATAACAAGCCTAACATACATAAAGATAAAACTTTAAAAGTACAGGTATGTAGATTGATTGAGCACATGAATGAAGTTACAAGATAAATAATCTTACAGTATGATGAAATACTAGGCATTCTCATTTGATTCCATCTCCATTGCCTTGGCCTGTAAATCATCATATGCTTTCTGTTTTCTTTCCTTCTCCCTCCTTGCATTCTCATCCATAGCTCTTATGATTTCTGCCATAGCATCCAGTTCTTCGAGTAGAATAGAGTTTTTGAAATCTTCAAGTACTGGCTTTAGAATGTTGGCAGGATAGTGACTGAGTAGATTCATTCTGATATTGACATTGTCTCCATTTCTCCTCCTATACTTCACCATATAGGGATCAAACTGAACTCTACACAATCCCTTGGCCCTTAGCTTATCTGCTTCAATCTCCAGTCTATCAAGTTCTTTCTCTCTTTCTAACCATTTTTCAAGACACCCCTTCCTTATTGCTTCACCATGATCTCTTTTCATCTTTACAAAAGCAGCTAGCTCCAGTTTCCAAACCCTTTCCACTTTGTCATTAACATCCAACAGTGCAATCATCCTTTCTATGTCATCCAACTTGGCATACCTTTGACACTGCCCTTGTCTGAATTTCTCCTCTCTCCCATCAGTATATTTGACTTCTAGGCAATCATCAACAATGCCAACATGGTAGATTCTCTGAGCTCTTAGGAATTGCAGTTGGTCTATATCAAAGTCTTCATCAAGTGGTTGGAGTTTCAATCCTGGAATGATTGTTAGGGCCCTTGACCTGGATGGCTTTACTCTCCTAGCAGCATGCTTGAGTTTAAACTTTTTCACTCGATTGTTTGGCAGAAACTTCTGACCTTTGTTGGCTGACCATAGTAGTGTTCCATTAGTAGTTTGCTTTTTGAAACATACATATGGTTTCTTGACTTGAATCCCTTTCTCTTCTTGAGGTAGTGAAACACTAGCAGAGGCCAGAGATTTAGATTTTGATGAATCATTACTAGTGACATCCACCCTAGACATTGAGCCTTGTGTTGTGGTAGGAGTGTCATTAGTAATGTTCATGGCTTGTTGTTTTCCACTCCTCTTTTCATAGACCTTTCCTCCACCCCTGTCATCATCATTCTTTCTGTCTTTATCATCCCTCTTCTTCTTGACATCACTGTTCTTATGTCTCCCTTGATCTCCACCCCTACTTCCACTTTTATCATGATCATCCTTGTCTTGATTTGACTTTCCACCTTGAGCAATAGGTTTGATGTCTGATTGAGAGTTGATTAACTTCACCAGAATGTCAAGAGCCTCCTTTTCAGATTTAGATTTTCCACTCCTTGAATGTAGAACCCCAGCCAGAAACTTTATGGTGGACATGTTGTTTGCCTTTAGATGTTGGCTAAATCTGAATGCAACAATGTCTTGACCCTTTTCATATAGAATACAATGAGGCTGAGGAATCACTTGAGGCAGTTAAGATTTCATGCACTTGGTGAGAATCTCCTTGAGCATATCATTGTCTGGTGAGTTATTCCTTTCTATCTTCTTGATGATTGTTCCAAGTTCAGAGCTAGATAGAATTTGAAAGGCTTCAATGTGGATGTGAAAAAGGTTCTTGGCAGTGTGAACTAAGACTTCTCTTTCATTAGAAAGAATGATGGCATGGGGATGGGTTTGCACAATTTCTCTTCTCATTACAGTGACTAGAAACACATCTTGCACAAGAAGCTTGATGTAGTCAAAGTAGTGGAGGTTGGCTCTTTTCCTTAACTCTTGTAGATGCTTCAGAAAGGCTATATCATGGTATAGTCTAGAGTTTGCAGTTTCGTGACATACTCTTTGAGTAAGCACATTTTTGAATTCTGAGGGTTTAGCTTGAAGGGATTGTTTAGCAATGTCAGGGATGTCAAATTCATATTCTTCCTTGGATGCTGGCTTAGGTTTCCCAGACAGAGATGGGGGCTCATCAACCTTTGTTTTACCTTTTCCTGGCACATTGGTTATAGATTTTGAGGCTCTTTGATGACCACCCTCATTCATTTGTATGCCCTTCTCCTTAGGTTTCTCCCCCTTAGATTTTGAGTTCCTTGATGTTCTCTTCTCCCCCTTAGGCTTGTTGTCAGGCACAGAGGCTGTAGTAGGAGCCTTTGGAGTTGAAGATTCTTCAAGTAGAGGGAGGCCCATATGCTTCATCATAGCAGTCAGCATCTGTTGTTGAGTGAGAAGAACATTAGCATGAGCAGTTGCTTGAGTGTTCAACTTTTCATTCAGCAAATGGACAGATTCTTTTAGCTCAGCATTGAAGGCTTGTTATGCAGACACTTCCTTTTCCAACTTCTCCAGTGAGTGATTGAGGTGTTCAGCTCTGAAAGATGAGAGTGATTGTTTCTGGAGCCTTTCCACTTCATATTTACTCATGTTGTGCACAGGTACCTCAGAAATGACCTTATCTCCATATTGATTCTGCCACATAACTTTCAGAAGGGCATTGGCATCCTGAGTTTGATTGGAGAGAGTGGCCATTTCACTTGTGAGCTTTGAGAGACTATCCTTCAAGGAGGGTAGCTCAAGGTCCACAGATGTGCAGGTCTTCTTGCATTCTCTTATCTCTCTGAGTGTGGATGCTAGAGGAGGGAAGTCTTTGATGAATTTACTTTTGAGTTCACTCACTTCTTTGGATGTATCTCTGCAGATATTGGCTAGTTCATTTTTCATCCCTTTCCCAAGATAGTGAAGGGCCTTTAGACTTCCCTTGTGGACCTCATTCATGGCTTCATAGACTTCAGTAGGTGAGAGAGTTTTAGCATTTGAGCCAAGAGCAGTCACATATTCTTCTCTCAAGTATTGCAGAGCCCCAGCCAGGGTGCAATCCTTTGTAGTGCTCATCCATGCATCTATATTCCCATCTCTCTCAGCCTCATCTGCTATCTTTTCTTGTTGTCTTTCAACATCTTCTTTGTGACAGAGCAAGATGGCTTCATAGTCAGCATTTGGTAGATTGGCTGTGAGGAGATGTTGAGCTATTTTAGAGATCTCATCAAGCTGTTCCACATTTAAGCAGTGAAGTGCTTCATCCGTCAATAGTGGTGGAACAGTTGATGATCCCAAGACACTGTCATGTTGCACAGGTCTCAGCCATTCTGACAGGGTGGCCTGAGCCAAGTTAGAGCTAGAGCTAGGCAAGCTAGACTCCTCAGTTACAGATGCAACTTCTACAACCGGATGGAAATACTCTACTACTGGTGTCTCCACAGAAGTGGGATGAGTTACACCAGCAGTTGACACATCCACAGAGTTTCTAGTTAAAACTAGTGGAACCTCTGTGTTTGTGATGGTGTCATTAGGAGATGCCCCAGCATGCATTCCCTCACCATCTAAATGTGGGTCCTGGGTGGTGAGCAAAGTGTCATGCACTAAGTCACTTGAAATCATTGGCTCATCAAAAGAAAAGAATTCTTGATGATCAATGCCTTGCATCTCAGTTACCTGAGTTGCAGGCTCCAAAAAAATATTTGTGAAAGATTCTGGAAAAGAAGTGTGTTGTAGAGTAGATTTTGGCAACTCCCCCTGAGAAATAGAGTGAGTTTCAAGTGTGATGTGCTCTCCACTCAGTGTTGTGCCAGCCTTATCACTCCCATGTGCTGACTCAGTACAAGAATGTGCATTGGGGAGGATGCTTGATTCTATAGATGCACCCTGTTGAGAGGGTACACCTAGTGAGCTGTGTGCCCCTGATTTTACAACTTCAGCCATTTGTGTGACTGAAGAGGTGGTCTTAGTTTTCTTCTTCTTTGGCTTTAGTAAGGGTGACTCAGGTTTCTCACTCCCTATACCTAATTCCACAGCCAATGCAGCTTCAGATAATATATTTAATGGTGCAGTCATTACTTCCTTTCTTTTCTTTTTACTGACATCACCCTTTTGAGAGGATGATGCAGTTGGCGTAGTGTGTGGTAAAGTGTTTGGTTGAGAGGGTTGGTTAGCAAGCCCTGGGTTAGCATTTTGTTCTACTTGCTTGAGCTGTGCTAACTGAGATTTTGCATCAAATGTTGGCATGGTGTGGGGGTAAGTTCTAAACAAACTCTCCATATGGGGAGTTATGTTAAGTCTTACATCCACATCATTCCTAGTTTCCAAATTACCAAAAATGAGTTTGGTCATGGATTTAGGATAGCCTATTCTATTTTTATCTATCCCAAGCAGTTCAATCAATTGAGCATTTTTAAAATTAAGTACAGATTGAATAAAGCGAGGGAAGAAAATATCAGTACCTCTCTTGGTTGTGTTCTTACCAAGTCTCCCATATAGTTCTTGTAGGATGATTTGGCCAACATCTATCTTCTTTCCATAGGCCAATGCATAGCCAATTTGCTGCACAGGTGCACTGATTTGATCAAAGCTTGATTTCCTGGCAGTGAAGACTTGAAGAAGAGTTGCAAACATATAGCTCCACTCCTTTCTCAGATTCTTTCTGTTCAGCTTGCCAAGATTGATCCCATCTGAGTAGTTGATGAACTCAAAGAATTCTTCTAACTCTGCATTCGTGGCCAGTCTGTCAAATGACTCTTGTTGTAAGCCCAGTGCTTGATTCATGTCTGTAGTAGTGATAGTGATTTCCTGATCCTGAATCTTGCAATAGATGATATATGAAGTGATTACGTTTTCCAGGGCTACAACCTCCACAGTAGCAGTGCCCCAAAACTGTTCCAGGATATCTAGATATAGAGTTGGGTTGGCAGAGAGTGCATCCTTGATGTATGACTCAGCCATCCATTTCACAAAGCACTTGAAATTGGCGTTGGGTGCTTCCACATCACTAGTTAGGGCAATGAAATTGGTGTTGAACTTTACTGTTGCCATTTGTATGGAGGAGAAGAAAGAAATTGAAGGTTGAAGAAGATTTTTGGCTTTTCGCAGTTAGGGTTTCAGAGGTTTAGAGAGTGTAGATGCTTGAGAAATCGAATGAAATGAATCGAATAGATGTAGAATTGTATAAGTATGAAGTACTTAAATTGTCGATTAGAAGTAAGTTTTGTATCGACAAGTCAGGCATTCGAGAAGTAGAAAACAACTATTCGAGAAGTCAAGAAAGGCTTAATTGATAACTCAAGCAGATAGTAACTCACAGCTGGCAGTTTATCTAACTCAGAAATAATTCTAAATTAAATAAAATGTGTTTTTATGAGTGAATTAAACTTTTAGACAAAAGTCCAAAATCGGTTAAAATTCAGCGAGAATTCAGCCTTTTCAAATGATTCGAGAACTCAAATATAGTGTTCGAGAACTCAGTTACCATATTCGAGAAGTCAAGAATATCTCTATTCGATATCTCAGAAAGGCTCTATTCGAGAACTCAAGAGTACTCTAATGAGACTTGTTAGAGATGTCGAATATTGAATCATTCGAGAAGTTTGACTTATCGAACTATACCCAACACTCATAAAAATTGATTTTCACTATCTTTTAAAATTGACCAGCCATATTCATTGAAGAATATTCTAGCAAATTAAATAGTGATTTTCTCAAAATTTCATAGAAATTTCAAGTTAGCAAAAATATGATTTTCCAACATATGCAACAGATTTGAAATATTTATAAATCATATTTCAGCCAACACTTACTCCAAAAATATTGAAAATTTAGATAAAGTAAGTGTTTACTGCTGCAACAATCTAGATGATATATTCACTTAGCCAGAATCTGAAGAATTCAGCATTCCAATCTCACTAACCAACCTTGTGAAGGTGGCTTCATCTAGTGGCTTATTGAATATGTCAGCTAGTTGTTTATCTGTAGAGACATAATGCAACTCAATGGTTCCATTAGTTGCATGTTCTTTAATGAAATGATATCTGATGTCAATGTGCTTTGTTCTAGAATGATTGACAGGATTGGCAACTATAGAGATTGCACTTGTGTTGTCACACATGATTGGAATTCTTTCCAACATAAGTCCATAATCTCTAAGTTGATTTCTAATCCAAAGCACTTGAGCACAGCAACTTCCAGCAGCTATGTATTCAGCCTCAGCTATAGAAGTTGACACAGATTGTTGTTTCTTGCTATACCAGGAGACTAACCTTTGTCCAAGAAACTGGCAGCTACCTGAGGTACTTTTCCTATCCACTCTGCATCCAGCATAATCATCATCAGAATAACCAACCAGATTGAACCCTGTGTCCTTAGGATACCATAGTCCCACGTTTGGAGTGCCCTTCAGATATCTAAAGATCCTTTTTATTGCAATCAAATGTGATTCCTTTGGATTTGATTGAAATCTAGCACATAAACATGTAGCAAACATGATGTCTGGCCTACTTGCAGTGAGGTAGAGCAGAGAACCAACCATGCCTTTGTAGACTGAGATATCTACTTTCTTGCCTTTAGCATCTTCATCCAATTTAGTTGCAGTGGCCATGGGTGTCTTTGCAGGTGAGCAATCTTCCAAGTCAAACTTCTTCAATAGATCCTTGATGTACTTGGTCTGACTGATAAAGATACCATCCTTCCTTTGACTGACTTGCAACCCAAGAAAGAATGTCAACTCTCCCATCATACTCATCTCATATCTGCTCTGCATGAGTTTGGAGAATTTCTCACACAGCTTCTCATTCGTAGAGCCAAAAATGATATCATCCACATAAATTTGAACTAGAATAATATCAGCACCATGCTTCTTGTAAAACAGTGTCTTGTCCAATGTGCCTGTAGTGAATTGATTTTCAAGAAGAAATTGTGATAAGGTATCATACCATGCTCTTGGAGCCTGCTTAAGTCCATACAATGCCTTAAGCAATCTGTAGACAAATTCTGGGAAGTGTGGATCCTCAAAGCCAGGTGGTTGTTGAACATAAACTTCTTCTTCTAATTCTCCATTCAGAAATGCACTCTTGACATCCATTTGATAAACTTTAAAGTTTGAATGAGCAGCAAATGCCAAGAATATTCTGATGGCTTCCAATCTAGCAACAGGGGCAAATGTCTCATCATAATCAATGCCTTCCTGTTGAGAGTATCCTTTTGCAACCAACCTTGCTTTGTTCCTTATAATTACACCATCTTCATCCATCTTATTCTTTAGAACCCATTTTGTTCCAACAATGGTTCTGTTCTTTGGTGCAGGCACAAGTTCCCATACTTTGTTCCTTTCAAATTGATTCAGCTCCTCTTGCATAGCAATAATCCAATCTGGATCCAATAGTGCATCATCAAGTTTCTTAGGCTCAACTTGTGATAGAAAACATCCATAGAGGCACTCATTTTGAGTTGCTCTCCTAGTCCTTACTCCTGCATTAGGATCTCCAATGATTTGCTCTGCAGTGTGTGATCTATCCCATTTCCTTGAGTGTTCAGCCTGACTTCTCATTCTTGATGTTGCTTCATCATCCACATCATGGTCATTCTCATTTCTTCCCCCTGTGAAGTTGCCATTACTCACAGGTGTGTCTTGGATGCTTGTTTCTCCACTATTGATTGGCACAAGTTCTTCTCTTGTATCATCATTCACTTGAGTTTGTTGAACTTGAGTTTCAACTCCAGTTTCAATTTCTTCATCAGAATCATCTAGATTATCAAACCTTAATGGATCTTTATCTTCATCATTGGCTTCTTCTAGTCCAGGTAGTTTGCTGTCATCAAATGTCACATCTGTGCTCTCCATAACTTTCTTTTGGCTGATGACATAAACTTTGTATGCAATTCTTTCCATAGAGTAGCCAAGAAAATTTCCTTCAAATGCCTTTGCATCAAACTTGCCAACATATTCTGAATTGTCCTTTAATACAAAGCATTTGCTTCCAAAAGTATGAACATACTTTAGAGTAGGCTTCTTTCCAGTCATCAAATTGTAAGGTGTCTTTCCAGTGTTTTTGTTGATGAGAGTTCTGTTCTGGATATAGCATGCAGTGCTTACAGCCTCAGCCCAAAAACATGTAGGCATCTTTGCATCAAGTAACATTGTTCTGGCAGCCTCAATTAGAGTTCTATTCTTCCTCTCAATAACTCCATTTTGTTGTGGAGTCCTTGGAGCTGAGAATTGCTGAGAAATACCATTCTCTTTATAGAATGCTTTAAATATGGCATTCCTGAACTCTGTTCCATTGTCACTTCTTAATGTAGTCACACTTGCATTGTTGGCCTTTGCTTCCTTGTCAACTTTCTTTATGTGCTCAATGATTACTTGTGGAGCCTCATCTTTTGATGCCAGAAATTCCACCCATGTATACCTTGTAAAGTCATCAACCATCACCAAGGCATACTTCTTTCTTCCTAGTGACATAATATTGACAGGCCTAAACAAATCCATGTGAATGAGTTGTAGAGGTTTGGTTATTGATGTCACTGTCTTTGACTTGTGGCTTGATCTTTTCATTTTTCCTTTTTGACAAGCCTCACACACTCCTTATTGACAGAATTCAAGTGTGGGCATGCCTCTCACTAACTCTCTTTTGACTAGAGAATTAATGGCTTTGAAGTTCAGGTGTGATAGTTTCTTGTGCCACAGCCAACAATCTTCATTTGATGCTTTTGAGTAAAAGCAACAAATTTTGTCCTTGTTTGCAGAATCCATATTGGCTACAAACAGGCTTCCCTTCCTTACTCCAGATAGAGCAAAATCACCAGTCTTCTTGTGGGTGATCAAACATTCATCTTTGTCAAAATCCACCTTGAATCCCCTATCAGTAAACTGACCAACACTTAGCAGATTATGCTTGAGCCCCTTGACTAGTGCTACATCTTCAATGATGACATTACCAACTTTCAACTTGCCATATCCCAATGTGTTACCCATGCTGTCATCTCCAAAAGCAACCATTGGGCCAGCCTTTTCCTCATATTGTGATAGCAGGGCCATATCACCAGTCATATGATTTGAGCATCCACTATCCAAAATCCACATGACCTTCTTTTCACTTTCTTTGCCCTGCAACCACAAAGGTATTACTTTTCCTTTGGTACCCAAACAAGTTTGGGTCCATGTGACTTAGAAACAGTTTTATCATAAACAACATGCTTATCAACTTTCTTGGTGTTAGTCTTCTTGTCACTGTTAGAAGTCTTAGAACCTGAAGTTTCAGACTTGGGTGACAGATGTACCTTCCTAGCTTTAGGAGGACTTGAAGACATTGACCTTGTGTAGTGTGTGTGAGAATTGTGACTAATACAACCATCAATGAATTTCCTTCTCAGATTGAAACAACTAGTCATAACATTCATATTGCATGGCATACAGTCAAATTTATCACAAAATGGTGCATCTCTATGTCTTAGAGGCACAGAACAATCATAGAAAGTTTTGGACACACTACCAACAGGTTTCTTGCATGCATGAGTTAAATGATTGGTACTGAAACAGTTCTGACAAGTTTTCCTAGGGGCATTAGGCATATAAGCATAGTTGTTATCCTTGTTAATCCCTAACTTGCCATTTCTGTTCTGTTTCTTCTTACTCACTTTCTTTTCTGATTCACTCTTCCCAGCTGAAACAAACTTAACAAACTTCTTAGGTCTTGGCCTATCAACTACTGGCTCCTTGTCTTTTGACTTGACACTCTCACTCTTGGATGATGCCTGTTGTTCATTTGATTGTGCCTCATCCTCATCATTCAACATTTGTTTGATGAGTAAGGCATCCTCATCAATTTCAAATGTTGGTTCCTTAAAAATTGGATTTTCAGTCTTTTTCAAAATGTGAGGCACTTCCTCATGAACAACTGTGTCATCTTCAACGACAGCATAGCCTTTTCTCTGTTTAAGAGTGTCATAATCAAGTCCAATAGCAGCCTTGGGTTTTGCTTCAATTTTCTCACAATAGGATTTCACTAGATCAGATGATTTCTTGAAAGTTTTTAGTTTTAATTCATTTTCAGCTAATTCATCCCTAAGAGCCTTTTCAACCTGACTAGCACACAACACCTTATTCTGCAGATATTCAACTTCTTTCTTAAGGTTTTCTATTTGCATAGCAGTTAGCTCAAGTTCCTCATTCTTTTTGGTTAACATTTCATTTTTAGTAGACTGTTTAGCAATCTCTTCATTAGCAGAAGTCATACTAGTATGAATGTTAAACATTTCAACAGATAGTTGTTCAATCGTGCATTTATACTCTGAAACAGACATGTCTATAGTAGTGACAGATGGTACCTGAGGGTTTGATGGAGATGTGTCATCCTTGGAATTGGCCATCAAGGCATAATTGCAGAATTCTTGCTCCTCTCCATCACTGTCAGAATCATCCCAACACTTCCCTTCAGCTATGTAGGCCTTACCTTGTGTCTGCTTTTTCAGAAGGGCCTCATACTTAGCTTCAAGCTCAAGATAATCTCTATCCTTCTTTTTAGGCTTCTTGCATTCACTGGCAAAATGCCCTAGGTCATTGCATCTATAGCACCGTACAGATGACCTATCCACATGGCTGGTTTTAAACTTATTCTTGTTTGGTTTCACAAGTGCCTTGCTTTTGTTGAATGAATGGTTTTGGGTTTTGGGTTTGAAGGGTTGATTTCTTTTGAATCTGATGTTTGGAAATTTTCTGGCCATGAAAGCATATGAAGTATTTTCCATACCATCAAGTTCTTCAAGAGTGTAAAACTCTTCTTCTTCCTCCTTTTCCTCAACAGGTTCACTTACCTCAACTTCAGTTTCTTCATCATCTACTACTTCCTCTATCCTTAACTGGCTTGTGGATGCTTCTAGGTCTTGAATAGATTTGTTGACAATCAAGGCACACGATGTGTTTACCATTCTACCTTGATTGGCTTGGATAGCCCTTTTCTGAAGCAACTCAAGCTCATGAGTTTTTGAAACTCCATAGAGCACATCATATGTAACTTTGTTCAAATCTCTTTCCCTTAGAGAAATGACCCTTTGCTCTAGATGGTTTGGTGAGGATAGTAGAAACTTCATGTTTAACTCCTTGGTACTGTAAACCTTCCCATTCATCTGCAACTCAGTAACTAGCTTGTGAAATCTCTCAAACATCTCAGTAATGCTTTCCTTGGGCTGTGCCATGAAAGCCTCATACTGTGTGACTAGTATCTGTTTCTTGTTTTCCTTAACCTCGTCAGTTCCTTCACACAACACCTCAATGTGATCCCACATTTCTTTGGCAGATGTACATGATGCAATGTTAATTTGCAAACATTGACATGTCCATGGAATCAATGATAAGCAACATGAGGTGGCTGTCAAGAGCAACCTTCTCCCTTTCTGATTCTGTCCATTTTGATGGATCCTTGGCCTCATAAGATCTTGGGATAGTTGTGGTTCCAACAGTCTTCTCTGGTATCTCTTGTTGTGGAACAAAAGGACCATTCTTGAGAATCTCAGGATACAAAGGATGAGAGGCTTTGATGAACAACATCATCTTTATCTTCCAGAGGTTGTAATTCTCTTTGTCAAACTTAGGGACCTTCACCGTTCCTGTAGTCTTTGGTGTATTCGAACTCATGATCGTTTTTCTGTTTTTGAATAAACAGCCTGCTCTGATACCACTTGTTGAGTATTGAATACGATAAAAGAATACAGAGGGGGATGGGTGAATGGATTCTTGAACTTTTCTTCTTCGAGTCTATGTAGCAAGAGTGTTTGTGTGTGCAAGATTGAAGGTGCGGATAAAGAATAACACAAAACACAATATCACTTTAATCTAATGTATTATTAGATAAAGGTTGCTACAATCTGTGAATACAAATGATAGTATTCTCAGCTTCATTTTTCTCAGAGAGATACAGCTTACAATGTATGAAAAACTTGACTCACAAAGTTACTTACTAAGGAAGTGAGGCTGTGTCCTTATAGAACATGGATACAACCTACTTACTGCAAATAAGGTAGCTAAAACAAATTACTTTCTAGTCCGTCTATCCTTTTTGAGTAAGTGTCCAAACGGTTACAGATTTGACTTTGCAAAGCCTGTTTAGATCCACTTCTTTAGCTCCTTGTCTCTTCTATATCTCTCCAAGCTTCCTTGTAGGCTTTCCAGAGCACGTTACAGATTGTGATCCATAAAGTGCATTGGCTTGTTGCAGGTTTCTGACTTGTACAATTTCTTCAGTATTTTGTCTCCAAGAATGTATTCGAGAAGTGACTAAGTAGTTGATTCGAGAACTAGAATTGACTTGATCGATAATCTCTGAGTTCTCGAACACCGTTATATTGACATATCGAATTACTTCTCGAATAGCTCTTTTCTTCAGGATTCCTTGAGTTGTCGAATAGAACACTTGACTTGTCGAATCCTTGAGATATCGAATAGCTTTCTGAGTCTTTGAGATATCGAATGGAATTTTGACTTGTTGACTCCTTGAGAACTCGAATACTACTTTGACTTGTTGACTTCCTGAGTTCTCGAATAGAGTACATAGACATATCGAATCTCTGAGATATCGAATGAGATATCGAACAGTGTATTCAGAGATATCGAATAGTGTCTTGAGATATCGAATCCCTGACTTCTCGAATGCTGGACTTCTCGAATAGACAAATATACTTCTCGAATTGGTACTTAGGCAAATTTTTCATTTCTTCAAATCCCAACTGTGATTATTTGACAGTCTTTATCTTCTTGCTTGAGGCATGAACCTTGGAACTTCTTTCAAGCATTATTCTAGACTCTATAAGTACAGTTACACAACTAGGATTTGATGCCTACTACAAGTACAATACAAACATAAACTCTACAACTAGAGGTTCCCTCAGTTAAGAGGTCATGTAAGTAATGCAAAGGATTACAAACAATTAGGCTTGTTATTAGATGTATACAGGCATGCCTCTGTGACTAACAACCCATAACTGACGTGGCATGTCAGGCCTCACTTCTGACATGGCAAGTGGGCCCCACATGCTGACATGGCAAGTGGGCCCCCACATGTTGACGTGGCATGCCAGCTGGACTCTTGTTGACGTGGCATGCCAACTGTACTTGCTGACGTGGCATGCCAACTGGCCCCATTGATGACGTGGCAAGCTAGTGGGACCCACTTAGTGACGTGGAATTGTAATTTTATCTAATGTCAAATGCCACGCATTTTTGGTGTTGCATTTGCATGCTCTGGTGTTGCATTATATGTCAAATGCAACGCTTATTGATGTTGCTTTAGATGCCAAAAAGCATTGCATTATGGGGTCTAACAAAACGCTCTCAGAAACAATGCCCTCTCAGAAACAACGCCCCCTGGTGTTGCATTTGGTCTAACGCAACGCTTTTTTGGCCTAAAGTAACAGTAAACATGGCGTTGCATATGTGCGTTTTTGGTGTAGTGATAATAAATAAACTAGTAAGGTGTCTTTACACATGGGAATTGGTTATAGGAAAAGTATGTTATGAATACCACAGACCTGGAGGCCAGGGCCCATAATCCTATAACAAAGTCTGGACAAGCAATGTACGTATATAAGAAAGCATAGGACAAAAGTAAAAACTACCTGATTAGTCTGCTCTGCTTTCCTGCTCCAAAAAAGCAAAACAAATAGATGAAAAGAGCTCACTCTGATTCTGCATTTTTCTTGCAAGGTCCTTGTGGTCGGCTAATGCCAGTGCCAATTCTATAACCTTGAGACAATGGAGAGACATTTACAAGTCTTTACAGATTTTTTGTAATTATCTTATTGTTTATTTTGACAAACTTTAAAGGTATTTTAGTGATCATCACACTCTAAAAAATTTAAAAATTATATTTTTCATAATGAATAGTTGAAGGTCAGCCGAGATTGGAGTCTAAGCATCCGAAAGCTCTTGCACTAAATTGCATTTCCAAAAAAAAATGTGCACGAAAATTTGACGAAATTATTGAAAGCTAATGATCCCAGTATATGTTTACACATGAAACAAATGATGGTTAATGCTTTTACATGTTTATAATTTCTTTAAAAGTTGTTAGTTCTTAAAAGTGCACTTACAAACCAATAATGCAAATAAACACTTGAAACATAAAAGCAATGCAATTAGTTTATGAACTAATTCAAAATTTGATCACAATCATTAGTTCGTATCTATCTCCTGACAAAATATATCTACACAGATCAGATCAGGATCTGTGAAGAACAAATATTCACAAAACTAAGTCTAAAATACATCACCTGTTTTTCGTATCTGCAATAGAACAAGGTTCTTTTAAGTATTTGCAATAAAATTCATAGTACAATGTCATAAAAATCATTTCCAAAGGAGGTCAATTTAATAGCACAATAGATATAACAGATGTCCACCCAACTTAAAAATATAAAAACAAAAAAGTCTCACTTAAGAAAAGAGCGTCTAAGTTGAGTTGCATTATCAAAAACCCCAAGCCTGACCAAAAATCAAAAGCAAATTAAAATTAAAAAACTCCAATTAATCAAAAACCCCCAATTAGATACAAACAGAAAACCCTAATTAGATACCAATTGATCAAAAGCCCAGCAATTAGATATAAACAGCTAAAGACGCGGCCATCTGCTGGAGATGCCCATTTCCCTTCTTCTAGAGTACACCATGGACTACATGAATGCGTATGTGTCCATGGTATACCCTGTTTGAAATGGTGTAATTGTATTTTGTATTAATTTTCAAATAGAGTACACCATGGACATGTATGTATCCATCATAAACCACACTTTAGTCCTGTCATAAACACCAAAACAACAGATTCATTCATACTTTACATAAACTAAAAATTAGGCAAAAATTAAAAATAAACATAAAACAAAATATATATACACTGAAAAGAAAGAGATTGATGAAAAGATGATATTGTTACCGCTTGAGTGGATAAGAATCGAAGCCCTAATTGAAACCTAAACATCAAACTAGTAAATGACTCTAGTGTTGTGTGCGAGTGTCTGTATGATCATTTCTTGAACAATGAAGCAAATAAAGAGAAACAAGAGTTTGTGCGAGTATGTGTGTGTGTTTGTGTGTGCGAGTATGTAAATGAGGAAGGAAACAACAGTGTAAGAGTGGAGGGATATAAAGAGGGGCGGTCAATAATTTTGTAGTGGCGGGCTTTTTGCCGCCCAACCATTTGGTCTTTCCCCGCCCATAAATTTGGTCTTTTTACCCCCATAAATTTCGTTACGGTTTGGAGTTTTGATTTTTTTACGGAGGTCAAGATCCACCCTTTTAAATGTTAAGATCCGCCCTTTTAAATGTTATTGCCAACATTTCGGGGGAAAAAAATTTGTTTGACCAAGTAATTTGACGGTCAACTATTACTTTGACCATAACCCCTAAACACGGTTTCGTCATGATTTGGAGTTTCGATTTTTTTAAAAAACTTTCTGGACCACCCAATCGTACGGAAGCCAAGATCCGCCCTTTTAAATGTTATTGCCAACATTTCGGGAAAAAATTTGTTTGACCAAGTAATTTGACGATCAACTATTACTTTGATCGTAACCCCTAAACACAGTTTCGTCATGATTTGGAGTTTTGATTTTTTTTTAAATTTTTTCTGGACCACCCAACCGTAGGAAAGCCAAGATCCGCCCTTTTAAATGTTATTGCCAGCATTTCGGGAAAAATAAAATTTGTTTGACCAAGTAATTTGATGGTCAACTATTACTTTGATCGTAACCCCTAAACACGGTTTCGTCATGATTTGGAGTTTCGATTTTTTTTAAATTTTCTGGACCACCCAACCGTACGGAGGCCAAGATATGCCCTTTTAAATATTATTGCCAACATTTCGGGGAAAAAAATTTTGTTTGACCAAGTAATTTGACGGTCAACTATTACTTTGACCGTAACCCCTAAACACGGTTTCGTCATGATTTGGAGTTTCGATTTTTTTTAAGAAATTTCTGGACCACCCAACTGTACGGAGGCCAAGATCCGCCCTTTTATTGGCAACATTTTGGGAAAACAAAATTGTTTGACCAAGTTATTTGACGATCAACTATTACTTTGATCGTAACCCCTAAACACGGTTTCGTCATGATTTGGAGTTTTTTTTTTTTTTTAATTTTTTCTGGACCACCCAACCGTAGGAAAGCCAAGATCCGCCCTTTTAAATGTTATTGCCAGCATTTCGGGAAAAATAAAATTTGTTTGACCAAGTAATTTGACGGTCAACTGTTACTTTGATCGTAACCCCTAAACACGGTTTCGTCATGATTTGGAGTTTCGATTTTTTTTTTAAAATTTTCTGGACCACCCAACCGTACGGAGGCCAAGATCCGCCCTTTTAAATGTTATTGCCAACATTTCGGGGAAAAAAAATTTGTTTGACCAAGTAATTTGACGGTCAACTATTACTTTGACTGTAACCCCTAAACACGGTTTCGTCATGATTTGGAGTTTCGATTTTTTTAAAAAAATTTCTGGACCACCCAACTATACGGAGGCCAAGATCCGCCCTTTTAAATGTTATTAGTAACATTTTGGGAAATAAAATTGTTTGACCAAGTAATTTGACGGTCAACTATTAGTTTGACCGTAACCCCTAAACACGGTTTCGTTATGATTTGGAGTTTTGTTTTTTTTTAAAAATTTCTGGACCACCTAACCGTACGAAGGCCAGGATCCGCCCTTTCAAATGTTATTGCAAACATTTCGGGAAAAAATAAATTTGTTTGACCAAGTAATTTGACGGTCAACTATTACTTTGAACGTAACCCCTAAACACGGTTTCGTCATGATATGGAGTTTCGATTTTTTTTAAAAAGTTTCTGGACCACATGTTAACTCGAATAACTTGTAGAAGGGGGGGGGGGTTGAATACAAGTTATATAATCCTGTCTGATTTTTGCTTGATTAGATAAACAAGAACAAACGAATAAATCAAACTCTGTTTGTATTAAATAAATCAAATACAAACTCTACCAAAGGTGTACAAATACCTTTAGCAGCTGCTGACAAAATAAATCTCTCTTTCTGTTTGTTTTGATGAGCATTGGGAGTATTTCTGATGAGCATTGCACACACGCACGTTTCTGTTCATGTATTGTTAGTATACGGGGACTTAGTCGAGCTCTATTTGGATTTAGTTGCATTCTTTGAGATATTTGCTTGTTAGTTGGTTTTGGTGAGTTTGAAGGGGATCTTGCATTTTTCATATTAGTTGCATTCATGCATTGCATTGCATTAGGTTAAATGGATTTTGTGGGTACATTCGCAATAGGCCCTCAGGAGACCTTACTCGTCCACTAGGGCTGCCTAGGGGTTTAAAGGGCTTGTTGCATATGCCAAATGCAACCGTGATCACCTACGGAAGTGGTACTAATTAGTTAGTTGTAATTGTTAATGCTTAAGGACAAGCATCGGTTTAAGTTTGGGGGTGTGATAAGTGGATTTTATATCCACTTGGAGCGTTCCATATCGGCTTAAATTGATTGTCTTGGACTCAAGTTTCTTGTAGTTTTGATGTGTTTTGCTTAGTTGTGCAAATTTACAAGAATGTTGATTAAGGTTGATGCTTCTATCGTTTTTGGAGGATTAATTGATTAAAATTCGGATTTTCTGGGACGGTTACGCAGTCTACACTGTTTTGGCCATATCTGGAGTTCTATAAGTCCGTTTTCAGCGATCTTACTGCCCACGCGAAGCTTGGGAGATTTTCTACAACATGGAACAGGTGTTACACGAGCAGGCTGCGCGTGGTGAGAGCAGACAGCACGACAAACAGAATGTTGGGAGCAGGGAAATTACTGTTTTGCCCTTTTCAAGTTCTAATTGTATTTTGGGCAGTTTTTAGTACCTTAATTGAATTCTAATTGTAATAGAAGGCAATTTCTTGCTGGGCAAGAATTATAGAGCCTATATAAACACATCCTATCATTGTAATTTGGAAAACCATTACATATCAATTACTTTGGATTATTTGTATTTTTTCATACTTTGTTTTTATCATGGTTTCATTAGATCCCATGATGACGAGAGGTTCAATTATGAACTAATCGTTGTCATGGGATTCTAACGGATTTATTTATGGAGCTTTAGTATCTTGATGCTTTACAGATCTATGTGTGATGTATATCTGATATCCTCGTATGGTTATGCTTAATAGATAGATGCGTCGCGAACATCTAAATTGTTAATCTCTTGTGAAGTGAAAGTGGATCTTGAGATTTAAAACTTGCCATGCTAGCATAGGTTCATAATTGTTTATCAATATGATTTGTGGTGTGAGATGAAAATACTTATACTACCTTATGTGATCATTATGGATAACTTGCTCTTCAACCGTTATGTTTTCAAATTATATAGACATATAGGGTCTAAGCATAATTGGTGTCTATTCATCTTCTATCTCTTTTGTGGATGTATATTTAGTTTGGTATACGTATGCTGACAGGTAGCGTGTACTTGTTTCGTGTTGTCTGATCATATATCATAACCATTACATATAGTGATTAAAGGCGTCAGATCTAAGCAAAGTATTTAATGAAGTTAGGATTCCATGGTTTATCTTGGAGAAGTAATTCGATTCCAATTCTCGTTAGTTAGTTAATTCTTTGTTTGTTAATTTGCTTTTTAGTTAGATTTAGTTAATTAAAACCCAATTTGTTATTTGTCTTAGCAGTGAATTAAAACCATACATTGTTGCATAGGTACAATACTGAATTAAAAACTAGATCTCTATGGGAACGAACTTGACTTATATCTATATTACTTGTGACCACGTACGCTTGCGTGATTTGTGTTAACAATCTCATCAAGATCATTAGCTTCCTCAATTGCAGATATCTTCTCATTGTAGAAATCAGGCAAGGCTTTCATGAACTTAGTATTCATATCCTCCAAGTCATAATATTTACCATGCATGGCCATCTCATTGATGAGTTTTGTAAACCTATCAAAGGTGTCAGTAAGTGACTCACCAGACTTGGATTCAAAGTACTCATACTGTTGTATAAGTAGTGTCCTCATATTCTTCCTGACAGGCTTAATTCCTTCACAATGAACCTTAAGATTGTCCCATATATCTTTAGCAGTCTTACAAGAGAGAACATAGTTAGTGAGAACAGAATCAAGACTGTTGAATAATATGTTTCTCACTTTAGCATCTTTAAGAACGTTCTCCTTTTCCTTATCTGTCTATTCGGATTTAGGCTTCTCTGCTGTTTGTTCTGGAACAACTTCACCATTGACAGTTGCTTGTCCAATAACCTTCGTTGGGATAAAAGGTCCATCTCTGATTCTGTCAAGATAATCAGGATCTGTTGCTTCCAGATGATGCAACATCTTTACTTCCCATAGAGTATATTCGTTTCTCTTGAGCATAAGAATCTTAGTATTCCCATCCTTGTAACCAGACATGATTGCAGATCTTTATGATTATTCGAAATCAACCTGCTCTGATACCAATTGTTAACTCGAATAACTTGTAGAAGGGGGGGTTGAATACAAGTTATATAATCGTGTCTGATTTTTGCTTGATTAGATAAACAAGAACAAACGAATAAATCAAACTCTGTTTGTATTAAATAAATCAAATACAAACTCTACCAAAGGTGTACAAATTGTAACGCCCCCAAAATCCGGGGTCAGTAGATTGGGACGTCACGCTAAAAACTCAAAAATTCTAACAAAAATTGGCCATGATGTATTCGTAAATACAACATAAACCTGCTGAATACTAAACTAAAAATCTGAAATCAAAATAAAACTGAAATAAAAATAAAAACTCAATCAAAAGCTCTTTGACCCCATCTCCCAACTAAGGATCTTAGGTTACAGTTCTAGAAACAAGAAAACCCAAAACCAACTTAAATACAACTCTATTACAAAACTTATACAAACTTAAATCACTAGTATAACTTCGAATAGAAGTATACCAGGCCAACTAATCAAATACATACTGTAACTACTAAAACTATATTTACATACAACAAATCAAACTTTAAATCTAAATACCCTGATCCTCGTCAGCTTCATAACAGCATCCTGCTTCTTCTTTCCACTTTCTAAACTGTGCAGGCTAAGCCTCGCCAACTAGCTTACTGAAAAGTTAGATTTTAAAAACAACAAGTGTGAGCCAAAGAATGCTCAGCAAGTTAATTATATAGTGAAACAACAATATTACGATAATTCATTGATGAACAATATCAATGAATACTTTAACTCAAGAGATCATTCAATTTCAATCATAGAGTAAAACTTTTCCATTTCTTCAAACTATACGGCCTCATATAAAACTTTAAGAAAAAGAATATCAAGAAATTCCCCAATTATTCTTACTCCCCTTTCACGTGCAATGTTACTCGAGAAGGGAATAACTGGAAAACTTCTATCCATCCTTAATCTCATTGTTTTACCGAGTTCCCAATTTTATCAAGATAGAAAGCAACTAACTCTACTATCCAAAATTCCGAAATTACTGACCATTTATCTTGAAACATATATATATCTCATCAACATTCCTTTCTTTCATCACTTTTCAATAAAACATTCTTTTTCTTAAAACCATTCCATTTTTAACACACACTTTTCATAAAACCTTTTAAAAACATTTAAGTTGATTGTATTGTTCTCCTGATTACGGACAATACGGGTGATCAGCCACGTAAAATCCCCCTTCCTTTAAAATTGGGTTCCCAATTAGGCAACACATTGGCCTTTAATGCTGGACTAGGACCACCCTAGCCTCTTACGCTAAACAAAAGTGCTGGACTAGGACCACCCTAGCCTCTTACGCTAAATAAAAGTGCTGGACTAGGACCACCCTAGCCTCTTACGCTTTTCCAATTTATAAACAATTTAATATTTATAATTTAAAACATTTCATTTTTAAGTCCTTAAACTCACTGGCAAAAGACCAGCCCAGTATAAGGAATTTTTAAAACATCTTTAATTAATCCATTCTCGTTTTAGGGAGTAACATTTGAAGATTAAGGATCAAGGAAACAATTGATATAAAGATTTAAAGACAACAAAGCAATAAGATTTAACTAAGCAGGGTATAGCTCAGCAAAACAGAATCACATTATTTAAACTAGAAATGAAGGGTATATATGATTACAAGAAACAATTTGAAAGAACATATAAATATTAACAAGAGGGTTCACATCACTTGAATGATAAGTGAGAATAGTATACTTGCCTCGATTCCAATGCATCGATTCGCTACTTACTATACTTCGGTCTTTACTCGATCACGCATTCATTTCCTTCTTCAATAATCCGTCAACACACTCGCTGGATCCACATCGAATCCCATTCCGATTTCGATCCGATCCGCAAAACCCATCACCATCTCTTTCTCTCTCTCTCTCTCTCTCTCCAGCTTCTACTACTGCGCACCATCACTGCTGCGCCTCCCCTGCCTCCCATGCTTCGCCGGAACCACCCCCCCGCCGGCCACCAGTCGCGCCTCAGCAGCGCAGTCGCCGTTGTCCGACCTCCCACAGTACACATACACGACCCCCTTTACTACATATATATACACACACACGCACGTATATACACATATACACACACTCCTCTTCACTTCCTCCTTCATCCTCTCCTCAATTCTCTCACAATCTCTCTTCTTTTTCTTCCCCTTTTCTCTCTTTTCCCATTTTCTCTAGAACCCTCTCCGCTGTTCTGCTGCTGCGTCTCATTTTACAACTAATAGGCTTGGCCCAATTCTATTATATCACTACTAATCATTTAATCCGGCCCAAATTAATACACTACTCATTCTTGTAAAAACTAATATACATCTTTTATAAATTGAAATTAAATAGAAAATTGGGAAAATTAAACTTTTCATTTTTAAAATGAAGAGTATAAAATTATGAACACCCACATATTTTTAAAATATTTTTCCGATCAAAAATGAATTAAATATGAATTTTCAAAGTTTTGATCCTTTAAATACAATAAAACTCTTAAAATCATTTTAAAATACTCAACCACCCAAATTAATCAACCCAACAATTTTAAAAACTCAATAAATATATAAAGATAATTTTACAAAAGATTTCATGATTTTTAAGCCCTCCGATAATTAAATAAAGATTTTTGAAGATCAATAATACTTGATTTAAATATTTTTAAATCACTAAAAATACCAATAAAATACTGGGGCACACATTGGCGCACACATAACTCAATATATACTCATATAAACTCAATACTAAATATCGTTGAATTCCACAACGATATTCTCAAATCCAACTCCATTCTTTAAATACTAATTAACATAATTAAATAATAATAAAAATAAATCCTAAAATAATCTGGGATCTTACATTCTACCCACCTTAAAAGGATTCCGTCCTCGGAATCTGGTAAAGAAGGGTTACTGGGGTTTACTCTACCAACTCGGGTTGCATCCGCAACTCTACTAATCTGTACTATGGATACTTATTTACTATACTGGGATCTCTACTGATCTCTCTATATAGAACAACTCTAATCGTAGTACTATACGCCATGCGTTACTAGTATTCTAAACTCGATTGGCATACGTTCAAAACTGCTCGAGATATTATGATCCATGATATTGGAAGAGAACGATTTCACATCGAAGCAAAGGTTCCACAATTGTAGAATTAATTTTATGAGTTTTCAAACAAATATTCTTTGAAATGAAAGATTACTGAGTGATCAATATGATCAAATGAACCTTGTTGCGTGCCTTATTCAAGACATGACTAAAGGTAATTAACCTTCTTATACTTCACAACACACAAGTGATGGCATCCCATCAGACTGCTATCACACAGACAAACAGTCCTTGTGTCCCCTATAAATAGGGTTGTTCACCTCAGTTAGAGTAAAGAAACATAAAAAGATTCGGACATCGAATTAACAATCAATTGATGAGAAATTCTCAGACATACCCCTGGATTACAACTAAACGGATTCCATGGGTACTACTTCAGAAGAAAAGGATAATCAGGAAAGAAATGACTGGCACAATACTAAGAAATGATGATCTATCAACAATAGGATTATTCACTGATGAAGAAATTTCGAAACTCATATATCAAACTTGACAGGGTTTAGAAATAAAAGAAATAGGCATTATAGCCTCCATAATAACTGGAAATCCATCTTCAGGGAAAGACAATTGTCGAAATAAACTCATCAAAGGAATATTGATTAAAAGAAAAGGAAGGTATTGCCAGGGTCTCCACGTACATCTTCTTTGTCGACTCCTTCGCTGACTTGCCATTCGATCTAGACTCTGAAGGTTCCACTACTTACAGCCTCAAGGGTTTCTACCCAACTCCACTCAACTATCGGCCACCACTCACATCTTAACTCACTAACTGGTACTATATCCAATAGTCCAACACGAGTCCTATATGAACTCTGACGTTCCTTACTTAACTATACACACTCCTACACACTCTCGTTTCTAGTTTACTATAACCTACTCTCTGATACCAACCTGTAACGCCCCCAAAATCCGGGGTCAGTAGATTTGGACGTCACGCTAACAACTCAAAAATTCTAACAAAAATTGGCCATGATGTATTCGTAAATACAACATAAACCTACTGAATACTAAACTAAAAATCTGAAATCAAAATAAAACTGAAATAAAAATAAAAACTCAATCAAAAGCTCTTTGACCCCATCTCCCAACTAAGGATCTTAGGTTACAGTTCTAGAAACAAGAAAACCCAAAACCAACTTAAATACAACTCTATTACAAAACTTATACAAACTTAAATCACTAGTATAACTTCGAATAGAAGTATACCAGGCCAACTAATCAAATACATACTGTAACTGCTAAAACTATATTTACATACAACAAATCAAACTTTAAATCTAAATACCCTGATCCTCGTCAGCTTCATAACAGCATCCTGCTTCTTCTTTCCACTTTCTGAACTGTGCAGGCTAAGCCTCGCCAACTAGCTTACTGAAAAGTTAGATTTTAAAAACAACAAGTGTGAGCCAAAGAATGCTCAGCAAGTTAATTATATAGTGAAACAACAATATTACGATAATTCATTGATGAACAATATCAATGAATACTTTAACTCAAGAGATCATTCAATTTCAATCATAGAGTAAAACTTTTCCATTTCTTCAAACTATACGGCCTCATATAAAACTTTAAGAAAAAGAATATCAAGAAATTCCCCAATTATTCTTACTCCCCTTTCACGTACAATGTTACTCGAGAAGGGAATAACTGGAAAACTTCTATCCATCCTTAATCTCATTGTTTTACCGAGTTCCCAATTTTATCAAGATAGAAAGCAACTAACTCTACTATCCAAAATTCCGAAATTACTGACCATTTATCTTGAAACATATATATATCTCATCAACATTCCTTTCTTTCATCACTTTTCACTAAAACAATCTTTTTCTTAAAACCATTCCATTTTTAACACACACTTTTCATAAAACCTTTTAAAAACATTTAAGTTGATTGTATTGTTCTCCTGATTACGGACAATACGGGTGATCAGCCACGTAAAATCCCCCTTCCTTTAAAATTGGGTTCCCAATTAGGCAACACATTGGCCTTTAATGCTGGACTAGGACCACCCTAGCCTCTTACGCTAAACAAAAGTGCTGGACTAGGACCACCCTAGCCTCTTACGCTAAATAAAAGTGCTGGACTAGGACCACCCTAGCCTCTTACGCTTTTCCAATTTATAAACAATTTAATATTTATAATTTAAAACATTTCATTTTTAAGTCCTTAAACTCACTGGCAAAAGACCAGCCCAGTATAAGGAATTTTTAAAACATCTTTAATTAATCCATTCTCGTTTTAGGGAGCAACATTTGAAGATTAAGGATCAAGGAAACAATTGATATAAAGATTTAAAGACAACAAAGCAATAAGATTTAACTAAGCAGGGTATAGCTCAGCAAAACAGAATCACATTATTTAAACTAGAAATGAAGGGTATATATGATTACAAGAAACAATTTGAAAGAACATATAAATATTAACAAGAGGGTTCACATCACTTGAACGATAAGTGAGAATAGTATACTTGCCTCGATTCCAATGCATCGATTCGCTACTTACTATACTTCGGTCTTTACTCGATCACGCATTCATTTCCTTCTTCAATAATCCGTCAACACGCTCGCTGGATCCACATCGAATCCCATTCCGATTTCGATCCGATCCGCAAAACCCATCACCATCTCTTTCTCTCTCTCTCTCTCTCTCCAGCTGCTACTACTGCGCACCATCACTGCTGCGCCTCCCCTGCCTCCCATGCTTCGCCGGAACCACCCCCCCCCCGCCGGCCACCAGTCGCGCCTCAGCACCGCAGCCGCTGTTGTCCGACCTCCCACAGTACACATACACGACCCCCTTTACTACATATATATACACACACATGCACGTATATACACATATACACACACTCCTCTTCACTTCCTCCTTCATCCTCTCTTCAATTCTCTCCCAATCTCTCTTCTTTTTTTTCCCCTTTTCTCTCTTTTCCCATTTTCTCTAGAACTCTCTCCGCTGTTCTGCTGCTGCATCTCATTTTACAACTAATGGGCTTGGCCCAATTCTATTATATCACTACTAATCATTTAATCCGGCCCAAATTAATACACTACTCATTCTTGTAAAAACTAATACACATCTTTTATAAATTGAAATTAAATAGAAAATTGGGAAAATTAAACTTTTCATTTTTAAAATGAAGAGTATAAAATTATGAACACCCACATATTTTTAAAATATTTTTCGGATCAAAAATGAATTAAATATGAATTTTCAAAGTTTTGATCCTTTAAATACAATAAAACTCTTAAAATTATTTTAAAATACTCAACCACCCAAATTAATCCACCCAACAACTTTAAAAACTCAATAAATATATTAAGATAATTTTACAAAAGATTTCATGATTTTTAAGCCCTCCGATAATTAAATAAAGATTTTTGAAGATCAATAATACTTGATTTAAATATTTTTAAATCACTAAAAATACCAATAAAATATTGGGGCACACATTGGCGCACACATAACTCAATATATACTCATATAAACTTAATAGTAAATATCGTTGAATTCCACAATGATATTCTCAAATCCAACTCCATTCTTTAAATACTAATTAACATAATTAAATAATAATAAAAATAAATCCTAAAATAATCTAGGATCTTACACAAATACCTTTAGCAGCTGCTGACAAAATAAATCTCTCTTTCTGTTTGTTTCGAACTTTCGAATACAAACCTTATACAGAGCTACGCACATAAACTCAATCGCTAAACTCACAATTGCTTCGTACGACCACTACCACGACCACTCTTTTTACAATGATATAGAGAGAGTATTTATAATGCTTCTTATCAACTAATAACAAAAAGACAATCTATACATGACAATGTTCTGCCGTCCAGTTGATAGTTTCCATCAATAGAAAATTCTTTCCTTCATGATATCTTCTTGCTTGTTCTTCAAACAAAGATCCTGTTTTATAGCACTTGCCAGTTTCTGTAGCATCCTTAATGACATCATCAGTAACATGACTGATATCAGGATTTCATCTTGCATCAGGATCTTACAATCCCATCAGTACTTGACTTGCTCTATCAGGATTCGATCTCAGTTCCTGACATGTAGTCCTCGATGCACTTTTCTTGACTTAAATTCTACAGATCACTGTCTATTATATATATCCTATACAAAGTGCTAAATCCTTTATAAATCAGGATATACAAGAAGTATAAGTAAAATTCTATTCTTAACATCACAACTCATGAATTATTCCTAACACCACCCAACCGTACGGAGGTCAAGATCCGCCCTTTTAAATGTTATTGCCAACATTTTGGGAAAAAATAAATTTGTTTGACCAAGTAATTTTACGGTCAACTATTACTTGTAATTATTTGGATTTGGGGGGAAAGTTGCCACCAACACTTTTTCAACATGTTCAATTTTAACATTTGACGGTCAACTATTACTTGTAATTATCAGTAACAAAAAATAAATTTTAATGTTATTCCCAAACACTAGTACAAAATTGATCTTTTACGTCGCCTCTTATACGTCGGTTCCGGCCAAAGGCGACGTATAAAGCAGTTATATACGTCGGTTCCGCCTAAAGGCGACGTATAAAGCAGTTATATACGTCGGTTCAAGAAAAAGCCGACGTATAAGGTCATATTATACGTCGATTAAGGAAAAGGCGACGTATATAATGCTACTTTATATGTCGGTTGAGTAAAATGCGACGTATATAATGCTACTTTATACGTCGTTTGAGAAAAGGCGACGTATATAATGCTACTTTATACGTCGGTTAAGAAAGGGCGACGTATATAATGCTATTATATACGTCGGTTGAGGAGAATGCGACATATATGATGATATTATACGTCGATTGAGGAAAAGGCAACGTATATATAATGACATTATACGTCGGTTAAGGAAAAGGCGACGTATATAATGCTATTATATACGTCGCTCTTAATATAACCGATGTATAAAACCTTTAAAGAAATTAAAAATGGGCCACATGTCACATTATTATTGGGGTAATACTTGAGCACATGGATCGTTACTTAGAGCCGTTGGATGCAATTAATCTCGAACGTTATTTTAACTCAATTATCTGATCCTTCTCAAATATCTCTCCGTCTCCCTATCTTTCTCCGCCCTCGACTCTCTCCCACCCCAATCTCTCTCTCTCTCTCGCCACCTGCCTCTCTCTCCCTCAAACCCCATCTCCATCTCTCTCAACCCTTTATCTCTCCCTCTCTGTTCTTAGCCTCTCTTCCCTCACATCTGAAGCATAATCGTGAATAACAATCCCATCATCTCTTTTTCCATATCGTGGTAACCTTCAAATCCAATCTTGAATTGGGTTTTGTATGTAAGGGTTGTTTTAATCATCGTAGAGTCTCTGTCTTTTAGTACTTGTATTTCTGTTCAGGATGATTGTGAGGTTGCTAAGATGGTTGATACTGCTTATTGTTATGGAATTGATGCTAAACAACAGTCACATGCTGATGCTCCTCAGGTACGAATACAATACACTGGGTTTTGTATGTAAGGGTTGTTTTAATCATCGTAGAGTCTCTGTCTTTTAGTACTTGTATTTCTGTTCAGGATGATTGTGAGGTTGCTAAGATGGTTGATACTGCTTATTGTTATGGAATTGATGCTAAACAACAGTCACATGCTGATGCTCCTCAGGTACGAATACAATACACTGTATTTAAATTTGAACTAAAATAGAAAGTCACATCTGTTTGATTACGTTAATTATTGTTTCTGTTTTGACTTTTGAAATAGACATAAGATTCCTCTTTTGGTCAGTTTAGTAAATGAGTACTTGTAAATTGCCTAATATGTCTTGGAGATTTAATAACGCCTTTTTAAAAAGAAATGTATCCGAGGATCTTCCTGTTGGTTCTCATCTACAAAATTGTAACTTCCTTCTTTTCAGTTTCATTTGTTTTGATGACAGGAAGAAGAGGTTGCTGAAATCACAAATCTCTTTAACAGAGGAGGTCATGGCCTAGCTTGAATTTGTAGCAGAAGAGGATGCACTGCTGAATGTAGAGTCCAAATCTGCTATAAACAAACTTATGAAGCTGCCATTTCTTACAGAAGTCCTGTCGAAGTATGCTTGCTGCCTTCGTTCTTCTTAAGTTGCTTAATATTGTTGTAAACCTGATTCTAATCCAATTGTGATATCTTGGCTGAAGGAAGCAGCTTCAACATGAATTCTTAGATCATGGAATTTTAACTGTCCTGAAGTGGTAGAACCATGGAATTATAATTTTGTAGTAATGTATCTGTTAAAACTTAAAAGACATTAATAATATATGTTCACGTAGTAAGATGAGAGTTCTATTTTCTTTTCTTTTCATAGTGCATGCCAGTGTTTTTCATGTTGTATGAAAGTTGTTTAAACTTGTTTGCGATGATATACACTCGTGACTTACTTTTTGATCTTGCAGAGTCGATCAATCTTTAACAAGAACATTAGGTTTGCAGACATGAGAAACTTTGATGATGAGAGGATTCCGTTCCAGGGGGCTTCTAGGAAAAGGTAGGTATAATTGTTTATTTATTTTTCTTGTTTATTGTTTTCTATAATTACTCATACTTTTCTCGGCCTTTTGGCTAAGATCAAGTGTATAATTACATATAACTTGTAAAGAAAACTTTCTAAAAGTAGTTTCCAGGTATGAGGTGTTTCTAGCTTTGTTCACATTATCAATGATGACGTGTTAAAACTTCACATATGTTTCTTATGCGCAAAATGTGCACTTGCTTTTATATACCTTTGTATACTGATACAATTCTCATTCCAGAAGTCCCAAAATATGTATACATCCAAGCAACGGCCATGTTACCTGGATCTTTGTTTCACCTCAAGTGCTACTGTCAAACACTCAACCCTCAGACATGAGAATGGTTACTTGACAATTTTTGGTCAAAAACCTCCAATTGAACACATATTGATGTATGCCAACACCAAATTAATTTCAGAACTCCCAAACATATATATGCACCAAAGCACCATACACACCTCTTTGCCAACACCAAATTAATTTCAGAACTCCCAAACTTATATGTGCACTGAAGCACCATTCACACCTTTAAGCCCTAATTAGAAACTGAAAGTAATTTATAAAATCATAAATAGGAAACAATTAAGATATCTGAATGGATATTCTATAGTAAACAGGTCCGCATCTAGTGTAAAAACTGCGTTTTATGGTTCACGAGTTTATATAAATATATTGCTACTATCTAGTAACCACATACTAGTTATTTGCATATATATTTATCTAAATCTGATGATAAGTTTGACTTTACAGGGTGATTGGAATGGTGCAGGTGCGCATACGAACTTTAGGTACATGCTATATCTATAAAATTTTTAATGATGCCTGATTAGATGCTTAACACTATGCTGATGTCAGTGAACTTCAAGCACCAGCGAAGATCAGCACATATACGGTATGAAATTATCACTTATTTTGAAAGTGCTGCATCTGTAGTTTACAGACAACTTTTGTTCGACAAAATTAGTCTATCGTTGTTGTTATCTTTGCATTATCTCACTGTTGTTATATTTTTTGGTCAGATTGGCCCTTTTCAATCAACAAAAGGTGAACGGGCTAAAGTAAGAGTTAAAGTTCGTCTTAATCTACATGGTGTTGTGTCAATTGAATCTGCAACCGTAAGTTCTACTGAAAACCAGATTTGTTGTTAAATTTTACTTAGATGAGAAATGCAATGAAGCTTATTGCTTACTTTTTACATTCTTTTGCTGATATGTTTTAAACATGAGGATTTTTAGTTTTGCATTTTGTATGTGCTTTAAAATTTTCAGCTACTTGAAGAAGAGGAAGTTGAGATTCCAGTTGTGAAAGAGTCAACAAAGATGGATACAGATGAAGCTCCATCTGCAGCTGCTCCTTCAAGCACCACTGAAAATGATGTTAACATGGAAGATGCTAAAAGTGCTGCTGATGCCCCTGCCTCTGCATTAAAAAAGAAAGAGAAAAGAAATGAATTTCCTGTAGAAGTGTAGTAGTTGTCTCAATTTTGTATTCTGCTATTTATGCTGTATCCCAAACATTTGTAAAATGAATTTCATTTTTTTAAAAATTGATAATAGTATATTGTATTGTGATTGAATTTGAAAGTTAAGAAATTTCTATTATGACAAGATTTTGGTTTGTACAAATTTTGGTTTTTGATTATTCAACCGTTATTTGGGTGCATAGAAATAATAAGATTTTTTTTTTGTTTTTTTTATAATACGTCGGTGTTTTTAGTATTATACGCCGGTTGTTTCTAGACAATATACGTCGGTCTTTTTGACATTATACGTCGGGTCTTTTTTGACAATATACGTCGGTCTTTTGGACATTATACGTCGGGCTTTTTAGCGACGTATATTTGGACTTTATATGTCGCCTTTTTGACCGACGTAAAAGAGGACTTTATACGTCGCCTTTTTAACTGACAGAAAAGATCATTGACTTTATACGTCGCACCTCCATACGTCGCCATTTAACTGACGTATGAGGTCGATTTAACTGACGTAAAAGGCCTGTTTTCTACTAGTGAAAATTGATTTTCTAATTAAGATAAAATTTAATCTTTTAAAATAAATTTATAAAAATCAAAAATTACTAAAAAGTAATTATACTTTTACCACAAAAGGTAAAAAGTAAATTTTCTTTTTAACTTAACAGCCATGGTAAAAATTTATAGGTTAAAATCACAAAGTTTTTACCATGTTCCCACCCAACAGATCAACACAAAACAAATGAAACAAATAAAACAAAAGAAAATTACAAAAATCAAGAACATTTGAATGTTCTTCAATTAATATTAGTAACATATTAGTAACAGTAATATTAGTAACAATAATCAATTAATTTAAATTAATAAAAGCAATATATATATATACACATAATCAATTAATATTAGTAACAGTATTGTATTAATTTTTTAAATGATATAAAATAAAATATCAACCCGTGTTAAAAAAATATAAAGAATAAAAAGTAAAATAATAAAATTTAGAAAAATTGTACATTGGATTAAATTTAAATTAGTAAAGTATTAAAACATTTAAGAGTAGCCCAGCTAAAGAAAAGATTGTCTGCTGCTTCGAGAGAAATAAGTTTAGATTAGAGGAAAAAGTACATCTTACCTAACTTTTAAATATGAAGGAAATAAGTTACAATTAAGTTCATTTTTTAATTTACCCAAACAATACGTGATAAGTTAGATTGGGCTTAAGGCCCATATAACTTGACTTTATTAAACCTCAAACATCGCATAATATCATCCACATATATTTGTACCACAAGAATATCATTACTATTTTGCTTCACTACACCATAGATTGGATTTTGCAACCAACACTGAAAAAAAACTCAAAAAGCGTTGATATTTCCTCAAAAGTTTTTACAAATTCAATGATATTGTAACGATTTAGAAAAGCGTTGCAATTGAATTTAAAAATTGTTACCTTGGGCAAAACCTGTTATCAGTCGCAACGATATTAGAAACCGTTGCTGTAGAGCCAGAATTTTGGGCTCAATTATATTGGCGGGCTCATTAAAAAGAAGGGGCTCTTTAATTTTTTTTTTACCAGCTCTTAAAGACAAGCGGGATTATTAAAAAAAGAAAAAGAAAAACAAAATAATACAGCTGAACAAACACTTTGATAAAAACACACAAATACACTGAAGAGGCAAAAGAGGAGAAAGAGGCGAAGTTCAAATTAGGGTTCAAACTGGATGATTCAAGCTAGACGAACACTCAAGCTCAAACAAGGTATGTTCCTTAATTTGATTATGCAGATTAATTGGGGTTTATGTTAGAATTGGCAATTAATTGGGTTTTTGTTTTGTGTTATCTCATCTCTATGTGTATATATCTCTATCTCTATGTGAAATCCCTTATTGTGTGGTGAAAGACTTTCAATAGATTCTTCAGATTATTAGGTTTACATGTAGTAATTATTAAAAAATATTACTAATTGCCTTAATGTTGATGTATGCAGTCCTAGAATCAAAAAATGTGGCTACACAGTAGCAGTGACTACAGAAAACAGTTTTTTTTAATCCTTCACGAAATTTCAATCCAAAAATATATTGGTAATAGAAAATTAGCCACACAAAATGCGTATTTTTGCCTAAGGTAGTTTCAACATATTCCCTAGTCTTATTGAACATGTGATTCTTTTTGCTGATAGCAACATAAAGTGTGTCAATTTTGTATTTGTTTCCTGAATTTGTTTTTTTATTTTTGTTTCCTTGTGAATTTCGAAGTATCAATTTATGCGCCTTCTTCCCTTCTTTAGTTCAATGATTGGGGTTGTTGATTGGTCTCAGGCATCACGAAAAAATTACTGTACAAATCAGCAATTTTGTGGGAGAGATAACATTGACGAGCAATGGTTCTTTTTTGGCCTCATATATACTATTCAGTTATATATTTGCTGCTATTTCATTTTTGGATGTTCACGTAATCCTTCAATTATTGTTTACACTTGTAATTCTATATTGTTTGAATGTTAAGTATTTTAGAACACATGATCACTTATGGAATGAATTGATTATAAACTTAATTGCAGAAAGATGGCATGAGTTATAATTATCTTGAACATTTGTAATGCTAAATTACAATTTTGCTACATCAGGCCAGGGAATGCCAGAGGAAGGAAGAGCAGGAAAGGCTGGCAAGGGAAGCTGCTGAAGCTGAGAGGATGTTGGAGGAAGAGGAGGCTCGTGAAAGAGCAGCTCAAGAAGCTGTTGAGAAAAAATAGCACCATGACGACTCAAGTTTGTATAATGTTTAACTAAGAATTTGGTCTATGTATTACTAAGTTAGATTGTATCACTTGAACTTAGTTATTTTGCTTGAACTTGGTCATTTTCCTGAACTTAGTTGGAGTGATTTGTGTATTGATGTTGTAACATACACTGCTTGGTTGGTTTGTTGTTTTGATATGCCAATTAAAATTGGTGGATGTTTATGAAATATAAAGGTCATGCCAAATTTTGATTCAGCGTTGCAATAGTAACTTAAATGTTGCCATATATATCATATTCTTTAAAACAATTGATTGCATTTGATTCAAAATACGTTGTAATTGGGCATATATATGTTGCCTTAGGCTACATGAGTCCATGTATTGCAACAGTTAACACAAAAAAAATCGTTACAAAAAGTAAGCCATATATACTCTAAGATATTGCAATGGTGTTAAACATGTTGCTATAGCCACTAAATCGTTGCCATATACCCTAATTGCAACGATAATACAGCGTTGCAATATGGTACTAAATTCATTGCCATAAGGGCCCTATGGCAACCAGAGCAAACCTTACGCCTGATTTTTCCATAATCGTTACCATAGACCCTATTGCAACGAATATAGGGCATATTGCAACATATTTGACCCGTTGCTATATCCATTCTATGGTGTAGTGCTTAATAAATAATATGGGATCGATTTTACCTCGAATGAATCCATTTTTAAGTTAAAACTTACTAAGCCTTTTGTACCAAGCTCTAAGGGCCTGCTTTAAGCAATAGAGAGCCTTCTTTAGGTTGAATACATAATCTGGATATTGTTTATATTCGAAACCAAGAGTCTGTTTGACATAAACTTTATCTTCCAGCAAGTCATTTAGAAACGCACTCTTCACACGTCCATTTGACATAGCTTGAATTTCTTGTAACATGCATAGGCCAGAAGCATCCTTATTGATTCCAAACGAGCAACATGAGCATAAGTTTGATCAAAGGCAATGCCTTCTTGTTGTTTCTTAGTAGCCCGTGAACCTCTAAGACCTTTCAAAGTCATTTTTGCCATTTTTGAAATTGCATCTTCAACTGGGTTGATCACTTCAGCTTGCTGATTTGAAGTTCCAGCTTGTTGATTGCCAGTATCTGCATCTTTTTTGGCTTGTTGACTTCCAGTTTCAGCAGTGTTATTAGCTTGCTGATTTGATCCAGGAACTTGAGGTTGCATGCTTTCACTTTCACCTGCAAATTCTTCCTCATCTCTTGGCAGATCATTGTTAGGTTCTTGAAATGTAACATTAATAGATTCTTTAACAATACGTTTACTAACATTATAAACTCTATAGGTCCTACTAGTTAAAGAATAACAAAAAAAAATAGCTCATAAGATTTACCATCGAATTTACCATCACTAACAATTGTCTTGAGCATAAAACACTTAGAACCAAATATCTTGAAGTAACTGATATTTGGCTTCTCGTTTCTCAACAATTGATATGGAGTTTTGTCCAAGATAGGCCTGATTAGAACCTAATTCAACACATAGCATGCTGTATTAACTACTTCGGCCCAAAAACTTCTAGGTAGCTTGCTTTCTTGTAATAAAGTCCTTGCTGTTTCTTGAAGTGACCTATTCTTCCTTTCTACTACTCCATTTTGTTGTGGAGTCCTTGGAGTACAAAATTCATGAGTGATTCCTCTTTCTTCACAATATGTAATGAAGTCCTTTTAGAATTCACCTCCTCTATCACTTCTTATACCTACAAGTCTTGTATCAAGCTTGTTCTCAAGTAATTTAATCAGCTTCTCAAACTCATTAAAAGACAATCTTTAGTACGAAGAAACAACACCCAAGTAAATCTAGAATAATCATCTAAAATTACAAAACCATATTGTTTACCTCCAATACTCTTATAAGATTCTGGACCAAAAAGATCCAAGTGCAGAAGCTCTAAAGGTTTAGAAGTGGATACCATTTTCATAGCTTTGTGTGAACTTCTAATCTGTTTGCCCAATTGGCACGCTGAACAGACCTCAGCCTTAGCATATTTGATTTTGGGTAGCCCTCTGTTTGCACTAAATCACGCAAGCGTACGTGGTCACAAGTAATATAGAATAAAGTTGAGTTCGTTCCCACAGAGATCTGGTTTAGGTTTCAATTCAGTTAATGCACCTATGCAACAATGTATGGTTTTTATTCATTGCTAAGACAAATAACAAATTGGGGTTTTAATTATCTAAATTAAACTAAGATGCAAATATTTAAACTAAGAATTAATTAACTAAAGAGATTTGAAATCGAATTACTTATATGAAAATAAACATGAGATCCTAACTTTATTAAATACTTCACTTAGAGTTGATGCCTTTAATCAATGCACGTGATGGTTTTGATATCTGATCAGACAACACGAAACAAGTAAACGCTACTTCTCAGTATACAAATATCAAACTAAACATACATCCACAAAAGAGATAGAAGATGAATAGACACCAATCATGCTTAGGCCCTATATCTCTAAAAGATTTGAAAACATAACGGTTGAAGAACAAGTTGTCTATTAAGATCACATAGGGCAGCATAATATCTCTATTTACGCTACAAATCATGATGTTAAAACATCATCCTATCATATGCTAGCATGACAAGTTCTAAATCTCAAGATCCACTCTCGTTTCGCAAGAGATTAACAAATTAGATGTTAGCTACGCATCTAAATTCATGAAGCACAACCATACGAGGATGTCAAGAATTCACCCACTACAAGAAAACAACGAAATTGTGACGGAAATTTGTGACAGATTTTTTCCGTCACAAATTAGTGACGGATTTGTGACAGATTTTTCTGTCACAAAATTTGTGACGGGAAAAATCCGTCACAAATTTCCGTCACAAAACTATATTAGTGACGGATTTATGATAGATTATTCCATCACAAATTAGTGACGGAAAAATCCGTTACAAAATGCATAAATAAAAATTTTTACAATTTTGCGACGGATTTGTGACGGAAAAAATCCGTCACAAATTTCCATCACAAAATCCCTCACTAAACTATATTAGTGACGGATTTGTGACGGAATATTTCCGTCACTAAATTAGTGACGGAAAAAATCCGTCACAAAAAATCCAAATAAAAAAATTTCAAAAATTTTTTGTTCCGGTGACGAAAATATTTTGTTACAGTGACGGATTTTGTGACGGATTTGAGCTTGTGACAGATTTTGTGATGGATTTGTGACGGAAAATTCCGTCACAAAAACTCAATAATAAAAAAAATCTCCTTTGAGCTTTGACCATTAAAAAAAGACATTAAATAAGCTTGTAATTTTTTGATTTTTTGTGTATATCACTAAAATCATTAGATATTAACATCCGTACGGTTGGATCATCGAAAAAAGATTTTAAAAATATCTTTTTGTGCAATCGAGACGATGCTAGTTTTTGAGAGTATTGTTTTTTAGAGATTTATATTATAAAATCAAATTAAACAAGCTTGTAATTTTTTGATTTTTTGTGTATATAACTAAAATCATTAGATATTAACATCCGTATGGTTGGATCGTCGAAAAAAGATTTTAAAAATATCGTTTTGTGCAATCGAGACGATACTAGTTATCGCTTGAATTGTTTTTTGGTGATTTATATTATAAAATCACATCAAATAAGCTTGGAATTTTTTAATTTTTTGTGTATATCACTAAAATCATTAGATATTAACATCCGTACGGTTGGATCGTCGAAAAAAGATTTTAAAAATATCGTTTTGTGCAATCGAGACGATACTAGTTTTCGAGAGTATTGTTTTTTAGAGATTTATATTATAAAATCACATTAAACAAGCTTGTAATTTTTTGATTTTTTGTGTATATAACTAAAATCATTAGATATTAACATCCGTATGGTTGGATCGTCGAAAAAAGATTTTAAAAATATCGTTTTGTGCAATCGAGACGATACTAGTTATCGCTTGAATTGTTTTTTGGAGATTTATATTATAAAATCACATCAAATAAGCTTGGAATTTTTTAATTTTTTGTGTATATCACTAAAATCATTAGATATTAATATCCGTACGGTTGGATCGTCGAAAAAAGATTTTAAAAATATCGTTTTGTACAATCGAGACGATACTAGTTTTCGAGAGTATTGTTTTTTGGAGATTTATATTATAAAATCACATCAAATATGCTTGGAATTTTTTAATTTTTTGTGTATATCACTAAACTCATTAGATATTAACATCCGTACGGTTGGATCATCGAAAAAAGATTTTAAAAATATCATTTTGTGCAATCGAGACGATACTAGTTATCGCGAGTATTATTTTTTGGAGATTTATATTATAAAATCACATCAAATAAGTTTGGAATTTTTAATTTTTTTTTTGTTTATCAGTAAAATAATTAGATATTAACATCCGCACGGTTGGATCGTCGAAAAAAGATTTTAAAAATATCGTTTTGTTCAATCGGGACGGTACTAAACCCTAAACCTTAAACCCTAAAATTAAATTAAAAATTAATTTTTTTTGATTTTTTTTAAAAAAAAATCTGGGAAATTCGAATTTTAAAAAAAAATAATTTTTTTTGACTTTTTTTTTAAAAAAATCTGGGAAATTCGAATTTTAAAAAATTGATTTTTTTAAAAAAATCTAGGAAATTTCGAATCAAAAAATTTATTTTTTAAAAATAAAAAAATAAAAAAAAATTAAATTTTGAATTTAAAACGTAATTAAAATTAATTGTTTTCGAATTTTTAAAAAATTAGTTATTTTAAAGAAATTTTTATAAATAAATATAAAAAATGTAAGAATTTTCATAGTATAAGGATTATATTTTGAACATATAACACAACGCGCATGTAGCTCAGTCGGTTGGGGGTGTGTTGTGGTGAGTTGGCGGTCGGGGGTTCAAGTCCCCCAACCTGCGTTTCTTAAATTCGAGGGTGCTGATTCGGTGTTTAGGTGGGTCGACTTGGCGGCTTAGTCAGCAGGAATTTTTTTTTTTAATTTTTTTTCAAATTTTAAAAATAATTTAATTTTTTTTTAGTTTTGTGACGGATTTAGTGATAGAATAAATCCGTCAAAAAATCCTTCTGTGACAAAAAAATATACAAATTTTTTCCGTAAAAAATACCAGTTTTTCTTGTAGTGACCACACATAAATCTTTAAAGCAATCAAACTACTAAGCTAAATAGATAAGTCCGTTAGAATCCCATGACAACGATTAGTTCATAATCGAACCGCTCGTCATCATGGGATCTGATGAAACCATGATAAAAACAAAGTCTGAATAATAATATATCCTAATAGAAGAAAACAAAAGATGAAGTAGATCTAGAACTCCGTTGCTTGTCACGAGCGTTGGTGAATCCTTCTCCAACTTGTCTCCCTTGTTTCCCTGTGTTATTCTAAGTAGTTCTAAGTAATTGATATGATTTACAATGATAGGTAGTGTTTATATAGGCCCTAGAATACGTTTCCAACAATAAAAGACCTAAAAATACAATTTAATTCGAAACAGGATAGAATTTCAGCCTTTCTCAGCCTCGCGCGCGCTGTCAGTGCCCAGCATTCTATCCAATCTTGTAGAACATTTCCTAAGCTTCGTGTGGACAGTAAGATCGTCCAAAACGGACTTGTAGAACTCCAGATATGGCCAAAATAGTGCAGATTGCGCAACATACCCTGAAATCCGAATTTTCCACAATTTGCTCATTTCTCATCCATTTTCTCTTCCGATTCTTTTGCCACTTCCCGTTATTCAATTCTTGAGCGTTATGATCTTCATGGTAGCCTAGGGAAATACGCCATCCTTCATTCCATTGCTCAATTTCAACTCCAAGATCACTGAAAACCACCAATCCTAGCTGATATAATTGCAATCCTGCACAACTACACAAAACACATAAAAAATACAACGAACTTGAGGCCAAGTGAATCAATTTAAGCCGATATGGAACGCTCCAAGTGGATATAATGTCCACTTATCACCCTCTGACCAGTTTCTTGCTTGATAATTTGTTGAACAGGTCCATATGTGCATGTCCCAACCTTCTATGCCAAATATAGGGATCATTGTCCATTGCAGCCAGACAATAAGTTGTTTTCTACATATCAAAATCTATTTTATGTATATATTTCCTTCCCTTCTAGCAACTAGGGGGACTTTTTTAATACCAATAGTAACAATAAATTTATCAATGCCAAAACTAACAAGATGCCCATCATCAAATAATTGAGTGACACTAAGCAAATTGTAAGTAAGACCTTTGACATATTGAACTTTATCAATTGAAATGTTCCTATTACCAATAGAACTAGTACCAATGATTCGAAGAGTCTTGCTATTCCCAATTGTAACTCTTCCACCCTTCTTCATTTTGAGACTTTTGAATTGAGATTTGTCCCTACACATATGCCTAGTGCATCCGCTATCCAAAATCCAATGCTTTGCCTTCACTTTAGTAGCAAGACACATCTACAAAACAAATAAAAACCAACTTATAATGTTTTGGTACCCATATAGGTTCGGGTCCAGATTGGTTAGCAACAAGAATGTATAACATATTTAAATCAGATTTCTTGATCCACATTTGGATCACTTTTGATGACTGATTTTGATTTCTTCCATTATGTTGGTAAACTGTTTGCCTTCTGCTAGTTGCACTCTGGTATGCTGATTTGTTACTGATCAGTCCAATCTGGTATGGTAATTTCCTTTTATGATTGACTTGAACAACACAATTCCTTTCCAGATGGCCTTTTCCACCACATTTGTTACATGTCTTCCAAGGAATAACATAATTATAAGGTATGCCATTCCTTCCTTCATACTTGAGCGGGTCATCATTCTTGTTAAAGTTTAAGCCAACACCTTCTCTGACAAAAGGTACACTTATCTTCTTCATCATTGATTTTAAATTGTCTTCCCCTTGAACAAAAGTTCCCATACTCTGATTGAGATCTTTAACTTCTTTTTCCAGGAGAGTGATCAGTTCAGCTTGCTGAAATCTCTTTTCAGTAGATTTAGAAGACTTTGCTTGACTAGATTCTTTAAGTTTGAATATTTCCAAACATTCATCTTTAGCTTCAATCTCTGATTCCAACTCCTTGAGTTCCTTTATGAGCACCTCATTCCTCCTTAGAATTACTTTATTGGCTCATTCGAATTGAACTAATCTATCTTTGAGGTCAGGAATAAGATCATCATGATTGTTTGTAGGAGCCTTCTCAGCCATTAGACCAGAAAGGATTTTCCTCAGATGAGCATTCTTCTTTTCAAGTTCATTATTTTCATTTTTCATTTCCATGAACTCAATAATAGATACATTACTTGGTACATGCATGGTTAGTTCATCTAGCATATTATTAGTAGGTGGTAAATCAGAATTAATTGAGTTTACCTCACTAATATCATCTTCAGATTCAGAATCATCACTATTCACAAGAGCATCTCTAGTGAGTCCTTATATAGTGCCTTCATCATTTAGACCTACAAGAGCTAAATTCACCATGTCTTCACTTGAGCCATCATTAGAATCTGAATCAACATCATTCCAAGTCAGTAGAGCCTTTGATTTTTTTCTTATCCTTGAAAGTAGCAGGATGTTTTGACTTCAGTCTGTAGCAATCCCTTTTATAATGACCAGGCTTGCCGCATTCGAAACAAATTTGCTCCTTAGAGTCCTTAGAGCCCTTCTTTTTATTGGAGAAACCTTATCTTTTTCTTTTCATTATGTTATTCTTTTCAATCAACCTCTTGTTCTTTGTAATGAGTACAAGATCTTCATCAGATTCTGCTAGCTTGTTGTTTGTAGATTTTGCTGGCTTGCTATTTGTAAAATGAAGATTCAAAATTTTCATTTTAGCTAGAGGAGTTCGAACACCTTCTACCTGGATATCATTTATCTTGCTTTCAAATTGTTATAGCTTCGCAAAAATAGCTAGGTGATCCGTAGTATCAATATTTGGAGATGATTCTAAGGCCGTAACTTTAGCCTCATAAATGAATGGTACTGCACTTAACACTTTCATGTTAATCTCATCTTGTGGAATATTCTTTCCAAGTCTTTCTAGTGAATTTATAGTGACCAGGAACCTTGCTTGACTTTCCTTGATAGTTTCAACATCTTTGTGCTTGAAATTTCTGAAGTCATTCATTAGTTTGCTGAGTTTCACCTTTCTTAAGGACTTCGAACCTTCATGATAGGCTTCCAAGGCATCCCACATTTCCTTTGCTATTTTTAGATAATAAACCTTGTCATGCTCTGCTTGATCCAAAGCATTCATTAGAGAGTTTCTAGCTTCTCCATTGTAACCAAGTTTGATAACCTCTTCGGGAGTAAGATTATCCACATCTTTTGGCTTGCCATCCTTGTCCAAAAATTCATAATTTTCTTTCTGCACAACTCTTAAAACCAGTGGCTTCTTGGATAGGTATGTCTTCATTCTAGCCTTCCACCAGTTGTAATATTCTGAGCCAGTGAGGAGATGAGCCCTATAATCAGATTTAGCTTCGAGATAGTTTTCAACCATTTTGATTGATACTTTCCTATTACAGAAATGTTAGTACACTGAAGCTCTTTTACCAAATGAAAATACACACCTAGAGGGGGGTTAATAGGTGTAAATGGCTAACTATGTCCAATTTTAATATTTACCAGAAACATCTTATTGATTTCAATTTAAGTAGATGTAAATGGTACGCTGAATGTAAATGGTAAGCTGAATGCACAAGCGGTAAGTAAGGTGCAAGAAAAATAAACAACACAATGATCTTTTAGCCAGGTCCGACCCCTAATCCCCTATGGTCTACGTCCGGTCCCTTACCAACCTAGTAAGAGAATAGATCATTGATCAATAATGAAATGATTACAAGATACAATAATATATCACCCTACAATCCAGCTGTAGACACAAATGGCATGCTGAATAGACCTATTTCAGAACCTGCTCTCTAAGATATACTTCCGAAGTATACTTCTTTAGCAACGTTCACCAAACCCTACTATTTTCAGCCAACTATCCAACAATTAAGCACTTATAATCAAAACAATACAAATGATAAAAGATACAACTCAAACTATGAACTCTCTATGCATATAGTACGTATATGATATATAATGAGCTTGAGAGAATCAAAGAGATTTTTCAAGAAAAGCACTGGATTATTTTGTTCTTGTTCCTTTGATTGATAAAAAAGAAATTAGCACAAGAACATGTATTTAAACTTATACAATCAACGTTCAAAAACTAACCGAACAATTTGCAACATCTAGAATCCAATTCCATTGTTTAAATTAGTTAGGATCGTGTTTTAACGTTAATGTATACGTTATACAGAAGGTTTATGATGAAAAGAACGTTTAGTAACAGAAACCTTGAATTTGAATGTATAAAAATGTGTATAGGAGAGTTTGAATAAAAGATAGAGCTTTAAAGAAACAAACTCCTATAATTAAGGAATAGAGTTTTTGTAGATAATGAATGATTTAAAAAGAGCCTAGATATATACAATATACGTAAGATAAATTTAAAGAGTCCTTACAACTGATTAGAAGTCATACCTATAAAAACTCCACAATTTCTACACTTCTGGTAAATCTGGACAGTTGCAAATGGCATGCTAATTGTGATCCGTCTCTGCGCGAATGGCTTACCAAACTGTAGCAATACTCTGACTCTGGCTTGTTGTTTTAAGATTCTAATTTGTCAATAAGTAAGCTGAATTACCCTGCAAAACCAAGTTACTACATACAGAGAAAGCATGCTATTTTATATCTAAGCACAAGCCTTTTGGCTTGCTGTTTGTGTGTTAGATATAATTGATGTGATTTAATATTAGTGTTTAAGTGTTACAGGGAAACAGAGTTTAACTTGTTAATGAAAGCAGTCGTAGCAGAGTTTGAGTATACGCTGACAGATGGAAGCGCAAACGCTGACAGATGGGAGTGCAAACACTGCTGACTGGAAGCGCAACAGAGTTTGTTAAACTCTGTCTAGCGGAAGCGTCTGCAGGTCAACAAAGATTAAAGATTAATTCAAGATAAACATGGAAGCAATATCTTTGAAGATTGAATAGCTGTCAAAGAGATTGAGTTGACTTAGAAGACGTGGAGCAATCGTAATTGATATCAATTGTATAGCTTAATTTTAGGAGAATCAATTAACGATTGTACGTAGCTGTATATCTTATAAATACAGTTAGGTTAACCCTAGAAGGGTATCCAGTGTGTACGAATATCATTCATTGTAACCTAAGCAGCTCTCTGTGATATTTACATCACTGAGAGAGGAATTATTAATTCCAAACAGTTTTTAAGTACTAAAACTTGTATTCTTGTTATTCTGTCATACAGTACTTGATTATATATTGTGTATTCGGCCTAATAATTGGTATCAGAGCCAATCTGTTACTTTATTACAGTTTAAGATCCAAACACAATAGTAATCAATGGCAGAGATTCCTCCTCCATCAGGTTCTGAGAAAGCTCCTACTACTGTTAGTAGGTATGAGACAATTAGGGTTCCTATACTTAAGCCAGCAGAGTATGCAATCTGGAAGGTGAAAATGACCATGTTTCTGGAGGCTACAGATCCAAAATATCTTGACAGAATTTATGAAGGTCCTCATAAACCTACAAAGTTACCTGCTGCTGTTGCTGGTGAGGAATCAAAAGTGATTCCAAAGGAAAAGAAAGATCTAACTGCTGAGGATCTTTCATCCATTGCTAAAGATGCAAAAGTAAGGCATTTACTTCATAGTGCTTTAGACAATGTTATGTCTAATAAGGTAATTAACTGCACAACTGCAAAAGAAATTTAGGATGCACTTGAGGTTAGGTGTCAAGGAACTGCTGCTATCAAGAAGAATAGAAGGAACATACTCACTCAGGAGTATGAGCATTTTGAGGCAAAGTATGAAGAAACCATGACAGAAACATTTGATAGATTCTGTAAACTGCTCAATGATCTGTCATTGGTGAACAAAGAGTATGATCTAGAAGACTCAAATCTCAAGTTCCTTCTTTCTCTACCTGAAAAGTGGGATGTGAAAGCAACCACTATAAGAGATAACTATGATCTTGCTGATACTAAGATTGATGAAATCTATGGACTGCTCAAGACACATGAATTGGAAATGGAGCAGAGAAACAGGAGATCAAGCAAGAAGTTGAAGTCTGTTGCTCTCAAGGTTGAAGAGAAACCATCAAGGAAGAAGGCAAAAGGAAAAGCCTTAGTCATTCATTCAGAAAGTGAGTCATCAAACTCTGATGTTGACACAAACACAGATGGAACATCTGATTCTGAAGATGATGAAGAGATGATGCAAATGGCTGCATTGATGGTAAAGACCTTTAAGAAGATGGGATTCAAGAACTTCAAGAAGGGAAAGAGATTCTCCAAGAATTATTCAAAGTCTGACAAAAAGAATTTCAGCAAATCTGAGAGAAAGGACTCCAAATCTGGGAAGAAAGATAAGTCTGAGATTCAATGCTACAAGTGTAAGGAGATGGGTCACTATGCTCCTGAGTGCAAGAAGGGTAAAACTGAAAAGGCACTCTATACAAAAGGCAGAGACTGGGCAGACACTTCAGACTCAGATGAGGAAGTTAACTATGCACTCATGGCTTCTACTCAGAATGAAGATTCTGAACTCAAGGTACCCCCAACTACCTATGCTTATAATACTCATAATATAACTGAATTAAGAATTTATCTTAAAGCATTACATATCAGTTATAGGGATCAGACTTTAGAGAATGAGAGAATAAAGAATGAGTGTTCTCAACTTAAAGAGAGAAACAAACTTGTTGAAGAAAAACTTGAAAACATGCAAAAAATTCAGAAAGAAAGAGATGATGCTGTTTTTCTAGAACAGGAGTTGCTAGGTAAGTATAAGCAACTAGAATCTGAATTGGAGGATGAAAATCACATTATTAAAACTTGGACTGATTCTGGAAAAGACACTCATGAGGTTTTTCAAGCTGACACTGTTGGTTTAGGGTACTGTGAGGAAGATGAGCTTAGATTTCTAAATCATGTGAAAGTTAGGCAAACTCTTCCAACTAGAAAATTTGTTCATGGTACAGTTAAAACTGAACATGGAGCTGTTAAAAGTGAACCAGTAAAAACCTGTGCAAAACAGGTTAACATTGGTTCAATGACAGATAAACAACTTAAGCAAAAGCTTAAAGAGATAAAATCTGTCAACAAACAGAAATTGCCTAGGAAAAACAGAAATGGAAAGGTAGGCATTACATCAGGAAATAGGCCAATGCTTGCTACATTTGCACCTAGAAAAACTTGTCATAACTGTGGAAGTACTAATCATCTTGCTAGTTTCTGTAGGAAAAATAAAGACATTAATTCTTTACCCTCCAAATCAGGAGTGAAAAAGAATAATGTCAAACCTAGACCACAAACTCTGTGCAAACATTGTGGAAGTATTTGGCACTCAATTTATACTTGCAAGAATTATCATGCTATTTATCATAATTACTATGAACTGAAACCTAATTTGAAATGGGTTAAAGTTAATTCTGCAGGTGCTAAGACTGAAAATGTTATTTTAAACTCTGATAATGACAAATCCGCTGCAAAAGCTAACAGATTCAATAAAGCAAAAGGATCCAAGCAGGTTTGGATCCTCAAAAGGATCCAAGCAGGTCTGGATCCTTAAAACTAACAATCAGTGATTGTTTGTGATTGCAGGGCACCAAGAAAAGTACCCTAGTCGTGGACAGTGGATGTTCAGGACACATGACTGGAAATAAAGCCCTGCTATCAGAGTATGTGGAGAAGGCTGGCCCAAAAGTTTCCTATGGAGATGGCAACATAGGACATACTCTGGGATATGGAAATATTAATCTTGGAAGTGTCATCATCACAAATGTAGCTCTGGTTCCAGGACTCAAGCATGATTTGCTATCTGTGAGTCAAATCTGTGACAGAGGATATCATGTAGATTTTCAGCCTGAATACTGTCAAGTCATCAGTAAGTCTATAGGGAAAGTTGCTCTAGTTGGAAATAGACACAATAATATCTATGAAATTAAATTGTCAACAAACTCTGATGGCAAAGCAGTGTGTCTGTCAACAAGAATGATCTTGTGAGAGGACTTCCAAAGTCTTTGTTAAATGCAGATGGCTTGTGTGATTCATGTCAAAAGGCCAAACAGAGAAAGGCTTCTTTCAAAAGCAAGTCTGAGTCTTCAATTGTTGATCCTTATCATCTTCTACATGTTGATCTTTTTGGACCAGTGAATGTTATGTCTCTTGGAAAGAAGAAATATGCTCTAGTCATTGTTGATGACTACACTAGATACACTTGGGTGTACTTTCTAGCAAAGAAGGATGAAACTGCATTAACTCTGACAGAACATATATATAATGCAGCTGGACAAAGGGTCAAAGAATCAAGTGAAGATTATCAGAAGTGACAATGAAACTGAATTAAGGAATTCAACAATGGAAGAATTTTGCAAGAACAAAGGAATTAAACAAGAGTTTTCTGCACCTGGCACTCCACAACAGAATGGTGTAGTTGAAAGGAAGAACAGAACTTTGATAGAAGCTGCCAGAACTATGCTTGATGAAGCAAAATTACCAACTTATTTATGGGCAGAAGCTGTTCAAACTGCTTATTTTACACAGAATGCCACTCTGATCAATAAGCATGGAAAAACACCATATGAAATGGTGAGAGAAAAGAAGCCAAACCTGAAATATTTTCATATTTTTGGGTGCAAATGCTTTGTGTTGAAAACTCATCCTGAACAGTTGACCAAATTTGACCTGAAGGCAGATGAAGGAATTTTTGTTGGCTATCCACTATCAACTAAGGCATTCAGAGTTTATAATCTGAGAACCAAAGTGATCATGGAATCAATTCATGTGTCATTTGATGACAAGAAAATAACTGGACTTGAAGATGTGAATGAACATGATCAATTGCACTTTGAAAATGAAGATTTATTCTCTATTGAAGTAAACTCTGATGAGACTGATCTGATAAACTCTGTTGAGCTAAACTCTGAACCTCTACTGGTAAATACTGAAAAGACTTTCCAGCCAGAAACAAGAGAAGAACCAGTTGAGGGGGAGCATGAAGAATCACATCATAGTGATAACTCAAATTCTGATAGTGACTCAGCTGATAAATCTGAATCAATCTCTGAAAACTCAAACTCTGATAGTCCAAACACTGACAGTTCAAATTCTGAGCAGTCACATTCAGGGGGAGCCTCAAAGAATGAAGAAAGACACCAAGGAAATCAGGAGAACATGGATCGAGGGGGAGGATCAAACTATGAGAGAAGTCATTTGCCTTCAGCTAGGAAATGGACTAAATCTCACACACCTGATTTGATTATTGGTGATCCAGATGCAAGAGTTAGGACAAGAAGTGCAACAACAAATGAATGTCTGTTTCATGCATTCTTGTCACAAACTGAGCCAAAGAAGGTTGAAGAAGCTATTAAAGATGCTGACTGGATAACAGCAATGCAAGAAGAGTTAAATGAATTTGAGAGAAATGAAGTTTGGACACTTGTACCAAGAACCAAGAATAGATCTATTGTTGGTACTAAATGGGTTTTCAGAAACAAAACTGATAGTGAAGGGGTTGTTACAAGAAACAAAGCCAGACTTGTGGCAAAAGGCTATTCACAGCAAGAGGGAATAGATTATGATGAGACTTTTGCTCCAGTTGCCAGGTTGGAGGCAATAAGGATGTTTCTTGCCTATGCTTTTCACAAGAAATTCAAGGTGTTCCAGATGGATGTGAAAAGTGCTTTTCTGAATGGAAAGCTTGAAGAAGAAGTGTTTGTTGAACAACCACCTGGTTTTGTAGATCCAAAATATCCAGACCATGTCTACAGGCTAGATAATGTTAGGAATAATTCATGAGTTGTGATGTTAAGAATAGAATTTACACATTATACTTCTTGTATATCCTGATTTTATAAAGGATTTAGCACCTTGTATAGGAAATATATGTTAGATAGTTATCTGTAAGGTTTAGTCAGGAATGAACAGTGTATCAGGGACTACATGTCAGGAACAGAGAACAAATCCTGATGGACGAGTCTAATACTGATGATGATCAGATCCTGATGTAAGATCAAATCCTGATATCAGTCTTGTTACTGATGATATCATTATGAATGCTACAGAAACTGGCAAGTGCTATAAAACAGGATCGTTGTTTGAAGAACAAGCAAGAAGATATTATGAAGGGAAGAATTTTCTATTGATGGAAACTATCAACTGGACGGTAGAACATTGTCATGTATAGATTATCTTTCTGTAATTAGTTGATAGGAAGCATTATAAATACTCTCTCTATATCATTGTAAAAAGTTCGCGAGGTTTGTAATCGTAAGTATACGAGAGTTTTAAACAAACAGAGAGAGAGATTTGTATTGTCAGCAGCTGCTAAAGGTATTGTACACCTTTGGTAGAGTTTGTATTTGATCTTATTAATACAAACAGAGTTTGATTCATTCGTTTATTCTTGTTCATATAATCAAGCAAAAATCAGACACGATTATATAACTTGTATTCAACCCCCCCTTCTACAAGTTATTCGAGTTAACAATTGGTATCAGAGCAGGTTGATTTCGAATAATCATAAAGATCTGCAATCATGTCTGGTTACAAGGATGGGAATACTAAGATTCCTATGCTCAAGAGAAACGAATATACTCTATGGGAAGTAAAGATGTTGCATCATCTGGAAGCAACAGATCCTGATTATCTTGACAGAATCAGAGATGGACCTTTTGTTCCAACAAAGGTCGTTGGACAAGCAACTGTTGATGGTGTGGTTGTTCCAGAACATACAGCAGAGAAGCCTAAATCTGAGTGGTCAGATAAGGACAAGGAGAATGTTCTTAAAGATGCTAAAGTGAGAAACATATTATTCAACAGTCTTGATTCTGTTCTCACTAACTATGTTCTCTCTTGTAAAACTGCTAAGGATATATGGGACAATCTTAAGGTTCACTGTGAAGGAACTAAGCCTGTCAGGAAGAATATGAGGACACTACTTATACAACAGTATGAGTACTTTGAATCCAAGTCTGGTGAGTCACTTACTGATACCTTTGATAGGTTTACAAAACTCATCAATGAGATGGCCATGCATGGTAAATATTATGACTTGGAGGATATGAATACAAAGTTCATGAAAGCTTTGCCTGATTTCTACAATGAGAAGATATCTGCGATTGAGGAAGCTAATGATCTGGATGAAATATCATTAGAGGCAGTGTATGGAAAACTAAGAGCTTATGAACTTGACAAGCAGCAGAAGAAGAGCAGGAGTGAAGGAAAGATGAAGACTATTGCACTTACTGCTCAATCTGAATTAAAGAAGCTTCCTGAAGAACAGCATGAAGAGATTGTTGTAAAGAACTCAAGGAAGAAGAAAAGCAAAGAAAGTTCTGAGTCAGAGACTACTGATATGGACTCTGACAACAATGATTCTGAATCTGAGATGCAGGAACTCTTTGCTATGTTTGCTAAAGCCTTCAAGAAAGGAAGATTCAACAGGAGAAGATTTAGCAAAGGACATTTTCAAAAGAAGGAGGAGAAGAAGAGTGACAAAGGCAAAGGGACAATTGTCAAGATTGATAAAGCCAAGATCAAGTGCTTTAATTGTAGCGAGCTTGGACACTTTGCTAGTGAGTGTAAGAAGCCTAGGAATTTAGGAAAGGGTAATGCACTTATGGTCACACAGAAGGATTGAGCTGATTCCAGTGATTCTGAAGATGAATTGGATTATGACAACATTGCACTAATGGCAAATGTTTCAGACAAACCTGGATCTCCAAAGAAAACTTCTACATCCTCTGTTAAGGTATCACTTCACTCTCTTGATTCATTTGATAGCTTAAATTCTGATGAAATTAGATCCATCCATGCTGAGTTTAAGAATCTTATGACTAATTTTAGAATTCTTACTTGTGAAAGAGATGAACTTAAGGTTAAGAATGATAAATTAGTTGATAGAAATAACCTTCTTGAATCTGATTTAATTCAAATGGAAGAATACAAGTTAAGTTCTGATAAAGCTAAGCATGATTATAGTGTTATTCTTGAGGCTTATGACTATGTCAGAAAAGAACTAGAGGAAGAGAGAGAGGTGATTAAGACCATTAACATTTCTGGTAAAAAGACACAAGAAATCATTGAAAATGGAATTCATGGTAAGGTTAATGGTTTAGGTTTTGATAAGGCTAGACAAGAAGAAAAAGTAGCTATTGTCAATGATGATAGTAAAGTAGAAGCTAGCACATCTAAATCTGAAGGTAAGAAAATTGTTTCTGAACCTAATCATGTTAAATTTGTTGATTCAAAAGGTACCCCTGTTGTACACAAAAGGATTAACAATAGTAATTCAGATGAGAAAGTGTTAGAGAAACCTAAGAATGTAAACATAGGGTTTCTGTCTAAGTCTCAGTTGAAACAGAGATTAGATGGTCTTTCAGAGTCTAGCAAGATCAAGAGAAAAAGGAACGGAAAAGAAGGTATTAACAAAGAGAACAATTACAAGAATGTACCTGATGCACCTAGAAAAAAATGCTATAAGTGTGGAAATCATAATCATTTGGCCCTAGACTGCAATCAAAAACCTTCTTGGAAAACTGAGTCCAGATTCCCCAAGACTCAGAAAATTCAATACCAACCACAAAAAGCTTGTTATCATTGTGGTAGTTTACTTCATTCCATTTACATGTGTAGAGAATATCATGAACTGTATTATGACTATTATTCTTTGAAATCTGAAACTCCTAGTCACAAACAGTTTGTAAAATCAGAGTCTAAAGTTGACTCTACAACAGGTAAAGTAAAGGCAAAATTCTCAAAGCCTGTTGTTTCTAAATCTAGTAAGAAAGGATCCAATCAAAGTTGGGTCCTAAAAAATTCTAACTAGTTACTTTTTGTTTGCAGGGCACAGGAAATAAGCATTCAATTATCTTGGACAGTGGATGCTCTGGACATATGACTGGAAAGAAGTCCCTGCTTACAAAGTTTGAGAGGAAAGCTGGCCCAGTAATATTTTTTGGAGATGGCAACAAAGGAGAAACTCTGGGATATGGCTAAATTGTTTTGGGGAATGTCATCATAGAAAATGTAGCACTGGTTGAAGGCTTGAAACATACTCTTTTAAGCATAAGTCAACTGGGTGATAAAGGTTACAAATCAATCTTTGACAGAGAAGGATGGAAAATCTTGAATATGCAGAATGGAGACATTGTTCTAACTGGTCAAAGACATGGTAACATATATGAAGCCAGCTTAAGTGATACATCTAAAGGAATTGTTAGATGTCTCTACAGCAAAGTAACAAGTGATGAAAGCTGGAATTGGCACAAGAAGCTCTCACATCTTAACTTCAAGAAGCTTAATCAACTTGTTAAGCACAATCTGGTGAGAGGCCTACCTCAGGCAAATTATGTGCAAGATGGACTTTGTGATGCATGTCAGCTTGGAAAGCAAAGAAGAACCACTTTCAAGAGCAAGACTAAGAATTCAATTACTGAACCATTTCACATGCTACATCTTGATCTGTTTGGTCCAGTAAACATTATGTCTATTAGCAAGAAAAGATTTGCTCTAGTGATAGTGGATGATTTCACAAGGTTTACATGGGTGTTCTTTCTACACAAGAAGGATGAAGCTCCTCAGCAAATCATTGAACTTGTCAAGAATATTCAGAATAACTCTGAGTACAAAGTCAAAGTACTTAGGAGTGACAATGGTACAGAATTCAAGAATTCTACAATGGAGGGGTTTTGTGCAGACAATGGAATCACTCAACAGTTTTCTGCACCTGGTACACCTCAGCAGAATGGTGTAGTGGAAAGAAAGAACAGGACTCTCATAGAGGCAGCAAGAACCATGCTTGCAGATGCAAAACTTCCAACCTATTTTTGGGCAGAAGCTATTAACACTGCATGTTTCACTCAAAACTGTACCTTGGTAAATAGTCATGGAAAAACTCCCTATGAGATGATCAAAAGAAAGAAACCAAGTGTGAAATATTTTCACATCTTTGGATGCAAATGCTATGTCCTAAAAGTTCATCCAGAACAACTTGGAAAATTTGAAGCAAAATCGGATGAAGCAATCTTTCTAGGATATTCAGCATCTAAGGCCTTCAAAGTTTATAATCTCAGAATTCACATTGTTATGGAATCAATTCATGTTGCATTTGATGATAAGAAATTTGGATTTCTGCAAACTGATGAAAGCCATGACAAATTGGAATTTGAAAATCTGAAGAATTCTGAGATACTCTCCAGTGATGATGAAGGTTCTCCAGAAGAAATTTCTATTGCTTCTCAAAGGAATACTACTGTTGAGGGGGAGCAAATAAATCAAAGAGAACACAGTGATCATCAGGAGCAGATTAGTTATTCAGAGTGTACTCCATCAGGAACTGATCTTTCAGAGTCTACTGAGGAAAGATCAGTAACTAGCAGCAATATGGAATCTACTGATTCTATTGATCAAAGGAGAGTTATTGAAGGCAGAGAGAATTCTTCTACAAGAGATACCACTAACTTAGGGGGAGAGACTAGCAGAGTCAATCTACCACCTGTTAGAAAATGGACAAAGGATCATACTGAAGATCTGATTATTGGTGATCCAAATAGTGGTGCTCGAACTAGAAGATCAATTCAAAATGAATGCTTATATAGTTGCTTTCTCTCAAAGAATGAACCTAAGAAGGTTGAAGAAGCCTTACAGGATCCTGATTGGGTAATTGCAATGCAGGAAGAGTTAAATGAGTTTGAGAGAAACAAAGTCTGGAAACTGGTACCAAGACCTAAAGATAGATCTATTGTTGGTGCAAGATGGGTTTTCAGAAACAAGCTAGATGAATCTGGTATGATTGTAAGAAACAAAGCAAGACTGGTGGCCAAGGGTTATTCTCAGGAAGAAGGCATTGATTATGATGAGACCTTTGCACCTGTAGCAAGATTGGAAGCAATCAAAATGTTTCTTGCATTTACAACTCATTCAAAATTCAAGGTATACCAGATGGATGTAAAGAGTGCTTTTCTAAATGGCAAACTTGATGAGGAAGTGTATGTGGAACAACCACCTGGATTTGTTGATCCAAAGTTTCCAAATCATGTCTACAAACTTGACAAGGCACTCTATGGACTAAAGCAGGCACCAAGAGCATGGTATGAGACTTTGTCTAAATTTCTTCTTGAAAATGGCTTCACAAGAGGTACAATTGACAAAACTCTATTCTTTAGAAAGATAAAAGGTGAATTGCTTTTAGTTAAAGTTTATGTTGATGATATTATTTTTGGTTCTACTAATGAAAAGTTGTGTGCTAAGTTTAGCAAGCTTATGCAGTCTAAGTATCAGATGAGCATGATGGGTGAATTAAATTATTTCTTAGGCTTGCAGGTCAAACAGACTGAGACTGGTATTTTCATTAATCAGTCAAAGTATATCAAAGATCTTTTAAGAAGGTTTGACTTTCAAGACTGTGCAGTTGCAAAAACACCCATGGCAACAGCCACTAAACTAGACTCAGATCCTAAGGGAAAAAGTGTGGATAATACTAGTTATAGATGCAGGATAGGCTCATTGTTATATCTAACTGCAAGTAGGCCAGATATAATGTTTTCTACCTGTTTATGTGCTAGATTCCAAAGTGATCCTAAGGAATCTCATTTAATTGCTGTGAAGAGAATTTTTAGATATCTTAAAGGAACTCCAAATCTTGGTTTGTGGTACCCTAGAGAATCTGATTTCTTCCTAATTGGTTATTCAGACTCTGATTATGCAGGGTGTAAAATAGGCAGGAAAAGCACTACAGGTACATGTCAATTTTTGGGAAATAGATTGATTTCTTGGGCAAGCAAGAAGCAACAATCTGTTTCAACCTCAACTGCAGAAGCTGAGTACATAGCAGCAGGCAGTTGTTGTGCACAGCTCCTTTGGATAAGAAATCAGTTGATGGATTATGGTATGACACTTAGTAATATTCCTATGTTTTGTGATAATACTAGTGCTATCAAAATTGCAGAAAATCCAGTTCAACATTCAAGGACTAAGCACATTGATGTCAGGTATCATTTTATTAGAGAACATATTGAGAATGGTACTGTGGAACTTCATTTTGTTCCTACTGACAAACAGCTTGCAGATATTCTAACTAAACCACTTGATGAAACTACATTCAGTAGGTTGGTAAGTGAGTTAGGAATGTTAAATTTCTAGATCTTTAACATCTGCAATAGTAGCAAGGTATGTTATTTTTAGCCTATAGACTTGATATTCTTGTCAGGATCTATATTTGATTGTTAAATGCTTTAGCTATAACACTTTGCCTTGATAAATTTCAGTATGATAGACTTGTTAATAATCATCAGGATTAGGTTTGTTATCAGGATGCTGACGTCATCAGTATTGTGTCAGTATCAGGATTGTGAAAATTGTTTCAGATCCTGACGTTTACTTTGTGTAGTAATCTAATTCTGTGATGTGTTAAGTCTATGCCAGCAAGTTTTAATATTTGCATACTGATAATTTATACATCATTCAATAATCAAAAGACAAGTAGATAATAAGAAATTATATTTTTATTAATTGAAAGCATTACATATATGGAAATGAAATACAACATCTTTTTGTCTAACTTCTACTGATAATCCTATACTTGTCTAATGAAATGAATTCTGAGGTACAGGACAAGGAGCATCTCAAGAAATCCATCAGGGGATTTAAACAGCCTCGTCTGCTCTTGGATTCCTTGTCTGGGCGACTTGAATGAGAGTAGCTAACTTAAATGTATATCATCCCCATCAAGATCAACCTCAGACTCTCGACCAAATTCTTCATCCTCAAGTTTTGAGGAGGTTAGGAGAAGATTGTATCCAACAGATGGATATTCTAGGAGAAACCTCTGGATATTATCTAAAACTACTCCATCCATGACTAGTTCGATGAGAAAAGTTGTCTCTTCAAAGAGATTATCAATAACAGGATGTTCATCGACTGTGTAAAACCTAAAGAATTGGTTTGAATGGAATTTTGGTTTGAGAAGCATTGTTGAGAAGAAAAGGCGTCTGTTTCTTTTATAGAAAGACGTGAGAAGCTGAACAGTCACTTGGAAGTTTTAATGAAGTCAGATGCTAATTATCGTGTGTGACTTTATTTCTTGTATTTTCAAGAAATGTCGAATATATCTAACCAATTGATTTTGTTCAGATTAATTGTTTATTTCTTTTTCAGATAAGAGGAAAATGCCACGTGAAAACTCCATATTAAGTCTCTGAAATCAGGATGATATTGGTCAGTGATAAGTGGAGTTTATATCCATTTGGAGCATTCTATATCGGCTTAAATTGATTGCTTTGGCCTCAAGTTTGTGGTATTTTTGATGTGTTTTGTGTAGTTGTGCAGGGTTGTAGCTATCGGTTAGTGTTGGTGTTTCTAATCGTTATTAGAGTGGAATTAAGCATTGGAATGAAGATTGGACACTTGTGTTATGCTACCAAGGAGTTACATGTGTCATGGTATTGAGGATGTTAGCTAATACAAAAGAAACGGAGGAGAAAGGAGCAAATTGTGTAAAATTCGGATGGTTGCGCAGTCTTCACTGTTTTGGCCATATCTGGAGTTCTATAAGTCCGTTTGAGGCCCGTAAGCTGTCCACGCGAAGCCTGGGGAATTTTCTTGAAGTTTGAAGCAAAATCAAATTTCCAGCAGAATGGCACCGCGCAGACTGCGCCAATTTCAGGCAGACTGCGCCAGATTTCGTCCTGGAATGCAGATTGGGGTTGGGCAGTCTGCGCCACTCCTGAGCAGACTGCTCAGGGTCGTGCTGATTTTCCAGTTTTGCCCTTATTCGATCTGAAATTGTATTTTAAGTGGTTTTTGACACAAAAATCGAATTCTAGTTGTATTTAAGGTATTTTTCTTATTGGGCAAGAGAGAGAGAGCCTATATCAACATCCAACCCTTGTAATCATAAAATACACACGTTACGTATTATAACCTAGTTCTTGGGAAGAGAGAAAAGGAGATAAGGAATTTCTCCAAGCTAGTGACAAGCAAGGATTATTCTTTGGAACCTCTGTACTCTTCTATTTTGGGGATTTAATTCTAAACCTTATTTCTTCATCTATATTTACTTGTTTATTTTAGAATTATGTTTTCCATAGAACCCATGATGGCAATTAGGTCAATTATGGGCTAATTCGTTATCATGGGGTTTTAATGGATTTTGCTATGGATTCTAGTAATTGAGTGTTTTTATGCCTTGGTGTGTGATTGAATGTATTGATTGCCTAGTATGTGTATGCTTATTCGTTATAAGTGCGTCGCGAACACTTGTAATTGTTTGTTTAATCCTAGTGAATGCGAAAGTGGATCTAGGGTTTAGAACAATTCATGCTAGCATAGGTTTTTGCATGTGAATAACATGTATTAATTTGTGGTGTAATTCTAACCGTTTTGCATCGACTATGTGGTTTAATGGTTGCTTGATTTTCAACCGGTATGTGTTCAATTGCTATAGACATATAGGGACTACACATATTTGGTGACTACTTGACTTCTATCAATTGTGGATGATCAGTAGGATGGTATATGCACAACGAAAGTTGGTGTGTATCAGTTTAGTGCATCTAATCAGTAATCAACTCTGTCACATGCTAGGCTAAAGGGCATAAGATTCTAGATGAAGTAGTAAATGAAATTGAAATCCCATGTTTGTTTATTATAAAGTTAAAGTTAAGTTATTCCCTCGTAATTGGCTTATTTGGTAATTAATCAATAGTTAAATCAAACCAATATTGTGATTGTCTTAGCAGTGAGTGTAAATCATAAGCTGGTGTATAAGTGAACATAACGAACAATTTGAGTCTCTGTGGGAACGAATCCTATTTACTCTATATTACTTGTTGACCACGTTCTCTTGCGTGAATAAGTGCGAACAAGTTTTTGGATTTCAAGTGTGACCATCAGGATTTGAGAATTATTATTTTTAAATCACATTATATCTTGTGATTACTTGAGAGGTCAACAGGAAAGGGAAGATGATCAGTATTGATTTTTTTTTTATAATACCCTGATTTATTTCATGAAAATCAATTTTGGATTTTATTTTCCAAAAATCGTGGGTAACCGCACTTTTCAGGGACTGACATCTGTTAATCTACGTGTCAACGTGGGATAGTGGTCTGAAAGATTTGTGAAATATATTTGTTTTGAAACTCTAATCATGTAATTACTTTCTCTAATTTTACATTCTCTAAAGCAAAAACACTCTCGAGTTTTCAAAATCACTAATCAATTTCAAGATTTTTCAAGTTCTTTTCAGATAAAAAATGGCAGCTCAGAGAAGATTACCTAAATCAGTAGCCTTCAAGTTTGGTGACTTTGATTTTATGACGAACAATCATGTAGCAGCTATCACCAACAAGGAAGGATTGTTAACTGATTTTCACCCAATCATGGACTTTCTAGCATATGGACCATTAAATTATGCATTGACAGCATCTCCACAAGTTAATCAAGCAGCTGTTTCACAAGCTTGGGAGAATGCTGAGGTAATTGATTCTACTCAGAGTCAATCAGGTAAGATTGTTCTACACTTAGGACAAGATTCTTTTGATATTACTGAATCTGTTGTTAATTCAGTACTTCACTTACCTGTTAGTTTGATTTATGAGAATGTACCATCTGATGATGATGTTAGAATTATGTTGTCTGCATTAGGTTATAATGGACCTTTAGATAACATGAGCCAGTTAAGAAGATCTTATCTTAGGAAAGAGTGGTCTTTCTTCTTTGATCAATTAGCTAAATGCTTTACTGGTAAATGTAGTTCTTTTGATCAAATTACTTCTGTTACTTCACATATTGCTTACAAGTTGCTTTATAATAGAGTAATAAACATTGGTCACATTATCTTAAATCAGATGAGTATTAAACTTGGGTTAAGAGATCAAAACAGGAAAATGGTTTATTATTATAGATTTATACAATTGTTTATTAACCATTTTATTCCTGATGTTGAAGCTAGATTTGGTAGAGAACATTGTGTTTCTTCTTATGTACAGCAAAAGAGAATTTTCTCTGACATTACAAAGAAGGACAATGAAAAGAATCTAGATGAAATACCTGCAATTCATTATCCACATCATGTTCAGGTAATTCTTAAAACTCATCTTCCTACTCTCTACAATTCTTCTTTCTTTTGTGGTGAAATGGCTCAGGAATCTCATTTGGAGGAGAACCCACCTGTGTCTACCCAAGTAGCCCAAAACATTATAGTCTCTGAAACAATTCAAGAACAAAGTTTAAATCCACAGCCTATTGTTTCAAAGAAACCAACCTCTGGTGTTTCTCAAAAGACATCAGTTGTAAGGAAGAGAAGATTTGTTATGTCAAGTAGTAGTAGTAGTTCTAGTGAAGATGATGATAATATATCTCTTACTGAGAGAGAAGAGTTGAAGGCTGCAATTCGACTTTCTAAGTTAGGACAAAGAGATGAAGCACCTAGTCACAGCCAGGCTGCAGTTTCTCAAAAGACTGTAGTAATTAAAAAGGGAAAACAGTTACTGGATACTGTCTCTCAAAAGACTGTGTCTATTGAAAAAGGATCTCATCCCAAGATCAATTCTGTGTCTACACCTCTTGAGTCTTCTCAGGATAAATCTTTTGCTCACTATACCAGGAGAACAAGGAGAAAGATTCAATTGTCACCTACACATAGAGAGTCTAGTCCAACTAATATCATGCAGGTTTCTACAAATGAAGCTACAATCAAGTCAGCAAATGACCATAGAGATCTGGATATTGATTCTTCATGGGAAACTACATTATCATACAGACTGGCTATGGGACTAATTTCTCTCAAAGTGAAGTTGTCAAGGCCTGTTCTAGATTTTCTGGTTGAAAGAGTACCAAAACTTTTATTTCCAGAAGAGTATGGATTTCTATATCAAAGACTTGACTTAATGAAGACGTATTTCTATGTATCTGTCAGAAGACAATTAGTCAAGAAATTTGGACTCTCAAAGCATGTTGCACTTCAATCACTACATACATACTTATTTGACAAGGATGTCATTATTGAAGATGCTTCAGCTCAAGGTGAACAACTGGAGGAAGTAGATAGAGGAATGCAGTCAACAGAAGATACTATTGGACTAGTGGTGGATAGTAGGAAGAATCAGATCACAGTCACTGCAACACAAGAACCATCTACTCAGAGGTTGGATGACTCAGGAGCTGTGATAGCTGATGTTGAAAGGTCTTCTGTGATGACTGAAATTGCAAGTGAGAAACCCTATGATATGGGAGGAATAACTTTGACTGGTTTTCTTGAAGATCAAACAAACATTGTTCAATCAGAGTCTATCCACCTTGAGGGTGAGTCTCAGCAAACAACACTTAAAGACGGTGATGTACTAACTATGGTGTCTAATGAAGTATTACTGAAGACATCAGAGTCTAGTAAAGAACCTGAAAGTGGTATACTGGAGCCTGTAGTCTCTGGAAGGAAAGAAGATGATTGTAAGGGTTCAGAGATTATAGCAGCTCACTCCTTGGAGAAAACCTCAAGCCCCATGCCATATGAGGAACCCTCTCTCCATGTGAGTTCAGGTATAAAAACTTCTTCTAAACTCTATTTTTCTATAGGTCATGAGAGCACTTATCCAAATTTGAGTGATACACTTGAAAAGATGGATATTGATCCACAATTTGAGCGGCTGGCTCCTGACCAGGCAAAAGGAGAGGTAGAAAGAGTGTTGACTTTAGATAGTCAAAGTGAGAATGAGGGTATGGATGATCAACTCCATAGTGAGGGAGAGAAAATTAGGAAACTACCATCGTTTGATTTTTGGGATCAGGTTTTTCCTGAATCTTGGTCTAATAATCTTGGTATGGATGCTGGTACTTATTCTTTTATCAAAATGTATGAGAAGAATGACTTAGCAAAGCACAATTCAAAGCCAGAAGTTAAAGCTCAGAAGCAAAAAGAAAGGCTTGCAGAAATTATCAACAGAAGAGGTGAAAGGCTAGGACAAACTTCTACAACATCAGTACCAGAAGATATTTCTAATGATCCAAGTATTCCGTTGTATGTACTACCAATATCAGCAAGATTTGAGACATCAACGGTATCTGATCAATCTAAGGAGGCGTCAGGATTTGTAGATGTTAGTACACAGAATACTGGTGAAGGACAAGATGATCATATTGCAGCTTCAGATCAGAAAGATGAAGATGATTGTAACTCTAATCGAGTTTTATTACTTGAATATCATTCTACACAGGCAACTTCTTCTACAAGACTTGAATCTGAAGATATTCCAAACACTTCCAACATTGAAGTCAATTCTGAAATTCTACAAGACATTCAGAAATCTCAAGTTGAAATTCAATCAAGACTTCAAACACTTGAAGATAACTAAGTCACTATTATGGAAAATCAAGCAGTTCTGATGAATCTCATTTGTTCTGTTACTGAATCTCTTGGAATTAATGTTGTTGATGTCAAAAAGGGGGAGATAAAGACAATTCAAAGACAACAACAACAACAACAGACTAAGGGAGATAAAAGAAGAACTGGTAGGAGAGATAAAGACAGTGACAGAGGTGAATCTCATCATGGAAGTGATAAAGGAAACGAAGCATCAAATAGTTGAATTCTTTTGTCTAAGTACTGGATACTATGTCTATATCTGAAAGAGGAGGTACTTAACTTCATGATTTTTGAATTCATAAATTCTATTCTGATTGTATTGTTATATGTTTTGACATCAACAACTCAGATTTATGCTTCAGATTTTAAAGCATAAATAGGGGGAGATTGTTAGGAATAATTCATGAGTTGTGATGTTAAGAAGAGAATTTACACATTATACTTCTTGTATATCCTGATTTTATAAAGGATTTAGCACCTTGTATAGGAAATATATGTTAGACAGTTATCTGTAAGGTTTAGTCAGGAATGAACAGTGTATCAGGGACTACATGTCAGGAACAGAGAACAAATCTTGATGGACGAGTCTAATACTGATGATGATCAGATCCTGATGTAAGATCAAATCCTGATATCAGTCTTGTTACTGATGATGTCATTATGAATGCTACAGAAACTGGCAAGTGCTATAAAACAGGATCGTTGTTTGAAGAACAAGCAAGAAGATATTATGAAGGGAAGAATTTTCTATTGATGGAAACTATCAACTATAACGCCTTAGAAAATTCGTAATTATAAATATTATTATTTAATATTAAATGTGGATTATATGGTGTGAATTTTTTTTTTAAAAGGTTAAATATATGTGACATCATTTTTACATGTTTATATAATGATTTGTGTGTGCTGGATGAGTCCGTGTATTTTTATTTGTATTTCTGATGATTAAAATATATTTAAATTATGCATTATTGCTCTTCTGAGAATTTTATAAAATCATTAGAGTTATTAAAAATCACGAAATCTTTTGTAATATTATCTTTGTATATTTATCTAGTTTTTAAAATTATTGGGAGAATTATTTTGGGTGCTTAAGTATTTTATGATGATTTTAAGATTTTTCATTGCATTTAAAGGATTTTATCTTGTAAAATTCATATTTAATTCATTTTTTATTGTAAAAATATTTTAAAAATATGTGGGTGTTTGTAATTTTGCACTCTTTATTTTAGAAGTGAAAAGTTTAATTTTCATAATTTTCCTGTTTAATTTCGAATTATTAAGAGTTGTTTAATTTAATTAACATAGTTTCCAACATTTTGAAATTTCCAAAATCATCTCTTACACCCTTAAATCATCTGTATCTTTCCCCAATTCACTGGGTTCTTCCAGAATTTTCCCGAGCCCTCATCTCTCGATACTCTCTCTAGCTCTCATTTCTCTCTTTCCCAATCTCTCTCCCATATCTCTCTCGCTAAACATCTCTCTCCCTCTTACCCTTCTTCCTCATATTTCTACAAATATGAGTGACGTGTGTGCGCGCGCTGGTGGTGTACCTATATACTACCGCGTGTGTGTGTTTGGGGGTTCCAGGTGTTTTTGCTTCGCAGTGTGGACTGCTCTATTTCTGTCAATCTCTCGAACTTTCTCGAGTTCTCTCCCCATCTCTCACTCTCGAAGACTCTCATCTCCCTCTCTGGCCCTTGTAAGCTGTGATTTCAGTGAGTAGTTTATGCTTGCTGCGAATAAAATCTCATTCCCTAACTCTGTTCTTCCCTGTGTTGCTGTTGCCGTGTAGTTGTGCTGTTCATGTGGCTGCGTGTGTGAGACTACGGGTGTGTGTGGGTGTGACCGGATTTTGGTGTCGGAAATTGGGGGGTTTCCGTTATGTTGTTAAATTGTGGTGCCATATGTGGCTATGTGTTGTGTTCATGTGTTTTGTGGTATGAGGTTATGTGTGTATGCTGGGCATTGCTGTGTGTTTCTCCCTTGTCCGTCATCATCTCTGTTCGGTGTGTGCGTATTCGAGGTCGTGTGTCTGTATTGTGGTAAGTGTGAGGTGAAAATTGTGTTTGTTGATGTGCACGTTGTGTTGTATCCAAATTGGTGGGTTCAAATGGTTATTGGTTTGACCCTGTGATGGTTCAGATATTGGGTTCAAATTTTCTGGTTTTCGAGTTGTTGCAATTCTATGCTGATTCGTTGATGACAGAATTTGATTGTTGAATATTGTTTGTGGTAATGTAAAATTTATAATTATGGCGTAAATTTTGGTTGAATAATTCGGTTATAATGTAGATAAATTTATTAACTTGGGTTGTGAATTTTGTTGGGAAATTTTGAAACAGATATGCTGGTTTCAAGTCCATAAAATTTCAGCATGATCTGAGACTTGATGTTCATGTTAGTATTGTTAAATTCGGTTATTAATGAGGTTAAATGGTAATGGTTGGTCTTTGGATTGATTGTAATCGTGATTGTTATTGATTTTATGTAGGCTGTGTATGATTGGTAGGCTACCCTTACAAAAGGGATACCCTCAAAATTTTCCAAAAATTCTAAATTTCCTACAAATTTTATTTTATATTCTGGAGTATATTATATAGTATTGAGTTGTATGGATTGTATGAATTATTAGTAAAAATTCTTGGGTTATTAAGCTATAAAGGTTATAAAGCTTGCTAAGTGTAATTGGTTGTATAAGGATTACTAAGTTGTATGTGATTTTATTTGAGTTGTTAATTGATCTCGGACTGTTTAGTAGTAAACTGAATTGCATGTTGTATTTAGAATAATAATTACAATTGTTAAATTGTTATTACTATTAAGGATATTGAATTGATTTTAAGGATTTTGGAAGTTATAAGGGTATTGTAGTCAGATTGTGAGTTGTGCAAAAATGTATGTTAGCATGATTGTGAAGGTTATAAGATGGTATTGAATAAACTGTAAAGAAAAAGATGTCTTGATTTCTGATTTGGTGGATTATATTTCGACATGTTAGACGATATTATAAAGGAGGTGTTGCCCAATTTTTGTTAGAATTATTTTGTAAATTATATATTAATTTGATAAGAATTATTTATAAACGGATATGATGCATGTATTATTGGATATAAAAGTAAGTAAATATTATGTGCTAAGTGTTATATGATTTATGTGGTTATATATTACTATTTTAAGAATATGATCAATATATGTGTTTTATGTGTTAAGTTGTAAAGCGTAATAGGACACGATTGGGTAGAACAGAATTAGACTGTTATGGTTATACGCGTACTGAAGTAGTACTTTACCTGTATATAGGTATGCATAGGAGGCTAGCTAAGAGCCAACGCATGTGTAGATGGAATGTAGAGGAAGGAGAGAAGTATCAGGGCTGACAAGTGATAAAAGGGAAAATGGATATGTGATCGAAGAGAGGTCAAGTAGAGACGGATGTAAAGTGACAAGGGTTAAAGTATTGGAAATGGAAACCCTGGTTATTGAGGCAAGTTTACTATACCTCACTTATTGTTCAAGTGATGTGAAACCTTATGTGTTTATTTGTTCTTTCGAAATTCCTTCTTGCAAGCAACTGTATTCTTCATATTTATTCTAAATAATTGTGAACCTGTTCTACTAAATATATAATGTTTCTTTCAGATCTTTTTGCTAGTGCCTAAACCTTTCATTTTTATTTCCAATGACATTTTTCTTCTATTACTTTACAAACACTCATTCTCAAATTATTCTGTCATTGTTTATGTTCCTCACCTATTGTTCAGGTGTTGAATTCTTTAAAAATTAATTTATTTCAATATTCCTCATCTTTACTAATATTTTTCAAAGTATGTTTTCTTTCAAATTCATGTAAACTAATTCGAGGTTTATACTGTTGTTGAGGCATGTGTTGCTCAGTGACGGTTAAAGCCAAGAATGAATTGAGATCTTCTTAATTATTCAAACTCATTATTGTCATGCCGATTTGGCAACTGAAGCCTATGAGTGCTTAGCATGATTCCTTATAAATTGCTGTTGAAGTTATAAAATCTTGACAATTGCTCTGTTCCTTAATTAATGTTTCCTTGTTGATATATGATTCTGTTTTGCTGAATTATACCTTGCTTAGTTTAATCTTACTGCTTTGTTGTTTATAATACGTTATATCAATTGCTTCCCTGACCCTCCATCTTCTATAATTGCAAATGGAAATGAGTTAATTAATTAAAGGTGTTTTTAAAATTCCTTATACTGGGCTGATCTGTTATCAGTGAGTATAAAGGACTTAAAAGTGAAAGGTTTTAAAGATTTGATGTGGGGGAATTCCGTTAAAATGTTTTTCACGGATTCCTTCAGATTGGAGGCGTAAGAGGCCGGGTGACGCCGGTCCAGCAAGTTTTATTTTTGTGCTGTAGTTCTGGTGGGATCAGTCCAGCACCTTTAAAGGCCAATGTGTTGCCTAATTGGGAACCCAATTTTATGTCCAGACGGACCGAGTGTCCGGGCTGGGGACTTTACGTGGCTGATCACCCGTATTGTCCATAGTCGTGGAAAAAAACTCCAATCAACCGAAATGATTTTAAAAAGGTTTTATAAAAAAAATATGTTTTAATGATGGAATGGTTTTAAGAAAAAAAAAAGGTTTTCATGAAAGTTATGGTTTGAAGAAAATGGAAAGTTAATCCTATGTTGGAAATTGAATATTTCTCTTGAGACAAAGAAATCATTGATATTGTTCATCAATGAATTATCGAGATATTGTTGTTTCACAATCCTATTAACTTGCTGAGCGTTGTTGGCTCACTCTTGCTTTGTTTTACCTTCCCTTTTCAGTTAGGGTTAAGGAGTTGGATACCTACGCTTTATAATTCAAGTGAGAGCGATGGTGCATTCTTTAAAAGTTAGATACAGAGCCAGCACGGGCATATGCAAAATGGGCTTGCGCTATGGTTTAGACGGTATAAAGGTTTGTAACTGGAATTTGAGATAGAAGTCGTAATAGTTTGTATAGTATAGATTCTTGTTTCATACCATAACCTGGAATCGATCCTCGGTGAGGAATCGTTGGTGTATTAAGTTTTAATTGTAACTGTTAAATTGGAATTTGGTTTGGGATGAATTACAGGTGGATAGTCCGATTTACGAATACTACATGCCAAAATTTTCTAAAATTCCCCTGTATCAAAGTCTATTTGATTATAAAATGTATATTTTCAGTATTGGGAAGTCGGGGCGTTACATCAACTGGACGGCAGAACATTGTCATGTATAGATTATCTTTCTGTAATTAGTTGATAGGAAGCATTATAAATACTCTCTCTATATCATTGTAAAAAGTTCGTGAGGTTTGTCATCGTAAGTATACGAGAGTTCGAAACAAACAGAGAGAGAGATTTGTATTGTCAGCAGCTGCTAAAGGTATTGTACACCTTTGGTAGAGTTTGTATTTGATCTTATTAATACAAACAGAGTTTGATTCATTCGTTTATTCTTGTTCATATAATCAAGCAAAAATCAGACACGATTATATAACTTGTATTCAACCCCCCCTTCTACAAGTTATTCGAGTAATAGACAAGGCACTCTATGGACTTAAGCAGGCACCAAGAGCATGGTATGAAACTCTGGCTCAATTTCTCTTAGAAAGTAGGTTCCACAGAGGTACGATTGATAAAACCTTGTTTTATTTCAAATCAGGGAGTGACTTGCTTTTAGTTCAGATATATGTTGATGACATAATTTTTGGATCTACTAATGATAAACTCTGTAAGAAGTTTGCCAAGCTCATGCAGTCCAGGTATCAAATGAGCATGATGAGAGAGCTTAGTTATTTTCTAGGCTTACAGGTGAAGCAAATAGATAATGGTATCTTTATACCAGAAATCTTCTCAAGAAATTTGGCATGCTTGACTGTTCATCTGCAACAACTCCCATGGCAACTGCAACCAAATTAGACAAAGATACAGGGTCACCAGTAGATATGACAAGCTACAGAGGAATGATTGGCTCTCTTCTCTATCTAACAGCAAGTAGACCTGATATCATGTATGCAACATGTTTGTGTGCAAGATTTCAGGCAGATCCAAGAGAACCACATCTAACAGCTGTGAAGAGGATTTTTAAGTATCTCAAGGGCACTATAACTTTAGGGCTGTGGTATCCAAGAGAATCAGATTTCAAACTACTTGGCTACTCTGATGCAGACTTTGCAGGCTGTAAGATTGACAGAAAAAGCACAAGTGGAAGTTGTCAATTTTTTGGTGACAGACTTGTTTCTTGGTACAACAAGAAATAGAAATCAATATCCACATCTACAGCTGAAGCAGAGTATATTGCTGCTGGTAGCTGTTGTGCATAGATTCTATGGATGAAGAATCAACTGCTGGATTATGGATTGAGGTATAGCAAAATACCTATTTTATGTGATAATCAAAGTGCTATTGCTATGACAGGTAATCCAGTACAACACTCAATGACCAGGCACATCAGCATAAGGTATCACTTTATCAGAGAGCATGTAGAGGAAGGCAACATTGAGCTCCATTTTGTATCTACTGAACAGCAACTTGCAGATATCTTCACAAAGCCATTGAGTGAAGCTACATTCACAAGACTGGTCAATGAACTAGGAATGGTCTCTGGTTTTGACTTGAGATATTGGTTAGACTCAAAATTTTACTTGTGTAATGTGTTGCTCATTTTTCTATGAATTGTTAAGTGCTATGTGAACTCTGTTGATTAAACTCTGTCTGTCATACTCTGTTAACATGTTTGATAAACTTTGTGAATTCTGAATTGATTATTGTCTGGATGAAAACACCAATGAAGAAATATGTATGAAGCATGATTCTCAGTAATCAAATCATGACTCTTTCTGAGTCACTGTGATCCAATCTGAACTTGTGCAGTAAGTTAACACAGCATGATACTATTTCATATTTATAGCATCTCTTAGTTTATTTGGTCCTAAACTCTGAGTCTATGAATACTGTGTGCATTGCTTCTCATAAATAATTTCTGATATTGATGAACTCTAAACTCTGATAGTGACACTCTGTTCCAAAAACATATACATGATTCTTGATGATTCCTTGTTTGTACTTGTGAAAATTATAAAACTTGAGATGGGTCATTGTTAATTTTGGTGAGTCCCAATTCATGTCTGCACCCTGTGAGAATTCGAGCCAAATAAGTGATTGATACATTTTATATCAATCAAATTTTATTGTTGTGTGATGTTCATTAGTGAGTATGTTGCTCTAGAACTTGTTTTAAACCATTTTGAGACTGCATGATATGTGTGTGCATGAAAATGATAAAGGCACTAGGATTTTCCATATTTCTCCAAACACAGTTCATAAATTCCACCCTTAGTAAACCCCTTTGAGCCTTAATAACTGCTTCTTTTAAATTCTGATATATCAAGAGCAGTTATATTCATTTGGAAATTGAAGAGCAAACAGGTGAGAGTTTCTCTACAAAGGAAAGTTTACTCAGTGAATATATATAAAAAAAAATGTATATATGCTGATCATCTTGTACAAATATGTACTAACAGTGCAACTGAACACTTTGCTCTATTAAATTGTTCAGTTAGCCATTTATTCATTTATACTCTCTCTTCTCACCTGTTTGATTTTACTAAATTACAACCTTGAATAAAGTCCTTTTGATATGTGCATATATGTACTCAAAGTAGTGTAAATTTGGTGGACGATCAAGCATATGGTAGCATCTACTTTTACTGATTGAACTTGAGTGTAAACACTTCACCTAAACACTTGTGTGCTTTGAGCGTTTGTGAGTTTATCAAATCCCTGGCATGTTACTCACTGAATGATGCTTTGATATCTATCTCTTGATCTTTTTGTCTATAAAGGCTGTGTGCTTACTTGGATAATCATGGACATCAAAGGGAATAGGTGTTCTCAGATTTCTGTATTTAAGTTACTACAGAGTTTAGCTTTCATCAAATAATCAGTGTTTAATATGAGAGTTTGTGCATTCGGTGTTTATTGATTTATTTTATGGATTTTATGAAATATTAGATGCTCTAAAAATTGATTTGGTAACCTCTGCTTCACACACATATATATTCACAACTGTGCAATTTTTGAAAGGGTTTCAGTGATAAAGTTGGAAAATTGACAAACGCTGTTGAATGGTGTTCAGTACTCTAAGGTAAATTTTCATTGAGATAATTTGAAAATTTTGGAGTAAATAGAGTGTTTGACAACTATTAATGAGTGTAAATGTGTTAAAGTGTCTTGGTAATAGGGAAGTGAAGACAGCGGTAATAATTGCTATTTTACTGCGCGTGATTAATTTATTCGCTGGATGCATGACACGTGTCCCACTCACCCATTATTGTGTCCCACTCACACATTACTCTAGGAACGGTTGAGTGTTTTAATGCACAAACGATTGGGTTTTGATTTTTTTTCTCTAATCACTTTTGTGTATCACGATTCATTTTTACTCTCATCTACACAACCACTCATATTTACTCTACTAAACCACACAGTTACTTTGTGTTATTCACTTGGGCATTTTCACAAACACCTTTTGAACATACCAATTTCACTGTCATTTTCTGCTCAATTCTTGATTTAATGGCTTCTAAACCTTTTACTACTGTTGGTCTTCGATTTGTTCCTAACAACTTTGCAGCCCCACTCCACAATGAACATGTACCAGAAGCGTTTCATCTTATGCAGAACTTTCTCCGCGACTCCGAGATTGGGCAAGCTTTAACTGAACCTCATATTCTATCTGCATCTCAGATTGCCACTTTCTGGCAGAACTCAAAGTATGTGGATGGAGGAGAGAATGGGACTCCGTCCATAATTTTCATTCATGATGAACAAGAGTTTGTGATTACTCCACAAACTGTCAGAGAGACCATGGATTTCGACACTCACACTTCATATGCTGTTGTCTCTGAATAAAATCTGTGGGAAATGCTAACAGAGATTGGTTACATGGACTCTATTGCCAAGCTAGGCAGTGTCAAACGGCCAAATCTCAGAAAGGAATGGAACTTTTTCTTTGACTTCATCACAAGAACATTCCAGAAGAAGGTCACCAACTGGGATGCCATTCCTATCGACAATCTGCAAATTGGGTATTCTCTACTCTATGGCAGTAATTTTGATTTTGGTCGTTATGTCTTAATGAATTTAGGTGATAAACTGTCAGAGTCTACTACAGTATACTTTGCTAGATTTTGTCAACTACTATTCACTGCTTGTGTATCTGGGTTAGATATTGATGAAGCCGATGTGATTCAGCCTTTTAAAGTCAATAAGAGAATATTCTCTAATATGACTAATAAGGATGATGGTAAAGAGAACCTACCTGCCCTTGTTTTGCCACTTGCCTTGCAAAACTTTCTCAATCAACCCCAAGATCCACAATCACCACAAAATGAACCACAACAAACACAACAACCAGAACTACAACAAATGCCTGAACCATTGGCCACTGACCATACTGAAACCATACACTCTAAACCTATCCCATCACCTGAAACTTCACAGGCACCTCTAAACTCTACATCACATTCTCAACCTTCATTTCAAACTCAACCTGAAATCATACCAGTCACTACTACTCAACCTCAACCACAATCTAAACCCGAAAGGCAAAAGCATACTACACTTAATACAAGGCATTCCAAGGCTAAACAGACATCTCCTGGAGCTGTTTATACCAGAAGAATCATCAAAAGGGCAAATAGGCCTTCATCACCATTAGCTGATGATAATTCTACTGAAGCAGAAGAGGTAGTTGCAGTGTCTCAAGCAAAAAGAAGGAAATTGATACTTGCAGAATCTGATGAAGAGCAAGTTAATGAAGCTCCAAAGGACATCTCTAAGGAGACTCCTATTGTTGAGACAGAGATTATCGCTGAACCTGTTCTAACAGAGAATGAACTTCAAGCAGAAAATGAATTTCAAGCTGATGAGCAAGTCATTGCTCCTATGGAAGATTTTGCTGAAAATTTTCAGACATTCTCTGTTGAAGATGAAAATCCAATTCCAACAACCATGGCTACAAACTATGTTGACACTGGTGTTGCAGATCAACCTACTGTGGTGTTAGAAGAAACAGAGGTTGCATCTCACACTGAGTTCATTTCTGATGCACATCAAGGCTCAGAACATGGTGAGGAAATTACTCAAGCACAAGTTGCTTATCAAGAACAAATTGCTGTTGATGTAGAAGAACAGGTTGCTCAAGTAGAACCTGCTACAGATCATAATGAAGAAGCTGCCTCAGTTGCAGATGATTCTGATAATGATTCTTCTGAATCAGTGAGTGCTGCACCTGCTAATGATCAAGTTCAAACTGATGGACAGAAAACAGGGGAGAAACCAGACTTTGCTGGACCTTCTGTAAGAGAATTTGATGATAATTATCTGGCAAAGCAAACTGCAGATTGGTACAAAGGAGACTACATCTTTCCTACTGGAAGAGCAGCTACTTTTCTTAAGGAAAATTCTAAGAAGATTTCAAATCCTGATATTCTAACTTGTTTACAAGGAACAGTGATTCAGGTTAAGGCTTTGAATCACAGGTCTGATGACAGTCAGAAAGCATTTCTTGATTTGAGAACTGAAGTTGCTACTCATGAGGAGAAATCTCAAAGAGTCAATTCCAAGCTGTTTCAACAATTTTCTAAGGCCCAAGAGACTCTCACTAAGAGATTGAGTAAAGGTGAACAGAATCAAATTTTGCTAACTGAAAAGGTTGATTCTATTGCAAACTCTCTTGAGTTAATAACATCTATTCTGATTCCAGATGGTGATGATGTCAAAAAGGGGGAGAGAATTGCTAGAACTAAGTGCAAGAAGTCTCAAACTCTGTCAACGAGGGATCATCTGGATGATGAAGGTACAAATCCAGAGAAGAGGTTAAGAAAGAATGATGCTGTTGTAAATCCACAATTTGGAAGGTCTACAAGATCAACAAGGTCAAGCTCAGCAGCAGCAATTACAAATATTCAGAGTACTTCAAGACAAAAGGATTTGTCATTCTCTGACAATCCTCAAACAGATGAAGAGCTGGCTGCTAAGATTTTTCTTGAAGAAAATCCAAAGGGTGTTACACTTGAAGATGTTCATGCTGAAGAGAAGCTTTTACAAGAAGAACATGTGAAGGCATTGAAGTCTGGAAAAGGAAAGAAGATTGCTAAAGCTTCAAGGCCTGTAGAGAAAGGAATCAAGATCAGAGAAAATATAGTTGGCATTCAAGAAGAAGAAGAAGAAGAAGGAAAATTGATAAGAAAATCATCTCTTAATGCAAAGTTAAAACTGAAAGGGATAATGGGTGAAGAAGAAAAAGACAAAGAGGTAGACACAACCTCTGTTGCTACACAAGTTGTGAGTGAATCTCTGCCAGTACAAAGTAAACTCTTACCTGGGTTCTTTAGACCTAAGATTCCAGTTCCAGCACAAACAGAAGAGATTGGTAGTTACCAACATAGCATAGCTTGTTCAGGGAAGCCTCCTGGCAAGAATACTTCTGGTTTAGGTTCAAATAGAGATTTAAGATTCAGTAACAGTCCAAGAGATCCCTCATCACTCATTTCTCCTGGTTCTGGTATGATTCAAGAGAATTTGGACAAACTGGAGTCATTCAACTAGTTCATCAGAAGAGTTTAGATATTCACTTCTTGTTGTACTTCATGGAAGATGGAACAGTGTATAGGGTGAATGAAGATGCTATCAAGCTCAAACTGTTTGAAGAACTTCAGTATGTTCTGTATATACTCAGGATCAGAAATCAACGAACAACACTCATTGCTAAGTCAATAAGAGAATATATGCAGAGAGCCAAAGCTTTTACTGGATCAAAGACTACTGAAGAGTATGTGCCTAAGTACAGAGATTATCGAGGGAAACTGATTGAAATGCAGAAGAACAGTGCTAGATTGAAGACTGATCTTGGTGTAACAGTTTTGGATTTCAATTCAGAATCTAAACAGGCATATTTCATTAAGCTGGGAAATGATATGAGGAAGAACAAAATCTACTCTCTAAGAGCTGCAATTTATCAGACTGGAGATAATGATCCTCAGTTAAGAGAAATCAAGCAAATTATGCAGAGAGAGCTGGAAAATGTAGAAAGAAGGTTACTCATTGACTACCTTAGAACAACACCAGATCTTGAAGAGGTTAGGTAGAAAGAGTTTGTAAGTAATTCTGATTTTCTGTAGATTTTGTTAAGTCAAGATTAAACTCTGCTTAAATGTTAAACACTGTGATTATATTAGATTGTTTTGACATCATCAATTACTGTGAACTTGTACATTTTTATTAATGAACAAGTTGGGGGAGATTGTTAGATATAATTGATGTGATTTAATATCAGTGTTTAAGTGTTACAGGGAAACAGAGTTTAACTTGTTAATGAAAGCAGTCGTAGCAGAGTTTGAGTATACGCTGACAGATGGAAGCGCAAACGCTGACGGATGGGAGCGCAAACACTGCTGACTGGAAGCGCAACAGAGTTTGTTAAACTCTGTCTAGCGGAAGTGTCTGCAGGTCAATAGAGATTAAAGATTAATTCAAGATAAACATGGAAGCAATATCTTTGAAGATTGAATAGCTGTCAAAGAGATTGAGTTGACTTAGAAGACGTCGAGCAATCGTAATTGATATCAATTGTATTGCTTCATTTTAGAAGAATCAATTAACGATTGTACGTAGCTGTATATCTTATAAATACAGTTAGGTTAACCCTAGAAGGGTATCCAGTGTGTACGAATATCATTCATTGTAACCTAAGCAGCTCTATGTGATATTTACATCACTGAGAGAGGAATTATTAATTCCAAACAGTTTTTAAGTACTAAAACTTGTATTCTTGTTATTCTCTCATACAGTACTTGATTATATATTGTGTATTCGGCCTAACATTGTGATCATCAAAACTATAGGAGTATCATTCACTCCCCTCAGGTTGTGTAGAAGTTTTAACAAGTGTTTTTTGGGAGACACTTGAGGTGGTTTTCTTGGATTTGGATTTGAAAACTTTGGTTTTGGCTACCAGGATAGGAGGTTGTGGGGCACTAGTGACAACCTCCATTGTAGCACTTGAAGGCAAATAAGTGGTAGGCTGTGAAGTAGAGATAGAGGTAGAATAGTTACCTCAATTATTGGCAAGTAGACTAGGTCGACATTGCTGTTGAGGTTCAATCTTATCAGGTTACTTAAGACCCTCTTTTCCTGGATCCAGCATGTAGAGTGGCATGCTTGATTCTCAATTATAATCGGATTCTAAGATACATGGTTAGCCAATAACATTAAAAATCTAGCAAAGTAAATGTTTTTAGGCCTAGTATCTTTGTTACCCAGTTTAGTAGCAATTTCATACAAAATTAGAGACCCAAAGTTAAAGTATTTATCATTCAAAAGCATATACAACAAGGTAAGTAGTGAAGTGGTTACTACATTAAAATTGCTAATTTACCAAAAAAAGCCTTAATGAATGCATCACAAAAGTAACTTCACTCTTTTCTCATGCCCTTTCTAACAATTTTGCCCGGTTGTCAGTGCCTAATGCATAACCTATTGAATTGAACAATGTAACTATATTACCATTAGGAGTACTATCACAGTTATTCTTAGGCAATTTGAGGCATGCTGTTATAACATTTAAATTGATAACATGCTTAGCACCTTTTACATAAAAGAGATTGTACCATTTACAAAGTCATATACACTTGAAGTCCAGACTTCTTCAACCACTTCATGGTAGATAGTTGGAGTCTCTAGCATGGCGGATGAGAGTTTGCATTTCTTGATAAAGTCCATCATCTTATGGTACTCTGGCGATAAATTCGCAGTGTGCATATAGGTAACAAAGTTGTTTTTCTCATATATGAACCCAGTTCCAGACATCATTTTGACGATTGGTGCCATTATTGTTATAAAAGCTTAAGAAACTAGAAATGGGGTTTTGAGTATTGAGAGAGAAAAGTTCTTTTTTCTTCGAAAATTCTGAGATTAAGATGAAAAATGAATTGGAATAGTGAAAAGTTCTTTTCTACTTACCCAACAAAAATCAATTAAAATCAATTAGCGAATAAAAAAAATTACATGATTGGTGCAAAAGTAACCATTTAAAAGTAGTGATAATATACCTTTAATGCACCAGTTATACTACATATACAGTGAGTGTATGTATATATCAAAGGATGGCATCGCGGTAATAAACAGTTGAGATTAAAAGTGAAATACTCAACGAATAATAGAGTAAACTGTTTGAGATTCAGGTTATCCGTTGATATGTATTATTGAAGCTAATACATATCCCAGGTAACTTGTATCCGTTGGAGTATTGAGTACCCAGTAATGTGTTTAGACTTTCAACGGACGAGTGCATCTGTTAAAAAAGTAATTTTGACTTGGACAAAATTTTCACCTTTTCTTAGAAATATTCATAAGAAAGTCATCATATATTTTTGGTTGCATTGAACTAAGCAAATATCTAAGATAAATTATGAGAAATTAAGCAGACCTAACTCACTAACCAGCCTTTTAAATGTGGATTCATCAAGTGACTTGCTAAAGATATCTACTAGTTGTTTTTCTCTTTGAACAAAATAAAGTTCCACTGTACCATTCATCACTTGCTCTCTTATGAAGTGATAGTTGATATCTATGTTCTTGGTTCTTGAATGTTGCACTAGATTCTTAGTAATTGCATTGCACTTGTGTTTTCACAGAAAATTGGAATTTTCTCAACTCTTTATACATTATCAAGTAGTTGATTTCTCATCCATAAAATCTATCCACTACACATTCCAACTGTTATACATTCAGCTTCAACTGTTGATGTGGAGACTGAATTTTGTTTCTTGCTGAACAATGATACCAGCTTATTTCCTAGAAATTAACAAGTTCATGCTGTACTTTTTCTGTCCATTTTACAACCTGCATAGTCTACATCTGAATAGTCAATTAGATCAAAACTAGATTCTATAGGATACCAAATGCCAAGGTTTGGTGTCCCTTTGAGATATTTCGAAATCCTTTTAATAGCAACTAAATGAGATTCTCTTGGATCTGCTTGAAATCTAACACATTAACATGTAGCAAACATAGTATCAGGTCTACTAGCTGTTAAATATAAAAGTGAGCCAACCATGCCTCGATAACTTAAAATGTCCACTTTCTTTTCCATAGTTTTCAATTCAAGTTTAGTGGCTATTGCCATAGATGTTTTTGCAGAAGATCAATCCATTAAGTAATATTTTTAAAAGATCATAGACATATTTAGTTCGACTTATAAAGATTCCATCATTCACTTGTTTTACTTGTAAACCAAGGAAATTAATTTATTCACCCATCATGGTCATCTCATATTCACTTTGCATAAGTTTGGCAAACCTTTTGCAAAGTTTTTCATCAGTAGACCCAAAAATTATACCACCTACATAAATTTGAACAAGTATAGTAGAGCTATTAATGCATATATGAAATAGAGTTTTATCAACAGTACATCTAGTGTAGTGATTCTCAAGAAGAAACTGTGAGAGAGTGTCATACTCGGTTCTATTTGCTTGTTTTAGGTCATAGAGTGCTTTGATTAGAAAATAGACAAATCCTAGGTAATCTGATTCTTCAAAATCAGGTGGTTGACTCACATACACCTCCCTTTCAAGTATTCTATTTAAAAATGCACTCTTGACATCCATTTAATAGACTTTGAAATTGGCATGAGCTGCATAAGCCAGAAAGATTCTGATTGCTTCCAGTCTTTTAACTGGTGCAATAGTTTCATTTAAATCAATTCATTCCTCTTGACAGTAGCCCTTAGCAACCAATCTAGCTTTTTTCCTTGTTACAATACCATTCTCATTCATCTTATTTCAGAATACCCATTTTGTATCAATTACAGTCTTGTTCTTTGGTTTGGGCACCAAATTCTGTTGAGTTCCAACAATACAACCAAAGATTATAGAAGGGGGTTGAATACAATCTTTGACTAAAATCTCTCGCTTTTGGCATAGCGGGCCCCCAGCGGAGGGCATTTTACCAGAGGTTTCTAATCTACCCTTTTCCAGGATTACGCCCCGGATCATTAGATAGGAATCCAAAGATAACCTCCTATGATCTATAATTACCTTAAAAGCAGCACCTTAGGATGGCGTAGCCTTAAAGTTAAGGGCGAGGTTCAAACGAGGAAAGGCATCTTTCGAATTTCTTGAGGCTAACAATTTAGAGTTTTTAAGAACAAGGCTATAAATGCAAGTATATATATGAAAGTAAAGGCAAACACACGCACTTAAAAATTTCAGGTGGGGTTTTTCTGTTCATCACCTGAGAATTATATTTCAAAGAAATATCTTGTGAAGAAATTCACAACTGCTTATAAAGTGCTCTTAGTGTTTACAAGAAAACCTTAGAATGCTTCTTGAATGCTCTGTGTTTTCTCATACTTACACAAGACTGCTCATATAGTCTATTTATACTGTATAAAAACAAGTAGAATATGGGAAATGTAAAATACATTTTTAGTATAACTTGTCACATACAAATGCTTGAAGGATCTCCATTTCTGGAAATGCCTTGAAAGTCTTCTCTTCCTGATTTGGAAAATTCCAGCATGCTTCAAGTCCGTGAATGTTGCTTTCTTCGTAAGTCACCGAGTTCTTGAACTGACTTAGTTCCCAAGCCCACGTGATGCTTTATGCAAAAGGATCTTTTTGATTTGAATCTTCGTTCCTGAAAAGTTACTTTAGCTAAAGATAAACTTTTAGTAAGTCAATACGCTTTTCTGCTTATTGAGCTATCCTTGAACTTCTCAGATAAACCTATCCTTATGCACTTATCAAATTATCTTTTGAATTCTTCAGAAGAGATGTAATCATGTTGGAGATTGCTTCCACTCTTATTCTTGCTTTCGAACTGTATAAACAGTGATTGATTTCACACTTCATTTGTAAAAGTTTGAGCCTTCGAATATCTACAAATTGCCCCTACTCGTTACATCCTTTGTGTAACTGACCGCTGTTTATTAGTCACGGATTGCAAAGTAATTTTGGGTCTGTTCTTCATTCGATGTGTTCCATTAGAGAACTCTGGCACCACTAGAATTCCAGGCTGAGTTCTCGAACTGATAAATCTTGACTACTCGAATGAAGACTTCTTGAATATCCCTTTTGGTCGAGTTTTCGAATGACTTCTCGAATTGACTACTTTGTAGACTTCTCGAATTGAGACATTTTAATAGCTTGACTTCGAATAGGGACTTCTCGAATAACACTTTTTATATAGTTCTCGAATCCACCATTTTCATGACTTCTCGAATAGAAGCATTACAATGGCTTGACTTTTCAAACCCATTCTTTCTTGAGTTCTCAAATTACCTACATGAGTTGTTCATAGCGAACCTCCCTTTTGATTACTGACATTTGATTACAATATCTCATGGCTTGTTGCAGAAATACTTCCTAACTATTTGATATAGATCCATTCAAGATGTAGATTTAGTTGATCTGTATTCCAGTTAGTTTCAAAATTTATTTGTCAACTTAGATTCCTTGATTCATTTCTTGCTTTGTGGTATTTATTATCATCATCTTTAGACCTGAATGTCTCAACAATCTCCCCCTATTTATGTCTACAGGAATTAGACATAAATCAAGAGAGTGATGATAACAAAAACCACTCTTCAAATCTTTCTTTCACAAGAGGCAGAAATTTTGATCAAGCTTCCATGACACAGGTTCTGACCTGTACTGCTAAACTTCCTTCAGAATTCAAAACTGCTCCCCTATCTTCAGCATTTTATCTTCCCTTTTCTTGTGAAGGTATTTCTGAGGATGTGTAATGTGACTCCCTGTGGCGTCCCACAGATCAGGGGTATAGATCTGGAACCCCTAACCTCAATATATAATATAAACATACCTGTGCAGATGCATAATAATATAATATAAAAGGCCAACTCCATAACCAAGATCGCATACAAGCCATGGTCTGAAACAAGCTACTAAATATAGTTATTGCATCCCAAATCCGAATTTAAAATATTTTACAACCCAACTTTAAAATTTATATGTCTAACAACCCAAAAGCATATAAGATAAAGCTGCTTAAGTAACTACCCGTCCTAATACAACCACGCGGCGGTCACCTCTACCAGCTGAACCACTCCTAGACATCCTCAGTTTTAGCTGAAGAAAATAAATGTCAAAATGCAAGAGTGAGACAACAATGCTCAGCAAGAATAATAAAAGTGTATCAATAGTATAAGCTGATATAACTATTGCCAAACTCCGGATAATTTCATAAGTGTTATAAATATCTGAATAGGAAACAGCTCAAGTATAGAATTGGATTTTTTTTATATATTTGTAAAAACATCAAGGTTAGGCTGCTGATCAATCACACAATAACTTCGGATAATGAACACAACAGTGCCCTAAAATAGATCCACGGCACACATTGGTCCTATTAACTTCCGATCACGAACCTGGTCCGACCCCTTACGGTCCACATTTTAAGAAAAACACATCAATTCTATATCAACGTACTAGGTGTCGGAACAATCGACAATCTTTGTCATCCAACTAATTGCAAAACTCATGTTCCAGAACAATAACTCATAATCCAAGAATCAATGAAGGATTCAAGATCAACAAGTGTCGACAAGTTCGACACAACAATTTGGTAATAATTAAAGAATAATAACTCAAAGAATATCGACAAGTTCGATACAATAAATGGGGTGTAAATGAATGAACAATAATAATAACGTGTATCCTCAAGTTCAATATAAATAAGTGGGGTGATAGATTTCATCATCAATATAATTATGGAATATTTTCACTTGAACGAGAAGTGAAAGGAAATACTTGCCTGGTACTCAAAAGCTTTACCGTCTACTTGACTGATAACTACTCGGCTTTGGCTTTGCCCCTGTCCCTCTGGCTCGACTCTATAATAATTAGGTCAAATTACTCACATATATAAAATAACTTAGACTCGCTAATAGTTGATAAATGGATTTTATACCCACTTGGAGCGTTCCATATCGGCTTAAATTGGTGTACTTGGACTCAAGTTTGTTGTAGTTTTGATGTGTTTTGTTTAAGTGTGCAGGTTTGAAAGAATGTCGATTAGGGTTGCTATTTCTGTCAATTTTGGAGTTGAATTCAAGCATAGGAATGATGCATGAAGTCTTACCATAATGATTTGAAGGCTAAAGGATTGAAGACGGAAGTGAATGCAAAAGAAACAGGAGTAAACGGAGCAAAAATGAAGAAAAGCAAGCAAAATCAGCATCTAACAGAATTCAGCTAGGCAGACTGCCTACCTACTAGGCAAACTGCGCAGCAGAGCAGATTGGAGCTAGGAAGACTGCCTACCTACTAGGCAGACTGCTCACTGGTCGGCCAGAAATCCTGAAAAATTATAGTTTTGCCCTTATTCAATGTTTTGTGTAAGAACCCAGATTTTTGATAGAATTAAAACTTTTTCTTATGTAATAATATGGAAGCGAATAGTGGTTACGACTACGCTGTAACGGTTGTTCTAGTAAATAAATAGAATGGATGTGGGTTCAAATATTATATGTCATGAAGAATACTTTTGGTTGATAGCCTAAATAAGAATAATCTATCTCCTAAGGATATAAGTTATATTATTCCAAGAAAGATTATTCTTGTGTCATCCAAATCAATATCTATTATAAGTCCAGCGGTTCCGTAAAAAGGTTAAGGAGCACCCGAGAGTAAACCAGGTTCATTTTCCTAATTATAGGAATTAAATAAAAATAAGTGATGAATAGTGATTTTGGTGGAATTTAGAATATTATTATAATAATGCTATATCCGGAATTCGGAACGGATTTCTGAGTTCGTATTAGTGATCCAGGAGGAAAATAAGTGTATGTAAAGGCTGTCGGATTCAGAAAAATAGCACTTTTATTTTCTCCGAGAATTCCCTGGACACTGCAAGACATAAGGAATTATTAAAGGGATTTAAGGAAATTAAATTCGAGAAGTATTAAGTAAGATGGAGGATGGTATTATAATTATTAAGAAGGTTTTCGGTAAAACCCTAACTAGAAACGAATGAGTTATTCCCTCGAAACGATCAACGAATTAAGCAATAAACGGACAAAGAAACAAGCAGAGGGAGCAAGAGTCTTGTGCAAGCCACTAGAAAATATCTAGTAACCAACATAGTTACAAGAGTAACTAGAATCAAAGTGATCAACCAAGTACTTAGCAATCAAACCATTTGGTTAGCCTTAAACCACCACAATCTCAACACTTGTCTCTCCATTTCATCACTCCTTGCATCACCACTTTAATAAAGCAACTCCAAGATGAGATATTATCTACAAACATCACTTTATGCATTATTGGAAAGAAAATCAACCAAGCAAACACTCTCCCCCCTCCAAGAACATCCATTCGGCCTTTTGGCTAATTCAAAGACCAAAATCCAACTTCCAACCATTTGTTGATCTTGAAACTTTTTATGTGAGTCCTATAATTCATAAAAATGATCTCCTCAAAATCCTAGCTTCAATCTCTTCTTTTTCCATTTTCAAAAAAATCATTAAAGAGGAGGATGAATAGTGTTCTTCAAGAACTAACTTTGATTTTCATGTTTCTTTGGTTGATCTTAGGTTTGTTAAAGCTAGACAAGGACCATACCAAGCTTTGTAAGGCCATATCACACTCTCAAGAAGGTATAATGATCTTGAAACCCTAGGCCGACTTTGAGTTTATGAATGTTCTTGATGGATTTAAGTGTTAGGAGCATGTTAGTGATGTTATAATCATGATTATGTGGTAGATCTAATGGATTTAAGAGATGATGATTATGTGGTACAATATTGTGTTCCTGAGATTGTTGAGATGAGAATCATATGTATAAGTTGTATTGGTGCCCGGTGTGGCTTGGTTTTAGTGTTACGATTAGTAGAACGTTCGATTTATAGCCGTCGTAATGCCCGATTTTCGTTTAATCTTGAAATCCGAACTTAACAGTAGATAAAACTCACTGCTTAGCTTCGACTTATGCCATGATTAACTAGATCATGTTGCAAGCTTCGTTTTGATATAAAGATTGCATGAAACGGACTTACGGTTTAGGAGTTATGACTAAATTCGTAAAAGTGGTTCGAAACCGAGAATGCGAATTCGTAATTGAAATTGAACCATGTAAAATATGTATCGCAGTGACAAATCTTGGTAATTAAATACTAGAGATGATAAGGAAGGTGTGAGAGAAAACCTTGCGTTAAAAGGATCGTTTTACGATTTTATAAAAATGTTCGAATCAAGGTTAAACGCGAACGAACCCCTAGAAGCATGCTTGATTATGACTTTGGTTAATAACTTAGAAAACGGACGATAAAACTCGTAGTAAAATCTTGATTCGTAAATGATCGATATTAAAACTTACATGGCTTAACTGCGTATTAAGTGTGGGTACAATGACGGGTCATAATAGCGAACGTATGTCGAACCACATCGGTGATAAAAAGAGTTACGCAAGAGGTGTATAACAAGATAATGCGAAAACGTGTTTCGACTTAAGTGAAGTCTATATATCTTCTTGTAAAGTGTTAAGTGATTAATCCCGAATGCCTTGGCTCTTTATAGATCGCCAGACTGACCCGGGACACGTTACCACTACCCTTACTCACACTCGATTTCCAGGCAAGTTTCAAATCCTTTTTAAAAGACTGTTGTTGTGAATATATATATGCTTTCTGTTATACATATGCCATAGCATGCATGCCTACTTTCAAAGTCATAGTGATATACTTGTTCCCTGAATTATTGTTGGCTTATGAGCTAGATAGTTATTATATCAGTTATAAGCCGGAAATTTCTAAGACCCTTAAACGAAGGGCATCTGAACCTCATTCCTTGATTATAGACCGGGAGTCGTTATTTCATGATATATTGACATTATTTTCAGAGGAAAATAATTAAGTAAATATTTCCCATTTATTATCTGGCGAATATTATTGAGATATTCTTTTGAGATTATTTGATAAATATTATTCGGGTTATTCATCAGATATTTAATTATTCGATGAACATTATCTTTAATATTCATCTAAAGTCGATTTAATATTCGAATATTATTTCGAACCCTCAGTTAAGTTCTTTACTTAGAGAAGATTCATTCTTACTTCTTCGATAAATATTATTTTGAATATTCATTCGAGTTTATTTATTTAATGAATATTATATTAATATTCATTCGAGCCTTATTTATTTAAATGAATATTATTTCGAATATTCATTCAGTCCCTATTTATTTTATAAATATTAGTTAAACATTGATTCGAGCTCCAGTTCATCGATAAATATTATTTTGAATATTTCCTTGAGACGATAAATATTATCTTCGACATTCATTTAAAGTCAATTCAATTATTGAACTTAATTTCGAATATTCATTCGATAATCATTTCTTCGATAAATATTATTAAGATTGAATATTCATTATTTATTTAATGAATATTGTCTCAAATATTCAGTCGACAATTATTTCATCAATAAGTATCATTCTTAAGTTGAATATTCATTATTGATTCAATGAACATTATATCAAATATCCAAGGGATGTTTATTTCACCAATAAACATTATGATTTTCAAATATCCATTTAAGATTGGATTTATTTAGTGAACATTATTTTAAACATTTATTTGAGATTATTTAATTAATGAATATTATTTTGAATATTCATATAAAAGAAGAGAGTTGTTTAGTAAATAATTCTAACTATTCATTCGAGGATTATTTACGAGTAATATTATGATTTATTCATATTCCTTAATTAATATTGAGTTAATAAATATTCTTGGAATATTTATTTAAATCCTTTTAAGTTCTTTTATAATGATTCATATTATTCAAGGATTATCTGTCACCTTCAGATATGGTGTAAAATATTTTGGAGTATTTTATGACTATTTTATCAAGGGGAGGTTCCCAAAACTTTATTTCCATTTAAATCTATCTTATAATACTCGCTCAACTTCCAAAAATATATAAGGGGACCTCACTTGGAGATGTTATTTATTGGACTGCCCGGTCCTATACTTGCTAAACTATCTTGTTACTCACATCTTGATTCTTTCAAACATCGATATGAATCTTTTTGGTTACCTCCTCAACGCTCGAGGGGTAAGAATTGATGGAACAAGTTTATATCCATTAACAAGCATCAGCTTGGGAAATATTGGTGATTTTTCCTTTCCAAATAGATACGACTACTTTGTGGAGTCCTATCAACAAGTAATATACTTGGGGAAAGGGGGAGGAACTTTACGTTTTAAAGTTATGGATGTGAAATGAACTAGGAGATGCGTAAGTGACCCAGTGGCGCCGGTCCAGCAAATGGCCCAACCGTTGGCCGGGGGGTTCCAGAGGGCGGTAGACAAGTAAATCCGTCGGTGCTTCCTTCTACATGTAGTAAACAAGAGGTGGGGAGCATAACATGCGACTGATCATCGTGTAAATGCTATGTCTCCTGGCGCGTCAAACTCCAGTATTAGTTCATCTCTCAATGTTGGAAATTCCCTGCAACCTTATCATTATTGGCAGGTTTAAAAAGTGTTTGAATTGGAATTGCAATACTCTTCCTGCAAGTTCCTCTATTATGAAAAGTTGATAATATCTTGCTCATCTTTGACATAGCAGATATTTATTCAAAACAAATATATTTTGAGTTACCTTGTAACTTCATCTCATACCTTATGTTGGTACTACATCGTTAATGCATGGCATATGGTTTCAAAGATATTTTGGACTGTTATATATTATCACTGTTCAATTATATTTTTGGTGGGCTATTGCTCACCCTTGCTTTATTTATTTATATCACAACAACAGCTAGATCAGATGGCCGCGCAAGGCGTACCCAACATAGGCAGGTGTCAGCCGTCAGAGGATTAACCGATGAGGTCATAGCTACCATTGCTGAGGATGCAGCTTCTGGTAGGCTAGTTGTTAGCATTTGATCCTCTAATGTATTTATTATATGGCATATATCAATGGATGGCAAAGAATATGTAATGGTAAAATTGTAATTCTTTGGGTTGTAAGAACTCAAACTTGTGATTAATAATATTAATGGTTACTCTGATTTCATCTCTGGGACTATAACGGGTGTGTTTTATGTTGTTGTTTTGGGTTACAAGGTTGTAATTTAGATTATGTTGGTTTTGTGGTTGGATATTGAGACCGTAACGACCAGATCCCTGACCCCGGATCTGGGGGTGTTACAGAAATGGTATCAGAGAGAGCGTTATAAATCCCAGAGATGACGTGACGCTAAAACAATAAATTCATTAAGATAATAAGAACTCTTGCCAAGTTCATAGTCAAACTACATAATGTAGTATTGACATATAAAACCCTTATGGGAACCCTAAAGTATCATGATAGTAACTTAGCTCGTTCTTGTATCGACTAGTAAGGCGACAGACCTTGGGGATTACGAGCAGTAGCATAATGATGCTTGTTTTGATGTTGAAGATCGGATGGTGGATTCGATAGAGCACCCTACTGAGGACCCGGTTGAGGTCCCAGCAGAGGAAGGGAATATTGATAAGTATAAGGAGTTTACACTTAAGGAAATGAGGGCTACAGCCAGAGAGACTGTAAGAGTTAAGGTATAGTGCTCATAAAAGTGAGCATACAGAACTGAGATATTATTAAGAGAACTAAGGATGCGTATTGGATTCGTAGCTAGACTGCTAGATGAAGTACCAGCAGGCAGGATGGATTTGAGGAATTACTTGAGATCATATATAGGGATAGATTAAAATCCTTAGAGACCTTTAGATTAATGAGGAAAGAGATAGGGTGGTACATGATTGTCAAAGTCAACAATAGAGGACAAGGAGCAGAGTCTCCAGGAGCAGTTAAGATAGAGGCAGCAAGTGCCATATCAGGTGATAAATGAATTAGTGTGAATATTGTAATGATAATTCGCCATGAGAAGGCAGATTTCATAAGTGATAATTTGTAAAGTCAAACTTAGATTGATAAGGTGGCTGGGTTCAAGGAAATGTCCATTTTATGAATGGATCAACTTAGAAAATAAAGACATTGAAAGGTGATGGCATGATTGAATAAAGTATATAAGGAAGTAGTAAACGAGACAAGGATCTCAGAACCTACAAGAGGAGAAGACCAATGAGCCTGTGACAAACTAGTAATAAGGCTATCGTCAGGAACCAAGTAAAGTCTAGTTCAATTCAGTGGAATGATGAACCAGAAACATTAGATGCATGTGATTTAAAGGAATAGTAAATTCCTTCTTTTCCTTAATTGAATGGATTATGGTAGTTACCTTAAGTTTATTTTGACACTGAATCATAAATGGAGTGAGTAAGGCAAGCAGTGGTTGAGATGAAATTGAGAATGCTTTTAGATGAAACCTGAATGAACAGATGTAGTCCATGGTCTCGAAGTGAGAGTTTTGGCAAAATAAAGTCCAGACAGTAGGACATATAATCAATAGGAAGTAGTGATTGATTGACCCCACCAAATTAAAGACAGTTTCAAATGGAGATTGGCCAACCACACCGGCAAAGGTGAGAAATTTCATAAGATTCACAAGGTATTACCAAAGATTTGCTCAGGACTTTACAGAGAGTGTAGTCCCGTAACCCGACTTATTGTAAGAATAAAAGTTTGAATGGACAAGATAAATGGGGGAAAATCTCCCTGGAGTTAAAGATAAAAACTGGTGACGACCCAGCATTGGCGTTACCTAATGGAAGAAGGAGAATTTTGGAATATATTAGGATGCACCTCGTACAGGTTTAGGTGTTGTGCTTGTGCAACACGACAACATAATTTTCGAATACAATTGGACAACACGGTTCACCAGATTCGGATGACCTTGGTAGTGCCAATGCTGGGAAACGACTGACCCCGATGGTAGTGTTCCTTCTTGAGACTAGTTGTTAAGTAGACTGGTATTCGGTAGTATCGACTATTAGGACAAACATGTATCGGGGAGGTACGGCATGCTTAGTTTGAAACTTTTGATTCCCCTTCTAGGGACGATGTATATTTGGTTTCCTTCTAATGGTTAAACTCCCAGCTTTATGTCAATCATTTCGCTACTGTAACTGTTTATGGTTCGACCAGCTCGGATGTTCATAGAAATATTCTTTGGGTATCAAAATGGATTTTCTTAATGCTACCAGTGGGTGGATAAATTGACTGAAATTTCCCTAATCCTGGAAAGGAATGGGACAAAATTCGGCAAACCTTGTCTTTCTGATTATCAGAATACGTCACCGAAGAGAATGGAAATTGGAGCGAACCCTATGGATTGGGTAAAGTAACCACTATACAGGTTGGTAGACAGGCCCCGATTATTATGATTGAATGTAGGGATAAAATTATGAAGTTGAGATTTGACGGAAAAAGGGAAATGTAATTAAGAAACAAGCCGGACTGAGAAATTCCGGGATTGACTTAAATGAAAAGGCTGTTATGCCAAGAGTGTAAACTTTTGTGGCACATGGAATTAATAAGAATAGTTGAAAAGATAAAAAAAATAAGGAAAGGTGACCGGGGACGGTACCGAGAAGTCATTTGAGACTTATATGGAGTAAAGTTTTGAAAAGACCAAAAGGTATCAAAGTCTAAGGCACTATGTCAGCAATTGCAAGAAAAGTATTGCTATTAGCCAACCCCTAAACTCACATAATTTAGCATGGCCAGTGGGGCCAAGTCACTAAGGATTATCAAGTGACTAAACCAGCAATATAAGGACAAAGCGGGGTGCTTCTAACCAAGTGCCAACCGCGAGGACTTTTGATATAAAATGAATTGAGATACATGAGAATGGATTTTATATATACCATGGACGTATTAGGATTGAGGGTAGTGACCACTGAAAAGTTACGAAGATTGCCAAAGTCAGTGCAGTATGATGCATAAATGTTATCTGAAGCTTAGTGTCCTCAAAAAGAGCATTAGGCACTAAGAGATTCACATTGAACACGACCAATATCTTCCAGAACATCCTTTCTACCATTACCAAGTTCTGTATGAAAGAGTAGATAGACATATGTTTCCTTTTGGAAGGTCATGTAGACCGACATTCGTTTGAAAGAAAGGTTAACATGAGCTACCTATAGATTATTAAGATGAGAATGATTGAAAACAGACCCTTATTAAGGGTACATGATTTGATTGCCAATTTCAGGGTAATGTAAGTATTCCTTGAAAATAGAATTGAGGGTAGAGCATCCATAAATTAAGACGAACCCTGGGGATGCACAAAGGATAGCATCACCCCTAATAAAGACATTTTGAATTCAGACGATATAAGTTGAATCGACCAAAGAATAAAGAACCTGTAAGGATTTGTGGAAAGGAATCTCGAAAAGTACATAGACAGAATTGTTATAAAATTGATTATTGATGTTCGATATACCCTGTACCCAGAAGATACAGGAGGGATGATGACGATGACCTAAGAAACCTTATAAGAGAAGAGGTAATGTTCTGAACTTCAAAGGGGAAGTTTGGTAAGGAATGTATGACATAGTAATAATAAGGCCAGATGAAGCATGTGTGAAACCATGAGGAAATATGGATTGAACCAATAAGGTTGAGATTATCCTAAAACGAGAAGGGAGTTAAGTAAGGAAATATCCTAGGTATGATGGGGAGTACCTGTAGTAAAGTTCACACCAGAAAGGTGGAAGCAATGACTTTTGGAAAAGACTGATATACGCTTTCTCCCATTCAGCAGAATTTAAGGGAGAATGCTTTCACCCTGAGTTGGAATAAATCCAGAAAACGTTGACTTCAAGAAATTATTATATTCAGGAAAAGCCAATGAGGTGGCCGACACTTTAAGTATAGGGGAGTAAGTATAAATGCTCAGACCAAAGAAATAGAATGATAATGTAAGGACCTTGATGGTCATAATGTGGTAGAGGAAGTTACATTCCATCTAATGATTTTGCCAGGATCAACTATAAGAATAGTTTAAGTAAAGATTCGATTCCTGATGTTGCCAGTAGCACATTACCGACATTAGGAGGCTCTACGACAGACCAGACCAAATTCCCCAAGAGACTCGCCTTTTCTTTGGAAAGAGAGAGGGGAGATTAAGTAACAATGAATTGGTAGTAAATGACCAGAAATAGAGAGGGTACAAATACTGATAAGCCAAATGGCACGATGAGGAATGACAAGCAAGTTTATGTTGGTATATTTCTGTGCAAACAAGATAGAGAATTATGAGGTTGGCAAGCGATTAAGCAAACCGCTAAGCTTTTAGTCTTCTACCGGAGATATATGATTAATAATCTCACCAGCCTGTTGTTAGTAGTATTTTTGTGTTGTTCGTTCGCAGGGAAGGACTGAATGTAATATCAAGTTCAAGTTTCTTATCTCTCACAATTTAGAAGTGTAGAAGAATGTTGTGTTTGTTTATAAACTAAATTAAACTAAACTAAATTAAACTAATTATCAATCGAGAATAAAATATATGAGGAAAACAATCCAAGAACTGGGGTTCTTCACTTGGTTTCAATGCACATTCAATATCTATGTGACATCTACGTTCTTACTCTGCTGAAAACAATTCTTCTAAGGTTATAATGTTCTCTCCCAAGATACAATATAGTGTCTACAACTACACTTTAATTGTCACTTCCGTGATACAATCAGAGTACAATCATAAACTATCACGCACCAAGAATTATAAGTCTCACAACTCTCCTATTAATCTCCCAATCAAATATTCGAGTTATGTCTGTTAAATCGTGTACTAAAATTGCAACTCCTCTTCCAAGTTATTACAATCCCTAAAATCCAATCAAAGGTTCATGACTCCCCTAATTGTATTAAGCCCTCAATAACAGATCAGCAAAGCAAGAAAATCACAGATAATTAAACACACATGAATACCAAGGAATACTACCCAATCCTCAGATTAAAGATTTAGTTACACATAATTAAAGAAGAAAACAAAATAATAATAATAATGAATGAAAACATAATATTGAAGAAAGAATTGAAGATCGAAAGTACCTTGATACGATTACAAGCTATGAAATGTTATCTATCAATTGTTATCTATGAATTGTTATGGTATGATGTGTTTATATAGGCTCTACAAATCTTGCCCAGCAAGATATTGCCTTCTATTACAATTAGGATTTAAAGAAGGTACCCAAAACTGCCCAGAATACAATTAGAATTAGAAAAAGGGCAAAACAGTAAATTCCAAGCCTTCTTTAATGGGAAAACGTGCGCGCCTTTAATCAGCTTATTTCTTGCACTTGTTTCCTATCCCAGGTTGTAGAAAATCTCTCAAGCTTCGCGTGGGCAGTAAGATCGCTGAAAACGGACTTCTAGAACTCCAGATATGGCCAAAACAGTATAAGCTGCGCAGCCTTCCCGGAAAATCCGAATTTTAATCAATTAAATCTCCAAAAACGACAAAAGCTTAGATATTCTTGGAAACCTGCACAACTACACAAAACACATCAAAACTACACAAACTTGAGTTCAAAACAATCAATTTAAGCCGATATAGAATGTTCCAAGTGGATATAAAATCCACTTATCAAACACCCCCAAACTTAAACCGATGCTTGTCCTCAAGCATAAACAATTACAACTACCTAACTAATTAGTACCACTTCCGTAGGTGATCACGGTTGCATTTGGCATATGCAACAAGCCCTTTAAACCCCTAGGCAGCCCTAGTGGACGAGTAAGGTCTCGTGAGGGTCTATAGCGAATGTACCCACAAAATCCATTTAACCTAATGCAATGCAATGCATGAATGCAACTAATATGCAAATGCAAATAATCTAGCCTACCATACCTTCAAATCCTCTCATGCCATATCAACTTAAGAATCAAAGGAAATACGCAATGTCTTGGTGTCGAAAGTGCAAGTATTCACATAGTCTACTCAATGAACATGCATAAGTTCTCACAAGCCCATGTCAAGTGTAAGAATAAGTTAGTAAACATGCTAAACCTACAAGAGCACATCTTTGAGACAACACTCGGGATCTCATACGCAAAAACAAGCAAACACTCACAATCCACTCACAAAAGAATATTCACTCAAGATCAAGGGTAAGTGTATCACTCAATTCCAACAAAATCATAAACATGCTTGACATTTGGTATCAATCTAACTCTTAACACAACATACATCAATGACGATAATCAAAAGGTCTTTAATTGGGTTGTAACGGGGCTAGGGACAAGGTATGTCAAATAAGCCAAAAACAGGTGAAGTGTCAAAAGCTAGTAAGTACCATAATGAACCATTCACAACACCCTATTTTCCTCCCACATAAATTTTACTAAGAACACTCGACTAGTCGACTAAAGTAGGATCACAACAAACACAAACATGCTCTCATAATATTTATGTGGTGTGTCACCGAAAAAAATAGGATTAAGCTCAACGGGTAACTAATTGATCATGTTTAAATGGTGTGGTAATATGGGAAAATATGCGGTTATTCCTAAATGCCTTTATCATTTTAATCGTCAAATAATGTCATGCGTTTCAAGAAAGACCTCAAACAACTGCTAGCAATGCAAACAATCCGTGGACACTCAAGCAAACGAATAAATTGCAAAAAATATGCAATATGGCTCAAAAACTCACTTGGTGGAAAAACATACTCAATCCCAAGCAAAAATCTCTCTAACGCATCGACTTGTACTCAAAGCATGCAAACTAAATCATCTTGCACATATTCATGTCCTTCTAATTACTTACAACATTCAATAAGTCTACTAGCTTCAACTTACTAGTGTATGTGTGTGCACAAGAACAAAGCATATCACTTCTCAATCAAAAGCGTCAACAACACAAAATTCCTATCAAGCATGGGTGCAAATGCAAACTATTATGAACTCACATGATATACGAAAAAAATAAAAACAGAATGTCCTATATGAAACAAACGTAGATAACACGAACAAATATGCATAATTTACTACTACTAATATGCAAATCATGAAATCCTACATGAACAATTAATACAACAACAACTACATATCCCTCAAACCACCCCCAAACTTAAAATATTCAATGTCCGCATTGAATGGAAGTAAATACAAGGGATAGTAGAAACATACCTGCAATGCGCCTTACACCACCTCATCCACGCTAGGATCCATAAGAATCAATACCCAACTCACAAGAAGCTCCACCAATAATTACCAAGCAATATCACACCACAAATAGCCCAAATTCCCAATTTACAAGAACACAAATTCGTAATAAAAATAAAATTAGAGAAAAAGATTTACCCAATACGAATCAAAGAGGTGAACTTGCAATTAATTCCTCTTTAGAATTGAATTTTTAGAGATATATAAAAAAAATAGAAGAGGAATTGGATTTGTATGTATAGGTGGGTATGTATATTTGGGGGAAAAAAATAATAATAAAAATAAAAATAAAAAATAAAAATAAGAATAAATAAAATAAAATAAAATAAAATATGAAATAGAAGATGGATTAGGAATAATTTGGAATTAATATGGGGCTAGAATTAGGATTTTAGGTGGAGAAAATAATTAGAAAATGGGTAGGAATTGATTTGGGAGATGAATTGAATTTAATATATGTTAACTAATATATATACACGTTAACTAATATATTGTGATACTAATATATTGAATTGTGGTACAAACCTGGCAGAAAGTTTTGTGCGCTCCTACGCACAGTTGGCGCTCTAGCGCGTGCAACATCCTGGTCGTGCCCGAGACGCGGCGTTGGTTGGCGCATGATGCGCTGGCGCATTCTGAACATCTATTATTTTCTTATTTTTATTTTTTTTTTGAAAAACACTCACAATTTTTTTTTTTACACTAATGCATGGGTTGCCTCCCACGAAGCGCTTCTTTAACGTCAATAGCTTGACGCCGATTATACCTGGAAACTTCAATGAGGATAAAAAGCAAACAGATGCACATATCTACGAATTTGTAATATAAGCATATTGTGCAAATAAACCTTAGATTCATTGAAAGGTACGAAAATTTCCAAGAACCTATCATGCTCAAGAGACTTGGAAACATCAAAATAGCTAGAAAAGTCGTCAGAATAATCATTATAAGTACGACTCATATACTCCTCCCAAATCGGATCCTTATATTCTAAAGCAAGATTTTTAACTTCCTCAATCTTAACTTCCTTCTCTTTTATAATTGGACACTCATCAATTTTAATCTCGTCTACCAATGTATTAAGCTCAAAATTTTCTAGAATTGGTAGAATTTCAATTGCATCCAAATTATCATTAATGCGCATGGGACAATTATCAACTACACAAGTAGACTCATCAGACAAAACATTATCATCAATTGCTAAACAAGAATCATGGCATAGAGGAAAATTGACACAAGGAGGAGTTCTATAACAATCTTCATACCACACTGCTCGAACTTCCCAAATAAAATTATTTAGTTTAGCATTCTCCTCGTACCAAGCTATTGAATCACATGGAATATCATTGTCACTAGCAATCTCTAAAGTTGGTTCATCAACAACTCCCAAAGAAAGTAAAGGAGGATTAGACTGAGTTCCTTGAATTATTTTATTGAGCGCAATCTCCCAATCAGCAAGTAAAGAAGGATTAGACTGAGTTAAACTCGTATCAACATCATTACACATATATGGATTAAGATCATCATGATATTGATTTTCAAACGAATACGAATAATCATTGCTAGGGGCATATGGAGCATAAAATGAGTTCTCAGTATAGAACGAATTCACCTGATATGCATTACAATCCTCATAGGAATTGAATTGTGGGTAAGGATTGAAATCTTGATATCGTTCTTGACTGTTGTAGAAATTCTGAGCGTTGTTCCACCCAAAGTTGTACTCCATCTAGTCTCTCTCCTCAAAACCTGTTTAAGTTGTCTACCTCAAAGAACCTGTAGTCACACCAAAGAAAGAAATACAAAAAGAAAGAAAAGAAAAATATATACAAAGATAAAATCCAACTACAAGAAACAATTAACTCAAACCCAACATTGCTGCCTTCCCCGGTAGCGGCGCCAATTTGTTAGTAGTATTTTTGTGTTGTTCGTTCGCAGGGAAGGACTGAATGTAATATCAAGTTCAAGTTTCTTATCTCTCACAATTTAGAAGTGTAGAAGAATGTTGTGTTTGTTTATAAACTAAATTAAACTAAACTAAATTAAACTAATTATCAATCGAGAATAAAATATATGAGGAAAACAATCCAAGAACTGGGGTTCTTCACTTGGTTTCAATGCACATTCAATATCTATGTGACATCTACGTTCTTACTCTGCTGAAAACAATTCTTCTAAGGTTATAATGTTCTCTCCCAAGATACAATATAGTGTCTACAACTACACTTTAATTGTCACTTCCGTGATACAATCAGAGTACAATCATAAACTATCACGCACCAAGAATTATAAGTCTCACAACTCTCCTATTAATCTCCCAATCAAATATTCGAGTTATGTCTGTGTAAATCGTGTACTAAAATTGCAACTCCTCTTCCAAGTTATTACAATCCCTAAAATCCAATCAAAGGTTCATGACTCCCCTAATTGTATTAAGCCCTCAATAACAGATCAGCAAAGCAAGAAAATCACAGATAATTAAACACACATGAATACCAAGGAATACTACCCAATCCTCAGATTAAAGATTTAGTTACACATAATTAAAGAAGAAAACAAAATAATAATAATAATGAATGAAAACATAATATTGAAGAAAGAATTGAAGATCGAAAGTACCTTGATACGATTACAAGCTATGAATTGTTATCTATCAATTGTTATCTATGAATTGTTATGGTATGATGTGTTTATATAGGCTCTACAAATCTTGCCCAGCAAGATATTGCCTTCTATTACAATTAGGATTTAAAGAAGGTACCCAAAACTGCCCAGAATACAATTAGAATTAGAAAAAGGGCAAAACAGTAAATTCCAAGCCTTCTTTAATGGGAAAACGTGCGCGCCTTTAATCAGCTTATTTCTTGCACTTGTTTCCTATCCCAGGTTGTAGAAAATCTCTCAAGCTTCGCGTGGGCAGTAAGATCGCTGAAAACGGACTTCTAGAACTCCAGATATGGCCAAAACAGTATAAGCTGCGCAGCCTTCCCGGAAAATCCGAATTTTAATCAATTAAATCTCCAAAAACGACAAAAGCTTAGATATTCTTGGAAACCTGCACAACTACACAAAACACATCAAAACTACACAAACTTGAGTTCAAATCAATCAATTTAAGCCGATATAGAATGTTCCAAGTGGATATAAAATCCACTTATCACCTGTTCCAGCTGCGATGCTGAAAGCTTTCCTGCAATTTTATCTGCTTCATGTAATATCTACGTCAAGTTCAGGAAGCGTTCCTTATGGATAGGAAATAGTGATTATTTTGTTTTCCTAGAGGATCTTGAATTGACAATTATGATGCTTAGTTATTAAAGCACTGCGTAAACGATAAACGATGGTGATCCTTCTGAGAAATTAGGTGGTAACGACTGTGGAAAGGTCGAATTGAATCTAAGTTAGAGAAATCATCCAGGTTTATTTCGGATGGTGTAATTTCTGGAACGACGGGATATTTGAAATAAATGATTAGGCTATGATGGTTCATAGAATGATTATAGTAGAAATGAAGACAAGCAACTGATTGAGATGAATGAAGAGTTGAGGATTAATAAGAAAGTCAGATATGCGGACTCATGAGAAGCTCCAGTAATAAAGCGAGAAAAGTATGGAATTGACAGGGCAAGGGTATTGGGCCAAAACAGAAAGTGGAATTAGGAACATAAATGACATACAAATTGACTCCTTTTAAGTTTGGAAAAATTCGAGGGAATACGAAAAAGATTGATTGAGTAATAAAGAAACTCATGGAATGAAAAAGTGAAATCTAGATGGTTGAACAAAGGAAAATTTGGCCCCAAATGTGTAACACGTATTGAATAAAGGTGACGAGTGCCTCAACCCTGAGATGACGGTGGAGATAAACAACAAAAGTAAATAAGAATTAGATAATAAGAAGGATGTGATTGATAAAGAAAAGATTGGGAAATAACTATGGAAGCGAAGCAAGGAATGTTATGAATGGATTGATGAATGGGTTTTCCTAATGAGCTATCGGAATGACAACCTAATGGTGTTAGAATTATGAATATGAAATGGCTAGTGTCGTGGCATGAAATGCCAGTATTAATAATGTCAAGCGAGAAATCCATGATTTTAACCTGAGAGGTTGAAGGATTTTCCAAAAGTAGTTGATACTAATATCGAGCAAGAGTATAGGTCCACAGAATGATGGACAGAGCAACAAGGACATGTGATATGTGAGATTACGATAAAGAAGTATTTGATACAAATACGATTATCTTTCTTCGCTAATAAACCTCTATAGTTCAGAGGTGAATTCTAAGTATGATATTTCGACAATCATGAAAATTTTCTTATATAATTCTTTGAAATTCTTTTCTTTTCTTCTTCCTTATTTATTTTCTTTTAAATTGAGAAGAACAACCCTTTAAGGAGGGGAGGTAATACTACGTGACTCTCTGTCTGTGTGATAGGAGTCTAAGTGGAATGCCATTAATTGTTTAATTGCTTGTCAAGTACTAAAGGCTGGCCCCCTTCTGTACTAACTATGCAATATAACAAAGGTTCATTGATCATAGTGATCTCTCAATAAATTCTTCTAATTTTATATATTGAGCGAGAGTGCGAAGATTAAAGCGATTAGGAATTGCAAAATTTCGAGTGAGGTTTTCTCCGGACTTCGTAGCGCGTTAGTGATACCGAAGTCACTGCACGTACCAATAAGGTTAATAGTATAAGAACGGACAAGAGCGTATACCGGATGATGTGCTTTAGAAAGATTGGAATGTGTAAGGATCGACCAGAGAATTGGAAAGCGAAATAACCAACAAGTACCCAATTGTCTTCTACCTGATTCCGGGACGGAATCCTTTTAAGGAGGGGAGACTGTAAGAACCCAGATTTTTTATAGAATTAAAACTTTTTCTTATGTAATCATATGGAAGCGAATAGTGGTTACGACTACGCTGTAACGGTTGTTCTAGTAAATAAATAGAATGGATGTGGGTTCAAATATTATATGTCATGAAGAATACTTTTGGTTGATAGCCTAAATAAGAATAATCTATCTCCTAAGGATATAAGTTATATTATTCCAAGAAAGATTATTCTTGTGTCATCCAAATCAATATCTATTATAAGTCCAGCGGTTCCGTAAAAAGGTTAAGGAGCACCCGAGAGTAAACCAGGTTCATTTTCCTAATTATAGGAATTAAATAAAAATAAGTGATGAATAGTGATTTTGGTGGAATTTAGAATATTATTATAATAATGCTATATCCGGAATTCGGAACGGATTTCTGAGTTCGTATTAGTGATCCAGGAGGAAAATAAGTGTATGTAAAGGCTGTCGGATTCAGAAAAATAGCACTTTTATTTTCTCCGAGAATTCCCTGGACACTGCAAGACATAAGGAATTATTAAAGGGATTTAAGGAAATTAAATTCGAGAAGTATTAAGTAAGATGGAGGATGGTATTATAATTATTAAGAAGGTTTTCGGTAAAACCCTAACTAGAAACGAATGAGTTATTCCCTCGAAACGATCAACGAATTAAGCAATAAACGGACAAAGAAACAAGCAGAGGGAGCAAGAGTCTTGTGCAAGCCACTAGAAAATATCTAGTAACCAACATAGTTACAAGAGTAACTAGAATCAAAGTGATCAACCATGTACTTATCAATCAAACCATTTGGTTAGCCTTAAACCACCACAATCTCAACACTTGTCTCTCCATTTCATCACTCCTTGCATCACCACTTTAATAAAGCAACTCCAAGATGAGTTATTATCTACAAACATCACTTTATGCATTATTGGAAAGAAAATCAACCAAGCAAACACTCTCCCCCTCCAAGAACATCCATTCGGCCTTTTGGCTAATTCAAAGACCAAAATCCAACTTCCAACCATTTGTTGATCTTGAAACTTTTTATGTGAGTCCTATAATTCATAAAAATGATCTCCTCAAAATCCTAGCTTCAATCTCTTCTTTTTCCATTTTCAAAAAAATCATTAAAGAGGAGGATGAATAGTGTTCTTCAAGAACTAACTTTGATTTTCATGTTTCTTTGGTTGATCTTAGGTTTGTTAAAGCTAGACAAGGACCATACCAAGCTTTGTAAGGCCATATCACACTCTCAAGAAGGTATAATGATCTTGAAACCCTAGGCCTACTTTGAGTTTATGAATGTTCTTGATGGATTTAAGTGTTAGGAGCATGTTAGTGATGTTATAATCATGATTATGTGGTAGATCTAATGGATTTAAGAGATGATGATTATGTGGTACAATATTGTGTTCCTGAGATTGTTGAGATGAGAATCATATGTATAAGTTGTATTGGTGCCCGGTGTGGCTTGGTTTTAGTGTTACGATTAGTAGAACGTTCGATTTATAGCCGTCGTAATGCCCGATTTTCGTTTAATCTTGAAATCCGAACTTAACAGTAGATAAAACTCACTGCTTAGCTTCGACTTATGCCATGATTAGGTAGATCATGTTGCAAGCTTCGTTTTGATATAAAGATCGCATGAAACGGACTTACGGTTTAGGAGTTATGATTAAATTCATAAAAGTGGTTCGAAACCGAGAATGCGAATTCGTAATTGAAATTGAACCGTGTAAAATATGTATCGCAGTGACGAATCTTGGTAATTAAATACTAGAGATGATAAGGAAGGTGTGAGAGAAAACCTTGCGTTAAAAGGATCGTTTTACGATTTTATAAAAATGTTCGAATCAAGGTTAAACGCGAACGAACCCCTAGAAGCATGCTTGATTATGACTTTGGTTAATAACTTAGAAAACGGACGATAAAACTCGTAGTAAAATCTTGATTCGTAAATGATCGATATTAAAACTTACATGGCTTAACTGCGTATTAAGTGTGGGTACAATGACGGGTCATAATAGCGAACGTATGTCGAACCACATCGGTGATAAAAAGAGTTACGCAAGAGGTGTATAACAAGATAATGCGAAAACGTGTTTCGACTTAAGTGAAGTCTATATATCTTCTTGTAAAGTGTTAAGTGATTAATCCCGAATGCCTTGGCTCTTTATAGATCGCCAGACTGACCCGGGACACGTTACCACTACCCTTACTCACACTCGATTTCCAGGCAAGTTTCAAATCCTTTTTAAAAGACTGTTGTTGTGAATATATATATACTTTCTGTTATACATATGCCATAGCATGCATGCCTACTTTCAAAGTCATAGTGATATACTTATTCCCTGAATTATTGTTGGCTTATGAGCTAGATAGTTATTATATCAGTTATAAGCCGGAAATTTCTAAGACCCTTAAACGAAGGGCATCTAAACCTCATTCCTTGATTATAGACCGGGAGTCGTTATTTCATGATATATTGACATTATTTTCAGAGGAAAATAATTAAGTAAATATTTCCCATTTATTATCTGGCGAATATTATTGAGATATTCTTTTGAGATTATTTGATAAATATTATTCGGGTTATTCATCAGATATTTAGTTATTCGATGAACATTACCTTTAATATTCATCTAAAGTCGATTTAATATTCGAATATTATTTCGAACCCTCAGTTAAGTTCTTTACTTAGAGAAGATTCATTCTTACTTCTTCGATAAATATTATTTTGAATATTCATTCGAGTTTATTTATTTAATGAATATTATATTAATATTCATTCGAGCCTTATTTATTTAAATGAATATTATTTCGAATATTCATTCAGTCCCTATTTATTTTATAAATATTAGTTAAACATTGATTCGAGCTCCAGTTCATCGATAAATATTATTTTGAATATTTCCTTGAGACGATAAATATTATCTTCGACATTCATTTAAAGTCAATTCAATTATTGAACTTAATTTCGAATATTCATTCGATAATCATTTCTTCGATAAATATTATTAAGATTGAATATTCATTATTTATTTAATGAATATTGTCTCAAATATTCAGTCGACAATTATTTCATCAATAAGTATCATTCTTAAGTTGAATATTCATTATTGATTCAATGAACATTATATCAAATATCCAAGGGATGTTTATTTCACCAATAAACATTATGATTTTCAAATATCCATTTAAGATTGGATTTATTTAGTGAACATTATTTTAAACATTTATTTGAGATTATTTAATTAATGAATATTATTTTGAATATTCATATAAAAGAAGAGAGTTGTTTAGTAAATAATTCTAACTATTCATTCGAGGATTACTTACGAGTAATATTATGATTTATTCATATTCCTTAATTAATATTGAGTTAATAAATATTCTTGGAATATTTATTTAAATCCTTTTAAGTTCTTTTATAATGATTCATATTATTCAAGGATTATCTGTCACCTTCAGATATGGTGTAAAATATTTTGGAGTATTTTATGACTATTTTATCAAGGGGAGGTTCCCAAAACTTTATTTCCATTTAAATCTATCTTATAAGAAGATTTAAATACTCGCTCAACTTCCAAAAATATATAAGGGGACCTCACTTGGAGATGTTATTTATTGGACTGCCCGGTCCTATACTTGCTAAACTATCTTGTTACTCACATCTTGATTCTTTCAAACATCAATATGAATCTTTTTGGTTACCTCCTCAACGCTCGAGGGGTAAGAATTGATGGAACAAGTTTATATCCATTAACAAGCATCAGCTTGGGAAATATTGGTGATTTTTCCTTTCCAAATAGATACGACTACTTTGTGGAGTCCTATCAACAAGTAATATACTTGGGGAAAGGGGGAGGAACTTTACGTTTTAAAGTTATGGATGTGAAATGAACTAGGAGATGCGTAAGTGACCCAGTGGCGCCGGTCCAGCAAATGGCCCAACCGTTGGCCGGGGGGTTCCAGAGGGCGGTAGACAAGTAAATCCGTCGGTGCTTCCTTCTACATGTAGTAAACAAGAGGTGGGGAGCATAACATGCGACTGATCATCGTGTAAATGCTATGTCTCCTGGTGCGTCAAACTCCAGTATTAGTTCATCTCTCAATGTTGGAAATTCCCTGCAACCTTATCATTATTGGCAGGTTTGAAAAGTGTTTGAATTGGAATTGCAATACTCTTCCTGCAAGTTCCTCTATTATGAAAAGTTGATAATATCTTGCTCATCTTTGACATAGCAGATATTTATTCAAAACAAATATATTTTGAGTTACCTTGTAACTTCATCTCATACCTTATGTTGGTACTACATCGTTAATGCATGGCATATGGTTTCAAAGATATTTTGGACTGTTATATATTATCACTGTTCAATTATATTTTTGGTGGGCTATTGCTCACCCTTGCTTTATTTATTTATATCACAACAACAGCTAGATCAGATGGCCGCGCAAGGCGTACCCAACATAGGCAGGTGTCAGCCATCAGAGGATTAACCGATGAGGTCATAG